>OX352240.1:2726641-4089962 GCA_947086465.1 Eupithecia exiguata
CTTCGGCTTCATTGTGGTCGTCATGGTCTTAAATAAATAAACAAAACCAGTTTAATTCAGGCACAAAATTAAGGACCCATTTATGCTCCCCCTTTTATGCTAAGGCCGCTTATTCCATTGCAGAAGGTCAAAATGTATTAAAAGCCTTTGAAACATATATTCTAGACTTAAATATGGAACTCTTTGCCATCATCCTGAACAGTGTTGTTGTTCAAAGTGATATACTAGTGTTACATAATATAAGTGCTATTTAATAAACAACCGATACGAGAATAATGAATGTATGGAATTAATGAATCCATACAAATTGGCAGTACCATCGTTCTCATAATGAACATAAACTATCAAATACAAATACAAATCATTTATTGATAACTTCAAGTTACAGGTCCAATATCAGCGATAAGACCGCCTGTTCCTTATAAGTTATGGATATTTACTTCTTAATATGTTATTTTAGTTTTGGCAGAACTGGTCCAGGATCTATGAACCACGTATAAGCTTGATCCAAAGTTGATGGCTTGAAGTTATCGAAGAGAAAATTCGAAGTAACAGAAACCAATAAACTTAAAGAGATATATGACTTGGAAGACAATGGCTCTTCTTTAACAGGCGCAACAATGGACGTCTTATAGTCTTTATATAGCCACATGTCTAATTATTGAAATTTTATTTCTGGGATGTGAGCTGCAAACTTTTACGATTCCTCGATGTAGGCAAGGCAAGTCATTGCAGCTTGTAAGAAATAAATTTATTTATTAATTCATCAAAACATGTACCTCTATTATAACAGGCGTAGTAGGCGTATGCAATAGATTACCTAGTCTAAACATTATTTAAAATTAGAAGATCATTTATGATAAAAATAAACCTATTATTAAAACATTGTCAAAGTCTGAATCAAAGTCATTAATATTTATTTAATCATAATAATATAATTCAATTAAGTACCATTAACACATAAAATTCAAAAATTTTAAATGTCTCAATGAACGAACGGGTTCATTCTTGATTCTATGTATTGAATAATAATTATGTATATCAGTTATCTAGTACCCATAACACGAGCTCTGCTTAGCTTGGGGCTAGATAATGCTGTGTGAATTGTCCAGCATTATTATTTATTCTTACCCAAAACTAAATCTTTGTATCGTTTTCTGTTACTATTTCAAGTCACAACAGATCCTTAGGTACATACTAGTGCGTAAAATACTAAACCACAAAAAATTTAATGAGGCGAACAAACCACTTTCATATTGATAATGAATTATTAATTTAGAATGTTTGATTAATGTCACCGGTACCAAACATAGCATATTATGCATAAAACACAAACTAATATAAAAGGTATTGCCCATTGCAAATATATGCAATGAGATTTTAGTGCTTAAAAATTCAAAATATGTTATATACGTTATTATGTATATAAAGTCGAAAATAGTATCTAATTATTCAGGAGGTTTTTACAGTGGAATAGCGATGGCTGATTTATAATAATTTAATATTCCAGATATATGCTATGAACCGATAATAACCAGATAAAACATAAACATGTATATAATCTCATAATTATATCTACCATTCCTACCAGGCATAAACAAGTAAGAGGACTATCACAATAAACTAAGTAAAATATTCCTGGAACTTGGTTCTTAAGCTGAAGAAAATTCACATTATCTCCAAGAAATATTTACATGCATATTATGTCTCTTATATCCTAGATATAATATCCTTTAACAGGATAACTAGGCATTTACGAGTAAGTAGGTAATCGTTATGTAAAATCTTGAAGCGATAGAAAATTAATGTTTTAACAGGTTGTACCTCTTTTTCAAGTGCCACCGTCTTTTTTGTTCGTACATGTCCAGTCCATCCCAAGGTCGCCTGGAAGAGATCGCTCATAGCGATAAGGCCACCTTTGTACTCCTTCTCGTAGCTTTCATTTCTGTACTGTTTTCTGTGTTTGTGTGGTACAATAAAGAATTATCTATCTATCTATCTACCTACCACCCTCAGTGACCACCACTAGTGACCACTGCTCTCAGACAAGCCGAAGATAGGGTTGTGGAAGCAGCTGGTCAACTCCTTAACTAAGGCTTTCCAAAGTGAGCACGACCTTGAGTAATTAAGAACACAGTGAAGAAGAGTAGCACCCTCATTATAAAACTGGCAGATAATTGAATGTTAAATGAGTATTTTTACCCGACTACCAACAGGGGAGGGTTAAATGTGATTTAAAATCATTTTATATAATTGTTTCGTCAGCTATATGCTTTTAAATGAAATAAATAGTTAAACATCGAAATACCTATCTCTACACTACAAGTTGGTAACAAATACAATTACGTAAAAATAATAACAAAAGTTTGCGGCATTAAACAACTGGTTTAAGTAAAAAGGTTCGACTTACCAAACAAAATAATAAAAAAAATGAATCCAAAAAGTTCAAACAATCCAATAGAGCACAACACTGGCCACTATAATTTTGAAATAAGAAAAAAGTTCAAATAAAAAATACCGGATTCGGAACCGAAGTGCGCTGGAAAACGCAGCGTCTGGTCGAGTGAGCGTCTACTTTCGAACTGAGCTGAAGTAAAGTGAAGAAGCGATTCGCTGTCTTGCTAGGAATGCAGCGATGCCGGTTCCAGGTTGTTATTTTCTTTGCATGACACGCGAATCTTGCTGTTTGGATACTCCTGAATATTCATTGCGATGTTTATTTTAGTTTGAATCAGATAAAGAGTGTTTTAAACTTTTGTTCTATCATCTTGAATAGGTTTTTTGAAAGATTTAAACTGAGACTTTACTTAGTTGTAATAAATACGTATTTAGCATGCATCAGCTCCGGTTTATTTCGACGATTTGATGGTTCAATGGTTCTTTATTCATAACAAAGATGTTACATGTCTGGTCTCTTATGTACCTATGCTAAACAATTTTATACATTGTAGCCAAATTATTAATTATTATTACACAGTCAAAATAAGAAAAAAAATATTAAAAAGATATCTTGTAGATACGTAAAAAGTCACATTCATAATAGAAATAAAAAATAATTAAATACAATTCATAAATTTAAAAGAAAACAAACATGTCATTTTGAGCCTATGAACTCTTTGAACTTTGTTAGTAACATCTTGAAGGTCTATATAATAAAGCTACCTATCAGACAAAATATTTCATTAAATCACTTCTTGGTTTGACTTTTTCCTATCCATATCTGAACTTTCTTCTATTGCTTCTATATTTTTTTGCAGCATAAACTAGTCATATTAGCCTTAACTTAACCATTTTAAACAACAATAAAAAATAATGTTTACACTCGGATTTGGAATCCAACATATTTTATGTCTTTGTTGACAAATAAGTTATAACAGGAACATAACAGAACAAGGAAATAGCAAAGTTATCACTAAAACAATCTTCAAATAAAACCGGCCAAGTGCGAGTCAGACTCGCACACTAAGGGTTCCGTACCATTTATCTATAAAAACGGCAGAAAATCATGTTTTTTGTATGTGAGTTCCCTTTAAATATTAATTTTATTCTAATTTAATTATTTATATTTAAAGTGAATACTATAATATAACTCAACATTCTGTGAATATTTTCAAGCGTCTGCCCGTTGCAGTTATTAATATCGAGCAAAAACGAGTAAAAAAACACATTTGTTGTATGCCCCCTTAAATATTTATTTTATTCTGTTTTTTGTTATAGCAGCAACAGAAATACACCATCTGTGAAAACAAGATAAAGTTAAAAACTACAACCCGACTACGTGAAAGTTATAAAAGTTTGAAACATTTACATTGACAAAATAGAATGACGTATCGGTCATATTTGATAGGCATAGAGTTGAAAATGAAAATAGGTCGTAGGTATTATAATTTTTCTCTATGGGGCCTGCAGCCTGCGGCTACCTAAACTTTAATAAGCGTTTTGTTGGCTTATTCGGGGTCGGAGCCCTAAATCCTATAGCCTATAACCATCGGGGTATTAAGACGAATCAATCGATACATAATTTGTTGAAATCGAACCAGTAGTTTCAGCGCTACGTGGGAACAAAGAAATCGGCCACATACATACAAACATACAAACATACAAACATACAAATATACAAACATACAAATATACAAACATACAAACATAGGGTGCTAACCTCATAACCCTCCCCTGTTGGTAGTCGGGTAATTACAACTGTCTAACTCTCACGGTTCATGAGATACTGGTGACAGACGGATAGACGGACGGACAGCGGAGTCTTAGTAATAGGGTCCTGTTTTACCCTTTGGGTACGGAACCCTAAAAATAACTCATAATTGTACACACGCAGCAAAAATCTTTCAAAAGCGAGTGCAAAAATTAAATAGAGACAAATTAAATGATGATTTTTTTCAAATCCAAAAATAGATTTTAATTTCTGCAATCTGCTCGCAGTGTCGTAAAATATTTTCCACTAAAAGTTTTTTGGTCTTGTCAGCCTTTGTTTTCAAAAAAATCTTCTAGAATAGTATCTATTACCATTCTACTTCTAAAACGCGGATGCAAAAAGGAGTTCGAAAGAAAAACACAGCACGTTTCCAAATAGGGAAAGCAACGGTTTTTCCAACGGTAGAGGAGCGAATGAAATGCGGCCCTGCCGGTGTCAAGTGCTAACTACGACAAGTTATTTACGTAAATAGTTAAATCCTGCTTTTAGAAAGTTTATTCGTATCTTGTTTTACTTTAACATTGAAGTTTTAAACGGGATATATACCATGATTTGATTTTTCTTGATTTTTCCAATATTTATTAATAATAGATAATGCTTGGACAATTCACACAGCATTATCTAGCCCCAAGCTATGCAGAGCTTGTATTATGGGTACTAGATAACTGATATACATAATAATAACACAATACATACATAGATATTTTTTATTATGCATAGAAAACGACCAGAACACCCTGACAAACGTCTGAAGATCGTACACACATTTGTCCCGAGGCGGGAATTGAACCCGCAACCTCTAGCGTCGCAGGCAGACCTTCGCCCACCGCGCCGCAGAGGTCGTCGATATTATTAATATTTCGGCACAGTTTCATGCGCCATGATCACGGAAAAACTGCGGCGCATGAAACTGTACCGAAATATTGGAAAACTCAAGATAAATCATATCATGGTAAATACCCCGTTATAAATGACTTCTATGTTAATAGCCATGAGGAAGAGGACTGAAACTTGGAAGCTCATCTGTGTGAGCTACAACCGGAGGTCATTTGGTATAGTTTGATGATTTTTAAACGTTTTTGTGTTTATTATTTATAAAATAATAAATTGAAAAAAAATAAAAACGTTTACTGCAGTACCTTTTTTACAAAGATAAATTGGTATTTGGGAGCCTCCATTTAAGCAAACATTTGCTTGTGTTAAATTATTAAAAATCATTTATTTCAGCACTAAAAATAATAAGTTAAATAGACAGGCTTCATGGGATCGATGCCTGTTCCAGCTTGTGCTCGTTGCGAGCGCCTTCTTTCCCCGCACTGACTGCACGAACGCTCGCCGTGTAACACGTTAATTTACGCCTCGTAACCCCGGTCATTACACGGCATACGAAAAGCGCATGCAAACCCGTAGGCAGAAGCTACTCATGTGTAATGGTATGATAACAAGTATAAAAGTGTTTAATACACATAATCGAGTGAACGCGTCAACTTCTTGTTTCAACGCCCTGCGTAATGCTGTAGTATATATATTGATTGATGGATGGCAGACTGATATGCGGCTTGATGTGGTTTGTGGAGTGATCGCTTGAGTGTGAAACTTATATTATTTCTGGGTTTTGCTTCTTCATTTTATCAGTTAGGTAACTGAATGACAAAGTGAACGGTGACGTCACAGAAAAGGGCATGGTTTTTTTACTGAGTACAGTTTTATTCCTTAATGATTTAAAAAAATGTGTTTATTTTTTTCGGTATATAACGAACTTATAATAACATTAATGTTCGATGAAAAAACACTATGCATATTGTAGAAAAAACTTAATCCTTTCCCTTTTTTTAAATCTTTGCTCAGCCAGTTTTTTGTTTTTTCTCGCCTCTACCAACAGAATAAAACAAAAGACGGATTTGCTTCTGCAATCCGTTCCCATATCCGCTGTTCACATAAAATGTAGCAAGGCTAGGATTTGATGGAGGGTCACATAAAATGTAGCTAGGTTTTGGTGGAGAAAAAAATATCCGCAAAGCATTATCATTTTGCTCTAAAAACTAAATCGGTTCTCTCAAACGCTCTCAGATATTTAATGATCACAGTCATGAACAGTCGTAAAACTATATAATTCAATGTCAGCCATACATACAACGCACACGCAATACTGTCATTAGCTTCAGTACATTCATAAAAAAAGGTTACTTTATGCTTAAAAGAGTATTGTCGGTTTTATCCAAGAAGGTTGACCGCACGAAGATCGAACGTTCTATCGTTAGACAGTTGAAATTTACAGAGATGATATTTGTGTTGCCGCTATAACAACAAATACTAAAAAACTAAATAAAGTAAATATTTAAGGGGCTCCCATACAACAAACGTGATTTTTTTGCCGTTTTATAGATAATGGTACGGAACCCTTCGTGCGCGAATCCGACTCGCACTTGGTTTGTTTTATTTTTATCAACCACACTTTATCTGCACAAGATTGTTAGGTTAGGTATTGAGTCTCATTCTCATTGTTTCTTTTCAATCATTGTTTCATCTCGTGTCTATGAATGATAAACATAATACAATAGTAAGCAAACAATCAACATGGCATGAGCTCAGCGTGTGCGAATGCCTACATTGACGGCTACCGTTATATCGCTGTATCAGACATGCAAATTGGACCGATGGTATTACGGATGATGCATGACGTGCTTTGGTATAAGTTACAAGAGGCAATTCTTATTCTTAATTCTTATATTTTCACATTACAGCACAAGACTTGACGAAGAAGCGGCCACACAGACATCGCAACATCATGACACTTGTTGGCGTGTCTGGGGTATACACATCGCTGGCCGTTAACAAATCTTGGTGCAGTAGGTGTAGATAGTTATGCACGGTGTTTGCAATGGTGATTTAAATTTGGAGGCAAAGTGTGCGGACGCTACTTTTGTTACTTTTCTGTTAGAAATCTCAAAATGGGACGAGTCAAGAACGTTTTTAGCATAATATAATTTCAGTTTCTTGACTCGTTCCACTGGATTCGGCCCAAAGTGGGACTAGTCGAGAACAACTCGAAAATTACTATTAATAGAAACAAATAAGAACTAGTATTTACAATTGAAACAATTGAGTTAACTTCAGACGAACTTGGCGGCTTAGATTTTTAGAAAATAGATTTAAGTGTAAATATTAGTTGTAATTATTATTGTATTGTTTATTGTAAGTCAGCCCACATCTGTACCCTGTAAAATGTTCCTGATTAATAATAAAGATTTTTGTTTGTATTTTTTTTTGTAATTTTCTTTAAATAAATAATTGTATATTCTATAAAAAAATATACTTCAGACTGTTGGAAATAATCTTCGATTGCTGGTGAGTATCTGGCGCAGTGAATCAGCATTGCCATACAGCGGGGCAACGCAGCCAGATAATCGATAATGCGATAATCCAAATCCTATAGAAGGCAAAATAATTACCTTATAGCTTAAAGTGATTATGGATGAGCTGTCAAATCGCCGAGTGCTTGTATTGAATGTTTGGTATTGCGCGCATTACGATGAGCCCGCGGGCGTAACTCCGGCTTTCCAATCCACATGCACTTAACGCTGTTTTACATGTTATAGCGAATCGTTTGTTTTTTAATATTAGTAAGGATGAATTATTTGACTTTAAGAAATGAAATAAGTTCCAAAAAAAATTTGGTTTCGGCGGGACTTGAACCCGGGCCCCACCCTCAGCAGTACGGGTTTGCTCTAACCAACTAAGCCACGAAATCTTAGTCGGTTTCATCGAAAATCTTTGGGACCTCTTATGGACTGTAGGGCCGGTAGCGGTAGTGTACATTTTTGGGAACTTATTTCATTTCTTAGAGATACCCAGAGTGCGTTTTAGTTATTTAAATCTTATTTGACTTTGTTATACAAAAATGTCACAAAATATTTACAATAAATGTAGTCAGCATACTAAAGTTCGAAGCCGGTGGTGGCCTAAACGGTGGCTGTGTGAAAAAGAATCAAAAACGTCGTTTTTTTTCCGAGTAGGCTGTTTGTTTAGAGCTTGTTATATAAGCATCGTTTCACGTGACGGTGTTTATCGATATCAGAAAGAAATTTAGTCAAGAACAGGATTTCACGTTACTTAAATTTCATAATATCGACGGAAAATATCAATCCGGCACTCGTATCAAACGCGACGATATAGTCTGGAAGCTATACGTTATTTTCCTACATCCTGCGCTGTTTCGATGAAAGGTAAACGACAAATTCATACTTATTTTTGGTATTTCTTCTCTTAATACCTCATCATTATAGAATCATAACCCTCCCCTGTCGGTAGTCGGGTAAAAATAGAATAGAAATACATTTATTTATTTATTTACACAAGTACAGTGTAAAGTGTAAAAAAAAACAAGAACAATTTAACATGGAGGTACGAAATTAATTCATTGATTTCTTCCGACTGGTATTTGGTTTGGTTGAGCTACCTGTAGATTGTTTGCAACAGTCTGCAGTTAGCTCAATTGTTTCAATTGTAAATACTAGTTTTCATTTAATTCTATTATTTGATTGTGATTTTCTTTGTTGATTTCTTCTTCTTTTTCTAGGACAACCACTGCACTGGTTCAAAACAAGGTATCCATGCGTAAATTTTGAATAATTATAAACTTGATTTTTGAACGCCGCTCTGCTCTGTCCCGCTCCTATGAACGCAAAATCCTATGCCTTTTACAAAATGGCTTCAAAATCGCAGCCTTAATAATGTTGTGAAATATTAACAGTAAACTTCTCTGAGAAAATAAAGCAGATACGCCTAGCTCCTGAAATAAAAAATGGCATAATTAGATTTATATTTGGCCTGCGTAAATTTGATCACATCTCTGAGTACCGTAATAGGCTCAAGTGGCTCCCCATTCGTCTTCGCCGCAATGCTCATGTTCTTAATCTCCTTTACTCTGTTCTATTTCTTCCATCAACACCGTCTTACCTAAAAGACCGTTTTGAGTTTCTCCATCAGTCCCATTCACGATCCCTTCGCTCCTCTGATACCCTTCTTTTAAAAATCCCATCGCACACTTCCCAGTTCTATGGTAATTCCTTCACGTTACAGGCCGCCAGACTCTGGAACGCCCTTCCTGTTTCTATCCGACAAGCTAAATCCCTTCCTATCTTCAAAAGTATGGTATATCAGCACTATCTGTCCATTCTTGATAAATCTTCCTGATTCTTATTAAAAATTTCTGCTAAATTATTACTGTTTTAATGTTTTTTTTTTGTCCTCTTTTTATAAAATTTTGCTCTTTCTGTTTTTTATGTATTATCCTTTGATATATTAGTGTTATGATCGATTACGCCACCGTCAGCTATATACGTACCGATTCTGTCCATCCAAAGGTTGCCTGGAAGAAATCGCTGTTAGCGATAAGGCCGCCGATTGTGCCATTAGATATAGTTAGTATTAAGTTTATGTTTAAATGTTTTTTTGTATATGTTGATGGTGCAATAAAGTAATAATCTATCTAATCTATCTATCATAATATAAAGACTTGAGCTCAGAGTTAACCGCTCAGCTTTACGGCAAAGCAATGAATTTTATGAACTGGAACATGTGTGCCTTCGTTTGAACCGCTATTTGTTGAAATTAACTCGTGTATTTTACCTTGGGAATAAATTTTAAGATAAGCTGAGAGTAATATTTTAAAATTTATGGTGAGAGAAAGGATCTTATGTTATTAAATGGAATCAAATGTTATCAAAACGTCTCGGATAATTTTATTTACTTCCTAATGATTTTACTTCGGTAAATAATACTTTAACTCCATGTATACTGTGCTTTAACTATGGCACTATAGCGCTCATTAGGGGAGGCCTATGTCCAACAGTGGACTACTTTAGGCAGATGATGATGATGATGATTATGAAATAATACTTTATTAACAAAGAAAATTACAATCAAACAATAGAATTAAATTAAAACTAGTATTTGCAATTGAAACAATTGAGCTAACTGCAGACTGTTGCAAACAACAGGTAGCTCAACTGATCCATATCGTAAGTAAATTACTTTGAAAATTACTTTGGTTTATTGTTCTGTTTGAAAATGTTTTGTTAGATGTTCTTGATACGAAAGGGGGGTGGCTTTTAAGGTGAAGTTCGATCAAAAATACGAGACATCTCGTTCTCGAAATAAGTATCCAAAAAATATGAATTTTTGCAACCTGCCAGCGACAAAAAACCGTTCAACCCTCAATGCCGCCTTGCTGTTTTTTTTTTGAAAGTTTTTTCGATGTTTTTGTTTTGAGATTTTAATATCCAGTGATGTTATTTTAGGTTATTTGTTGGAGGCCTATATCCAGCAGTGGACTAATACAGGCTGATGATGTTATTTTATTACGTAATATAACCTCTTAACGTGATGTAACCTCTTAACGTGATGTTTGTAAAGGCTTACCTGGTAGGTAGCTATTTTATATATTAGTGATAGTCTAAGTTTGGTCGAAGTAATACGCGAGCGAAGCCCCAGTTACTTAGCATCCTTTTACCGTTCTACCTAATGCTGGACAATTCACACAGCATCGTCTTGCGCCAAGCTAAGCAGAGCTTGTGTACTAGATGACTGATGTACATAATACAATACATAACATAGATAGATATGTTTAGTTATACATAGAAATAACCAGAACACCCGGAACGAATATTTGCAGATCATAAAAACATTTGTCCCAAGGTGGGAATCGAACACGCAGGAGGTTTCTTGCGTCGCAAGCGGACGTTCACCCGCCGCGCCACATCGGTCGTCTAAAAAAAACCTTTAAGTACTTTAATTACTAAGTTCTTTTTATTCTCCTCAATAAATATCTGCAGATCAAACAACCATTTCTCCCGAGGTGGGAATCGAACCTCCTACGTCGCAGGCGGACCTTCGCCTACCACAGAGTTCATAAACATCTCACAGTAGCCCGAGACCTCCCGTCGTTGTTTTGTGTATTCAATTTGGTGAAGCTATTCCCAAGCGGTTCTGTGTCGAATTCAGAGCTCTGACGAATTTTGTCATTATAATTGTAGAGGTAACAGTGAATTTAATTTAGATTATTGTGTGTCGAATATGCTCTACATTTTCATCTTATAGTGGGTATAATTAGGGTTAGATCTTTTAGATTTTGCATGTGAAAGCTGTTTTCATCCAAGGTTTTGTATTATAGTGGGTTTGTATTTTAGTGCCGCTCTCTGGGTAATCTATAATAAATTAAATATATTCCCAAAAAATTAAGTTTTGCTAACGGCGCTAGGGCAGCCGTAATTATGTCCCAAAGATTATCGACAAACCGACTAAGGATTTTGTGACTTAGTTGGTTATAGCACACAGGTACTGAAGGTTACGGTGCAGGTTCGAGTCCTGCCGAAATCGAACATGTTTGGGAACTTATTTATTTCTTTCATCCATTTTATCAATACACACGTCCTCTGATCATGTTGTCTCCCCCAAATAAAGGCGTTGATCAAATCAAATCATTTATTCGCTTAGAACATGTAGGTTTTTTTTTCTCTATTATTAAACATGGCAATTAATCTCTACCTCTTTTTGATAATCTCCTAAACGTGGCGAGGTAGAAATTTTTCTTCCACGCCAATCAGCGCATGTAGAACATTTTCCGATAGATAATTACCGATTTTACAACAGCGGATTAGAAACCACATCCACGCAGGTTCGAGTCTAAATGCAGTTTGCCGAGTGTAGTTAACTGGCGTATGTAGACTGAGACAAATGGAGGATTCCGACGTTACGTCTAATTACTGGTAGAGGCGATTGCTGCAGCGTGACAAAAATACAAATGTTATGTTTCTAATAGAGCATAAGGTGGTTTTTTGTCCAATTTCCAAAGTAAGTTAAACATTATATGTATTGCGGGATGACATTGTAATGATGTGGTTTAAAATACTGTAAACCGACTTCAAATAAAAAAAAATGGTATGGTATGGGTATTAGTATGGAAAACTTCGCAATCAAATTTTTCAAGGGGCGACATCTAGTTAAAATTCGAGTCGAATTCGAGTCGAGTTTGATGTGATGAGACATTTGATGAAACGACGAATGAAAAGACGTCTTGTTTACGCCGCTGCCATGGACACCATCTGTTACCGATTGTGAAAATTATCATGTGATGATGTTTTAGATACGTTTTACAGCGTATATCATATCAATACCTTTAATCAAACTTTTTTTAGGGCCACCTTAAAATCATCTTTTATGTGGGTAACAACGAAAGAATCATCAGCATTTATTAAGAATCGGCGAAGATAACACCAAATTTGTTGAAGCCAGTTGAAAACAACTATGTTGTTTTTAAGCTAGTCGGGTTAAATACTAATCCCTCGGGAATACATTAACTATAGGAACAATTCTGGATAGTTTTCTATACAATAGCGAAATAATTTTCAAAATCGGTCGAAAAAAAATATATTTTGGCTGTACCGTGTGGTGTCTCCCTATTACTCAGAAGTTGAAAATTACTCTTTTATGATTCAAAATAGCATCACCATTCATATTATTTCATATTGTCCACCGCTGAACATAATATCTCGACTTCTTTAACGCGTTCACAGCCCAGCCTCCGCAGTGCGACCGCAGAAGCGCAACGCTGCCGCCATTAGGCGCTCCACATAGACTTCATAGACATGTACGTCTTGGGCAACGGAAGTGTTATATTTTACAGATAGCACTAAAGAATAACAGAAACGACCGTTTTGCCGAAGAATCAAAAATGGTTTTATCGCACCAAGAACATAAAACTTGTTCGTAACTCGATGAACATCGAGGTCGCGATGTTATATAACTGACAAACATTTATGATACTTTTTGTAACGCTCGTAATGCTACATGCTTAATACCTCGAATAACAATTTTTGCCCCGATCTGGGACTTGAACTCAGGATTATAAGCACGGTAAGGCGTAAATGTATGTTGATTGACGTGAATTGGGTTACGTTGAAACCTGTTTTCTCCGTAATCTTTATCGAAAAAGCTTCGAAATATATCACATACGAAAAAAAAATCTTTTTAAAATATCAGACACAATTCTGCAAAGTACCCTCTTTTTCTTTGTTAATACCGTTTTTCTCCTCAACTATCAATCACAAGATTTTTTATTTCATCACCGCGTATGAAATAATAGAATACCGAGGGAACCTTTGGCGTATTTTTGCAAATAAATGTCCTAATTAACAGAAAATCAGCAAATAATTGTTTTGTGCGCCTACGTCGCTCTGCTCTGTCCCTCTCCTACAAACGCGCAATCTATGCCTATCCTTTTCACAAAATGGCCTGACCTCACCCCGGCCGTATCGATCTATCGTCGCATTCTAATAAGAGAGTGAAGAAATAGAGAGTGCACATGTGCTTGCGCACACACTTTTGCAGTGTAATATGGCCTGAGCACATATTAGGTAGTATCTGTTTGGCAGAATTTCGGCTAGAAGAACATACTAGCTACCTACTGGTAAATTTCATTCGATTTGACCCACGAAATTACATAGTCATGTTATTTTAAAAATGTTCTATAATAACAAAGTTGAATTCTATCGAATGAGTTGAATTTGTTTTAATTCTAGGAAAAAAATATTTTTAAACATATCATCATTGTTGACGGTATAATTGAGATTTACGAGTTTGATTGGGTCGAGTGTCGGGGCAACCGTTTAGGGACAATTAAGTCACCATATTTTCACCTTTAAATCAACATGTGACGCGTGACCCGAGAGCTGGTGAGTATCTGACACAGCGTATCAGCATTGCCATACAGCGGGGCAATGCAACCAGCCTCTTGGGGATGCTTCCGACTGGTATTGATTTGGATCTGTTGAGCTACCTGTAGATTGTTTTCAACAGTCTGCATTTAGCTCAATTGTTTCAATTGTAAATACTAGTTCCAGTTCGTTTCTATTATTTATAATTTTCTATGTTAATAAAGATTTATACATGTGACAAGAACGATATGGCGTGAACTTTTTTCAGAGTCAATCACTAAAATAATATGGGTCTTTGTATGTTTTGTAGCTTTTACTTTTTTGTAGCTATTTGTGGCGTCGCGTCGTATGAGAGAGGCCTATGTCCAGTGGTGGACGTTTGTCCAGCCAGCAGACTGATCTGATATCTGAATATATACATACATATATGTACTACCTTCTCCCCGCGACTTCTTCGATAAAAAGTAGCCTATGTCCGTCCCCGGGATACCATCTACCTTACTGCCAAATTTCATTAAGATCCATTCTGCCGTTTAGGCGTGAAAAAGTAACACACAGACAGACAAAGTTACTTTCAAATTTATAATATTAGAGTATGAAAGTATGGATATATCATTATTACTTTATATGGAAAGCATCATGTAAAGTATTTTTTTTAATCATTCATGTAAAGCATAATCGGTATAATGGTATACCTAATCGGTATATCGGTATAATATATCATTTCGGTATAATGTCTGAGAATTATGCTATTAAAAGTCGTTTCGGTAGGTAGGTACAGTAAATTATGTGACATGATAGCAGCTGAGAAAAAACCTCTGATATATATCTACGGAATAGCTGAGGTACAAGGATACGTAATAATGATGTTTATGAAATGAATTCCATTAGGATGCTCGCGTGAAGTGAATTTGATTATTTTTCATGAAATGAAAAAAAATGAATTGATCTTTTGGAAACCAAAAAGCTCTGCTTCAAAATTCATCCAAGCTCTACCTATTTATTTAACGCACCTATGTTATTAACTGAATTAAGTTAATTAAATTTTACCGGGTCGACAAGTAGCTATAAATAATAAATAGGTAACGATAACTTTGTTAAACTAAGTTAAAGCTTTTGCTGATAAAGCGTCATTAAGTAGAGCATTCTCTACAATATGTTCTGTACATGAAACAATCAGTTCCATGTTTTCATAAAACCAACGGGCTAGCACGGGGGCTTCAATCATGCTAAGCTATTGCATAGCCTTTAAAAACGCCATCTCTGGAAATTATAAAACATCACGTAGTCGAGCACCGAACTACGTTGCTTTGCTCTACATTTCAGAACCGCATAAAAGAGGATAGCGATGTAGGATTTTGATTAAAAACGCTACAACAGCATCATTTGTACTAATCATAACTCATTAATGGCAAGATTTAGTTAAACACTGCATAAAGAGAGCATAGGTAGAGCTAAAGCGTGAGCCGTTAGCAAGGTAGAGTCTAAGCTCTTATCTTCGTTCTGGCATCCACCGATAGATGCCTCTCGGCGCACCCGTCAAGTGAGATCCAATATGGCGTCGGCACTCGCCATTCGCCTCTGGAACAGGGCGGGGAGTGCAGTGACTGAGTCGACACTACAACTTACGCGTATTTTTGTCGAAAACCTCGTCTTCGTGAATTGAACGCGGGTGATATTGTGAAATAATCTAGTGCTTCTGTGTTTAGTTATCTAGCTTGTGTTATAATTTGCGTGAAATTGTGATTGTGTCGTGAAAAACGTGAAAGAACTTTAGGGTAACAATGTCGAGCAGTTGACATGTTTATCTGTGTCGTGTGTGAAGATTTTCCCTTCGCGTGAGGAGGTGCGGTGGATTGTGTGTGTGTGTGCTGTGCTTGTGTGAGTGCGCCTATGGATACACGAGGACCCAATGATGGATTGCATTTCCATGGATGTTTATAGGTAAAAATTGTCCGTAAACTTTTTGTTGGCATTTTAGCGCGTGTGCCCACTCTGTGTGGTCCACGTTTCTTGTGTTGCTTTGTTGTATCTTAAGCATGTCTTCTATTTCATGAAACATAAATGTCCTTGATCGATAAGGATAATAATTCGTTCAACTACCTTTAGCTTTAAGAGATAGAGATCAGAGATTTAATTGATAAAAACCTTCATATATAACAATTATTAGATCCATATCCTTGACTATAGGATCTTCTGATATAAGTTATACGTATGTTGGATCAATAAATTAAGATATTAAGAAAAATCTTCAACATAAAACCATTCTCTGTCAGGTTTAGGAATGTGATTTATTTCAATTTGAATGACCCAATGAGCAAAGAATCTAATAGGTTTCTAATTGACTCTATTTTTTTATTAAATAAATTTGGGGTCACACGGGAAGCTTTTCTGAAGGAAACGAGTGATTCAAGCACAAAGTTCTGTACGTACACGTACACCATTGAATTTTAATTCATTACGTCCATGCAGACTCGCGCGAGAATATGGTTCCCCTCGCTCTGTTCGCTGCCTCTGGTTATCAGCTTACAAAATGTTTGTTCCCGTCCCTCTCAAACCCGCAGTTAATATGCATAGCTCTTTCTCCCTCCACCGCATATTGCGCGTTTTTCTTCTTTTGCCGCGTCATATGCCAGTGTCGAGGCATGAACGCAGTTTGGAGTGTTTGATGAGTCTCGCTCTCGCCCGATCAGTTTTCAGACCCGAAAATATCAGTTGACTGGTTTTGTTGACCTGGGAGTCCTTTGTTTGGGGTATCGGTAGGATAATTTATAGAAGAGTAGGTACCTCAAGGCAGCGCGCGCATCCTTCGCGCGCAGTCAGTCGAGTGGATTCGGGCCGGGCTACACGCGGGTCCTGCCGCGGCCTCAGCGAACCTTTGTCTCCCCCAAGTGTACTTCCAGACAAACGAGATTGGATTATGTGCGGACTTCACTGCGGTCGGTTATCGCCAATGATATGAGCTTGGAAGAATCCCATTTGCGTATCTAAATAGGTAATTTAATCATCTCTGAGTTGGAGCGAATGTGAATATTATTTGCGCTTTTGATGTCTTAGAAGTTGATTGAGAGCTTTTTTTGTGAGATGTTCGATAAGAAGCAGATAAGGGTAAATGTATTTGAGTAAATCACCGTGTTCGGCGTGAACGTGAGGTTAGGTACATGGACGTGAATGTCTTTTGTTATTCATGGACTCGTGATTCAAAACAAAACGTCGAATTATGCAGATTATAACAATAATGACAATGACTGTTACCATATTTATTTAATGTAGCTTTTCTTTTAATATGAAGAGAGAAAGAGCTAGAGAGGAACGGAAACAGAGGGGCAGCAAAAAAAAATTAAATTATCCGCAGGCTTAAATTTAAAAGCTCATAAAAAGGAACAAAATGATGTTTAGTATCTGCATATGCAAATAACTTTTATTTGTGTAAATGTTTAAGCATTTCACGGCTCTGTTTGTCCGGTCTTGTTGTTTTTATTATGAGTTTCATTCATTCGGTTTATGTTCTTTGCTCGATTGCTTTATAACGTGTTTATAGAATGTTTGTCCGCGGTTGGTCTGCCTATTAGTTTGAATTGTCCCTTTATGTAGAGCATGCCTGTAGCATTAAATCATTGGTTTATAATGTTTTTTGTTTAAATGAACTTGTTGTAATTGTTATTGTTATCCTATATCCGTTAAAACACGAGCGTAATGCACGGGAAAATTGCAAGATAATATGTAATAATTATATTTGCTCAAAAGGTGTCTTTTTTAAAGTAATAAGGTAGGTTTTAAATCCCAGCTTCATCAACATTATACATTTTACTAAAAATTTACTATTGCTAATCAAAGGTAAGACGTAAACTATTATTTACATAAGACTAGCTAATCATTAAGAATCACAGGCGTAACATTTTAAAAATCAACCAAGACTTTTGAACTACAACTAAACTCTGCAAAGGTACTAAACAAATGACAGTTGGTAAATAAGTGACGATTGGCGGTCTTACCGCTTTGCCTCAATCATCCAATAAATCGTTCCTCACACATAAAATTATCTGAAAATGTCGACCATGCCCCAAATACTGATACAATTCTTATCTAAACAAAAACCAACGAACTTTTTTGCAAACAACCCCTGTAGAATCTCCGGACATCCGCACCGTTCATTTTGGAACTCCCCGTACAAATTCCGTACGATTTCATCGATAAAAACGATCATAAAAACTTTATACAATTTCTCTATAACCTTTTTATTCATGAGTCGTTAAAGTAAGCTTCTTATCATTTTATTGAGAAGAGATTTTTCTTTGAAGTTAATGCTCTTTTAATAATGAGAATGATATTACTCAGCTTATTGGAGTTCGTAGCCATTTCACGAGGACTTATTTATCTATGTATTTTACAATGTGTATAGTTTATACAACATCACAAGATCATATTGACAAATAAATAAACAATGCTGGACAATTCACACAGCATCATCTAGCCCCAAGCTAAGCAGAGCTTGTGTTATGGGTACTACATGACAGAAATGCATAAACCAGTACATTACATAGATAGATATTATTTAATAAACATAGAAAATACCCAGAACACTCGGAGCAAATAATGCAGGTCGTACAAACAAACAACAAAAATTTAAGCGAACAAAATCAATAAAATTTTGTTTCTTGTTTGATAATTACAATTTATAAAGTTTTTGTTTATGTATAAAATTTGACTTGTCTAAGTGCTTTTTTGTAAGCCTAAAGAAATAAAGTTATTGACTTTTGACTTTTTTGAAAAACTGTTTTCCCAAGGCGGGAATCGAACCCGCAACCCCCTGCGTCACAGGCGGACCTTCGCTCACCGCGCCACATCGATCGTCAAAAAAAAACTCAAATGTAGAATTTTATAATACTTGATTACTTTGTTAGACAGTCATTGAGGCGTATCGTTTTGATCTCTAATCACCTTATAGAGTGTATAATCATAGGATCTACATTGTATTTTTGGATTTACTGGAAAACAAAATAAGCAAACAGGTTATTCATTTCAATTAATTTATTTCGGTTCAATACGGTAACATACTCCAACCAAATTAATCAAAGGACATAGATATACACAATGATGATTAATTATGTCACTAATAGTAGGTACAACACTATAGTAAAAATTACATTTATTTCAATAATATTATTTACGACAAAATCTTTCGGTATGAGCTGATCTCATACTCTATCAAGCGGTTTTACAAATTTTCAAACTCTATGCTCGTAAAACGCAATTATACTCCAAGCAAGTGATTATAGCCTTGTCAGATGAAAAAGGCGAAGGTTTTAGCAAATCGAATAAGATCTCTTAGTTCCAGTCTCCTTAGTCATTTCTATACCAATATTTAGAGGTTCCAAATTCAAAATCATCCTTGGGAATAATGAACAGTAGGTACTCCCAATGGAATAATGAGATTGAATTTGGAACTTTAAATCAATCGTCTTGAGCGTGATTAAATCCCTCTCGCACTTAGAATTTCTAGTAACTCCCCCGCTTCACTCGTTAGTTATTCTAGGATCCTGAATTGCACTCGGGATTCAATGAAGCCCGTGTCCTACGGCACCACTTTGGTCCCTCATCTCAAAGATTTAAATCGTTAGATGCGCCCTGAGACTAAAAACTGTGGCACTGTCTTTGAATGTGTGCGCTAACAAAACGACGCACGCACACTAACAATGAAGTATAGTTAAAATTAGTGATTTTTGTCAATAAACCTTACTGTTTTTATTACCATTGTTTGGGCAATTATATTGCACAAACTTCTGTGAAACAAAAAGGCCTAAAAAGTGTGCAATAATATTTGCATTGCGGTCCAAGTGAGCGAGCTATCCCACTTCGCGAGGCGCAGGTAAGGGCACATCTAACGATTTAAATCTTTGCCTCATCTACTATATCTTATCAATTATCAAATCTCAAAGAGCTTTTTGACAAAAGATTTGTATTGTATTGTATTGTATCATTAATTAAGTTAATCGGTTGTAGTGTCGTGCTGAAATGTGTTTAATCCTACGAACACTGTTCACATGTTCATCACCACTAATAAACTTGACGGAGTCTTTCAAGATTGTGTAAACGATACCAACTGCTCCACAAAATGTCGACTTAATCAGTTATGGCCAAGACTGTTGCCAAGTAGTTAAATTAACATGTAAGTTACGGTTAAGTTGCTTAGCGACGGGACTACATAAGTTATGGAACTTTATGTCTTGTGATGTGCGATGTTCTTGGCTAGATATGCAAGTAATTATTATGATAGGAGGTGGAATTTATGGCAGAAGCTTTTATCGGTTTCTGATGGAATTCATTTATTTCTTTTAGCGTTTAAGTTTAGAAAGACTTTGTGAGATTGACTTGGTGCGCTGTTTTACAGCTAAAAAGCTTTTTATTATCACCTTTTTAAATAATTTAAGTATGTTAAAGATCTGAGAAACACCTAACATTTTTATTTAAGCACTTACGTAGACCTTTTAGAGGCACAGATTAAAAATATAATGTAAGGCTTAATTTATAGATTACCTACTTAGATCCATCAAACTTTTAAAATTATTTAAGTTTGTTATATTATATGGACATTTATTTACGGAAATAACAATAACAGAATAAAGCAATTACTTACAGTTATATTTACACTTCTGTAAGTATATCTAAGTACCTATTTCTTAAAACTCCAAACCGTCACCAGAAGGCAGAGTGCCCATAGATTGCTTCTAGCAATCTATGGGCACTCTGCCTTCTGCACATTGCCACGTTGAATGGCAATGCCCGAAATAGAAGCCAAAAAATGGTTTTTAAAATAATCATCATTTGTTATTTGTTAATAGATACTTACCACACAATACTGAACTTTTGGTCGTCATCAACACTCCGACTTTTTGATTATTTTTACTGTCACGAATCCTGTCCTGCTCGGGTTTCTAAAATAGAATTCCTGTTGTAAATTCTGAATGTTTGTTTCCAAGATCTAGAACACCTAAAACTCACATATCTTCCCAATAAATACCTCTAAGATTCAACCAAACAATTATTGTTCGCGTGAAAGTAAGTCGTTATAACCGTCATAACACATTCCCAATGCAGAGACAATAACCAACGCATTCAGATTGGCTATTGAAACCAATACGTGGTATTCATTTCCTATTCATTCCGTCGAGACCGCACTGCTATGGTAGTGTCAATAACATTACAATAATCATCCTATTATTTCTTTGTCGAACTCTGTGTACGATTGGAGAAAGGTAGAACATCCGTGCACATTTTTTTTCTCAAATATCTGTGTTACGTACATGTATATTGACGTAACGGAACGAGACAACAGATCCGTAGATAAAAGCTCTAGAGTTAGGAGGTATATTATACCTCCTAACACACATACAATAACAAACATAAGGTAAAGTGACAGGAGGCTTCAGGTAACCTAAAATAATTAAGTTTCAAATCGCATAGCGAAATATAATAATTTAATCTGTTAGGAAGTATATAAGGTAAAGTAACAGTAAGGATCAGGAGGCTTCAGGTAACCTAAAATACTTAACTTTCAAATCGCATAACGAAATATAATAAGTTCAACTGAAGTTCAAGTTAAGTATGTAGCTTACGTTAGCTAGGTTTAGCTGAAATTGGGTTGCAGAAGATGACACTAATAAATAATAAATAACCGAATTTAAAAAAACACGCTTACACATAAAGTGTTAAACAGCTAGGTACAATTTTCATTGTAACTATACATATATCATATAGTTTTAATTCATTTGTTTTTTTAGAATAGTAATAAGACAGCCACTCATATAGTAGCTATCGGAGGTTTAATCCTCTTTGTCGTCTGTTGTCCGTGTCCACACGCACTGAAGGTCCTGCCAGAAAACCAGCGTTGCTCTACTTTTGGTAGAGCAACATTTAGCTGAGGTGGGGCCTATTGGTTCACTGGGCGGGCACTTGTTATTATGATTGAGTTTAGGATAATTCTGAAAACCTGTATAAAGTATTTGCCTTTGTGCTTCAATAAATATATTTCTTTCTTTTATAAATAAATCAATATTTTTCAACGTTTACATGATAAGTAAAAAGCATGGGATGAGCAAAGTAAATCAGGGGTCAGTATTCTGCTAAACTTATCGCTTCATAAGCTTTTTTTTGTTTTATTCTGTGTAATTAACTTTAGAGACTCGAATATGTATGGACTTTGTATTGTCTGAAATAAAACATTTTTATTTTATTATTATTATTATAAGGACAATGATAAAGCCATTGATTAGTAGAATTTATTATCCAGAGTTCCATTTCTAGTTCATAGGATGAACTTCCTGAATGATGATCTACCTTAAATATAGGTTCACAAGGTCTTACAAGGCCAGATTTAATTCATTGATATTTAAAAATCATATGAAACACTTCAACAAATTGAAAACTGAAACAGAAACCTAGCTAAACTGAAACTGAACTGTGCCTGACCAAAACCTACTGCTCGGTTGAAGAGGACGCATAAACAAACAACGTGCAGGCATAGGCACAGAGTCGAACATGTTAATTGACGTCACAATACTGCAGGACAACTGTACCAGACTAGATTACACAACCAATTGGGCTATAGATACGAACAACAGAGTCCAGTGGGCAACATTGAGCCAGGGACGCAATTCTGTATTATCGAAGGATTTGTCGTATTATATTTTTCGACATAGATTGCTCTAAATTATACAACACTGAAAGCTTCGACATTTATCGAACAGACAAACAAGTGCGCGAGACCACTCTGTATTCCACCACTCTATATTTCTTGAATTTGTTATTCAAGAATAATGTAAACACTCATAATATAGTGCTGGCGCTGGACAACTGTACCAGACTATAGATACGATCCACGGAGCCCAGTGGGCAGCATTGAGCCAGGGACGCAATTCTCTATTGTCGAAGAATATGACATGTCTGTAGTATGTACCGTGTAGCTATCTATTGTTCGAACTAAATCCGACATTCAATAGCTTCGACATTTATCGAACTGACGATCGATGCCGAGTTCACTCCTTGGCGATTATGTTCACAAATCGAACAATCGATATTTTTCGAATTCGATATATTAGCGCGTTCACTGCCAAGCTTCAGCGATGCGATTCAGTGGGGCGCGTCGTCGTCGCTGTGCAAGAAGCCTCCGAAGAAGGCTAATTGCGTCGGTGGCAATCATAAAATACGGTCTCTGAAGTCACTAGATATTACGACAGTTTTGGCCATACTTGTCGAATAGATAAATCACGAGAATCGCCTCCCAGAAGTGACTGATAAATGTTTACCGCAGTTGGAATCTCACCATTCGTCGATTAAATACTTTTAGCGGCGAACAATTAGTCCCCGATCTATTGGAACGAGGGGACAGCTGGTTTCATATATTTAACTGGTTTCTGCATCTCGCAGCATAGACAAAAAGAAAAAGATGAAATGAAATGAAAATATTTATTGAAAAAGAAATACACAATAACAATAGTTAAATCTAACTAGTTAGGTGTTATCAGTTTCTCGTCAAGTAAAATTAAGTACAAATTATATCGAATTAGGCATATAGAGATCAGGAAAGGTTCGTCTTTGAGGAATTACAAATTCTCTATAGTCATTGTCTAGGAATTCGCTTACAGTGTATATGGTTTTATGTAGCAAAAGAAGTTTTACATTATTTAAAAATGCTTTTTCGCAGGTTATTAGTCTAATACACAATGGAAGTTTGTTGAAAAGTTTTGGACCAATTACTTGCGGTTGCTTTTTAGACATGATGAAGCGGATAGCGGAGTCTTAGTATGAAGAAAGCGATTGATCTATGTGGAATCGTCTAGGTTATTTCTATCCCACGAGAACTGGTTTATGGGATAAAAAGTAGCCTACGTTTATTCCAGGTTAAGAGCCCTATGAAAAATCAGCTCTTTCGGTTCGTAGTTTTGGGGTGAAAAAGTAATATATTCTAAGGTTATTTTCGCGAGAACTCACAATAAAACACTGTTTTAACCGGATTGATCGCGTATATTTTATATTTTGTTTATAACCTGACGTTTTGGAGGCTTTTCAGCTTCCATGGTCACAGGCAGACTGCCTGTCTGTCTGCCTGAACAAAATATAAAATATACGCGATCAATCCGGTTAAAACAGTGTTTTATTGTGAAAAAGTTACTTATTTCCATCTATCCAAACTTCAGCTTTTATATTAGCATTAGCTGCTGCCCGTGGCTTCGCACCGCTTTAACCCATGTCTGTTCCCGGGGTACCATTAACCTCTCTGCCAAATTTCATTAAGATCCGTTAAGCCGTTTAGGCGTGTAAAGGTAACAGACAGAGTAACTTTCGAATTTATAAAATTAGGTTTGGATGTATAATTTTATTCGGAAATTATGATAACCTGTTGTTTTTATTATCGAACAGACAATGCACCAAACCTTGGTATAGAAAACCGAATGCTCAATCGGAAAGTGGAGGCATTGGAACACTAAACTGGTGGCTTAGGAGATTGAGACAGTCAGTTTTATTTCTAAGACTGGTAGAATTGCAGAAAAATAAATTCACGCTCGTTAACGGAGATTTTTGGCAGTTTTTTCTCACCGCTACTCTTGTAACGCAGCTGCGCAGGAGGTGACTGGCTGGAATTGTACTGCATTTACTTTTATCCTAATAAAACTGTTTGCGGCGCGTGTTTTCTCATTTCCATGAACTCTTTTGTGCTCTGCAAGTGCTGAAAAGTTTGAAGCCTTTGATACGTGAGTGGGAAGCTGGCTTGACGGGACAT
This sequence comes from Eupithecia exiguata, assembly GCA_947086465.1. Taxonomy (NCBI): domain Eukaryota; kingdom Metazoa; phylum Arthropoda; class Insecta; order Lepidoptera; family Geometridae; genus Eupithecia; species Eupithecia exiguata. The sequence goes on from OX352240.1 coordinate 2,751,348, forward strand.
GAACCCGCAACTACGGGATGCGCTGCCAATTGCGTCGTGCTGAGGGAGGATTGAGGGTTCAAGTCTCGTCGAAGTAAAAAATTTTTTAGTACGTTATACATTTTCGTAGAAATTCGCCCCAGTGAATTCGCACTATAATAGTTAGGCAACTGTGACCACTCCAACAATATTTACAATTATACAAAACAATATTATTCCCGAGCCCTGAAAATAAAAATACAAATAAATCTTTTTGCTGTTGTACTGTAAAATAGAATTTGAAGTTAATATCAACATTTATTAACAAAGAAAATTCCAATCAAATAATAGAATTAAATGCAAACTAGTATTTACAAACAATTAAGCTAACTGCAGACTGTTGCAAACAATCTACAGATAGCTGAACTGAATAATGCCTTGTTAATACCATGAAAAATGTAGCGCGAAAATAAAATGATAAAGTACCTATATACACGAGATCTCTTCGAGACTTTTGACAACAATCCCGATCTAGCTTTGATACTTTGGGTTGTTTTGTCACTTGTGTGAGTCAAACCGCTGACGGTTTCAATACAAAGTGAACCAGCTCTTCTCCAATCTGTTCCACAATTAGTCGAGTTAGTTTGTCGGGATGTCGCACAACATTCGTTCTTTTATTTATTTGTGCAATCCGAAACCGAATTGGAAGCTGATGGTGATGTATGCTATTATGTTTGCATTACTGTTTCATATCGTGTCATTTATATTAATTAGCTTTTTATTGTTATGCGTGATGTTTAGCACTACAATTTATCCTATGCATATGGCACGAGCAGCTTCGTTTAGCTCTTTAGTCATAGCGATCACTAGATTTCTTAGTTTTACTTATGTAATCAGGATTTTGTGACGTGTCCAAGAGTCCTGTAAGGTCTAAAGGAAATAAACAATTTTAAGCTTTGAATATTAGGCTGGTGACCGTGGCCGATATTCGGAGAGCGTTACATTCGTTCGTTATCGTCATCATCATCGACCTATATAAGTCCACAGCTGGACATATGTCTCCCCTAATGACATTCGTTATCATTGCAAAATATAAGGGTGAAAATATTTTGTATAACAATTCCACGCAAAACCTTCTCCGATAAGATATCTATTTTTTCGTGGAGAGACGAAACTTGGTAATGTCTTTTTTTGATAGAGTTTTTTTTTTCATTTTGTAGTTGGTGTGGTTTTTTTTCTTCTACAACGCGGACTTTATTTGGTTAGATCATAACGGAGAAGGTTTTGCGTGGAATTGTTACTAAATATTCTTATATTTTATATTATATTCATATATTTTATTCTTATATTTTGCAGTGGATTAATTCCGCAAAGTAACGCCTTAATCTGTTATTTATCGTTTTTATTCTTCGATCAAAAATTTCCGGCTTTGCCGGCCCCTCCGCGAACTACTTATTTTTGATCGAAGTTTTTATTGTTATAATTTTTGGGAATTTGATGAATTTTAGAATGTCTTTTGTTTTATTTATGGTACAGAATGTATTGACAGCAATCGCAGCAAGAACTTCACCAACCAGTCTCTTGTGTCCAGTTAGTGAGTAACCCAAGAAATACGACAGCAATCCTTCCTGAATAAAGATTAGCCTTTCTCTATCTCTGATCTTAACACCACATGAGCGAAATCGCAAACGATAGCGAAACATATTCCCGCAGATATAAAGTGAACAAGCTGTTCAATCTGTCCCACAATTTGTCGAGTCAGTTTGTCTGAATGTCGCACAACCTTCGTCCTTTTATTTGTTTGTTGTGCAATCCGAAACCCTTTGCGAATCGGAAGCTGATGGTGATGTATGGGATGCCATGGGATCCTGTTAGCGTTGGGTTTACAAACTGTTTCATATGGTGTTATGTTTGTGTTTTATTGTGAAACAAGTACCTATATTATTGTTAATACGATTTTGTAGGGTGTTGGCTGTCTTTTGATACTTGTTCCCTATATTTGCAATAGATTGTGAATTTCGGTGTTCTCCTGTTGTTTGTTTATTGTAATAGTTTCTGCCCGTGACTTTGCACGTTATATCTTTGTCAGACTTATGCTGTAATGTGAACATAATGTATCCATCCATACCAAATACCAATATTATAAACTAGCTCGACCCCGCGGTTTCACCCGCGTTATATTCTAATTTCGCATATCTAGTGGGGTGAAATGTCTTGTTTCCGTTCAATCAACGAATCATCATCATCATCTTCGTTCAGTACGAATATTCCCGTAAATCTCCCATGGGGATTTGATGTTTTACGAGGACAAAATGTAGTCTATGTTACTCTCCATCTATTCAAATAACTCTATGCCAAAATTCAGGTCGATTGGTTGCTTAGTTAGGGCGTGAAGGAAGGACAACAAAACAAACAAATAAACAAACAAACACACTTTCGCATTTATTATATTAGTTAAGTTATTCGAAAGTAACTCTGTTGGTCTGTCTATCTATCTGTCTGTCTGTTACCTTTTCACGCCTAATTGGCGGAACGGATCATCATGAAATTTGGTAAGGAGGTTAATAGTATCCTGGGAAAGGACATAGGCTACATAAAAGGCGCGTACGAAGCCGTGAGCAGCGGCTTGTAAGAATTAAGTTGTGTATCAGTTTGTCCCGCTATATATTTTATTCCACCACAAATCGTCCCTGATAAATGCGTGATGTATCTACCTCAAGTGTAATAAATATACAAACATACAAACATAGGGTGCTAACCTCATAACCCTCCCCTGTCGGTAGTCGGGTAAAAATATAAACTTTACGAATAGTTTACTGTCATGTCGATCCTATCCATTCACGGTTGTCTGGTAGAGATCTTTAGCGATAAAACCGCCAATTGTCACGTATTCTTACTTCTTTTATCTTTGTCTGTAATAGCTAGTACATCATAGCTACTTAAATCAGAATCTGTGGTTCAAATGGAGAGTTCTGCAAATCCAAAGTGTGATATTTACTTCTGCACAATCAACAATGTCCAGCAGTGGACTAATACAGGCTGATGATGATGATGAATCAACAATTTGAATTCAAACTCTTCAAAGCTTTGCAACCTACTTTCAAATAGACAATCCTAAATTAACAAACAAAGAATTTTCTACAACACTGGAATTTTTGCTTTATCACGTGCAATACATTCACATACTGAATAAATATTTGGAATATTTGAACTTTGAATTTCTGATATGATTTATGATGTAAGCACAGCCTGAAGATTGGAATTTCAGAATTCGTTTTTCAATTTCACAGCGCTGCGATCCAATCCCAGCTAGTTTCCCGCTAACAGAGCCGTTCCACCGGATATTGCGTGTTTTACACATCCCATTTTCAATTTATTTATAGTCTGTTTAACTTTGAATCGTTTTTGTATTGTTTTATCAGTTTTATCATAGTTTTACAGCTGATAATGTCTTCTATAATGTTCTCTTTGTTTTCAACATTTGAAATCGGCATTTGTTTATTTTTTATGTTTGGAACTACAGTGTAGTTAAAAACGTTAAAATAACCTAAAATAATCCTGGTGCGTAAAACCCAAAGAAGTATTTTAATGAACATTAAAGTAACGTAACTCCTCATACTTATAAACGTCTCCTATCTTTAATACGCATTAGCTAAAAGTAGTTTGTTTTCTTCTATTGACATAAGTCAGGAGAGAAAAAACATTGCTTAGCAACGGTTTTAAGTTAACGCTGTTATCTATACATAACTATATGAAGAAGATTTGTTTGTTTGGTTGAATAGGCTCCGAAACTACTGAACCGATTCGAACAATTCTTTCACCAATTAGAATCCTACATTATCCCCGATGAACATAGGCGATAGAATATACCCATGCGAAGCCAGGGCGGACCACTAGTTATAAATTAGGGTGGAAATATTGAATATCAAACAACCTTTCTTCAGCAAAATAATAAAGTCACCTATTCTCTCTCAACATTAACAAGAACGGTTCTCTTCCGGACTTTGTCTCGTTGAACCATGGAACCGATTTAAGCTGCAAAATGCACTCGACTTCCAAACTCCAGTAATAAACCAGAGTAACTCTCTCGTTTGTCACTTCAAGTCGGGCGAGTCGAGTCCACTTGCCTCGTTATTGCACTAAATTTATCAGTCAGTCGATGAACACGTTTATTGTTTAGAAAACTTACCACATGCAACGATTATGGCGCTACCTTAAGGTAAACTAGCGCCACCAGCTATTTATCGATATTGCAAACGATAAACCAAGTGATTATCGTGGAAATGGGAAAAAATCACAGCAAAACGAGAGTTGATGATATGTGATTTCATTTTTTTAATGTAATATTAGTTGTTTTGTTTTGGTACTTGAGTTTAATTTTCGAATAATTTTACTCAAATTAAACATAACAATACGGATTCTATGGTATTACAAAAAAGCCTAAATAGTTTTTTTTGGCATTTTGTTCAACTAACACCAATGGTGTCAATATTGATGACATATCAATCAACTAAAAATTAAACGAATTTGATAGAAATAAGAATATTTCGATCGAGACGGCGTTATTTAAGGTGATGTCAAATCATAAGGGTGAGTCTATTTGACAATAATAACATTAATAACGAAACGTAAATTATCGTAAAATCTCATTTTCCCATAGATTTTGGTACAGGGCCTCTATCTTGCGGTACGGGAACTACGCAAATCCTATACAAATAACAGACGTCCCGACCACCTCTCGTTACAATCATCAAATAGATCCCCCAGATCAGTGTAGGTTTTGTACGGCACAAAACTATAGGTGATAAAAAGTTCAGATGGCACGGTGCCACTTTTCCTCATTTACTCTTTCATATTTTTATACATTCATAATATTTTTTATAAACAAGCGGTGGCGCTACTTTCGCTCGGGGTAGCAATAATCATTTACTCTCACGCGTTGGGCCGTCACTGCGATATAACTGTCTCAATAACTCACTGCCGCTGTTGACAGATCGCTTCGACGATCAAAAGGCATAAGTAGATTACCTCGTTTAAAGCCGTGCGTTCACTGGCTGGGAAAATGTCACTCTGAAAACGTTTTGCTCTGAACGATTTCGAATATTTGAATTCGATTGTTGTCTTGATGCTCGCTCAAAATGTGATACATCTGTAGTTTGTAGTATTAGATGCGGATTTAGACTATCTTACGTGAACAAATAAATACAATTAGAAAATAATGCAACAAAAAACTAAGTAAGTACCTATTACGTAGTTTTTTGTCGTTTCGTATTAATACACCATTAGGAGTATCGTAAGGTGTATTAATACCAAACGACATAAGTCCGTCGTGTCGTCTGAAGTATAAGTGATAGTACCATAAATTATGTTAACTGAATTGAGGGTCGATGTGGCGCGGCGGGCGAAGGTCTGCCTGTGACGCAGGGGGTTGCGGGTTCGATTCCCGCCTTGGGACAAATGCTTGTACGATCTGCAAATATTTGTTCCGGGTGTTCTTGGTATCTTTTATGAATAGTAAAAAAAATTACATCTATGTAGTAATGTATTGTATAGTGTAAGTGTAAATCAGTCCTCTAGTACCCATAACACAAGTTCTGCTTAGCTTGGGGCTAGATGATGCTGTGTGTATTATCCAGCATTACTTATTTAGTATTTATTTAATGAGAACAAAATGTTCACGCTTAAAAAACACATTATTTTTTAATTCAGTGAAAAAACACTTGTTCGTCCACAACGTCAAAGATAAAATACCAAATTAAATAAAAACGACAAAAATATTTTATTATGAAGTGAAAAATATCTTGTTCATACAAATTAAAATTTGACAAGCTTTAATAAATTTTTAGGTATCGTTAATTGTATTAAATTAGTTTTCATTTATTTATTATTAATTACAATCCATTGATAAAGAAAATACAATAATAATTACAACTAATATTTACACTTAAATCTATTTTCTAAAAATCTAAGCCGTCACCAGAAGGCAAAGTGCCCAGAATGCTGGCAGCATTGCCACGTTGAATGGCAATTAAATTAGTTAATAATCTGCTAATTTATAACAGTTCTTAAGCGTGTTCTTAAGTGTTTTTCTTGCGCTGACTAATGTCAATAGAAAAAAAAACAAACGACTTTTATCTATTCCGTAAAGATAGGAAAGGTTTATGAATGAGGGTTAAACAGTAACTTAGAAAATTACTCTACTTTAGAGTGATGATGATATTAATGACCATCGTGAGAACGGTTCCAGGTGACGATGTTTTCGCAATGAGAGCGAATTTCAAACGATTAGACGCGAATTGGGAATACGAAGAAGGAAAATTACCCTCGGAACTCCTAAATTATGCCAAAGCTTTTAAATATGACAAAACGGCTCGTGATATTAATGTTTCTAAGTGGAAATAACTGAGGGAATCTGAGTGTTGGGACAATCACGTATAATCGTTATTAACTGGGTCCGTATGGGGCAGTTCGGGAGAGTTACTGCTACCCTTGTGTTTCGCATGGCCAAACACATTCCCAAGGTTGTCGTTCGCACATTTAGGTCGTCTGTTCTGTTGTGTTAGGGATGTATAAATGAAATGATAATTAAAAAAAAAAAAGAAATGGCAACAATTTTAGGCCAGTTTGGTTGACGGTTTGTGCCAACAGAATTACTACCATTATAATCCAATATTTACCATAATTAATTACCATAGTAAGTTTTTTTTTGTTGCAAAGAACAAAAAAAACTTACTATAAAACACGTAAAAACAGTCAAAAAAGAATAGAGGTTTAGTCGAATCGAAAACAAAATCTATGTAAATTTAAATTACTAATATCTAATATCGTCTGGAATGTTTTTTTATTCTGTGAATGTGATTATTATTAACTTTTTCATCCCCCCATATCGGAAAGAGTATTTTTGCTCTTCGATACCTATCCATCGTGTGCACGATGTTCTAAATTCAATTTACTTTATCCTCTAGCGGATAAAAACTACTTTTGCACTCAGATATCGAAGAGTAAAAATACTCTTTCCTCGCTGAGGTGGGATGAAAAGTTACGTTGTTGCACTCGAGTGCTAAGATTTTTTACCTCGTCCATGCTTTTGATTACCGAGCAAGCGATGGATTCTAACTTTTTAATTAGAACCCTGCAAAATCTGCCTCACCCAAACCCGGGGGGTGTTGCTATAACCACCACTTGGCAGACGGATTGTTCATTGCTGTGGAGATGTTAAAATACTCAGGAAGCTGCTGTCCGTCCTCTGGTAATCTAATTTTATCCCTAATCGGTCCCCTAGTCAGCTCTTACGATATCCATGGGTTCTGGGTTTAATTGCGACCGCTACAACTATTTTAAAACGTAATTCGTTTTCTTTTAACTGAACTTTTAAACGAAGAATCACGTCGTTCAGTCAGCAGAATTTCAAGTGTGGTTTAAAAGTATTTTTGAATGAGATTCAAGAGTTAACTAATTTGTACTTGATACTCAAGCCAAGGGCGACGTCTTTAGTGGTATTTATAGACAAGTCCACGCGTTGTTCTGATACAAGGGCCACTTGGAACGAATTTCTGGTTATTTTCGATACAAATCCGCCTAGTAACGTCTCGTTTAATAGACGTTACCAGGCGGATTTTCTTTTTATATTAATTCATTAAAAAAACAATAACAATATACGTACATTACATTTTGTACCTTATAAAACATTCTACGAGTTGATATTGAGATGCGACAAAGTGTGCGTTTGATTCCCACTGCAACATGCATGATATTGGCTATATTTCTACTTAAAAAAAGTTATACCGGATAATTTACACAGAATTAACTCGCCCCAAGCTAAGCAGAGCTTTTGTTATATGCTTTACTTTACAAGCTTATAGTAGAAATTAAATAATGAATTCGAAACATAAACTCAAATCAATTCTTACTAAAAAAAATCGGCCAAGTGCGAGTCGGACTCGCGCACGAAGGGTTCTTACTATTAGCTATAAAAAAATCAAAAAAATTCACAGTTCATGAGCCTGGTGACAGACGGACAGATAGACAGTCGAACGGACAGCGGAGTCTTAGGTTCCGTTTTACCCTTTGGGTACAGAACCCTAAAAAGATTGCAAAAAAATCGCTGCTGGGTAAGAACTTAGGTCTATCAAATTTGACAGCATATTCATACTGAGACACAAACAAACAACAACAGTAAAAACACAGTTACCATGATTTCCATTAATATGACGCATGCGCCGTGAATGCCCGGCGACGAGCGACGACGTCTGTAATCGGCCGGAGTCTGTAGAGTGACGTGTAGCGTGCGGCCCGATTCGAGACAGGTGTCCGTTCTGTACGTATGTGTATTTTTATCATCTTTGGTTCTGACCGTGTGTCAGATAAGAGCTTAAGGTTGTCGTACACTCAAAAGCGATCATCGCCTCGTCTCAGTTAGAGTTGACTTTACTTGACTTCGTAGGGCAACATGTGTCTGATTGGCCACTTTTTTGCCAGTTTCTGGTTTACGAAAATTTCATAGTCATGGAATTGAGGTAACCATATTTATATGAGCGGTAAATTCGAAGTTGAATAATGCTAGATTTAACCTCTTTTAACTACAACTAAAACTTTTGTATACAATAGTTGTACAGCTACACAATATTTTAATTTAAAATTTGAAAAGTTAATATGGACTAATGCTAACTAAATAATTAATTTTTCACGCGTCTCAAAGTTTTTACAACGCCTCTTATCAACATCATCGTAACGATGATGTTACGAGCTGATAAGTAATAAAGTGAAAAAAATATAGGCAACGGCAGACGAGGCGAGGCGAGACAGAAAGCTTAATGGCGCTGTGACACAGCGGATTCGTTTTTACCGTTTTTTACGAATCTTTCGATACTGGAAACAATTGCTTACTGAATCTGGAATACCGTCGGGTGTGTAAACTCGCTCCTTCAACTACATATGCCATCACTTATAAAAACGGCTGCTGTGTGAATGTGCCCCTATGGTAGATGTGTGCGACGACCTTTAGGTCGCTCACATTAGACATCTTTCCCATCTCATCCATTGCGAGTATATTTATGCTAATTGGTTCTCTTAAGCGTGTATTGAATTTTTATTATGATTATTTTTTTATCTGATAATGACTTTATTCAAGTTACATTGATTATTTTGTTAAAGAATGTTTATTATGAAACCGATAGGCACGATATCTTAACTATTTGTTGAATGTTTGTTTTACGTTTAAATATCTAATTGCTTTTCTTCTGTGAATATTGCGTAGGCATAAGAAACATCAATGGTTTTTTTTTATTGGCGTCATTCTTTTGTTTTTACATAGAACTACGGTGAAACCACGGGGAACAGTCCCCGCGGTATCACCCCCGTTAATTTCGAATTTCACATTTCATGGGGGATTATTTCCTTAAATCTCCCAGGGGAATTTGATGTTTTACCAGGACTTAAAGTACCCTATATTACTCTGCATCCTTTCAACTCTATGCCAAAAGTCACGTCGGTTGGTTGCTTAGTCAGGGCGGCGCGCGTGAAGAAATGAAAAACAAACAAACACACTTTCGCATTTATAATATTAGTTACGAATTAGGATTATCCACGCTAACGCCGTTACAAAGCTAGGCCTCCAGGTTACTAAATATATAATGTTCGGGTTAGGGTTCAAGTCCCGCCAAAATTTCTGGGCGGTTTTAAGGGGAGGCCTGCGTCCAGCAGTGGTCAAGTATAGGTATAGGTATAGGTATTGTCTTTGTAAAAAAAAACACTTACTCCGTATTCATAACTTTCTGCTAACTTAAAACAGCTGCTAAACAGTGTTATTTCTCACTCTGACTTATGTCAATAGATGAAGACACAGTAAGAATTAGCAATGTATTAAATAAACCGACTATAGGCTATTTGACTACATTAAAAATAAGTTCCAAATTGTTTTCATCCTAGTCAGTGACAACGTAACAAAGAATAATCAGGTGATATTTTATTAAAAATATGCCGTTTTGGGTAATAAATACGGGATTAAAATTACACATTTTTTGATAAATGATCACGTATCCGAAAACGCTCCGCGTTTGGTTGGATCGCAAGTGACGTCTCACTATCACAGATTACAGTGTCAATGAGTTCTTCTTGTTAGGTGTGGTGTGGCGTGTGACGTCATAGCTCAGAGCACGGGAGCCATGACAGAGATTATCGTTTTGGCGAGTCATTTTTTATTCCATCTTTAAAATTAGTTTTTGTAATTAATATGACTGGCCTTGAAGAAATATTAATTAAACTGCATTATTTTTATCAGACAATACGTTAGAATTATTTCCCAGTAGTAGTCAAGAAAGAAGCCTATTATGAATAAGGGGTAAGTCAAAAGTATTCCAAACGCAAAAGTAACCTAAAACAAATTGACACATTCTGCAATAGAATCAGAAGCACAACATGAATTCGGATAAGGAAAAAATATTCGAATAATCTTTGTGATATTTATTCAGACATGTTTGCGAGTTTCCCGTCATATCCGTTTCCTAAGAGGGTTCTCAAGTCAACGTAATTGTACGCGTGAACCTGGAGTTAGACGGTTTTGATTGTTCAAAGGATACCATCAATTATCTCATTATAGAGATATAGTTCACAGAGGAATAATTATTTATCCACACACCACTTTAAATAAATTATGTTCGAACACAACTTACTGACTTAGTAGGAGATTTAACATCAATACGACAGCCATTCCACTCGTTCCGTTGTCGCGCATATGTACAATATCCATGTCTGGGTGATGTTCTCTCTAACAGTGATGTAACATTAGACGCGTATAAACAAGAGAAAGTTTTGTTAGCTTTGTTTTTATTAGGTAACTAGTTGCTGCCTGTGGCTTCGCACGCGTTTCCGGGATAAAGTCAAAGTCAATAACTTTCTTTTGGCTTATAAAATAAGCATTTAGACAAGTCAACAATAGTAGCATTACGGATACTTAAGTTATTCGAAGTCAACAAGATCTAATAATTATGTTCTTTGAAGCTGTTTTAAGGGTATTTCGTATGGGAATTGAATTCGGGGATAAAAAGTGGGACATGTGTTATTCCAGATCTAGACCCTACGTCTATGCAAAATTTCAACCCGATCCGTTCAGTAGTTTTTGCGTGGGACGTCTTAATGCATTTATAGTGGATATTGCAATACTTAAGGGAACAATATTTGTAGGTGCTTCGTACCAACTTCTTGGTTGTTCCTAACAATTTTATGGACTTACAACTTTTACAAACTGTGACCCGCTTGGCGAGTTTAACTCGTTGAAGTTTAAACCATAGGCCGTCATTACAATTAAAAATTCAAAAGTTTTCTCCCACTTTTTCCTTAACTGGCTTCTTTTCCTGCTTTGAAAAAGCCAAGGAAATTCCGATTCTTTGTAATTATTTCGTTGGCTTCTAATTGAGAAAAAGGTACTTGTTTTCCGCGAAAGAATGTGTTTTTCCTGCTTTAATTGAAATTGTTGACCTATTTATGAAATGAAAATACATAAACAAGTTATTAATTTATTTGATACAGTACTTACTAATTAATTAGATGGCTTAAAGCTATTTAATTTTATACGAAAAATTACTAGACATGAGTTAACACATGTGGAAGCTATATAACAAAAGGTTCTTCGTTTCTCCTTAAATCTTCTGCTTTCTAACAATGAAGACTCGACTTGCACATTTAATGAAAGAGGGCTTATTTAGGGCTTAATATGAAAGTAAATAATAATAATAATTCTTTATTTCCTCTTCACAATAGGTTACTTAAAATTAAGTTATTACATGGACAGTGGTAGAGCGATAATGAACCTGTATTGTGAGAGGCTGGAGCTTGCTATAGGTTTCATAAAGAACCTGTAAATACAAGTCTCCAGGGCCCCCACTCCACGGACTACATACAATAGGGTACAGTTGGATCTTGAAACTAATCGGGTTTTCTAACTATGTTACCAGCATTACAGGAAATTTTAGGTACAATTTAGGTAGAAAAGGGAGATACGGTACGTTCTCCTAGCGTTCACTCAATAAATGGTATGTGTTGTGATAAATATAATATAACCAATCTCAAAGACACACGCTATCTCCAATCTTGTGCAATATATCTACCATATGAACAACGAATATGGAAAGATGTACTTAAACCGAAGTGCGATCGAGACAGCAATACGCTGTGTGGACTGTCCAGCATTATTTATTTATAACTTATTGCTATCTCTTTTTACGCACGAATCTATCGTATCTTTGTATACCTGTCTGCAAATGGCGAAATAATCCTAGCAAGCACGCGAAACACAAACGCCGCCGGCGCGGGCGGAGGCGGCGGCGCCCCAGTCCAACTATGACTGAGGTGGGTGGACCTAATTGGACTTAGTTTGAGCCTTCCACTTTCGTAAAGCTATTACCAAATCTCCCTTTTATACTTTCATCTAAGATATAGGGGTGTATAATAAATATAGGTACTGTTTTAGCGTTAAACGTTAAAAACAGTACCCTGCTATAATTTACTATTACTAGGAACTGGTAGAAGTACTTTCCCATCAACATACCGAATCCAAACACATTATATAATAAAACACTGTTTTAACCGGATTGATCGCGTATTTTGTATTACGTTTATAACCTGACGTTTCGGAGGCTTTTCAGCTTCCATGGTCACAGGCAGACTGAGGTGACATTTGTCTTTACAAGCAATTTGAATTTTGCATATCTACCGTCAATTACACAATAACCACATTTTTAGTTTTTCAAAACAATCAAATTAATAATTTGATTTGAAAAACTGACATCGAATCCCTTTGTTTTCAAATTATTTTTTAAGTTTTTCGGGATACTTAGATATTAAATAATTCCTCGGGAATACAATTTTTATAGGATCATCCTGTATAGCAAGTTCAAAAGAACCATCCAATCGATCCATAAACGACGGCGAAATCAACGTAGAACCTCCTTTTTTTCAAAATCGGTTAAAAATAAGGTTTCTAATAGTTTTTTCTACTGCTTTTTTAATTCTGCTCTGTATTATGAATGGCATGGACTGATTTACACAGCATTACCTAGCCCCAAGCTAAGCAGAGCTTGTGTTATGGGTACTAAATAACTCTCTTATGTACAAATACATAGATGGATATATTTTATTATACATAGAAAACGACCAGAACACCAAGGACAAATTTCTACAGATCGTGCAAACATTAGTCCCTAGGAGGGAATCGCATCGACAACCTCCTGCGTCGCAGCTGGAGCTTCAACCGCCGCGCTTGCTAGAGTTCGACTAGTGGGACGAGGCTGGGGGGACGAACGGGACATCACGAATAAACTTGAAGTGGACAAGTTAGGAAATGACGAATTTGGGAATGGACTGTTTAGGAAGTAGACAAAAGTTGGATTTGAGGAGTGAAAATGCAGTAAAAGAACAAGACAATAGGAAGTGGTCAACTTTGGAAGTGGTCAAGTTAGGAAGTGGACAAAGTCGTCCTGAGGGCTACAGAGGTCGTCAAATTACAACTGTGATTCCACCACGAATCCGATATCATTTATTAAAATCTATAAATCACCCGAAAACCGATACCGACCTTCACACGTTAATACGTAAGCTCAGACAAACACTCTCACTCTTAATACGTTTCTACAGCAAAGGTCACAGGAACCTTCACAGCTGTTGCAATTTGAGAAGGCCACTTACATCATCAGAAAGGCCGTGTGTAATGCATCATTGAACAACATACGACATACAACTGGTACAGGTTGTTGGTTGCATAGTACACCTATTGTTTTGGTATGAAACTGACGCGTACCTCATTAATAGATGCTGTATTTAGATGCCTGGGATGATCTCAAAATCAAAATCGAAAATTCTTTATTTCCATAAATACAAAAAATTAACACTTAGAAAAGGTCAAATTCTTAAAATAAAACACTGACGCGGAAATAAAGTGGTACTTTTGATTTCTGTCGCTTCGGTATGTAGACTAAAGTAAAGAAGCGACTAAGAAACCTTTAGGCTGTTAGTTGTTTTTGTATTATTTTATAGGCAGATAGCTACCTATACCTAGACGACCTCTGTGGCGCGGTGGGCGAAGGTCCGCCTGCGACGCTGGAGGTTGCGGGTTCGATTCCCGCCTTGGGACAATTTTTTGTATGATCTGCAGGTATTTGTTCCGGGTGTTCTGGTCGTTTTCTATGTATAGTAAAAAATATCTATCTTTGTATTATTATGTATATCAGTTATCTAGTACCCCATAATACAAGCTCTGCTTAGCTTGGGGCTAGATAATGCTGTGTGAATTGTCCAGCATTATTATATTATTACTATTTTAATACTCTCGTTGAGTTTTTCATTGATTGAAGAGTAAAATAATATATTACTAAGCGCATACCCAAGTATCGTAAAAGACAGTTGTTTCTCAAAAGCTGAAGCTTTTTTTCTTTAACTTATTGCTCCAAAGCAAACTTCTACGTGATTGTTGAACTGTTTAACAAATAGGTATGTCAACTATTCTGCGGAAGAAACTTGTATTCAACTGGCTTTGATCGTTCAGATAACTGAATGTACAAAGAGAAACTTTTCCTTACTACTAAGTTGCTAACTTGCTCAAATTATCATCGGCAATTGCTTATTTTCAAGTTTAAAAACAGAAACAGACTCGGTGCAAGTCTTTTTGTTATTTATTGTATGACGTATACGCTTCATATTTGCTTGAGGTGGCAGAGTGTATACATAAACGAATTCACCTTGCATTTGAATAACATATACTATGAGATGTGTTATTCAAAATGGTTAATTATAATAACAATATTTTGATTGTTTTGTAAAAACTTAAAAACTACTTACTTCAAATTAATTTATATTTAAAAAGTTTTTTAAGTTTTTAAATAACGAATAAACGATATAGGGAATGAAAACACTGGAACCACCACGGGATCATCTTCTATACAACTGCAAAAGAATCATCCAAATCGCTCCATAAATGACGGAGAAATCGACAAACATAAAAACATTCATACAGCAGAACGTGGAACCTTCTCCTTTTTTCGAAGTCGGTTAGAAACAGCTCCACAGCCTGGACAAAAAAATCGCAAAACATGCCAGGGGTAGATTTGATGTATATTCGAAAACTAGAACACCCAACTTTGTTTGATTGTTATTACTGAACTGCCTGTATACATTAGACATAGGTTATTGTTATTATAATGCTTACCCCACACTCTGGGTATCTCTAAAAAATGAACTAAGTTCTCAAGTTCTATCTAAAAAAATTTAACGACGCTAGAGTCCGCAATCGATTTTTTTTTGTGAACTTATTTCATTACATTATACGTGCTTAATTTTTTCAAGTCACGTAATCATTAACATGCCGAAAAATAACAAAAAAGACATAAGTCCTCCAATAGTCGTATTCTACTGGACCTATTTTATAACTTTACACCTACATAATCTAGTTATGTCTTAATCCAAACGAGTCATAAACGGCCTTCCAATTTCCCATAAGTGTTATAAAACCACATTGAAATCAAACAACTATTTCAACATTGTATGAAATATGCCATGAAAGCATAAAGTTCCAGTTTAAACTCCTCGTAAATATTACACCGCTCTAGGGTTGCCACCTGCCACGGGCTGTAGGAATTTTAAATTGATTCAATAAAACATTCAACTGTTTAGATGGTGTTGTTACTGATAAGTGGAACTTGTTGATTGAATTTCAATAATTGAACGGGTATCATTTCATGCCAGTAGTTTAAGTAGACAGAAAAATATTACTAATAATATGCGATGAAGTCAATTTAAATGAAATAGTACACATTTCATTCGGCTTTATTTCTTCTTTACCTTTTTTCTGTGTTTATTACTCGAATACACCGTAATTTTTTTGACAAATAGTATTTTTAATCGTTCGTACTTTCCTTGTCAATTTTATTTTCATCTGATAGTAGTTTTGCTTGTCTCTAAATTTTTTCAGTAGGTTGATAAGTAAGTTACCTAACTAAAACTATGTTTTTTGTTTACCACGCCGGCCGACAGCTAGGCAAAGGAGATTCATTTAAAAATATATGAATTTTGCTTCTAATCGCTCATAGTTTCGTGCCAACCCTAGCTTCAAAGCTCATGGCTGTTGCACAAAGTCGAAAATATGTGGCCTTCTTCAATCTGCAACTATGTTCAGACTTCACGCTTCCCTTACATAGCGGAAACATTTACGATACGAGTGTTTACTTCATGTTTATCAGAGAAGGCGACTCTAAGGATTTTAAGAGTAAGTTCTGCTATGTAGCATTTCTTGTTCAGGAGAACTTAAACAATAAAAGAATAGTATTTAACAACATTTTTAATAACAGTAAAACGGGAACGGGCACAAAGACGGGACAATTTAATTATCTAATTAAATTATCCCGTCTTTCTGCACAATAAATAATTGTTTGCCACTGAAAATATACTGAATGCGCGACTAAATGTGAACTCCTTTAAAAATCGATTTACCATTTACATAAGATTCCTTCATAATGTTGTACCTTATCTATAAATACCTAATACACGAAAAATACATTGACCGCGCGGCTAAATGTGAACACCTAAATAAATAAATATATTTATCGGTTTACCTCCATAATTTTGTATATCAAAAGAAATTACTACGCATTTGCTGCCCTTGGAGTCGAGACCCTAGATCCGTGGGGCACCGAGGCTCTCTGGCGTTTCAAAAAAATTATCTGAGCGTCTGGTCGAAGTTATAATTTAATTCTATTAGGTACTTATTTGATTGTAATTTTCTTTGTTGATAAAGATATTTCAGAAGAAGCTTCCACTAGCTATTAAAATGTTTATTAAGCCACCGTATACATTTTTTATACATCGGTTCCACTACGTTTGTGAAGCCTATTCCACCTTGATCCACTTTGCCAATCCAAAAATGGATTAGTTTCCACTTTTGTCCACTCTGATCCACCGATGGATTAGTTTCGACTTCAAGACGTCCCCATTGGTTCTGTTAGATAGACTCTATATTGCACCACACAGACAAAAAGAAAACAAAGAGAAATACCGAGAAAAAAAAAGAATTTAAATTAGCATTCCTTATCAAACTATAATAAATAAATAACACATTCCTAAAAACCAGGCTCTATTTGTCCAATCCCTTTGTCTACTAATCAATGAGCTCCGGTCAACATCCTTTGTTTCCGGATAACCTTATCATTTTGTTTCTTTATGAATTCACTGACTCCACCGCATTCCCCCACACCTCGGGTCAATAAGAAGGCGGTCCCCACGCGAACTCTATCATTACCTCCCTAAGGGATATTTTTTCTCTCGCAACCTTACCTTTAGGGTTCTTAAAAGCAATTTCACAACACAACGAGGTTGTTTTTTTAAATTTTAACCTTAAGCGTTAAGCAATTTTTTTTAATAAAACACTGTTTTTACCGGATTGATCGCGTTTATAGAAAACCAACCCATACAGATAGGTACCTCAATGGTGATTCTCATCACCACCCATGTCAGTTAGCTACTGTTGGTAAATCTTTATTGCAGAGAGCCCACGGCATCTGTGACGAGCACCATCTAGCAGGAGAGCTGAAGCACATCCATGAAGTTCTCCGGAGTAATAAACTTCAAACTCCACGCCATCCTCACAGAAGCCGCCCAAAGCCACACACAGTTGAGCGAGCCCCAGCTATCCTTCCTTACATCAAGGGAATCACAGACAAAATTGAAGGAATCCTAAAACGAGCTTCGATTAAATCTTATTTCAAGCCGCACAAGAAGATTCAACAATTTCTAAGACCAGTCAAGTGTAAAGTCCCCTTTGAAGATGCTGGTGTTTATAAAATTGACTGTGAATGTGGCTCATGTTACATAGGGCAAACAAAAAGAAGTATAGCCACTCGATTAAAAGAGCACATAGCTGACGTCAAACACAAACGGTCGTCAAAGTCTGTAGTCTATGAACATTCACTGGACGCCGGTCATTTTCTTCGCTTCGACAAAGCTCAAATACTAGCTAGAGAAAACCGTTTCATTCCTAGAATGCTCCGAGAAGCAATTGAAATTCAAAAACATCCGAATAATTTCAATAGAGAAGATGGTTGGAGAGTACCTGCCGCTTGGGATCCAGTCCTACATCGAGTCAGGTCCCACACCCAGCAATCCATAGCTACAACCCATCAAGACACTGTTAGTGATTACTGCGTACATACGGAACGTTATAATTAAATTTGTATAATTGACGGTAGATATGTAAAATTCAAATTACTTGTAAAGACAAATGTCACCTCAGTCTGCCTGTGACCATGGAAGCTGAAAAGCCTCCGAAACGTCAGGTTATAAACAAATATAAAATATACGCGATCAATCCGGTAAAAACAGTGTTTTATTATGAGTTCTCGCGAAAATAACCTTAGAATATACAATTTTTTTTATTGAAGGATCTGAGTAGGTGGTCTAAAGTAAAACTGATTAATGTTTTCCGGATCAGTGACACCTGTGTTTCCTTTTATAGCGTGTGTTGACTTTAGCACTACAATAATTTCCTATCCACACGCCTCCGGACCGTATCCAACACGAGCTAGACGTTCAATTGTTTTGCAATCGCAGGTCATAATTATTTGATGTTGAAGATTTAAAACAAAACATAAACGAAAACGTTCTTATCATCATCAGCCTATAGTAGTCCACTGTTGGACATAGGCCTCCCCTAATGAGCGCCAAAGCGGTCTTCAGCTTATTCAGTTCTTATACGTATACGCTATTCCCTAGCTATTTTTATTAACAAAGAAAATTGCAATCAAATAATAGAATTAAATTAAAACTAGTATTTACAATTGAAACAATTGAGCTAACTGCATTCCCTAGCTTGAACATTTACGGACTGACATCTCGGTAACAATCTGTCATTTTTGGCCTGAATAAAAAACTAGTTTGAACTATTAAGTGTCCGGTCAGTGTAAAGAAACCCAATCATTTATGTATGCGGCTCGCTTCTACAAGGCTCGAATATCTACCGATGTGCTTCGCGTATTGAATAACTGACATTTATTATCGGTGTTTCTATTGCAATTTCCGGAGCCGATGTTTCTACTTATAATCTGTAAATTAATAGTATTGGATTATTAGTCGGTAGTATTAGAATGGTTATCTGATAGTCATAACACTAATTACTTTGGAGCTGTGAAATGTTCAACCTTTGTATAGTTGTAATCAAAAAATACATTACGATTTCAATCAAACATAATATTAACATTTATTATTGTTTTTTGTGTAATTATTTAGCTACTTGAGGAAACATAAACTACCTATTTCATTAAGAACTTATTGTTACTGTTTTTGTTATTTAAGGTGTAGGTATCTTTTGATGGTGATGCAACAATAAATGTACCTTATAAACGTTAGGTATAAAATAAACTGCTTGGATATTATTCCAAGCAGCAATATTATTCGGGCTAAGAAATTAAATAATATCCCAACAAAAACGACCTTTCCTCAGTAGGGACATCCTCTAACTAACGGACCTACGACATCAAGTAACCGCCTATGTTACTTGATTTCGCTAGGTTAGCCTAGTCGAAAACTTTGGGGCTTTCTACAGACTCTAGTGCTGTTATCTTCACCTACAGGGGAAACATTGAAAACTCAAAACTCAAAGGGCTTTATTTCCTTTAGACCTTACTAGGACTCTTGGATACGTCACAGTCACACAGAAGTTTATCCAATCTTGTTCAAAAAATCTAAAATGTTTGGAATATTTTTTTACATCTTAGAAATTACCCTCGTACGAGGGCTTACGCACTATACTAACAAAAACTTTTATTAGGGGTAGGGTAGGTAGGAATTTAATGAGAAAAAAAATGCAGGAAAATTCACACAGCGTTATCGCAGAGCTTGTGTTATGGGTAGGTACCTTGATAACCGATATACCTACTTATTAAAATACAATATACAGATAGATTTTTTTTATTATACCTACATAAAAAACATCCAGAACACCCGGGAAAATATCTGCAGATCGTACAAACATTTGTCCCAAGGCGGGAATCAAACCAGCAACCACCTGCATCGCAGGTGGACCTTCGCCCACCGCGCCACAGAGGTCGTCAAAGAAAAATAAAAGTTCTATCACCATAGACACGGCACACGAATGTTTCATAACATTTCACGGAACAAAAGCAACCATTTTCAACCGACTGCTTAAAATAACCTTCCTAAAATTCAAAAGCTTTTTATTTTATGAATTTACTGACTCTTTTCATCGTTATCGGCAAAGCGCCACGGCTGACCTAGCAGACCACCGACGACCCTCCGATGTTCATAAAAACATTGAAAAAACTCAACAACTTTTTGTATCGGCGCCTTCTGCAGTAAAATACTTGAACGCATCAGTATTATGGGGATATCATCAGCCAATGATGTTGCTTGTTGTTTTTGTAATAGCAACGGCGTTACTCTCCACCTTCCTTATTACGTGTTGGAGCGATTGATTCACTAAGAAGCTTATTAAGTTGTTATAGATAACTGACGAGATATCTGAGCGTAGAGCTTAAAACGTTTTTTTATCGATATAAGTCTCGACCATTCACATATCATCATCTCCTAGCCCCAAGCTAAGCAGAGTTTGACTTTATTGGGTATTAGACAACTTGTAGATAGGTAATAGGGTATATGCAGATGACTTCAAATAAGCTGATTAATTGTATGTATGTTATTTATTAACAAAGAAAATTACATTCAAATAATAGAATTAAATTAAAACTAGTATTTACAATTGAAACAATTGAGCTAACTGCAGACTGTTGCAAACAATCTACAAGTAGCTCAAATGATCCATATCAATACCAGTCGGAAGCATGTCCAAGACGCTAGCTGCATTGCCCCGCTGTATAGCAATACTGATGCGCTGCGCCAGATACTCACCAGCTCTCGGGTCATTTGTATGTATTGATGTTAAAGAAATATATCAATTTTTTTTGTTATTTTTTTGTGAAATTTTATATTTTAAGACTTAATCGCAAAATTTCTAAACGTGACGTCACCATTCACCGTATTGGCATGAAGCTTTAGCGGGATATTTTTTTTTATTTATGGAAAGAAAAACTAAATAATTTATTAGACACACAAACTAAAAACATGATGGTTTTTATCTTTTATTTGTTTCTACTTTTATTTTGATTTTAGGAACAGAAGTACTTTGAGTTGACAAACTGAACGATGACGTCAAGAAAAGGATAGCTTTTTTTTAACACCCTAAACTGAGTGCAGTTTTATTTTTAGTTATGTATATTTCTAAATAATTTTAAAAATGTGAGTGTTAAATTTGTTTCGGTAATGAAATAACATAAAATAATCGATTAAAAAACCTATGCTGTACCCTATTGATTCATTTCAATTTGTGATACTTAAACGATTATCCTTTGTTTTAACGGGTGGTCGATACAGAAAACAAAAGCAAAACCATGTTTTTGAACAGTGTGTTGCAGTTGCAGTCGACTGCAATGAATCTAACGACCAATTTATGACCCAAGTTCACAGCTTCTTTCGGCTAAGTACGCCCATTTGTGTAACCTTGTATTATTATAGTAATAAAATAACTTTGCTATTTAAATAAGACCCTTAACTTTAAGGCCTTAAAGATGTCTAATGATGTCCTTACTGGAAGATCCTAGCACAACGACGTCCCTTGAGCCCTAACCCTATATCTACGACATCGTAAACCTATCGTTAACCTAAAGGTCCTATAACCTAAGGCCATGGCCGCACTGTAAGCTAACTTAGCGCGTAGCTTAACGCCTAGCTAAATGTGTAGTACTCGTAACTGCGACTGCCCGGTGGTAGTGTGGACGTCCGCGTCGTCGTCGGTGACGTACACGCGTACTGTGCTTGACTGTGCACGCGCTAAGCTCATTCGAATTGCCGCACTGGAAGTGTCTACAGCTAGGTAGTCGCTAAGAAAACGATTGAAATTCCGGCTATCAAAATTGCCCATCATTACATACGTAATATCCGTACACGCTTGGCATCTATTTAGGGAAATCAGAAAACCGACATCATCTCGCTACATGATAGGGGTATTTAAAGTCCTATATTTTACATACATTTCTTTTCTTTTGGCGTGTCGCTAGACTCGTGGTGACACTCATGGAGTCTATACAAAATAAAGTCGCCGATACAGTAATGCCACACTAGGCTCCGGGGTGGGTGCGACATTTCAGTGTATGAATATTGTATGAATCTGGTTGCCTGGAAGAAATCGCTTTAAGCGATAAGGCCGCCAAATCCTTTGTTTTCTTTAATTTTATACAATCTGTTTTTCTTTTTAATTTAAGGTGATTAAAGAATTATCTATCTATCTATTGTAAGCTGCCGACAATGTTTGTCAACTTTTCGGGGCGGTCCGCAGACTGGTGTTTTCATAACCGTGGCATCTTGCAGTGCGGCCACAGCTTTAGAGTCTATAAGGAAATGCAGAATACAGTACACAGTTATTGTACTTCGAAGGCTCTTTATAGCCCAACACAAAGACATATGGCATGTTTTGAAAACTGGCTTCAAGTTTAATGATGTGTTTAATGGCGGTATCGGAAAGAGACATTCTTCTTTGAAGTGCTGTGGTGGTCTCGGCGTGGGAATTTGCCAAGACTAAACGATAAACTATTCGGCAAAATACCCTTTAGTCCACGTTCGTAGCTGATCTTTGATAACCAGCTACGAACATGGAATTTTTTTCTTGCTTGATATCCAGTTACGAGAACGGAATGTTCTTGCCGTTTTCGTAGCCATGTTTCGTAGCCAGCTACGAATGTGGTACTTACTTTGCGGATTAGCACCCGAAGGGCGAACGAGTGGGAACAGACTGTTGAATATTTTCAGAACAGCGATTCGCTGCTCACGAGGTTTCCTTTGAAAACTGAACAAAAACTCAGCTCCTGCGTTCACTCTCACTGTCAAAAACGCACGCATAAAAACTTCGGTTATTTTATTATGAGTATTTAGCGCAGTGCGCAGCTACTACGGGTTCTTTCACTTTAGCAGCGCAGAATGTGTAATTTTTCGATAAGCTTATCAACAATGCTAACTCCTGTTGAAACATTGATTTGATTTTTATCAGTTTCGGTACATCATTCACACATTCATTCATTCGTGTGTTCATTTGCTAGATTTAATCTCTCCATGCTTCAGTTGAGCACACCCTAGATTGTTTGCAACAGCTTCAATTGTAAATATGTACAAGTTCTTTTTTGTTTATATATTTTAATTTTGATTTTCTTTGTTGACAAGCTATTATAAAATCTCTCACTCTCTCTTTTTCTCTATAAATACTTACAGGCCTGAAACACTATGCAAGCAGATTTTCCCATTCATAATTTAATTACACTTCGCTACGTGCAAGTCCTTAGAATTAAGGGCCGTCTTGTCGACGTCACGTAGTCACGTAGGAATGTGACTGCGAGTGACGTGTGTCCCCGTGGCCGCTTATCGACTGTGACGTCATTTCCGCCGGGCCTTTCCGAGCTAGTGACAGCTTGCAGTGCTAGATTAGCTTGTGTATTTATAGGTGGACACAGATGGGCTGTATGGTTTTTGAAATTTATCAAGGTAGGTTTTAAAGTTAGATAAAGGTAGTTTTGTTAGTTACAGTTTTGTTCTTTTTAGGGTTCCGTACCCAAAGGGTAAAAACGGGACCCTATTACTAAGACTTTGCTGTCCGTCTGTCCGTCTGCCCGTCTGCCCGTCTGTCCGTCTGTATAACTAAAAAACAGAATAAAATAAATATTTAAGGAGGCTCCCATACAACAAACGTGATTTTTTTGCCGTTTTTATAGATAATGGTACGGAACCCTTCGTGCGCGAGTCTGACTCGCACTTGGCCGGTTTTATTTAGTGTCCCAATTTTACTTGTTATGAAGTTTTATATCGGGGGAACTGCTTGGCCCACTAAACTCAAATCATTGTCAGAGCGAAACTTTATTAATAGCGAGCAAATATTTTCCATAATAGTAAGTATAATACAGAATTACTAGTTTTCGTTATCACATTCTTCACTTTTTTTTAGGAAAATTAATATCTCTTTGTTCTTAACTAAGTGATGACAAGTAAAATAATAATAATAAATAAAACGTTTATTTTCTCTCACAAAGGTACACATTACGTGTTAGGTATTTAGAGGCTTAGTTTACATTAGGTACTAATAATAATAATTAAGTAATAATTATTAGGTACTAAAGGTAGGTATTTCCTGTGTTGTGAGAGACTGGTGCCTGTTATAGGTTTATGAAAAACCTGTAGCACAGGTCACCAGTGTACTGATTCCGCGGGAGGCAAATAACAAATCATTAATCTTCCCTACACTTAAACAAATCCAAATATGTAAGACACAAAGTACTAAATAAAATTATTACACTGTAACATCTTTAAAACAAAACTTTTTCACAAACAAGGAAAAGCCGCAAGAAGTTTATTCCTTAACTTATCTTATTTGCTTTCGGATCTTTGATTTGGTTTAACTGATAAAACAAAGATAAATAACCTACTGAGGAGTTCATCAGAGTCACAGTATGTCACTTATGTTAAAATTGTTTTAATTTATAAATTGTTTCTTAGTTCTATGAGTTATTATTAACTAAATTCTTTTCAAACTCAATCATTAAAATATTGCGAAACCTAGCGTACCCTCAATAATTACAAAACAAATCAAGCTGCAATTTAAACCTCTAGAATCGTTTGGATCCAAATCAGGGGTGGGTTTTACGACTATTGGTAGACCCTGATCAGGGCTTATGCGAGTACTGAAAAAAACGAAGCCCTGATCAGGCTCCAAACTAGTGTGTTGATGTCAAATGTCAACAAAAATGTGAATGCCACAAGAAAGTAAAGTTATGAAATTCCTACGCCTAAGCCTCCATTTGCCACAAGTAACATTCCGTCATCAAGGACCTGAACTTCCCTTCTAACAAAATGGGCCCATCACTCATCAGCATGTAAAATTCATTGCGAGTCTCTTGTGTTGGCAGATTGTCAAAACGTCAAAACAATTATGTACGCACATGGTTTACACTGGGGCTCCACAGCAATGCCACCGAATTATCTGTTCTCGATAAACATTTTACCAAGGCCAATTCAAAGTAAGAGCCATGTATCTAGACTTGTTCAAAACAGTGTACAGAGTGTACAGATGTAGAGACATATTTTTAGTATATTCTAAGGTTATTTTCGCGAGAACTCATAATAAAACACTGTTTTAACCGGATTGATCGCGTATATTTTATATTTTGTTTATAACCTGACGTTTCGGAGGCTTTTCAGCTTCCATGGTCACAGGCAGACTGAGGTGACATTTGTCTTTACAAGTAATTTGAATTTTATATATCTACCGTCAATTATAACTTTAATTATAACGTTCCGTATGTACGCAGTAATCACTAACAGTGTCTTGATGGGTTGTAGCTATGGATTGCTGGGTGTGGGACCTGACTCGATGTAGGACTGGATCCCAAGCAGCAGGTCCTCTCCAACCGTCTTCTCTATTGAAATTATTCGGATGTTTTTGAATTTCAATTGCTTCTCGGAGCATTCTAGGAATGAAACGGTTTTCTCTAGCTAGTATTTGAGCTTTGTCGAAGCGAAGAAAAAAAAAATATATAAAAGATATATTTTTTTTTTCTTCGCTTCGACAAAATATACGCGATCAATCCGGTTAAAACAGTGTTTTATTAGACATATTTTTAATAACATACTGTGAAAGATACACGATTGGTTATAGGAAAAGAAAGGTAAATATAATACACGGACAGCATTCGCAGCTTAGGAAAAATAAATGTACGAGTTAAAAGACGTACGTAAATTTTGTTTTACATAATTTCTCAAGCATATTTGTTACGCTCCCCGCTCGGCTTGAAAGATGAAGAGCTTTCCAAAACCAAACATAGTTCTACACGGTTGATTATCACCACACCTAAAAACATTGTTTTCTTTCCGAAACGTGTCAACGTGACTGTTGTTTTATCCTGTCATCATCATCATCATCAGCCTATATTAGTCCACAGCTGGACATAGGCCTCCCCGAATGAGCGCTATAGCGTCCTGTCTTCAGCTTGCCTCATCCAGCATCTGCCAGCAATCTGTTTTATCCCGTAGTTCTTATAAAAATCCTCTGTAACATCAATTCAGAGATCCCGCGTTACATCTAACATTGCTTTTAAGGCACTGCTAACTGAGTTATGTAACGAATGTTTAATGAATATATTATGGTATTGTTACTGGTGTTGATATGGATCAGTTGAGCTACTTGTAGATTGTTTGCTATAGTCTGCAGTCAGCTCAATTGTAAATACTAGTTTTAATTTAATCTTTTATTTGATTGTAATTTTCTTTGTTAATAAAGATTATATATTATGATCTATCTGCGAGTATGTTCTCATAAAATTTAATTTTAACGCCGCTATCGACTGAACAGAAAAGTTATCTGCATTGTACCCTGTCAGTTCACACGTCGCCGTATAGAGTAGGCCTTTTTGTCTTTTTACCGCTTGAGTAGGTTTGCTTGAGCGTCCCAATTTGGGTCAGCGGCGATACGTGACAGAGGAGTGATGCTTGGGTTGTGAAGGTAGGTTGTAAAAGAGCTTTGATGTAGCTTACATTTATTCTATGCTGATGTTTAGGAGATAACTTCGTGAATGTCACCTTCGACCTGCTTTACTGTTTAAAAATCGTATGGGATTCGTTTGGTCATGTTTGCGAGTTTCTGGTTTTTTTTTTTTCACTAACAGATAGGTCGATGGCCTTTTTATCCCCTTTCAATGTCTTAGTCCAGTAACTTTATACTTTAGATCAGACCTTTCGCAAAATCCGGTAGTTCTGATTTTTTGCAGACTTGTTTATGATGTCGGCCCAATCCAAGTTTGGGACCACGAGCGCCGAATGCAAATTCGTTAAAAATCTAAGAAAAAGAGAAATTTTCGAATTTTTCATGATTTTAGCGATTATTATAACCCTAAAGGACTAGTTTTTGATATTACCTCAAAAACAGACGTAGGTACTTAAGATGGCATAGTTTTCATTGTAAAACCCCCACATATAAGAAAATTTAACTTATTTAGGATATAGGACGCTACTATAATGATTCTGCAAAATTTTATAAACTTTGTGTCAGTACCTAAATATATCTATCTTAATATAAAGTAAAAAAAAAAACTTGAAAGCAAACTATTTAGCAAATCAATTTTAGGTAACCCACCTACACAAATACACAAACAAAACAATCCCATTGCCAATAAACGCTTAAAGCAACGAGTAAAAAGAGAATCTTCGATCTGTATCAAATTCTAGCTCCCGTCCGAACCTTTCAACCATACAGAATCAAGTATCCTTTCCCCGCTGTGACAGCCTTTCGCAGTTTTATACATTGTTTTATGGAATGAAAGTAACCCGGCAACACTGCCAATGGATAAAATCCCTGTAAAACGAACAGGGTGAAGCGGGGAAACGACTCGGTGTGTATAAAAACGTGTCAAACAATGATGATACAGATAAAAGTTACTTCACAATTTGTGACATAACTCTGGTGTTATGCCCGGAGGTCGTGAATCTTATTATAGGTAAGGGTGTTGTTCTTCAAAAGATCAGTATAGAGTATCTTTTTTTTTTCAAAGAACACAAATACAGTTCAAAAAATGTGAAAATGAAAGTTTTACTCATAATTTATTTCCTTTCGTTAACAAGATAATCGAATAACTATTACAAAGAAAATTACAATCAATTAATAGAATAAAATTTACACTAGTATTTACAATTAAAACAATTGAGCTAATAATTATAAGATTCGTCGACAACTTTGACAAATAAAGTAATATATGAAATCTTCTGTCAAAAACTTATCTGAAAATGTAAGCGTCCGATTACATTTTCGAAGAACACATGCTTAAAACTTCAACAAAGGGGATTAATGTAGGTAGGTAGAGAGACACGGTCCGTGTTGCCAGGAACCAACCAGGAAAATATCTTAGAGAATCTCAACAAAATCTCAACAATTTTTTTTAATCTCGAACAAATTCACACGTCATTATCTAGCCTTAAGCTAAGCAGAGCTTGTGTTATGGGTACTAGATAACTGATATACATAATACAATACATTGCATAAATAGATATTTTATTAGATTTTGCTATACATAGATAACGACCAGAACTCCCGGAACAAATACCTGCAGATCGTACAAATATTATTCACAAGGTGGGACTCAAACCGGCAACCTCCTGCGTTGCAGACGGACCATCGCCCACAGCGCCACAGAGGTCATCGGCACTGTCTGGCACAATTGGCACAAGAGCTGATTTCCTACAAAGTAGATCAGACCTAGAAGAGATGTACCTAGAGGAGATGTACCTAGTCGATACAAGCTCTTAATTTGGTGTCAAAATAGCGTCACATTCACTCAGAAGATTCTCGTCCGCAAGACGCTGCGAGTATGTCAATAATTCGTTTTACTCATCTATACAGGAATCAACAGCTCGTAAATCCCGTCAATGTTCACACTAACCGAATTGTACAATCTCACTAACATTATAAACGTGAAAGTTTAGATGGATGGATGGATAGATAGATGGATATTTGTTCCTTTATCACGCCAGAACGGCAAAACGGATCTGGATGAAATTTGGCACAGAGATAGATTATAGTCTGGAATAGGACATAGGCTACTTTTTATCCCGAAATTCCAACGGGAACGGGAACTACGCGGGTGAAACCGCGAGGCGCTGCTAGTATAATATAAATGAAGCCGCATTTGATGGGTTTATTAGTAGGAAATCATAACTAATTGGTGAACCCGGACCAAAGCCAACGCTAAGAGTTAGTTGGTTAATTGACGGGTGGTCGGTTCTTATTGAATGGATTGTGCTCCTGCTTGAATTATTATTTACTAGCAGCGCCTTGCGGTTTCACCCGCGTAGTTCCCGTTCCCGTGGGAATTCCGGGATAAAAAGTAGCTTATTTTCTATTCCAGACTATAATCTATCTCTGTGCCAAATTTCATCCAGATCCGTTCAGCTGTTCTGGCGTGATAAAGGAACAAACATCCATCCATCTATCCATCCATCTAAACTTTCACGTTTATAATATTAGTGAGATGAAATTGGAGTAGAGTTTTCCTTGCTATAAAATAAGACATTGACATCACATTTATTTAACTAATAATCCCTTTGTTGACGTTTTAAAGCACATTGTCCGACCCAAACTAGCGCCCCTACCTACTTTATGTCATTATTCCGTATAACAAAGGAAATTTCAGAAATCCATCGCACAGTTTGTGGTACCTTTTATAAGTTTTTCTTTAATGCCTCTGTAATAAGACAGTGAATCGAAGTTGCCCTTGGCGGCCATCAAAATCTATTTAACTATTTCAATTAAAATAAAACAAATATTTAAGGGGGGCTCCCATACAAACGTGATTTTTGTTGCCGTTTTTATAGATAATAGAAATCATTTAGAACGGGATATTTACCATGATTTTTTTTTTGAGTTTTCCAATATTTCTTTTTATAGATAATTTTACGGAACCCTTCGTACGCGAGTCCGACTCGCACTTGGCCGGTTTTTTTTATTATTGTTACTAAGGTGATTTACAATTTAAAGCAATATCTGATTCATAATTGGTATTGTTGAGAACCTAAATAGACTCTTTTCTCATTATTGAACCGCTCTTTTCCTTGAAACAAAATCAATTGCTTCTCTGTACAATTGGTAGTAGGTAAAGCTGCGTGTTTTGTTCGGTTTCCCACTGGCTCTTCCATTATTTCATTATTATCTGCACTGTAACAATATTAGCCGGGCAAATACACAACTCGCTGCACAAACACCAAACACAAACTTATTTGATGTCTGTGAGGATTGTACCTAATAATAAGCCATTTTAGTACTGAGTTAATTATTTTAGTTTAGTGAGGAACTAAGGCTAAATGGCAAAATGTAGGTACTGTAAACTAACAATTAATACAATACACAACTATTTTCGGATCAAAACCAAAATTTCGAGACTTTCGAGTTTTAGAACTTAGTAAAATCTTGTATTCATTAACAACATCCATACTTCCGATACCTACTAATGTTATAAATTCGAAAGTAACTCCGTCTGTCTGTCTGTCTATCTGTCTGTCTAACTGTCTGTCTGTCTAGCTGTCTACCTGTCTGTCTGTCTGTTACCTTTTCACACCATATGGATCTTAATGAAATTTGGCAAGGAGGTTAACGGTATCCCGGGAACATATATAAGCTATTTGAAAAGCGCGTGTGAAGCCACAGGCTGCAGCTAGTGCTTAATAAAATAAAATAAAGGTAACGACTAGTTACTACCCGTGGCTTTGTTCAAGAAGTACCTAAGAACGAACACGGATACAACAAAGCACTCTCTCTAGGATATTTAACCTGTCTATTAGATTAGCATTCAAACGCCATTGTTTTAACTAGAGCAGTTACTAATTTTAACAATTAATTAAACAGTTCAGTAAATTAAACTTGCAATATAATAAAGTGTTGACATTTACAATGAAAACACTAACACCAGTGTAATAATATAATGCGAACACAATACACTGGATACTGGGCTACAGATTCCGACCGCGGAGAATTAGCTTTCCATTAGGGAAGCGATTGTGGTGGGTAGCGATCTAGCAGGGTTTTATTGAAATAACTGAGAGTATCACGTATTTTAACCAAACACGGTTTTCATATAAAATACTAAAGTACTTTTATGGACTTATTGAGTTTTTTTTTAATTTTCGCGATTTGTTCTTTGTGAAATGTTGTATTTATTGCAGCACTCGATTTAACGTATTTTTGTCTTTTGTCTTTTTTCCAACTTTTTTATTATTTTGTGACCAAAAAAAGCCCGAAATAAAAACTTGTTATCAAAACTATATAATAAGTAATAACCTAAGTATCATGTGAAAAAAGAATCTACGATACTTATGACAATTCAGTATAATCTTTTAATCTTTTAAGTGCCTGTTAAGTTGATGTAACAGCATAACATTCTCTGTGACCAACGAGATTTTTTTGTCTTTTTTAAATCTTTACATTACTTTATGGCTCAGGCTTAAGCTTATATCTTTAACGTATTTAAAATACATAGGTTAGTTATGTATCTTTAAAGTTATCCTTCATGAAAATTACAATCAAAGAATAGAAACAAATTAGAACCAGTACTTACATTTGAAACAATTGGCTAACAGACTGTTGCAATCGATCGACAGGTAGCTCAACTGATCCATAGCAATACCAGGCGTAAACATCCCCGAGATGCTGATGGCGTTGCCCCGCTATATGTCAATGCTGATGCGCTGCGCCAACTCACCAGCTCTCGGGTCACGCGTTGCTTCGACCAGACGGTAATTTTTTTTTTAATCACTCGGAGAGCCCCGGTACGGTACCCTATACCTAGGATCTCGTAGTCGACTACAAGGGGAGGAAATTATCAAATAGGTTATTATCTTACTTGAAATGAAATTTATGTAGAAACTGTGTACAAAAAGATCTTAAAAGCTAGGGTGGAACAACAGTTTATCCATTAATTATAGACGTACAATATTTAACATAAATATCTAAGTAATTTTATGATTATAAAATTCTTTAATGTCATAAAAAACATATTTCTAATAGCCACCTACGAAGTTTTGTCTTAGATTCACTTGTAGGTATTTCCCTTATGTCTCTAGGAATTTTGCTGTATACTTTTACAGTCATGATACCTATAGGAATTTTTTCCACTCAGTGCAGATTAGTGTGAGGGCAATATAAGTCTAGTGGGATCTCTATTTTTCAAAACAGAGTTAGTTTTATCTTTCTACTGGTTAAAGAATAAAACATGCTCCTTACTTATAGTTTTCCTACAATTTAATAAGCCTTCTACTAATAGTAAAACATGCAATCTCTGAATCATGATGTGGAAAACAGAGTTAGTTTTATCTTTATACTAGTTCAAGAATAAAACATGCTCTTTACTAAAATCGCAGACATTTTATTACTAAAGAAAATACAATAATAATTACAACTAATATTTACACTTAAATCTATTTTCTAAAAATCTAAGCCGTCACCAGAAGGCAAAGTGCCCAGAATGCTGGCAGCATTGCCACGTTGAATGGCAATGCTAATTCGTTGACCGAAATAAAAGCCAGCATTCCGATCACCTGTGGACTCTATTAGGAGTTTTGCTAGATCTTTGTATATTCCATGTGCCCCAGGACCCCAAGGACCTAGGGTTTCCACCCCAAACGGCTCGAATAGGTAACCTCGGTCGAGATTAGCGTATTTCCGCCGTTTGAGGGACTCCGCTGATGTTGCTGCGGAGCCGGCCCTTACTGATGTCCCTGCAAGATGAGAAGGTGCTAGGGTAGGGTGCTCTTTACTTATAGTTTTCCTACAATTTGATAAGCCTTCGACTAATAGTAAAACATGCAATCTCTGAAACATGATGTGGAAAACAGAGTTAGTTTTATCTTTATACTAGTTCAAGAATAAAACATGCTCTTTACTTAAAGTTTTCCTACAATTTGATAAGTCTTCGACTAATAGTAAAACATGCAATCTCTGAAACATGAGGTGGAGAACAGAGTTAGTTTTATCTTTATACTAGTTCAAGAATAAAACATGCTCTTTACTTAAAGTTTTCCTACAATTTGATAAGTCTTCGACTAATAGTAAAACATGCAATCTCTGAAACATGAGGTGGAGAACAGAGTTAGTTTTATCTTTATACTAGTTCAAGAATAAAACATGCTCTTTACTTAAAGTTTTCCTACAATTTGATAAGTCTTCGACTAATAGTAAAACATGCAATCTCTGAAACATGAGGTGGAGAACAGAGTTAGTTTTATCTTTATACTAGTTCAAGAATAAAACATGCTCTTTACTTAAAGTTTTCCTACAATTTGATAAGTCTTCGACTAATAGTAAAACATGCAATCTCTGAAACATGAGGTGGAGAACAGAGTTAGTTTTATCTTTATACTAGTTCAAGAATAAAACATGCTCTTTACTTAAAGTTTTCCTACAATTTGATAAGTCTTCGACTAATAGTAAAACATGCAATCTCTGAAACATGAGGTGGAGAACAGAGTTAGTTTTATCTTTATACTAGTTCAAGAATAAAACATGCTCTTTACTTAAAGTTTTCCTACAATTTGATAAGTCTTCGACTAATAGTAAAACATGCAATCTCTGAAACATGAGGTGGAGAACAGAGTTAGTTTTATCTTTATACTAGTTCAAGAATAAAACATGCTCTTTACTTAAAGTTTTCCTACAATTTAATAAGCCTTCGACTAATAGTAAAACATGCAATCTCTGAAACATGATGTGGAGAACAGAGTTAGTTTTATCTTTATACTAGTTCAAGAATAAAACATGCTCTTTACTTAAAGTTTTCCTACAATTTGATAAGTCTTCGACTAATAGTAAAACATGCAATCTCTGAAACATGATGTGGAGAACAGAGTTAGTTTTATCTCTGTACTAGTTAACGAATGAAACATGCTCCTTACTTATAGTTTTCCTACAATTTAATAAGCCTTCTACTAATAGTAAAACATGCAATCTCTGAATCATGATGTGGAAAACAGAGTTAGTTTTATCTTTATACTAGTTAACGAATGAAACATGCTCCTTACTTATAGTTTTCCTACAATTTAATAAGGCTTCGACTAATAGTAAAACATGCAATCTCTGAAACATGATGTGGAGAACAGAGTTAGTTTTATCTTTATACTAGTTCAAGAATAAAACATGCTCTTTACGTAAAGTTTTCCTACAATTTAATAAGCCTTCTACTAATAGTAAAACATGCAATCTCTGAAACATGAGGTGGAGAACAGAGTTAGTTTTATCTTTATACTAGTTCAAGAATAAAACATGCTCTTTACTTAAAGTTTTCCTACAATTTGATAAGCCTTCGACTAATAGTAAAACATGCAATCTCTGAATCATGATGTGGAAAACAGAGTTAGTTTTATCTTTATACTATTTAAAGAATGAAACATGCTCTTTACTTAAAGTTGTCCTACAATTTAATAAGGCTTCGAGTAATAGTAAAACGTGCAATCTCAGAGTCATGATGTGGCGTACGTGAATTCGAAAATGAAAACTTCCACTTAACTAATTGTTTATTAAGTTAATCGTATAATGTTGGGTAACAGGCGTTTCAGCGGATAATTGCCTTGCGTGGGGTTGAAACACAGGGAATATGGAAATGGCTAGATTAAAAAAAACGGATATTTACACAAGTTCACAGTTGTAATAAAATAAATAAATTAACAATGCAGGACAATTCACACAGCATTATCTAGCCTTAAGCTAAGCAGAGCTTATGTTATGAGTACTATATAACTGTTAAACATAATTTAATACAATACATAGATTGATTTTTTTATTATACGTAGAAAAGGACCAGAACACCCTGACCCAATATTGCAGGTCGTACAAACATTTGTCCCAAGACAGAAATCGAACCCGCAACCTCCTACGTCGCACCACAGAGGTCGTCAGCTCGCGATTATAGGTAATAGGATACATGTTGAACGAAGAGACCACAAAAGTTAAAAACTGCGACGTCGCTTCGCCCCGCTTGCTTCTTTGAAATAATTAAGGTAATTAATTTATGACTTAAGTCTTCATCGTTGTAATAGATTCCTTAAGCCCTATGTATTAATGTTATTGTAATAAATAAATCATTGATTGTTCTTTTCACACAATGAGCTTCCATTTAAAACAAAGCAGTCAAGTATAACCATAGCTAAAAACAACATTGTGTGAGACTGGTGTCTGCTTTAGGTTTGTGAACCTGTAATACAAAAATTTACTCGTTATCAGACGATAGAATTTATAAGAGGCTTTTAGTAGAACTTACATCAGTCTTGGTAAAAAGATGAAGTGAGTTGAAGTCTGTACTAAAAATGAAATATGCTCAAACTAAGAAGAGATTGTTTATTTAAAGAGAATACCCATTTTAAACTAAATCAAACATAAGTGTACGAACAGTTTACGAAAATATATAATTAAACAAGTGAAATACAACAGTACAATTAAAAAGGGGTCTGTACGTTAAATACTCTTTATATTTAACGCATTCACTGCCATGTCCCTACGGTGCAACCCGCAGAGGTGCACCGCCCGCCGCAGATAAAGGTGGTTGAACACTTCTCAAACTCAAATTCAATAATTTTATTTCTTTACAATTACTCCTGGTCCTATAATTTAAAGCTGTGTTCTCACTCTGACTTATGTCAATAGAAGAAGACATAGTGAGAAAAAGCAATGCTTTAAGTTTTTAGACTTTATGAATGAGTAAAGAGTGAGTAAGACAAGTCAAATTAGATACCAAAACAGCTTAATAAATAGTAATCGTAGAAGATTACCATAGTGCGAGTAACGCCCTTTTAAATAAAAAAAGCTAATAAATAGTAATTATTATCAAATAAGAAACAAGGCGTTATTGATTTCTTTCACTTAAATATTTGCCCACTTGTGGAAGAAGTGAAAAATAAACCACTAGTAAGTTTCTGTGTGTCTATGTTGGCAATGAAAGTGTTAAAGACCTGAACAAGCCGTTTCACCTACCCTATGCTCAAGGGGGTTATCCGGTTTTACGTAATTTCGCATCCCTTACTGAGAGCGGTTTATTGGGGCGAGATAATATTTCGAGTACATATATAAATCAGTTTGTGTAACCCGCTTTTGATTTTAGCATAGGTTTATTATCTTAGTGTCGATTTTCGAAGCCATTTCTAATAATTCACTAGACTTAAATTTCGTTCGAGTTTTTTAGGTAAGTATCGTCTTTTGACGAACAGCTTTAAATGGTGGTCTGTTATTTCTCTTCCTCTTGCACTAGTTTCTGCATTCAAATGCAAAAGGGCTGATCTTAAAAAAATGCCTTTGTTCTTTTCTGGTAATACAATACATCGTTTTGTCGTTCACCATATTCACAACGGATAGATTTAAGCCGGGCATTTTGTTTGTAGGTTCCGTATCCCACTTGGCTTTCGCTACCACTTAAGAAGACGCCAGGTCTAAATTCTTAAAATTTGTATTGGTAGTAGGGTACTCGTACAATACGCGCATATATTTATGAATTCTCGGAGTACACGCGAGTGGCTTCGCACTGTCAGAGGGGCGCAAAAGGAAGCAGGGAGCCCAATACTGCGCAGCTTTGCATTCAAGGCTTTTCACAGAATTGATACAGATTTGCGCGACTCCCTCAATTCAATAATCGTTCTTTTGAGAGGTTTTTTTGAAACTAAACTTATAAGAAAGAAAGAAAGAAGAAAGAAAATACGTCTTTTGAAGCCCAGAAGCATAAAATTAGAGAGGTACACATTACAAAAATTTATATTTAGTTAATTAGTTAACCTATAAACGGCTCTGCATTTAATTTATATTGAGTGGGTGTGGAAATGGGAGATCAGTCTTTATTAAAATTCATTGGGTTTCGAACAACCGTGTTTTTCGTTTCGTAGCAGATGTAATTCACAAAAAAAATAAGGAATAAAGACCTGGCGTCTTCACAAACGTGTTCATGATGATGGGTTGAACTACACGCAGGGCCAGTGAATTACAAATAAAATAAATAAATAAATAAAATAATTTATTAAAAAAAAAAAATATCTAAGGACCAAAAGGATAACAAAAAAGTATGTAATCTTATTCTAATGGATTTAAAACAATGCGTGTGCCTGAACTAGGTGATAACCTGTTTCTCAGGCAAGAAGAGTGAAATAACCCTGTTTAAGAAGGTCTAAATCTGAATCTAATTCTAAAATCTCAAAAGTCAAAACATGATGTTTCCCTTACAAACCGTCCCATCCTACTCATCCTTCACAACATGAATGTGAATCGAGAGTCCTCTCCCGACGGACTTGTATTCTAATCCCCTCGTTCCGACAAAAGGGAAAAAATTGTCATGAGGCGAGGTGGTACAGTCGAGCGAAAAGATGTAAAGTAACATATTGTGAGACTCATAGGTAAAGTAGAGATCATTATTAAAAAATATTAAAATAAAAAAATAAAAAATATTAATGTTCGTAGCAAAAGACAAAGAATGAGGGTAGATCGGTAGGTATGTCTGCCAATAAAAACCAACTCGCAGTGACTTTAGTTCTTCCGTGATCATAGCGCATGAAACTGTGCCGAAATATTGGAAAACTCAAAAATTGAATCATGGTAAATATCCCGTTCCAAATGATTTCTATAGTAATAACCATGATAGTTTCAAAAGTTTTCTTTTAAAAATTAAAAGTACATTAAAAAAATATTTTTTAAAGGGAAACAGGGACAGTCGATGACATGTCCTTTGTAAAAAGGCTTACTACAAAATATCAGATTATCTAGACGATAAATATCTTGGGACGACTTTTGCTCCAACTCGAAAACTAACATTCTAACAAGGTAAAGGTTACTTGTTCGCTTCTTTACTTTACTTTAAAAAGATTGAAGTGAACAAAAATCAAAGTGATAACTTTATTTCCTAGTTTTACATATGTAATTTGTATTTTGTGACGTGTCCAAGAGTCCTGTAAGGTCTAAAGGAAATAAAGCACTTTGATATTTGATATTTGAAGATCTGTAAAGATTATCGAAAGACTAAAAGATTTTTCACATAAACAGCAAGCATAGCACTCGTAAAAAGCCCATCTCCTCACGACTGTACAAAACAGAAAATGAATGGCGCGCCGTAATGGAGCCTTGATAAAAGACTCATGCGAGTCCACGTCATAATTTGACACTTGATTTCTTTATTCGCGACTCGTAAATCATCTTTGAATCTCGATTTGCACTTCATAAATAAAGGACTCCTTATTTGGCGGATGGGTCTTTTAATTTGGTAGGGTGTTTGTAGAGAAGTGATTTTGTAACTTTTCATCATCATCATCATCCACAACCTGACTTCACCCACTGCTGGGTATAGGCCTCCAAACTCTACACGGTCACTGTGCCAATCTTATCCAGGTTCGCCCCACGATGTTTGTTATATCGTCTGCCCATCTTGCGGCTGGACTTGTAACTTTTATTAATTGGGTTGGCTAGTTCTCGCATAGCTTTAACACCATAATAAGCAGTAAATTACAAATTAAAATAATGCTGGAAATTTGAAACATTTTTCTAGTCTGGTATCTTTTATGGAGTCAGCGGGTAATTACGACATTTTAGTGTAAGAATGTTGTAGTTAGCCGACACTGATTTATCCACATGTGTTTTGTTGTTTATACTTCCTTGACTCCTACACTTGTTTGGAGCCTGATCAGGGCTTGGTTTTTTAGAGTACTGTAGATTCGCATAAGCCCTGATCAGGGTCTACCATAGTCGTAAAACTGAACCCCGATTTGGGCCAAACGAGTCTAAGGGTAAAGCCTCTGCTCAACAAAACAATGTCTCTTTTTTAGTTTCTAAAACAAAACTTGACCATGACTGCCTTACTCATTGCATTTTTGCCCAAGTTTTTAAGTCATTTACTCAGAAACGAATTTACAAATAACTAAAAAAAATTCATCAAATTACTACTTTTAAATTAAAAAACGATTATTAAAACGTCAAACTCGGTTAAATATGATTACCTACAAAACATGACACTTAAGTTTGTAATTTGTGTAATTTGTATCAGTACAGGAGTTAAAACAACACCATTATTGCGGTATAATTAAAGAATTATAGAGGCACAAGATGTCCAACCTTGATTATAATAGCTGCTTATCAACAAAACACTCACATTTTTGTAGACTAAAAAGTATCTTTTTTATATATTGAAAGGGAGTGGATGATAATTATTCTACCAAAGCAAGATTATAATTCATTATGAATTTAAGCGGGTTAACGACGAACCGTGTTTGTTTTGAATGAATACTCACTCAACCCTTAACGAGGGATTTTTTCAGGGTGAGTGCGATTCACTCGGTTACATTTATGGGTATCAGAACTACATGTAAAATAAAAAAATATCTATCTATGTAATGTATACTGTATTATGTATATCAGTTATTTAGTACCCATAACACACGCTCATCTTAGCTTGAGACTAGATAATGCTAAGTGAATTGTTCAGCAATATTTATTTATTTAGAAAGAATTCGTCATTTGATGTTGTGAAAAAAAAGATGATAATTGTTACCAATTAAGGTGAAGTTGAAATCCTTCTCGTACTGGTTTTAGTTACTCCTTCACTTTGTTCGACTGTACGTATGTTTTCGCTATTGTTTTGAAAATAATCCCGAAGTTGTCCTATTTCTTTTTTATTCCCGATTGAATATTTATCCCGTAAAACTTAAAACAGTGTAAAATTATGGGATTCGTAGTAGTAAGTAGTTAATACGTTTTTTCAAAACAATCAAATTACTATTAAACAAAGCACAACTTTTGTTACTTGCCACCTTCGATAAAAGTAAAAAAGGGAGAGGTGGCATTGTCACCTCGAAAGTGGATGGCTCAAGTTAGGTTCAACTATGTTCCCTTATGTGCCGTCGTCGCGACGGCGCGGGCGATGGCATTTGTGTTTCGCGTGCTTGCTACGACGTATAATTTGGTGTGATTTCGACTAAATCACCACGACAATGCTCTCGTGTTCGTTCACCAGGTGTACAAATAGCTCCAAAACAAAAAACAAAGCCCAAGGCATCACATATTTTCCCTCGTAAGTAGATGCACCAAACTTTAAATTTTCTGATAATCCGATACCTTATCATTATTTCATCTGTGACACGGTACAGTTTTTGAGTGAGCGCTGGTAGAACGTACCGTATCTTCCTTTTTTTACTTTTATCGAAGCTTGCCACGATACTTTTTTTGTAAAACACTGGTTTATTTTTATTATCGCTACAATTCAATAAAATTATGTTAAACAAGCACGATAAGCGCTTCGACCGGTTAAATAATTCTTTAAGGCTTGTAACTAGTTAAAATTTACGTATTAGGTATTTTATTATTGTTTAACACGCAACAGTTTGCGCTTTTCTACTTAAACATGCTGGTATAGATGCTTTCCTGATGCCCTTATTAAAACAAGAGCTAGGAGTTAAATTATCGACCGTGGTGGGAGGTACGTTTACTTTTGCGGCAGTTTGAATTCCAGCCGTGCACCATTTAGCATAGCTATAAAAGATCCGATGCAAATGTACTATAAGATTTGTAAGCAGTTACTAAAAAACACGATTCACGAGTTAAAATTTAAACGTATTTCATCCAACACGCTATTTGTCAAAACTTGCATTTCGAACAACACACATTTACATGTTATGTACATTCTAATGTTTTTTTTATATCCCTTAATCTCACACTTTCTCATTGTTATAGTTTCTCAGATCTAAGGATTATTACAAAACAGGGCGATTTTTTTGTAATAAATAAGACACTATGTTTTATTTAAAAATTAATAATAAATAAATAAGATATAGTGTCTCATTTATTTATTTTTTCTCTTCGGGAGTACTAACAGTTAAACATAAATAACAATTTTAACAACATAAACCACCACCGTCACCACCGTCCACCGTCTACACTTGTTACTCCACTCCCTGTCCATCCAAAGGTTGCCTGGCAGAGATCGCTCAAAGCGATAAGGCCGCCCATTGTACAACGAAATCTGTATTTTAAGTTCTTTCCTGTCTTATGTATCTTTTTAATTTGGTAAAGTGTTATTGTATTGTTGTATTGTATAAACTTAAATAAATTAGGTCTAGAAGTGAACCAGCCTCGTTCTGAGTAACATAGGAATATACCCGTGCGAAGCCGGGGCGGACCGCTAGTGTTTAATAAAACGTTAAGTGCGAGTCGGACTCGCGCAACGAGCGTTCCGTTTTATTAT
Organism: Eupithecia exiguata; assembly: GCA_947086465.1. Lineage (NCBI taxonomy): Eukaryota > Metazoa > Arthropoda > Insecta > Lepidoptera > Geometridae > Eupithecia > Eupithecia exiguata. The sequence goes on from OX352240.1 coordinate 2,792,126, forward strand.
CTAAATAATAAAATTATAAAACCTGATTTCTTGCCAAACATCGTGGTTCTAGGTCAACGGGAAGTAAGTTAGGTACCCCATAGGTGGTCCATGGCGACATAAATACTTTTCTTTTTTGTAATTAAACTAAAAATTTACAGTTTTCAGATTTTTCCCTTTACTTGTGCTTTAAGACTTTGTTTCTTACCCAATTTCATTTCATGATTCTAGGTCAGCGGGAAATACCCTAATTAAAAATGGAAATTTCATCAAATTTGAACGTAAGCGGCTGTAACTTTTTAATGCTTTGACTGAGAAGTACGATTTATGTCACGGCTCCAACAGGTTACGAACTTGAGTATTTGATGTATATTTTATATCGAACGCGTTCCTGAGAAAAGAGGGTTGACAGACGGACATACAGGGCAACAAATAAGTGATCTTTTTAAGGGTTCGGGTTCCTTATTTCCTTTTGAGGTACGGAACCCTTACAGAATATGTCGAAAATAATACAGTAAATTAATTCAAAAATACTGAATTGTTAGTACATACCTATTTATCAGGTATTTATCACGTTTATTTACTTAATTTTCCCGACGTTTCCACAGGCTTACAAACGGTCGGGGTCACGGGATGACTTGAGTACAGAACAACATTTACACAGCTATTGTTTATTTTCAGGCAATATTTTCAAAACAAAGTAAAAATATTTATCTCTACAAAAAGGCCTAGCGGAAGTAGAAAGGTCTGATTATGGGAGAGCATCCAATAGCAGATACTATCTCAACAAAAATCCTGTCATTTTGCCAAAATTAACTTCTTTTTGTCAGAGTTTCCGATTCAATCGATAAGAACATTCCCGATATCAACCAAAGTTACGAAGCAAAATAAATAAAGTGTTCACGAATATTTTCGGAAAAACTCGGTCGAGCTTTTAATTAAATCGGCAAGTGAACGAGTTACTTTCCTATTCATTAAGTGAGTCAGGTAAACAGAAGTTATTTTCTCAAATTTAAATAAAGTTAAGTTATAAAGTAGCTATTTCGGTGGGCATAGACAATAGTAGCGAGTGCGGGATTTATACATACTTTTGAACGCCGCACTCGATTTTTTTAGAAAGCCGTCATAAACTCTTCTGGCATTACCTTTATGGAAATGTGGTATTGTTATTCTTTAATGGCCGTTTTTCCACTCACCGGCCCGGTACCCACACCGATGCCGGCGCCGGCGCCGTGTCGGTGCCGGAGAAGTAAAAATGTATGACTCGTTTTTAGGGTTCCGTATCCAAAGGGTAAAACGGGACACTATTACTAAGACTCCGCTGTCCGTCTGTCCGACTGTCCGTCTGTCACCAGGCTGTATCTCATGAACCGTGATAGTTAGACAGTTTTCACAGATGATGTATTTATGTTGCCGCTATAACAACAAATACTAAAAACAGTATAAAATAAATATTTGAGGGGGCTCCCATACAACAAACGAGATTTCTTTGGCCGTTTTTATAGATAATGGGAAGGAACCCTTCATGCGCGAGTCCGACTCGCACTTGGCCGGTTTTATTTTAATGAAACGTCCTGGTGCCGGGCCGGGTAATGGAAAAACGCCAATTTAGCTAAAGCGGGACAAAAGTGATATATGTTTTTAAGTTTTTGAAATTTCTCGGTTACGGCGCGCGACGCGACGTCCAAAGCTTCCATTAACAAATATATAACTCTCCCGCTCACACTTCGTAAACACATCCTTAGCTCTTTGACATCGCCATCGATCTATTGCTAAGAGGACCATATCCAATTTTATGTAGGCTCGTTACACAAACGTTTATCCTCTTACCAGCGGAAATCGAACCCATTCCCTTCATTTCTCAGCTACTTGCCTCGGTAAGCCAGTACGTGTTTTATTCGTCGATTTTCCTTATCCTTCCAAAACAGATGGCAGGCATTCATTGAACCACACTTATGAGATTTATCGAGGCACTCGTGTTTTTTTTACGTTATTTTACATCTGAAATTATGAGTAACTTCCTCATCTTTTGAGCAATGGCTTTAATTCAATATGATAATTTAATTACTTGAATAAAATCTCTGTCAGGGTGAGGGCCGCTTGCATAAGATTTTTTAAAAGTAAATACTTTTAAATCTTATGCAATTATATAAAGAAGCTCTCGACTTGAGAGCTGAGAGCTGCGAGACGCTGAGAATAGGCAACGTCTCACATGTGACGTTGGGAAGACTTTTCGTGAGACGTTGGGAATAGGAACGTCTCATGAGACGTTGGTAATAACCCATTAAATCTGAACAAATGAGGCTAAATTATCGTCTTGTGCATTTTCTTAGTGTTCTCGTATTTATGGAAAATGACGTGAAACCCCCTCGAGTCGTAAGTAGTTCATTGCAAATACTGCTTTGTCTCTTGATCTTAATTTTTTCTAAAAAGAACTTAATTATTTTCAGGGCCTATAACGCAAATCACCCAAAAGAAGCGCTAGGGAAATTTCACTACCGTTTTACATTAGAATTTAGTTTCCTCCCTTGAGGAGGATTTGTAGAGTAAACCTTTTCCACCACCAAATATGTTGCAAGGCTTAATTGTCTCTCGCACATCTCCGATGTAATCACCCTTAGCCGTCGTAATTAAGATGAAATCCAAGACTTTTCACACAAACGACTGTGTAACACTCACAAGAAGGTATAATAAAAGCTCCACGCTCTCAACTTTTTGTATTTAATGTTGTTTTCTAACTGTACTGAAACACTTAAAATACAATTATTCTACAAGACGAGTTGTCTTTTGTGTCTTTTGTTTTTGTTATCGAATTATGGGGAGACAACACGAGGCAGATAACAGATTCTTTTGACTTTTGAGTGTGGTAGTTTATTTGCAGCTTTATTTTATTTGATTTAATTTATTGTGGTTTCGCTCGTGGATAAGCAAGTGCATAGATCGCTTCTTTTCAATGTACTCTGCTATATCTACGCGTTGCGTAACATAAAGCCTGGTACTGATCGGTGTTACGCAGCGTAATGTTCCATTTACAGCGAGCATGATATGTTAAGCCGTGTGTTTAAATACGTCTCGTTGTTCGTTGCAAGCACCTTCTTTCCCCGTTCTGACTGCACGAACGTTTGCTGTGTAACACGTACGTTACACCCCATAAGACCGATCAGTACCACTGCTGCACCGTTCGAGGCAATCCTGAGTGAAAATATAGTCCAACGCCTATTTAAAAAAATATGACGATAAACAAAAAAAAATCGGAATGTATTTTTTCCTAACCTAACATAACCTATGTTCCCACTTCTGATCAAAAGTCTCAAGGGATAGCAAAAAAATTCGGAAATTGTATGTTATTTATGTGTGTTTAGTAGTTTTATAAAACTCTGTACTGCTTTTTCTTAAAGGTTACTACAGTAAAGAATTATTCAACAATGCACAAAAGGAAAATCCACGGCTTAGAGGAGCTCTTATCTGTCAAATGATGGGGAGGATCGGCCACGAAAGATCAATACGGACCCGGAACTACGCATACTCGAACTTACAACTGATCTAAAAGTGGATAGAAAAACTTTTAGGAATATGAAATCTCTGTAGATTTATATAATCATATTTTGAGAGAACGGTTTTTATTCCACAATCATCGATTATGATGATAAAGGGTTTGCGCCGCCGCGCCGCCACCAACTTGTCTACTTTGACGTGTTTGTCGTGGGCATCTAAAGTGTTAAAAAGCCTGTGATGAGTATGATGCAAATGGCTACGGCGGCCAGTCTCAACGAAGACTAGCCAGGTGCTGAAACATCTACAGTGCACAAGTGTGCTTGTAAACACAGATGCACTCACATTCCCTCACTCTCATAATCCGATAGGACGGTAGACCTAACAAGTAAGCGAGTCTAGTCAAAACCAAGACAAAAATAATTGCTAAAGTAGAAAAGGATAATGAAACTAAAGTACTTTTACCATAAGACGTATTTTAGCACATCAATTCATAGGGGTTGATATGCTAAAATACGTCTTATAGTAAGGAGCATTTTATAACAGAATCATATAACGGACTGTGTATAAGTCTAACTATTTATATTTAAACACAGTTTATATTATATTTCCTTAAAATGCCAATGCAGCGGAGAGAAACTCATTATTACTTAAAATGGCAACTATCTATATGAGCCAGATCTTGTAATTAAGTATCTTATTTCTATCATTAAACGATTTTTTTCTTAACGTGATGGTCAAGCATTTGGCCACCATCTCACTTGAATAAGTGATGATGCAGCTTGAGATGCTGCACGTTATTCCAGAAGCAACTTATTCATCCTGGATTTTAAGACTCCATGATTGTACTCTGACGGGAAAACAGACGCTGGAAGCTCATTCCACTCTCTTCACGAACTTTAAGTTCTGTTCCTCAAACCATCCTTGGATGATAAATACAAGAGATGGGATAATGACCCTAAAACCCTATGTCACCATGCAATACGAGCCAAAGTCCGTATGAAACACCAATCAACCACCAAATATTTCAGAAAGCCAAATCTTTCAGAAAGACATCAAGCGATATTGAATCTAAATTCACCGCGTCAAAGCTCATCTCGTCAAGTGGACTCAAGTGACTGGGATTCATCCTCAGGTTCACTTTTACGCCACTTGGATGTCAATTACTACCCTGATGTGCCCTGATTCCGAGGCAATAACTGGCTACACAGATGAATCTCGACTCTATTGTTTAGATATTCGTCTGTCTCGTGTCGTATATGAAATTTGCCTCGTAGTTGGTGCCCATGGTCAGTCTGAGTGCTGACATTATAATGCAATCAAGTGATAATCATACTCGTAGATCATTGAAATTTGAAGCCTGTTCTATAATAGATTAGAGACAAGATTCCTTTATACGCGTTTTCTACAGCTTCGCACAGAAATGTGCATTCAAATATAGGCTTAAACTGGTTATCTTTAGATACATTTCACAGTGACAAATGGCTTTCCACAAGCTTCAAACGAGTGGCCCGCGAGTTGTTTGTCACCTGATGACATCATCAAATGCATCTTATATAAATGGACATTTCTGAGCTAAGCGGTCGCGTTCGCAGGAGCGGGATAGAGCTGAGCAGCGTTAGCGTTAAAATCAAGTTTTTGCTTATTATCTATTTACTAGGACACTTAGTTACAAAAAAAGCCGAAGGTTCCCTTGGTATTCTATTATTTAATACGGTGATGACATTATAACAATCTTGTGATTGATAGTTTAGGAGAAAAACGGTATTAACTAAAAAAATAGATACTACTTTGCATAATTATTTCTGATATTTAAAATAGGTTTTTTTCATTTTTGAAACAATGACCTGCCTTGTATCGCATAGACAATAAAGTATATTTTTCAAAGCTTTCTCGATAAAGATTACGGAGAAAAAGGTTTTAACGTAACCCAATTGACGTTAATTCACATAAATCCACGCCTTAATGCATAAAACGGAAGCAGTTTATAACTTTTGATTATCCACAAATAAAAACTTGTAGAAGTAGTTTTGTAGTTTATTTCCGCACGTTATAAAAACGCTGAAACACTGTTTGATACTCACTTAAATGCTTGAAAAGCCATTTAAAAAGTTTTATTGGAATAGTTGGGCTATTCCATTACCCAGTTCCACATCTGCACAATGCGTTGGTTTTAATCAAATGAAACTAGAGGCGTTCATAAATATTTTTTAACGGATTCACTGTTTTATTCTACTACTATTTCGGAGAGCTTTTTCTGACAATGTATATACTGACTTTTTATTTAGCTGGTTTGTATTTATTTAACCATAATTATATTTTTCAAAAATTCATATTTTTTTATTTATGTAGGATATGTAAGCTTATCAGTTATCGAGGATTGATAATACGTTATCTGCTTAGCTTGGGGCTAGATGATGCTCTGAGAATGTCCAGCATTATTTATTCACCTACTTTTTTTTGTTGATAAAACAGATTACCTATTAGTTTTTTCATTGTGACGGTATTTTTTCATCCAAGCCTTTTGGTGCTTCTGACCGACGTAAAACAAAAAGGCTTCGATCAAAAAATACCGTACAGGTATAAATTATGATTTTTGATGTTAAGCAAACACAAAAATACATTTTGGAGGTTGTTAAAAAAAGGATGTAGAACATTAGGGTATTTTTTGTGTTCACACATGGCGTTTATCTTATCTTTTTATATCGTTATAATAGGGCACGTGGCCAGGTAGCCGTTTGATCTGACCTTTTTGTACTTTTTGGCCGTTTTTATAATTTATTGGTCAAGTTTGAAGGTGTTGAATTTGGATGGTTCTGTATTAGCCGTGACAAATTTTGGTTTTTAGTTACACAAACCCGCTTACATCTTCTAATTAAATAAATAAATCATAAAAAAAATCTTTATGGAACTTTTAGATTATCCAGCATTATTTATTATTAAAGATTCCATGCCAGTCAGGGATTTCAGCTACCTTTAATTATGAACACCAATGCAGTTTTAAAGTGGCCTAATTGTGAATGTATAATGTAGATATGCCTTTTTATTATTTAAGTGGGTATTTTATTAGTTAACCTCACGTACTAATAGTAAATGTCTATTCTACCTACCAACATAGCTCAATGGTTAAAAGCACAACATGAAAAATTTGTTCATGGATTTCTTAAAGCTGTAGGTAATTTACTTAATTTACCTGTCACTTTCCATAATTCGTCATAAAATTAAGAAAAGAAACTATAAAAACCTGTGAGAAGAAAGCTCTTGTGTTATCGTGATCGGTGCTACTTAGCTACGAAGCCTTTTTATTGGATTCAAAGGAAGCCAATCGTAAAAAAAACTAACCATCTGTCTTGAGGCAAGCTGCGCGGGCAAATTATATAACAAAAGAGTTTTTCAAACTTCTTTTAAGCTGCATTATCAACGGGTTTGCAGCGTGTTCCTTTATCTTTAAACTTTCATTTTAAAATACTCAATGTATTTTTGTTTGTTTCAGGATATGAGCATCGTCGTCAACCCACCAATGACGGTAAAATTCAGCGATCAAATTCGACAATGAGGTCACAGACTTCAAAAGGTTCGCCTAACAAAGGAGTAGTAAGTAAAACTCCATTGAAAACAAATCGGGCCAAGAAAAAAACAGTTGCTAAGAAAATCAAAAAGGTGATTCGTAAGCCATTGGTAAAAGAAACAAAGAAGAATACCTCGAAAACTGACAAGAAAGTCACAGAAGATGACAAAAACGATACTTATTTGGAAACGAGGGCTTCAACATCAAAGTCTAACACTCCACAATCATCTCCTACCAAGAAAAACAAGAAAGATCATAAAGAAAAAAAAGATTCGGTTAAAAACTTGCCGGATAACAATAAAAAACTTATTGTCAAAAAACCATTAAAAAAGAAACCTGTGAAAAAAATACAATCTAGTGAATCACTGAGCGATTCAAGTGATGATTCAAAGTACAAAACTAATCAAGATGAGCCTAAAAATAAAATTTCAAAGTTTTCTAAAGCGAAAACTATCGTCAAAAAAAGTAAACCTTGTCCTATTGATAAGAAAGAAAACTCTATGCAGTCTAAGCCCATGTTGGCAAAGAAAAATGAAGAAGATAAAGCAAATACTGAAAATCTCTGTAAAGATCAAACTAAAAATGTATCTCTTGCTCTAACTGATCTATCTGATAAGAAAGATGAGACAAAAGATATTACTAAAGTAGAAAAGGATAATGAAACTAAAGTACTTCTACCGAAATTATCATTAGATACTGTTCCTGCTCAGATTTCAGCATCTAATCAACCTGAAACACCAAAACAAGAAACTGAAAGACCGCCAAAGTTTTTTACGTCTTCCCGGTCGCCTAGAACAGTAGATATTGATGTCAAATGCTTTAAAAATGCAAAAGGAAATCTGAGTGGCTCGGAAAGACTGTCGCTAAAATGTGAAATTAAAACAAAGGAAGAAAAAAATGTTCCAAATACTCTTGTCTGCCAAGGTCCCGATATCGACGTTTATACATTTACTGAAAAGGTCGATTCTCCAAAGAGCACGTTATCAGATATTCGGAATCCCGTCAATCAAAATATAGGACGTGTGAGACCTGTAGCTAGAGTCAAAGGAACAGTTATGGACAAGAAAATTGAAACAGAGAGAAAAAAGTTTTCTCCCCATCGGCCAATCGAAGAAGTGGTTAAAATACTTAAAGCAAAGAAAGGCGAAGAAGTTAGTACAGCAACAAGTACCTTCGATTTTAATGTTAATGATTCAAAAGATGAAGCGCCCAAAGCCATAGTTAGTAAGTCATATAAAATGGTTGCTCGAAAATCAAGTGTAACGGGCATACCATTCAGTCCCATAAAATTTGCGGAGCAAGAACCAACACTTGGTTTTAGTGAACTACCTGCGGCTAAATCAAATTCAACTCCCAAAAAATCTCAAACGAAAACGAAAAAGAAGAACAAATGTAGCTCTTCTGATGAAGAGTTTGAATGTTCCAAGTTTTCTCTAAACACAAAGTCTTTCCAGTATTCATCGTCTGAAGAATTGGATAATAACGAGTCAAACGATGAAACTAAAGAGTCTTCCGAATCTGATGCTTCCATAGTCAAAAGACTTAAAAATAAGAGGTATAAAAAGATAACAGATAGCGCAAAGAAACCAAAGTCTAGAGAACTAAAAGAACTGTCAAAAGGCTCACTAGTTGATTTAAAAGACGATATACTTGGAAATAAAAAGAAAGAAAAACGATCACATCACCGACCACTTCATAAATATTGGAAGGGCCCAAAGAAGCAAAGAATGGCACTTTTAAATGCAAAGCTTGTTATGCAAAACTTACTTGCTAATGAGTTTCAAACAAATATGGATTTGGGTCTGATGAAGACCGTTCCACATCCTATGCCAAGTACATCTAAACGAGCATCACCCGCCAAAAAGAATGAAATTAAGACCAAAGATTCGGAAAAACATGAGACAACATCTGAATCTGAATATGAAAATACGGCGGAAAAGAAACAAGAAACATCAGAAAGTTCTGATGAGGATCCTCCGCAGCGAACGCTGCGTGGAGTACCGGGGATCCGAAGCGCGGGTAAATATTGGGATCCTAAATCTTGTTCTTCGTCCAGTGAAGACAGTGAACACGAAACAAAAAAGAAACCCAAGACTATTACGGAAAAGAAAAAGTCTCCTAAATCATCATCAGGAATATCTGATTCTGATAAACCTCCAGCCAAAGTAAAAAAAACTGTTGTCAAGAAAAAACGTAATAGGAACGAAGTAAACATGGACTTCAAAGACATGGTTGTTCAAAAACGCATGGCAAGTCTAAACGCCTCTGCAATGATAGAGCTCAATTACGAAAAACGCTCTCCCAAATCAAATAAAGAAGAAACAACTACTGATTCCGGCAGCGACGAGTCTTTTTCTCAGAAGTCAAAAAACGGGGTAGGTTCCGGCGTCAAGTCGGAATCAAAAAACGAAGAGCCAAAACAGGAACCTGAGAGTGACGAAGCGACTGGGACTGATTCTAAACAAAAAGTTGAAGTGATAGTGAACCAAGACACTGATGTGACTATAACCGGAGTGTATGCAACCCACCATCATCATAATGAAGGTTACTGCACTGTATCGGGGATGCACCAGTACCGCATCTCTTCCACTAGTCACACGCAGACGACGGCGACGGCCAACTGCGAAAAGGTAACTTAAGCATTCATTTAACTAATTCAATAAATCAGGTGATTTGTAAATCCGAGAACATATCAATTACGCGGAGAAATAGGACTGTTATCGGGTTTAAACGCGGCGAATTGAAACGCGTATTTCCCTTGCCTTATATAATTAAGACGGCGAAGTACCCTCTGGCGCTTCGACTCTCATTAATACCCGTTAATGAAGTAAGTTCCATGTAAACACGCCGCGAGACTTTATCCTCGATCGCTTCACCTCACGATAGTTGTCAAAGAAAAGTAAACCTTTGTAATTGAAGCAGATGGTGAGTTTTGACGTGGAGCTTATGCCGGGTGTGAACAATTTACGCGTGAAAGGAGCAACCGTGTTACCCTTGACGGAGATTAGAACATCAGACAGTTTAAACCTTATTAATGCTGAACTCGGAGGGGATTCTAATAGATTAACTTTATAAAGCTTGGATTTGGTTACATACACATAATTATCAGAAACACTTAGTTCTCTGAACTTGAAGTTGTTTTGTTTTGGCACAACACCGCGTTGATAACTTGCTGTTCAAAAAAGAAATGAAAGATAAACTCTTGCAAGTTCAGGTGGAACAAAACTGTAGTTGGCGAGAAGTTTTAAGAGATCAACCTATAAAATATGATTCAGATTCAGAGAATACAGATTTTCCTCTTGGAACGGAAGTAAAGATACCAACTTGCAAAGTGACTCTCATATTTTATTCTGCTTGTAAGAACTTTGTCTGAACATCCGTAGTATATTTAACCGGGACACGAATCATGCAAGCAGATCGTCTAGCTTTAATAAAAGCAGCAATAATGAATTACTTAATCGTATTTTCGCCTAGCTTCTGCCCCCGCATGCGTATGCGTTTTTCTGGATAAAAAGTAACCTAAGTATATCTTAATTCAGGTCATACATTTATCCAAACCTTCGCAATTCGCAATATTTTTGTCATGTATTATTGTATTACTATTATTGACGACCTCAGTGGCGCATCGGTCGTCAATTACGCAAGCTTGTAGATAACTCTTTCTCAAATAGTTCTTGCTTCGTTACTGGTATTAAGTACTGTTACTTAACAGTACTCGCTTTTAAGTCTTCAATATTGTCTCATAACCACAAAGTAGTAAGTTTCCAAAGCCAGAACACAACACACTTTCACCGGTTAGTTAGAAAGAGAAAATGCCAGCCAATTTTATTGTTCATTAATCAATGTTGGTTTAAATCTTAAACGTGGAAAATATCTTGCTGTTTTAGATTTTATGACGTTCTCATGGGTTCTCAACTATTTATGACTAGAGTTTAGTATCTCTACGTATAAGTTATTTAACGGGGAAGATGATTAAGATACATGAGATAAACATAGGATTTTGCGTCCATAGGAGCGGGATAGAGCATTCGTTTTTGGAACGACGCGCGGCGGCGTTAGCGCAAAAATCAAGTTTTTTTTTTACTGAATACTACACAAGTTATAAAAAAACTGGTTCAGGAAACCAAATAATTAGTAACAAAATAACCTACGAATCAAAACAGTAATTTTAATAGACTGCAATGACTTTTAAGATCTCGACCGAATTATGTGCAAAACAGTGCATTTTCTTGCATTATCGTGATTTAACATTCAAGAAACCAAAGATTTCTTTTTTTTTTTAATTTTATGTAATTCCATTTTTTTACTGGAGTTGGTTACGGTAGTAATTCCAAATTTAGATAAGTGTTTAATGAAGATTGCTGATGAAAATTAAATGTGACTTCGTAAACCTTTAATTTGATGATGATTTTTATTTGTTATAGAAATTTAACAGCATTACTTTTTGTATTTTTTGATGTTTTTATTGTAAAATTTAATAACTAAAATTAGTTATTTTCAGGCTGAAACGCAAAATTTCTAAACTTGACGTCACCGTTCATCGTATTATCATGAAGCTTTTAGCGGAAAGAAAATTATTTTTTAGACTACACACACTTTTAACACACAAACAACAAACATGATGGTTTTTATCATATCAACCGTAACTGAGCGCAGTTTTAGTTATTTTTCATAATAATTTAAAAAGTGTGGGCGTTATTTTGTTTTTCGGTAATGTTTTCATCATCAATTAAATAAATAAATAATGCTGGATAATTCACACAGCATTATCTAGCCCCCAAACTAAGCAGAGCTTGTGTTATGGGTACCAGATAACTGATATACATAACACAATACTTTACAAAGATAGATATTTTTTGTACTATATTTTGTTGGACCTTATCAAAGATGACCTCTGTGGCGCAGGAGGTTGCGGGTTCGATTCCCGTCTCGGGACAATTGTTTGTATGATCTGCTGATATTTGTTCCGGGTGTTCTGGATGTTTTCTTTGTATAATAGAAAATATAGATTTAAGAAGTGTATATCAACTGACTTCTTAGATAACTACTTTATATTAAAGTTACTACTCGTACCCTTAAAACAAGTTCTGCTTAGCTTGGGGCTAGTTAATGCGGTGTGAATTGTCCAGTAATATTTATTTTTATTTACCTTATGAATAGGTAATTGTTATCTTGCAATAATCCATGGTTGTGATAACAGGAGGGCTGCGCCCGCGACGATGCGCGCTACACGCCCCTTTCCGCACTGTCGTCCATGCAGCCGCCCGCCGAGCATGCGCATACACACCCTCCGCATCCTTCAGGTAAGAATTTAATAATATATTTTTTACAAGGGACTAAACCACCCTTAATCATATAAGGTTGCTATATCGAGCATAGGATAACAAGACACAGCTATAATTGGTGGTTTTGGCACGAGTGAAAAACTCTACATTTCACTTCAATTGCGAGAAAATAAAGCTATAAAAACTTACCTTCATATTGCATACTATTTAAACTTCTACGAATTTGTCTAAGTCTTTAAATATATTTCACGCACCGCAACAGATTAATTATTTCTTGACCTTCTGTTCGATTTGCATAACATTAACTTAAGTTAGCTTGATGGCATTTTCAATTAAATAAGCCACGTTCACCTCTACTTCAATCTGTAGTAAACAAAATTATCCGTGATTTTGCGCTACTACAAACTTTGTTTGTGTCTTCGTTACGTGCAACGCAAAGTACCTAGGTAGTAGGTACTTTGCGAGGAAGAATCACCCTTCTTATGAACGTTCAACAATCAGTTCCATTATCAAAGTTAAATTAAAATTAAATGTATGTGTTTTGTGAATGGAATACCAAAAAGTCTCTATGTAACAGGAAAAATTATGTTTTGTACTGGCTAATGATTTCAGACAAAAAATAAAAAGAAAAACACATTTTTAATCCCAAAGGCAAATTCGAGTTTTATGCCACGCTATAATGACGCACTTTTTGAACAAGAGAAGTGAAAATTATTTGTTTTAATGTAGGAAAACTAACGATTTATTAATTGTTAACTAGTTAAATTTAACCCTTTGGGTGGTTGATGGTCTTTTGAGCATTGTGTATACATTCTATTCACATTCACACGAAATAAGTGGTCCCATGCTAAACCAACTTAATTACTGTTAATGATTGTTCCAGTATTGCGGCTGTCATGACCACAATTTCTAATAATTAGTTACAAGGTTTTGAGGCCAGAATCTACAAAAGCTCCTTTAACTCTTCCTTGCAGCTTCTTTCAGTGAATTCAAAGTTAAACTCAATAACTCTATTTCTTTAGGCTTACAAAATAAGCTCTTAGACAAGTCAAATTTTATTCTATAAACAGCTTTATAAATAGTAATTATTATCAAAATAAGGTGTTATTGATTTTAATCACTCAATTTTTTTTTGTTCTTTGTATTGTTTATTTATTAGGTAGGTACTAAATGACTGATGACCGTATACACCCATGTTTTTTAATCTTTTTGATTCTTTTAAACCGCATCCGCACGGTCTTCTGTATTAAAGCAAGCAAACCACAAAAAACCAAATCGGTCAAAGCGTTTTTAAGTTTTAGTGAGAGTAAGGAACAGCAATTGATTTTTTTCATATACAGACTAAGAACCTATTCAAGTTTAGTTTAGCTTTGGGTTATGTGCTTCTTATATCCGTATGTAGGTACAGGTAAAAGACAACAAAAACTTTTTGTTTACTAAAAGTAAACAAAAAGAAAGTGTAACAAGTCACTTTGATCATAATGTTTTTCTTGAAGATGCGTTTATAAAAACCTAACCTAGATACGAATACAAACTATGTATGTATTTGTTTTATTTTTATGACAAATAACACCTATTTAGTTAGTTGTTTGTGGTATCATTCATCAACTAAGAACACCACGTAAAACGGCAGATTACAACTAGTATTTGCAATTGAAATGTTCGAGCGAACTGCAGTATTTTACACTGTAAGGCCTCATTTACCGAGACGCGGGGCGTCGCACGTCGTGTGTGGCGCGGTGTCTCTCGTCTTTCTCGTACTCTAGAACGCCATATGTTTAAATTCAGTGCGGGCCGTTTCTGTTGTCTGTCAACTAGGAACAAATTAATTAGTAATTTTCTTTTGTTCGTTAGTTTTCTACCTAAACTTAATCTTTGACGATTTAAGAATAGATTAGAAATTTAATACTTAGAAATTACTCCGAATCTGAAGGCCACGCAATATAATACCAAAAATTATTTATTCATAAACAAATATTTTTCAATTGTATTTAAATAAATATTAAAAAAGTAGATAAATCATAAAAAAAAAGTTTAATCAATCATAACATAACATTTATAAAAAAGTGTGGTTAAGTGTCAAATGAAATACAATGACACTCGAAATCTGAAGAAAAAAATATCCACATAGAGACTAGTACTTTTAGGTAGAGGTAGACAAAAACTGCTTCTGTCAACCAAATTACCTGCCCGATAACATAATACGATATAGTCGAAAGCTTCCTTAGTTCCCCACTTCCGTAACATAGTAAATATGTTACAAGATCCGAAAATCTTTTCCCTAACGAAAAGATAAATTACAGCGGTAAATGAGGAAAATATCTACGTGTATTACGTAATCTTCAGCCAAAGAAAATCCAATCATAACCATCAAAGAGATGTTTTCAATGAATTTATTTCACAACACTCGTATCAAAGTCGTTTTCGGTAAGATAATTTAAAAACATATTTGAATTCGGGTGTTTAATAATAATTCGGATTGAGCGGAATTCAGCTTTTATTTTGTCTTTATTTTTGTTTCGCTTCCTACCTAATCTTCAGGTTTTTCAGACCTGAAGATTGTCAACCAAAGGGTGGGTTTTTACTTTGATCAATGAATTAGCATTGCCATTCAACGTGGCAATGCTGCCAGCATTCTGGGCACACTGCCTTCTGGTGAAGGCTTAGATTTTTAGAGGCAATAGATTTATGTGTATATAATAGTTGTAATTGTTTTATTTTGATAATTTAATGTTGATATACAAAAACACCCCGTTATGTTACACACCAAAAGGTTTCAAAAATGTTCGTAAAACGTACTATAAGTTACTATAAAGGAATGTCAAGAATCGATAGGAAGCACTCGATTGAAATGAAAATTACTTGGCAATCACGTTTATTATTAATTGAGACAGGTGGTCGGCAATATTTTTGAACTTGTTAGGGGCAAAAACAAAAAAATTGCAAAATAGGTACTACTTTAAGTCAAATCAAATCAAAAATAATTTCTTTCCATAAATACAAAAATCTACACTTAGAAAAGGCAGAATTGGAAGGACGTCGTAGGGTTATAAAGTCCCAGCAATTCCTTCAAATAAACTGTGATAAAAACATGTTAGAGAATCCTAGTAGGTAATATGCCCAAGCCGAAAGTTCGTGAAATGTGAGGGTCTCCAAAACTACTAAACTGATCAAGATGAAATTTGGCGTAAATTTGGAACATAGCCTAACTCAGATATTAGGCTACTTATTATACAGAAAATACACACCTGGTTCTCCGCATGTGTACTCCCTAATATATTCTTATTAACCCTTCATTTAACTCTTAACCCTTCAGAAACATCGAATACATTTTCCCAAACAAGCTAATAGATTTACGAAAGACGTAATGCGCTCAGCCTCCCGAGTTGGGTAAACGCTTTCCGGATAAAATATCGCTGACATTATTAGTTTGATTTATTTGCACGCTTCGAATACTTGCGTAAATAATTTAGAGTACCTTTTTAGTCATTTTATTTTATTGGTGATGGTCAAGCGTTTGGCCTCCATCTCACTTGAATACGTGATGATGAGGCCTAAGATGGAGACACTTTCCCAGAAGGAACTTATTCACCCTGGATTTGAAAACTCCAAGATTATATTCTGGCTGGAGAACAGACACTGGAAGCTCATTCCACTCTTTGGCCGTGCTTATAATGAAGGTAGAGTAGAATTTTTTGGTTTGACTCTATGGTATATCGATCAGGTATACGGGGGTATTTTTTTGTGCGTCAGCTGGTCCTATGGTGGAAGGAAGAAGATAGTGGAGATACCTTTAGTCCCGATTTGTCGTTCGTGTCGCCTGCAATAGTCAGTAAAAGGTAGACCAGGTAGTGTTTGCTTCATCAGCAGAATAGTTACCTGTCTTCACCAAACCGTCATTCACCAAACCGCCGCGGATACCTAGATCGATGCATACTACATACTTAATACAGTTCCAAATTACTTTCGAAACAGCGCAAGCGAAGCCGCGGCCAGAAACTAGTTGTTCAACTTTAATAACACACAAAATACAAACTAAAGCAAATGCGAACAAAACATGTCTGAATTCTGTAATTTCTAACTGTTTTGATATCACTCGGTCAATGTTCGTTGGCCTCGCTGTCTGCCCCCATTACGACTACAAAATTTATTTTAACGATAAATAGGATTGACTCTTATTTTTATCCAAAAACAAGCTTCTGAGTTTTGTAAAAGAGAATATGTAAACTACTTTGTGAACTTATTATCTACAATAAAAACTATTAAAAGCCAGCGTCTTGGGAACACTTCCGACTGGTATTGATATGGATCAGTTATGCTACCTGAAGATTGTTTGCGACAGTCTGCAGTTGACTTAATTGCTTCAATTGTAAATACTAGTTTTAATTTAGTTCTATTATTTGATTGTTATTTTTTTTTGTTAATAAAGTAGATATTTTAATAGTACTTAACAAAACCGCTCTGAAGTCGTCGCTTTTATATATTTTTGTACATATTGTTGATGTATTTTAATTCGCTTCCATTATTACTGGTTGTTTTATTGTTATTGATACAATTTGACCGCAAAACAAAAGAATGCTCGCTGTAGCATTCATGCGATTAAAATGGATTTTAAAATACCTACCTAATAACAAAGAGTTGAAGCTCTTATTCACTTTTTTCATTTGTAATAATTTATTTAGTTTCTTTCTGTCGTTGATGTTTATAAAGAGACTGAACCGATTTTGAAAATCTTTGTATTGCTGCTCCAAAAATATTTAATTACGTGTAAAAGTAGTTTCTTAAACCTTTAATTTAACTTGACGTAAAGGCTGTCCAACTGTTTGGGGTCGCTTACCCGCTGATAGGTTAAAACTGATATGAAAGTTACGTTGCGACGTAGCGTAGGATGCTTGGAGTTTCTGTGAAGGATAGGATTCGAAACGAATATTACATTCGACAGAGAGCCGAAGTTATCGACATGGCTCTAAGATTTTTTTTAATAGAGGCGATCTTTTATTATTTGCTTTAAAAAAAACATACAAACAAGCATCGCGTCGAAAACACTTTGCCGGACTGAAGTGCAGCTTGAATGACTGGCTACAGGATCGAGTAAACACACGCAAACTAAATTTGCGCAGTCCTATCTTCGGCATGTCAACGATTACACAAGCCGCACTTCCGGACTAGCGCGAGCTAGCTATCGTATATTTTTTTATAAACTATGGACATTAGGTTTTTATTTCGCACAGAATTTCTCTGCCCGGCATCAATCTTTTCTGTGACTACAAATCTATTCATTATTTTTATAATGAATGAGATATTTGAGTTAGTAATACAAAAATAAAAATCACGAAAGATTGAGATTTGTAGTCACAGAAAAGATTGATGCCGGGCAGAGAAATTCTGTTTTTCATTAAAAAGTTTGTAACTCAGAAACCATTTGAGATAGACCCATGAATTTGTTTTTCTGGGTCGTCATGGACCCCTCCGCATAATGCGGTTTTATATAAAAATAGAAGTGTAAAAATCGAAAAACTTCTCTTTGATAAAATATACGATGTAGAAGCTAAGTTTGTTGTTAAGAATAAAGTCTAAGTCAAACTTTACAAGTTTGTTCTACAACCCGGTGAGAGGCGAACAGTATTTTGCACTATTAACGGTGTATTCCAACTTTCCTTGTAGTTGGATCGTCTTTAAAGAAATTAAGACGAACGAGGGAACTTTTTGAACCTTATTACTTAGGCAAAATGAGTTTTCCTGACTGCACAAATCTTGTTATTCAAAGTTTATTAAAACTAATCGAAACTTTTAATATCTTGGTGTAAAATGTATAATACTTGGATAACTCTAAGTACAAAAGACACGATTCTACTTAGTAAGACGGATAATAGGTAAGTACAGCAATAAATATTAATAAATAAATAATGCTGGACAAATCACACAGCATAATCTAACAATTTAAAAATCAAAACAATATTGTGATAGTTTTGAAAAAAAAAAGACTGAATATTCCCTGAGTTTAAACTGTTTCTTAAAGTTTGAAACGATTTCTTAAGTTTTTCGGGATAAATACTAATCCCTAGGGAATATTTTTTTATGGGACCATCCATAACGGAGTCATTTTCTATACTATACAATTTTTTGAACCATCCGAATCCTTCACCTACTCCTTTTTTCAATATCGGTAAATAAAAACGCAACGAGGCCAGATAAGTACGCTAACTTTTTGGTTTAATAAAAGTCAGCTTTGCTTGAGCCTTTTTGGATAAAAAATAACTCTTACAATAAATTACGGATTTGGTTTGAAGTTCTAAAATCAGTAAATGCCTTCTCACTTTAAGCTTAGCTTAGTTAAGTTTAGTTAAGCTGAGAAGAAAAGCAAACGACAGACGTTTCATCACATCTTCACGCACACAACTGGCGTACAAGCTTTTAATCTAACACTATCTTACCAAAACTATACAAAGCACCTCTATGACTATGACGCTGCTTGTACTAAGTATTAAAAAAAGTTTATATCTTTAACATAATGTATCATCATCATCATCAGGCTATATTAGTCCACTGCTGGACATAGGCCTCCCCCAATGAGCGCCATAGCGCCCTGTCTTCAGCTTGCCGCATCCAGCATCTGCCAGCAGTCTTTCGCAAATCGAAAACATAATGTATACAAATCCTTAAATTGCTTTGGAAATCCCCTTTAATACCAATACCTACTGTATTATGGTCCAGTGTCGCTATGACGCTGACTGTACTACCTAAGATTTGTTTGCAGATCTTCAGCGTCTGATCTTGGCACGAGTCCAAGATTCCCTTTTCTATACCTACCCGGGATATTAAATAGTGGCCACTTATCTTATGCCAGGTTTTCACAATGTCGGAAGCAATCGCTTGTACCAATACCCCTGAAATGAGTGGCCGAGGTAAAACCGTTTAACTTTATGACATTTAGTGCGATTTTGATATATCTGTCATTTCTGACTGTAGCTGTATTGTGTACTGTGTAAGTAACTAGCTTTTGTGACGATTTCTGACAGCTGTCATTGAAAATTTTACTTAATCTTATTATTTCATCTTTTGAGGGATAGTTAGTTACTGTGTAGTTAATACTGAAAAGATATATAACACATTGTGTAGTTCTCGATCCCGATGCTTTGACTTTTGTGAGACGTTGGAGTTCGGAGTACTTTTCGTGATACGTTTGGAATGAGCCGTCTCACGTGAGACGTTGAGAATTACTCCAACGGGCGACGCGAACACACTGATTTATCGAAAAGTAAAAATTTAAGTCATCAAATACCTTGAAATTATTGCTATTTTGTTTCAAATAAATATAGCAGCGTACGTCGTAATAGACATAGGTACGTCTTGGGGAGGCTTGCGAATGGTATTGATTTGGTTAGTTTACTACCTCTAGAAGTCGACTGTTAGTCAAATAGATATACGTTTCTTTGTTAATAAAATATTAAGTAAAATGAAGTTACATTTGTTGTTGTGTTTTAACTTACGGATATTATGGCAATTTTTCTACCTAAAACTTTAAAACGTTATGTGCGCAACCTAACAATAAAGACTTTTTTCGAGCGAACAGATCGATGTTTTTCGTTTTTTGTTCTAATTCGTTAGTGTGTACGAGGCCTAAGCAGGCCCGGCAGGCGGCGGCCAGACGTAACATCAGCGATATCTAAGCTATTTGATATTCAATTAAATTTTCTACGATAATAAAATCTGATAAACTGAAATGTTTTTGTAATCGTTTGCGGGATTTTCAAACTGAGTACTGCAGAATAAGAGATATAAAGATACATACTGATATTATAAATTCGATAGTAACTCTGTCTGTCTGTCTGTTACTTTTTCACGCCTAAACGGCTGAACGGATCTTAATGAAAATTGGCAGGGAGGTAAATGGTATCCCGGGGACGGACATAGGCTACTTGAAAAGCGTGTGAAGCCTAAGTTACAGTTTACTTAGTTACTAATTTTAATAAAGTTTGAATAAAATAATGCCGCGCCAAAACGATAATCTCTGTCATGGCTACCTACCGTGTTCCAAGCTATGACGTCACCCCGCCACACCACACCTAACAAGAAGAACTCATTGACACTGTAATCTGAGTGTGTGAATGTGTGATGTGTGACGTCACTTGCGATCCAACCAAACACATATCGTTTTCGGTCACGTGATTATGTTAAAAAAATGTGTAATTTTAATCCCATTTTTTTACATAAAAAGGCATAATTTTAATAAAAATCACCTGATTACGCTTTGTTACGTTGTCACTGACTAGGATGAAAACAATTTGGAATTTATCTTAATGTAGTCAAATAGCCTATTGACGTACTACTATTTTAATTCAGTCAAAACATATTATTTAAACGTCATAACGATCTCATCTGCAAAAAATGTTATCCACGGAAATTTTGTTTTTCAGCAAAATTTTTCTAAGCAACAATTCAATCCTCAAACTCGAGTCGGAAAAGTTTCGTCAAATTGAGGTTTAAATTACCGTCCGCCTTCAATTTATTTTAATTTTCATCTCGAAGTAATTCCAATTTGCGCGCAGAGCATTTAATTTTCACAGCTTAACGGAATCCCGTTACGTTGGAACCAGATTAGTGTTTAAGCGGCCGTGGCCTATTTGTATCTTGAGAAAAAGCTGGGGAATTAGAACAGAGTTTGAACGGTAGGAGTTCACACGGATTAACTCTCGTTAATAATAATCCAAAAGATGGTGGTGGACCCCTGGACTCGGTGTGTATCGTCAGGAAGTTCCTCTCTCAGCCCTGGTCACCTGCCGCTTGAGCCTAGATATTCACCGTTTTGATAGATATTTTTTACTGTACAATAGTTGAATATAAACTAATCAAGAAAATTACAACCAAATAATAGAATTAAATTAAAACTAGTATTTACAATTGAAACAATTGAGCTAACTGCAGATTGTTGTAAACAATCTACAGATAGCTCAACTGATCCATATTAATACCAGTCGGAAGCGTGCCCAACACGCTGGCTGCATTGCCCCGCGCTGTATGGCAATGCTGAGGCACTGTGCCAGATACTCACCAGCTCTCGGGTCACGCGTCGCTTCGACCAGACGCTCAGATAATTTTTTTTAAAAACTCCGAGAGCCTCGGAAGCCCGCGGACCTAGCGTCTCGACTCCAAGGGGAGCAAATGCGTAGGCTCAGTCAAGACCTGCATATTTGCGCATGTTGAGATCTTCGGTCAAATCTGCCGCCGCGCCAGCCCTCACGGAAGTCCTAGGAAAAATTCGCGTTGTCAATAGGGGATGAACTCATGTCAGTGTTCAAATTGGTTCCAACTTCTAACCCATACTGATCGCACGAGGTTCATAGCTATGTCAAGAAAACGATTTAACCATTGATACATTGCATTAATAGCCAAAACTGTATAGATGACTACAGAAAGACTCGCTGCAATAAACCAGAATATTCGCAAACAAATCGATTCAACAGCGTCGAAACTCGTGCTAACCATAAAAACAGAAAAGAAAACGAAACCCCGCGAGTTAATAACGAAAGTCGAACGCTAATAGCTTCGTACCTCTTCGTGCTCGAATACTTCTAACTTACTTTTTGTCGTGTTCCACTGAATGAATGTGTAGGACTGTAGATCAGGATCCAGCTTTAAAGAATTAACTAAGGGTGTCATGCCACGCATCCAGTATCTTTGTCCAAGATTTGATCAAATTTCTTGGACGGATTCCACTCGTCAAATATACCAAGATATTTGACGAGTGGAATCCGTCCAAGGTATAACATTACTAACTAATTTGCATAATTGAGTTCAAATGAAATCACATCGTATCTTTTTTGTAACAAATTTAATATTTTATGAACATTACAACAACACAATAACATAATTACAGCTAATATTTACAATTAAATCTATTTTCTAATAATCTAAGCAGTCATCAGATGGCAGAGTTCATTTTGTACAGAGTGGTCATGTTGCGAGAAACCATAAAAGGAACCTTCAAACAAAGTTACGAAAAATTGTGTTCCAAGCATTTCCCTCTATACCATTTTCTGAACATTCGTTGCCTGGCCTATACGTTTAAACTCTGCTTTAAAAATTACCATTCACCGCCCAGCCGCATGGAAGACCAGCTAGGCCTGCCAGTCAGCCTTACCACTGCTGATACTGAGTGATGTTCTCCTTTGTAATTTTGTTACAAAGACCGTGCTTGGACCTAAAATTAACACTTCTCCACCCTGTATTCATAATCATCATCATCATCAGCCTATGTTAGTCCACTGCTGGAGATAGGCCTTCCCTAATAAGCGCCATACCGCCTTGTCTTCAGTTTGTCGCATCCAGCATCTGTCTGCATTCTTTCGTATATCGTCATTCCACCTGGCGGGAGGGCATCTTACACTACGTTTACCGAGTCGTGATCTCCATTCAAAAACTGTATTACCTACTAACGGTTTTATTCCCGTCCTGAAAAGATAAGTCGCTTGCACTCATGAGCTTACTGTGTTCATAAACTTGTCACAAGTTTTCAACTCACAATATTTGTAGCGAACTTTCTAGAAAGTGTAAAAGGTATTATGACTGTAGGTACTTATTTGTGACGATATTCCGTTTCGGGTCGGCGATTCTTTTGAAATTGACTAACTTGTCTCGAGTTACGTAAAGAGTTTATATAACTTTGTACCTTCTTAGAAAAGGTTTTGGGTCGGAATCTGTAGTAATGTTTCTATGATATAACGGCGGAAAAGAGCTGATCGGATATTGTTTTGATTTTTCGGTAAGCCAACTAAGCCACCTTGATATGTATGAAGGTTCTCGTATTACTACATCATTTTTTTAGGGTTCCGTGCCCAAAGGGTAAAACGGGACCCTATTACTAAGATTTCGCTGTCCGTCTGTCACCAGGCTGTATCTCATGAACCGTGGTATTTAGAAAGTTGAAATTTTCACAGATGCCTAGAGAAATACATTTCTCTAGGCTCCCATACAACAAACGTGATTTTTTACCGTTTTTATAGATAATGGTACGGAACCCTTCGTGAGCGAGTCCGACTCGCACTTGGCTAGTTTTATTTTTTCATCTCCCCATCTCGGAAAGAGTATTTTTGCTCTTCGATATCTGAGTGTCAAAGCCGTTTTTATCCGCTAGAGGATAAAGTAGCGGATAAAAACGGCTTCAGATATCGAAGAGCAAAAATACTCTTTCAATACAATACAATACAAAAATGCTTTATTGTACACCATAAAATAACATTGCAAAGAGACATCACATAAGATAAGTACAATGGGCGGCCTTATCGTTAAGAAACGATCTCTTCCTCGCTGAGGTGGGATGAAAAGTTACGTGTTGCACTCGATTGCATATATTTTTTACCTTGTGCTCCATATATATAATAATAAAAATATATATATAATAGCGTATTTGTGTATCGGCATTTAAAATGGAAGAAGTGGAGAAGTCGAAGAATCTTCTGTTTGACTCCATCACTACAGATATACGGAACGTAAAGAGGAAGAAGAAAAGCGAGGGGAAGACACAAAGAGACTTAGAAGATATTATTACGGTTCTCAAAAGCCTAGACCCCGAGTCAATTCCAATTTTTGTGGCCAAAGAATTACATAATTTGCCTCCAGTGCTTTTTGATCACTTGGATTGCTCGGCGCTATTGAAGGAAATTACGCTACTGAAAGCGCAGATTGAAAGCATTAAAAACACGTACGTCACTGTTGAACAGCTACATAAGTTGGAAGTGAAATTGCATTCTAATAGATATGACTCTATAGTTAATACCCCTATTAACCATCGCTACGATCATTTCGTCTCTACCCGCGCGCGCGGCGCGAATCTATTAAATAGTGGTCCCATGGCCATCGCCTCTATGCCTGAGACAGACAGCCCGCTGCCGCCGCCGCGATCATTGTTTCCGCCGCCGCCGGTCATTGAACCCTCTCCGACCCGAGCGTGCTCTGAACGCTCTCGTATCGGTTCGACAAGCTCCGGCGCTAGCGCCATAGCGCGCGACATAGTCGCTATGCCCACTCACGAGTGCGCTCGCCCGTTGGTGAGTCATGATGGCTCGACCTCCGCCGTCGACTTCGTCGCCGCCACCGCTGCCACCGCCACGGAAGATGCTGTGCATGAGTCAATTTCGTCGCAGTCAGGGCCCGTATTATCGAGTGCGACAAAATGCAAAAGTGAGAAGAATTTAGGGGTGAAAACTAATGGCAAAGAGGTAAAGGAGATAACTTCTAAAGATAAATCATCTTATGCTGAGATAGGAAGAACAAGAGGTTTATGGCATGTACCGGAAAGGAATGAAGAATGGAAGTTAGTACAGAGAAGGCGCCTAAGAAATAAATTTACTACGAGTAAGGGAAAGGCCAGTTTGGAGAACAATAGTAAATTTAAAGCTGCTGATACTAAAATCCCGCTCTTTATTACCAACGTACACAAAGATGTCTCGGAGGCTGACATTGTAGAATACGTTTTGACAAAAACTCAAGAGAAAGTGTCTCCTATCAAAATAAAAATGGCTAAGGAGCGAAATTACAACGCCTACAAGTTTTTTGTTAGCAAACACAACGTGCAAACATTTCTCGATGCTAGTTTATGGCCGAGAGGAATTTCGTTCAGGCGTTTTGTAAACTTGACGAACGAGTACCGCCAGCAAGTGCCTGCTGGAGAGAGGCAATCTCACGCTCAAAATGGATAGCACGCCTTACAGTAAGTTCGTCTCATTTAACTGTAAATCGCTCAAGCGGTCCATAGATGATGTTCGGAGTCTCTGCAGGCAGGCGGATGTTGTCGCACTGCAGGAGACTTGGTTGCTGCCGCATGATTTATCTATGTTGACAACTATAACTGACGAGTTCGGGGGCACCGGGACTTCGGCGGTCGACACGTCTGCCGGTGTACTAAGAGGACGGCCCTATGGCGGGGTCGCTCTACTGTGGAGAAAAAGTGTCTTTCGGTCAGTGAGTGTAGTGGAGTGCGATGACGTGCGTTTGACGGCAATAAAAGTCAGATTAAGTGATAGGTCTTTGATGATATTTAGTGTTTACATGCCTACTGACTGTTACGAGAACTTACCGGAATTTACACAATGTTTAAGTCAAATAAGTTCTATCATTGAGGATGTCAGGGACACGGACGCTGTCTACATATTGGGTGATTTTAATGCACATCCAAAGGAACTATTTTGTAATGAATTACTAGACTTCTGTACAGAACAAAATTGGACGTGTGCAGACATGAATATGTTAGGCTCTGGATCAGATATCTATACTTTTGTTAGTGATGCTCACGGGTGTACGAGATGGTTGGACCATTGCGTCGTGACGGGCGCTGCGCTGCCCTCTATCGGTCGTGTATGGGTAGAGCACGGCGTGCAGTGGTCTGACCATTTTCCACTTTTTGTAGAAATTAAATTAGGTAAGCTTTATTCTAAGATAGATTTTAAATTGACATCGTTTACTAATAAAGTTGTATGGGGAGAGCGTAACACTAGTCAGATTGATTATTATCATCAACTATGTAACTCTCGATTGAAACAAATCGATTTTCCAGCACAGCTCTCCCATTGTTGTGATGGACTTTGTAATGACATGGAACATAGAATCGTATTGGATAAAATGTATTTTGAGATAGTTACCATCCTAACCGAAGCCGCAACATCTTCTTATGAGCGAGGGAGAACGCGGAGGAGAGGTGGTTATATTATTGGATGGAACAAACATGTGGCAGCTTTTCACGGAGAGGCCAGGCTGAAGTTTTTGGTCTGGATTGAAGCCGGAAAGCCAAAGAGCGGCAAAGTTTATGACGACATGTGTGAGAGCAGAAAGTCCTTTAAAAAACAACTAAAATGGTGTCAAGACAGACAAGAACAGATCAAAATGGATATTCTTGCCTCTCATCACACGACCAAAGACTTCAAGCATTTTTGGAAACAAACTAACAAAATGAATGCAAAGTCTGGCCTTCCTGTGAGTGTTAATGATGTTACAGACAGTAGAATGATCGCTAATCTTTTTAAAGTTCATTTTAACGTAAATCTGCCGCCGGGCTCTACCGCGTCTGGGGTGGTCGGTGTTGAGACTGCCATGCACGAGAGAACCACAAGTTTTAAAGCCAAAGAGGTGAGAAAAGTAATTCAAACCATGCAACGCGGCAAATCTCCTGGGCATGACAGTCTCAGCATTGAGCATCTGAGATATGCGGGAGTTCATCTGCCGCACGTGCTCTCCATGTTTTACAATCTGTGTTTGTGTCATGGGTACTTACCTGAAGAGCTCACTAAAACTATAGTAGTACCGATTGTAAAATGCAAAACGGGAGATGCGTCGGACAAAAACAACTATCGGCCCATCTCACTAGCGACCATCATGGCAAAGATCCTAGACAGCCTGCTTAATGACGTAATGCTGCGACACGTCCACCTTCACGATGCCCAGTTCGGTTTCAGGGCTGGGCTCTCGACGGAGAGCGCGATCTTATGTCTTAAGCAGGCTGTCAGGTACTACACGGAGAGGAAGACGCCGGTGTACGCTTGCTTCCTGGACCTGTCCAAGGCGTTTGATACCGTTATGTATGATAAGCTTTGGTGCAGGCTGGGGGCAACAGGTGTGCCAGCTGATATCGTCTCCATACTGAAAAACTGGTATCAATGCCAGCGAAATCAGGTGAGATGGGCGGGTGCGTTGTCCGACTCATACGGCATGGAGTGCGGTGTGCGGCAGGGCGGGATAACATCTGCTCTGCTGTTCAATCTATATATTGATGATCTCATCGGCGAGCTCAGCAGCACCCACACAGGTTGTTTTGTAGATGGAGTTGCCGTAAACAACCTTAGTTACGCGGATGACATGGTGCTGCTGGGACCGTCGGTGGGTTCTGTACGCCAGCTGGTGGGGATCTGTGAGGCATATGCGGCTGAACATGGATTGAAGTATAACTCTAAAAAAAGCGAAGTCCTCGTGTTTAAGAGCGGGAGAAGTCGACCAATCCATGTTCCGCCAATTATGCTCAATGGTGCGGCTCTACAAGTGGTTAGAAGTTTTAAATACCTAGGGCACATTGTCACCGAAGATTTAAAAGATGATGAGGATATTGAAAGGGAGCGCAGAGCGCTGGCAGTCCGGGGTAACATGCTCGCACGCAGGTTCTCTCGCTGCTCGAGGGAAGTGAAAATCACTTTGTTCAAGGCTTACTGCCAGTCCTTCTACTCGAGCAGCCTCTGGATAAACCACACCCGGCGGGCTGCCAGCTCTCTGCGAGTCCAATACAACAATATTTTCAGGATGCTGATGCGGCTGCCTCGCTTTTGCAGCGCATCGGGAATGTTTGCGGAGGCGCGCACGGACGGCTTTCACGCGATTATTCGCAAGAAAGTCGCTTCCCTACTCCAGCGTGCGCGAAGCAGCGGCAACGGCATCCTGAAGATGATTGTAGAGCGAGCAGACTGCCCCATCCAGAACAGGTGGATGCAAATACTCATGGGCTCTATTTCGTATTAATTTTATTTTTTTATTAGTTTTATTGTGACATTTTTATTTAATTCTTGTTATTGTGTGATGTATAGTTTTAATTTTTGTGTATATCTAATAATAATATTGTATGGATTTTGTTTTTGTGTATAATAATATTGTATGGATTTTTATAATCTGAAATAAATGAATAATAATAATAATAATAATATCGTAATAGTTACTACACAAATCAGTGATCATTTATTTCCTAGTTTTATTTATGTAATTTTGTGACGTGTCTCACTCAGAGTTAGGTCTACAAGAAAAAAAGCACTTTGATGTTTGATGTTTGTGGTACTAGGCTTACGTACTCGTACCACAGATTTGGTCCTTGAAGTAACTTGAAGTAACCCAACCCAAACAAACTAAAAAGCACCTTATTTGTACCTACTACAGAGCTACGTTTATTTGTAGCGCTGGAGCTGGGAGGACTGAGCGCGCAGTCCCGGAAAGCTGGATGTTCCAGCGCCTTCTCCGCACCCTCGCCTTCGGCCCAGCATGAGCCAGGTGAGTCGCTTACTCCGGACTTTAAATAGAATCTTTAGCTAGAATATGGTATTTCTCAATTTCGTCCTTCATAACATACTTTTTCCTGGTAGGTATGTACCTATTGCTTAATTTTTCCTTCCTATTACCTAGGTCCCGTTATCGAATTTAGTCTTGGCCCTCCCTTTGCACCAGATGAGTCGCATCCTCCTGGTATCAATTAGAATCTATAGAATCTGGTATTACCTACTTACTTTAACTTGGTTTATTTTTTGCCTGATATGGTTCATTTAGGTTTAAGGTACAAGCCATTAGTCCAGCCAGTATCATAGGTACAGATGAGTCGCTCACTTCTGGTATCAATTGGTTCAATAGAACCTGGTATCGCTCACTTTTAAACTTATATTTAAATCGCTTTTACTTAATTGTCTGTAGTATTACTAGCCTTGCCATGACCCACATGAGTCGCTTACTCCGGTATATATTAAACATATTCTCCATTAAGAGTAGTCGCCATTTTGGTCTGTCCTGTGCCGACTCCCGCCTGTTATCCGCTCCACTTGTATTTCTCGCCGGTTCATTTCCACAACTATTTTTACCTGGTATTACTAACTTATTCGTGACAAGTACTTTTCATATCACTACGTCACTCTTGTTTTATAAATAACAGCTTCCTGGTTTACCGAGCTTTCCTACCTTCTCAAGCGGAATATCAATGTTAAAAATAATTTAGCGAGTCACTACCTCCTGGTATTAGAAGTAATAATCCTGGTATAACGGTATTACTCACCCTTGAAACTTCTCAGCATATAAAACTTTTTCTAAGAAATCCTTCATGGGACATAGTGAAGAGAGATAAAAAAGTGGCTTACCTTTCTTGGTAAATTGCGCCAAAACTTGGCGTAAGTTGCCAAAATTATTTGGTTTTTGAACAGTAAATGATAAAAAGCTGCAAAATAACTGCATTTTTGTAAGCTGTTATGTTGCGTACTTAATAACACATTGTGCTTTACCCATTTTGCGATAATATCCATTTGTTTGTTGTTCGGTATTGGACAAGGGCCAGCTCCGGCTCTCTTAAAATATTATTAACGCGATTCCATGAATATTTTGCTAATAGTTTTCAGTGCTGCAAACAATAGTATTGGACTGTGGCTATTGTTTTAAAGTGGTAACATAGTGGGGTATTAAACTGGCAACCACATTATTTATTCAGATGTATACATTAGACGTAACGTATTGGATAACTCTGTAATATTATGTCTGGATTTAATAAACAAATTGAATTGAATTGGTATTTGGACGACCTCTGTGGCGCAGCGGGCAAAAGGTCCACTAGCAATGCAGGACATTGAGGGTTCGATTCCCGCCTCGGGACAAATGTAAGTAGGGTATGCAGTTATTTGTTCCGTATGTTCGTTTCTATTCATAATAAAAAAAACGATATTTTAAATGAATTATGAATATTAGGTATACAGGGTTATTGGTAAATTAGTAACACTACGTGGACTGCAGGTTCTGCCCATCTTCACAAACACGGTCGTGAAGACGCCAGGTCTTAACACTAACTTTGCTTACTTTGGGGCTAGATGATGCTGTGTAGATTGACAGCATTACTTATTTATTTATTTAATTATCTAATTAATGTTTTATTTTATTGGTACCTACGTTATGGTCAAGCGTTTGGCCATCATCTCACTTAAGATAGTGAAGATGTGGCATAAGAGAGAGAATATTTGTTATGTTAATTATTAATACCTAGATTCTTCGTAATGCACACACAAACTCTCGCCAATATAATATCAGAAGGATAAAGTTCTCTTGAACCTTGTAGTTTTAGCCGCTCATTCTGCGGTGAGCTTCCCTCGGTCACTTGCCAGCTTTAGCCGTCGCAATGTCGAACTATTTGAACTCAGATTAAATTAACAGCTTGTTGTTGATATTCCTGACCTGATGTGAGGCAAATAGTAATCCACGTTCGATAGGTACCTGTGTCTAAAGTTATTTAGGTACAGTATGTATTTAATACTGTATGATAATATTGCTTGAAAATCCACACAGCATCATCTAGTCTCAAGCTAAGCAGAGCTTATTTTATGGGTACTAGATAACTGATAAACTTAATATAATACATTAGTTAGATACTTTTCACTATGCATAGAGAATATCCAGAATACCCGGAACAAATATTTGCAGAACTTACATACATTTGTTCCAAGGCTCGCCTTGGAACTATCGAACCCGCAACCTTCTGCGTCGCAGGCGGACCTTCGCTCGCCGCGCCACATCGGCCTTCAAGATAGTTTTAATTTTTACATAGAAAATGCCGCGATACATTTAAAACAGTAAACATAATTAATTATAATACAAAATTATTGTACGTATTCGAGAAATAAACGAAAAACTTTTTTCGAAACATCTCTAAACACCTAAAAGAAGATTCACACACGTTTTTTCTTCAACGAAATTTCCTGAAATCGTTCACGACTAAAGCAATTCATTTAAGTAGATAAAGTCGAAGTTCTGAAGTTCAGAAAGTTCAAAGTCTTTCACATCTTGTTTGAGTTCCCTTCAGTAATCTATCATGTAATAGACATATTGAAACAAGGAAAGTGAATCTAAATATTGTAAACTTGTAGGTGAATCTCCGGTGTGTTGGTTTTGGCCAAAAGTCTATGTTCAGCGGACAGCTAACTTTTGAGAGAATCCATTCTTTAGAACTGAATCTCTGGTGTGTTTGTATTGGCCAAAAGTCTATGTTCAGCGGACAGCTAACTTTTAAGAGAATCCATTCCTCAGAACTGAATCTCCGGTGTGTTTGTTTTGGCCAAAAGTCTATGTTCAGCGGACAGCTAACCTTTGAGAGAATCCATTCTTTAGAACTGAATCCCCGGTGTGTTGGTTTTGTCCAAAAGTCTATGTTCAGCGGACAGCTAATTTTCGAGAGGATCCATTCTTTGGAACTGAATCTCCGGTTCGTTTATTTTGGCCAAAAGTCTATGTTCAGCGGACAGCTAATTTTCGAGAGAATCCATTCTTTAGAACTGAATCTCTGGTGTGTTTGTTTGGCCAAAAAGTCTATGTTCAACGGACAGCTAACTTTTGAGAGAATACATTCTTTAGAACTGAATCTCCGGTGTGTTGGTTTTGTCCAAAAATCTATGTTCAGCTGACAGCTAACTTTTGAAAGAATCCATTCTTTAGAACGTTTTGGATTACAGGAACACTGACGAGACGCTCGATCAAGTCTTTAAATCATTCATATCGCTAGTCCACAGCTCCGGTTGACCCTTTTCAGTTAATAATTAGCACTTCTGAGTCCTGTCGTCAGCTCTTGTCATTCCTCCTTTTCCCTGTCATCACAATTCTATCCGAGGTCCTGGACTCTACGCTTTTTAGAGATTAACTAGCGTCTTGGGGACACATCCTACTGGTATTGATATGGATCAGTTGAGCTACCTGTAAATAGTTTGAACAGTCTACAGTTAACACAATTATTTCCATTGAAAATAGGTACTTGTTCTAATTTGTTTTTATTAATGATTGTAATTTTCTTAATTAATAAAGATTACAAAAAAATACGTGTACATTATATAACTAGCTAACCCGCCCGTAATTTT
The DNA here is from genome assembly GCA_947086465.1 of Eupithecia exiguata. Lineage (NCBI taxonomy): Eukaryota > Metazoa > Arthropoda > Insecta > Lepidoptera > Geometridae > Eupithecia > Eupithecia exiguata. Next base: position 2,824,066 of record OX352240.1, read on the forward strand.
ATTGTGTCTACGTCCTAAAAGGAAACTCTATGCAAAATTTCAGCTTCGTAGGTCTTTAGTTTCAGAGTTCTCTTGATGTGTCACCCAGTTTTCCCTTCTCTTGTATAAATATAGATACAGAAACCAAATTTTTCCCAATTACAAACTAACATCCATTGATTTCTCCCACAGAACAACTTTGGCCTCACGTTGAGCTCCTATTTGCAATAAACACAGTGTGATCCCACAACAGAGAAGTTTAGGGACATGTTTTCACTAGGAAATGTTAAAACAGGGACTTTGTAAACGTTGATTCGGAAGTTTTCTGACTTTAGTTCGTAAACGGCTGGAAATTTCTTGCTCTCCTGTGGACGCTGAATTAGAATTGAAGCTGTGCAAGTTTTAATAGAATATTATTTTGCAGCGCAAAAACTCCAGCTAATTCAATATTTGTTTTGACTTTACTTTAGTTAACAATTATGATAAGGTTTTCCTTTAAGTACTACAAAGATGGTTCCTGTTCTCGTATTTAAATCTAGCCATATTGGCGAAGTAGGTTACCGTCACCGGTCGCCTAAGTTATTAGATCGATCTTCGATACGAAGAAAGAACAAAATCAAACCTACCAATAATACCAATAATCACTGCAAAAAAGCAAAGCGTAATTGGAAAACAAATCAAATTAGAAACTGAACCGTATATAATCCTCAGTAAACGATTGAAGCGGTTCAAACTCAAAATTCTTAGCAATCTTTTGTCTAAAAATAAAATGAAGTGCGAACGAGCTCCGAATAAAAATGTCGGTCGAGGAGAGGCTTATTATGAAGGCAATATTGTAGTACGCGAGCTGAATTTATACTCCTTCGCTGAACGTTACATACCCTTCAGTTTATACCACGTAATTTAACCATAAATCAACATTCATTTATCGCTTAATTATGTTAATTATCGTCGTTCTTTTCAAGGATAATAAATTAATAAATAAACATAGGCGTTTACTGACACAAATATTTATCTACAGACAATAATTTATCCGGGCCAATTGTTCCAAATGAATTGGTTAGTGTAATCCGCCGAACCTTTTCCTCCAGAGGAGCAAAATACCGACTTCATTTCTTCATAAATTAGGGTCGAGGCGGGTATTGAGTTACTCAATCGGTTTATTTACTTTAGCTTCCCAAGTTTCGCTGAAACTATGGAATCAATCTGTTGGTACGATAAATATTCGTCCGTTTATTCACAGTGAACAAAGCATTTCAGGGCCTTTTGCTAGAATGCAATTTTCGAACATGTCAAACAACAAAAGCCATTTTATGACGAAGTATTTCCCAAACTATATTTAATATCAAGTATCATTTTGTGTCCTAGATAAATATCCGTTCATTTATTTACAACGAACAAAGTATTTCAGGCTTTTTCTACGGTTCACTATTGGAACATGTCAAATAATAATAACCGTTTGATTTACTGTATATCCTCTCCAACAATATATAAAAATAAAACAAGAAAAATCTAACAATGGAAAAAATAACAAGGCTATATTATAAATTAAAAGTACCAATAATTATTCTGTAGTACCACGATACATTTTGAATTTTGATAAATGACCGTTCATTAATTTACAATTAATAATGTTTTTCAGACTTATTTTCAGGATACAATATAGTGAATCTACATAGAGAAAGACGTGTCAAAGCAACAACCGTTTCATTTACTCTGACTATCCCAGTTTTACAAAATCTATAGAATCATTGTTTTCCTACGTGGATATTTAATCCATTCATTTATTCACAATGCTATTCTGGCTTTACACCAGAATGCACGATAGGAACGTGTTAAATACATTTCAAAAGAGGAGCAACGCCGTAGAATTTTGATGTCAATTTTTTTATCCATTTAAAACACTGCCGGTTTTTCCGAGCGTGGTTTTTCAGCTAAAATGTTTATTTATTGTGGAATAACACGCTTTGGCTGTAGTGCCTCCACTGGCTCTGCCGGGGGCATTCAGCGCATAAATATTTGATACAAGTAGGCGCAAGCGACAATCAACTTTATCATCCACTGCTGTTACTTAATACGCGTCTATGATTGCTTGTTTACAAGCATCGTGTGTGCCCTTTAGGTATTAGAGACGATAAAAGAAATTGGCCGTGGTGAGTGACGAAATGAGAGTGATAACACGTAGAAAGATAATGAGGCCACAATAGGCCGTTATCGTTATCGTATAGGCGGGGCCCCATCAGGTCACCGACCCTTGACCTACTCCGGAAGGGAAGCATCCCCTCAAGCTGTCTCAATAGCTTTTACGCTTTTGGCGTTACTAAAATCTCGACAAAGAATTTGGCAAATCACGCCCTCGGAATTGGCTATCCGGAATGAATATTATCGACAGCAAAGTAATTATTATTTGCTGATTTGTTAATTAATAGTGAATTTAACGGTGTTGTGTTGAAAACTTTGACTAATCTGATTGGATATGAATGAGTATAATTCGAAATTCAATACTTACTCATATTTTGTTGGCTAATACACATCTTCTCCGGCATCCAACGTGTAAACAAGTCACAAAGGCGAGATGAACCATTTAGTACTTCCATCTATAGTAACAAAGCTATGATATAGAAAATTACAATCAAATAACAGAATTAAATTAAAACTAGTATCCACATTTGAAACAATTGAGCGAACTGCAGACTGTTGCAAACAATCTACAAGTAGCTCAACTGATCCATATCAATACCAGTCGGAAGCGGAACGAAGTGATTATTTATATCTTTCTTTAAGTATGTCTCTCTTGTCGTAAAGAAACTTCTATTATGTCGTTCGGTAGGACTCTCCATCGCTAAGTAGGTCAATAATAATCAGAGATTTAAGAAAGTTGTAACGTATTGTCTAACTACAGTTACTGCAGCTACATATTATCTATACCAGACAAGCATAAGTATTCGGTGTTTTATAAAAAAACAGAATGGTTCTGGCCCTGACCTAATTGTACAAGCGATGCTAATTCAAAGCACTTCACACTCGTGATTCCAATTATCACAAATTAATAACATAGGCAGTTAACGAAGTTTAATGCAATGTAGGTACTTACTATATATTTCCACGATTTTTTTCTAATAAGAAAAATTAATCTGTAATAAGAAGATCAAATCTAACGAAATACATAGGATATTAAGTGCAACTTACTTATCTTATACAAGGCAAAAAAGGCGTTATACATCCGTGTATATGTATACACGGTTTTAGAACGGTCTTCGAGCTATACTAAGTCGGGCTTCACAAGGTGTAACAAAAATGATGGACCAAACTTTCAGGGGGGTTCAGTTTTGATCACAGAACACGGGAAAAAATTGAACCAGACAGTTTTCGAAAAAAATTATAAAAATTAAATTACCATTTAGACTTATGCACGTGCTTACTGTCATAAAAAATGCCTACGTAACTGTTTTCATCCCCTTTCGAAACACGAACATCTTCGTCATTAAATGTTTTTCCCTTGCTCTGTGGTCGAAGCTGAACCCCCTCACCCTGTTTTTAGGGCTCCGTACCCAAAGGGTAAAAACGGGACCCAATTACTAAGACTTCGCTGTCATTCTGTCCGTCTGTCCATCTGCCACCAGCCTGTATCTCATGAACCGTGATAGTTAGTTGAAATTTTCACAGATGATGTATGTATGTGTTTCTGTTGCCGATATAACAACAAATGCTAAAAAGCATAATAAAATAAATGTTTTAAGGGGCTCCCATACAAAAAACATGTTTTTTTTGGAGTTTTTATAGATAATGGTAAGGAACCCTTCGTGCGCGTGTCCGACTCGCACTTGGCGGGTTTTACTTGTTACACCCTGTATTATGATAGGAAACCATAGACAGAAGATAGTTATGTAGTTTAAGCCATAGCAGCAAAACCAGTTGCTTAGAAAGTAATAGAATTTATTTTGTTTTCATTTAGTATTCATTCCGTTCACGTCAAAGCCACTTTACACGTTAGCACTTTAAATGCTAAGTGGCTAATATATTTCTTAGAGTATTTATACAAGATGTTTACTAAGTTTCTACACGTGATGTCAAGCGAAAATATTGTTAATTTTACTGATCATGAGATCCTTTCTTAGTTAATACCTACCCTAACATTTACCTATTTTCAAATAAAAACTATTAGAATAAAGAACTCTTTAATAACAATGTTGGAAAAAGTTAAATATGTAGAATTTAAAATGTGGTATCTACCTAATTTGTCTTTTACCTACAAAACAAAAACGTTTAGACGGACATTGACTAATACGCATAATGACCAATGAAAAAAGCATCATGAATACGCAAAATGAACAATCGCAAAATGGCCAATACTTGACATACTGGTGTGATAAGCTGGTGTGACTACGAGTCAGCAGTCGAAATGACCAATGGAAATAACATCATGAATACGCAAAATGACCAATCGCAAAATGACCAATAATCTCTCCCTCTGGAAGTAAAATTGTTCTTTCAACCCAAATTTTGACAGCATTAGCCCCATGAATGCCCAAAACTCGGCATTGTTTTGCTCATCGTAAAGGATTATGGGTAGGAATAGCCCGGGACTCGTTTTACCCGGTCGTGATTACCCTTTGAGTAATAGAAAAGGTTATTATGTCTTTTAACATGATTATAAGGAACAAGCTTTTAAACACGGAGACTAGGGAATTTGAGCACCACGTTAATATATTGATTGGTGCTCAAATGGGAATACCTTTGGTGCTCAATGCATAGGTGCCCAAAAAATTGGTGCTCAAACGGGAATACTTTAATTATTCGATTTTAAAATATGACAACCTGCGGCATACTTTTTTTATTGTCTGGTTAAAACATTTTAAATTAATGTCAAATACCTACTTTATTAATGTACCTATAATAAATGGGTAATCTCGTTCATATTTTTATAACCAATCAACATAATAAATGTTGTGCATGCCTGTTAGATGCACACATTCTATACTAAGAAAGTTTATAATTTGTGTTCATTGCTAATGTTTCATTATGTATATTGTTGGTGACAATGGCCACGTTCTAAGTAATGTGTTTTATTTATTTTTATATATTTATTTATAAGGCAATGAAATAAAACACATTACTTAGAACGTGGCCACTGTCACTTTTCTTATTGTTTCTATACCTAAGGTGATGACACTTTTTTCATGACCTTTTTCAGATAGGCACAGCACATAAACTTAAATTATCACTTCACTAACTCGAAAGCTTTTGTTCTTTTGAGTCTTCTCACTATGTCCATGCTGTCGAGGAGCTGAACCCCCTCGACGTTCACATCATGATGAAGACTTTGTTCATGAGCCTCTGCGTATTTTTGTATGACCGTGTCGTCAAATTCAATATTCAGGTCCCGATTAATATCGTCATTTCTTACTTACCAAGGATCAATAACAATAGACCTTTACTTTGATCCGGAATCTACCATTGTTTGCAGCTAGCGTCTTGGGCACGCTTCCGACTGGTATTGATATGGATCAATTGAACTACCTGTAGATTGTTTGGAACAGTCTGCAGTTAGCTCAATTGTTTCAATTGTAAATACTAGTTTTAATTTAATTCTATTATTTGATTGTACTTTTCTTTATCAAATTCATCATTTATATCTTTTTTCTAACTTCTGTCCACTGTTTCGCTCATGCTAATGGATCCTCCAAAATTTAATTCTGTTATTTGATTGTAATTTTCTTTGTTCATTGTTTGTAATACAATTGCTAGATTTGTCTTTTTTGTACGTACAGTCCGCTGCTCAGATATGTATACACTCGTACTTGTCAAAATGCGGTATAATAAATTATCAAAATTACCATGCACTGTCTATTCAGTCAAATTGAAAACATGGCAGTGTTTACATATTTTCGCAGCTGACTGTACAACCCCAGAGATGTATTCGATAGGTCCAGATAGGCATGAGGACTATATGCAATTGAAATAAAAACGATAACCTTTGATTAAAAGCTTCGCTAATTCTTACTTCATTTTGATGATTCTTTCCTTGTTGTATAATAATGTTGATTTTGAAGTGGCCTCGTAAGATTGATCCTCGATGAATTGATATGTGCGCCGTAAAATGTAACATGAACAGCACTGTACCTTGCGGTACGTACTATCAAAATAATGAATGGGAAATAAAAAAGATTCACATTTTCCGACGAGTTACATAAATGTGTAATTCGAGCTAGTTATGTAGTACTTAGTAGGTAATATTCCTCGACCGTTTTCCCATTTAGTTAACCGACCTATACCTTATAATCCTCTTTGGTAACTGTTAAGCGTGTTTTGTCTTTGTCTGAATAATCTCAACAGAAGAAAACAAACAACTGCCATAACGTTTTTTTTTTCAATACAATGTTATGTAGTTCCACAGATGTTTAATGAGTCTGTGACAATGCCTCTATAAATTCCTGCCAGTATCAAAATAGAAAAAAATATAGTCATGAAAGTGTACAGATTCCTGTAAGCGAACCTTTTGCGAATCTCTCAGCTAACTTCCTTTTCCGGGAAATACTCTTTGCTCACTTAATTGGGCTCAATTATTTATTTGTCCTTGTTTCAGTCGTATTTTCGCCGGAAAATGGGAAAATGAAACAATTCTCGGAGCCTTCTCTTCCATTGTTAGCATAAGCTGTCACTTTTTCGGTAATCTGTTGTTATAAGGAACCTAGTGGGCCTATTCTAAAAGTTTTTATTTATATAGGTTGCCTCTTAGTTTGTGTAGCACAAATCTTGCAACTAAATTTTAGAATTTTATCCTCCACCGATTGAGCTGAAATTTGGCATATTTATTTTTAAATTCTTCTTCAGCACGTCCCTGGTACGGCACAAAATAAAATGGGCAAAAATATTTGGCTGAATATTCTACACCCTACTCCACAAATTGTTACTGTATGTACCCAGAAATACAAGATTTACCTACCTACAAGTAAAATAAATTTCGATGAAGGAACGCGTACATCCAGCACCGCTACCGTACACCACAGAAGTAAGCATCCAAATATGGGTTCAAACACGTAATTTTTTGTCTTAAGTGACAAAAAATTACCTATAATTGACAAAATGGCTTACCGCAAGCTTTCATCGTGCTTTTTCATGCTGTATGGCAGTGGAGCTGTTCTAATCTGCAACAACATTAAATATATAAAACCGGCCAAGTGCGAGTCAGACTCGACAAAAACGGCAAAAAAATCATGTTTGTTGTATGGGCCCTTAAATATTTATTTTATTCTATTTTGTAGTATTTGTTGTTATAGCGGCAACAGAAATACATCATCTGTGAAAATTTCAACTGTCTAACTATGACGGTTCACGAGATACAGCCTGGTGACAGACGGACAGCGAAGTCTTAGTAATAGGGTCCCGTTTTACCCTTTGGGTACGGAACCCTAAAAACGAGGAAATTTGACAGAATCAATTCCACAGATCACGAGAATATCATTCAAATAAATACAATAGAACATAAAACATAAAGTATTTGGATAATACACCAAGAAATACGATTCAGTATTTCATTCGCCATTCGTTTCCGAAGCATCGAACAGAATATTGAGGGTTATTTTGAGGAATTTTGTCGTAAACCTGGAGTCTTGTTACTATAAATTTCAAGCAATCTCGAAAGCAAATCGAATTTGTTGCAGGAATTTTAGCTGCAGTCTCATTGCGATTCCCGCTTTTCGAACGCTCTTCAAGATTGCCTTTTAAAACATAAAAACTGGGTTGTTTTACTAGCTACATACCTGTAAGAATATAAATAAGTACCAAAGAAAATTACAATTAAATAGGTAATGATGAAGTGACAGGAGACTCCATTCGTCATTCTTGGTGCAAAGGATTGCCATCGCTATTCAGCGAGGCAATGCTGCAAGTGTTATGGGCACCTTTGCACCGGGAATGGTCAGGGGCGGGTTATTTAATGAATGACTAATTTTTATACTGCGTAGTTAATGTTAAGTGCAGTATTTGATGTTTTAAATTTGACTATTATGATTAAATAAATTAAATAGGTACCTAATAGAAATAAATTTGACGACCTCTGTGGCGCGGTGGGCGAAGGTCTGCCTGCGACGCAAGAGGTTGCGGGTTCGATTCCCGCCTCGGGATAAATGTGTGTACGATCTGCAGACATTTGTTCAGGGTGTTCTGGTCGTTTTTCTATATATAATAAAAAAATATCTATCGATGTATTGTATTATATTATGTATATATCAGTTATCTAGTACCCATAACACAAGCTCTGCTTAGCTTGGGGCTAGATAATGCTGTGTGAATTGTCCACCATTATTTATTTATTTATTTATTTTAAATTAAAACTAGTAAGTATTTCCAATTGAGCTAACTATTTTCATAAACGGACTCTTTCCACCCTGTAGATCAATGCTTTTTTATGATTGTAAAAAATAAGGTCACCCCCATTGCCGCAAGTTACACCTTAATCTCTGAACAAAGTGTCACTTTATTCAGAGAAAAAATTTATGTAAAAGATATTAAATATGTAGGTACCTATAACATGTTGTAAATTTCTGTATTCTTGGAAATTACAATATTTGACAGTCCACGAAATACCACATTTTTTATAAGTTATACAGCTTCGTTTAAAAACCCAGGTTTTTAAGCTTTTATTAACTTTAAACTGATTCTCACAAAACTGAGAATTTTATAATTGAAAATACTAAGAAAGAAAACCTTCTTAAGCTAATGATCTGAGAAAACAGATACATACTCAAGGTGTTCTTGAAAAAAGTACTTGCTTTTATTCATCTAATGAGATTTTTTGCAGCCTTAAAGGGATGCTTTTGAATTAAAATTGAATTGATCTAGAGTTGAAAGCCTACGGTCTTTGAAATAGATACCATCGAAATTAATTTGGGTAGGTTGAAACTGATCGGCTTTTACCTATCTGCACCACGTATAAAAGTTATTTATCTATACTAAAATAATATAATCTACTACTAAAATTACTTTACCAATAGAAAACCACGTTATATAACGTAAAATAACATGTACATATCAATATCTATATATTGACCCGAAAAATGGGATATGTACATGAAAAGTAACTGCTGCCCGCAGTCAAGTATATAGATAGAAAAGTAGGCAGCTACTTACCTATTAAAAGTTATACGTTAGTTTGGGGCTAGATCTATCTATAGATTATCAAGTTATTTAATTACAATAACAGAATAAAATAATTATTATTTACATATTATTAAAAATCTATGCCGTCACCAGAAGGCAGAGTGCCCAGAATGCTGGCAGCATTGCCACGTTGGCAATGGCAATGCTTGACAGGAATAAAAGCCAGCATTCCGATCACCTGTGGACTCCATAAGGAGTTTTGTTGATCTTTGGGGCTAGTAGGTATATATATGCTGTGAGAATTGTCCAGCATTTTTTATTTATTTATTTATCTCAGCTCTATATTAGAACAATATCGTCTATTTTTAAAATGAAATCAGTTCGCGTGCATTACTCCGCATATTCACGGAATCCAATAAAATAAACGAAACCAACATTCGGTTCCCGGATAATTTACTCTTATGAATAAATCGCAGCGGTGGCGGACGATTCGTGTCAAAGCCGACATTTCAACTTTATTATTCCGCCATTTTATATTTCCACGGCGTTTATTAATGATTTTGTAATTGCCTACGTTAAGTTTATTGCAAAAATGTGGGTTGAATCTGTGCCCAACTGGCCCGAGCTGTGCCAAATTGCCCGTTTTTGTCTACGTTAGTTTTGGAGTACCGCAGTCCAGTGGTTGGGAACTGTTTCGGATACTGCTACTAAGTTTAGAGACTCCTAAATTAAGGTGATTCCCCGAGTCAAACTAGCGCCACCACATATCTTATCTTGTTATTTCGTTGAACAAAGGTAATTTCAGAATTTTCAATGGGCAGTTTGTGATACCTATTATAAGCTTTTTTAATGCCTCTGTAAAAGTTTTATTTTGTATAGTTTAGGCAGAGATTCGAAAATAGAGTTTGGTGGTCACAAAGTGTAACTTCGGTATCTCTTCCTAAACTATACAAAATAAAAATATTAAATAGGCATTTAAAAAAGCTTGAATATGACCTATCACCAATTGCCCATTGAAAATTTTGAAATTACCTATTTTCAACGAAATAATAACATAAAATGGATGGCGGCACTAATTTGGCTCGGGGAATCGCCTTAAGAGGAACCTACCTCACTCAATAAAAACAAGGCATTTTGAATTGAACTGTGCTGTGATGAAGGTAGAGAAAGAGGAAAAAGAGACCATTTGACACAGTTGCGTCTTAAGCGCAAGAAAGACTGCTGCAGGGTGAACCTAGGTAATATCTTAACTACGCCTGCCTATAGCAAAGCCATTTTCATGAAAATCTTTGCTTGTTATTTTTATCTGTGCTGTCCATGTTACATCATCATCATCAGCCTATGCTAGTCCACTGCTGGACATAAGCCTCCCCTAATGAGCGCCATAGCGCCCTGTCTTCAGCTTGACTGCCTTTTATTGATCGATTTGACTTGACAGCCGTGTCACATAAAAATGAATGTATCTCTTAGGTTTTTTGTTTTTGTAGAGGGAATAAATTTAATTGTTATCCAAAAAAAATATTCAATGGGATTTGAACCCGCTTATTTTCTTTCAGTGCAGTTATTTGTCTTGCTCTAAGAAAGCAAAAATATGATTTTGCCTCTATCTATAGCTATATAGTCTCGATATTTGCCGTCCAGTTTTCTCTCCGCAGCATCAGGGTACGATGTAAAATCTCATTGTCGAGTAATTGAGGTCGAGTTAGTTAATAATGTAATAGGAGCCATTTCCACTGGGTGCTAACATGGTGCCTTCCGGTAATAACTGGCTGTGCGCGGTTTGATGGTCCCTTTGAAGTGGGAGGTAGTTAGCAATTACGTTATGGGATATGTGATAGGGTGTTGTAGAGATGGCAATCAATAAAGTCTGGATTGATGACCCGGGCTTCTTAGGGGAGGCCTATGTCCAGCAGTGGACTAATAGAGGCTGATGATGATGATGATGATGGGGATGACCCGAGACGGATTCGTACATTATCATCATCATCAGCCTTTAGTAGTCCACTGTTGGACATAGGCCTCCCCTAATGAGCGCCATAGCTCTTTAGGATTCGTACGACCACTGCAAAAAAAAACAACTTCCAAAAATGGCAATTATGTTTTGATAAGTTAACTAATCTACTACTATCCATCCAAAAGTTGCCTGAAAGAGATTTTAGCGATAAGGCCACACGTTGTACAACGTTACCTATCTGAATTTTTGTCTTCCATTCCTGTATTTCTTTTTTTGGTGTGCGGTAAAGAATATTTGTATTGTATTGAAGCCGAGAATATAAGCTAAAGAAACATTCAATACGTATCGCAATTTTCGGGAGTTAGTATTTTTGGCAGTCACGTATGACTGCTGAGACAATCCCTAGTTTATTTACCCTTTGGTTTCTATGTGTAACAAAGAAGTATGCACAAACAACATTTGCTTCCTTCAAACCCCTACGGGTTTAAAGAGTGTTATAAATTAAGTCCTATGTATATTCTTTTTAAATATAATAAATGTATTCATTACGAATGTAAGCGGGTTAACTACGAACCTTATTTGTGTTGAAAGAACACCGACGTTTTATCCCTTCCGAGGGGCTTCGGGTGACTGCGGTTCCGTAGATATGTTCTAAATCAAGAATAACCTAAAGCTTTTTAGGTCGAAAAATGCGTGGGAAGCAGCGAAGCCGCTGGCTATTGTAGTCTATTTGAGCATTTTTTATAACGTGACTAGATTAAAATGTCTATTTTAGGACCCGTTTCCTACTGGGTGCTTACATGGAAGCCTTCCGGTTGTAACTGACTGAGCGGTTTGCTGGTCCCTTTGAAGTGGAATGTAGTTAGCAATTAGGTTATGGTTATATCTTCAAGGGGGAATTCTGGCTTGCATATTTTAAATTCCAGTTTTTCGCCTTACAAGGGATTTTTATGCAGAAAATCTAAAAAAAGCCCGTGATAGGGTGTTGTGAATATACGGCAAGGAATAGGTTATTCAATGCTATTGTGTTTTTGTGTGTCATTATTATATCTTTTTTTATAGATTTACCGACATGAAATCCAGTATGGATATATATTTAGCTTGAAAAAGCGCGTGTAAAGCCACCGGCAGCAGGTTGTATAAGTTCTTGTTCTTTGTTCCCAACAAAAAAAGTAATTCACTCAAGTGAATAAAAACAAGATGATTTGCGATTTCCCACAAAATCAACACGAATAAATCCATTGTCATAAAGGGATAACCCGAAAACGGCGGATTCTAATAAAATAGCGGTTGAAACCGTTTGATTTTCCTGTTATTAACCATTCTGATGTAAAATTGTAACCAGTGGTGTCGATAGCAGCGATCAAAACGTGTCTGCATTTACAATGAGAGCGTGAACAGCTTAACGTCGTAAAATAAAGTCACGTCATAAATGCAGAATCAAAATCTTGCACAGAGTTGTTTAAACTGTGGTAAGATTTTAAGTCTTATCCCACATTATACTAAAATTTACTAAACGCCCTTCTTTGGTTGGTTTTTTATAAAAGGTACCTAAGTTGTTATAGTATAGTATAGAAGTTAAGGTAAGATGTTGATAGCCATCCTTCTTGCACTGTCGGGTAAAAAGTTTATTACAAATTTCGTAGCTAATCAATCATATTTGTTGTACATAGCGTTTCGTTCCTAGGTCCCGAAAATTCCCAATTTAGTAATCGTCGACACCGGGTTTTTTTTTCGATTTCCCGGGTATTCCCGTGAATGTTAAGAGTACATTATAGCTCTAAAATATATTTTTTTGTCATGTAAGCTCTACACACCTGGTAACATAAAGTTGTGGAATAAAACCTAAACCTTAGGACGTGGGACATTCCCGCGACCTACTAGCCGTTACTGGCCTATTTAACCAATGACGTGTTTAACTTACATTTTGAAAAAAATATTAGAACTTTACAAAATTTCCCGGGATTCCGAAGACCCCGGAACGAAAAAAATCGGGAAAGCCGAAACCCTAGTTGTAGTGTAGATGACACATTTTGTAGAAGCTTCGTAGCTTAGTTCTAGTGAAGTTGAAGGAAATCACCAGGGAATACTTGTCCCTTTATTTTATTTCTCTTGAACGTTTACCCATCCATTAGCCGCTTTCTGTGTAAAATCATCCTTTTGTTTATTTTATTACACAACCATTTATTTTATGGAGATTCCTGCTCACGGTTCGTTAGGTTTGATGTGGTTATGTGACAGATAATTTATTTATTTATTGTCTTTTGCAGGTAAGTTTCAGTGGATTTTATTCTGGAAAAAAAATCGAATTGGTAAGTGTTAATAACGTTACATAATTAATGACGTAACGTAACGTAAACATAACATAAATTTTAAAATATAGATGAAAAAAAGTGAATGATATACAGATTGTTATAACGAATTCTTTTTTAATGAGTATTTTTTAAATGTTGGTGTCTTGGTGTCCATAAAATCTTACGTATTTTCGAAACTTTATTCCCAAAACCAAGAATCTTATCTTTATACTTATGATGTATTGAATTTATTTACAGAAAATTACAATATAAAATACAACAATAATAATGACAACTGATATTTACACTAAAATCTATTTTCTAAAAATCTAAGCCGTCACCAGAAGGCAAAGTGCCCAGAATGCTGGCAGCATTGCCACGAATGGCAATGCTAATTCGTTGACCGAAATAAAAGCCAGCATTCCGATCACCTGTGGACTCTATTAGGAGTTTTGTTAGATCTTATGATTAGCGATTTCCATTTGTATAATTTCACATATCGTAGGTTGGTAAATCCACATAAAAACCTTAGCACAAGTGGCGTTCCGTAAACTTTTAACTAAACGACAGTACGTACGTAAGTATTAAAACAAAATGATGTGCTAATTTCGACCACAATACATTATAAACGTAATAAAATAAATAATAATTAAAGTAATGAAGTAAGTAAGTAGGTAGTTAAGTAATAATTAAAGTTGTATAATTGACGGTAGATATGCAAAATTCAAATCACTTGTATAGACAAATGTCACTTCAGTCTGCCTGTGACCATAGAAGCTGAAAAGCCTCCGAAACGTCAGGTTATAAACAAAATATAAAATATACGCGATCAATCCGGATAAAACAGTGTTTTATTATGAGTTCTCGCGAAAATAACCTTAGAATATACTATTATAAACGTAGTTATAAACAAATAAAATCAGTTTTTGTAAAATTACTCTACCCTGCTGAATTATATCGTCAGTACCTCACATTATTGCACGAGGGTGAATAATGAATAAAAATGCCATTTAGTGCCCCTTTTAGCTGCAAATTGAATCACATATGAATATACGATAGGTTTTATTATCTATTTACACATGGAACTCTTATATCAGAAAGTACCTAACGTAAATGTTTCTGATGACGTAAAATAAGATTATGCTCTTCCTGTAAAATTGCAAACAGGTAAACTTTAATATCAAACTAACTATACTTAACTATTGACGTCGGATGTGTTACACAGGAGGTTGCGGGTTTGATTTCCGCCTTGGCATAAATGTTTGTATGATCTGCGAATATTTGTTCCGTGTGTTCTGGGTATTTTCTAAGTATTATAAATATATCTATAAAAAATATATACGATAAAGTAAAAACAAATTATATCGTATAAAATATCTATACCAATATTGTAAAGAGGAAAGATTTGTTTGTTTGTTAGGCTCCTAAGAGGCTCCGAAACTACTGGACCGATTTAAAAAATTCTTTCACCATTAGAATCCTACGTTATCCACATAATAATTCGAACATCGATTAACAGACGATTAAACTAAGAGAAGAGCTTTATACAATACTTACATTACACATAATATTTAGCCTCTAGTTCACAGAAAACACCAAAAACGCCGACTACCGACAGTAAAATATCTTCCCGCAATCATTCCGGTCCATCCTTAGCCCTACTTGAATAAACAGAGATAACCATCGGCATGGACCAACGTAATCACCACAACAAGGTGTTCTTGATTCTTCATTGATGAAGTAAAATTTCAAAAAATCAACATAATTTTTACAATGGAAAAGGATGGAAAAGCCTGTTTAGAAAATACGGCAACAAATGCAGCTGAAAACGTGTTTTTTCAGGATTATAAATTATCTCGTCCAAACCGTACAAAACCATGAATAATGTTATTATATCAAACATCTACAGTTTTTTTACCTGTAGTTTTTACTCCGCTGTGTTAAGCAGTCATAATATCCGAATAAGGTGCGAAATACATATCATAAACACATCTAAGTATGTATTTTAGGCAGATAAACACATTTAAGTATTTTAGGCAACATGCTGTTAGACCGACACGCACACACGCGCGCCTGGCTGCTTGTTTTGTGGACTACCTACTTAGTATCAGTACCAACATAATGCTTACCTACTAATGTTAGTACCTACTTATAATAATTACCAGTTCTTTTTTCTAGTACCTAGTCCTTTAAATCTGCACCAAAGTAGGTTTTGTGTGTTGTGTCATAAAAAAAATTTCTTTCTATAATCCGACTGTGAAAAACCATCTTTAAATCACTGTTCAAGACTATTTGCATAATATCTCAGTAAATCAATATTTAGCCTATAGTTCACAGAAAACACCAAAAACGCCGACTACCGACAGTAAAATATCTTCCCGCAATCATCCCGGTCCATCCTTAGCCCTACTTGAATAAACAGAGATAACCATCGGCATGGACCACCGTAATCACCACTTAAGCATCGCTTAAGCACACACAATGGGCCAGCCGTCCAAGATGTTATCCATATATCGCGCAAGTTATCTCCACTCTCCACCACGGGAAACGTTCCACTAGCATTTATATTAGGGTAACTGCCGTACCTGTGATTTCTGGGGGTCGTGTCTAGATACCAGAGACCCGAGTCCATTTGACAGTGTCGAGGCGTGATCGTTCCGTCACATTTTCCTTTAGGGTTTGGTACAACGCCTCTTTCGTGCGGGTAGGGAACTTTCAGGGGGTCTTGTTAGGTAATTAGTAACAATCGAAAGCTACCGAGCCCCTAGTCCATTTGACGGTATGGAGACGTGATCGTAACGTCTAATTTTCCCATAGGGTTTGGTACAGCGCGCCTCTATCGTGCGGATTGGGATTCATTAAATTACACGTCACAATCACGTTTCGAAACCCCTGAAAAGTTCTTTCGTCTTTTAAGTACCATTTGGACTCGGGGCTCTGAAATATTAGTCAAGATGTGCCGATGGACAATAACATAGTTTTAGGCACGCTGCGCTGGTTGTGGACACTCAGCACACTTTTGTCCACTGTTGAACCTGTTGAACGTGCCTCCCCCAAACAAACCGAAATGGTGATTTTTGATTTTCCCATTATCACCAGGCTAGGTGAAGGATGGTTGTGGCCATCACTCATCACATAAAACACTAGAATTTTAACTAGATGTCACCACTTGAAAAATTAGATGGCACGTCGAAGTGTTCCGGATTTAAAACTTCTTCCAAATCCTTCGATAAAAGTAAAAAAGGAAGATACGATACGTTCAGTTTAAAAAAAATCAGGACACCGACAGCCGATTTTTTATCCGCTTGTTATAATTTGAAAATAGTTAAAACTTTTTGTTAACCAAGTCTCCACACACAAGTAAACTAACTAGAGGTTAGCAAAAAGTTTAAACTTTTGTCAAAATATAACAAGGAGATGAAAAACCGACTGTGAACATTTTTTCTACTTCAGTGTTTAAAGATGGAATCCCTAGAAATAAAGTAAATCACTTCGAGGTTTTCGTTTAAAAAATCATACATTTTCAAATATAAAAACAATCAAACACTGATGTGATTTATTGTTTAGTTGTAATAAAATTTAGTTGCTATTGTTTCGTGACCGCTAGAGATAATTACGAACGAAAATAATCCTTATATCGTGTTACTAATTTCTGATGTACTTAACAACAAAGGCACTATCCAAAAGATAAACTAACATTTGTCGGATCATAATACGAAACTAATTTGGGGATTCCCATAATAGGTAGAGTTTTATAGCAAAGGACATATAACAAGGACAAATAGGGTTGCCCCATCAAGTTATTATTTCCCTAAATCCCTGTCGCCATAAAAAAGACATAAGTCGTACATGGAATACGTAGTTTCACCCAAAAAAAGGACAAAATTCCTAAGAGTGGAACATGAGGTTCTAACGCGACCGCCATGGCTATGGACCGGTAATCACGCTAATCGATGGATAAGTAAAGTCAAGAAGGCGCGTATGTTTTGGGACCACGGCTTGATTTCAGTACCTGTTTATGTACCTACGTAATCAAAGCTTAACCATTTACTTACCACTCGTACTTAAGCTATGTCCTAAAACAATAGTGGAATCGGGGTCCTGTTGGTCAATAGTCAATCGTCATAGTCGACGAATTCGTGAGTGAATCCCTCAAAATACTTCGCCGCATATTGGCTGCAATTTGAATGCAGCCAATTATGGGGAATAATGAAGAATGAACAACAAAATAAAATGATACAATGAGCGACGTATATATAGCACGAGTGATACACGCACAAATACATATGAATAGGGTTAATGCATGTGACTTTTAAAAAGCTAATGATTTTTATTTGTATTCTCTTTTGGTATAGAAATATGTCTGCGAATTTATTTTTTGATGTTTTTTAATTTATGTGTTGATGTTTAAATCGCAAAATTTATAAACGTGACGTCTACATTCACCGTATTATCATGAAGCTTTTAGCGGGATATATTTTATTTATTTACACAAAGAATTAAAAAAACTCATTTTTCGGTAATGAAAAATTATAAATAATCGATCATAAAAATAATTAAAAACTATGCATTCAGATCAGCGGGTGCAGCAGTCAAACTTTCAAATACCAAGATCAAGTTTCAAAATCCCAACACAAAACGCTTTAATTTTATCATGCATCTACATTCGATTGCCTCATAAAACCACCACTACACTTTATATTAGGGTCGTATCCACAGCTCCAGTCGTATCTATGATCTCTGCCTCGGTCATGTAGAACGACCTTCACGGATTCACCGTCATGACCTAACTGTGTACACAGAGACGAAATATTCCATAATACTGTTCCTTTTATGATTCATTATTTTGTTATTGGTCAGCTTAGATAAAAGTAAAAAAGGGAGATACGGTACGTTCTCCCAGCGCTCACTCAAAAACTGTACCGTGTCATAGATGAAATAATGATAGGGTATCAAATTATCAGAAAATTTAAAGTTTGGTGTATCTACTTAAGCGTGAAAATATGTTGGCCTTGGGCTTAGTTTTTTGTTTTGGATATTTTTGTACACCTGGTGAACGAACACGAGGGCATAATGACCAATACCTATATTGAAAAAATAACGCAAAAGGATCAAAACGCGTAATGATCAATAAGCAAAATAGCCTATAGGTACACGAATTGACCTATCTCTAATTTGGTTTTCATTTGACGACCTCTGTGGCGCTGTGGGCGGCAGTCCGCCTGCGGCGCGCAGAAGGTTACGGGTTCAGTTCCCGCCTTGGAACAAATGATTGTACGATCTGCAAATATTTGTTCCGGGTGTACTGCTCGTTTTCTATGTACATTAAAATATATCTATGTTGTATTGTATTGTATTGTATTGTATTATGTATATCAGTTATCTAGTACCCATAACACAAGCTCTGCTTAACTTGGGGCTAGATAATGCTGTGTGAATTGTCCAGCATATTTTTTTTCATCATGTCACAGATCACTGTCAATGTGTTTCATATAATTTATTGCCCTAGACGACTGTCTAGGGCAATAAATTATATGAAAACTCGGGGCACATCGTTGAGTACATGAATCTGAAAAACCTTATCAAATTGCGTTAAATTAAGATAGCTTACATTCTGTATATTCTCATTTCATTCTGGTGTAAGAAGCGTTCCACTAAAGATCGACTATCGGTTCCATGCATAAAATCTGTTCCCAAAGCCAAGGGGTAACATATTATCCTCAGAAAATCGGTACTAAGACCGTAAGTTTATCCCAACAGTGTTCGTAAACAGCGAGTTAGCAACTAGTTAGCGGCTTCGCTTGGGGACATCCTTGACCCCCTGGCCTACTTCCAGGAACCTCAGCTCGCCAGGTTTTATAAATTATTCCTAAGATCCCGTAATTGCTTCGGGAAAATGGGATTAATTGATACCAAAGTTCAGAAGTCCGAGTCAATTAGAAAAAGAGGTAGGGACTTGCAAAAAGGTTATAGGTACTTTTGTAAACTACTCCAATATTACATTACTGATTCAATTTCATCATTATAAATACTATATAACGGGTATTCCTCATTAGGGTTGGCCTATGTCCAACAGTGGACTACTATAGGCTGATGATGATGGGTATTCATTGCGTTAATTTACCTTATTTTCCCCGTTAATTCGTATTTATTGTTATGTGTTCAGATCGCGTAAGTTTAAAACAATTGATTCAATTTCTTAGATTTATTTTGATCAATTGATTTTCAAATGATTGATGATTAATACAATACAATGACTGTTTATTGCACACCAAATAAAATATACAATACAATACAATACAAAAATGCTTTATAGTACACTATAAAATAACATTACAAAGAGACATCACATAAGATAAGTACAATGGGCGGCCTTATCGCTAAGAAGCGATCTCTTAAAAATAGATGAATATAGAAAATAGATACACAGGAAAGAACATGGATGTTCAAATTATGATCAGATGCTGGATGCGGCAAGCTGAAGACAGGTGCTATAGCGCTCATTAGGAATCTGTGTTCATCAGTGGACAGTGGTAAATGTTCCTCAAATACACTACCGTAGGTTTTAATTACAAAAAAATGCGGATTAGCAATTTCATGTTCTTAATTATCTGGTTGTATTGTACACAATTTTACAATACACAATATTTCAAAAGTATCTACATACCTACATTTATTTCGGCGTCGGTACTTACGTCTGTGTTCACCAAAAGATAATCGGACAATTAAGGAGCTTCATCAGTTAACTTTGACGATTAATGTATGAAAATTGGTGTCAAAAACGTCAAAACAACTGTTTAAATTTAACCATGTGTTAATGAACTCGGGTCTAAATTAACTAATCAATTCTTAAATTCTTTATTGTACAAACAAGAAATATAAATACATAAAGTTAGCAATTAATGGCTATGTACAAAGGCGAGCTTAACCCTAAGAGTTTTCTTACAGCAAACCTGAGGGTATAATGAGAGATAGTGCAATGCGTGTGGATAGATTTTAGTGTACATACAAATTAGAAAACAAAAACATAAATCGTTCTCCGTCATGTTTTTTACGTGTTTGTTCTGAAGCCGAGAATCCAAAAACCTGACTTCAGTTGTTTTTATGAAGTTGAAAAACATGCAAACGTCACCTTCTTTATTTTAACCAACTGCTAAATACGAGGAGATTCGATGTTGATAATGATGATGATTTTCAGCTGCAGGTACCTACCTACATTTTTTTTATAAAAGAAAAAATGGTCTATAAATAAAAAAATATAGACCATTTTTATTCCCGAGGTAAGTTTTTTATTTGTCCCGCAAAACAAAAAAAAACAGCTTAAATATTAAGGAATTCGTAGACATTTTATATTCAAAACAATCAAATTGTAACCTGACAAAATCTTACACCCAGTCTTGACTCCAAGAATCCCAAGAATCAGCACCTAACCTCCCGATTGCGGCCACGTTACGCGGTTCCACGAAGAGCTTGCGGAAGTCGGTCCCTTCTAGAAAACACTTCCCGCGTTCGTCTCAGCGCATGCGTTGTACCGTCCCATCCTTCCGAGGTGAATTGCGCGCTATTCCCAAACACCGCCAGTCGAGACTTGAATGCGCAACGCTGCGTGTGAATCGCGGGACACTGCGGTTATTTACCACTTTACCAATGGTAAAGTGATTGTTTACCACGGTCGCGGTAACACCACGACCACGATGATCGCTGACTTGCCGCCGGTTCCGACCAACCAACTCCCAAGTATAGAATGCGGCAACAACCCTCCGAAAGATGGTAGGTACCTACGGTTTGTTTTTGTTCGAAATTCGAAACCTTGAGTCTATCAGCGTCAGCCTGTTCTCTTTGACGCACTTACAATGTTGTGCAAAACTGTTCTAAAGCGTAGGTCCAGATAAAAATAACTAAATCTAATTAAAATAATCATATCTTTTGGTTTCATTTGAAACGATTTGAAAGGAAATAAATATAAATACGTACGAATAGATCCGGTGCGAGAGTGAAGGATTGCTAAAGGTCGTAAAGACGAAAGGTCGCGTCGTATATATACCTACGTAAATATGTCTTGTCTATGGACCGCGTCAATACGACTTGTTGCTCATACTTCTGTTTATCATGAGGTATCTTTATTTACCCGGCTATGGCATGTTTTCCCCACATGTAGCTTAATCGGTTTGGAGCATACATTTTTAACGAGGTTTCGAGGAATGTAGACAGCTTTTGCCTTTACTATTTCTAGAATTTTTTCTGTCATTTTCTATCATTAAATGGCCTTTTGAAACAGGTGGACACTTTATTTATTTCCTTGGTTTTCTATGACTATCAAAGCCTGGGTTTGGTATACGATCTATATTTTCAAGGAATCGATTATTAGAGCCTTTTTGAACATAATTAGATTTAATAATAAACTTTAAATTCTTTAATAATACACTGATTTTTTAGTTTTCCGGGACAAATACTAATCCCTCGGGATATTTTTTTTATAGGATTATCTCAGAATTATCTTCTATACTGTACAATAGCCAAAAATCATAAAAATCGGTCCACAACAATAGTTGACAGAGAAACCGACCGGTGAACATTAAAAAAAACAATCTCAAAGCCGAACGCCACCTGCGTTCGGCTTTGTGATTGTTTTTTTACCTACTCATTTTATCGATTCATAACTATCAAGTTAATAAAGCCAATTACGCTTTATCCATTACTTTATTAGTTCCACGAATATGCAATACCATTGTTGGTAACACTCAAAATTTTACGTCTCCTGTTATTTGGTGGGTGATTCCACTCGTGCTTATTGCGGAGTCACGAAGCTTATTCCGACCGGTTTCTGTTCGAATTAGGTACGACTACGTGTTTTACACGAGATTTTTAACGACTGGCTTTTTCGCGTAACTTTGAACAATAGCGTTCTAAGTTTTCATAAAATAGAATTTGATACAGGAATAAATCTTTTTGTGATATAGTTCAAGCTCTCCTATAATAAATTGCAAATGACTATGCAGTTGAATGTAGGTACATATGATTCACAGTAAAATCTACATTTTTAAAAATGATTCGCGAATGTAGAACTGAAAAACTTTATTAACAAAGAAAAGAACTATCAAATAATAGAAACAAATTAGTTTCTATTTATAAAAATAACTAAATGTCAATTGTATTTAGTTTTACTAATAAAAAAAAAGATTTTTTTTCTTCTAGAATTTTCTCTACAATTTTTCGGGTACTTACATGCCCTCCTACTACGGTTCGTTTATTCTGTTTAGGCGTTCTGTGACCACATCGCTTCACGCTATCACTTACCATCCATCAGGGAGATGGTAGTCAAACAAAGGTAACTAAATAAAACTTTATTAACAAAGAAAATTACAATCAAATAATAGAATTAAATTAAAACTAGTATTTACAATTGAAATAATTGAGCTAACTTCAGACTGTTGCAAACAATCTACAAGTAGCTCAACTGATCCATATCAATACCAGTCGGAAGCGTGCCCAAGACGCTAGCTGCATTGCCCCGCTGTATAGCAATGCTGATGCGCTGTGCCAGATACTCACCAGCTGTCGGGTCACGCGTCGCTTCGACCAGACGCTCAGATAATTTTTTGAAAACCCGGAGAGCCTCGGTACCCCACGGAAAAAACTTATACCACTAAATAAAATAAATATGAATAATGCTGGACAATCCACACAGCACTATGTAGCCCCAAGCTTGTGTTATGGGTACTAGACAATTAATCTACTTAACACAATTTATAACATAGATAAATAATTTTTGTTATGCATAGAAAATACCCAAAACACCTGGGACAAATATTTGCAGATGTATAAACATTTGCCGCAAGGCAGGAATCGAACCCGCAACCTGCGTCGAAGGCGGAGCTCCACCCGCCGCGCCACAGAGGTCGTCAAAGAAGTTCTATCGAAATAGAAGGTCTTATACATGGTTATTGGTAAATTAGTAACACTTCGTGTACTGCGGTCCTGCCCATCATCACAAACACGTTCGTGAAGACGCAAAGTCTAAATTCCTAAAAAAAATACTTAAGAGATAGAAGAAGGTCTAAAGAGATAGAAGATATTTAGAGATAGAAGAAGTGCTATAGAGATAGAAGAAGAATGTCTATAAACTAAAAAAAAATGCTCCACCCTGAGACTACTTTTTTGAGACCTATTTTTAAATATATCTAAAATTACCTGAGCCCCGAGTCCATTTGACTATAGTATCGAGACGTGATTGACCGTGACGTCTCATATTTGTATGACATTTGAGTAGTTCCACGTCCGCACGACAGAGGCGCTGTACCAAAAATTATAGAAAAATGAAACGTCACGATCACATCTCGTTACTATCGTCAAATAGACTCGGAGCTCTGTTTAATATGAATAAAACTAGTTGTACAGTTCCCGGTTATAATCAATACAGCGCCGAGCCGACCTTGGTGCATGACTGAGCATGCAAGGTCACGCGGACGCACTTGACATTTCCACACTGCATCATCATCGTCATCATCAGCCTATGTTAGTCCACTGGACTTCGGCATCCCCTAATGAGCGCCATAAGGCCCGGTCTCAAGCTTGCATGCAGCATCTGCCTGCAGTCTTTCGCAGGGCTCAGCCTATGTTAGTCCACTGTTGGACATAGGCCTCCTATAATGAAAGCCATAGCGCCCTGTCTTCGGCTTGCTGCATCCAGCATCTGCTTGCAGTATATAGGCCTTCACTCGATGAGAGGTCCTTAATAGGCTTACAATATCCTTGCTTTAATTTTGCTGCGTCTATTCTGATTTCTGTCTCGTAGAAAATACCTAAACTTATACTCGGATAAAGAATCCAAGACATTTTTTGAGAATAAAGGATTTACAAATCTTAAAAAAATATTAGTGGAAAATATTCTACGGCACTGTTATACTTAACGCATTCACTGCTCAGCCTCGGCGACGCGAACCGCACAGAGGTGCGCCACCCCGCCTGACGGCGCTGGAGATGGACATGTGAGTCGTGGGCCATGTACGATTAACACTCTCATGGGCCATAATAACACAAGGCCGCAACAAATTTTGGCTGCTTTCATTCATCATGTCATTTGTATTACGCTTGTTCTTATATTTGCACCTTTTCCACACGTGTCGTGACTTTTGGTATAATAATCAGTTGTCATCGTTTTTGAAGTTGTCAAGTATTCTTCTTCAGTTTGGTAACATTGGTAGCGTGCGGCAACACCATTATTATGGCTTGCTATTGGACAAAACACGTCAGCCAATATAGGAAGCGTAAATGGCGCGTCCAATCGTGTGGCATTCTGGAAATTTCCCGCCACCGAGCTATGATGTAAAATGGCTAGTTAACTAAAAGCATTCACTTCGGTCCCGAGCGCCAAGCTGACAAGTTGTCTATAGGTTTAGGTATTTCTGAAAAATAAATTAATATCAATGTTTCTAGTGTTTACGATACACGCGTGTGCAACTGTGCGTTGGTGAAGTTTTTGTGTTTACCTTGTTGTTACAACACAGTTAGCTTTTTGTTTTGTGTTATTGTTATCAATTTGAGTAGCTAGTTATCACATAAAATATCCTTGTTTACCAAAAGTATATTTTATTCTAGGATCGAGTATCATCATCATCAACATCATCATCCGTAAACGTTCACTGCTGAACTGCCTGCCTCAATAAAGTATACTATTACTTAGTTATACATACTGACCACATTTATCAAAATTGGGTGTTTATTTGATCATAGGTGGCTTTCGATAGTCACAGCGGTTTTGCGGTCACGCTCTAATCATAGGCAATAAAAATAATGTATCAATACAATAATAATAAGAAATGTCTAATAAAGAAACCTTTTATTTTATTTAAAAATATATTAAAATGATAATCAGGATTTACTTATCTTTACCCTACCAATACCAATCAGGAATGCTCCCAAGAAATATAGGCACTAGGTAAGCTGTCGGTCCCGCTCCCGCATATACCGAGTGTAATGATGTCGTATCGCTGCTGCGACGATGAGAAATCGGCCTAAGCCTAAAAAACCTTACCTGAAATAATTTTGCGTGTTTTAAAAAACTATAAAACGAATTTAAATCCCTATACAATGAAAATGGGTTCGAAAATAGTTTTAAGGCCGATCCGCAATCCGTCTACTTTATAATTTGTTTTTCAAAGTAGACCTCGTGCTTAAACCCGTTGCCATGGCAACCATTTCTTACCAGCGATTGTGAAAATTATCATGTGATGATGTTTGAGATACGTTTTACGGCGCATATGTCAATTCCTCGAGGAACGAACAACCATTTTATAATCAACCTTTAAACAACAAAGAAAGCCAATACATTAGATTTTGAAGATTTCAAAATCTAATAAGTATTGGCGAAAATATTACCAAAGTTTTTGAAGCTAATTGTGATTCTTCAAAAGTATTTACTATGTTGATTTTTAAAGTTAACGGGATGAATACTGATCCTTTGTGAATTACATTTGTAGTTTGGTAAAAATTTATTGAACATTTTAATAACATTATTCGGTACCACATACAAATGACGCATAGGGAAAGAAACGCAATGAATACCCGACCTCGACTAAAATTTCAATTTGATAGCTTCATTTTATAATTTCCGTGGATTTGTTACATGAATCATCCGCATGACAAACCTCGAATATTTGTAAATATTTTCACATCCCTTCATATATTTATTACACCGACCAGCCACGCACCTATCGGCTATATTTCGTTGTTTCGGAAACCGCAGCTTGGCACTCCCTTCCTGTAGTGGCTTCCATGAATATGTTATTGTTGTCAGTTTCGAAATTCCTCTCAAATGTTATGTTACACCTGTACGATAGTTCAGAAGTTCAGGTATATTTTTGATACGATTGTTCAGATAACACATTATGTTTATCGTTGGATGTAAATCCTTTGCAAACTCGTTATTTTCCGTAAAATTGGTTAGGATAAGTAACATCGCGCATCTATATATATGTAAGGAAATATTAACATTTCTCTAATTTGAATTTTGGTGCGCTTTGTACAAAATGACAGATCGGATGCACTGACAGTTTGACAGCTACTGTCATGTCAGAAAAACTAATGGAGGAATTTTGTAAAAACAAGAGACTCGTGTGTTCGATTTTATGTGAAAATAATTTATAATAGTAAAAAGAAACTTTAATTGTCGTTTCTTTGTTTTCAGGTAAGATAATTAGATAATAAGCTACCTAACAAATTGTACCTACACCTATGTAATTACCTACTTCTAAACTAAAATAAAACTTTGTTTTCAGAGCAACGCAATATCGTTTTTATTTCACATCATCACATCGAGTACATAAATCAATTGTCTTATAAAACGACAATTCTAGTTTAGATGGAAAAATTACGATTTCTCTTTCAAGTATGTTCATCTGCAGATGGAAAAACCAATATTATCTGCATAACCTCTATTGAGACGCCGGATGGCCGCGTGTTTGATATCCCAGAGGAGCTACAATCAGCAAGTAAGCATAATGCCATAGTGAACTTAGAAGTATTCACGAAAGTAAAGAATTCGCTAAAAAAAAGACACCAATCACGTAGAGTGTGGATCCCTCTAAATACCGAACTGAAAAAGATATATTTAGATGAAGGTGAAAATTTACAATTTGGGGACCAGTATCTAAATGAAAACACAGGAGAAACAATGCCTTTAAACAATGATAAAAACAATGTGTCAGAAAATAAAAATCTTGGGAAAACTGCGGAAAGATTTTTGATTGAAAAGTTTTCAAGTAAGACATCAAATGTCGAACAATGGTTATCTGAATTTGAGAGTGAATGTGGAAGATTTGACATTTTACAGAATGGAGAAAAAATCGAGATTTTAAAACACCTATTAGAAAAACAATGTTTAGATTGGTATGCCAGTATGTTAATAAAACTGACAGTAAATTCAGAATGGGTCGTGTGGAGGAACAACTTCTGTGAAACATATGGAAATAAAGGTTGGTCCCAAATCAAATACGCATTTACATTTAAATATCAATATGGATCGTTACTAGAATATGCCACAAAAAAGGAAAGACTGTTGTTAGAAGTCAACAAGCAAACGGACAACCAAACAATGATAAATCTTATTGTGATGGGATTACCAGACTATATAATAGATAGAATTGATAAAGAATCAGTAAAGTCAACCGCAGGCCTCTATAATGAAATTGGAAAACATGAACATTATGCGAACAAAAGGAATTCCAGTAAAAATAAAATTTTTAACAATGGATTTAAAGAAAAACCTGACAAAATAAAACCTTGTCAAATCTGTGAAAGTTTAAATAAAGGAACTCGTTTTCATCCCGAAGAAAAATGTTGGTTTAAGCAAACAAAAGATAATGACCATAAGAAAAATTATACAAAGAATGTTAACAACTCAGTGATAGATGTTGAACTTAATCACAGTAATACAAAAAACGAATAGTAACACCATTAATTAAAGTCAAACTCATATTGAACAAACAATTAGAAATATTTGGAATATACGATTCAGGTTCTAATGTTTCTGTAATTAATTCCAAATTAATAAGAGTAAAAGACAATGGAGAGGAAGATATAAATAATGATAATTTAATAACAATTAATGGTGTTAAAAAGACAAGTGGTTTGGCAAGAATTAAGATAAAAATTTTTGATATAGAAAAAATAACTGATGTGTATATCATTAACGGAGAAGAGTTTAAATATGATTTCCTTATCGGACTGGACATCATAAAACTATTTAAACTGGTTCAAGACCAGAATTTAAACATCTCTCAAGAAAGAGAGATAATAATTACAGAAAATGAAAATACTATAGAAGAAGACATGAAACAAAAAAATACTTCTAAGGAAGTTAAAATTGTGAAAAATCCTTGTTTGGTGAATTTTAATGAGCATATAAAGGAAGAAGATTTTATATTAAACATGGAAAATTTAAATAACCAAGAAAAGGCAGAAATAAACAAGTTAATTGATACATATAAATCAATCTTTGCAAAAGACAAATATGACATTGGGACAGTCAGAGAGTATGAAGCCAGGATCGACTTACTTATGGACAAATACTGCTGCAAGAGGCCATATAGATGTTCCAATATAGACAAAAAAGAAATAGAGGAACAAGTAGCAAAACTTCTTGAGAAAAAACTTATAGAACAATCATATAGTCCATTTGCAGCACCCGTAACATTGGCCTTCAAAAAAGAAGACAAAAAAAAATCAAGACTTTGCATAGATTTCAGAGATCTTAATAAAATAGTGATACCTCAAGCTCAGCCATTCCCATTGATTGATGACCTTATGATAAAGACAAGGAACTCAAAATATTTCACAACACTAGACATCAATTCTGCATTCTGGTCTATACCACTACGAATTGAAGATAGGAATAAAACGGCCTTTGTGACGCAAGAAGGAGGGCATTACCAGTGGACATGTCTACCCTTTGGACTGAAGACATCACCAGCTATTTTTCAAAGGATTCTAAGCAACATCTTAAGAAAGTATAAACTTAATGATTTTTCAGTGAACTACATTGATGACATTCTTATATTCTCTAGTACTTTTTCGGAACATATAAATCATTTAACACAATTACTGGAAGCGATAAAAAAGGAAGGTTTTCGAGTAAAGTTCACAAAATGCACATTTGCTTCAGATTCGGTAAAATACCTAGGCCATATAATTCAAAACAATACAGTACGGCCAGTAAGAGATAATTTAATTTCAATAAAAGATTTCCCTACACCAAAAACTCAGAAAAATGTAAGGCAATTTCTGGGGAAAATTAATTTTTACCATGAGTATATACCGAAAATTGCGATAATTTTAGAACCCCTTCATAATCTACTCAGGAAAAATCAGAAATTTAATTGGTCTGCAGATTGTCAAAAGTCTTTCGATAAAATAAAAAACCTACTATGCTCACAGCCAATCTTAGCAATTCTTGATCAGGATTTGCCAATTAATATTCACACAGATGCATCTCTGGATGGTATTGGAGCGGTGCTAAAGCAAATACAGTTAGACGGAAAAGAGAAACCAGTAGCATATTTTTCAAAAAAACTAAATGAATCCCAAAAGAAAAAAAAAGCAATTTACCTGGAATGTTTAGCCATCAAAGAAGCAATACGATACTGGCAATACTGGCTAATAGGTAAATCGTTCACAGTATATTCTGACCATAAACCATTGGAAAACTTAAATATTAAATCAAGAACAGATGAAGAATTAGGGGACTTAACATATTACTTGTCACAATACGATTTTAAAATAAAGTATGCTCCTGGAAAAGAAAATTTAG
The DNA here is from genome assembly GCA_947086465.1 of Eupithecia exiguata. NCBI lineage: Eukaryota > Metazoa > Arthropoda > Insecta > Lepidoptera > Geometridae > Eupithecia > Eupithecia exiguata. Next base: position 2,853,701 of record OX352240.1, read on the forward strand.
AAGCGGATTGTTTGAGTAGGAATCCAGTATTAGAAGCAAATCAGGACACAGATGAACAGTTAAAAATTGTTAATGTTATAAGCTTGAATGATATAGTTTTAGACCAAGAGAACAATGAAAATATACAAACTAATAAAACAAAATTAATATCACGAGACAATATTTATTACAAAAAGGATAGAAAACGTGAAAAAATTATTATAACTGAAGAATTAAGTAAAAATCTTATCAAAGATATACATGAAAACATGTTTCATTTAGGTGTGAAACAAATGCAAAACCAGATTAGTTCATTATATACAGCTAAAAATTTGACCAAAAATATTGAAAAACACTGTAGAAGTTGTGAAATATGTATAAAAAATAAAACAAGAGGACAAGGAAAATACGGTTTAATGTCACACTTGGGTCCTGCAACAAAACCTTTTGATATAGTCTCAATAGACACAATTGGAGGATTTGGAGGAACACGATCAACGAAACGATATCTACACCTATTAGTGGATCATTTTACAAGGTATGCTTACATTGTGACTTCAAAAACACAGAGTGCAAATGATTTTGTTAAACTCATCAAAAAGGTAACACAACATCATGATATTAGTATGATTCTTACAGATCAATACCCCGGAATCAACTCAAAGGAATTCAAAAAGTTTTTAAATGAGAATTCAATACTGATGATCTTTACTGCAGTAAATGCACCGTTTTCAAACGGTCTGAATGAGCGATTAAATCAAACACTAGTAAACAAAATCAGATGTAAAATAAACGAAAAATGTAATAAAAAGGCATGGACTACAATTGCTCATGACTGTGTAGATAAATATAATAAGACAGAGCATTCTGCTATAGGATATGCACCTAAATACCTGCTGGATGGTACAGATGTATCATTTTTGCCAAATGAATTAAAAAAAGACAAATCTAAAGTTAATTGGATAAAAGATAGGAAAATAGCTTTTGAAAACTCAATAAAATCACACAACTACAACAAACTACTATTTGATAAAAACAGAACACAATGTCATCTCAATAAAGGAGATATGGTATATGTCGAGAACGGAAACAAGCTAAACAGGAAAAAACTAGATGAGCTAAAAATTGGCCCATTTAAAATAATTGAAAAAATATCAAACTCTATTTATAAAATTGATACAGGTCATAAGAAGCCAGAATCAAATCTATTTCATATCACAAAACTCATACCGATCCCAAGGTGAAAATTTAGCAGAAAATTTTCTCATTTGAGGGGGGAGATGTAAGGAAATATTAACATTTCTCTAATTTGAATTTTGGTGCGCTTTGTACAAAATGACAGATCGGATGCACTGACAGTTTGACAGCTACTGTCATGTCAGAAAAACTAATGGAGGAATTTTGTAAAAACAAGAGACTCGTGTGTTCGATTTTATGTGAAAATAATTTATAATAGTAAAAAGAAACTTTAATTGTCGTTTCTTTGTTTTCAGGTAAGATAATTAGATAATAAGCTACCTAACAAATTGTACCTACACCTATGTAATTACCTACTTCTAAACTAAAATAAAACTTTGTTTTCAGAGCAACGCAATATCGTTTTTATTTCACATCATCACATCGAGTACATAAATCAATTGTCTTATATATATTTTCTGAGTCATAACCGGATAAGTTAAAGACATGATTCCACAACAGTAAAGTTTTGGATGAGAACCTAATATATAATTTAAAGTGTGTAATAGTTCAAAGATATGTAATTAAAAGTTGTTGTGTTATTTTTATTTTTATGAATCTTAAGTTTTTTACAGTTCATTGATTTTTGTATATTATTCTATAGGTTGTAGTATGTTCCTGTTTACTGTATTTTTTTCATATTTGTAACATGACATGTTACAAATGTTATTAATTAATGGTCTAAGTTGTCTGAAAAATAAAAATTCATTCATTCATTCATGGCAAGTCTTCAACTCGTTAGTGTTTATTTGTTTATTATGTCAAAATGACAAATTACCTAACAAATAGACCAAAATGTTGGTGGACAGATACATTACCACTTAATATTATTATTATATTATATTCACTTCTGCAACAATCAGTCAAAAATGTAAGAAAGAAACTGATTTCTTGCGTGATGCAAACAATGAAAATCAGACAGTTTATTTAGTTAAACAACACGCAAACTACTACCCGCTCTCAAAAGTAAATTATAACTGTATTTTTTTCGTCGGATAGATGGAAATTTATCTAACCGGAGATAAGCCATCGCTGGATAGATGGAATGATTAAAGCGACGAAATCTAGTTAGCGAACGAACCTATCCTCTCTGGATAGGTTCATATACATTGCCGAATAGAGGAAGAATAAAATCGTAGATATTTCATATAGATTGCCGGATAGAGGAAAAATCAAAGCGTTGGTATTTCATAAAGATTGCTGAATGGAGGATGAATCAAAGCGTTGACATTTCATATAGATTCCCGGATAGAGGAAGAATCAAAACGTAGATATTTCATAAAAATTGCTAGATAGAGGAAGAATCAAAGCGTTGACATTTCATGTAGATTGCCGTATAAAGGAAGAACCGAAGCGTTGATATTTCAGAAAGATTGCCGGATAGCGGAAAATCAAAGCGTTGATATTTCGCCAGTGAAGGCATCAAACTGTGATAATTGCATGCATTCCTGTACACTTCCATCCAACTTGGTAATTAAAACGGGCATCCACAAGACCGTTTACAACTGTCGCGGCGGTAAACTTAAACTAAGTTATGTGCTAGTAGCGATTTAAGTTACGGTTAGGGTAGTTAATTCGGGCGGTAGTGACTTAGTGGTAGTGTTTTGCTTGGTAGTGAGTTTAAAACATAATATGCATGTGAGTTTGGAATTTTGTATATGTTTTTGGCATTTTTAAGGGCATAACTGCAACCTTAGATAAGAGTAAAAAAGGGAGACACGGTACGTTCTCCCAGCGCTCACTCAAAAGCGTGTCACAGATGAAATAATGATAAGGTATCGGATTATTAGTGTTAAGTGATTATCAGAAGTTTGGTGTATCTACTTCCGCGGGAAAATATGTGATACCTTGGGCTTTGTTTTTTGTTTCGGAGTTATTTGTACACCTGGTGAACGAACACGAGGGCATTGTCGTGGTGATTTTAGTCGAAATCACACAAAAGTATACGTCGTACCAAGCACGCGAAACACAAACGCCCGCGCCACCGGTCCTACTATGACTGAGGTGAAGGAACATAGTTGGACCTGACTTGAGCCATACAAATTCGAGATGGTAATGCCTCATCTCCCTTTTTTTACTTTTATCTAAGACTGCGACCATACTTTTTGAAAAATAATATGTTATGACAAATCCAATCTTTCCATATACTTAGCTTATTGTGTATTATTTATAAGGGTACATTTTTGGTTACTCTATCAAGGTTGTATTTATAATAAAACCTATGTTATTTATTCACTCCTTTTAAATATTTTGCAAGTTCAACTTTAAAAACCTTGAAGCCTTGTTTATAAACGTCTCGCTAATACAATAACTCAATTAGTCCTTACAAACAGAATCCTATATAAACTTCAGAATTTTTTCTTTTGCGTAAAGCAACTGTTCCTTTAGAAAACTGTAATTATAATTTTATGTTTGCTTTGTTTTAGATTTATGTTTTTATTTTATGTAATACGCAATTTCTTTGCATTTTGTTTTCATCGTTAATAATGTAGACAAGTGACAAGGCTAACTTTATGTTATTTTACCAGACTTCAAAAAAAGGATGAGTTTCTATGCACTTCTTTCACTAGTGGACAAAATTTGAAGTGAATAAAATCAAAAACACCTTATTTCTGATTTGATAATAATTATAGGCATATGACGATGATTTTAGATTTATTTACTACTAGCAGCGCCTCGCGGTTTCACCCGCGTAGTTCCCGTTCCCGTGGGAATTCCGGGATAAAAAGTAGCCTATGTACTATTCCGGACTATCATCTATCTCTTTGCCAAATTTGATCCAGATCCGTTCAGCCGTTCTGGCGTGATTGAGTAACAAAAATCCATCCATCTATCTATCCATCCATCTCTTGACATTTATAATATTAGTAGGATTAGTAGGATTGATATTGGTGCACTTTGTTAGTTATCAATAAATAAAGAAATTTAAGACAGAATCCTATAAAACCTTGTGAAAATTCGTGATACGCAAAAGAAAATGTAAAAGTTTCACAGTGAATGTAAACAGTCGACCATATTGGGCACCCACAGAGGTCGGGCGGGCAAAGCGACCTCTATGCGCCCGTACGGAACCTACTGCGTACGTTGTGATATAACATTTCAGACTAACTAGCTTAGAATAAAATAACAGTCTCTGCTAGACTTTGAACGTTATTTTCTAAGAAATAAAGATAAAAATTATGGAGTAACTAGTGTCTGCCTGTGGCTTCGTACGCGTTGTTTCTATAGAAACGTTTTAAGAGGCGATATTAGCTTGTTAGCTTGTCACACTAGGACTAGATCTGGTCATGGGATTCCCGTGGTTAAACACTCTCGAATTACATAAAATTCAATTTTCTTCTAACAGTGCACGAAAATGCACTGTTTTGCACATAATTTAGTCGAGATCTTAGGAAACCCGCGGTCTACTGAAATGACTTAATTGTTTTGATTCGTACGTTATTTTTGTATCGAAGTTGCCCTTGGTGGCCACAAAAATCTATTTTCGATTCACTGCCTAAACTAAATTGAATAAAAATATTACAAAGCCATTAAAAAAAACTTACAACAGGTATCACAAACTGTGCGATGGATTTTTGAAATTTCACAAATTATATTGCCAATCTATTTTTCCTATGTTTGCGGAGAAAATAATCCAGAAATTGCATTATAATAAAGCTGATTTTGAATTTTAAGCTTGTGGTACTAAAACAAGACGTTTTTATAACGAAAATGTACATATTTCACTTGTAACATAATCTGCTAATAAAGCAATAAAGCATCTGAAAACGTAATTGCTACATGATTGCAACGATCAAGTATCACACCCGTTTCAAAACAAACTTTACTGCTATAAAAATAGGACAGCAAATACGAAATTAATCATCGAAGGACAACCCGGTGACCCAATTCTGCATCGTAAACTGTTCCGCTGAACAGAATTTTCCGAGCTTGTGAAGTACTTTATAGCTATCGAGCTTGTGAAGTACTTTATGGCTATCGGGAGATAAAACACAACCTGTCTGTATGAACATGAACGTTGCGAATTAAAAAAAAATAAGATTCTTTTTCCGGAGACTGTTTTGATTGCCAGTTTGAACCATTTTTTTACTATTTTATGAAAACTAACAAAAGTAACTACACAAAAATGTTGTACAACTAGCGGCCAATAGGCTATTTGACTACTATTGGGAATTAGTTCTTACGTATTGTCTGATAAAAAAATAATGCAAATGATACTAATATTTCTTTATTTGCTGTGAAAACTAATTTTAAAGTTTGAATAAAATAATGGCGCACTAAAACGCTCATGGCTCCGGCGACATGATTCAATGACGTCACAACTCCTCGTCAACATAAAAAAAAACCAAAAAAAAAACCCTAAATCACCCCTCCCTTGATGGTACACTACATACTTCACACCGTAGAGTTATTATAGTACTAGCCATATAATAACTCTATGCTTCACACCCACCACATTGTATGATATAGACATGACATAGAGTTTATATAATACTTATACGAAAAGGCAAGCGGCGCCGTAAAGAAATTGAAGATGAAGTTTTACGTCATCAGCAACGGCAGAGCGTTTTTACCCGACTACCAACAGGGGAGGGTTATGAGGTTAGCACCCTATGTTTGTATGTTTGTATGTTTGTATATTTGTATGTTTGTATGTTTGTATGTATGTGGCCGATTTCTTTGTTCCCACGTAGCGCTGAAACTACTGGTTCGATTTCAACAAATTATGTATCGATTGATTCGTCTCAATACCCCGATGGTTATAGGCTATAGGATTTAGGGCTCCGACCCCGAATAAGCCTTCAAAACGCGTATTAAAGTTTAGGTAGCCGCAGGCTGCAGGCCCCATAGAGAAAAATTACAATACCTACGACCTATTTTCATTTTCAACTCTATGCCTATCAAATATGACCGATACGTCATTCTATTTTGTCAATGTAAATGTTTCAAACTTTTATAACTTTCACGTAGTCGGGTTGTAGTTTTTAACTTTATCTTGTCGATCATGTGCTCGAACATAAAAAAAATGTAATTTAAATTCTCTTTTTTGCCTAAAATAGACACATTTTTTAATGAAAGTTTTCTTTTAGCCGCTTTTTTACGTTATCACTGACTAGGATGATAACATTTTGGAACTTATTTTCAATGTAGTCAAGTAGCCTATTCCCAAACAGTACTCTATATGATTTTGGATCTCACTGTTGGGTAAAGGCCCTTGTTCCCTCGTTACATACATACCGGTCCAGTCAGCTAGTCCATTCCATCGCCATAAAAAATATAGTTAAAAACTTAAACCCGACTAGGTACTTAAAAGTCTTCAACAATTGTGCATCAATTGGATACTTAAGTAGTCGGGGTATTATAGACGAATCAATCGATACCGCATCGGTTGACTTCGGACATGTAGTTTCAGTGCTACATAGGAACATAAAGTCGGCTACATACATACAAACATACTTATTTCATGCCAGCCTCATCTCCTCCGTTTGTAGCCGGGTAAAAAACAGATTCCCTTTCAATACGGCACGAAAACAATTGTAGTCTTCATATTTTTAATTTCTACTTTCTCTCAGGAATAATAAGCTCTCGCCTCTAAATAATTAAGCTCTTAACTCAACAAAAGGCTAATAAATGGTTAAGTTAAGAGATTGTCATCTGGCTGTTGGTGTTGAGACATAATTAAGACAAAGCAGCAATATCTTTGGACAGTTTATAAAAGCTTTATAAATTGAAAGAAAAGGCAGGTGAGATAAATGCTTTTCCTGTTTATTGTACTACTAGTTTCAGCCTGCGGCTTTGCACGCGTTCTTGCTATGGAAAGGTTCAAAGGTTATTTGTATCGCAAGGGAACTGAAAAAGGAAATAAGAAAAAAAATATGCTACTTTTTTATTTCAGGCTTAGCACCTGTATGCAAAATTTCACTCCAATCTGTTAAGTAATACAGGCGAAGAGGTAACAGTTTGTCGCGTTCAGACAAACGCGGCGAGGGACTTTGTTTTATAATAGGTAGCGATTACCGTACACATTTTTTTAAATAGAAATACTTTATTAAGTTAACTTATAAAAACCATTTACCTATACTTAAAAACTATTATAAGGTACTTATACAGTAAAAAACAGATCAGATACTTTACAAAAAACGTATTAGTGTGTAATATTGCTTTCTTTCATCGTATAGAAATCGACCTTAACTTACCAATAGAATTAGTCACCAAAATTCAGCAAAAAAAACCTGTTGAATTATTCACCAAAACACATATCGTAGTGTAAAATCAAACCTGCTATATCTAATAATGTTACAAGCACACAAAAAATTCACTTCCCGTTATTAAATAATTGGGCTAAAAAAACTATTTAAATTGTTTTTTTTTTAGTTTATTAGGCAAAACTACTGTCTTTTAAAACTTTTAATAATCAATATAAAAAAAATTATAGGTGAAGGCCTGGAAATTAGAACCATAATCAATAAAAACATTACATGACATACTATTATGATTTTAATACGAGCAGAATATACAGGGTTACTAGTACTTCACTGACACTGCGAGTATGCAGGTTCTGCCCATCACTATGGGCAGAACATGCACTACGAGCACGTTCGTGAGGACGCCCAGCCTTAACCACATGGGCAAAGAAACGAAACAGAGACAAAGCTTCTAAGGAGCGGACAAAATGTTAACCTATTCTAATAGGGTTGGCACAGGAGCATAAAATTAAATAAACGAAACGTTTAGGTATCAGCTTTTACTAACAACTATGATACATTTTTTTTACAAATTACTTACTCTAAATGTTTTTTCACCGTACCGAGCTATATACTTCTTTCGATGTGGGATAACGAAAATATGTATTTAAGTATTTATCTACCAGATCTGGGTCTCTAAGAGATAATTTTTAGAGATTACCCAGATATTTTTTAAAGTCTACCCAGAGTGCGAGGGTTTTCGCACTATGATACGTAAAACCTTAGAATTGAACAACGGCAACACCTTTCGTCAAACGAACTAAATGTTACTTTAGTCGTTGAACAGGTTTGGATAACTTCGTTCCTCTTACGAGCCGTAAGAGGTTCCAATGATTTTTAAAGAAGCAACTATGGATTTCGTGGCTTAGTCGTTAGAGAACACCCGTGGGTACTGAGGGTGAGGCATGAGTTCGAGTTCTGCGGAAATCGATTTTTTTTGGAACATATTTAATTTATTAGGTGTCAAGTTATTACTAAAGGAGTGTTTGGGATAAGTAACAGAAATATGATAATTATGTTTTTATTCTTACTATTATTTTTCATAAACACTGTACCGTTCGTAAACCAAATTAACATTGATTTCTTCTTAACACTTTCAAACTGTAAAACAATAATAAACACGATGCGTCGCGAGCGACGACTTGCTCTGAGTTGGAGCACGCACCGAGCTAGTATAAACCGGTTATGCTCCGTACGTGACAGGCCGCGTTTGCTTGCTCACGCACACACGCGCCTCACGCTTGCACACACAGCGCAGTTGCATGAAGCTTCGCCTCTGTCCCGTTTCTATACTCATGTGCCTTAACTCTATGTAAATAACCTCGCATACATAATGTAAAAACACGCTTGCACACAGTTATCCCATTCGCACACCCTCTGTTAATTCAGGGCAGAGCTTTTTAGTTCAGTTTCAAATAAAACCCCTCATTATTGAATGATTATTAATGATTACTCCTACCAATTGCTACCAATAACAAGTTTAAGAATTAAGACCTGTCTGTCGTCTTCACAATCGTATTCGTAATGATGAGCAGTACCTGCAGTCCACGTAGTGTCAGTGAATCACCAATAACCCTGTTTATTATTTCCAACATAGAGTTATTGTAGTACTACTATATTAATTCTATAGACATAACATAGAATTCATATAGTACTCATATATTAACTCTATGATTTCCAACAATAAGTGTGAAGGTTAGCACTTTAACTTTCTAACTGTCAAACGAACTCTAAATAGATAATATTCAAATGTGAAAGTGATCCGACAGACGGAACGTAATTTCCATATTAAAAGCTTGTAAGAGTGCACAATGGGCTGTTATTGTGCTTTAAGTGCCGTTCACCCATTGTCCTATTTGTCTTTACTAGTCTCCGAGGCATGCTAGGTTTTAGTTCCGTGAATAGGCGACTTCTCTTTGTTTTACTATCTGGGAATTACTAGAGTTTCGGTCAAAATGGGAAAATGCAGGAAGCTCATTAGTTCTTTTTTTTTTGTACATTCTAGTAATATTGACATTCTGTATTGTTGACATTCTCTAAATATCTTGAATATTCATAATTATATTGTTTTTTGCCTATGTATTAAATCAATTAAATATTGTACCTTACCTTGTTCAATGACGTAATTCTCTGTTCAGTATGTTTTTTTATATTAATTTACACTTAGTCTCATAATTTATTTATAAATAACGTGCTCCTATGTAAAAGTTTCCGACACAATGTAAATTGTTTGAGAAATAAATAAATGAAATGAAATGCTCAGATGAAAACATGTTTTAAAGTAAATGAAGGAGGCACTGCGCAATTCCAGGATAGAATATAAATAAAATTAATAAATATTACTGGACAATCCACACAGCATCATTTAGCCCCAAGCTAAGCAGAACTTGGGTTATCTATACTAATATTATAAAGAGAAAAGATTTGTTTGTTTGTTTGAATTGAATAGGCTCCGAAACTACTGGACCGATTTGAAAAATTCTTTCATCATTAAAATCCTACATTATCCCTGATGAACATTGCGCGGACCGCTAGTGCGTGATAAATTACGGATTTGCTTAATACAATACATAACAAAGATAATTATAATGTTTTTCAATTCTACTGTACATAAAAAAATACCCAGAACACCCGAAACAATTGTTTCTAGATCGTAAAAACATTTGTCCCAAGGCGAGAATTGAACCCGCAATCTCTTGCGTCGCGTTCGTCTAGAATGATGATAATGAAAGTTTATTTTCTTGACCTTCCTTACTTAGATTTTGGGTTTAAACAACCTGTATTTTTTCTATTTACATTTCAATATTACAAAATTGGACAATATTCTTCGTTGTCAATTTGCAATACCTATTTTACTTTCTCATTCATTGAATAAAACTTAAGCGGATTTCTTAGAAATTACCCAGAGTATAATAAATAAAAACCTTAGAATTAAGCGGATTCATCAGAATATACCAATAATAAAGGAAGCTAGCTAGTAAATGTCAGGTTTTTAATATCATAACTAGTGGAAAAGCTCAGAGCTGCATTGCCGGTGGGCGGCAGACGTCACTCGCCCACGGCCCGCCCGCCCACAACCCAGCTTTAACCGAGAAGCTCCTGTTTTATACACTGAACACTGAAACGAGATGTTGTACTGCCGTTTTATTGTAATGAAATGATGCCGCTGAAGGATTTTGAATTAGGTTTCAGTTTTTGGTTTATTGAAGCATTTTTGTAAATATAGAGCTTTCTGACAAGTTTGTCTGGACGCACTGCCAGTTATCATACCACTACTATAGGTACCTACCATTTATGATGATAAGCATAATTTGCGTTCCTCAGTATTAACTTTTTTTGTCTAAAGTACTTATAATTATAAATTCGAAAGTATTAAAGCTCTGTCTGTTAACTTTTCACGCCTAAACGGCTGAACGGATCTTAATGAAATTTGGTAGGGAGGTTAAGACCTCGGTCCCAAAGTAGAACTTAAACTATATTATAATAACCCTTTATGCATATAAAAGAAACCGCCTTCTACTTGATATAAGCCTTAAAACCAAATTTACGGGATAAAATACTGTATTTCATTTTAAATTTCTCCCGTCCGCGGCTGACATCCGATTTGCAGCCGATCAGCCGTTAACAGATCGTTCAGACAATTTTAATATCCGGGTAAATATTATCGGCACTGCTTTCCATTTTCAGTACCTAGTTGTCACCTTCGAATACTTTCAGCTATCTTTCAGAATTATCGATTACAAAAACTACCTCAAAACTCTGTCTCTGGTAATGAAAAAGCTCTTAGCACAACGCAAATTTCTAAAATAGTCAGAACAAAACGTAATGAACACCCAAGTTCACGTTATTTATAACAGATTTCAAAGTAAGTAGCAATCTTTTACATGAACATGAAGTAGGTCGTGCCGTCAAAATCGACCCCTCCAACACAGGCCGTGGATGTCGTAAGAGTCGACTTAAAGTCTGTTAGCACAGCAGTACGTTTTACAATCCCGTTTTAACGTACCTATCTGTTTTTATTCGGCGATGGCGGATGTATTTATATGAGTGAGTTCACCCCTCACTTCAACCTCAACAGTTCACTGCTGGACGCAGGCCTCCCCCTGATATTCGCCTTAATTGGCTTTAATATCCTGTGGGGGGTTATGCCCATAATCCCCTCGCTGGGCATGCGGGTTAGGGATCGCAGTCTATAGTAGATCTATTTTGCAAGAGGCGCTGTTGCCCGCCCCCTGTGTATGTCCCTTAGTCGCCTCTTACGACACCCACGGGAAAACTTGGGGTGGTACAAATTCTAAGTCGGCACCACACGGGCTACGAGTTCATACACATGACAGTATTCCAGATTGAAGCGAAAGATCCGTTAAAAACTGTTCTGTAAACTCGGTGTGAACATTACCTACCTCCAGTAGCGACGGATCCTTTAAAATGCTCCTGTAAATACAGACTTTCTTTGTGAACGAGCACTTAGGGAACCTACTAAACGCATGAGCCATTGATAATTCTTTGCACTTTTACTCAAACATTATAATTATGTAATCACCAATCAGGTAATTCATTTGACAACCTTCTTTGAGCAAAGTCGATCTTCCGGGCTAACCTGAAATGGTGCCAGCAATTTTATGACTACTACTACTTTCATACTATACAAGTCTTGGTCCGCAATGACTCAAAATTCAAAATACAATAACTTTATTTCTTTGTCTAAGTGCTCTTACAAAAACAGCACTTAGACAAGTCAAATCAAGTCAAAAACTGCCCTGCTGGTTACACTATGATGGCTTCTAGCTAAGCTTGCAATGGTTTCGGCCTTCAAGCTTGGTCACCATTGGAGAGCTCGCTGGCCGCGTTAATTTCAGCTTGTCCATCAAGGGCTGCAATGCTGACCGCGCTGTGATGGCCTGGACCTGCGCTACGCTGCGTTTCAGCCATCATCAGCCGCGGCCAGCTAATCACTCATAAACTGACCCTGTCAGTAATGTACTATTAAAAGCTCTACTGCTATCATCAGTATGTCTGTCAATTGCTTGATAGGGAGGCATGTGCTGAAGAGATCTACCTTCATTTTACAGTTAGGCTTGCATAAAATATTCTAGACATAAGCTACAGGTTTCTAAACTATTTTTGTAGATTGATGCAGCCGGTGTTCTACCTCTAACACAAATTGGTTTTCTATCTTTCGATAGTAATGTTAATCAAATGTTTTATATGATTACATTTTTAATTATCCATTACATTTGAATTTGAATTTAATAGTAGATTATACACTAAGGGGATAAAGCACTGTTTTATGTCACGGGAGCGAATTGAATCCCGAACGTAACGAAGGACTCATAATTTAACTCCTGAGCGTAGCGAGGGAGTTATAAGTTAATTCCTGAGCGAAGCGAGGGAATTAAGACTGAGTCCTGAGTGCAGTGAGGGGTTCAACCGCCCAAGACTAAAACAGTCTTATCCCCGAGGTGTATACTCTACTTTTCACACCTTATGCGAGACAAAAAAACAGGCTCAGTAGATAAATAATGTTTTCCTTTGACTTCTCTGGCAGCAGATTGTTGACAATGCCTATGGCATCTAATTTGATAAACTCAGGAGTCAAAACACTTTCATCACTCGACATTTTCAATATTATTTTTGAAATTAAATCTTCTATAGGCACCTACAAGAACTCGATTTGTTCGTCACGCGTGAACAAATGAAGGCGCGCGACGTTCCAAATTCGAAAGCACAAGCCGTGGTCCTAGATTCGAAATTCGAATTTCGAACACCGCGCTCCTCCGGACCGGGGTTCACACGGAGGCAAACTTCATTTATTTTGTCAAATCAAGTAGGCCATGGCCTAGGACAAATTGTGTTTAGCAAAATTAAACTTTATGCGTATAGTAATAAGAATTATGAAAAGTGAAATCATATTATTAACCAGCGGGTTATAATGAAATTCAGTACAACATTATAACCCGGCTAATACCAAGGGATTTAATGTCTTGCTTTCGGTAGGGTTTACATGACCTATAATTCGGCATTGTCGAGCATGTGGTTTGAAAAGTATTATTCTACTTTTGTGCATTGTTTTCTATTTTTAACGCTTGGAGTTTCATACTTCAAACTTACCCCATTATCTATTTGATTGTGTTTTTTTCACTCTGTCTTATGTCATTAGAAGAAAACAAACGACTTAAAGAGATTTAGAGATATAGAGAGTTTCGCAAATTGTTCGTAAGTTTAAGTAGACTTGCGTGAAGGAAGAGGAGGTTTGTGAATATGGTGTTAAACGTTCGGGTTCTTTAAAAATCCGGGTATTTTTGAACAAAAGCTTCAACAAAAATAAACATGTTAAAAATCACCACTACCTGGCTAATGATTGGCCTATATTTTACGATCACGCTGATGCATTATTCATTGCTTTTACTCGTTTACTGGGCCCAGTGAGCTAATGACATGACAATGACGTATCGTATACAGTCACTATACACACTGTGGACTAAATGGAACGTACGAAAACTTCAGTCTTATTTTTAACAAACTGGACTGAAAAAAAGTAAAGTAAAGTCAAAAAGTCAGTCCAGCGAATATGAAAACGGCGAAACATTGAGAACATGTTTGTTAGTTATGATCTTTCTTAAAATCTTATTTTTTTATCTTCAATCTTATCTTTTTTTTAATAAATAGATTGTATTAATGTATCTATTGGTATTACAATATTATTTGCCTATCTAAGTCTTAATATAATGTGATTTAGATACAGGTCAATATTTATATAAAACTAAGCTTAAGATTGTTCTCCCATAATACTATTGAATGAATGAATGAATGAATTCTTTATTGCACTTAAAAATAATAACTTAAATAGGTAATCCTTATATCTAAATTATGATACCCAGTAGTAGTAGTAGTACCAGATACTATTGTCGGTGCGGTATGTAGAATGGAATATCCGCTGCTGTTCAAGGTATTCAATGAAATACTTCAAGTTTTCGTCTTATTTTTGTTAAAACTTACGTTATGTGTAAGTTCAGATGATTTACTAGCACTTTTGAACTCGTGCCAAACATAGTGTATCTTTCCAAAAACGACACCGTATACTTCGGTTCAACTATTTTAAAGATACTTAATAACTGACGAGCGGTGTTGCGACTGTTAAAAATAAATACTGTGTTTACTCTTTTCCCTCACTTACCCCCACAATAATTTTAATTTTTATTTATTTTTAGGGTTCCGTATGCAAAGGGTAAAAACGGGACCCTATTACTGAGACTCCGCTATCCGTCTGTCAGTCTGTCCGTCTGTCACCAGGCTGTATCTCATACACCGTGATAGTTAGACCGTTGAAATGTTCACAGATGATGTATTTCTGTTGCCGCTATAACAACAAATACTAAAAAACAGCAACAGCAAACGTAGTGTAGGACGCCTTCCGACCAGGTGGGATGACGATTTGCGAAAGACTGCTGGTACACGCTGAATGCGGCAAGCTGAAGACAGGGCGCTATGGCGCTCATTAGGGGATGCCTATGTCCAGCAGTGGACTAATATAGGCTGATGATGATGATAATGATGATCAAACTTTAAACTAACCCAAGTAAACTAGATACCTTCTCGTTATCAAACCCTTACAACTTACACTTCACTTCTCTGAACCGTAAAATGATTTCCTCTGATTCCTATCGGATCCATTGGGTTTTGTTCCGTAACGCTGCAGCTTTCTGGGTCAATCTGTACGGTAATTTATTTGGAGAGGGAACCTGAACTACATGGACCCGATACTGACACTTAGTTTTAGTTTATTGTGAATAATCCTATCCTACATCTGAACGCGTTCTGGTTGGTATATCACTGCTACGGTTTTTACACAATCTCACCACAGGGTTCAAGGTTCCGGATAGTTGGAAACCTTCTTCGCGGTTGAAGTTTCTGTGTTTGGTAATCTCAATGGCCTCCTGTAAATTATTTCTATGTTAATAACCATGATAGTTTCAAAAGTTTTATTGTCATTAGGCTTTAGCGGGATATCATTTTTGAAAAAGAATATTATCTATTTATTATACACAATACACAAACAACAAACATGGTGGTTTTTATCATTTATTAGTTTAATTTTATTTTCATTGAAGAAACAGAAGCACTTTGAGTTAACAAACTGTACAGTGCACAGAAAAAGAGAGCGTTTTTATCACCCAAAACTGAGTGCAGATTGATTTTTCGTTTTTACATTAATTATTTTAAATTTGTGGGTTCATCATCATCATCAGATAGACCATCTAATAAAGCTTTACCGCTTTATGGCTCACCGCTGCTAATTTCTAACTATTCGCTGGTAATTTCTTACTATTCGCTCAAGATTATAACGTTTCGTTGCACTACCTACCTACTTTGTTAGCATTTTTTTCCTGTTCTGATTCCGTATTGAGTTGGTGACTGAACGCAATTGCTCGCCCCATTCGGGTCAAAGAGCCGGGTCACTGACGCTGACAGCACCCTGTTTTCCATTTACAGGTGAACGTGTGCTTTTTGTTTACTTTTGAAGTTTTTTTCACGTAAAATCCGCGCGATTTGAATGCGACGGAACCTTGTTGAAGTAAATATGATGTAATGCGAAAGTTTGGGTGTATATCTATACACCCAAACTTTCGCATTAAGCTTCGCTTGAAGAAATAATAATTCATAATTCATAACCATCTGGTTATGAATTATGAATTAATATTTCTTCAAGCCAAAAGTATTGAACGAACCGGGCTGATGTTTTGCATGCAGGTTCTAATCCGAAATAAAACATAGGCTACTTTTTATCCTTAAATCAGTTACCAGTTCCCATGCGAACCTTAAACTTTTACATAGAACCAACGGGTGTGAAGTCGCAAGTAGAATCTAGTATCTCATAAAATACGCACGTTGTTAAACAAGCAGGTTTAGGTGGTTGATGTTTTTGTTTCAGTTTGAAATGATTCCCCTAAACTGATCGTGTGTGGATTTGAATAGGTACAACTGGTTTAAGGTAAGTAGGTATCTATGAACTTATGAAGTAAACTTTCAATAGACTTGTGCAAAAAATTCTTCCTAGTTCCTAGCATTGAATCAAAACTAGAGGTAGTACCTAATTCCTTTATCTACCTCCTTCCTAGGTAGAATTTCCGGATTCGAGAAAAAAATACGAAACATCCGAGTAATGCTAGGATAAAATTTTAACATTTGAATCGAAAGGTTTGAGTGGATGTTGAGTGCCCGTTCTTTTTTTGAATGTGATTTGTTTGATACAGCGCAGCGCCTCCATCTTGCATATTCGACGCATTTCTTTTTAAAATTGTTCAAAGAACGAACGTTCAGTCAACGTTCCGAAACAATAAGGGCGCTGATTAAAATTCATGTGACATTTAAATAAAGTGGTTATGATACTCGATCACTAGCAAATTGGATAAACTGATCTAATACATTGTTTTATGCGTTTCTTACTTTACTGTCTTTCAACCATGATGCATTGAGTTTTTTTAGCAGCCTAATAAATTTCAAATGATGTTAAAAATAGTATATTTTTAACAAGGGACTAAACCACTCCATTATAATACGAGATTGTTATACATATATAGGAGGACAAGACCGATTTGTATTGGGTGGTTTCGGCCCGAGTGAAAAACTCTACGTTGCGAGAGAGTAAAACATTCATGCCTCCTGTAAAATTTTGGACTTTTTTTTACTTCACGAATGTATATATTTCACGTTATGTCGACCACAATAGATAGAATAATATATTCATTATTTCTTTGGCCTTCTGTTCCATTTGCTTATTATTAACTTAATTTTAGCTTGATGATATTTTCAATTAACTAATCCACGTTCACTTTCAGTTCAATACAAATTGAATGAGTAAAAATTCCAGAGCTTTCGCGCTGATACCAACTTTTTTGTGTCATTGTAACGCGCGACTCAAAGTACCTCTCTATGCATATATGTTGGTAGAATGCGTAGTCTCCATGGAAGAAACCATGGAGACTACGCATTCTACCAATAATAACCCTCCTGATAAAAAAATAAATCATCGCCAAAAAAGCACTTTTAGTTCCATTTTCAAAAATAAATTCAATTAAAATGTACCTATTTCTTTGTTTACGGGGCACCAAAAAGTCGAGTCTTTATGCAAGAGGATGAATGTCTTTTACTGGCTAATGAATTCAGACAAAAATTAAAAATAAAAACTTTTTAGCTAAAAACAAAAAAAATAAAAAGATTCAAAAAGGCTTCAAATTAAAAAAAGTCGCAAAAATTGCTTTTTGCTCACATGTGGAATAATAGTTATTTGTTCAATAAATTGACAAAACCATTTTTTGTTAAGCATGGTGATATTAAATCCGAGCTAGCGAAACAATCTAGAGTAGAGTCACGATCGTAGCGAGTGGCTCTAAAGTTGACTGTTAAGCTAGCGAGGGATTTAAAAGGCACGAAACAAAAAACATTTGCTCTCGAATTAAACTTATAACATTTCACCTCGACTAGCGAGAAAATAGGTAAGTGATAAAAGAGGTCGAATGTCATAAACTCGTTTTGGTCTAACTAAAATGAGTGCAGCTCACAGAGTTGCAACTCCTATTTTAATTCATTATCTTAAAAATAAAAAAGCTGTTTTAAAAAATATAGCGACTGACAAAAAGAAATCATATGGTTCCATGTTTGTCATACATAATATTATGTGACCTGCACCCCAAAAAGTCGATAAGAAACCATTTTTTATTTCACTTGTATTTTTAAGTCGTGTCTAATGTCAAACAAACAGAGGTTTATTATACGTAAATAAACTAAACACAATTATTAACACGTTAAACGAGGCGCTTGCAGACAGGCTACGACTCCGACGAACATTATAACAGTCCTCTTTGTGTCAATGAGAGGTTTTCGTTTTACATTTTTAAAAAGAAAAAAATTAGTTCCATGTATCTCGATAGATGGCAGGGCTTCAACTGGGTTCCTACTTAGAGGAACAAGGCACTATGGTATGTTAATGTCACATGAAAGAAAACGTCAAAATGATAATCGGTCGATCGCTTAAAAGAACAAGGTACTATAGGACTACCTCTAGTGCCTTCTACCGGTGTGAATGAGATAAAAATATGCTTGTAGCATGAGAAGAAATCAGATAGAATGAATGTTTCTCTGTCACAACCATCGTGCCAGTTTTTTGATTGTTTATGTCTAAACAATGAAAAAACTGGCAAACAAACTTGATTTTTCAAATGCTGCAAGTAAACAAAGAAATGTCACTATGAAAGTGACAAGACAGTGAAGCAAACCCTTGAATTTTTATGGATCATTCGTTCTTGCCCTCGGCTTTGCTTGAGCAGGAAATTTTCTTGAAGAAAGCTATAGGTATTTATTTTACTAAATCCATTCATCTCACAAGGCTCAATCTCACACGCTAGTTAAGCGTCCAGAGCTTTACACGCTGCGCTGCTGGTGGTCTTTTCTGAGAGTCATAATACTAGGCTCACGCACCACCCTTCACTATGCTTGTACCTAACAATAAAGCAAAGCAACATTTGGTTGTGCCTTTCAGAGAGTAAATAAAACAAACAAATAAGTGCATTTTTTTTAATAGAGAAGTACTTTTAAAAGAAGGTTTATTCATAGGTACATTATAGGTATTAGTTTTCACTGCCTAAATTACTAATACCTTAGTCCTACAAAGGCATTATTTATTTGACATCAGAAATAAATATAAACAAATACATTTCTTGTTTTTTATTTCTTCGTTGCCTATAATTACAGCTGAATATCAATTATTGTCCTTTTCCCGTTGGAGTATTCAAGCCTGTTGTTAAGCGTTCCAAGAAAGCTTATTTCGATGACTTGACCTCGGTATCCACTCTTGTTTTTATTACTGTATGGCCTGCAACAAAATAGCAAATATTTTACATGCAGATCACAGGAAGCTATAATGCCTGAGTGATACAAGTCATTTTCAGATGCAGTAGGTGTGCTTGGTTAGCCACTAATTTGAGAAGCTCTAAAACGTTAAATCAAATCCTGACATTATGTTAATGTGCAGTGGCTTACAGCAGCGCAAACACAAAGTACTTTTTATCCCACTAATATTATAATGGTGAAGGTTTGGATTGATGGATGGATGTACGTTACTCTCTACTCATATAAATAGATCTGTATGAAATTTGGCATAGCGATAGATTATAGTCCGGAATAACACATAGGCTGCTTTTTCTCCTTTTACTTTTTTTGAATAAAGACACTAATAACTAAATAGACTTCTCATTGAAATGAGGTAGATACTTAACTCAATTCTTACCTTTGTTAGAGCAGATAATTCATTTCAGCGAAAAAACGAATGGACGATTCTTCATATAGCAGAATACGTGAAATTGTCAATACTTTGTTAAAATTGGTTTTGCGACCTTTTTTTGGGCGAAGAAATTCTTCCTGTAGATTTATGTTCTTTTATAACCACTTCTTTGCGATATTCCCAAGAGCTCGGCTGTTTTGTTGACACACGCTACCAATATTCACCTTTAAGCCAATTCTTGTACGTCTGCTTGTACACATTCATTACCATCAGTTTTTCATAGGCTCAGAGTCAGGCTCTTTATCATATCAGCACAAACACAACCAGTTATTAACAATAACTCGAACACAGCAAGATAACTTTATCGGGTAGAATATAACTTCACCAACAGCAAAAACCGGCGGCGCGGCGGCGGCGCAGCCAGAGAAAGAACATTCGATTCCAGAACTGACGAAGGACGGGAAACCACTAAAAACTTGAAGAAAATCTTGAATTTATTTTGGTTTCTCAAAAATAGGAAACGAATGTAGTGTTGCCACAGTCAAAATTAAAAAACTCCAAACCGAACTTAAATTTTATCCGAAATATATGACTAAAAGATGTTTCGTAAAATATCCGGGAAACTGCAAAATGATATATTGCAAGCTGAAAATAGGAACAGTAATCACCTTTAAAACTAATATCACTAGGCATAAATAACGTATAAAATGTACCTATAGTGTGTTTGTGACGCCTTCATTTATTTATATAATAAAGGTTTACCAACAACATACCTACCTACATATTTTTTCATTTACTTAGGTATTAAAAACTGAAATAGGTCCTTTTCTGATATGCAAGTTACTTACCTACTTACAGGTAAACACGACATTTTTAGGTATAACCTTCACAGATCTATTCGATTCTTTTTTCAAAACTTTATAAAAACAACAAATCATTCACGCCTTGAGACGAAACTCGAGTGCCGTCGCGCCGGCTCGGGTTACTGACCTTGCGCAGCTGTTTGGGACGACATGTTGTACTAAGATGGCGAAGATTTTTTGTGATTGTGTGACTCGTTATTCAGTAATAAAACATCTCATCTCATCTCATTCTCGTCATCGTCATTCAAAAATACATCTGATTAAAAGAGTTCTTCATTTGAACAAAATAAAGCTCAAAACCAAAATATTTTTAATTGGGACTTATGTCCCCGTTTTTTATGATTTTTACGTACCATAACCGACGGGGACGGGACTTAATTATGTCCCCGTCATCGGTTTGATGTTAGAAGGTGAACCGATCACAAAATCTGCCAGTTTTAGCATTAAAAAAATGCGTAAATGGCAACACTCAGAAAAAGTTTCTTTTCCCTTCATTTGACATAGACATACCCTAATCGCCAGTTGACACACTGCCACCTATCGAGATATTTAGAACTAGCTTTTTTTTTTTTAATACGAAACGAAAACCCCTCATTATGTCAGTCTAGAGCTAGGGCTGCGCGGAGCTTGGAGGCGGATAATCTAGGAAGACATTTACTAACAAAGAAATCTTTATGAACTATAAGTAAAATAAGAAGAAATCTTTGTCAATAAGGAATCTTTATTACCAAATATGCAATCTGTACTAATACATTCTCTGCCAAACATCGACGCGACGGTCTAACCCGCAGTGGCCCACCGCCACGAGGGGATGTGCGTCTTCAAAGTATAGAAACAAATTAGAACTAGTATGTATTTACAGTTGAAACAATTGAGCTAACTGCTGACAGTTGTAAACAATCTACAGGTAGCTCAACTGATATATCAATCCATATCAATACCAGTCGGAAGCGTCCTCAAGACGCTGTCTGCATTGCCCCGCTGCATGCTGATGCGTTGCGCCACATACTCACCAATTCTCGGGTTACGCGTTGCTACAACCAGGCGCTCTGATAATTTTTAATATTAGCATCATTCTCTTTTTAGAAGCCAATGCATGTGTTCAGAATTAAGGAAACTTTTAAAACTCTCAACGAAGGCCTCTATAATTTTTCGTTTCAGTTCAGTTTTATTGTTTTTTATATAAGTAGATGAGACTCCGTGCCATTTTTGTACGACATTTATAGATTTTTATAAGAACACCGACACTAGTCTTTCTGTTACTATTTTAGACAGATAATCTTCTATTTTCTATCCATACTAAACGAAAACAATCATAGTTCACACTATCAATGTCAACTCTATAAAGGTAGGTAATATTTACATTTGCAAAACGGCAAAATTACACCGTCTTTTCTATCCAAATTTTATTCAAAAGAATCATGCTAAGATACACGGTATTCCGTCAGTCCCATCAAATCTCAATCTCCGCCTGTCGCAGCATTCAAAACATTTATTGGTTCTATATCTGTCGACAACAGAGCTTCGAAAACCGCAAATAGAGCGTGAGAACAAACTAACTGTTGTTCTGACCGATACGTACGTACAACCCTACGTGTGTTTGTCGCACATGCTAAACTAAAACTTACTTGCGGGAGAGTAAAGTTGTTTTTCGAATGAAATGTGCTTTTGTAGCGGCGGGGGCGTCCCGTCACGATTCAATTAATAGCGAATGAATACGGCCTTTTATTGCGATGTTTCCTGTGGTCTCTTGCTTTGAGCTGGATTTTTTATCCCGCAAATTACCTGGATAACTACAGACAGGTAATTTACCAACATAAGGTAAAGGAATAAGAGCACTTGGGACGACCTATGACGCCATTTTGTGAAAAGGATTGGCATAGGATTTCGCGTTCATAGGAGCGGGACAGAGCAGAGCTACGTAAGCGCAAAAATTAAAAGCTTATTATTTATGACATTATTTCAAGAAAAAAAAACGTATAAAATGTTCTTTATATTTCAATTACCGTGCTTATTTTCAAGATCTTAAGTACAGTATTTATTGAGATATTAATTTATAAGTAAAACATTTATTTTTTTTCTATCGAGAAAATTTTACGGATAGAGTAAGTCCTAAATATCTATTATGTACCACCCATACGACCATATATAAATTTCAAAGTTAAATAATTAGTAGGTAGTTTGGAAGTTACGGACATCCGGCGGAGTTGAAAATAAGCAATTTGAGGTAGTACGAGTGTACACTCTTATGACTTTTCTTGATCACATAAGCGCCTGCCAAGCGCGATGTCTATGTAAGGCAAACCGCCTTGTTTGGAGAGGCATGTTCCACGGTGGCCGGAAGAGGGCTCATGAGCCAAGCCATAAAAAAATGCGATCGACATTAGGAACCCACTCCACTCATCCAATATCTTTGTCCAAGTTCTTTGTCCAACATTTGATCAAATTTCATGGTCGGATGCCAATTTCACCAAAAAATAAGGCATTTTACTCAGGTCATTCATTTAAAGAAAATTACTATAAAAACAGACTACAATAATAATTACAACTAATATTTATACGTAAATCTATTTTCTAAGCCGTCACCAGAAGGCAAAGTGCCCAGAATGCCACGTGGCAATGTTGGCCAGAGTGCCAACATTGCCACGTTGAATGGCAATGCTAATTCGTTGACCGAAATAAAAGCCAGCATTCCGATCACCTGTGGACTCTATTAGGAGTTTTGTTAGATCATTGTATATTGCATGTGCCCCAGGACCCCAAGGACTTAGGGTTTCCACCCCAAACGGCTCGGCTTGTCAAATATCTTTGTCTAAGATTCCTATGTAGTAGTGAAATTAAGGTGAAGTATGGTTGATAACCACTGGAGAGTAAAGGTTCTCGAGTGGCCGCCGCGATGCAACGCGAAACGAAGTGTTGAGAGACCATCAACTCGATTGACCGACGACATCGTAGCAGTCGCAGGGAGTCGATGGATGCTGGAGGCCGTTCAGGACCGCTATTTCTGACGTCATATGGGGGAGGCCTGTGTCCAGCACTGGATGTGTATAGGCTGATATGACAATGACTAGTAACCAAGTAAATCTAGTTATCTTTATTTTTAAATTTATAACGTCGTTGCTTTTACTGCTCTATGTTTAAACCTTGTTGTGCATTCATGTTTAGGAATTCAATCTAGTTTAAGAAACTTAGTTATCTTTACAACAGTGTCATGTTTCGATTGTTTTCTGTTTTGAATGCCAATAAAGTAAATAAATAAAGTAAATATCTTCTTGCTCCTCGCTCCACTAACGTAGTTACGAAATATAATGATCTCAAACTAATACCTACGTCTTATCTCATCTCACTAATACACTCGAGAGCAATGAATCCGGGTCACTTAAAGAATCCAAAAAATCTCGGAAAGTAAGAATGCTAGGTTAATGCAATAAAAGACAATTTAATGCACGATGGAAGACACAGAGTGTATAGAAGACCAGGGGAAAGATTCAAGCAAGCATGCATCGAAGAAAAAGTAGCCTACGGTGGTGGGTCTGTACTTGTCTGTAATCTGGATGAAATTTGGCACAGAGATAGATTATAGTCTGGAATAGAACATGGGCTACTTTTTATCCCGGAATTCCCACGGGAACGGGAACTACGCGGGTAAAACCGCAAGGCGCTGCTAGTATACATATAATCTTCATTGTGCATACTCCAGAGAGCGTTCAAAGAGTGACGCCCCAGTCCTCCAAAACAGTTTGATAAGTTTAGAGCTGAAGTTGCCCTAAGTTGGCCCAACTCGGCGAATCGCATCGAACTTTCTTGGACTCTTGCCGAAATTCTGATGGTAACTTAACTTTATTCGTTTTCTCGGCGCGTAATAAGTTTACATACTGAACTCGTTTGAATTTATTGACTTAGGTTAATTAAATTGAGAATATTTTTTGCAGAGGCGGTTTTCTGTGTTTGTGTTTTGATAGAAGATTTCATACAAGAATAAAAATAGGACCGGTTCACAATATAGCCCGAGATCATGGAAATTAAAAATACATAATAATAAATTAATTAATTTCTTTCTTAACAAGTTTCTGCCCACACGGTTCGACACATGGTTTCTACGGAAACGTTTTAATGTTATTTTACTTCCGTGGGAACTAATTTATGGGATAAAACCTGTTTTTTTCCTGAACTAGAACTACCTGTACCCAAAATTTTAGCCTGATCCGTTCAGTAGTTTTGGCGTGAAGAAATAACAAACATTTATCCATCTAAACATCCAAACTTTCGCATTTATAATATTGTAGTGTGATGTGATATTTCAAGATAAGTTTACATAAGAATAATATTTTTTTAAATTCTAAAGAAACCCGTCCTGAAATGAAATGGACGGAACCTGAAATGGAGTAAAACCGGTAACTTAGGCAAAATTGCTTACAACGAATAGATAGGTATGTAGTAAATATCACGTAAATAAAATATTACACCCTTACAGTATAATAATATGTTTCTATGCGAAAATAGCTGATTAAGATCGGATTATCTTTCAGAAAACAACCAACGCTAAGTCATTCAAGGATCTATCCTTGAGTGACGTTTATGCCATAGAAAAGTTTTACTCAAGCATCGATTGGTAACTGATCAAGCTTAAATAATTCGGGCTTTAAAGTCATTTTTATAGTTGAAAGTTAAATTGAAATGAACATAATCCAATATTGAATTTGACGGCATATTCGTAAACCCGTTAGCACAAACAATACTGAAAAAAATCAATGGGTTAATCCCAGATTTACGAGTTGAAACTCGTTGAAAGGCTGAGCTACGGCTTTTAGGAAAAATCTGTTTTCGAGATTCAATATTATTTGTTATCACACTACACTAATTATAAATGCGACAGTTTGGATGGATGTTTGTTTGTTAAAAATACGTTCACTAGTTATACCGTGACTATAACTACTGAACCAACCAGGCTGAAATGTTGCATAGATAGTACTTAGCCTGAATCAAACATAGGCTTTTTATCCCATAGATCAGTTCCCGTGGGCTAGATTTAACCGTTAGACGCTTCCATAGAAATAACGCGTCTGAAGCCGCGGGTTGAAACTAGTCACATAATTCTAGTATTACCGCTGTAGTTACTGATATACTATAGAAAGAAGGAAGACGGACAGAGCGAAACCATAAGAGATCGAAACTGATCTCGAAACTCTAAAAATAGAACATCTGAAGACAATCGAAATGAGTTTCAATAGCGTATCATTTGCCGCATTCTGTCTTTTACATTGACTACCGCAAAAATAGAGTTTACCTACCTGAGCCTTGTTCATATCACAGAAATTTAAAAGTCAAGTAAAGACTTATTGCTTCAACTGTACTAAAGTAATTATAATTTGCCTATAGAAAAACCTTTGGCCGAATATGGAGCTGATAAGTAGGACGAAATAAGATTTTCTGAAATAAAATATATTATGGGCCGAATATGGCATAAATCATGATACGTTATTATATTATTATATTTTGATGTGTTGTTCGTGGTATACGATGACGTGTAATGTAAGTTAGGCTTGGTGCCAATTTTACAATCTCGTACTACCAATATGAAGAGAAACCTTGAGTAGGTTAGGTACCTTTAACTTAAAAGGTTACAAAAATATCAGTAAATAAACAACAATTATTCGAAATTCAATTTTTAAATTAAGTATACAAATAACGGTGATTGTGCAGAAGAAAAAAATAAAGCTATGATATATGTACTCGTATATATGGATACCTTTTGAGTTAAACTGTATTAAAATTTTCAGCAATAAGTTTACTCGTGTGCAAAGAAACATTCCGTTGGCAGCAAACATAAACAAAAAAACTATAAAAACATAAATCCAAAACACATGAATACTGGGTCAAGTTGTTAAAACATCTGTCGGTATTCAAGCAGCTTGCGATAGGAAGCGAATGGGAAATAATTTATTGCCCAATTAGAACCCTTGGCGAGAGGAAAAATACCAAAATCGGAACACGACCACCGATAATTGCTTATTCAAGGTTCTGTTACATGGTGGGGTCTTCTTTTTATCAGAAAATACTTTATAATGATTTGATAAGACGATAGGAAATCAAGGTCTTCTTTTTATTATTTAAAAATGATAAGATGTTGTTTATAGTTGATAAAATGATATTATTTCACAACTCTACGATTTAATTTGGTATCTATTTTCAACCTTTAACTATCATTACAGGGATATTCTAATGCTTAATTATTAATACTACTTAACGGGTGTTTATCGCGTTTATTTACCTGTTTTTCCCGACGTTTCGACAGGTTGACAATAGTATTAAAGTTATGTGTTCAGATCGCGTAAGTTTAAAAATATTTATTTTAATGATTAGCTAAGTTTTATTAAAAAAATTATTAAATGTAAATATCACAATCTTTTTTTTATGTATATAATAATAATGATACCTCATACCAGCCACGTGTCTCATACACGTGGCTGGTATGAGAGGTTAACATGAACGAGAGAAAGAAAGTGAAAGCGCGCTTTGATATTGAGTGAAGTGAAAATTGCGCGAAAATAGAGCGGTGTCACCGTTTATGAGTATAAATTAATAAAAATATATAATTTTGACGCCTCCTAACTAGGTTGGATTGGAGAGCAATCATTTCCATTCATGATTGTGTGTCAGGACCGCCATTTTATGTTTGTTTTTCTTTTATTATTGCTTCTTTGTATAAAGTTAATAAAAATAAATCTTCATCTACTTTATTGCTTACATATATCTGTACTTACTGTCTCTTTAGAAAAGTCACCATGAGTATGTTTATTGGACAAACAACATTTCAGACATACCGAATAAATTAAGCTTTAAATTGTACAACCGGTTTTTTCAAGTTCGAGACAAGTCAAAGCTTTGCAGCGGTTTCTATTTGCAATTTTGCTATTCTGTCCGACCGTTCGCACCGTGGATTGGGGTTCGTACGGAACCCGAGATGTGTGTGTAGTTTCAGACCTGTTGGTATTTGTAGACCCAATAGGTTATTGGTGTCTCAAACGGTACAGACAGAACCTATTATTAACGAATGCAGGCAGGGTCTACTTGAAGCTTTGCCGTTTTTCTGACACACAAATTGAAACTACAACGTTAAAAAACAAACTGCTTTTAATATCCAAAAAGGCATAACGTTTTACTTTTTTTGGAATGAGACGTTCACATATTTTAGCCAATATTGCACCATTAAACCAACGTTGGTTTGTATTGGTGCTCGCTACACTCGTATTGAACTTTGCGTCTCTCGTTCATGATTTAATTTTTAATTTGGTCTCAATGTAATGCTTTAAAGATTTGAAGATGAGCGCAAGTTTAAAAACGAAGAACCCCCTCCCTTTTATTGACGGATATCGAGAAACCTACCTAAATTAAATATTTTTTCAGACCTTTCTTATAGTCTCTACTGATAAAAATACCACGTTTCGCCTGCAACGAAGAACCAGGCTGATTCATAGAAACCACTATCTGACAGCTCTCCTACTGAGCTTTAAGCTTTCGTTATCACGCAATTTTTTCCTAAATTACCACTTTATAATTTATTAACTAAATATTTAAGTTAACCCCACATAAAAAGTTTGGTGATAATACACGGGTAGATTAGATACTTTTAAATCAAACAGAATAATCTCAAAACCTTATTACACTGTTAGATAAAATAAGATAAACCGTTAACAAAAGTTAAGATAAGATACATCCGTCGGCGGCTGTCCCTTCCTTTTATTGTGGTCATCAATCAGCCATTATCGAAACGGGTACAAAAACTGAGTTATTTGTTAATGGACCGCGTACTTTGCTTTGGAATTGCTTGCTCGCTAAATGGATGTTAGCGAATGTTTTGCTAATTCTTATGTCTGGACTTATTTGCTACGTTGACTTAACTTATTTGGTACGTTCTTAAAGGTACCAAATAAGTTACGATGAAAGCCTTTTATATTGACTGGACTGAATGAGGTACCTTAGAATTAAAATAACATGTATTTTTTTTTGTATTACAATGCTATGTTACATAATTTTAGGTTTTTAAATAATTATTTTAAAATTATTATTAAGATTGTGACTCTCCTTTTTATTATAATTATTAATTTATGTACACTATCGCATTAGGTGCAATGTGCCTGTAAGGATCTAGGTGTACAATCTATACTACAATATTATAAATGCGAAAGTGTGTTTGATTGTTTATTTGTTTGTTTGTTTGTCCGGCCTTCACGCCCTAACTAAGCAACCAATCGTCATGATTTTTGGCATGGAGTTAGTTGAAAAAATTGAGGCTACTTTTTATCCCATAAATCAGTATGGGATAGAAATAACCTTAAACAACGCGTGCGAAGCCGCGAGCAGCAGCTATTTTAAATAAATAAACAAATAAAACTGTACCTCTGAAAATAGTTTTCAGATAAGGTAAATTGTAGCTTGATTTTCAGGATGGAATGACTAGTTACCTTACCTACGGATTGCCATTTAAAGAGTTCAGAATGCATTGGTTTTAGATGAATAAATTCAAACAAATTGTCAAATAGATTCTTTGTAAAAGGGCTTACTGCAAAATATCAGATTATCCTAGATTTTACAGTTTTTAGAAGAAATATTGCGTGCAGCGGATCAAAGTTCAAAATCCGCTTCTGCTCCTGATTGCTGAAGTAACGCAACCAATTCAAAACGCACAATAAATACGCCCGATTGAATCCAGACAGCTAAACAGTGCGACCACATCAAATCCGTTGTGTTTACCCATGGTTCGTGCTCAATTTGTTGCGGCTCGATAGAAAAACAGAGTAAAAAGGCCGATTTAGCTCACGATCTGTTGGGTCGATCGGCGGCGAAATTACAAATTGGCGAAACAATATTTAAATACTTTGTAATTTTTATTGTTTGGAAAGACATGTGATTTTTGGTTTAAACTTTCCTACTGAATATTGGTGAATTTTCTGTAATGAATTGTCTCAAGCTGTTCATTGAAACGTGTCTACGAATTGTGGCTAGTAACTTTTTCTATAGTGAGTTCTCCATTAAGCGTTTGAAAAAGAAGACAGCTTAGCGTTGGACAGTTTTTTAGCGAGCGAGGTGCCCCTTGTACGTCAACAGCCTATAATGGTCCACTGCTGGACGTGGCCTCCCCCTGATAATCGCCTTAATGGGTTTTATCTCATGGGGGGTAATGTCCATAATCCCCACGCTGAGCATATGGGTTGGGGATCGCAGTTCGGTGGTAGATCTATTCTGCAAGAGGCGCTGCTGCCCACCCCCTGGTGTATGTTCCTTAGTCGCCTCTTACGACACTCACGTGAAGAGTTGGAGTAGTGCAAATTCTAAAAAGGCTAACCACCGAACGCGATTGAACCAGTGTGGACGTCATGGCGAAAGCAAGCGAGCCCAAATGAGGGCCTTCGTTCGCCTTCGGCTGTGCTCCGCCGACTATTTCACATGTGTTCGTGTGTTGTGGATACAACAGCGAAAGCAAGTCTTAGCCTTTGCTCGCTTTTGTTCGCTTGGTCTGTACCCGGCATTAGATAGCACCAAGGCAGATGAACCTTTACCTAGTTTCGTTCCTCGTAAAACGCTGAAATAATTTAATGAACAACGCGAATCGAACCACTCTAAAACGAGCAAGTCAAATTTAATCGTGTATCCTGTAGGTACAACCCGGTTGCTTGCTTTATCCAAGCAACCGCAGTTTTCCTTTGCACAAATCGGTCCAGCCGGATGCCTTTTAATTTACCTTTCTCTGTGTAATTAAAAACCTGTGGCAACGTTCTGGCATTTTTGGCCGAACAATAGACTTTTAACAAGAAAATTGTGCGGAGTCCACCTAATTAGAGTAAGCTCTAGGGCGCCCTGTTTCTCAAGGGTGGCTCGCTGAGTGCCTTGTTACGAAATTAAAGCTATTGTTTCTTACAAAATCAAGCTGTTTTCAGCGTTGTCTATTAAAACGCGCCGGATTTTCGTTATTAACGTAGCGGATTTTTATCAATTGTCAGTTTTGAAATGGTTTTCAATGAATATTGGTGAAACGAACTTCCTACGTCTGTTTTTCCGGTAGCGTACAATCTCGGAGTCGTCAAATCTCGAGTGAATAGGTTCCTTTTGGGAAAGCGTATCCTATATTAGAGCACATCTTCGCTTTCTTAAGTGGTGGTCAAACATATGTAGTACAGTATATCAATAAAAACATTCTTGTGCCCGTTAAGCCGTGCGCGAGTTTTTGTCGTAAAACTGTCTAAAACCCACTAGGAACCACTAGTCCAACAAAAATACTGCCATAGTAAGATGGGGGGTGTCGGCATTCCCATATACGATTAATTAGGGTAGAATAAATTACTATTTTCGCAGCACGTTGTTCATTTTATGTTGTTTCTTATTATATAAGTTATTAAAATGTATCTGATAATCCAAGTGGATCAGAATGAAGCCTTGGAAGAATACAGTCTGTATGTTGTTATGTATCCCTTGTAGGCTACAAACTAACCATTAACAATAGGCTACTTGACTACTACTGGGAAATAATTCCAACGTATTGTCTGATAAAAATAATGCAAAGTGTAATTAATATTTCTTCAAGGCCAGTCGTATTAGTTATAAAAACTAATTCTAAAGTTTGAATAAAATAATACCGCGCCAAAACGATAATCTCTGTCATGCCTCCCGTTTTCCTAGCAATGACGTCACCCCGCCACATCACACCTAACAAGAAGAACTCATTGACACTGTAATCTAAGGATGTGTGACGTCACTTGCGATCCAACCAAACACATAGCGTTTTCGATCACGTGATCATGTATCAAAAAATGTGTAATTATATATATTATATCCAGTTTTTTTACCTAAAAAAGGTATACTTTTAATAAAAATACCTACCTGATTACGCTTTGTTACGTAGTCACTGACTAGAATGAAAACAATTTGGAACTTATTTTTAATATAGTCAAATAGTCTATTATTTACATCGATCAAAAATGTCCGGCTTTGCCGGCCCCCCTTAGATTCACAATGCGCACGCCACAACCTTCAGTAGCAAAAGAGAAACATTTTGACATGTTAGGAAAGCTTTTCAACTAGTGTCATTTTAGCGTTCAGACAAAAAGCATGGGTAAGTGCTCGTACAAAAAATGCAAGAATCACTCGTCCAAAGTGCTGAAAAAGGATGGAATTTCTTATTTTCAGTAAGTTTATATATATTTCTTACCCGTATATTGAGATGTGAGTCATATACTTGTGAAATCAGCATAAAATATTGTTGTTTGGTTTGCCTATGTTAAAATATTAATTTTGTTCTAAATTGATAAATGGAGAGGCTATTTCTTCTAATTTTTTTTTTTCATTTTTAGTATGTATTAATATATTTTTCATAAAAATAAGTTTAATATTACTAGTTGATGATTTTTAAAATAACTAGTTGGCCCGCCCTAAAATTTCATTTGCGTAGACTCTCTAATAAAAGAAAGACTAGGTTCTTACCTAGGTAGGTAAGAACCTAGTCTTTCTACCAGAAGTATGAATTTATAAAACGTTTATTTTTTGTCCCGTAAAAAAAACTCGTGCAAAGCCGCAGACAGGAACCAGATCTTTTTAATCTAGAGTGCCTGCCTGAAATTGTATTTTAAGTTTAAATTGTTGTATGTCTGAAATGACCCTTTTGTATAAATACCTACTGTTGAGACACCAATTTATAGTTTCATCAATAAATGATTCGTTATTTTTACCTGAATTCTGTTAATTAATCCTTATAGAAAATAAACTGAGTAGGTAGGTATATAATTCTCAGGAAGGTACCTACCTACTTACAAAATAAAATAAAATTAATTCGACTCCACCAATCTCTTGTTCCGTATGGAAAAAACTTGTCAGGCTCTGCGCAAACTGTCTGCGTCAAAACAAAACGTAGACAATTTTGATTGACATTTTTGTTAGGCTCTAGGAATCTACGGGGGAGGCCGCGAACTACTTATTTTTGATCGAAGATTATTTACCATTAAACCTACGATGATGAAAACCGAACTCATACTAAATCAATCTCTTATGCAGCAAGCCTGGAGGTATACTTTGAAAAACATACAAAGTTGACGGGTGACGTCGATCGCACGGATCGAACAACCTTACCACCAAGTGGCTTATGGCGCGTCACTTACTGACACCTTTCATTTCAGATCTCTAATAAAATAAATAAATGTCAGAACCATTTTCAATGTAAGGTCAATGAAAGAACGGATCAGTCGTCCTTCGTTTTCTGCGATCCGACGTCATCCGTCAATTTCGTTCGTATTTCAAAGTAGACATCCATACGCAAGTACGTATGCATTTGTGGCTCCCCAGCGTAACACGTGCCGAATGACGTATTCGCTTTCACTGGTCTAGTATTAACGAATCTGTGAACAGGGCGTGTTCAACCGGACCATTGTTCGAGACAATAGGAGCGACATCTTGTTTGTCGGCGCTTTCATCGCGAAGGATAATTAGGTAACAGCTTTATGAGACGCTTTTACGACAAGGTTCTAGCACTTTCTCGAGTTTTGTTAGTTATACCTACTTTTTTGATGTTTGTGAAAAGATCTAACCTTTTTTGTAACAATAAAACCTTTTTGCGTCACGTCACTTTCGTCAGTTTTTTACCGTCACGGTAAAGGTAACGGCCGCTTGCGTGGGCGTCATCGTGAACGTGAAAATCGATTGACGTAAGAAACATCAAGACGTCAAACGAACGTTTGTAGACGTGTTTATCAGCCTATGTGTTTGGGTAGGTATATATTACATACCTAAATAGGCTGTTAAACACTTTTGCCCCTTGCTAACGTTACACCAACTGGGGCAATTTTTTAAGAAATTATATCCCAAAAATATTTTGACTTCGACGGGAATTGAACCCGCAATCTTCCCTCAATACGGGTGGCGCTGCCAATTGCGCCACGAGGTCAAATGACGTAGGAGTTGATTTTTTTGGGACTTTATTAAATGTACCTTTTGCGTCGCGAAGTCGGGTAATAATTTAAAATCTGCATACTCGGACAACGCGATGAGTAAATCTTAGTAATTATTTATTCTAACACAAAGTCTACCTAAACCAGCAACTGTTAATCCCCACAAAAAAGTGTTAAACGCGTTAATTGACCATAAAACATGGACATTGAGGCCGCCCTCTTATTAACTGGTTTGATAGCTTTTCGGTCTAGTTTTTCAATTTACAACTACTATATTATAATAGGCGAAAACTTCCTCCTTTGATATCAATTAATACTCACAATATTAATACTATCTGCTTTGCTGACAATGATTTTTCAAACTCGACGGCAATCAGAAAATTTTATATTTTTGTGTTGAGTTGTTTACAGACATTTTACCTTGAAAATGGCTTGAGTATAGATGTAGTGTGAAGTGAACAAAGTCGGTTAATTTCCACGAAAATTCGAACCTCACATTGAGTCGATAATGCGCTTCACGTGACGTCATCTGACACCCTCCAACAGCCCCCTCGTAACGTCCCCTCGGTCCCCTCAATAGGATTCCGTTAGTCATACGTACGTAGTAATAATGTAGTTATTCTGTGGTCATACATAGGTATCTGAATATCGTAGAACAAAGGGAATTTCCAAAATGTCATTGGGCAGTTTGTAATGTCTTTTTTTTTTTTTACGTACTTTGTACTTTTAAGACCGTCTTTTGTTTACAAGTTTCGAAGATCGGGATAATTTTGAATTACGAATGAAAATGGATTAAAAATAAGTTACCTATTTATTTTTAAGATGTCTTACGATGTATTTTATCTTATTATTTCATTGAACAAAGGGAATTTCCAATTTCCATTTTATTGGGCAGCTAGTGATACCCATTATAAGCTTTTTTAAATGCATCTGTAATAGTTTATTTTGCTTAGTTTAGGCAGAGATGCAAAAATAGAGCTTGGTGACTACAAGGTGCAACTTCGTATCTTCATAAATATATAACAAAGGCATTATTAAAGCGTATAACAGGTATTACACACTGCCCAATGAAATTTTGGAAATTCCCTTTGTGCAACGAAATAATAAGATAAAATAGGTGACGGCGCTAGTTTGGGTCGGGGTAATGCCTTAATATTAAATGTAATTGCGCTGCAGTCAAACGGAGACCGGTAAACAAAGCGTGCGCAGAATGACAATAATGCGTAGAACAATAATATAGTGCACAAGTGTGTGCGCAAACATAGGTGCATTCTCTATTCTCTCACTCTGATAACTCGATGGGACGGCAGCAGACTGACACGACCGGGTAGAGGTCAGGCGCAGGGCCAATGGCATAACGGTAAGTAAGTAGTTATTATGAGAGGGCGTTTTTCAGCTAAGAAGCTCTTTATATCTCATACTACGCTAGCTTTTAATCTATTTTGGTGAATCCTATAAGCAGTTATCTACTGTGGGCGAGAGAGGATTAACTCCACAGTGGGTAGACCATGGCATTTAAATGCATCGCACAATGGACACCTACGTTGCGTCAAACGAAAGTGTCAACAAACATCCCCTATTTTATTTAAAAAACTGTTAGTAAAATTAAAAGCTTTTGTGACGCGGTTCGATAAAAAAGTTTATAGACAAGGTAAAAACTGAAGTATAAACTTAATTTTACTCTAGTGAATTAGTTAGGTTAGCCTTTGGTGAGTGCACTAAAACTTACAAAGTAGACTTTAAGCATCTTGAAAATAGATACAAAGTGCACCAATAGATTACAACCTTTTTTCTCATTCCACTTCTCTGTATTCCTGCTCTTATCTGCTTACTCTGCGACCCACTCTCGCAGGGCTCGGCTTGATATGTATGTCTTTTTTCCACTCTCCTCTATCAACCACTATTTTTATCTTCTATCTCACTTCGTCTATAGAACATTCACATACCTAATAGTTTGTTGTTTTACTGATCGCTGCCGTGAAGTAACGGATAGCTCATACACCACAACTTCAGTTTTCAATATTGAGAAGTGCTGTAACACGACTGAAGTTAAGACTTGACCACCTGTGCCTTAAATATTATGTTATCGAACATTTTAAAAATAGATAACTCATTTTTAATCTGTTATCATACGTTATTCAAAATTATCCCGATCTTCGAAACTTGTAAACAAAAGACAGTCTTAAAAATACAAAGTACGTAAAAAACAAGAGACGGTGGCGATTTAGCTCCCGAGGTCACCTTCTAGAGCGAAGTTCCGATCCGGAATGCGACCCCTAGGATTTAAACTTCGTTATTCATATTAGCACTCGGGCAAGGATTAAAAACAAACAAAATGAGAGATAAACTGAAAAGTAAATGCGACCGTAAAATGTAACGAGTCCCGACATTGCAAGTTTTTGCGAGGTTTTGTTTTAAACCCTTGATTGGATCAGTGTTTTCAGTGCAGTCTCTCTTAATTTTAGTGTCCAGTCCTTTTCGAAAGAGTTCGTCTTATTTTACAGACAAATAATTTAGTTTATTTGAGCGTCGAGTCTTCTCGTCATCCGCAAAAAAACGAAAATGTTCAAATATATATACATAGTTATTTTGTGTTTAAATATAGAATCAGAATAATGTTTAATCTAAAAACCGTTGTCTGCCTGGCAACTCCATTTTCAAACATCGAACTTCATTTTTCAATCGGACTCCTTTGTTGGAGCCCGGAGCCTTTTTGAAACGTTCGAAACGGTTCGGTTAGTATGCATAAAAGCATCTTACTGAATAAGATATTGCGTTGCAGTGATTTTTACTGCAATACTTCTGATTCAAGGACTTCGATCGATGGTCGAAGGAAGCATTCGATTTATAAAAATGCACCTAAATCAGTCACAGATTTGTAGATCGCACCTCAGCTAGCAATGATGACGCTACGTTGCGTTGTTCATACGAAATAAAACATCAAGTGCGAGTTGGACTCGCGCATCAAGGGTTCCGTACAAACTTGTACTCGTAAGTAATCGAAATTAACAACACAACTACGAACTACCCCTAGCATAGCACAGTTTTTACAGTTTTTATTCATAGACCGTGAAGTTCATTATTTTACCAAAGCATAGCGTTAAAATCTATTATTTATTTTGTTAATTTTACATCCATTTATAATAAAACGTTTATTAAAGCCTTTGAGTCGTCAGGTGGATCAATGCTCTTATGAACTATTTACTGTTTTTAGATATTTTCCTTCTATTTTTCTAAGTTTTTTTCTAGGTCAATGGGAAGTACCCTATAGGTTTTATCTGTAGGTATGTGATTCCCTTGGAAAATTCAAAAAAATTGGGCATATTCGGTTGTAACTTTTGATTGCGTTGACTTAGAAGTTTGATTCATATCGTGGCCCCAAGAGGTTACGAACCGTATATGAAGTGAATTTCGACTTGATACGCGTTTCTAAGAAAAGACAAAATGATCCTATAAGGGGTATTTTTCTTTCGAGACGGAACCCGAAAAACAGGTCTATGTCTATCGTGCCAAATACATTTTCATTTCATTTAAATAATAAAATCGGATTGATATTTATTTAGACTTAACGAGCTCGATTTGCAACAGTCTGCAGTTAGCTCAACTGTTTCAATTGTAGGTAAATGCTTGTTGTAGGCAATTCCTTTCTATTAGTTGTACCTACCTAATTTTTTTTTTGAGGGCACCTTTTTCTACCCGCGGGGGTTGCGGGTGAAGGTATTAAATTAGTTAATATGTAATGTTATTAATTACTGTGTTTAATTAAGTGAATTGAGATGAAAGTGAATTGAATTTTGCAAAAAAATGTGAAAAACCAAATCGGGTTTTTATAGTTTTCAATTCATTACTTGTTCACCATTATTTCTTTATCTACGAATATTTTTCATCTCGTATAATAATGATACATTTAACCCTTATCTACCCCTACCAAGTGAAATTCAGACACAACGGTCTGAGTAGGTAGAGATACCTAATAAATAGAGAACAGTGGGCAGTAGCCAGTGTCTGCAGAGATAAGGCACGTCCGATGCACCCTTCGCTTGCCGTTCTGAATTCAAACGTTTTAGAAACCTGAAAGGAGGTGGGTGCTTAATGTTGTTTCTTTTTTATTATCTGTAATGTTGTTTTTATTTGATGTTAGGCTTTTAAGGGTTAATGCGGTAATTTATTTTGGTAATAATTCGACCCGAGGTTTTAATTTAATTTTTGACCGTAAACAAATTAATTAATAAATAAAAAAATGCTGGACAATTCACACAGCATCATTTAACCCCAAGCTAATCTGCTTAGCTTGGGGCTAAATGATGCTGTGTGAATTGTCCAGCATTTTTTATTTATTAATTAATTTGTTTACGGTCAAAAATTAAATTAAAACCTCGCTTGTATTATTGTCTGTCTACTATGAAATTTTAATTTAGCGATTTATTTTCTTTAGAGTTATTTATTTACAAATATTCCGTTTTTTATTCCGACGAGTTTTGTTTCTAAGAAATTAAATACCTAACATAGAAAATCCTTAGAGCTTTGTTTCAATTCGAAACGGTTCTATCCCATTCTGATCGCGGAACACTGACTATGACGTGAATGAATTTCAAATTTTATATGTAACAACCTTAAAACGGGAAATTCATCCTTATTGAATAGTCTGTATAACATAAATTACTGCCGTAACTCAAAAAGGCAGCCTTGGGCCGTACTGGGCTACTAATTGGTAAGGAACATTCAACTCACACGGAACCGGTTTTAATAATTCGTGTCCACAAACGCTGTTGGCCTATTCAGTTTATAAAGTAAGAGTTTTAACAGCAGGCTATAGCCCGCTGTAGGTATTGCTAAAGCGGTGAAAATGCAAGTTCATACCTAGTTATTTCATTCACTGGATCAGCGGTGCGAGCGGGAGGGAGGTAATTACGGACATGTGCGTCAATGGGCAATGAAAGTGTCAGCTTAATGTGGACTAGGAATGTTGTTGCGCTTCAAAAAGTTATTGTTATTCAGTTGTGTGTAGGTTGTAGTATGTTGTTATTTAAGATAAGAAGATAAAATATAAAATAGACCTTTCACATCACTTTCGATCAAAATATACTAAGATTTACGCGACACCAAAACGGCTATCACTCGGCGTCTTCCGTGGCACCTAAGCGTACTTCGTAGAAATTCCATAAATGCATACACAAATAAGGTTTTTAATTAACCCTCTTACATGTGTAACTAATTTATTCGTCAAACTACTATAGTTTTTATAGTACGTTTTTATTAGATGGGAGCTCGGAAGTTGAATTCTCTGGTAAAACTATCATTCTATCAGTGGGAACCACAAGTATAGCTAAGGTGCTTAATGTGAGGTGTTCCTCTTTCATCCCACTTAAGCAAGAATTATGCTTATGCGATTCTACCATAGTTGAAAAAGCAAGTCCGGATCAGACTCCAAACGAGAGTACCTAGTAGTTAAAGGCTACTTCAAACAATAAACTGCAAAACCTGAATTTCCGGAACGCAATAAACATGAACTGGTGGGCCTATCAGCTCCCTGCGACGTTGTTATCATTGATCATAGCATAAGTCCTTCATAGTTTGAAAATCTTACTCCACGAATTTTATCCTCAATGGTTTTTTATGTGGTTCATTCAACTTCGGCAACTTCAAGCATGAAGTGGGAAGTGCAAAAGTTGAGCTTACTTAGCAAATAGACGCGTTATCTTTCGCGTAGGCAGAACAAGTTATAATACTGTTTCCGTATTTAGTTTTGTTCCGGGTTTTATTATGGGGACCTCTACATACCACATGTCTCGCTTAGAATAGCTTGGAATCCTTTGAGACGTAATAGTGTTTGTACTCTTTATTTTGTGCCTCCACAGACAGACTGTCAGATTTATTTTCCGCCCCCGTTACATCAATACATACAAGATAAAGTTAAAAACTACAACCCGACTACGTGAAAGTTATAAAAGTTTGAAACATTATCATTGACAAAATAGAATGACGTATCGGTCATATTATTTGATAGGCATAGAGTTGAAAATGAAAATAGGTCGTAGGTAGGTATTGTAATTTTTCTCTATGGGGCCTGCAGCCTGCGGCTACCTAAACTTTAATACACGTTTTGAAGGCTTATTCGGGGTCGGAGCCCTAAATCCTACAGCCTATAACCATCGGGGTATTGATACGAATCAATCGATACATAATTTGTTGAAATCGAACCAGTAGTTTCAGCGCTACGTGGGAACAAAGAAATCGGCCACATACATACAAACATACAAACATAGGGTGCTAACCTCATAACCCTCCCCTGTTGGTAGTCGGGTAAAAAGCGATATTATTTTTATAAGAGTAATAGCTGTGCCCCGCAGTTTCACCCGCGTTAAATTCGAATTTCACATTTCTAGCGGGATATTCCCGTAAATCTCCCATGGGAATTTGATGTTTTACCAGAACAAAAAGTGGCCTATGTTACTCTCCATCCTTTCAACTAACTCTGTGCCAGAAATCAGGCGTGAAGAAAGGACAAACAAACTAACAAATAGGTACACTTTCGCATTCATATTATTAGACAGTATTTTTTTTTCGGGGATTCGACATATTTTTATCTTTTGAATAAAATTGCTGTAAAATTTCGAGTGGTTGATGTTGATACATCACCTCTGGTGTGTATCAGGGGGGTAAGAGGAACTCTAAAACCTCGTCTCCCAAGTCAAACTAACCTGCACGTGGTGCATAACGTACTAACGTACTACCTGCTGGATAACGTACTAGGCTCTGGTGAAAATATCAAAGAATCTTCATAATTTGATAACTCATAATTTGATACTGGTAGAATTGCATCTAACCAAGACAATATTGATGAAACTAATGACACCAGTAACAAAGAATCATCATCAATATACACACCACTCTGCGAGTGTAGAGTATCATCACACTAAGTTCTGAAAGTTTGAATTTTTGTTACCTATTTATTTTTTGATTTGTATGTATCATCATCAGCATCACAGTGAAATTGTTCTAGATATGAAATGAATTGACTTTGCAGCCTCCTGAAGTTCAAGGAAGCTTACGTTTGAATTCACACCAAAACTACTGAACTGCTTGGATCCGCCCGATCATGAAACTACTTCATATTTTTAAGACTGTGCATATGTACAGTCTTAATAATATGAAAAAAAGTAAAAGAAAAAAGTAGTAAAAGTAGCCTATGTTTCATTCCAGGTTATATAACCTGGAATGAAACATAGGCTACTTTTAATCGCACAAATCAGTTCCCATAGGATAAAAATAACCTTTAAACGTTTCCATAGATATAACGCGTGCGAACCCGCAGGCAGAAACTAGCACTACATAAATCCCTAATAAGTCCTACCTAACCCAAGTGATAAAAATTCAAAAAAATTCAAAATTCAATAACTTTATTTCTTTAGGCTTACAAAATAAGCACTTAGACAAGTAGCCTTTTGTACTGTATTATGTTTATTTTAGATATAAGATTATTTATTCATGTTTATTTTTATTGTACAATAAAGTGTTCATTCATTCATTCAAATTTTTACATAAACAGTTTATTAATAGTGATTATTATCAAATAAGAAACAAAATGTCATTGATTTTGTTCGCTTCCATTTTTTGTCCTTGTTGTTGTTGTTTAATTTTTTGTGATAGGTAGGACTTATTTCTCTAGATAAGCCCCCCCAACAAAGAGCCTCTACCACGATTTTTCAATTTTCTGCTATCCATTGTTAAAATTTCAGGAAAAAAAAAACATTGTTACGGAAGCATTCTTGTCTGTTTGTTATCTTGTTTGGTGTCACTGACTAATTTATTCAGTTGCATGCAAAACTAGCTAAAGCCAAACACGGAAATGAAACCAAAATAATATCGAAACACAATAATATTTAAATGTTCCTGTTTTAACTTATCGCCTAAAAAGCGCTGGCTTTTTGAACTTCCGGAACTAAATCATTATCAACTTCAAACTTTACCATGATGGTATTATGGTAGCCAACGACCTATGTGGCGCAGCGGGCGAAGGTCCACTTGTGACGCAGGAGGTTGCGGGGTCGATTTTCGCTTCAGGGCAAATGGTTCTACGGTCTGCAGACATTTATACAGAGTGTTCTGGGTGTTATCTATGATATAATATCAAATATCTAGTATCCATAACAGCTCTTCCAGCTCTGCTTAGTTTTGGGCTAATGATGCCCTGTGAATTGTGCAGCATAATTTTTTTCCGGGCGTTCTTTGTGTTTAAATAAAAAAAATATCTTTTTGTGAGCTAATGTAGGTGCATATTAAGTTAATCAGTTATCTAGTAGCCATAACACAAGCTCTGCTTAGTTTTGGTCTAGATAATGCCGTATGAATTACCTAGAATTATTTATTTTTTGATTTGTATGTATCATCATCAGCATCACAGTCAATAGGCTACTTGACTTCTACTGGGAAATAATACTAACGTGTATTAATATTTCTTCAAGGCCAGTCGTATTAGTTATGAAAACTAATTTTAAGGTTTGAATAAAATAATGCCGCGCCAAAACGATAATCTCTGTCATGGCTACCGTGTTCCAAGCTATGACGTCACCCCGCCACACCACACTTAACAAGAAGAACTCATTGACACGGTAATCTGAGGAAGTGTGACGTCACTTGCGATCCAACCAAACACAGCGTTTTCGGTCACGTGATCATGTATCAAAAAATGTGTAATGTTAATCCCATTTTTTACATAAAAAAGGCATATTTTTTATGAAAATCACCTGATTACGCTTTGTTACGTTGTCACTGACTAGGATGAAAACAATTTGTAATTTATTTTAAATGTAGTCAAATAACCTATTGTTCTTGATATGAAATGAATTGACTCTGCAGCCTCTTGAAGTTCAAGAAAGCTTACGTTCCAATTTATCAAGGGTGAGAAGAATAAACTCCGAATAAATAAAATAGTATAGAGCTAAGTGCCGATGCTGAGGGAATTGTAACGCTGCTGTAGCTCGCTGTAGTTTAGAAAACATTTTCCGAGTGTAGAAAATAAAAGGTACTGAGTTAGGAACGAAAAATTCCATTC
Organism: Eupithecia exiguata; assembly: GCA_947086465.1. NCBI lineage: Eukaryota > Metazoa > Arthropoda > Insecta > Lepidoptera > Geometridae > Eupithecia > Eupithecia exiguata. The sequence continues at coordinate 2,896,294 of OX352240.1, forward strand.
AATCCGTGGTGATTCCTTACATACCATCGTACTAGGTATAGTACAAGTAGTCGCTCTGAATTACCTCTGGATGTTAGGTGTTGGAGTTTGTTTTAATTATTCTTACATATACCTCTGAACCAACTCTTCTCTGTGATACTGATAACCTTTCAAAGCTGACGGTATGAAGTATTCCTGGATTTAAAACTAGCACGAAGTTGAAGCTAGAAAAAAATGGCTGGCGTCAGGGTACCGGAAATTAGGGAGACATCACAAATTAGTCAGTTTGTCTGTTGAAAAGATCAGAGGCTATTGTGTGGGAACTATCTAATATTCACCTCAACGATTTTGCTTTTAAAAATAATATACGAACAGGTGTACCAATTTTCAACTAACATAATTATGAACCTTGCCAAGATTGCCACTGAAGTAGGTAGGTAAGTAATCTTTTAAATAAATAAATAAATAACGTGAAATTGGCTGCGATGCCACAAGTAAACCGACACACAAATAAACCTCGAGCCTAAAGTTTGGTGGGCATAAAATATCTGAAATAAAAAACAGGAAGTAGGAACACCCTTATATAATCGTTTCTCAAATATCTCGGATCGTTATTTACAGGTAGCGTTCCGGGGATTCCCCGGGCGCTGTTCAAACACCAAATATTTTTGTTCCATACGAAACCAAGGCAACACTGGCGCCTCGCCTTTGTTATAGTTTTTGTCCCTTTTACCAACAATCGTTTGAATGAATGGATCTGATTGTTTAGTGGAAGCGACACAGTTTCTGCTCTGCAATCGCTTTGTTCACGGGTTGTGAGCTTTATTCTAAGTTCTCGGTATTTTCGGCTCTCGAATGTTCCTTAGATACGTTTCAATTTTCGAAAGAGCTTTACGTACCGACGTTTTGCGTTTGTGGGTTACAGATGGCATTACGTTTGTATGTCTCAGTATTGATTTTGTAGTGTTTCAATATTTCTTCAAGGCCAGTCATTTTAGTTATAAAAACGAATTCTAAGGTTTGAATAAAATAATGCCGCGCCAAAACGATAATCTCTGACATGGCCACCACACCTAACAAGAAGAACTCATTGATACTGTAATCTGCAAAGGTGTGACGTCACTTGCGATCCAACCAAACACACATAGTAGCGTTGTCGGTCACGTGATCATATATCAAAAAATGTGTAATTTTAATCGCGGCAATAGGCATATTTTTAATAAAAATCACCTGATTACGCTTTGTTACGTTGTCATTGACTAGGATGAAAACAAATTGGAACTTATTTTTAATGTAGTCAAATAGTCTATTACGTCATTGGTCGGTATTCAGTAGTAAAACTCATCAAAGGCCTAAAGGCTGTTGAGCCAGGCTTTCAATTTCGACTTGAATATTATGTAGAGTTACTTTGTGCTTTCATTATATTCTGCTTCGGTACTCTCTGTTGATGAATGGACTAGGTACCTAGTCTGATTTCATCACTCTACGAAACCAATCAGCTCAAAGGATATTCCTTTGAATAAGGTACACCTATTTATAAATACTATTTAACGGGTATTTATCGCGTATAATTACCTTATTTTCCCGACGTTTCGACAGGTTTACACACTGCCGTGGTCACGGGATGACTCAAGTGTCAAGTGTGTAAACCTGTCGAAACGTCGGGAAAATAAGGTAATTAAACGCGATAAATACCCGTTAAATAGTATTTATAAATATGTGTTCAGATCGCGTAAGTTTAAAAATATTTAAGGTACACCTCTTGTTTTAAAGACAAAAGTGTTTAGAATTCATTGGTAAATCCAGAGACTAAGTAAATTCACCAAACTGAATCATATGTAGATGAATCATCCTGTGATTGACAATACAGGATTCCGGATTAGTCAGACCCTATGCCCCACAGCCATTATGCCCTAATATGACAGTACTCACTTTCTCACTTCTCACTCTTTCTCTTTCTCACTCTCAGTACTGCCTACATTCAGCAAAGTTTTTGAAAAACTTATTTTACATCAATTGCTCAGGCACTTCAATGGCAATGACCTGCTACATTGTAAGCAATTCGGGTTTACTCGCGGCAGGTCAACTACTGATGCTGGTGTAGAGTTAGTATCGCATATTTTTGATGCTTGGGAGAAGTCGCAAGATGCTATAGGCGTTTTTTGCGACTTGTCAAAAGCATTCGATTGCGTACACCATGAAACATTAATCAGGAAACTACATCACTATGGATTAATGGACTCCTCTTTGGATCTTCTTACATCTTACTTGAGTGATAGGATACAGAGAGTTGACATTAATGGGAAACGGTCTTCGGGGTCTGTAGTTAAAATGGGTGTACCGCAGGGTTCTATCCTCGGTCCTTTCCTATTTTTAGTTTATATTAACGACCTGCCTCATCTGGTAAAGAATAATCACGAGATTGTACTGTTTGCTGATGACACTTCATTAATTTTTAAAATGAAACGACAAAACACAAATTTTGACGATGTGAATAATGCAATCTCAAAAGTAGTCCATTGGTTTAGTGTTAATAATCTGTTGCTTAACGAAACCAAAACAAAATGTATTAGATTTATTCTACCTAATGTTAAACAAGTTAAGGCTGATGTAAACGTAAAAGGAGAAACGTTAGAAATTGTAGAAAGTACCGTTTTCTTAGGAATCACCTTAGATAATAAACTTCAATGGGGCCCACACATAGATAAGCTATCGAAAAGACTTAGTTCTGCAGCGTATGCAGTCAAAAAAATCCGTCATCTCACAGACGTGGATACATCTAGACTTGTTTATTTCAGCTACTTTCACAGTATTATGTCTTATGGTATACTGCTGTGGGGGAACGCTGCAGATATTAACACCGTATTTGTGCTGCAGAAGAGGGCTGTTCGTGCAATCTATAATATGGGTCCCAGAGAATCCCTGCGTGATAAATTCAAAGAAATAAACATAATGACAGTCCCCTGTCAATATATTTATGAAAACTTATTGTACACTCATAAAAATATCAAAAGCTTCCCTAAAAATAGCGATATACATAATATAAATACTAGAAATAAACATAAACTCGCTGTGCCCACAACCAGGCTTCACAAGATTAATGTATCTTTTAAAGGGCAATGTATACGCTTCTACAACAAAACTCCTAGTGAGTTGCAAAATCTATCAATAAATAAATTCAAACAAATTGTCAAAACCTTTCTGTGCAAAAAGGCTTACTACAAAATATCAGATTATTTAGAAGATAAAAAAGCTTGGGACGGGTTTTGCTCCAACTCGAAAAATAACAACTAACAGGCTAAAGGTTTCTTAGTCGCTTCTTTACTTTAGTCTACATACCGAAGCGACAGAAATCAAAAGTACCACTTTATTTCCGTGTCAGTGCTTTATTTTAAGAATTTGACCTTTTCTAAGTGTACAATTTTGTATTTATGGAAATAAAGAATTTTTGATTTTGATTTTGATTTTGATTTTGATTTTGACCACCAATTGGATAAGTAGTATTTTATTCGTGCAATGTTAACCACTATAAAACCTTATTTGCGAACTTTGGTTTTCGTATCTGCTGCCAGTGACATCAACGGAGTAGTACATTATTGTAAAGGCAGCGAAATAGGCAATTGCCATTTCGGCCGAAGCATATATAGTGCTTTTCTTAAAAAATGCAAGGAAATAAAAAAGGGCCTTTTACATAATAAATTTAATTTTATTTACAAAATAACAACGAACTCCGCTTTACCGCCAATTTTTATTTTTATTTTACAGTTACATTTACAGTTTGTGCCAAAAGGTAAACGCATCTGTGGCTATACACAGACAGTATTTTTAATAACTTGCCGGCGACAACAATCATGATGATTATGTAAACAAGCATCGGAAATCATAAAGTAGGCACTTATGCACACAAACACAGCGATATAATCACCAATATACGTTTCTAGGTTGCGTTTATGTGGACATCATCGGAGGCGGGTCGGATTTTTAACAAATTTCAATAGAAAGGGTGTTGAATTCTTCGTGTCCTATCGAATCCGAAGATTTTATAGTGCACAAGTGTACTCTGATTATAAATAATAGATTCAGGCGTTACTAAAGGTATATTTTTACTAAAAAAGGTATATTTTTTAAAGAAAATCACCTGATTACGCTTTGTTACGTTGTCACTGACTAGGATGAAAACAATTTGGAATTTATTTTAAATTGTGCACATCGATCAAAAATGTCCGGCTTTGCCGGCCCCCCTTAGATTCACAATGCGCACGCCACAACCTTCAGTAGCAAAAGAGAAACATTTTGACATGTTAGGAAAGCTTTTCAACTAGTGTCATTTTAGCGTTCAGACAAAAAGCATGGGTACAAAAAATGCAAGAATCAGCAAAGTGCTGAAAAAGGATGGAATTTCTTATTTTCAGTAAGTTTATATATATTTTTTACCCGTATATTGAGATGTGAGTCATATACTTGTGAAATCAGCATAAAATATTGTTGTTTGGTTTGCCTATGTTAAAATATTAATTTTGTTCTAAATTGATAAATGGAGAGGCTATTTCTTCTAAATTTTTTTTTTCATTTATAGTACCTATGTATTAATATATTTTTCATAAAAATAAGTTAAATATTATTAGTTGATTTTTAAAATAACTAGTTGGCCCGCCCTAAAATTTCATTTGCGTAGACTCTCTAATAAAAGAAAGACTAGGTACTTACCTACCTACCAGAAGTATGAATTTATAAAACGCTTACTTTTTGTCCCGTAAAAAAAACTCGTGCAAAGCCGCAGACAGGAACCAGTTCTTTTTAATCTAGAGTGCCTGCCTGAAATTGTATTGTAAGTTTAAATTATTGTATGTCTGAAATGACCCTTTTGTATAAATACCTACTGTTGAGACACCAATTTATAGTTTCATCAATAAATGATTCGTTATCTTTACCTGAATTCTGTTAATTAATCCTTATAGAAAATAAACTGAGTAGGTAGGTATATAATTCTCAGGTAGGTACCTACCTACTTACAAAATAAAATAAAATGAATTCGACTCCACCAATCTCTTGTTCCGTATGGAAAAAACTTGTCAGGCTCTGCGCAAACTGTCTGCGTCAAAACAAAACGAACCCAATTTTGAGTGACATTTTTGTAAGGCTCTAGGTATCTACGGGGGAGGCCGCGAACTCCTTATTTTTGATCGAAGATTGTGCACTATAAAATCCGAAGATTTTATAGTGCACAAGTGTACTCTGATTATAAATAATAGATTCAGGCGTTACTTTGCGGAAATCCATTGCAAAATATAAGGATCGAAATATTTAGTAACAATTCCGCGAAAAAACTACTACTCTGATTATCATGAGGTTGACCCTTCGTAGCCGCCGTGGCCGACATTCGGCTAAGAGGATTATCTTGTAACGACATATTATAATAACTAACGGTACCATAAACATGGTAAAGGTTCCTAAAGTTTAATATATAAACAAAACATCATGCAGTATCTATCCCAGTAAAATCACAGGATACAAATAAAACCGACGAAACTTTCCGTTGCACTATAAACAAAACATAAATAGATTATTGTGACTCATTCAATGTACGCTGAACAAAATATATGAGTTACACTACACTCGTACATAAAACTAAGCTATACATATTGCCTATTTGTGATACAAAGAGAAGTAATGTGGGTGGTTTATTGTGTCTTTGTACGGCATAATAATGAGAATAGAAATAAACATAAGAGATAGTTAGAATAAGTCGGTATTTATGCACAATTTAGTAGTAAGGATTTAGTTTTACATAGTATCAATCTATTTAACTAAGCCCCAAGTTTGGGTCTTGCACTAGCAAAGTGAAGTTACCAAGAGATGAGGCTTATGCCCAGCGGTGGGCAAAAGCTGACAATAGTGAAAGTTTTAGGAGGTTTTAAGAAATACTTTTTAGTAACCTAAAAACTTTGTACTATAGCTAAGAAATGAAATAAGTTCCCAAAAAAAATTGATTTCGGCGGGACTCGAACCCGCGCCCCACCCTCAGTACGGGTGTGCTCTGACCAAGTAAACCTCGAAATCTTAGTGCGGGTAAGCACTATAACAAAAAACCTTATAACAGACCGAATAACTCGTGTAGTTTTGAAAATTGGTACCTACAGTTATTCTTTGAGGTGTCCAGATAAACATACTAAAAGTCTCCAAGGGTGGAAGACAAACTGGCGGTGGGGAGGGGGGGAAATGATATTTCTTCAGTATTTAGCTTGTATCTCGAAAACTTTCAAATATATCTAATGTATTTAGTCACTTGTTTTTACCAGCTACACAGCTACACCTACAAAGTTATGCTTCGAAAAAATAGGTACCATAAGTAATTTGTCTTATAAAAAAAAGATTTATTGTACTTATTCTATGTTGTGTCTTTTTCAGGTAAGCTTCGAAAACAATCTGCAAATAGAAAGGACTTGAGTAAGTACCTAGAGCCTCAGTAGATACACATTAGGTACAGGTTGATCCTGGATCTGTATTAGGTCTTGTAGACCGTGTTCCTTCGTCCTCATTATTTTATTTAATCAACAGGTAAGAAATAGGTCACTCAAAAGTATATTTTGAAAAGTATATTTTTAAACTTTCCTCTACTACATTATATTTTTACTCTATGTGTAACTAAAATTACATACAATTTTATGCACTTTGGTATTATGAAGTTACATAAATACTTACCTAGTACACAAATCGATAAACTTATCATGGCATGACGATAAAAGTGAAATCAATATAGTAGCAGCAATGCATGCAATTCATGCCTTATACCCACAACAAAGTATTTATCTTTATCAAAGTTAATAAATAAATTATTACGTAGAGAAGATAAGATTACTTAGATGTATTTGATTGTGAATCTTTACTTACAATGTTACTAAAGAACCTACTTTATTGTGTATCTTCAATTTTTATTTACCTAATTTAAAGTAAAATTTGATGTCGATATTTTAACAAAATATTTATTTCCAGTTAATTCAAAATCTCTTCTGAAGACATTTTTTGTTTGACAAATCAATGTATCATCGGTTAAGTGAGGCGTATCCCAAAAAGCCCTTTTTCTTTTATTTTAATTGTAAACTTAAAGCACCATTTTTTCATTCTGATCGAACCATTTTCTCACATTCAGAAAACGTCTATACTTCACTACTATCAGCTAAACTATGAACAAGAATTAACCAAACTAGGTTTAATGCTAGTACATATAGCAAAATAAAAATTGCTGTAACACACGGACGGATGAAACGGACAGCAAGAAATCATAAACGTCCGTTTTCACATTGGCACTGGAACCCTAAAACCCAAAGCACAGGCAAAGAAAGCAACAAAAAGTTCACAATGCCATTCAGATCAGCGCGAGAAATTATTTCGCAGTTAACGGTCTCTGGGACCGTTAAACAGGTTCCGCTCTACAAGGTGTCCCAAAATTTATATGTCAAGATTTTTGTGATCGAACTTTCCTGCAAAAATACGGGCTGTTTAATATGTTGCCGGAAAATTACCTTAAGGTGCCACCGAATTTGTGTGTTAAAATGAATTTACCTCACCTCCCCCTAAAACTTAGGAGAGGGTTTTTTTAGCGGTTCCTAATACTTGGTAATACTTTGATTTGTAAAACTAAGTGTAGTTATAAAAGAGATATGCAAAAAGTATCAGTCATTTTCAGATTTACTTCATCTAGCCTCCAAAATTCAGTCATCATAATCATCATTAGCACACATGTAATAGTCCACTGCTGGACATAGGCCAAATTCAGTACGAATAGCTTAATATAGAGATTATTTTACTAACAATACACTAACACTAATATTGGCGTGTCAATTACATATAGGTACTATATATAGTACTAAGAATAATCGTATAACCCTAATTTTTAAGCCAACAAAGAATTTTTGTAAGACTAAAACAAGAAAACGCCCAAACCCAAAAGAAATATTATATAACAGGCCATTGTATCACAATAAAATGTAACTCTACCTACCTACACATTAAGTGCCATACCTATCACTGTAATGTGTTTTGCTGGAAATAAATAAACATATATTTGAAAATCATACCAATGTTAATCCTGCGGAACCGAAGCCGCAACCTTCGTCTTAGCAACTTTCGTGCGGTCTACAGCGGTCTACAAATAAATCGCATGTCGTACTAAAACAGCTCTTATTCAATCCTTCGCGGAAGTCAGTGATACGATTCAATAGATGAACTGGATAGCGGAAGCCTTGCTCCTGGCTATGATTTAATAGTTTGCGGTCACCCTTGAGGATCGCTCTTCCGTCTCTTTTACACTTTGTACTTGGCACGTGGCTGAAGATTGAAAAAAATATGGAATAAAGATGACCTGCATTAACAAAATTAGAAGGGGAAAAACAAGTTTGTTAAATCTATGGTTTGTTTGCATCGATCAAAAATGTCCGGCTTTGCCGGCCCCCCTTAGATTCACAATGCGCACGCCACAACCTTCAGTAGCAAAAGAGAAACATTTTGACATGTTAGGAAAGCTTTTCAACTAGTGTCATTTTAGCGTTCAGACAAAAAGCATGGGTACAAAAAATGCAAGAATCACTCGTCCAAAGTGCTGAAAAAGGATGGAATTTCTTATTTTCAGTAAGTTTATATATATTTTTTACCCGTATATTGAGATGTGAGTCATATACTTGTGAAATCAGCATAAAATATTGTTGTTTGGTTTGCCTATGTTAAAATATTAATTTTGTTCTAAATTGATAAATGGAGAGGCTATTTCTTCTAAATTTTTTTTTTCATTTATAGTACCTATGTATTAATATATTTTTCATAAAAATAAGTTTAATATTACTAGTTGATGATTTTTAAAATAATTAGTTGGCCCGCCCTAAAATTTCATTTGCGTAGACTCTCTAATAAAAGAAAGACTAGGTTCTTACCTACCTACCAGAAGTATGAATTTATAAAACGTTAATTTTTTTCCCGTAAAAAAAACTCGTGCAAAGCCGCAGACAGGAACCAGTTCTTTTTAATCTAGAGTGCCTGCCTGAAATTGTATTGTAAGTTTAAATTATTGTATGTCTGAAATGACCCTTTTGTATAAATACCTACTGTTGAGACACCAATTTATAGTTTCATCAATAAATGATTCGTTATCTTTACCTGAATTCTGTTAATTAATCCTTATAGAAAATAAACTGAGTAGGTAGGTATATAATTCTCAGGTAGGTACCTACCTACTTACAAAATAAAATAAAATGAATTCGACTCCACCAATCTCTTGTTCCGTATGGAAAAAACTTGTCAGGCTCTGCGCAAACTGTCTGCGTCAAAACAAAACGAACCCAATTTTGAGTGACATTTTTGTAAGGCTCTAGGTATCTACGGGGGAGGCCGCGAACTCCTTATTTTTGATCGAAGTTTGTTTGTTAAAAAAAGATAAGTTTTTGAAAGGTTGGTTCAAATGGTTCTATCTGCGTTTCAAATTATAATTTGTATGTATAAAAACTAAAAATTCGAATTCCTTTTTTTTTTAGTTTTTCGCGACAAATAAAAGAAACCTCTGAGTGGAATGATCCCGAGGGGCAGACCCCTACAAACTTACAATAGTGAATGAATTTTCTAAATTGGGCGACGACGCTTATTCCAAGTAGATCTGTGAAAAATCACTAGTAGTATAAAACTAAGTCGCTTCCCGCCGCCTATCCCTATGTATTCTTAGATCTTTATAACTACGAAACTGATTTTGATGCGATTTTTTAAATAGATAGAGTGATGCAAGAGGAAGGTTTATATGTATAATTCATGCACCTGTGCGAAGTCGGAGCGGGTCGCTAGTATATTATAATTGCAAGAACCTCCACCTTGAAAATGGCAACAAACTTTCTGATATTGGGCGTCATTGTGGGCGTGCGTAGTTATAGTAAGTTACATAACCTGAGACCCAGGAAGTTCTTACTCCTGTGGCCAAGGGACCCAAAGTGGATCTTGATCTCCGACCCAAGACTTCTCCAGGCATCTCTGTTCTGAGCTTCTTCTCGCTAGCTATAGGCATCGCGTTGGCGGAGATTGGCTTCAACTCCGTCGATCCAGCGATACCCAGGGCAATGGTTCCATATTTTCTGCAAAAAAATCTTGTTTAATTTTGCAAAAAATCTTAATAAATTCCGTAAAGCTGTTTCGACTATACTGAACAAGTAAACCAATTTAACAAACTTCATTCATTCAAATGAAACAAACTTCAATCATTCACTCTTTTAGCAATCAACATTTTGCATAACATAATATAACTACATACCTATTTTTAGGGAAATTGATGGTTATCTATGTTTGTAACATTTTGTACATTTAGGGTTATTTATAATATAGTATTAAACCTGTGATTTATGATTTTTTATCTGTTATAATAATTTTCTTTAAATAAATAACCCAACCTGTGATTTCAACATTAGACGTAAAATTGACTGTAATTTGCTTTGTCAACTTTATAACAACAAATAAATTAAAAAAAAATATTCTGGTTGTGTTGTGACTCAGTCTTATAGTCCCTAGCGACTGATAGACTAGAGCTCAAACGCAAACGAAATGCACTGAACATTGTTATGTTACGTCGAGAACCCTGCTTGTAATAACAATGTCTAGTAAATCTACGAGAGTGTAAACTATTCATTCAACATCGCCGCGTAGATAACGCGACCTTAACCTACACATTGTTATCATATCTACTTATGTTACTCCATCGCACAATAACAAGAATGTTCAACGGTTGGTTAGGTAGGGCTGGCACTACTTTTATGCTCAATATTATCCATACCTACTTACATATTATATATATAAATATAATATTAGTATGAATAAGTATATAAATACTTATTCATACTAATATTATAAATTTGACAGTTACTCTGTCCGTCTATCTGTTAAATTTTTACGCCTTCTTGCGCCTGGCTGAACGGATCTCTATGAAATTTTGCAGGGAGGTAGATGGTATTCCGGAGACGGACATAGGCTACTTAAAAAGTGCGTGCGAATCCGCGGGCAGCATCTTTTTTTGAAAAATTACTACTACTAAAATTACTATTACTATTGAGTGCGTTAAAATGGGTGGTAATTTTTTTGTTCTCCGGTTCGATTTACTCAAAACTCGGCATAAATAAACTACAAAGTTAATAATTAATCACGTATTTTTTATAAATATTAGATAGGTATTTTTTCATTTTGCAGTTGGTGTGGTTTTTAGGGTTCATTTTGTTTGTTTATGTATTTGTTTGTTTGTTTGTCCTTCCTTCACGCCCTAACTAAGCAACCAATCGGCTTGATTTTTGGCATGGAGTTAGTTGAAAGGATGGAGATTAACATAGGCTACTTTTTATCCCACAAATCAGTTCCCATGCGATAGAAATAACCTTAAGCAACGCAACTTTAATATTTGAACAAATCGCGAATGTTTAACAAGTTTCACATACTAAGGAATTCTATGTTTGACAACCTTGCATTTTAATTTCCTTACTAAACGAAGGTCTATATTTAAAAACGTCGCGGCATTCTGTCAATTTGTCCTAATTTAACAATCACGCCAAGGTTAACAAGTTCATGAAGTTCAATAAAAATATCTCTATCGGAATTGGAACGGATGACGTTTTGATAATGAGACTATAATGTATATAGTTTAGACGCTAAAAATCTTGGGACGAATTTTGCTCCAACTCGAAAACTAACATTCTAACAAGGTTAAAGGTTTCTTATTCGCTTCTTTACTTTACCTTAAGGGGGTACCATACGACGCCATTTTGTGACAAGAATAGACATAGGATTACGCGTTCATAGGAGCGGGACAGGGCATAGGAACGCAAGCCGAAAAATTAAGTTTTTGCCTGATATCTATTAATTAGGACATTATTTGAAAAAAAAGGAACATATCAAATGTTCTTTATCCTTAGTTCAATTACCATGCTTATTCTCAAGATCTTAACTTCTGTATTTATTGAGAAATCAAGGTTTTAGTAAAAATTTAAAAGTAACTCCGATTTTTTTCTATTGAGAAAATTTTATGGAACCGTGTTTTCGAAACATTTATGATCGATAGAGTAATAACTTTTACCATATATAAATTTTAAAGTTAAATACGTAGCAGTTTGGAAGATATGGAGGTCCGGCGGAGTCGGTTTAGGATAGTATACAGCCTTAAAAATATTGAAGTGAACAAAAAATCAAAGTGATCACTTTATTTCCTAGTTTTACATAAGTAATATGAGTTTTGTGACGTGTCCAAGAGTCCTGTAAGGTCTAAAGGAAATAAAGCACTTTGATGTTACATTAATTCATCATTTGCCTGCATGCAGTCTTTCGCAGGGCGTCCGCCGAGTTGCGGTCTGCACTAAAGAACACTTAAATATGTATTTTTAATTATCTATGGTTGGTTGGTTCAATGGTTGGTTGGTTCATTTATTGGTAAAAGATAGTACCAATAAATGAAATAAACTTAATTTTTCTATGTTATGAAATAAAACTAAGATTTCTCAACTGCTTGTTACCTAAGCTATCCTTAATATACATTTTTAGATTTTTCCTTGTGTAAAGTAAAAATGGTACCCTATTGTAATTATTTGTATTACGCGTCACAGGGCATCATGGAACAAACTTGGCACAAACTTTGGAAGGCCTATCCCAGAAGTGGACTAAATCCGGCTGCGGATGATGATGATGATGTCGTGGTAAAACCCTACAAACGTACAATATTTGGTAGTTTTACATTCAAAGGCGACGATAACTCAAACAAATTGAATTTAGATCGAAGCCCCTCTCAAATTAGCAGTTGCAAATTGCAAGCCCGCGGGGAGCCACCGCGCAGTCGCTTGAAGCTATTGTGTCAAAGGACGATGTACCAACGACCGAGCCTTTGTCATGCCCGGCCCTGCGCAAGCGCCTACTAAGAAAAGTGTAGATAAATGTCTATTGAAGAAGATTCAGTAGGTAGACTAGACAAGAATCACATAAATAAATTAATAACTATGAGAAAAACATCTTTATTCACAAAGAAAATTGAAATCAAATAATAGAAGTAAATTAAAACTAGTATTGACAATTGAAACAATTGAGCTACCTGTAGATTGTTTGCAACAGTCTACAGTTAGCTACTAACTGATTCATATCAACACCAGTCGGAAGCGTCCCCAAGACGCTGGCTGCATTGCCCCGCTGGCGCTGTATGCCAAGAGCTGATGCGCTGTGCCAGATACCTGCTCATGCTCACCAGCTCTCAGGTTACGCGTATGAGAAATTGCTCACTAAGCGGGCACACTGTCACGTCAGATCTTTCTAGGAGAAATGTTATTACATGATACCACTTCCAAGCTTAGAAAATCGAACGTTGTAGGTACATATGGCGAAAAAAAATCTACAGACTAAATCCTTGAAGTTCTACCAAATTCTGGAACATGGCACAATATTTTAGTAGCGATTCGTTCCAGACATTTGTCTAACTAGACACTTAACCCCAAAAAATCAACCGCTACACGACTTAATCAAAATACGACGGAAGACGCCGTTACTATAGACCACTTTACCTATAGTTATCTCTTTCCCACACACTACAATCCGACCTGGGAGAATAGGACCGACCTCTGATCAATGGATGCAAAAGGTGTTGTGACGTCGACAGGATGCTCCTGCGCAGCTGGCTGGAACTTCTTTTTTTCCTTTTCTTTAATAACAAAAAGTCCGTTTCGCGCGACTTGCCGTCGGCTTTGCCCTGAGTTTCCGTAATGGGAAAGAAAATGTTAATGAAGCAGACGTGAGTTGAATGATTTTTAGTATGATTATCCTTGCAGACGGTAAATAGAAACCACGAATGGCAGACGATTTCAATTATTGAAATTGGAAACAATATGCTGCCTTTGATTATTTATGTCTAGATAGATCGTCGCAACTGAACAAGCAGGTCCAGTTCCTTGGTGGACGTGATAGCTTGGTGATAGGTAAGTAAGGTACTAGCGCGAAAATTTAAAAAAAAAGTAAATCCTCATGACCATAGACATAAGTGAGTCATTTTCAAAAAAAAAATTACGTAACACACAAGAAACACAAAAGAAATCAATATTTTTGTTACACATAGGATTATTACGTTACACAAAATAATTTATAAAGAATAGTTCACAATAATGTTTTTAGACAGAATGTATAGAACTTTGCGTTTTTGGCCATTTTTTAATTTCTCTGGTTGGTAGTAGTAAAACCTCATGACCATAAACAACACCATACATAAGTATTTTTTTTACTTTCATCTAAGCCTTTGACCAAAATATTATTTTGGTATCGCTTACTAAGCGATCGCCCATGCACCGGTTGAAGATTTAGAGGCCAAAAGTTGGAAGCAATTTTTTCTACGATTTTTACCTGCAGATTATCTAGATACAAAAATAATCAAACTTGCTGCAATACTAGGTAATAATTAATTTGCTGAACTACACTGCAAGAACCAGAGCATACATTATTGTGATTCCGTCTACAATTACATGAGATTCAAAAGCAGCTTGACTGCCTGAGCAATCGTTAAATCGGTAACTGCATCTCCCGTTTTTTCGATTTTCTTTTGAAACCCGCATTTCATCATTCATTTGAGAGCAACATCCATCGAATCCGTTGATCTAGTTATCGCCACCCTCGTACTAAACCATTCGACAAGCTTATTTATAAACCGATTAAAGCAATCAAGCGAGTTTGCCCGTGTCAACAGATGGTTTATTATTAAAATATCATGGGGCTGTGTACGGCTACTCGCGACTGTGGCACTTTGTCGTATGAAAGTCAAAACAGAAATTGAAATAGAGGGTTTGTGACACGCTATAGACAAGTAAAAACTTTAAACTTTTATGTTGCCGACTGGAGCCGAGTATACTCGATTTAGCGTAACGAGCGTAACCGACCCGAGCGTGACGGTTTCGTTTTGTTTACTGTTCAGCAAAAGTGTGCATAAAAAAGTTCTCACTTCAAAAATGCTTCTCGACTTGAAAACATTCGCTTTTATTGATAACTTAATTCTTTATTAACAAAGAACAATCAAATAAAAGAATTAAATTAAAACTAGTATTAATACTAGTTCGCTTTTTGTTGTTGAATGTTAAAAACAAATTCAGAACCTAATTTGAAAACAGAAACGCTCACGAGTTTAGTTACGACTTTACACCACTGCATATCTAATAAACATCAATTAATTTACTCACAGCAAATAAAAACAAAATAGGTGCCTTCTTTGGAGACTGACATCTTAAAACACGAGCAATTAATGTAATGAGTTCTCTTAGGCACTTAAATCGGTATGGATTGGGCCCTATAAGGGATAGGTAGATTTGTCTGGTGCTTTTTATCCGATTGCTAAATATATATAAATACCTACAAGGACTGTTAGTGGAAGACCGGTATTTTAAAGATTCAACGCTAATTTCCCTAATTGATTACTTTATCCAAGCTTCCCAGAGATTCTTCTAGAAGTTACTTAAGTTCAGATCACACCGAGACGTGTCGAGACGCGACGCGAAGGGACGCTACAGCTCTTCACATAGTACCTATTTATAGTTAGTCACGGTCCAAAGTGGATAGATACGTATTATACCTAGATAAAGCCTTTATTTCCATATCCTTTGCACCTTACACATAGGTATGAAAACTAAAATAAAACGTCAAGTGCTAGTAGGACTCGCGCACCGAGGGTTTCGTACAAATTTGTAATAGTGAGCGAAATACTACTCCGACGCACACGTACAGTGCGTACAAAGTCCCGGCTACCTGTAGATTGTTTGCTGTTGATTGTTGCAGTCTGTTAAGTCATTGGTTTCAATTGTAAACTAGTTCGAATTTGTTTCCTTTATGAGATTGTTATTTTCTTTGTTAATAGATATGCACACTTGAACACAAGCTCTGCTTAGCTTGGGGCTAGATAATGTTGTGTAAATTGTCCCGCATTATTTATTATTTATTTATTTAGTATCATTTTCAACGGACTTGAGTGTTAGAAATTAATTTCAATTTGATACCTCTACGCGTTCCTGAGAAAAGGTTGACAGATAGACTGACAGATGGAAAACAAAGTGATCCTATAAAGGTTCCTTGTTTCCATTTTGAGATACGGAACCCTAAAAAAAATTAGTTATACATAGCAATCAGAATCCAATGCGCCGCTGAAAACAGGTAAATATGATGATTAAATAAAGTTTTTAATCAACAAAGCAACGATATTTATTTTCATCCAAAGCCTTCTTCGCAAAGTGTCTTTAAAAAGTCTATAGCACTGAAACATAATGAACAGAGAGAATGAATGAGATGTCCAGTGCCCGGCGCATATTGACCCAGATTGTCTGAGCACTGCAAAGCTGAAATATGTATTAGCTTGTATACTCCAGCTCTCGTAGTACTTGTAAAATCAGACTAAAGTTTGAGCAGAAGCTTGAATGTTTACGAACTAAACTGATTTTCATATTTGTACACCTTTCCACGCTTATGTACAGTCAGCTGCTCAGATATGTATACACTTCCAAGTTTTCACTTTTATTTTAATCGGAACTTGACTTGACGACCTCTGTGGCGCGGTGGGCGAATGTCCGCCTGCGACGCAGGAGGTTGCGGGTTCGGTTCCCGCTTTGGGACAAATATTTGTATGATCTGCAGGTATTTGTTCCGGGTGTTCTGGTCGTTTTCTATGTATAATACAAAATATCTATCTATGTATTGTATTGTATTATGTATATCAGTTATCTAGAACCCATAACACAAGCTCTGCTTAGCTTGGGGCTAGATAATGCTGTGTGAATTGTCCAGCATTATTATTATTATTACTTATCATTTAAAAGTCTACGCACACATTTTACATACTTAGTAGTCATCGTTCTTGTCAGAATACGATATAATAAATTATCACAACGACTATACACTATTCAGTCACATTTTAAAACATGGGAGTGTATACAATATTTTCGCAGCTGACTGTACATACAACATACTATGTAGATTTTCATAGTTTACATTACAGATAAGGTACTTACTTACTTGCACTTGCCCGCTCACCAGTTGCATTTCAGTTTAGATGGTAGAGATGAATGAAAAGAAATAGGAGACAGAAATGTTAGCATGTTTCACTTTTTGTGTTGCTCTAACTTCGACTAACGAATTAGCGTTGCAGTTGCATTGCAATGCAATCCAACTTGTAAGAGAGGCCGCACACCAGACAGACAGTTAACTTACGACAATTGTAGCGCCACATTTAAACCGCGACACTTTTGTCGCCACCGCATAATATCTGCGCGCAAGCACGCCAAGGACACATTTGTTCTACTATATTCCGATTTAGAATCCAAGATATTTTATGCTAACGAAAACGTTTATGAATGAAAACTTAGGTAACAAAAACTGATAACAATAACAGACCACAACATGGTGATAGCTAGGTTATCACTAAAACAAAATCTTAAACTCGCATTTGCGTCAAAAAACTTTTAAATTTTAATTCGAACGATTTATTACTTTTTTACCCGACTACCAACAGGGGAGGGTTATGTTATGAGGTTAGCACCCTATGTTTGTATGTATGTGGCCGATTTCTTTGTTCCCACGTAGCGCTGAAACTACTGGTTCGATATCAACAAATTATGTATCGATTGATTCGTCTCAATACCCCGATGGTTATAGGCTATAGGATTTAGGGCTCCGACCCCGAATAAGCCTTCAAAACGCGTATTAAAGTTTAGGTAGCCGCAGGCTGCAGACCCCATAGAGAAAAATTACAATACCTACGACCTATTTTCATTTTCAACTCTATGCCTATCAAATATGACCGATACGTCATTCTATTTTGTCAATGTAAATGTTTCAAACCTTTATAACTTTCACGTAGTCGGGTTGTAGTTTTTAACTTTATCTTGTTACTTTTTTGATTTTAAAAAAGAACGAGATCAATTAAATGATGAATGAAAGCTTTCAAAACCAAAATTTGGCTCGAGTTTCTGTGCTTTGCTTCGATGATACTAATGTCGTTAAATATTTTCCACCAATTACCTGAACTGGCATCGTCCACGAGGGGATCGTCAAATAAAGGGTTACCCCTTTTTATACAAAATAAAACAGATTTTATTTTAAATCGGAATATAGGTACTAAAAATGCATCCTTGGTGTGCATACTTGCGTGCAAGATATACGGGGGTGATAATTGTGTCGCATATCAAATGTGGCGCTACAATGGTCGTAGGTAATACAATTGCATGTCTGGTGTGTGGCCTCACAAAATAGCTTCTGGGGACACGGTTTTTTTATAATTTAATTGGTCGTTTTTAGCTGCAAACTCCAACGTTCGAATTCTGAAAAAAAATACAGGATGACAAAAATGAAGGACCAAACTTTCAGGGGAGAATTTCAGCTTCGATCATAGAACACGGGAAAAATTCAGAGATTCATTCTAACAGATTCAAACAGATTCATTATATCGTCTGTGGAACTAGATTACATACTTATAGAGATAAAACGTCTCAAAAACTCAAATTCAATAACTTTATTTCTTTAGGCTTACAAAATAAGCACTTAGACATGTCAAATTTTATACATAAACAGCTTCGATCAAAAATAAGTAGTTCGCGGCCTAAGCCGGAAATTTTTGATCGAAGATAAACAGTTTTATTATAACTAATTATTATCAAATAAGAAATAAGATTTTATTCACTTCAATTTATTGTCCACTAATCTTCCACAAGTGAAAAATAAACCACTAGTAAGTTTAGATCTTGCTTGTAGATCCGAAAAACATCTAAGCTTCAATCCTTTTTATAGTAATCTTCCAGCGAACAATAGTGACTCCTATAAATGGCCGTTTATTTATTTTATGAAGTTCCTAACAATAGATGTACATAGGTTTATCGGTGTACTTATAATGTAACTGCGCAGAGTAGGTAGGAAGTCCTTTATTGTCTTGCTTTGACATCATCAGGCGATTTACTTAAGTGACAATTTTACCGAGAAGTTAGACATAAAATTATGAGGAATTAATTACACCACACAACTGGTTGTACTGGTTGCAAAATCTATCAATAAATAAATTCAAACAAATTGTCAAAACCTTTCTGTGCAAAAAGGCTTACTACAAAATATCGGATTATTTAGAAGATAAAAAAGCTTGGGACGGGTTTTGCTCCACGCGACAAATAACAACTACCAGGCTAAAGGTTTCTTCGTCGCTTCTTTACTTTAGTCTACATACCGAAGCGAAAGAAATAAAAAATATCACTTTATTTCCGAGTCATTGTTTTATTTTAAGAATTTGACCTTTTTTAAGAGTACATTTTTGTATTTGGAAATTTAGAATTTTTGATTTTGAATAGATATAGGTTGGATTTTTGAGACGGGACAGTAAGGGCAGGTACTGCTCCTTACTTCTTATACAAAATATATCAGTTTAAGAAACAGGATCGATTAGCTTAAAAAAAGTTTTTATATTATAATGTTCATTTTCTGGCCAACTGTAATTTGTTTTGAAAATAGGTGTATAGATAGAAAATTTGTCAAAAAAATTAGATCCTTAGACCATTTTCCGGTATCTAAACCGGTAAAGGTACCTTTACTGTCTCGTCTCAAAAAATCACTCTGCATAAAGTGTTTCTAAATTAGTGGTGTACCTACCTATAACTTAATAATAATAACACAAACTCTGCTTAGCTTGGGGTATAATCTGGCCGGTAGAATAGATATTGCTGTGTGAATTGTACAGGATTATTATTGTTTTAGGCATCTTCTCGTTAAATGGTAACCGAAAACTTAACCTTTCAGGATTTTCCTCCCATAACAAAAACTATAATAAAAATAACTAAATAAATAAATAATGCTGGACAATCCATACAGCATTATCCAGGTACAAGCTAAGCAGAGCTTGTGTTATGGGTACTAAGGTGACTGTTAACTTATGATATTACGTACCTAACATAGATAAATATTTTTTATTATGTATAGAAAATGCCCAGGACACCCGGAACAAATATTTACAGATCGTACAAACATTTGTCCCAAGGCAGGAATCGAACCCTCGCAGCTTCGCCCGTTGCGCCACATCGGTCGTCAAATATTTATAGACAGACCTTTAATTAAAAATTCTGTTACTAAAATCAATACACAATAGGGCACATTGTTCGATCTGTTCATACCTAGTTAAAAGTTAACACGTGCAGAGTCCACGTGTCGTAAGTACAACACGTGTCGCCGTAGCTCCGTAGGTAACGGATGTCTAGAATTTACCTATTGTTAGCAGTAACTGAATATTCGATCACGTTGCAGGATAGTGTTGGAATAATCCTCGCGAAAGTGCCAGTTCGATGTCTGTTAGAATTTTGAAGAAAGTGGTGAGAATTAATCAGAAATTAGGATAAATCACAAAATTTGCAACTAACTGCAAACTCCTGTGCAACAGCTTCTGTGAACTCAAACAAACATTTTGACTTTTGTTTGACTAGTATGAAAAAAAAACATTTCATAGGTTACTATCACAATTTCGTTACGAATTTAGCTCCTTCTCTACTTACAACCTTCGAGAAGTTCTTGAATAATTAACCTATGATCCTCAGTAAAACGTGTGTGCCGTATAGAGTAAAAGCGAAAGAAATATAACGTCTTTCGTTATTCTAAGGTTTTTATTTATTATAGTACTCTGGGTAATCTCTAAGAAATTAATAAATCCCAAAAATTCGAAATCCCGAATCCCGTCGAGATCGTAAATTTTTGGGATTTATGAATAGTCTTTCGTTATATTTATATGTATATAAAAGCGCACAACGCACTTCTGATCAAAGTTAACTAGATAATGGCTAGCGGTCTACAAACGGGTGACATTGGTTATCATTCACTGCTTCTACTATAGGTTAGATAGGTACCTATTTTATCTGAATTGAGGATTTAAATTTCCGTTCATAATCTACTTACGCGAAACCAGAGACAGCTCTGGTAGGAGCTACACTTCCTCTGTAGAAAATGGAGAATATCAAGGGAGGCATAAATCCGCTACTGGTGTAATGGATGCTGAAAATGATGAGGATGATGATGATGACTACTTAATAATATACTTTTTGACTACTACGAGATTTTTTGAATAATTAACCTGTATGATCTTTAGTACGATTTGAAGTCGTGCAGATGAACAAAAGCATTAGAAAGTTCTAGAAAACCAACCCACGCACTTCTGGTCTTTAGTCAACGGCTTACTAAGCTTTACTAGAAGCAATGATAACCAGGGTCGTTCATTGGTAGACCAAAGAAATGATCCTGGTTATCTGGTGGTCTGTTACGTCGCGCGTCGCTCTTAGAATGCACCAGAACAAAGCGGCGGCGGTGGCAGTTGCACTCATATTTGTTTGTATGATGCAATAAATACGTAATCCTTCATGTTTCTGTATTAGATGAGTCGAGTCCTGTAAAAACGTGTCGTGTAATTAATCACCTATGTATTTTTTTCTACTTACACCTACCAAGTCTTGTGTTAGTGCTATGTGAATTTCCCGATACTACCTGATTAAAAAGATTTAAATGCAATTTTTTACCAGAAATCAATGTAAAACAATGTTTATAATTAGTGATGAACGTAATATTTTAAAACTATGTCTTCATTTTAAATGACGTAATAATTAACGGTCAAACAAAGATCTATCGACGGAAAAAAAAATGGATGACCCGGGTTATCGTCGCTTCTAGAATGAACCACAATAACACGACTCCGTTCCAGAGTTGCAATCGTATTGGTTTGATGCAATAAATGAGTAGTCCTCCATCATCCATGTTTCTGTATTAGATAAGATTCAAAAATTTTTGGTGCAAGTTTACTAGACAGGCAGGGGTTAATGCTATGCGAATTTCACTAAACGTATTTAAAAAATGTAAACGCGCATTTTTATCCAAATGTGTAGACTTAGTTGTGTAAAATAATTAGGTAGGTATTCAGATAATAGCCTTTGTAGTCCAATGACATGCTTCTGTAGTATTTCTTGACGTTGTTTTTTTTTAATATTTAAAGACTGGGCTTTTTGGTATGATATTTTTTTGATTTGGTTATGGTAGGGACTTCAATTATATGTAAGGATTAGGTAAGTAATTCAAAAAATTATTGATTCGGACGAATCAAATTGATTGAATCTAACTTGGAATGGAACAGAGTAGGTACCAAAATGTTTGTTTATTAAGTAATAGGTAGTTTAAGTGGTTTCACACCTATAAAGGTCATTGAGGGTAGATAGAATTGAAACGTAAAACTTGAAATAAACAAGCTCAACGTAGGAGGGAGGGCGTGTAGGTGTTATACAATTCTGAAAGGTCACAATTGCGACGTAAGTTTAATTTTGCATTGAAGGATTCGCCCACGTTAGCAAATAGTGAAAACTTAGTCTTTGAGTTCCTTCGAAACGGTAAAAAAGTTTCTTCTAGTGTGTTCTAAGTTAGGTACATGTAACCTTTTATCGTAAACTCATAAAAAGGTACTTAGTATTTGTTCAAGGAAATCCTGAGGAAAATGAGAACAAATCATTGCAAGCCATCATGACTCGACAGAACAATAAATAATCTACAAGTGTTCCGTGTGTACGCTGTTATCTCCCTACTTATGCGAAAGCCTTATTCAATAAAGTCTATCGAGCATCCTGCATAATGCAACAACCAAAGCCCCATTATGTTTATAAGTTGGAATTTCAATAACTGCGCTGGTCTGCGCTTACGCATACTACAAGCTCACCTGCGCGCGAGACGAAAGCACAGATTACGAGCATGTGTGTAAATTGCCTTCATGAACGTCAAGTTATTGCATCGCATTTGACGTGCAGCAGAAGTCAGCTTACGGTCACACTCGCACGCTTAGGCGCGCCTAATGAGAAAGTTTATCGAGCGTTTATTGCGTAGTAGCGGGAAGCTTCGCAGTCGCTCGCTGGAGGCGAGAGGCGCTCCTCAGCTCGCAGGTGTGCCGCCCCACGCCCCGCGAACGCCCCGCAGATCCCCTCCCCACCACCACACAGCTTTCTTTCCTCGGCCGCCGTCCGCCGCGCCGCGCCGCCGCCAGTCGACTGCCAACCGCGAAAGAGAGCGGACATCTCGCACGCACCGCTACAATAAAAGCGCCGCAACTGTAAACACAACGCACTATTCGCGTTGTGCTTCCGTTCGCGATTTAACCTGGATTTGAGGACAGCTAATGCATCTAGTGTCGTGTTGTGCCAAACTTATGGATGGAATGGAATAGTGTGGATCGTGAAACGCAACTGAACTTCCAATTCATGTAAATGTCACAAGTGTCGCACGTATGTGCCGGTGTGGTGTCCGAACGCCGTTTATCGGCGCAAAGAAATTGTAGTCATTGTAGTAGGTATTGTGCAAAAACGAGTTCCGTTGGTTGACGAGGCCAGAGAGGCTACCGAATCTGCATACAGGCCGAGTGGACTCTGTCGCCGGCCGGCTTCGTTGCGCTATCGCAGATCCCCAAATTAGCGGTTGCCGACGTAAATGGAGGCAGCTTGCGGTGTCTCTTTACCTTTTAAACAAAATGTCAACAAGCTATTAAATATTTATGTGGACAGACGGATACGGTTCAAACTTCATTATTAACCAGCAACATCTACATAATTAAATTTAAACTATCGACGAAACATTCAACAGGAGGCAATAAAATCTAACAAAAAGCGTCCCAAATTAGTTCTGCTATCGAATACAACAGTTCTGATAACGGAAAATACCTACCTACCCGTTGCTCTCATTCTAGAATTTGCCAAAATAATTGCGCTACCTAAACAAACGAGGCCGCTGGTTCACCTGAAATTGGGGCGGGCTGCCGGGACCTGGAATCTCTGCCACTCTAGCCCGGCACGTCAATGCTATCAATTAATGCCATCGTAGTTATGCCCTAGTTAGACAAAAGGCAGCAAACAAGCTATTACGATGGCATAAAGGGGCGATTTAGAGCACAATATTGGCTCGCCAACAACAATGTCAGGTTTAATCTATGCAAGCAAATTAGTAATGCATTGAATCTTAGCTACCAAAGCAGGCAGTTCAGAAATAACAGATCAGTTGACGCACATATTGCATTGATATTTATCATATCATAAGACGTTTCCTTACCTATATTAAATTGCTGAAATCTCTCCCTAGCTCGGTAGAATAACTATTCGCTATATTATAATATGTAACGTAGCAAGAGAACTAAAAATACGATGACAAAGAATTAATAAAGAACAATATTCATAACTATGAAAATGACTATAATACAAATTCAGATCATTCTCTGCTATACGGTATATTGTTTCAAGTAGGTAGGTACAAAGGCAAAACATTATATGCTCGTCTATGCGGTAGACATGTTTAACGCATTCACTGACCCACCTCGGCGGTGTGACCCGCAGAGCCACGCCGCCCCTGGAGGATATCCAGATAGACATGTGCGTTGTGTAGGCTATGTTAATTTTAGTTTATTCACATGTAAAAACAGCCTAATGTCCCTTTTGTGTTTTGCTTTATGGCCACGAAGTGCATTTTCAGATTAATACCCTAACTACGAGTACGCAATGATTTCAGAAAGAAAGCAAGAGTCATCAAATTACTTAAAAGGATTTCTTGGTTTACATTTCACTATTCAATCAAAAAAGTAATCGAATTTTAGAATCACTATCTACATTTTTACGTCTACTATCAAGTTTTCACATAGGTAAGTAAAACCAAAAGACTTAAGAGATTCTGATAACGTTTATTCCATCGCGTCAATAAAAGCTTTTTATTTTAAGGTGGAAATCAAACCCAGTCGGAACTACTACCAGCTTTGATCCACTGCATCATTGAGGTCGCATATAGTTTGAATATTATACAGCTCAAGAACCTCGACATTTACAGCACCTAATTCATTAACAGACCCTCTGTACCGTAGTTTGTAGTCTACTGCAGCCTGCATTCAAACTTTTACCTTTGCGGGCTTTAACTACCTCACATAGCCATTCTCAACTCTCAAGTTAATCTTATACTTAGCTAGTTTTAATAGCGAAACCCGCAGCTTGTTCACTTGTACTTGATTCAATAGAACCACTTTTAGAACCCCTTCTTTATAAGTTTGCTTGAATTACTCTCAATTGTATGTCATAGTGTGGTAATACAGAAGCGACATACTGCCTATATCCAGATATGAATGAATATCCAGATATAGGCAGTATGTCGCTTCTGTATTACCACGTATTTCAAATGTTACAACATTTAGGTTTAGGTTTTCTGAAGGGTCATAATCAGTGATCGGAATTTCGGGCGCTTATTTACCTAAAGTTGGTGTAAGACACAACATGGAGCAGTTAAAACCATCTTTCACGGGAATACTTTCCCGTAAATTCCCGGGATTTCAGAACATTCTAAAATAATGATTTTTTCACCGGAACCTTATTTAAAGACGAAATATAAGACACTTTTATTCTGACGCGAAAATCGATTTTTGTAAAAAAACGCGTTCAAAAAAGGTGTCTTATAATTCGTCTATAAATAAGATTTCAGTGAAAATACACTCTAGAAAATTCCAAAATTCCCATTTGGAATAAAACAAGTTTGGGTTCATCTCACAAAACAGACAATTATCTACCTATATTTTTTTTATAATATTTGTTTCTATTATTCTTACGCAATTATCAAACAAATTATAAATGCATATGAATAAGTATTTTAAATTTCGTGTAGAAAAAGGATTTTGGCATAAAATCATAAATATAATTAAAAATGTTTTTTTTTTTCAGAAATATTGACTTTAGTGAAAAACACGTCAGAATAAAAGTGTCTTATATTTCGTCTATAAATAAGATTCCGGTGAAAAATCATTATTTTAGAATATTCTGAAATCCCAGGAATTTACGGGAAAGTATTCCCGAGAAAGATGGTTATAACTGCTCCATGTTGTGTCTTACTCCAACTTTAGGTAAATAAGCGCCCGAATTTCCGATCACTGGTCATAATATATCGGAAACATTTTTAATGCTAACACGATATCATTACATTACTTGTAATGCAACAAGATAATCAACAACATTATTCTAATAAAATAGCTTTTTGTAATATTCAACGATAGATGACAACAAAGTACCTAACTGTTCACACAAAATTGCTCTGTTTACGTTCAAAATTTAATGGTCTCTGCTCCGCCGAACTCTTTGATCTAAAAAAGAACGAGATCAAACAATAGAAATGATTGCGTATTATTGTATAAATGAATGCCACGCAAACCGTGGTAGGCAGGTCGAGTGAAAGGCGTGCTTTCTCTAGCCCTCCGGCGTCCCTCTGTTCTATACGATATAGCTCTTTTGCAAATCTACGCACTCTCCTAACATAGATACCTTACCTATCAATTACACAGATAAATGGCTTTGGAAACTGTATCTATTCACACTTTCCTTTAATGGGGTAGTTGAATCTTAAGTTGGTAGGATCTGGCGATAAATTTGATTCCATTTGCAGTAAATTGCGCTTTAATCCACAGTAACACCTAAATGTTCTCAGTTCCATTATACCCAGCATTTTCTAATTTTTGATCAAATTAGCCCAATTGTCACGGTGCGTTATTCACCCAATGAGAGAGTTTTTCGTAGTTCCTTTCTAGTTCGTGTATGTGGGTCGTCACGAATTGCTTTGTTAGTCCCCCATTTATTGTTCCGTTCTGAACTTATGTTGGTATATTCCGGCATTCCTTTATGTGCTCTATCATTTAGTACCGAAGATTCATTATTATTTACACGTTCTGTTTTGTTTATCTAATAAATATTGGTAGACCTAATTGTTTGTCTATAGAGTCCATGACAGTTTTATTCGAGTTGAAATTTCGCACGGTCCTATACGTGAACTTAAAGCTAACTTATTATAGAGCTCTGCGCCTAAGTGGCTTACGCAAGCTTCTTTAGGTATGCCTTATGTAAGCAGTTTGTGATTCTTGTGAAACTTTGTGCTTTCGGCTTTGACTGCTCGCGTTACAACTGCCATCGACAAATTTGTAATGACGATTAATGAAACATTTATTTTATTATGTAAGTAATACTATCCGCAATTTGGTTCACGTTAACTTAACACATAAATAGTCTTATAGAAACGGTACTTCAAACATTATATTGCGGTGATAATGATAAATCAAGATTATTAACAAATATTTGCTCACAACACAACCAATTATCGTGGAACCGATAAGAATTTTCGCAGACATTTTACTTTATCATAAAGTAGCTATCGTAGAGCCGATCTGTGGCTGAGCAGAACCAAGCCGAGAACAAATTGGGCTAAAGCCAGCAATTCGGCGTCCGTTGCCAATTGATTCTGAACCGAAGGGCCTACCCTTCCTAAACTATCAACCGAACTACAAAACAAACACTTTATAAACAGCCATTCATTTGCTATAGCCTGGTTTGGATTGATATTCCTTTGGTTTCACGCAAGAATAACCTGCTAACAACGTTAAACTAACATCCTTTGCTTGTATACTTTAACAGATCAATAACTCAGAACTGATAAAGTTGCCTTGTTAGATTTGACCGACCATGTTCATGATCATCATGAAACCATGCCAAAAGAAATTCAACAAGCAAAATATAGCAAACCAACACAGAATTGGCGAATTTTGCAATTGCATAAACCAATCTGCATGGTCCAGTTATAACTATTGTCTAAGCTTTCTTCGCATAATGTTTATTTAAACCATATCGAACGGTTGCTGTATTGGGTGATCGCCAGCTTCCCCAGAAAGCATTGCCAAATATTTACGGCGTTGTCGCCGCTCGCTAATGCTAGAACTTCGGAATGAAGCTTCAGTTCAGATAGAACCCGATACGAGGAATTTCAATCTGAGCCATTCTGAATAGCGTTGAGTTCCGGGAATCGCAGATTTACGCATGTTCTGTAATATCCGCTTATTTCTGGCACAGAGTGGGTGACCTCTGTAGTGATTTGAATTTCGCTTTAATATAATGTATAGTACTTGGATTTGATTTAGTATTGAGAGATATCAATCACTTTGATTCAATATAATCCCACTAAATAAATTCTTAGTTTCTGAAATGCTTTTCAATTCACAAACTTATAGCTCTTTTATCTGTTACCAATCACACAATAACATTAGAAACGTTATTTCCATAAAGTTATACGATTGAATACACCAAAAAGTTCGTTAAAAACTTCAAAACACATAATCTAGTTAGTTCTCGAATGTGTTCGACAATGGTTGTTCAGTTAGTCAGGTGAGACAAGGCAGGTAGTCGCGTCGGGGGAGTTCCGTCGAGAACATCTGTCACGGCGGCAGCTGCCTTGCCTGCCGCACGTGCGAACCAACCTATTATTAAAGACCTTTTTTAATTCACATAGGAAACTTCCCGAAAAGGATTAGGATTCCTTGTTGAAGCAGAGTTACGGCTGTACTGCCGGTATAAAATGCACATGTTTTGTTTTTTTGGAAATACTTAGCGAGGCTTATAGCATGGTAGATCTGAACAGAATATAAAATATGCAAAGTGGTGCAAGTAATTTTTTTTGCCAAATCTTTGTCACTTTTTACATAATTTATAAGGTATTTGTTCTGACACCGATAAGCAATCTATATCTAAGTCACGTGAGTACATGAATCAACTAATGGAACATTCGCAAGCGCAAGCGCAGGTTTTTAAAGACTGTGGACACGTGACATTTGTTTACCGGCGATTTCAAGGCCAGTCTGCAATGCTGCGACGCTATTCCGCGCACGTAAGCCCTCTAATGAGTAAAGGTTTTGTGAAATATAGGTATTCATTCAGTTTATCTTCCATCAAATCAATGTCTGCTGATAATAGGCTTGATAATAATTTCGGCAACGGCTTAAAGTAGCTCAATTGTTTTCTGAATTCTATTTTTATCTGTCGTCTTATCCATGTTAGTTTGGTATCTAGTTCTGTTTTCGTATTTCGATAAAGATGAATCTATTCCCGATTAGTACTCATCTCGCCTGTTCAATTTGATCGATGATACTGTATTTACAATCTTGTTGCCTAGATAATGCGTCACAGTATCGATCAGGCAATAAACAGGAGCGCGACAAATGGGCTAAGCTTTACGAGAAAATCTATTTTGAATTTTAATATCTAGAACAGTCGGGTCAAGATGACGTCAAGGCTGTCTGGGGAACAATGACGAGCATAGAGTAAACATCATCTACGACGCAGTTTAGACTACAAGAGATATAATACAGAGCTATAGCAAGTATTATACTCATCAGTAGATCTATTGACAATGTAACATCGCAAGAAAAACATTCTGGATACTTCCGAGACAGCGAGTGGCGGATTAAACTCCAAAACCATTTGCTATCAAAACAAATCCCGAGCACAATACCTCCTAAAATGGCATACCTACCTAACGGAAATGAGATGTTTCGGCATCGTATAAATCTAGATTAACAGTGAAACATCCAAGTTTACGATAGTGATGAATATATCGGTCATAGCGGTATGCTGAATTCGGCCACGGCATTGCACCCTGACCCAGCGCCGCATTGCAGCTCCACACCACACCGACACAACCGCGCTGTTTACTAACGCATACATAATCGCCATCTCAATAAACAAACTTCAACGCTGAACGTAATAACTTGTTTATGAGCTTTGTTAATACAAAACTGTAAATGCTCGTGTCAAAACTGTAAGCCGATGTTGCAGTGATGGTCTGGAACTTTCGAGCTTATGTTCCTACTTCACTAGTTTGTGAGTTAATAGTGTAGCTAAATGCATTTAATTCGAGGACTTTAGAGGTACCTAACCTGCGCACTATATTTCGATATTAGTTACCTATCATTTCGTTTAAATGTGCCATAAGGTCGCATTCTTCATTCATGATGAAGATTGATCGCTATTCTGTTACATCTTGTTTGCAGAAGTAACAGTCGCTAAAATAAAATAAATGTCAGAACGGTAAACTAAACAGTTGGCGAACGAGACGGGCGATTTGTATGTGTTAGTAGACATCGTGTTACGAGCTAATTTCGCTCCTTTGGAAGCAAATGATTTACGGACTCGCTCGTTCCAAGGGAGCAATCGGACAGCTGATTGCCCTGCGGAACTGGCGCTCGTCTTGACATATCCACTCGCAAATTTCAGACGCCGCTGAACGCCGCTGTGATATCTGTGATACCTGTGATGTGCGAACCAGCCCACGGATATTTTTATATGTGATTTACCAGTGCCCAGTACACTCCGAGTACGATAAAAACGGAAAGAGATATTTATTTAGTGTAAGATGAAGGTCGAGGAGTGTAAGTTGTGCAGTGCGAACGGGTGGGGAGGGCACGGACAAGCTACGACGGACTTTTCTATATCTTCGCTGATGAGGCCGACGCACCAGCACGTGGATCCTCGGCAGGAGGCGGTGCTCCTGTCCGCATACCTGTTCAAACTAGGTGACTATCCCTTGTATTCGCTTCACGATCCGTACGCCGGCGTCGGCGCAGGCTTAGGTGAGTATCGCGCACGCCACAGATCTCGCACCTCGATTAACAGAACACTAACAAGCTGATAAAGATGTCCTAACGCTACTAACCATTAGCGCTTCAGATAATCTAGCAGCATGTGAAGGTAATGTAAACTAATTAAGGAAAGTTGTTTACAAGTTGTAGTCGGAAAATACCACTTCTAACTCTAGCAAAGCAAGAACAAAAGTATAAAATACCTTATGCCTATTGATTTTATGGTACCTACTATTGATCTGTTTTTCAGGGAGCTTCCTTTTCATAATGTCATGTCATATTTTTGGTAAATATTCTTTCACATTGAGAAGTGACTTCGGAAAGAGACTGGCGATACGATATATTCTTTCCCTAACCACTTTTATCTTTACAATCAAATAATAGAAACAAATCAGAACTAGTATTAACAATTGAGCTAACTGCAGACTGTTGCAAACAATCTACTGGTAGCACAACTGCAGCGAACTAGTAAAAGTTTAAAAAATCAAATTATCTTTGACATATTCATTGTAGAATTTATTGTAATTTACAAATTTAAAGCTCTGCGAAAGTTGATAACATTCTACTTTTCAACACAAAACACAATTGCAGAATCAATTTTCCAACAAAATTTCACTTTTAAACTAAATCATAAACATAAAATTTAAATGAACCTCCCCTTTCGAATAAAAATTTACATAACTTCTACACAACCGCGATTAAAACTAATATTTCAGGATAGTATTCTTCGGGATTTCATAATGAAACATTTCAGACACAGAGCATGCTTGAATGCATGATGAAGGTTACCACAAATGAAACCTCTTGGATGCAGAACTGAACGATCTGCAAATTACGGAAAGCTCAGTTTTGCAGACTCGACTGCTCCTGACTTATAAATTTGAATGTGTGCGGCTATTTGCATATTTTTACCTCGTCCCTGTTTTACACGTTTATTGTTTCATAATTTTCTAGTTTTTTATTTTGTTATTTATTCTATTCATGTTGAATATTAACCTACATAGTTCCTCCATGTGTATGCTTCCCTAGTAGTAAGTAACTGTTGGTATGTACTGTTGTATAAATGGTACCTAACAACACTATTTTGGTGGTAGGGTTTGCAGCCTCCAGCCAGAGGTAGCCTTGGTGGTAGGCCGGGTAGCACTAATTGCTAAGGTTTGTATTGGTACGGACAAAATAAAGATGAATGAAAGCTCTCGTATACAAAAACAAAAACAACATACTTTGTTTAAATACGAGAAAAGCTCCAAGTAAATAAAACATTCTATACCTACGTACTTATAGCTTATCTGATCTGATGGATCCCACTGTTTGCCAAAATTTGTAAATAAATTATGTTTGTCATTTTTAGCAACGCCATCTAGCCCTAGTCCTAAAAACTTTTTTGATTATAATGTTTCATACTTAGGTATTATTAACTTTTATATTCAGCTATCGTACAGTTCCCAAGGTTTGTTTATTTTGCGGTTTGATATCGCTGTGTGAAACATCCTGTTTTATTTATATCTAGTTTCTGCCTGCGGTTGCTCTCGCATCGTTCTGAATAAACGTTACCGCGCTCAGGGAAAATGAAGAAACCTATTCATTAGTACCTATTTTTCTTTGTTAATGGATCTGTTATTCGAGAGATTGGATTAAATGTTATAATAAATAAACTTTTGATGAGTATTGGTGTTATTTATATTATACCTACGACGACATAATACTAACGAAGTATTTTCCTTGTGAGAAGACTGGCTCGAATGTGATTTTATGGAATTACATAAAATTAATAATAAAAGTAAAAACTGCCTTTATTATTCTAGATTTATTAAGTTTACCCTTCTGCCAGTCCTCCTCCTCCAGTTTTAAACATTGTTTTCTGTCTTCTGCTTTCTTTGTCCATGTTTTCCCTGGTACTTCGACTATCTCTTCCTGGCACCTTTATTTTGGTACTTATTCCTTCTCCCTCTTTCCGGGTCCCTCGATCAAAACCTGGAAATTTATACATTGTCGCACTACATGTTACATGCGTTGTTGAAGTTTGTGATTTAGTATTTAGTGGTTATCAAAAAAAAACTTGTTGTTACCTTGTTGTTTTCTATTATTGTTATCAGTTTTTGTTGAGTTTTCATTCATAAA
Source organism: Eupithecia exiguata (assembly GCA_947086465.1). NCBI lineage: Eukaryota > Metazoa > Arthropoda > Insecta > Lepidoptera > Geometridae > Eupithecia > Eupithecia exiguata. The sequence continues at coordinate 2,928,869 of OX352240.1, forward strand.
TGTCTTAGTTGACATACTATATCTTGGATTTTAAATCGGAATATAGATAGTAAGTTTGCGGGTCCATCTCTCATCTTTCGTACAAATGCCATAAAGAGTTGAGCTGGTAACTTATACGCACATCTCTTTATGGCATTATTATGTACTTGTAATACTGGCTCAAAGATTATGTACCTACTATTGATGTAACTACAACTTCTAACGGTTCTTACTCGCTCGGGCCGACAGGCTAAAAGCAATGGCGTGTTGTATTATCAAGCTTTATTTAAACAAACATGCTGTTCCCACGAGCTTGTTTATATATTTTGTTGTCTCGACTATAATACAAACTAAAGATCTTATCTTGTGTATTAATATTCGTCTTATTTATGGGTTATTCCAGTTTTCAACTCTGAAATCTAAGGAGGAATACTGAAATTCACGATGCTGCGCCGTGAAGATGTTTAGGTACCTAAAATATAAGATGTAAACTTGCTTTTGTAACTTTATTTTTTACCGATTTCAGGAGGAGTTTCGTTTGTTCGGTTCTATGGTTTTTTGTGTTCGTTCGTAGATTTCTCCGTCAATTACAGACGGTTTCTGTAAGTTATTTTGCTATTGCATCGGAAATGATCCGAATTGGTCCCACCCATAGTACATTTATTCCCAAGCGATAATTATTTATGCCGTGAAGCTTGAAAAACAAAATGTACCTACTTTTGAAAAATCACGAGTATCTACAGCAATTTTAGTGATATCTTCGCCAATTCGTAATAGATTTTGATGATTCTTATTTTGTTGTTAAAGGTTGAATTTTAAGTGGTCCCATAAAAGTTTGATCTTCGAGGAATTTTTATGGCAACAACGGGAGTAAACATCTGAGAGTCTTTTCATCCGTCGTTTCATCAATGTGTGATGATGAGTCAATCAAACTAAATTAGACCCGAATTTTAACTAGAGGTCGCTACTTGAAAAATTACATCACGCTATCAAAGTGTTCTTTCCAAACCGATTTGCACTATTTTTCGAATTCGAGGTTGTTTAAAGTTTTTTGAAACACGCCAAATTATTTATTAACCAATTAAGGTTTGTATTAAAAAAACTAACAAAGAACACAAAAAACCAAGAAAGCCACGTTCATATCGCGCCTGATAAAACGAATTCCTTTAAAAAACATACTACCTAAAAATTGACGCATCAAAATCACGAAAGTCCAACTTGCACAAACTTACCGCTTTATCCACCATTATTTATAAACATTACCCAAGTAATAATAAAGCTGTGTTTAATCTGTATAATTTACCTACGAGCGAGACTCGACCTTGACGGGATCCGTGTAGGTACTACCGGATCTGTCCCTTGTGATCAAACTTCGTCCATTCAATGTCCTAAATGGCTTGTTATTTAACATTTTACAAATTTTTCCTTGTGGACATGATGTCGAAAAAAGTTGTCAGTTTCAGGACAATACTATTTTCTAAGAAAATCCTGTAAACGAAAACCACGACAACAACCCACGATGCATTTATTTATCTTCTTTTGAAGTACGGAGATAAAAGAAAAGGGTTTAATTGAACAGAGCTGAGTCCATTTGATGTTAATTTTATTTTGCAACCTAAGACCTTCTAAATTTCTCAAACAGATAAGTAAGAAATTTACCGTACATTTAGAATATAGCCTAACTTAGGCTTCTTATTATACCAAAAACCACGCGTGCTAGTAATTTATAAATACATCCACAAATTATATGATTAATCTAATGTAATAGATCTCGTTGTTTCTTGTTATTGCTGTCCCATTAGAACTGATTTATGGGATAAAAAGTAAGTAAAAAGCCTATGTTTTATCCCAGGTCTAGAACAATATCTATGCAAAATTTTCATATTTTCATATTTTAGTTCGATCCGTTCGGTAGTTTTGGCGTGAAGAGGTAACAAAGATCCAAACTTTTTAATTGATTCGATTGCTAAGCTTCGGCATTGACTGGGACAATAGCTACCTTACAATGCATAAGTCAAAAGCTATAACAAAGCTCTAGCTGCAAGCATTGGATAAGCAAACTGAGTCAGGCTCCCAGTTAATCAAATTTTGACAAAGGCACGGATCCGTGCGAATTAATTTAATGAGTTGATTACACTTATCCGCTTGTGGTGTAGACGGTTAAATGGCAGAAGTCAACATTTTTAGATGTTTGTGGGAATTAAGACTTGGCTGTCAGAAGCAAGTGTGTTTTGTCCTCTATTCAAAGAAATTTCCAAGTTGGTCCGGTATATTTCCATGTCCTTGTTCTAAGATATGGCCTAATTTATGTTTAAATTTATGTTATTGTAAAATTATGTTAGTACTACCTACTTTAAATTCCATTTGACATTGTAAAAATAAAGTTAACTGTTTTGCAGTGCCCTTCCAGGGTGCATGTATGTACCTAGTGATAACCATTCACCTTAGAAATAAGATGGAATGTACCACCTACATGCAAGCAAAAATAAATGAAATATTAAGTTTTTATCATAATCATCATATGGACCCTTCGATAAAGTAAAAAAAGGGAGATGAGGCATTACCATCTCGAAAGTGTATGGCTCAAGTTAGGTTCAACTATGTTCGCTTACCTCAGTTATAGTCGGACCGGCGCGGCGCGGGCGGTGGCGTTTGTGTTTCGCGTGCTTGCTACGACGTATAGTTTTGTGTGATTTCGACTAAAACACCACGACAATGCCCTCGTGTTCGTTCACCAGGTGTACAAATAGCTCCAAAACAAAAAACAAAGCCCAAGGCATCACATATTTTCCCGCGTAAGTAGATACACCAAACTTTAAATTTTCTGATAATCCGATACCTTATCAGTTATCATTATTTCATCTGTAACACGGTACAGTTTTTGAGTGAGCGCTGGTAGAACGTACCGTATCTTCCTTTTTTACTTTTATCGAAGTATGGACCTCTTCCGATCTCCTCCACTCTAGACAATCTTTAACCCTCAACACCCCATTTATGGTCTCCGTGATGTCTGATGACGTCAACCCATCTTTTTGGTGGTCTTCCTCTGCAAAGTTTTTTTTATGAAATATTTCAAACTTGTTGCTTAACCTATGTAGTGAGTGTAATCCGCCTGTACATGTTGATGATGATTCTTAACACGGCTATGAGAATGACTGGAAAGTTGTTAGTATGCTCATAAAAGTAAGATCAAAGATCGTCTATCGATGAGACGACAAATTGACGATGAATTAAGATAAAACATCAGATGAACTAAAAATTGGTATTCTGAAAGATACTTATAGAAACGCGTATCCTTGAAGGCACTCTGCAAATTAAACTGTTCAATAAACCTAATAAACATTAAACACAATATAAAACGATGATAAAATACTGAATGAAAACCGAGACCAAAAAGTGATCAATTCCATCCGATATAATAATTATGAAAGGGGTTGCTCAATCAGTAATAAATACCCAATCAATTGACTCATTAGAGATAAAACTGGATCCCAATTCCCATACCAGGCGAGGGACCCTCACGGATCACTCGACGGGCTGAGTAATGAGAGGGCTGCAGTGGGGTTTATTCTCTGACACATACATGTGAATAACGCGGCGGTTTGCGTTTCAAAAGGGGTATACTTATAAGGAATGAGAGAATACTATACTGCTTATTTAGTAGACACAGGACATATTGACTAATAAAAACATTCTATCAAATCAAAAGTTTCGAGGTGATGTAATATAGCTCCCTTGACTTTGGTTTGGGCTAGGACACTGCCGACTCTCAGTAAGGATTCAAGTCCAAAACAGATAGTAAAGGATCCATGATATGCAACGAGACCTGCCCCCCCCTGTAGCCAACTGCAATGCAAGTCAACATGGCTAGTCGTTATAGTTTGTTATGTATGAAGTTTACGCCAGAAGAATGAACCTCTTTTAACACGGTAAAAACGGTTAGCAAAGTTGCTTACCGTTTGATCACGCTGCTGAGTAGATAATATTGAGAGTAGATTCATTTTACTCGCAGTCGCATAAACAACACCTGTGCCAGCAAAAAAATTGCATCTGGACATTTAAAAGCTGCAAAGTAAGCAGAGCTTGAGTTAGAAGAAGAAAAGAACGTACCGATATCGCGCGTTATTGATATAGGTACTTAAGGATAAGGAATTAGAGAATACTCCACTGCCCATTCAGTACATGAGTCATCAGTGGTGACGTCATTGTAAACACTCCCGGCTAACTATCGATCACAACACAAAGATGGCTTTGTATATTGGGGTACAATGTTAGAGATGTCAGGAAATGGTTTGACTTTTATACTGTGTTTCTGTGACTTTGTTGATGAACTTGGGAAACAGTGCAGCTTTGTGTTAACGGAATTTTATAAAGATAATAATATTTCCGAAAAAGGAAATGTGAGAGGGCAGGATGCGGCAAGCTGAAGACAGGGCGCTATGGCGCTCATTAGGGGAGGCCTGTGTCCAGCAGTGGACTACTAGGTATAGGCTGATAATGATGGTGATGATAAGGTATGAATGATAAAGATTAATAATTATGAACATAAAGAATGCCTAAACGTGTAATAATGTTGATACTTTTTGTTTATCTACTCCTAATTAACAAGGATAAAAAATGCCGAGTTTGTTGTAATTTTTGTTCAACAAGCCGTGACGAAATGCAGTGGAAGCATCCACTTCAAAACAAACATCCTCACGCTAAAAAAATGTACTAAGTATAAAGAATATAATTAATATGTATTATAATGATAATATAATGTACTAAAATACTTTATCTACGATAACTTAACAAGAATCTATAAGTATTAATAAGACACACGATAAAGTAATTTAAATTCGACTTGTCCCATAAAACGGTTATGGCACACCATCTGCCACTTTACCGTCTATTCCTCGACAAATAAATAACATTACTAATAAGGTATACAAAGACCTTGCTTCACATATACACAAGAAAATGTATTTTCTGATACGGCCAATAAAATCAGGTTACGATAAATCTGTCGGTAAAGCTGTTATAGATTGTCGCGGGTTTGAACAGAAATTAGCTAATACACAAGAATTGTCTTCACAATTATTGCAAATTAGTTTTTAGTTTATTTCCGATAATTTTACATGCGAGTTATCGTAAATTGTGTGTATTTTTTTTTTAGGTTTTAGGTACCAACTTTCTGTTAGCAGCATAGTTATAGGTAGGTACGCGTTGATTTTGCAAAACTCCCTCGTTTTTGGGAGGCAGTGGTCCATAATGTGGGCTGATCAAGAAATATCTCTCTATCTAAATATGTCAACCGTTGCCCTGTCATATATCGATAGATCATCAACATCTTCCGGTCCTTAGCCACTCGCTAGGGGGCCTGCACAACATATATGTATATTCCTTCAATATATCGATGGATATCCTGCTAATATTTTATAGGCGAAAGTTTGTATTCAAATAAAACGCTAGCGAACGATGTTTCAAAATAACTAGGACGTTGACGGAATAATCTGTTTCAAGCTCATTGCTGAGACTCAACCCAAACCGAAGAAATCAAATGCAATCCATAATTCATGACGTAATTAGTTGTAAGATATCTGTTTGAATTGCAAAGCATTACTCAAGAATTATCTAACTGCTTGTAAAATCGTTACTATTGCAAAGTGTCTAGCTCAATGTAGCTGCGTTGCCGACTTCCGGAGGTCATGGGGTTTGAATTTGAGGGCATCCTGATTGATAAATTTAATAAAACCGGCCAAGTGCGAGTCGGACTCGCGCACGAAGGGTTCCGTACCATTATCTATAAAAAAAGGGCAAAAAATCACGTTTGTTGTATGGGAGCCTCCTTAAATATTTACTTTATTATGTTTTTTAGTATTTGTTGTTATAGCGGCAACAGAAATACATCATCTGCGAAAATTTCAACTGTCTAACTATCACGGTTCATGGGATACAGCCTGGTGACAGACGGACAGCGGAGTCTTAGTAATAGGGTCCCGTTTTACCCTTTGGGTACGAAACCCTCCAAATGATATTCAAATATTTAAACGATTAGATAAATCTATACAAATAAATAAAATTATAGTGTTTGTTTGAAAAGAATACGTTTTAGAAAAAAAAAATACAGTTTACACTTCATCTCTTTCAATAAACCAATCTTCAAAGACTAATTAAGGCATAGAAGAACCTCGCTGTTGGCATAAATCAGTATCATTCACTTACATATTTAAAATTTAATGATAGGATTCACTCTGTAATGGGACCCTACATCCTCATAAATAACGATATCCAAAACTTTTAGTCTCAAATCTAACGAGTTATGTTAAAAATAAAATAAAATGTTGTCGACCTTGGAGCATCCCACTGATTTCCTCGTGTAGATTTTATCACAGAAAATACCGAGCTCGAACAGTAGCCTATGTTTATAGTTCTATTTTACGGTTTTTATCTACAAAATGTGAAATGAAATGTTTGCTATGCAAGTATTTTCATCTATCATACGAAATAAAGCCTCCGCTGCATTCAACATATTCGGATTCAGCCAGTTTTTGTTCATTGAATAGATCTAAAGCTCGGCGCACACTGTGGATAGCGGGCGATCACTCTACTTTATGCTAGATAATAAGTTACTTATTTAAGAAGAAGTATCTATGTTTAAATCTTTGCATAAATTCCTTTTAAGGAATTTATGCAAAGATTTCTCCCAGGCAACCTTGCCGAAGTAAACTCCAAAACTACTGAATGGTTCGGGCTGAAATTTTGCACACATAAAGTGGAATACACAAAGGACCTGGAATAACTTAATACTTATGCTACTTTTTATTCCAAAAAACGCGCGCGAAGCCGTCTACAAAACGCATGTATTGTTGGGATTCCACAGATGATTATTTATTCTTCCGAACTGTCAATAATTTATTTAAATAATGCTGGACAATCCACCCAGCATCAAAGTAAGCAGTGCTTGTGTTATGTGTGATGCTGATACTGTTATACTTTATACATAAGTCATAAGATACGTAAAAGGCGATATAATAGTAGGTTGAAGAAGCGCAGCACACTTCAAAATGACTGACAAAAACGTATTATTTTTCGAATTATCATTTAAATTCAACAAACACAATCAAAACGTAACAAATGTTAACCCTCGATGTGGGAAGTATGATTCCCGCCGCAACGGGCTATAAAAAGTTAAGTAAAACAATAATCAACCTATCACCGACACGATCCAATGAAAAAAGTTATATAAACCTTAGCTACAGGGAATAAAGTTGAACTTGAAATACAAATCTTCCGACCTTAGTCTTACCCCATAAGGCGGCGTAAACAGAATACTGTAGGTTTAATGCATAACCCATGAGCATTTATGTGTTAGTAATTTATTTCATAGAGTAAATTGCATCATGAATTTTTGAAGCCGTGTTATCAAAACATGCTTTCGCGCGCTGGGAATAGCGATTTGAGATTTTCTTTTGTATCGAACAACTCGTGTTATGGAGGCAGCGGCGAGCTTTGCAGGTTATGCTTGGATTGGATGGTTTGAAAGTACGCTTTTACATGTATAATTCCAGAATATTTATGTACAAGAGATCATAGATCCTTATTTATTTTAGTCCATAATTATAACTCGTGTAATAAGTATAACTCGTTTTAGCTCACTAACGTAAATTAGTACCTGTAACCCATAATTTATGTAAGTACTAGCAGCGCCTCGCGGTTTCACCCGCGTAGTTCCCGTTCCCGTGGGAATTCCGGGATAAAAAGTAGCCTATGTCCTATTCCAGACTATAATCTATCTCTGTGCCAAATTTCATTCAGATCCGTTCAGCCGTTCTGGCGTGATAATGGAACAAACATCCATCCATCTATCTATCTATCCATCCATCCATCCATCTAAACTTTCACGTTTATAATATTAGTGAGATATTTTAATTCTATCAATACTGAGAAGAAATGGCCCAATGATAAGTGTAAGTTCTTAATATTTTCCACACAAATTTATAAATTTGAAAGTAATTCTGTCTACCTTTTCACGCCTAAACGCTTGAACGGATCTTAATGTTCTTCTACAATAGTGTAGTGTGTTGAACTATATGTATAGACATATAGTTCAATAAATAAACAAATAAAAAGAAAATGAATGAAATTTGGCACGTATGTACATAAATGGTATCCCGGGGACGGACATAGGCTACTTGAAAGCGCGTGCGAAGCCGTGGGCAGCTGCTAGTATCTCTATATTTCTGCAAAATGACCCTGACATCAACAAATGCGATCAATATATTTTTCTACAATATTCGCAGTATGGCATTCCGCGTCGGCATTTTATAAGGACACTGTGGCATTGTTGAATTATTTATTACCTTAGTATTTATTCCTATGCTCAATGCTCATATTAAATTGTTGACATTCAATTGGCTATCATCATTGGGAGTACTCATTAAGATAACTGTGGTCTCAAGTGTCAGCCGCCAAAGCGTTTTTATAGCACGTTCGTTTTATGGTTTGATTGATTTACGATCAGTTTTGTCCGTGTACCTATTACCTGCTTCTGTCGGCGACTATCCTCGCTTTTGCTGGTGCCTGCTATTGAATCTCCTTTTATAGGTTACTTATCAGCTCGGAGACGTTTTTCCGCAGTTTTCTTAGGATATGGGCTTGATTGTTGCCACTTTCAGCGAATTGTGCCAGTTTAAATCTTTTTGCAAAAAATCTTGATATGTTACAGTTATTATAATAAATATTCTAATGTGTTTTAAAAAATAAATCTTTTGTTCCAGGTAAGCATTGGCAGTTTTTTAAATCTAGATCAGACTTCTGTCAAAGTGAGTTCAGCAATCACGGTTCTGAATAATAAGGTATGTAATTATTTACCTTCTCTATCTATGTAGGTTACTCCCGAACCAAACGAGACGTGATTTAAGGTTAAGCTTCGGTACCTCAATATATAACATCATTGTTGGGTACGGTATGCGTTTGCTTTCAGAATGATGAATTGATGAACCTATTTGGTTCAAATTTGTTTAGTTCTAAATGAGAATTGAGAGAGAGATTTAGAGTTATCAAAGGGTCCCATTCCACTCAACCAATATCTTTGTCCAAGATTCCTAAGTAATTCGCGTAGTTGATTTCAAATGAAATTACATCGCAAAAAAAAGCATGTATAAAGTGTGGCGAAACCGGAACGTTTTCAGCATAAAATTTAATTTTCCGTTTTCGGACCACTTTGAGACGAAAGGCGTGGGACGAACCCGGAACACCTCCAACTATCTAGCACGTGCAAAATAAAACCACTTTCTGGAATGACATGTACTTAAATCTAATCTGTAGGTACATAGTAAATTAGCTACGATAACATTTACTGTGCCCAACGGTTAAATACCAACCGGTAAGTACCAACTTGGTACATGTTCATTAATTTCCATTAATACTATCAAGTTATAAACCTAACCCACCCACTCACCATTTTACTATCTACCTAAGTCCTGGCTAATCAGCATAATACCTAGATTAGGTACACATCTTCATATCAGCAAATAAATGTCCACTGTTGGACATTAGGCCTCCCTGCGGCTTACGCACTATAAAACAAAAACTTAAGATCAGTAAATGGCTTCACTTTCCAGCCACCCGATCCCACAAACGAACACTCCATAATCTCTGACATCATTATAAAATGTCACATACAGTGTATGAGACAATCTGGTTAGCAATCCCTTTGTCCCATCCCATCGTACCCGCTGATCCACTCCCGTTCCCACTGGATGCAGTGGGTCAGCGGGTCGACCCGCATGCCTACCGCTCCTGTACAACCCGTATTTAACATGCTCCTTCCTGCACGGTGAATGCATTCATAAATTAGTTGTCAGTTTAGTAGCATTTGTTTATAAACAGTGTTGTGCACCGGCTTGAAAGAATTAGAATTTGTTGTCGATATTCCGAAATAGATTTCTGATTTCTTAATTTTATGGCATTGTAGAACTACTTCGAACATCGCGACCAAATACTAAACACGTTATAAACCCACTAGGTGTCCAGGAGTGTGTACTGTGTAATTGTACTAAGCTAAAAGAAGGTTATTTCGGACCCCGTAAGGCCGACTTTTGGAGGGTTAAAACTAATTAAGTGAAGTTAAAAAATGTTATTAGATAAGTAACTCAAAAATCAACGTAAAGTACCTAGGTAATTAGTAGGAAATAAAAGGCATTTTTTTATTTTATCTTATAAGGCCGACTTTTGTGCTTTTTTTCAACATTTCGAAATATCAGTTGATCAGAAAGCGATAGTTATGTATCATTCCTGATCAATAATAAATCGTTCCTGATAACATCAATCAATCCAATGATAAGTTCTTTATTAACAATAAAATTACAATCAAATAAAAGAATTAAATTAAAACTAGTATTTACAATTGAAACAATTGAGATTACTGCAGACTGTTGCAAACAAACTACAGGTAACTCAACTGATCCATATCAATAATCCAAAGATAAGGTATCTACAGCTCCGTGTGATCCTTAAAATGTTATCGAATGAGATAGGTATAAAATTAAAATTAATTGAATGATATTTCAAATTACGAGCCGATAATAATCACACCAGAACGACTTTAGTCGAATTATCCCTCCACATCTCTCGATCAATTAACACGCTTCCGACCTTCACCAGTTTCCACACATCTAAACAATTTAACGAGTCAATAACCGAGTTATTCGATATTCGGTAAACTTCTTATGAGGAGCACAACTTTACTCGATTATAATTAATCGATAAGCTATAGATTCTTGCTTTCGTTTCGGTTCAACCCTATTTTTGTAAAAGGAAGTACGCACGACTTCCCACCCTCGTGATACTTGACAATAACCGAGTTTTGGTACGTTTTCTGACGATTACAGCCCAAGTAATAATAATACCGATGTAAAAACAAAAGTACTAAATCAAAAATCTTTATTGCGAACAGAAATAATGCCACATTAATATTGGCTTATATTTACAAGTATTTTCACTATTAAGCACTATAAATAATACTTTATTAACAAAGAAATTTATAATCAAATAATTGAATTGAATTAAAACTAGTATTTACAATTGAAACAATTGAGCTAACTGCAGACTGTTGCAAACAATCTACAGGTACCTATCTCAACTGATCCATGTCAATACCAGTCGGAAGCCCAAGACACGCTGGCTACATTTCCCCGCTGTATGGCAATGCTGTTGCGCTGTACTTAGTTTTGTGAATGGTTGTAAATGTAAAAGTTTGTGAGTCTGATTGCTTAAAATAAATATATTTATTCATATAAATTGGTAAATAGATGATACAAATTATTGAGGACCGACTGTTTATTGGAACTGTGTCGCGGAATCGGCACCCTGATAACAAGAAATTAACAAGGTTTTTTATTGAAATTCCCAATTAAATTAACATTTAATTTACAGTATATTATATTATACTGTAATGTTACCCCTGTAGGTGGAGCCACCGGCGCTATATTCCGTAAGAGGTCCTAAAGATTTTCGGTTGAACCGACTAGGATTTCGTGGCTTAGTTGGTTAGAGCACAGCACACCCGCTGAAATCGAAAATTTTTGGGAACTCACTTCATTTCTTAGAGATACTCAGTGCACTATAACAAAAAAAACCTTTAAATTATATTTATTTTGACAGGCGATACCACATGGCATGAAAGATCTCACTAGGTATATGATTTAAACATTGCAACCGACCCCACCTAGATTGGCACAAGCGACATACAGTAGAAAAACAAACATTTTCAGTGGCACCTCGTTTCATTTCAAACATGTACTGGTACCTATAGCTATTGGCAGCATAAAATACCTCCGGTTTAACTAAACGACCTTTGTAATAAAGCCTACAAAACCATTAATAATCGCTTCCTCGACGTTTTTTAACTGACCTCCGCCTTATCTAAAGCCACGGTCACATTGACGCGATAAAGATAACAGATCTGTGAAGAACTTAGGACGAATTATTGCGTTTATTTTTTGTTAATTACATAAAGCACGTGATAAGAATTATCAGCATTGCTTTTCTAATCAAAATATTTTTGGTTTGTTATCAACAAAAAACGACTTTTGCCTAGGCACACATTGTCAGTTAGTAAAACTTTACACTAAGTTTCGTTAGTTACTCAAAAAGAGTTGCAATGTTGTTTATCAGCAACATAAAATCTTTTTCGAGCTTTGTTTTACAAGAAGTTAGAAACGTAAAACTAAAGCCCTATGTAGTTTCAATTCAACAACGTTGTCATTATAATAATAAAAAAAAAAATTAATAACAATAATAAAAAACTCATTGCGTTAGTTGACTTATAACTAGGGGTTAATTAATTGTGTTGTCCTTTGGACCAATTTGTAAATTACAGGACAATAAAAAAATCAGCTGTTGCTGTACAGATGAGGAAATTTTACTTGGTCGCGGTTAGGACGCTGTTGCTGCACCCGCGGGTTCTGCTGAGTAGTGAGTCTGATTTCTTTCGCCTGATAGCATCGAAGGTGTTGTCGGTGCGTGCCTGAGAAAACACGGCCGAGGCACTGCATAAACGCGATTGTCGCAACAGCAAGCAGCTTGGGTTATTCTTTCAACATTTTGACTCATATTATTGTATTAATCGATAGATCTCTGCCTTATTAAATCAAATATCCGTGCTACTAATTATGTAGATAAATGCAAATAACACGACGTAAGAAGGAAGGTGTCATGCGTTTTGTATAATGTAAATCGTGCTAATTTCGCAAAGGTCACTATTGACTTGTGAAAAGCAGATCGACCTCGTGTATTATCAGTGTAGTGATATCTTGATTATGCGCAGTACTTCATAGTTTTTACTTTCGTACATTTGTCCCCGACGGACGTACGAAAATTGGTGTTTTATAATAACAAACGTTTGTCAAATTATACAGTGAATGACTTTGCCCAATCTGTGGTTAAATTGAACGGTGCGGTGCGGATGAAGCCATGCGGAAAAACATTTTTGCGCGTAAGTGTGAATGTGGCTTTATCAATTTGCATGACATGTGTTTAAAAGTTATTATTTATTTAGGTACTTCGCTCATTTTGCATGATTTTAAGTTTATTATAGGTATAACCAGTGGTACAGCTGTGATATCATATGACGGCCTCTGTGGCGTAGCGGGTGAAGGTCAGCTTGCAACGCAGGAGGTTGCGGGTTAGATTCTCGTCTTAGGCCAAATGTTTGTGCGGTCTGGTAACATTTGTTCCGGGTGTTCTGGATATTTTCTATGTATAATAAAAAATATATATGTATGTAATGTATTCTCTTATGTATATCAAACATCTATTACCCATATCCAAATCTCTGCTAAGCTTGGGGCTAGATGATACTGTGTGGATTATCCAGCATTTTTTTATTGATCTCTGACATTATTTTTGTGATTTAGAGAAGGTTAGGTTAGGGACGTTTTGACAAAAACAGAAAAGTTAACTTAGTCTTTAGGCTTACAAAATAAGCACATAAACAAGAAAAATTTAGCTCCAACTCGAAAAATAACAACTAACAGGCTAAAGGTTTCTTCGTCATTACTGTGGTCTACATACAGAAGCGACAGAAATAAAAAATACAACTTTATTTCTGTGGCAGAAATTTAACCTTTTCGAAGAAGTGTACCTACATTTATTGTAATAACGGAAATAAAGAATTTTTTATTTTGATTTTAACTATGAATTATTCTTAAAATAAGATAAAAGGTGTTATTGGTTTTCTCCTTACTTAACTTTTTGTCCACTAGTGGAAGAAGTGAATAAGAAACCACTAATACATCTATAAAACCCATCAAAGCAAGCTGTTTATTGTTTTAGCTTTGAATCTAACGTTCGCAATCCTGGCGTAAGGGCAAAGTTGTGTTTTGTAAATTTTATATGAGACAGGGGCTTATACAATTAACCTTTGTGAGTCGTGTACAGTGAACCCTTCTACCAATATTTACCAATGGTTACGTAGGTCCAGTTTTGTGCCGATTTCAACATTGACAGAAGGATATCCTCGGTTTTTCAAAAGTCAAAAGTCAATAACTTTATTTCTTTAGGCTTACAAAAAAGCACTTAGACAAGTCAAATTTTATAGATATTTTGATATCATCATCAGCCTATGTTAGTCCACTGCTGGACAAAGGCCTCCTCTAATGAGCGCCATAGCGCCCTGTCTTGATGTCATGAAGATAAGATGTTTTTTATAGACATTTTTCGGAACAAAGAAGTAGGTACCTATCCTATACTCTGATTCAAAAACCTGGGTATTTTTTGTATACAAAGGGTTACAAACCCCAAGGAATATTGGTTGAAAATATTTTACGACATTGGTATCATCGAAGCAGAGCACAGAAGCTCGAAGGAATGTTTGGTTTTGAAAGCTTTCATTTATCATTTATTTGATCTCTAGTTCGTTTTCGCATTCAAAATATTAAAAAAAAAATCGCTGCACATGTGAGATTGTGCGTTTTTGAAGTTTGTTTTTTAATTAAGTGTTCTGGTCGTTTTCTATGTATTATAAAATATATGTATTATCTTTGTATTATATTATGTATATCAGTTATTTAGTACCCATAACACAGTCAAGCTCTGCTTAGCTAGTTTGCAGTGTAAATTGTCCTGCATTATTTATTTATTTATAAGTGAACTTCTATAGTTTTTATAGTATTAGAGATTATCAAACCTTTTTATTACAAGGCCGTTGAAAGTTACCCACTTCCTAAATGGATATGCTATCGCTGATTACAGTGATTACACAAGGAAGGTATGTAGAGTATGTAGGAAGCTATACTACCTACTTTCTACAATTTCCTTATCAGTAGATATTATCCAGGTAGGTATTAAAACCTACATCCTACTGCTATTTACTTTTTAACTGACTTCGAAAAAAGGAGGATGTTCTATATTCGGTTGACATACAAAAAAAAACAAAAAAAAATAGTGCGAGTCGGACTCGCGCAACGAGGGTCCTTAACTAAACATTATATTTATTACATAAATAAAAGACCTTGTTTCTTGCCAAATATCATGATTCTAGTTCAACAGGAACTAGATACCTACCCTATAAGGTCTTGGTCCATGAGAATCCGAGGTCCGGCGAGAAGCAAAAAAATTGTTTTTTTTTGTTTTTAATTGTTTTTTTTGTGATTAGACTAAAATGTTACAATTTTCGGATTTTCCATTTTTTTGTGCCATAAGACCTTGCTTCTTGCCAAATTTCAAGGTCTAGATCGGAAAATACCCTATAGGTATTTGGTCCAAGGCGAGATTAGAAAATTTTTTTTTTTACAAATTTACGATTATATGTAGTTAGTATTATTGTAGTGTAGGTATATAGAATCATTTTATCGCATTTCCCAAAAATCATGTTTTCATCGATGAGTCGATATTTGTTCTGTGGATGAGTCACTTCTATTCTATAGGTGCGATATGTAGCTATGTAGGTACTCGATACAACCTATTAAGCTGAGATTCAACTAAATTTCTGAGTAACCTTATACGTCAATAATTATTTAGATAGGTAAGTACCTATCTAAATAATTATATTAAATTAAAAAGTAAATTTATAAGCGTTATTTTCAAAAGCAAAAGGAACATTCTCATCTTTTTTACTAAAAAAAGTTGTGAACGTAGTTTGACGAATTAATTTTGAATGTAAGCGGATTAACAAAGAACCTATTTTGTGTTGGAAGAACACCAACATTTCACCCCTTAACGAGAGACTTCATCTGGGTGAGTGCGGTTCGTGCCGCGCGCGGCCCGCATCTCTGCTGAGCTGAAACGTTAGTGTTCTTCCAACACAAACAAGGCTCGTAGTTAACCCGCTTACAGTCATAATAGAAACACTATCTTTTTTAGGTTCCGGTTTGTTGTTGTTTTTTCAAAATCAAACAAAAATAAACGCCCACAACTACTAAATTGCTCCTTAGGTACTACTCCATAATGGTTATTTGTGAGCATGAAGAATGTTTAGTACGTTGTTGGCGCGTTTTTATGATGTTATGAACTATATTTAGCACACTCTAGAAATGCCAGTCAATCGTATTGACCTAATTGTAGATTTATTAACAAGGGAAGTCGTTGCATTCTTGGGGAAGTAAGGAAAAAAGTCTTCGCCTGTGTGACGGAAGGTCCACTTTTTGAAATATGTACAGTACCTATATAACTATGTGACACCTCGTCTGAAATCTAACTCTGTACTAGTAGTAGAGAGTACTGTAGTCAGGCCAGTAAATTGTAAGGAAAATATCAAGCGAGTTTTGTCCAAAACAACAAATGATAAATCACTTATTAAGAATCCTAAAAATCTAAGAATAAAAAAAATATATGTTCTGTCCTTAATTACCCAACTGCACAAGAAGGAAGATTATGTTTTTTTACTCTTACGAATAGGTAGAGCAAAAGTTTAAAGGCCATGTCTTGTTAAGTCTATTGTTTATTGTTCTGTCCATTGTTGTTTAAAAAAAGGCGTGTTTTACGCAAGCATCTGTCATATCAATTTGTTGAAATATTTAGAAAGCGCCAAGCCAACACGAGTTATGTAAGCGGCCACCCTACAAGTAAAATCGTGCGAGCGAAAAACGGCGGCGGGCGGCGTCGTCGGTACGCTTATAAACCTAAGTAAAATAAGTAACCTACCGGTATCTTTACTTCGTAAATGCCATTTTTTATCGACAAAGCCGCTTTGCGAATAACCTACTTACATGCTACAATTAGAACAAATTTCGTAAGAAGGTTCCTACTTAAATATAAAAAAGTTTTCGTAGATTTACGAATTCATTTTTAATGGTTTACTATGTGTTTATATTTTTACTAATAACAACTAAGGATTTCGTGGCTTAGTTGGTTAGAGCACCTGCCGAAATCGCAATTTTTTGGGAACTTATTTAATTTCTTATACAATCCGTAGTCTAAGGTAGTGGTGGTATTTAAAAGAATGATTTAAACACGAGTAGAATTCAGCTATCAATAACTCTGGTCTTGTTTAAAATTCGTCGCTCGTGTTGGATTTGGCACTCGCGCGCGGTGTTTGAATTCATAATGGTTTTTTTACTACACTGCTGCTCTTTGTCTTGATTTGATGGACTCGTGGGTTCTTAAGTTGTGCCTACACTATTAACCTCTATTTACACACGAATTAACTGTAAATATTAATATATTTATAGTCTATACGTGTGATAATGAATGTCAGCATGCACCGTCCCGCTGGGCAAACGCCTCCCCTTTTACGTTTCGCAGTTTAGATTCGTGCCGACTTGGAATTCAACGGTTGGAATCTACCAAAGAAAGAAAGAAATTAATAGATAAAATAAATACCTAATACATATTTTTAACTGGTGGTCAAGCATTGGCCACCATCACACTTGAATATTGTGATGATGCGTCCTGAGATGGAACACGCTTTCCCAGAAGGAACTTATTCACCCTGGATTTGAAGACTCCAAGATTGTATTCTCTCTCTTGGTAGAACCATAGGTACCAACAATAGGCATCAGTTTAGTAATGTTTATATTTTGATACCGTTTCTAAAGCGGTTTATTCACGCTGCTATAAAATATGCATAGTAAGCCAAATGAACCCTTCGGGCATAGTAAATACACAAATTTTGCTACACCTTGTAAAGTTTAGTGACCCCTGAATTGTGTCACGTGATCATGCAGACGACGTGGATCACGACCTTGTTAATTTGCCTTCAGTCATCAGGAAGGAAGGCTATCACGAAGCTCTCTGAAAGAAGGTATGTGCCCAGTTATGCATTGGCATTTCATGAATTAAAGGAACATTTTTATGGCTGTTTTAAAAAAGTTTTTGAATATTGGGATTCTTCCAACACAAACAAGGTTCGTTGTTAACCCTGAAACTGTTAACACTAACTGTTAACACTGAAAATGAAGTTTCCGGAAGATAAGCAGGATTATATCTTTTGTAGGTATGCTTAGACATGACCATATTATGAAAAACAAAGATTCCGCTTTTTTAAAAGGGGGTCCGTGAAATAAGACAAAAAAGATACATACGAACGTTCTTGATGAATGATATTTTAATATGAATATTCCCAAAGTCTCGTATTACATATTGATATATTATTAAAATCTTATAAAATTATTTCGCTATTATAATTCTCACCAATTTCTATTCATGTGCCTAGTTAATAGTAAATAACCTTTACCTATGAGATTTATGTAAGTAGATTATCGATAAAAAGGCCATTAAATCATGTTTTGAGCATATCACTAAGCATCAAATTGAGTCTACGACCATTTATTAAATGATCGGTGTCAGCATTAATGAATAAATGAAATGGAAAACCTTTTAGAAAACTGGGTTTTAGGGATTTCATACATTCATACAGACACAGCGTGTCATAGAATGTGGACCTAAGTTAAAAGGGGGTTATTTTGAATCCTGCAGAAACCGTTTTTTTTTTAATTTTCTGAATTAAAATTTGGTAGTTTTAGCTTTAAAAAAAATTTATTAAAATTTTTATTGTTTTGAAAAACTTAAAACCGACGTCGAACCCCTTGTTTTTAATTGTGGTACAAATACTAATCCCTCGGGAAACGTTTTTTTATGGGACCACAATGGGATCAATTTTGTACAGTATGCATGAATTATCAAAATCGATTCGTAATCGACGGAGAATCGACGAACATAAATAAAAAAAAACATATGAAAGTACAGCTGAACTTAGAAACTACTCCTTTTTTCGTAGACGGTTATAAAGTTAAAATTGCACTTAATTTCATATTATTATTAAATTATTAAAAACCTACATTGTTAAATGAAATTTGAAATTAAACGCAAAGCAATATTATTTAATTCATGCACAAAATAAACAATGCCGACTACTTCATTACAAAAATGCATATAAAGCATAAAAACATGCTGTTAAGTGTTTCCGTGCTTGGTTGAACCCCATCTTTAAGTATACATTTTTGTATTTCTTCAATATCAAAGCCACTAAAACAAATCCATTTTACCAGCTTGGAATGTAGTTTACCATAGGTTCATGTTCATACGCATAGTAACATAGCTGAAGTGATAAATCAAGAATGGAGAAACTGTTTCCAATTGATACATTTTTGACCAAGTCACAATTTCTAATTTGAATTTTCAGTGGACAATGGCAAACTGTTTGTTTTACTCGCAGTTTATTTTATTGTTAAGCTGGATGTATGGTTTTTATAAAGTTATTCAAACGCCAACGTCTTTATTATTATTGTTGTCTTATGTCAAGGTTGCCTGGAAGAGATCACTCATGGTGACAATACATTCCTTTGTACTTCCTCGATTCTCAGCATTTCTTTCTGTAATATAATATATTTTGTCTTAGTGTGATACAAAAAAGAGTTATCTTTTTTTATGCCTACTAAACTTTATTAACAAGAAAAATTACAATCATATAATTGAATTGTAAAACTAGTATTTACAATTTATTTAATTTAAGAGTTATCTTTGTATCGAAATCGAGGCCACGTTACATTTCTTTGCGAATCACTGAAGTCTAACCACTGCTCTTAAGCAAAAAATATTTGGTATTAAAATTCGTAGACGACGTTTGCTCAAGTGTCCGTATTATCATATCAGCTGACCTCGAAGTGACGTCAGCGGACTTACAATACGTATGCAATGTTGTGGCCTTACTTATTTAAATTTAAGCATTGTTTAAGTTATCCCTGAGGGCCATTGCAAAGCCAATCAAGACAATTATCCCATTTAGACTCACAAATTCCAAAGTGGATGTACCTTGTCTACGACGAGGTAAAAGAAGCTGGATAACTCACACAGCTCCATCTTACCCCAAGCCCCAAGCTAAGCAGGGGCCGAATTATGCTAGCGTATTATTTTACATTGATAATGGCATCGTCGCAAATCGTGCATAGAGGAGAGTAAACTCATGATGATACATAGGATGAGAGATTGATTAAATGTTTTTAACCTTGACACGCGTCCCTTCATCTGTAGTTTTTTTCCTCAAAGGAAAAATGCCAAACAGTGTAATTTTCAGACCATTGTTATGATAAAGCGATTAATTTAGTGGAATAAGGGCCTTTGTGTTATGGGTAATAAATAACTGATAAACGTTAGAAACATATATATTTTTTATACATAGAAAACACCCAGAACACCCTGAGCAAACATCTGCAAATCGTACAAATATTTGTCCTGAGGCAAGAATCGAACCCGCAACCTCCTGCGTCGAAGGGGGACCTTCGCGCGCCGCGCCACATTGGTCATCAACTCGTCAGCAAGGTTAATAAATAGTGTATGCTAATTATAAATATAAATTATTTTATAATACCTTGTAAGCTTTGGTGTACTCGCTGTAGGCTAACCTAATTGTTAAACATAAATAAATAAATAAAAAGGATATCTTTAGCTGCATTCGTTTTAAGAACAATTTGTTTTCATTTAGCTCGTAATGTTGGAAAAGTATTAGTTATCTTAATTGGAACCAATTCCAAGTGAAGAAATGGTAAACACATAATCAAGATAAACGCAGGCTATATTTTATGCTTGTTTTTATAACTGACTTCTCTTTTATATTTTGCACGTGTACGGCCGGTTATTTTTATTACTTATAGCTCTTGAATTATGATTTGAATACAAATATCCAATAAAATGGTTGGCAAATAGAGGCACGGAGTTTATTGATTTGATGATGTCTCTGTAAAGCGTACGTCGTTAAAATTCTTGACTTAGGCATCGCTGTAATCAAAAGTTTTTCGTTACAATTTACATTATAACTAAAATATAAGGATGAAAATATTTAGTAACAATTCCGCGAAAAACCTTCTCGCCTTGGGAAAAATATTTATACGATCTGCAGGGATTTGTTCCGAGTTTTCTGGTCGTTTTCTATGTATAAAAATATCTATCTATGTAATGTATTGTATTAAGTATGTCAGTACTATGTCATCGACCCACCATGTAACTGGGCGTCCGACGTTTGACGCGTCGGGGGCGTCAATGGAGGCGGTTAGCACAGGACCGTGGTGGATGGCACAAACATCGGGAGGCCTATACCCAGCAGTGGGTAAAACCGGCTGCGGATGATGATGATGAAGTATGTCAGTTATCTAGTACCCATAACACAAGCTCTGCATAGTATATTGCCTATTAGTTTTTAGTTTCGTGAATTCTTAGTTTACTTACTTCCTATACTTGTCTGCTAGTTTTAGTTTTATCTCACTAGCTCTAAATAAGATTCTCAACACTGTTTACTTTTATATGTCCTATGTAGGCCTTGCTCCGGCCTCCTTCTTACAGACAGGGCTCCCATAAATTTCCTATTTCGCGGACATCGGTCTACTTTCCCACAGAGACACGAGAGGTGAACGAACTGTGGATGCCCCGAAAATAGACTTTATGATTTTTCTAAGTGATCTCATTTCAGTCTGTTTTCTGTGTTTCCAGTAAATATATTGCGCCTTGGACGTTATCGAATTGTTTGAACTCTCAAACTACTTATTAATGCCGTAAGTTTGAGTAAATATTAGTCGTTGAAATGCCTATTTTATTAAGATTAGGTAGTTTATAAATTTAAAAAAAACGGTGTCTAACAAGTTGTCTTCTGCGGATCCGAAACCCGGTTTTCGATTTAGAACCCATTAATTTGTGCCCCTTTTAATTTACAGGACTATCAAAATAGGCACTCAAAAGTCAATAACTTTATTTCTTTAGGCTTACAAAATAAGCACCTAGACAAGTCAAATTTTATACATAAACAGCTTAACAAATAGCAATTATTGTCCAATAAGAATCAAAATGTTAAGTATTGATTTTCTTCGCTTCAATTTTTGTCCACTAGTGGAAGAAGCGAAAAATAAACCACAAGTAAGTTTGTATATCTTAAAATGTAATACAAAATTGTTTGGATATCTAAGTCTAAATTGTGATTTAGATACAGGTCAATATTTTTTAGATGCTGTACGGCAATGCTGATGTTCTGTGCCAGATACTCACCAGTTCTCGGGTCACGCACGCGACACCAAAAAAGTAAAACAGTATTTAAAGACATCACTGTATGTAGTCTGCAAGACCCATAATCAGATTGACCGTAAAGCGGCAAAAGACGATGGCCTTTATTAATAGGTGGCTACACGATTAAGTAATTACTTAGTGGTTAATTTAATTAGTTCTACTGCCGACTCTTCTCAAAACACCCGTATTTGTTAATTAGTAGAACTTTATGATGTTATAGAAGCTTTATAAATAAAAAAACTTCCTTTCATTGAGTTTACAAGTTAGCTCGAACCACTTTTGAGTTGTTTAAACTTCAAGCCAATCGTGATGTTTGAACTTGAATTGTTTGTGTTTAAGTGTTGCTATTGTTTCAATAAAACTTAATTTGCGTTTGTGCGTTTTCAGTCGTTGATGCAAAACGATGGTATTGTTTAAATTTATTTATTTACTGGTTGATTTACTGGTGAATCATTTTATTTCTTTACTGGTAACGATTTAGCATCGCCATTCAACGTGGCAATGCTGCCAGCATTTTGGGCACTCTGCCTTTTGGTGACGGCTTAGATTTTTAGGAAATTGATATAAAGATAAATACTAATTGTTTTAATTTAATAATTTTGTTGAAATAAATATTTACTGGTATAGAGTACACGTTTATTAACCAAAAATGTTATGTTTCTTAATTAGGTCTAACTGGTAGTACCTTATCCATCGATGTAGTCGATGTCCGACTAATAGTCTATTTAAATCGTCTTTTTAATGTGTTCTACTGCCCAGGGCGTATTTATAATTGTGAAAGTTTGGATGTTTGTAAGGTACCTCTTCACGCCAAAACTACTGAACGGATCTGGCTAAAATTTTGCAAACACGTAGTTCTAAACCTGGAATCAAACATAGGTCCTTAAATCCGTTCCCATAGGATATAACTTCAGCCCGATCCGTTTAGTTTAATACAATCTATTTTTCGTTTTTAAGGTGATGATTATAGAATTATCTATCTATCTATATTTAGTAGTTTTGGCGTGAAGAAGTAACAAACATCCATCCATCCAAACTTTCGTATTTATAACATAAATACGAATACGAACATGTATTTAAAACAGTTAAAATGCTGGTGGATTTAACACAAGCTCTGATTTTACTGGGGCTAGATGATGCTGTGGGAATTGTCAAGCATTTTTTTTAATAATGATAATTATGTAGTATCGTCTAATCGCTCAGATATTTTGGCAAGGAATGATTCACATGTTCTCAGAATAGAACACATACCACAATGAGATCTGGACTCGAATTAGAACACGCTCATTAGAGTTGAGTTTTGACTCTAAAAATACATTCTGTAACTCATCCCTGTGTTGTTTATTGTGACGATGAAATACAAATCGAAACATCCATTAATCTATTTTACCTACATTGTTATTACTGAAAGTTTGTTTATAAGGGGTTTCTATACTTAGTATATGGAACAATTTATAAAAAGTTAAGTTTTAATATGATTGTTTTGAAAAAACTAACAACTGATTTCAAATTCCTTAGTGTATGAACACAGGTTTTTTTAGTTTTTCGAGACAAATACTTTTCCTATATCCTATGTTACTCAGTGATAATGTAGCTTTCTAACGGACAAAGATTTTATGAAATCGGTCCACTAGTTTTTAAAATTCGTTACATACAAAAATACGAATCATTCCTCTTTATAATATAAGCGTAGATATTTATGTAAGAACTCTGTGTAACCATAGGTAAACCAAATAAATAAAAACCTTGCATAGTAGGTATATTTTATCATACAACATGATGCATGAGTTAACAAGTTTGAGAGCATTATTGTGATATTTTAACAGGAAAATCTCTCCAAACAGCAGTAAAGAAACTTTCTAGAAGATAGAAGACTCCTTCAAGTACACGTTTTAAATATTTAACCCGTAGCGTGGTAAGTGATCGTTGAAATGCAACGCTATTAACCATGCAGTGGGGGACGACCCTCGCTACAGTGGTGGCCAAGGTCAGTGGGGTGCGGCCCTCTTTACGTTTTATTTAACTACCCGCGTTATAAAACTTTTATTCAGCGACAAATATTGCAATATTGCGGACAGATTTAGTAATTACTGATGGGTTACTGATGGCTACCTGTTTTTGCGAGATAATTCTTGTAGGTGTTAATGTTGTTTCGCCAAGGTTGGACAGTGAAAGCGTTAAAGGATAGTAATTCTCTTAAAATCGGGTCCAGGCGATTTCTAAATTAGTCATGTTTTAAATAATAAATATTTTAGGAAGTACATAATTATGTAACATAGATATTATGTAAGAATAAACTAAAAAAAAGTTTAAAAAAACACAGATAAGCTTAAAACTACACATGAAAAAGGTCATTTTGTACATATTATGCGGGGCAAATTTCAACAGTATCAGCTATATATTTACATCTAAATTTGCTTACACAACACAATCTTAGAATATTAATAGATATATTTATCACCTTGTCAAAATTTAACCACTAGGTAGAGGAAGAGTCACATAACCAATGACGTCATAACTTTGCCTCCGTAAGCAATTTACGTCATAGCTACGTCATGGTCAAACCTCAAATAACCGCAGACTAACCGAACAAAGCAACTTGATTAGTGGCTAGCTTGTTACTACAGTGAAGTAAATAGCAATGCAACTATACTTAGTTAGGTATATCATTTATCTATTATAACTAGTAGTAATACTAACTCAGTGAGGTCTATAGGGAGGTACCTTTATACTCCGGACATCTCCTTCCTTAAACAATGTTTAGAAATATGGCCCACACACTGTGTTGTTCATTTTTGACGATTACGTCAAAGAAAGAACTTTAAATCGACAAGTAGTGCTAATTATAGCACTACTTGTCGATTTAAAGTTCTTTCTTAGAATGAATAGTGCTTACAATTATAATATACCTACTAGCGTCTGCTCGCGGCTTCGCACGCGCTTTTCCGGGATAAAAAATAGCCTATGCTCGACACCGGGATACCATCTACTTCACTGCTAAATTTCATTGAGATCCGTTCAGCTGTTTAGGCGTGAAAGGGCGTTAGTTACTTTCGAATTTATATTATTAGTATGCATGTATTTCTACATCTATTTATTAAATCTATTCTCTATAATTATTAAAGTTGTAAAACGCCAAAACAAGAATTTTGGATCTCGTGATGTTAGTTGTTTACAACAATTATTTCTGGTGGCTGACATTATTTCTTGGGCACTAATAGTATTTTCACCACTTATTGGCTGCATTTTGATACCGAATAAAAACAAAAGAAAATACTAAAATAATAAATATTCACCAATACATCTGAACGGACCAGCAGTCCACAAACCAGACTGATGTTGCTCATAGAAATATGAGTAATATCCGTCTGGTTCGTAGATAGGCCGTAGATGAAAACCTGGGGCTAAAATAAATACCCTTCAAGCTCAGTAAAGTTAAAGAAGCAGTAAACTATATATACCTAACCTTATTCTCAATATCCACGAGGGATATCGTAAGCGAAAAGCTGCTACGTTTCGCTTCATCGTGCGATTTTTATGAATTCTTGCCTCGTAAGAAACATGGCTGGAATGGTTTTTCCACCACCATTCGTTTCTATCGAGTGGGATTTGAGCTTTGAATTTATGACTACTTTCCTATTCAAAATTAAGTCCTGACTAAACTGTATTCTGATTTGATTTATATGTGTCTCTGAGAGGTCGATTATGTAATCCTTGTCATCGACGTTATCCTCTTCGATCCACTATTTCGCATGGGCGCCGGCTCTACCTAGGTTTATTAGACAAAAAACTATTTATAAAAACCTCCTACAATATCAATCTTAGTACCATAATAGTCAAAGTCTAAGCAAAATTTTTTTTAGCTTACAAAATAAGCACTTAGACAAGTCTAAATTTTATACTATAAACATCTTTATAATTATAGTTATTATTATCAATTAAGAAATAAGGTGTTATTGATTTTATTCACTTAAATTTTTTGTCCACTAGTAATAGAAATTACTTACCAGATGTGTATTTTGATACCACATTTATGAACATCGCTCTGCCGTTTGATGCTCGAGGGTGAGTAAAAAAGAGTTTCCGCCACCCACAGAAAGAAACACTCGAAAAACATAGCCCACGTCTAGCTGGTAAAAACAGAACAACAAAAATACGCCTACCATTAAAGTATTTTCTTCCTTATTTCAGTTATAAATAGGTAAAGCTATAAAATAAAATTAGCTTATCTAGTATCTCGGGAAGGAAACCCAAAGCTTTAATTGGTATAAGTAAACAACGCTCTCCCTTTCCTGTTCGAAACCAATGTTTTGCGTGGGCTGATACCTTTTTCGAAAGGTCTTTAACAAACATTTTATGTGGTTGATTAAATTTCATTACTTAGAAAAGGCTTTGATGTTTTAGTAAAAACTTTAAGTTTTCCTATTTGAAAATTTAATGACTGTATATGTATTTAACAAATGTACCTAACTAATTATTGATTTAAAAAAATAATTTTAGTATGTTGATTTTTTTTATTTATAAGGAGATAATTGTACGAGTATCTATGGTTAGGATTAATTATTTTTGTAAAGTGATTATTAATATATTGTATTAAGAATTGAGCAATTATTTATACGCATGATTATTGTAATTATTTATTCTTATGGAATAAATGGCTTGTTTATTTTATTTTAGTTAGTAAGAAATAATAGTATTCTCATATTACTGGGGTCCCACGTCACTTTATCTACACTATAATAATAATAACAATATTATAAACAGGAAAGATTTGTTTGTTTGAATTGAATAGGCTGCAAAACTACTGCACCGATTAGAAAAATTATTTCACCATTAGAATCCTACATCCTCCTGATTCCTGATGAACATAGGTGATAGAATATACCCGTGCGAAGCCGGGATAGACCACTATTGAGAGAGTTTTAATAAAACTGTAGATACCCAGTAGAACTAAAAATACACACAAAGTAACTTATAACTTGTCTTTACCACACCTGCAAAAAAGTCGTCTGAAAAACAATGCTTTCAAATTCTGTTCTTTTTACGTCTTTTGCAAAATAAACTAGTCAATAAATAGTTATTAATTTAGCCGTACCTACGTGACGTATTCTGTCACATTCTGTCACCGAATCGTAAAACCGGAATGAAAATCGGTCTAATGGAAAAAACAGAGAGGGTAATGTACGCGGAATCAACAAAAACGTTTACAAAAACAACTGGTCTCTAGGTACCTACACAGCCAAATCTAAGGTCATAGACCTCGCGATTCGTTTATAGGTTTTTTCTCTGTCTATTATCTTTAACAGTAAGAGTCTACGTCATCAACAGTTTGTTTAGTATCTACAAAATGTTTTTTTCCTTAGTCGTTTTCGTAACAGCATCGTAAAAAATATAATTTTGACTCTATTATTGCTAATGAAGCTAAAATTAAATTTGAGAGAAATGCTTTGGCGATATTGGAAGATGGCGGCAAGTCATATATATAATTATTTATAGGGTGTTAGGAAAACTAACTGTACTTATAACAAACATTCCACAACATACATGGACCAACAATGGTATGGTAAACTAACGTAGACCAGTTAATACCAATCGTATTAACTGGTGCTCAGTTCAAGGTAAATATTTAAAAGCTGTCGCGATCCCCTTTTGTTTTATGTATAGGTACTGGAGGCCTGGATTTGTGACGTCAGTGTGAGTAATTGTATGAAAAACAAAAGACAATCGCATACTCACTTAGCCACTCAAGTTTTTTTCAACATCGCTCGGGGCTGAGTGACGACGATCCGCTAAAAAGCGAGTAAAATAACAAAATAAAAGTTGTGTATCATAAGCCTACATGTTTAAATAACATACACTTTATAAAACAAATAAAGCAACTACAAAATTATGCAAATATTATACCAAATTACCAACAAGCTAACGCTTAGAGCTAAATCCGAGAAAAAACAGAGTTTTTAACGAGTTAAAGAGCTTTTCCGCTTCACACCGCATCGAGGGGTTAAATAAATATTTTTCTTGGTTTAGATTCGGTTAAACGTTCGAGGATTCTTTTAAATCCTGAGTGCCTAGTTATTTCTTGCAACATTCTAAACATAACTTAAACTTTATAAATAGGTTAGTATAAGAAACTAACCTAATCTTTCCACACATTATTCCGACAATACGTCCGTTCTGTGCATCATTAATCAACCACGGTGGTCCCATAACTTTACCGTTACGAATTTACCTTTGAAAAATTATGCCCTAAGAAATGCCTCGGGCTCATTTTGTAAACCACCGCTCTGATGGTAACTGCACTCTATGATCGCAGCTCGCTACCGTTTTGAAACTGGTTCTATCGGCAATTTTGAATTTAGAACTGTACATTCGATCTATTTGAACACGATGAAAAGAGTCTTTAGACAAATGAGGTTATTATTCGTAAGCTCTTTGGTTATCAATTTGTGTAACCCTCATGTTTACATTTAAGCTTGGAAAAAAATACAGAAAAGCTTAGTTTACAAAGCAAATTCAGGGTTAATTCAGGCGGCTGATATTTTTATTTTAATTGTTAATAATAAACAGTGCGCTCATAAACTTGGGCTGTTGTTTACGAGACCAATAAAAAGTTCCATTATTGTCAAAACATCTTGGCACGAAACCTCATATGCATTCGTCATACAGAAAGCAGGTTAAAATCAATAATTAGTCATATCAAGTACACACAAAAGCTGTGCACGGCGCATTATAGCTGCATAGTATCGTTTGTTTGACACCGTATGGCTACGTTACCGGTTTATGTGTACTGTGTAGATAGCGTGTACCGTGTGCATGGCGTTGACAGCGTTGAGTTGCGCGGGTGCCATAATCGAGCGTGCATGTAGCAATGACGTCATTAATCTCGTATTCGTGCGAAGCGTGTACGTGGGTTGCAGTGGACGTTATCACATACATTTGCTTGCAAAGCGAAGCTAGACACACGTGTGTAGCGTGGCGGTGGGCTGCAAAGGACAGCACCCGCCTAGTGTTCTACCCGTTTGATTGATTTGATTACTTACGAGTTTAAAATACTAGAAACATTAACCCTTTCACTGCCCAGCTAGTCCCTGCGGTGCGATCCGAGAAAGGCCGCGCCGTAGCTCTACAATGGAGATGTGCTCGGTACTGTAAATAATAGTTAGTGTTCTAATTAGTTAAGAGTAAGTAGCACCTAAATACAATACTTAATTGGATTTTATAATTTACTAAGTATTAATTTTGTGTAATGAGATTTATGAATAAAAAAAATCTGAATCTAAGGTTTTAACCCCTCGTTACATAACAATTTAGAAGATCTGTAAAAAAACTACATTTTCCGGCAGCCGGTAGATGTCGGAGACCTGTGCAAATGCAGCCAACCGTCTCAGACTCGTGGAAAGTGTGAAAAATTGTGATAAATGACGATAATTACGAAGATAACTTCCGAAATACGAACTCACAAAGTCCTTTACGAGCGGCGATTATTTTGCTTTTTTTTTGTTCATTTGTTGTTCACGGTAGATATTTGCGTCGTTAGGAATGACGGCTGTGCACAGTGTGCACTGAATTTGCACCTACCTTACCTACCAATACCGACCCACTCCCCACACCCACACGCGTAAGTCGGGTTAGGGTACAACTCATCCGAGAAAAATCGAACTAGTAGTTTCAGCGCTACGTGGGAACAAAGAAATCGGCTAAATACATACAAACATAGAAACTTAAGGTGCCAACCTCATGTTAACCCTTCCCTGTTGATAGTCGGGTAAAAAACTCAGTTGTTCACTTCACTTTTTGGTAGGGATACAACTCGTCCGAATCAAAATTCAGTCCATACCACAGACTATCTAGAATATATAACAAAATACCTGAATGCATAAAAAACTAGGACAAACATGCACTTTTTTGCAAAAAGCTAAAACAATTTTTACTAGATAAGTGTTACTATTCCGTGAACCAATTTAATATGGACAAACTGACATGAGAATTAAATTAAGGACATCATAAATAACTGACATTCTGACTACTAGTATAAGTTTTAAATTATCAAATTTGTGTATGCATGCAAAATTAATTTTACTTCCAATTTTAAATTTTTATTAATATTAGTTTGACATTTCTTTTATATTCAATCAACTATTACCTATTGTATAAAGTGCCTTAATTTTTGCAGTGCCCTTACAGGGTGCGTGTACTGCCACCTACACCTAACCATTCACATAGACTAAGAATGAATTGTACGTACATGTAAGCAAATAAATGAAATTGAAATTGAAAACTGAAATTCTCCCGGTGTTTAGTTCGGATGAGTTGTACCCCTTTTCTAAAGTGAAGTGGACAACTCATCAGCGAGCGGATGATAATTTCGCAGACGAGTTGTACCCTAATCCACTTATTTATCGCTTTGGAGTAGGTCGACGCCTACCCTGCAGCGTTTGATTTACTCTTAGGTTAGAAAAACGATGATTTATAGTACTTTCGTAGTCTGGTTTTAATAAACAAATTGAACCATAATCATTTTTTTGTGACGTGTCCAAGAGTTCTGTACGGTGTAAAGGAAATAAAGCACTTTGAGTTTTTAAGATTATTTAACTACTAATAATAATATATCCCATCTAAAGAAAGGGGAAATTAAATGAAATCCCGAAAACCGTCGTTCAAAATTTCGTGGTGCACAGTTGGTATTATACCTGTAATTAGGATAGGTCGCGAGTTCAAGAACAGCCGAAATAGTTTTTTTTTGCGATATGTATTATTTAATTCCTTAGAGATTCATCCGAGTAGTAGCGATAATAAATATTTTTGTCGAATTGCAACTCTCGTGTATTTTCTTGTTGTAAATTTAAGTATTTTTTTCGATTTTCAATTAAAACAATTCATTAAGGCATGAAACGGCGTTAAATAGGCAGGTACCAAATAGATAGAAAAAAGTATTTTATTGCACACTTAAAACTAAAAAACAATAAAATGAAACAAATATAACATGAGTGACAATTGGCGGTCTTATCGCTCATGAGCAATCTCTGCCAGACAACCTGGCACCTCACGAGAATTTGAAAGATATATAGAGGGCGTTGACCCAGCCAGTGGGACAGTAACGGCTGAAAATACTAACTAATAAAAAAATCACTCATTTCGTAATTATACCCCCCTTCGGTTTGCTGTAAGAACACTATTAGGTTTAAGCTCGCCTTTGTTCATGGCCATTAGTTGTTAACTTAAATATGTATTGCTTCCGACTGGTATTGATATGGATCAGTTGAGCTACCTGTAGATTGTTTGCAACAGTCTGCAGTTCGCTCAATTGTTTCAATTGTAAATACTAGTTTTAATTTTTAATTCTATTATTTGATTGTTAATTTCTTTGTTAATACAACTTTTATGCATGATTTATCTTGTGCGGCAGTAAAGAATTTAAGAAAAATGCTCAGGTACAAACGAACAATATTTAATCTGACAAAACCCCGTTACGTCTCAATATTGTTGTAACTAACAATACACGCAGTAAACTTTGCACCTTTGCATGATAAATCGTTACAAAAACGCGAAAAGACGACGTCCATTGAGGTAGATATTTATTTGTATGGAAGGCCGCCCGACCGTACGACATGGCACAATGAGTCTGGTACAGTCAGCAACAAAAGCGGATTCACATTATTTTTATGTATAAAAAATATTTCAACCCAGCTTCAGTGTTTCGAAAAATATTACATTCAAAGTTAGTAGTTACCTAAAAGGATTGTTAACTTTCGGAGAAACAAATGTATGAGATATTGTAAAAAAAATACATCGACGAGTACCTGGGGGACCTACCCAAACGAATAACTTGCTTACCTACCATAGATCCCATGCTAAGTCTCTCTTTCTCTCAATAAGGTTTACGTACAATAAAATATTTTCTATTTATATTTATTTATATTTCATTTTATTGCAATCATAATTGTTTATTGCCTGCACATACATTATTAGATACTTAATGATCTTCCATTCTTTCGTACTATATTTTATCTAGGTTCAAAGTTTTCCCTGTGTGCAATAAAGAATTTTCTTGCCGACGGTACAAGTAGACACAAAAAGACGTCAGATGTAGACAGTAAAGTCGGCTTGTAGAGCAGCTGCATCGTCAAGGCAAACCGCCCGTCTGTAAGGGCCTTAAATGAGTTTTTTTTATTTGCTAAGCCTGGCCCGTGGGGTTGTAATGATCTCTTGTATAAATTATAAGGGTTTTGCATTTTGAAAACTGTTCTAATAAATAAAGTTAAATTCCAAGACAAATTCATCATTATCATCAGCCTATATTAGTCCACTGCTGGACATATGCCTCCCCTAATGAGCGCCATAGCGCCCTGTCTTCAGTTTGCCGCATCCAGCATCTGCATGCAGTCTTTCGCAAATCGTCATCCCACCTGGTCGGAGGGCGTCGTACTCAAGAACACGTCAAGACAAATTATGAACCCTTTATGTAGACTCTAAAATGTAAGTAGGTTCCATAGAAATCTATGCTTATGCACGACTGGGTTCTAATGTGTAGGAAGCCTTTTTGCGGGGTTTGTCCAACCAAAGGAAACACGGCGGCGCTTTGAAATTGGAGTGGGTTAAAAATCGGAACTAGTTTCAAGCAAGTTTAACCTTTAAGGTCGTTAAGTATGTAGTAAAAACTTACAAACTTTACGACAAAGCCCCGAAAGTTTGATTTTCATCAAGACAATAAAAAACTTTGATCAAATTAATTTCAGAATAGTGTTTTTAATCATGATTACCAGGTCATAAAATAACACCGGACAACCATCCATCATCAATCACTTTTCAATCATTTATCTTTTGTACCCTACTTTAGGGTTGATAATGTGTTTAATATTCAAAAGGGCACCTAGCACTTATTTCTAGAATCACCTGCCTTTGACTCATTGCCGTGATGCGTCGAACACGCAATACGTACAATACAATGAATACATTAAGTTGCTAACTTACATTTTTAATTACGATAAAAACCTTTAAAAAAGTTACGTAGTAAATAGATAGATACATGTTTCTATTTTTTAAGTTTGAAGTTATTTTGTCTGTGTAAAGAAAACAACCACATTCGATATATGAAGGAAGTTTAGAATCCTTCAAAATTCTCAAATTACATAGATCGTGAATTGATTGACAATTGAATTAGAATTAAGAGGCTCCTCCATTTTTGATGCCGGTTAAAAAGGGATCCTCGTATGCTCTAGTCTAGTCGAAGCTGTTTTCAAAAAAACATAGTTTTTCGCTTCGATAAAAATAAAAAAAGTTTTGCGTCTTTTTGATATCTGAATATTCAGTTTAAATACTTTCAGTAGATAGGCACCTGTCGGCGAGCGATAAACGTAAATATACTTGTCGATGTGTGTATATTGTCGGTTAAGCTAGTTTTAAGATTTTATTTCTACGCCTTGTCGGTGGAACATTTTAGAGCTTATGGGACGTGAACAAATGCGTAGTAAGCTCTGGAAGCCATATAACATTCTGGAATATTCGAGAGTTTCCTAGTACGTTTTCAAGGGACCGAGACGTGGGTATAAAAGCCGGAAATTGTCCTTCGGTCGTCAGTTCTATTTTAACAGTCAATCTGATGTGACCTAAACCAAACCTAAACGGAAAAGTAAACAAGTTCTGATCTGCTTTCAAGGCCCGAGCCTGCGGAATAGTGCACCTAGCATTTATGAATTCCTGAAAGTTTAGTGTTTCAGTGTTTAGTTTTTGTAACTAATGTTAAGTGCTGTAAGAAAACGTCCGATAGACTTAGTGCTTTAGTGCTAGTAGTAGTGTTTGTGTGTGTGCGGAAATAAACGCATAGGTGTCATTCGAAGGTCGAACTTTCATTGCATCATCAGGGATCCTATCTAAGTACCTATACGCCGGTAGCCAGGTTTGTTCACACTACAGTTCTGAGTCATCTAGCTACTTCACACCCCTTGACTGCGTCACTGCCTCTGCGTTTGGCGAGTGCCACGTGTAGAGCACCTAGTGAAAGCTTTGAGCTCGCACCCCCCGAAACTTGCCATTGTCTGCACTGACCCTTGGCCTGGTGATTGAGGCTGTAGAAGCTGGTATCTTGAACCGATCGCAGTCGCCGCAACTCTCCCTGTTTATCTTAGGTAGACCTTCTGTAACTTCTTGGCCGTGACGGTCCCGGCGTAGATTCGAACCCTCAAATTCAACCCGTGGATGTCGTAAATGCTGATGAAGGGAATCTACCAGAGGAAGGCTACCTTGCCACCAGAGATGAGCTACGTTTCTACGTTTCCAGTCGACCAATAAGATCGCTCCATTATCGCGACATTTTTGTCACGTTTGAGCGATCTTATCGTCGGCTGGAAACATAGCAACGTAGCACATTTAAAATTAATTAAATTCCTAATAATTATCGATTTCGGCAGGACTCGAACCCGCGCCCCACCCTCAGTACGGGTGTGCTTTATCTAAGCCACATGTGGGTGGCAAGGTGGAAAGCCAGCCTTAGCGTGTTAGTACTACCATGTGAATAATATAAGCGCATTGCGTGTAGTGAGCGCGTGTAGTGTTAACTACGTACGCGTTAGCGGTAACGGCAGCCGCTTCGCGGAAAATTGCACAATGCTGTTCGCACCGTTTAAAATATTTCTCTAAAACGAATCTAATAAAAATCATTTACATAGCTGTTATTATAAAGCTGGTTACTATATAAAAGTCGTTTTCGACTAACTCGAGGATGTAGATTACGAATATGAAGTCATTTTCAAAATTCAATTTGCTGACATATTTTTAATCCAATTTTTACATTATACGTATCATTTTCGACTAATTCGACGGCGTAGATTACGAATATGAAGTCATTTTCAAAATTCAATTTGCTGACATATTTTTGTTCCAATTTTTACATTATGCGTATCATTTTCGACTAATTCGACGACGTAGATTACGAATATGTAGTCATTTTCAAAATTCAATTTGCTGACATATTTTTGTTCCAATTTTTACATTATGCGTATCATTTTCGACTAATTCGACGACGTAGATTACGAATATGTAGTCATTTTCAAAATTCAATTTGCTGACATATTTTTGTTCCAATTTTTACATTATGCGTATCATTTTCGACTAATTCGACGACGTAGATTACGAATATGTAGTAATTTTCAAAATTCAATTTGCTGACATATTTTTTTTTTAATTTTTACAATATACGTATCATTTTCGACTAACTCGACGGCGTAGATTACGAATATGAGATAATTTTCAAAATCCAATACAATTATTTTGCCATTTATTTTACACAACTTACGAAATGCATAAAAAATTTGGTAGACTAGATAGTCTATTTTCTACCTCCTAGATAGTACGTAGTAGATACTTTTGAATTAATTTTTGTAACATTACTTTCACAATAACGGGTAGGAAACGGTTTCGACCACAAATTTTATCTACGAATGTGTGACGTCGTAAAACACATTACTAAACGAAAATAAACCTTATTGTGTTTAAATATGGTTGTTTAAAGATGCGTTTGAATGAAAGTCTTAACGGGTGACCAGACCGCATCCGTCCGGGACAGTTGTTCGGGTAATTAGAGGAGACAAAAAATAACGGTGCCTCGTATTTTAAACACTATACAAATAGTTTATTTCTTTTGAGGACTTCTGTGACGCGGCGGGCGAAGGTCCGCCTGCGACGCAGGAAGTTGCGGGTTCGATTCCCGTATGGTATGTTTGTATAAGTATAAATATTTGTACGACCTGCAGATATTAGTTCCGGGTTTTCTGGATGATGACTAATGTATAATTTACAGTTGTATGGTAGAGATCGCTCGTGAAGAGATATTTTGTTTGACTAATATATAATATTTTTTAAGAGTGCATCAAAGAATTTTCAATTCATATATCGATCTAAGAAATGAAATAAAAGTGCGGATAAGCACTATAACAAAAAACCTTATATATCGATCTGTCTCTAATAAAAAAAACTGTTATGTTATGTATTGTATAGGTAAATATGTATATCAGTTATCCCATAACACAAGCTCTGCTTAGCTTGGGGCTAGATGATGCTGTGTAGTTCAAGTCCCGCCGAAATCATTTTTTTTTGGGAACTTATTTCATTTCTTTTATGTTATTCAATTCAAGTATTTATCTACTAAACTATAAATATCTGAATATTTGCAACAGCTAGCATTATTTTTGATAATTTCTCTATCGTTAATTATCACTTATTATAATTAATAATTATCACTATTAGCCGCGTACCCACCTAGCGCACAGGCTCGCGCGGCAGCCTCGGTGTCCAGATCGCGAGCGATGGCTCCCGAGGCAGCCTCAGTAGTTTTGTTCAATTTACACGAGGCCGCCTCGCGAGGCAGGCTGAGCCGCTAACCACAACGCTGGGTAACCGTTCCCACCTAACACACAGCGCTCACTGAGGCATCTTTGAGCACGTCAAGTTTACCGACAACAGATGGCTCGGGGCCGAGCCGTGCTCAGCCGAGCAAACGCGCGCCCGAGGCACGTCCACACCAGCCGAGGCATTTGGCTCGCGAGGCTGCCGCGCGGGCGTGTGCGCTAGGTGGGTACGCGGCTATTAACGATTGAAAAAAATAGGATTAATTGTGAATTGGTAACATACGTAGATAATCAGTATTCTAAGTCACGAATTCACAATCACGAGGAAAAAAGCCACCTTCGTCTGAAATAAATGAAAATCAGTGTAATTTGGGAAACAATGGAATCTTAATCGTGATTGTCTATTGTTTTTTTTCAATCTACGCTGATTTTATTTCATTCAAAATTAAATGTGTTTCGTTTACTACGTCGTATTGCGCGAATGTCTAGGACATTCGC
This sequence comes from Eupithecia exiguata, assembly GCA_947086465.1. Classification (NCBI taxonomy): domain Eukaryota; kingdom Metazoa; phylum Arthropoda; class Insecta; order Lepidoptera; family Geometridae; genus Eupithecia; species Eupithecia exiguata. Next base: position 2,965,660 of record OX352240.1, read on the forward strand.
GCCGACTTTGACATTGAGGCCGTCAAATAAATTCGTTTCGAAATGAGATGCCACCTATAGGGAACCATTTTTTACTGTTTAATTTTCAGAATTTATTTTATTCGAAATACACACTAGGGGTTATTTCAAGTCCTTTTCAAGATATTTTTGGGATATTAATAAATTGTATATAGTCGCTTTTTAGTTATCTTAAAAACTTTTAATTATTTATTAAATATTTTAATGACGCATTCTTTTAACGGTTCTTCGAAACTTTCGGAAGATAATGAACAATTAGCAGCTTCATGGTTAACTTTAACGTTTAATGTATAAAACTACTGTCAAAAACGTCAAGTGCGATTATCTCTTCGAAGAACACCTAGGCACACTATTTAAAAACAGGAAGCTCACTAAATTTTAAATTAAAGCTTTAAGCACGTATTCTGAAGGCCCATTTTGAATTGGCAATAAGATTACCAGCTACAATTGAGCTGGTATTCCGTAGCCTAGATTGCTAAGTGTGCTATCATGTCAGGGCCGTTACGAATGTCCTTCAACCTGAATGAGGTGGATGGGCCTACTAGTTTCTGCTCGCGGCTTTGCACACGTTGTTTAAGGTTATTGTTATACCTTGATAACATAATGGGGGAGGGAGATGAAGTGATTCAGTGACGTAATTTATGGTCTGATGATGCAGAGAAAATTCCATGGGACTGTGTTCTATTCTTTCAGGTTCGTTTTCGATACAGAAGAGTGGCACGATGTATCCATCTTCCTATGCACCTTTTATTACACGCAGGAAAAAACACAGGATAAATACAGGTACTTTCATTCCAAAGAGGTTTCAAAATGGGAAATAAATTTACGAAAAAGTATGGCTTAAGTCTCCTCGAAACACTGCAATATTGGCGCTTCGAATAAAATTTGAGCAACGATTTATTTAGATTCCTCAAACCAAAGAAATCCTGTCATGAAACAGATGGCAGTAAGTTAACCAGAAACTGTTTTTTTTTTCGCTTCCGACTGGTATTGATATGAGCAACAAATTGTTTTTTTTTGTTCTTTTTTAGAGAAAAACATGCATTTATGGTGGAATAAAGACACTACATAAAGCACTAGCGGTCCGCTCCGGCTTCGCACGGGTATATTCTATCGCCTATGTTCATCAGGGATAATGTAGGATTCTAATTACTTGTCTAGGTGTATATTTTATAAGCCTAAAGTCATAAAGTTATTGACTTTTTTTACTTTTTGAATGGTGAAAGAATTTTTGGGTTTATATTACATTATTTAGGTCCAGTAGTTTCGGAGCCTATTCAATTCAAACAAACGAATATTTCGTCTATTAGTGTAGATTAATTAACTATCTATGCAAACACTCTGATTGCCAAGACGACTATGGTATCTGCGACACAGTTTTACTAAAAGCTACTGCGGGCACCTTAGCCAACCTCAATGCAGAATGTTTGTAAACAAACCGCCCATACATAACCTAAAATTTTTTTGTTCACCTTTTTTTATACGGAATTTACATTACTTGTCGATTAGAGATCCTTTCGTAAATATTGCTTACAATTAAATCTGAAGCTCGACGCCAGGCAAGGGAGTTTTTGTTAAGTATACCTACGAACTTTGAATTACTTTGAACTTACTTGAATTACTTTGAATTACTTTTACTTTTGTGGGCGCAATCATGTGAAAAAATTCCGCAATTCTGCCGTCTACCAACTCTCCACGGAAGAGACTCTACCGAACACTTATTTAAATCATGTACCGAAGAAAGTTATCCTGCCTTTCGGACATTATGTAAACATAATCTGTTCTGCATCTACTCTGTGGTCTTGATGATTCTAATTCTAGGTGAGAACCTCAGTTCTCGCACTTAGAATGAGATGATTCTAAGGCCCGTATAATGAAAGCTTGCTCGGTCCTCAATCTGTGCTTGAGTAACGCTTTTCTATGGCATAAACGTCACTCAAGTGTAGATCTATGACTGAGCAAGCTTTCATAATACGGACCTAAGTGAGAACCTCAGTTCTCTCACTTAGAATTAGAATCATCGCTTCTGAGGATCTGACAACTTGCATGGGAGTGTATTATGCATTGTTCCCCTGCCTAACCAGGCCCTAACCAGCCCGATTCCCTAAAGTAAGAACCGAAGCTGGAATTCTGGACAATCCCTCCACCTCCCATGGTTCTGCCAACCTTGCGGTTATACAGACCGAAACTGTGAGAAATGAGCCACTCAGGTAGCTCAAGCCTGTACAAATCCTACGCACTTTGTCCCGTAAACTCTCTACGCACTTTGTCCCGTACACTCTCACCCTAGGATTTTTGGACAAACTTCAATCCAGTCTTTTATCTGGCCTTCTCTTGATGAATTATCTAATATGCCGTCTCCTTGTTCCAGGATACTACCAGCCAGCGGGGCCGCTGATCAAGGAGGCCAACAATGAGGAACGCTCGCTGGCGAGATACCATTCACCGCACTACCATGCACCGCATCCACAAGTAAGAACTCATTCTTACTAAAGACTAAATATTTGAATGTGCACGAAATGACAGTTGTTTTTTGTGCTGATTCAAATCGAGCATCTCGACCGCTCGAGGGTTTAATGTTTGATATCGATAATGTAAATAAAGTTAGCGCCGCAAATTATAAATACGACAGTCGAATCGATATAAGTATTCCGGGTTCCAAACCCAATATTTTGCTACAGTGAATAATATTCTGGAATCTGAAGTACCTAGGTATGTTTAATTTTTTGTTTAAAACGCTTACGTAATCTTAATTATAATGCAGCCAATTGTCATGCGAGCATAACGCGAGTTCCCTTTTGTGCAACTCAGTTGAGCAAATTGCGCAACGGAACCCTTTCTTGTCAAACTTATTTTGTTCCCCATTGCTCAACTCAAGTTGCTCATCTTTGAAAATCAGCAAGGTATAAATCAGTTGAGCTAAATGTCGATTGTTTGCATCAGTCTTCAGGCAGTTCAAATGTTTCAATTGTGTATACTATTTCTAAATTAACAAATAAAATTACAATCAAATAATAGAATTAAATTAAATATGTGAGTGTACTCACAAGTATGTACAACTGAATTGACACAGCACATCCAGCTGGCTTTGAATCGGAAAGTCTCAATCGTTAGAGAACGTTCTATTCTTGAATATTTTTGATTGAAAAATGAAAAGAATTGGCAGAATTGAATTCACAAATCTCATTCAAAAGTAGAATGAGCAGTCAATATCCGGTTTGTCGGTGCTACTGAACTTTTTTCTTCGACTAGTGGACAAAAAAAAACGTAACTGAAGAGAAAATCAATAACACCTTAGTTGATAAAATTTATAACATTTATAGTAAAGTTAACATTTATACTAAGTAAAACAAAAAATTTGACTTGTCTAAGTGCTTACCTTGTAAGCCTAAAGAAATAAAGTTATTTGAATTCTGAACTGACTCTATTATTTAGTTTTTTCGTTCAGAAACATTTTTCCTGACCCTATCTGTTTAGGTTACGTATTTGCGTAGGTTGTGGTCGTTTTATTCTCATATATAAGCAGATCCTTTAATGTCTAAAAATCAACAACTTTCGTGAGTTTTCAGTGCGGTATTTGGTTTGTTTTCAAACTTTCCACTTTGTGGCTGGAGACTGGAGTAGTACGCCAAACTCGATGTCAAATGTTTGGAAACAAACCTAAAATTCACTTTATTGCCGCGTCTTATACACCTTTTACATTACTTGTCGATCTGAGATTCTTCCTTCAATAAATATTGCTTACAATTATTTTATTTATTTAAAGGACTCCCAACAGAACAATCACATCATATGAAATATTACGTAACAAAGTGTTCTTATGGTCTAGTGTTCTTCTAATGTAAAAGGGTATCACAGCGCGTGTACATAAATGAAGGGTCGATCATAAGCTGAACGCGCATCTATCGGCGCTACCGGCAGGTATTACCGGCAGTCATCGCATTTTCCTCATGGCATTTTACTGAAATGTCGCGCGCTCGGTACCGAATAGGTGTGCGATGCTGCATACTATTTAATATAAAGATTTAGACAATTCGATGACTGCAGGGAATGCGGCGTCTGCCGTGCTCCCAGGTGCGCGGTCACCTTTACATTATAAGATGTTATAGGATACAAGACAATCCACACAGCATTATCTAGCCCCAAACTAAGCAGAGCTTGTGTTTTGGGTACTAGATAACTGATATACCTACATAATAAAATACGATACACAAACAGTTATTTTTTACTATACATAGAAAACGACCAGAACACTCGGAACAAATATTTGCAGATCGTACAAACATTTGTCCCAAGGCGGGAATCAAACCTGCAACCTCCTGCGTCGCAAGCGGAACTTCGCCCACCGTGCCACAGAGGTCGTCAATATTAAAATAAACAATACTTTAAAAATTACAAAATAGTGAGTAGGTACACTCCTGTGAGTGTAATACTTACTTGACATAGATACTTCAAACAAAACTAGGTAGGTAGGTAAGGTACTAGGATCTTTGACCAAAAATAATACAATTCGATTCGAATAATACGATTCCGAATTGGTCCCATAAAAATTATATACCTGAGTGATTAGTATTTATTCCGTGAAGCTTAAAAGCAACAGTAATGCGATTAAGTACCTAGTTACTTATAATAGGTTGTCAACACATAGAGTGCCTAAGTTAGGTACAACATGTGCGTCACGCTGCTTAACTAATCAGCATGAGAGGCTAGCCAGTGAATTAATTTTTGTGATCCAAAAAAGAGTCTTCTCTACATTGTCTTTTATTTCATGAAGAACAAATATTTGTCCTATCTTATCAAAGCTTTTTTTGCTAACTGTACCAAACAATTCCATGGACCCTTTGGGAAAGGAAATGTTAATAATTTTAAAATGTCGTGGACCCGTTAGGAATCAATGTATGGAACTTAGTTTTTTGAAAACAATAGAGTCGTGGACCTTTGGGAATAAGCCAATGCGTCGAGTATTATTAACTCAAGTGTTCCTTTGTCCGCAGATGTTACCACAATACGGTCCCCCGTACTACCCCGATCTCTGCTACGGGCGGTACTACAGGCCTCCGGGGCCGCCCTATCCTATGCCCTCGCCACACACGCAATCTGATACACCGGTAAGAACTGATAAGGTCTATATAAAGATCTATAACGGTCGTTGTGTGGTGCAGCCTTAAGATGGGTACCTACTGTACCACCGTTGTGTGTTACATACAGGGCGTAAGTAGACACTAAGAACACCTTCTTTGCGTCTACTTACGCCCAAGAAAAAACTATGCAACAAATACTTGCTTTAAGGTGGTTCGTCGCAGGTTGGCGCAAGATTCAATTTTTCTGCGTTCCGTAAGCTATGAAACTAGCGAAAAAGAAATTTGCCGCAAATCGTAAAACATTTTTTAATTTTTTTTTGATAAAAACTAACTTCGATTCACTTGTATTATTATATATTATTAGGAGCATTTGGGAAAATACGAAATTTAATGCTTAAAATCTACATTTTCCCAAATGCTCCCAAAACACAACGATTTGCGGCAAATTACTTTTTCGCTAGTTTAATTGCTTGGGAACTTAGGAACAACTAAAATCCACAAAAAAAGTTGTATCTCGCGCCAACCCGCGACTGTTGTTTAACATTAGGAAAGTCCAGACGCACGGTGACGCACACAATACGAAGATTCCACTATCTTAGGAAGGTACTTTATACCAAATCAATTCTACAAGGAAAACAATTCTCACTAATCTCAGGCAAAATTAGGGATGTCTCTTGGGCGTCTGACTGCGATACATGCCTACAGTTATCAGTTGAGAATTCCCCAAATAATGACTCACCATCCGTTATCCCCGATAAAACTTTTCGCACTTTGGTTTTCATTCCACTCGATTATTTCAGATAGGTTGCACGTGTAGCTGTGTTTTGAGTTCAATTTCCTTTTGTTTTTAGATGGGCGGAATCGGGGGTGAGCCTTATCCTCCACCTCAGTATTACGGTGCGCCGCCTTGCTATCAGCATTCTCCGCAGAGAATACCATCTTATGTCGGTGAGTTAAATACCCCTTTTCATTGGCACGAATCGAAACGACCTCATAGATTTTAGCCACATTGATATCGAAGATCTATGAAGCCTCTAGAAGTCTAGAAGTTACAGGGTTCATGGAGAGATGTTTATTCTATTAAACGCAGGCTTAAACTATTTCTAACCGCACGTGCACGTTCCAACTACCACGTATCCGAATACGGCTATGTAGTCCCTTCGCATGTTATTGATCAACTACCTACAAGAAAGCCTCGATTTCTGTCACCTTTTCTCTACCTGCAACTCATCATTTCTTTCAGAATATCGCGGATGCCCGTGCCCACTCAACGCGTGTCCAAAAAACGTCCTTATTGGGCCCGCTACTGGTAAAGCCCCGACTGGTGCCGGCCCGGATGTTCCCTTAGCTCTCGCGCCGCCCGGGGGCACCTTCCGAACGAAGGTCCGGGCGTGCGCGCTCGACGCTGCCGCTGACAACCATGGCAGCGGAAAGGTAACCTTACATCCTAACAATAAGGTTCAAAAATCACGATAAAGTGAAGTCTTTGTTAAAACCAGTGTTGTCTTCTACAGGATCCACCATTAGAGCCTGTGCCTCCAGCCGGAGCGGACGCCCCACACCCCTGTCCGATCCCGGCAATCGGCGGCGCGTCACCGAAGCGCGAGCTCTTCGACGTTCGCGACAGCATCCGCATCGCGAGCGAAGTGCACGGCCCGGGTGAAGCTTTAGGCCCCCCGTCTCCGGCTAGGGGATCCGCAGGAGCTTGCGCCCCCCAACCACCTTCATCAGCCCCCAGGCGCGCTCGCCTCGGCAAGGCAATGGCCCGGCGATCGCTAGCAGGCGACGACACCAGCCTACTCCTTGCGGTCCAACAACCAGCCCAACCTCACAGCGACGCGGACGATGACGTCGTCGAAATATCATCCCCTCCCTGCGCTCCTATCGATCTCTCCTCGTCAGATGAACGAACGACCCCTCTCGTAGACATCAAGAAAGAAAACGAGGGCCCCACGTTCGCTTCCGCGAGAAAACCGGACGCTCAAGCGCTAAGAGAACACAACACGGCGGACGATACGATAACCAGTCCCAAAGCTGTGAAGCGAAGATATTCCAGGCCAAAGCTAGAGATTGATATGAAAGACCAACAGCTAGAAAGTTGCAAAACAAACGGCATCGGGGAACATGTCAAGTTAATAAAGAGGAGGAAAGTCTCAGGAGATCCACCGGAATCTCCGCGGGTCGAAACGATAGCTAAGGAAACTAAGAAGAAGAGCGTGCAGGCGAGAAGAGCTCCTAAATCACCGCCGACTGAAAAGAAAGCTACTAAACGAAAACTCGATACGAGTTCTAGTCGTTCTCGGGCCAAGAAAATCTTACTTGGCCCTCCAACTGATGAGAATCCTAAAGTTAATAACGGAGTCCTAGTCGCGAATACGGTTCAGAACAAAGACAAAGAGGAAATCAGTACACAAATTTCCAAAACCAAAAGTGCCCTGCTATTAGACAATCTACTTCGAAAGAATAGCATTGATAGGAATGAAACAGAGAAGGAGATAAATCCTGCAGAATTGTTCCTGCCTCCTAATGAAAACAACGCTCAAAACTGCACTAAGAAGATGTTAAACATCAACAACAATGTCGTGGAGAACGCTAATACTGGCACTGGCGTTCGACCAAATACAATTGCGGCAGTAACTCAACTGATTGAAAAGAAGTTGGCTTACAAAAATGCATGTAAACTAGAGAAGGTAGATTCTAAAGTCACGCACAAATCAGTATTAAAACCACCCACCGCTAAACCCGTACTCAAAGAAGACAGTATAAAAGCCAATAAGTCTGAACAGCCTGAAGTACAGAAACCCAATGGCACCATAGAAATAGAAAAACCAAAACCAGTGATAGAAAAAGAGAAAGAAGATATAACAAAAAACAAAGTCATCGAACCAATCGTTGAAACAACGCCAGAGACCACAAAACCCAAAGACGTCGTTCCTGACAAAGAATCTCAAAGAATCGAAGAGCGCACAGTAGCTAAGGAAGACAATGTAATTGAGGTACCGAGAATTAAGCGTTGCAAGATGACGGAGATGAAAGCTAAAAACGTCGAGAAGGTGGTGAAGCTTTTGTTTTCGAAGAGGCCAGCGATAAAGCCGGATGAAGCGCTCCTGGTGGTGGAGGAGGCTTGTGCGTCGCCGATGCCGACGGGGTGGCGGCGGCGAGGTCGGGGGCGGCGGGGCCATCGGCTGATGGCCCCCGTAGCGTTGCCAGACATAGAGCCAAGGGCCCCGCCGCGGTGGAGCAACGGATGGAGCTGGGACGGAGAGCACCATCTATCGCTAGTATTTCTCAATGTAAGTAGCGGATTTTATATATCTAATGTTGCAAAAATGGAGAATTAGGCTTTACAAAACAGCTAGGTAGGCACCTATTTAGTAAACATGAATGCGTGCACTGCAACAATAGTTGGAAATACATGGTTATCGGAAGTGTTGAGGTCCTTTGGTTAACTTCTTTTTGTACCATATTATCGTTTTCCTTGGGCTTAGACTAATAGAGTTCATATTACAACATTTCGGTAGGTATCAAATTGGAGTAAAATATGTATTTTTTGTTTTTTTCAGAACGACTCCCGGCTTGACCGCGTGGCGCGCTGTTGGTCGCGCATGATTCATACGAGCGGAGACAAGGTGTCGCGCGGTGACTGCGTGTTACTGCGAGCGTCGGTGGCGCGCGCACAGCCTTTTGTAGCCAGGGTCGCTAGCTTGTGGGAGAATCCTGAAGACGGTAAGAATTATACACAAATTACAAACATATTGTGTTCGTACGATCTTAACGTTTTCCTCAGAGCTAGGTTCCAGATGGCGCGTGGTCGTACCTACCGAGTAGGATTCGGGCATAGCAATAGTACAAAACAGCCTGCAAAAATCAGTTTTCATCATTTTGGTCTCTCTCAGCAATCTTATTTCTCCCATCTCTTCAGAGTATTACTTTAATTCTGTTTATAAACTCTATGTACCTATTATCCAACTGAATGCGCCAGTTTTTGTGACTGCGCCAAATAATTTCAAGAGTCAACTAAGCGGTACCATTAGTTCATTGAATCATGAAACATGACAAATCATGACACCTTTCTAGTAACTTCTAGGTACCCTTCTAGTAACCGACATAAATCTTAACGAAAATGAGACAAATCACTAAATTAACAAACATTTTTCCAGGAGAGATGATGGTATCCCTAGTGTGGTACTACCGTCCGGAGCATACGGAACGCGGCCGCCAGCCAACGGACGCTCCCGACGAGGTGTTCGCGTCGCGCCACCGGGACGCCAACTCCGTCGCCTGTATCGAGGATAAATGTTATGTGCTCACCTTCAATGAGTACTGCCGGTTAGTTCAATTAATTATACAGGGTTATTAATAATATTTTTTACAAATGCAAAAAAATACAGAATTACATTAATTTGGGGGATTATGGCTTTACCCAATGATAAGTCACGAAGACGCTTTTTGGGTAGGCAAATGTCTTCATTTGCCTACCCAAAAAGCGTCTTCGTGATTCGTATACGTAAGACACAGGGTGTATAAAAAGTAAGGGCCTAAGTCACTTTCAAGAACAGTAACTATCAGGGGTGGTTCAGACTCGGATCCTAAAATCGCCGAAAAATATTTTTACATCTCATTACATTAACGCATTCACTGCCAACCGCCACCCAGCGATGGTGCACACGGACACGTGCATCCGGGGCCATGAAAGTGTTAATTACAGTCATCACGCTAGTTTAAAATTCACAATTTCATCCCGTGTTCTTTTATCGATGCAACCTTGCGTACCTACCTATCAACTTATAGGATATTTTCGTCTCTGCAGGTATAGAAAACGGCTAAAAGCGACCGAAGAGGGCATCAAAATCCCACCAACAGTCGTACCACCACTACCAGCAAGTGAGATAGCCTCTGTCTTCCCGTACAACGGCTCCATATTACCACCCTCAGTCTCCCCAGAGCTCGTGCTATTCTGCAAAAAGATCTACGACTTCCGGTCTAAGAAGTTACAACCACCCAACAAGTGAACTAGATGCGACTAAACGTTGGACTTACCTGAAGAACTCTAATCGAGTCATGAAGTGTCTGTTACTGCAGGAAAATATGACTCCAAAGCTACTCTTGTGTCACTGTGGAGCTTCGTGGCAGGAATGTACGGATGTTATGAATGACTTAGATTCCCCCTCCCCTATCTACGTAGTACAAAAGTTCCCGCGGTGCATTATTAGTGAAATTGGTGTGTAGTTGCCGACAGGCTTTATTTTGCACTTTATGTAATTGTGAAACTGTAGAGTTATTTTATTAAAGTGATTTGCTATAGATATTCGTTTGATTTGTAACGAATATTTTATGAAAGGATGCCTTTTATCGTGTAAGTAGATATAAGTGGTTGAGGATGGATGCATAATTGTAATAGAAATAGATATTTTCCTTAGCATTGGATAATTATGACCAGTGTCCTACCTTCTGTAGAAGCCTATGAAAGTGAGCTGAAATTCCTTGTACATTTTGTGTAGCTAAATTTAAGTTAGTTTCTTTGGCTTATTGAATATGCATTTATGATCGCAACCATACTGTTAATTAATTGTTAATGTACATTCTATAAATTATGTTTATTATGTTGGTCTTTGCGTTTTGAGTGATCGTTTATCATCACAAGCCCCATTTTGCACAAAGTGTGCAAAATATTTTTAACCATTAATTTAAGTTTATTTCTTTAGGTTGCTACAGTGATTCTTAGAATCTAGATATTATGATTAAGGATTTATAAAGTTTTAAAAGTTCAAACCCGATGAGGGTAGTGAAGTCGGCCCGTTGGTACCTAGGAGAGTAGGTTCCTTCTTAAAATAAAAAAAAGGATAAGGAATACATCACTTTACTTTGTGAATCCATGCACTAAGAATGCAAAATTTATATGGTATCTAAGTTATTCTGCCACAAAACATTAACAAAGGAATTGAATTTCGAACAAATTTAATTTTGATTTAAGTTTTGTTTCGGTGTTAACTCAAAATTGCAATTCATTCTCCTTTACAAAAATGTCATCAAAATTTAATAAAATAACATTGGGAACACTGTAACATATTTTAAATGTAAACATTAGTGCATAGAAATACCTAAACAAAAACTAAATGTTATAAAATCCACAAATAGATATATTGTAGGTGATAAAACTATCATTAGAAATCTACTTTAGTAGTGTGAAAACTTTATATTTAACGTAAAAGGGCATTTATACTTTTGCAATTTGTGTAAAACTACTTTCTTCAATATTTCCTACAATATATCTTAATTTATTTGGCTTTCATTTATTCTTCTATTTATATTTATTTTTGTTGTAAATACTTTCCTACTCTATTCAATTTCTTGGAAGTGTTGGGATTTAATATTAGTGTATGTATACCTTCTTGTAGGCGCTCTTTGATTGTTACTCTTACCAGTGGAACAATTTTTAAAGTTATATTAACGTGTAAGAGATCACTATGTATTATAAATAAATTTTGAAAGAGGGTAATTGCTGTACAGAGCGCGCCACGGTCTAAGTGACCATAATGGCCTCTAGTAACCCAACAGGTTATTTACGAACTTGGTAGGGGTTACCCACGGTATGGTTATCTAGATGACCATGTATATTTTTTAAACTTTTAGATCTGAAACGATTCGGACCTTTTCACAACAGAACCAAAAGCCTTTTGGGCTAGTCAAAGCCTGCAAACCGTTAGTCGATTTAGTTTGGAACCTCCAGAAATTATCTTGACGGATCCTTAAAAAATCTTCCAAAACGCCACTGGTAGGTAGATCTTTTCCAAAGCTTACATAGTTTCTCTTTATTATTTTTTTGCTTAATGCCAAAAATGTTAGCTGAAAATTCTGTAATGGGTGTTTACTTGTAAAAATCTCTTCTTTAATTTTAAGTAATAAACATTTGTGGAATCAGTGCTAATAAAATACATATTTTCTAACCAACTATTGCTGCGCACAGGCAAGTGTACTCCTATGAGCTACATACACATAGATATCCGAAAGTGTTAGGTAACTCTTTTTTAAAAAAAGCATCGAAAGAAACTTGATCCACCTGCCATGTGTCAGAGCCTCAAGTTGATAATATTTTGGATTTTCACCTATACTAGACTAGATGGCGCTGCTAAATTTTAAGATGAGGTTAAACAATACTTTCAACTATGCTCTGAAAATAAATTAGATTGGGGAAAATGCCTTGGTCTTTTGGTCATTATGCACTTCACCGTGCCCGCTGACGCAGACTCGACGGAACTAAAGAACACTAGACGTTTTTATACGATTATGTGTCCGGCACCACAGTATGCAGTACGCAGCGTACAGCGAAATGATCAAGAGACAAGGCTTTGACAGTTTGGTACATATTAAAATTATAAACAACAACCTAGTCATTCTGATAACACCATCTTCAATAAAAATAGATTCAGACAAGCACTGGTTCCACTAATATTTTCACTTTAATTAATTAAAGATTATAGAATAATTGAGTATAAATTCCATAATAATAAATAAGTTCCCCATGCTTATAGGTTTTTGATTGTTACCTGAAGCAAGTAAATCCTCTTATAGTCAATAATTTTTAGTAATTACTTTATAATCAGTAATAAGAATACCTTGTTTTTATTATTTATTTTGTTTCCATGAAAAATGATATAGGTATATTTTTATTATTGTAACCTACATTATGTTGGCTGTAATTTAAAATCGATGTAATTTAATATATGTATTTTTATTTCATGGTGTGGTTTTATTTGACCTTAACACAACCCCATACATTAAAGTAGTTATGTACCTACTAAGTTAGTTATTTTCTCTCCAACCAGATTAGATCTACGGGTACCTGCTTTATTTCATAAATTGGGTCAAGTGGGATATAATAAAAATAACTTCAATTAATACATAAATATCGATTAATTTATTCAGGATAATATATCGTACACATATTTATAACATTAACATTTTAGCATCCTAGTAATCGTTATAATAGGTACTTGCCGGCCTAACACACGGAGCGAAAACTTGCTAAGAGAAGCTAGTTGGAAAGTTGCTTGAAGGACGAGTCGAACGTTTGATACTACACTTGTTTAGTCTGCTCAATTTAGTGACTATGTATACTATTTGTTTGTTTCCAGCATTATACATACGTATAAGCTGGAAACAAACTATTAACGACGAAACGCGATGCGTGTTGAATAGAATCAAATCGTATGAATTTTCTATGACCATTATCGGCACTATCGCATTAGTAAGAACACCCGACGCGACGACAAGTCGTCGGGTGTTTATAATACTTCTTTGGTTCTACTGACAATGGCAGCGAAAGAGCTTCTTTAAAGCCTACCGTTGTGACCTAAAAAACGGCGTTCGTAATTTCTAACTGTTTGGAGCCCTCAGTTACTTTGGTTTCTCGACAGTATTGAGAATTTGCTGAGATTTGGTAAAGCGCCTCTAACGTGCAAACGTAGAACTATGCAATTGTGACACAAAATTGGAAAAAATCATAGACACCAAACTATAGACTTATTTACGCAGTGCTAGGCTGGCATAAGGTACCTATACACTAGCCAATCTCGATGTGAAATGTTTGTAAACAAACCACGACCCAAAATAACTCAATTTACTCTCTTCGCATCGATTTTCAGATATATTTATTGAATGAAATATCTCAAATTGACAAGTGATGAAAATTGCGTATTAAGAGTGAATTTTGGGGTACATATGCCCATACTTGTTTTTTTTTTACAAAAATTGTACATCGATTTTGGCTGGAATATAATGTATGCAGAGTATGCAGTCGTTTTTTACGTTTAATTCATCTGATCTGACAATGAATGATTTCTATAAAATATCAAAAGAATTACCAAATACAACCTCTCCTACAATATTATCGACATTATTATTGCTATTGTTCGTTTTTTATGATGAAAAAGGAGTGGACCACTTGGGGTCGTGTTCGTCGAAAGATAATTGGACAATTACTTAGCAGCTTTGTCCGTTAACTTTGCGGTTATGTATGAAAACTGTCACAATCGTCAATTAGAATGATTATAATTTTGATGAACACATGCCTACATGATACATTAATTTTTTTGATGTTAAGGTGCGTCGAGATTAAGTAAAAAAACATGCTATAAAACATAGTTATTTAACATGTTTTTTTTGTGGTGTTTTTATTTTACATTTAAAATACTGTGGATGGTGGAACTTATATAACTTAAGTTATATGCCACACCAGAACAAGACAGCGTTAAGTCAAAATATCACTACATATGTTACGTATACCACACTACATAAGTTAGTCTGGACGCACCATTATACTATACCTAATCATTCATTCTTTCAAACTTTTCATTTCTAACATGGGTAAGCTTTTGTATGTTAAATATTTTATCATTATTAACTCAAAATATGATTGAATTTAAATATCTGTGTTTGAGAAACCAGCCGTTAGTAGACCGTAAGCATACAGAAAAAAAGCCAGATAGAAAATAAATTTGCCATGTAATAGAAATAATATTAAAGGAATGTGGTCAGTTCTAGATATTCAGGGTAATAATGATTATTCCTTCTAATTTAACATCGGAGCACAATATCAATATACACCATATTTAAATATATAACTTGCTAACTATGCCTGAAACATGAAATAGTTATGATTTCTCTACCTTTGATTCACATCTATGAAAGATATAGCTACCTTTCTTATTTCAATCAATGTTTTTATTTGCATGAAATTGTTCAATTTGTGACTTTAAGACAACATCATGAAATAATAACTGAATAAGAGTACCAGAATAAAGTAAAGGAAATGAATCCATTCATTAATTTAAATACATCAATAGAACAATAAATTTAGTAACTAGTTATGTTCAAATTACATAACAGGTCCAAGTCACCTTACATAATTAATTTTAACACAATTAGCTAAGGCAATCTCAAATAATACCACTTTAAATGCATGCAACTCACTCATAGTAATTTATATTACTCATAGGCCAATTGCAAGCTTATAATCTGACAATTAACACTTTCACAATACATAATGTATTTAGTATAAATATTAGGTAATATAATACCTACAATAAACATTATCAACAGTAACAGCAACAACAGGATTTTTTTATATTTAGATTTTAGACACTTATTATTTTTTAGAACAGGTTTGTGATGAAGATGTATTTAATTTAATTTGCCTAACACATTAACAGTAAATCCAGCTGATTTACACTATTATATCAAGTAAAACATTGCTTTATATTTCATACTATCATGGCAGCCTGTTTTCAGTTGCTTTGTGTTGTTTCACAGTTGGGTTCTCCATGCTCTAATTCTCCTTTCTGTTTTTCTGAAGTGTCTGATTACTTTTATTTATTGTCTAACAAACTGAATATTATACACCATCACTTGGCACAAGTAAAGCATTTCCTTTAGAATAGTTCATGTGATGAATGACACCTAAAACATAATACGGCCGAGTAAATCACTTCAGAAGTTACAACAGCTGTTAGTTTTACGAGCAGTCTTGTAAAATGCTTTACTGTGCATAGACAAACTGTCAGATTTTGCTACTAAGTCATCTAATTTCTCGCCTCTCTCTAGAACAGCTTTTATTGTATCATGAAGGATGATCTTCGTCTCGTCTAAATCACTTTGAATCTTTGTCATAGCATCAGCTTCTTTAGGATTCTGGTACTTAGCCAGGTGTTGAGGTAAGGCTTGATAGTCTACAGTGCTTTCATTAGCCATAGGCCACGTCCCCGCTGGTACAGCCACAGAGAATTCGTCTAACGTTTTCGTGATGAGTGTGTGGGCTACCCTATTTGGGTATTCATGATCAGTTATTAACACTCCTGCTAAGTTGTCAGATCTTACATATACTTGGAGCATGTACTCTCCTTCCTTGACGGATTGTCTTGAGGCAGGAGTTGTTCTCTCCACCATAGTTTTACTGACAAACATCATGAATTCTTGAACTGATGAGCGTTGAAAGAAACTAAAGCTTTGCAGATCATAAGCTGATTTGAGAATTGTAGCACTGTTTATCCCTTTGTACAAAACAAGAACTGCATACACCTTCACCATTTTGACTGAAGTTATCTGAGATGTTACTGAAAACAAAACATCAGTGAGGTTAGCAAAGGTAGGTTTCTAGTCGTTGTATCTCAATCAACAATCACTTGAGATAGATTCTGTGTAGGCTGGACAAGTAATAAAAAAATCTATATAACAGTTGAACAACAAGTACCTCAACATTATTGGAAGACTAACTTTTATATTTTCTTTTATTTTATTAAAAGCTTCTAAATAATGGCCCATTTAATAGGTAAGTTCCTATGTGAAGGGTGAGTACCCACATATGATCTATGCAACATAGTTCACTACGAAAAACCAGGTCCAAGATTGTAGAAGATCACTTAATACAAATTGCACATTATATGAGAGTAATTCACTGGATAAGATATCATTTTCAGACGCAGCATTTGTTGCAAAACAGTAGGTACAAGGCGAACTCACCAGATTTCACTTGGATCTTTTGTTTTAACATAAACTATTACCTACTTGGAATGAATATTATAGCTAGTTTTGTTCAGGTTAAAAAAGTGATTCAACAGTAACCTATTACACTTTACATTCGATTTCATTTATTTTTACGGATTTTTGTTACAAAAACTAGGACAAAATCTTGTTTCCTTTTTCTTGGAGTAATTTTTTCAAAAGTAAAAAAAAAGCTAAACGTCGTCATCAGCAACTATAGTTGTCAGTCAGTTGTCATACTTGTCATTTAGCCCCCGACTTACCTTCTTACCCTTTGAGCTTCAAATATCGTGCGTGCGTGTTCCAAGAAGAAGGTTCCAAGTTGGTTTGGTTTTAGAACTCTGAGGCAATGAAAAAAGAGATCCCCTTCGGCCGGCCCTTAGGTAGGTTTATGGAAGGGCCCTAACGTATAGTATAGTAGTGGTTTTAATCAAGTTTTAATCTCTTTGGTATAGTTAGTTAGTATCACAGAGTACAATTTATATTATACGATAATAGTACTATACTTACAAATCTGTGACGATATTATACTTAGAGGAATAAGGTAAATTCTCCATCTACGATATTATATTAAGAAAACTTCATATTCCATGTTCAACAATCCCTGTTTCTTGCACACAGAAAATGCACACTGCTAGCTAGCTTAGCTATTACACAACTACCGTGCGAAGATTGATTTGAAGTTCATTTGTGCGACAAACAAAACATTACAAATCCCTTAACATGGCTGAGACTACAGAAAAGCTGGAGGGTTCCATCGATGCACGCCGACGGATCCTCAACTTAGCAGTATCCACTGTTCTGCTGGAGACAGGATTCGATTGCTGTGATAAAATGTCTCTAGAGACATTGACGGAAATACTACAAGCTTGTAAGTTTAATTACCAATTACCGACCATCATCGTCATCAGGCTATGTTAGTCCACCGCTGGCGTAGGCCTCCCTTTGGGCCTTATGCCTTAGCACAGCTATAAGTTTACTTTAGCTAAAAAAAATATTGGAGACAAATATGAACTAGGTACACTAGCCAATCTCGATGTCGAATGTTTGATTGAAGGACGGTTCTCAAATCTACAAGTAATGTAAATGGTGTTTATTTATTTATTTAGAAT
Organism: Eupithecia exiguata; assembly: GCA_947086465.1. Taxonomy (NCBI): domain Eukaryota; kingdom Metazoa; phylum Arthropoda; class Insecta; order Lepidoptera; family Geometridae; genus Eupithecia; species Eupithecia exiguata. The sequence continues at coordinate 2,983,409 of OX352240.1, forward strand.
TGAGGTAATTGGCAGCTTGAATGCAAAGGTACAGAATTGTTTTATATTGTTACAGTCCTGTCTGAAGTTGGCAATTCTGCAAGAGGTTACTGTGAGATATCTGGTAGAGTTGAACCTGTCTTGGGAGATGTTGTTATGGCTATACTAAACATGGGTAAGATGTTATAAATTTACTAATTTGTGCATTAACATTACTCCAGGAAAAATAGCTGGTAACCCTTCCTTATTATTTTTAGGTGTGAGCCTGAAAGGTATAGAACAGTATGCAGTACGGCCGAACAGACACGTAATCCAGCCACCCCAGCAGGCCACAGCACCCAGGACTCCAGCAATGCTGTCTGCCGGATCCAAAGCCAAGCCAGCGCCTCACATTCCATTCCATTTGCCACCTCTACCAGATCCTCACGCTTATATCCGGACTCCGGTAAATATTTTGAACTTTTTATTATATTTCGGATGTATGTTTCCTAAATGCTAAGGATGGCCCTGTTATGGCTAGCTAGCCATACTAACACTAAATTTTTGGGTTACAGGTACGGCAAAGATGATAAAAACATCAGATAAATCAGTACAGTACCTAATAAATTTTATTTCTTTCCAGACACACAAACAGCCTGTGACAGAATATGAAGCTATCAGAGAGAAGGCTGCTACCCAGAAAAGGGATATTGAAAGGGCACTCACTAAGTTTTTAGCCAAAACTAGTGAAACTCATAACCTCTTCAATACTGAAGATAATCAAGTATTTCCTTGTAAGTTTATTATACCCATAATAGACCTGATTTGATATTCCTGATATGACCATACTCTTGGAGGAAGCTTTTAAAATTGTGCTGAGAAGAGTGGAAGAACTCTTTTTTATCCGTTTACACTGAACCGTTTTAAATATAAATTTGACTGAAAATTACAAAAAACCCCATTATGCTTTTCAGTGATAGCATGCAAGCCAACATTCCCAGCTTACTTGTCATGTTTGCTGCCAACAGACCAAGTATTTGACTTTGATGAGCTGGAGTACCACTTCCAAGTGGCAAATAGAACTGAAGATATGCCGGCTGATAAGAAAGGAGGTAACACAAGACTTATGATTTGTTGCAGAGTTAAAAATCTTAGAGCGCATTGGCTCTCTTTCTGTTATGTAAATGTACCAGTGTACCACATTCTTACAAAAGAATATTTAAGGATTACTGAAGAATTGCTTCAAAAAAATTTAATACACTGATGGTTGTTATTATCATGTCATGTGCCTTAAAAACCATAAATGTATTCCAGCCAAGCAATTTTGCATATCAACCCATGATTTTGAATGTTTATAATTTCTGTCTTTTCAGATCAATCTGATAATGAAGGTGAAAATGGTGGGGATAATGATAATGCTAATAACTCTCAACCGGAGAACCAAGGCCCTGATATGCCCTCAAGTCCAGAGAGAAAGGCTGGTGGATGAACTAAATTTATTTAGAGTAAGATATTGTTAAGATTAGCAAAAAGTTTTATTAATGTAAATAATAAAGTATTTTTAAGTATAATCCTTGTTTAGATAACTATCTACTAAGTTGTATAAGTCTACAGGAGAGTATTGTATAATAAACTATTTTTTGTGCAATAAAATTAACCCTCCTGATCAGAAGGTCTAAGCAGCTAAATGTCCAACAGGGTGAAACATCTAATGACAATGAGCAGAAAGTCTAATTAACAAAATGTCAATGTAGAAAAAGTAGTACAGCAGAATATCCATTTAGCAAAAACTCAGATTCTCAAAATGTCTGGATAATCAGTAAGTAGTACAAGCATAATTTATACATATTTTGTGTAATTTGGTTGAAATTACAATGATGATGATGACGATTTTAGAAATAATGTAGTTATTCGAACGCTATTTGGACAGATACAATATTAATCTTTATCAAGATAAACGAAATTTTATGTTATTTACAAATGACTTACTTTCTATCATGATCATGAGTGTACCTACACATTATGAAATAATTTTTTGCTAAATCGATGTTCTGCTATACAGACCATCTGATAACTGGATGTTGGACATTTAGCTACCGAGAGCTTGTCATAAGGAGGGACAATTAAGATTAGGTATGAAACTACAAAGCATTAATATACTCGACTTTATTACATAAAAATTACTTAAGAATAGCAGAGTTGATAACAGGCATGGCTTTAATACCATCTCTGTTCACAACAGTAACTTGGAAGTTGGGTAAGCTGACAAACAATCTCTTGTGTACCTCTGTTATGCACTTCTTCAGGATTTCATAAGCTTCATCTTCAGTTGCCTCTAAAAAGTAAGAGGTAGTTTATTTAAATAAAGTGAACGAAATTGCATGTTTTCTTTAAACTAGCCTTTATTCTACTTATTTTTTAATCAGTCCAATACCTATATTTATTAATCCCATTGTGATATAGAGGGTTTGTATGAGATAAGAGATAGAAAAATTGCAGATCAATTATTTCAGTGACTGTACCTAAGTACTTGTGGATAAGCTTACAAGTTTTCAAACAAACCTGGTTTGTGGTAACGGTCCATTATACTCAAGCTGAGATAACCACCAAATCCATGTGCTGCAAATGGAACCTTCATGCTGGAGGCTAGGTAATCCATGAAGTGCAGCTCAGGGCCAGTTTCCTTATCATACCCAGCCATAAGCAGGTTCACGAAGTATGGCGACTGAAAGAGAATCAAACATACATGTTGATGTTGTGTACCACAACCAAGAGTGTGATTTTGTTTCGCTTAGCTTACACTACTCCTCAAGTAGTCAGCAAGATTTCTGCGAGTGAAATTGGCAGCAGCAGCGGGCCCAAGTTCGTATCCATTCCGCATTTTGTAAAGCTGAAGGTTTTTCGCAATGTATTCAGCAAACTGGTTGGTGTCACCCGAATCACCGTTTACTCCCATAACCAACTTGTCAGATATCTTGTAGATCTTTTCTTCGTCTGAAAAACGATAAAAATATTTAGTTTTCTGGTATGGAGACCAAACAGAGGCAAGAGACCAAAACCGCTAACTCACCATCTTTCATAAGCATTATACTGTGAGCATTGCTCTGATCGGCAGCTATCATGACAAAATCATTGCATTGTAGTCCTAGGAGGCACTGCAGGTTCAAGTTCGACATTTTTATGTAGGATTATCAATAGAAATCACAAAATACCGCAAGAATAACCTGAGAAGCAAAGAAGAACTCAAAACTCGATCGACTGTCAAACAAAATGTTGTCAAATCATCGAGGTTCGAGCTTTTCCCACAGATTAAAATTGGTTGTGTTCCAAGTTTCAAAACAAATAAACGCAGCATGAAGGAAGCTCCACGGTTCTCGGGGAGCGGAAGAGCCGAAGGCCGGAGCAGGGCTAGCAAAACAAAACATAGGCAAACCTAGATTGATCAGATAAACAAGCAAAGCAAAAGTGAAGCATAGAGAGCTGCTCCCCACCAACCTCATAGACAAAATTAAGGTTCATGTCCATGTGACTGATTATAAAAATATATATTTCTAATCAGTCACATGTTATTATAAAAATATCTTCTGGTTATTATAAAAATAACCAGAAGATACACCTGATTTCCGTAGATTGAGTCACGATTGAGACTACTCAATCGTGACTCAATCTACGTCCTGATACGTGCCTGATGGTATGGCGCAACCTCTATTGGTTGTTAAAGCTCTATGATGTTCTTCCGTCAAGAAATTATGTCACGAATTTTACGAGAGAATAATGTTGGTATAATAATATCTGTTATGTTTTATATAAAAGGCATTGTATTGCAAATGGTATATTTATATTCCACTCCCATCAGTGCCTTATTCCGTGCTTTAGCCTTAGCTCTAAGCTGATTTCTGTTGTCAACTGTCAATCAAATCAAAGTCAGTACCTAAGAAACATTGATCTAAAGTAAGGGGATCTCTTTTTTCATTGGTAAGACAGTCACATTATGCCAATAACAAAGAAGTCATGTCAAGAAAGATGACAGATCCAACCAAACCCAAAACAAAAATTAAAAATGAGGTTAGGATTAGGATACATAATCTTTTTCACAATTTCGTTTGCTAAAGTTTAATTAAATGAAACCTCGATTATGCAAAAGATAATGTTTAAGAAGGTAGCTCTCGGTATATCTGGTGGAGTAGATAGCGCTGTGTCAGCTTTACTCCTTAAACGAGCTGGTAAGTAAAAACCTTGTACCTTGAACTTCGGCGAATTTTTAAGAGTTTTGATAGTATTCTATGGCTTGCAGGATACCAAGTAGAAGGGGTGTTTATGAGAAACTGGGACAACAATTATGAAGCCGGTTTCTGTTCAGACGAGAAAGATTTTGAAGATGCAACATATGTTTGCCGTAAGCTGAACATTCCTCTTCGCAGGGTTTACTTCATAAAGGAATACTGGAATGAAGTGTTCAGTGTACTGCTAAAGGAATACGAGACTGGTCTGACGCCCAATCCTGATATACTGTGCAATAGATACATTAAGTTTGATAGCTTTTTCGAATATTGCAGGAACAACTTAGGAACAGATGCTATTGCCACAGGTCACTATGCTAACACATCTTTCGGTCCATTTTTGGAACAGTATATTGAAAATGAAGGTAAACATTTGATGGACAAACATTTCAATCAAACATGCTAGGTAGGTACCCACCTAAACATAGATAATGCCATAACTGCTGTTATTTCTTTTTTCAGCCGTCAGATTGCTTCAACCTGCAGACAAGCATAAAGACCAGACATTCTTCCTCTCCCAAGTAAAACAGTTCTCATTGAGAAAATGCATGTTTCCTATTGCAAATCTTCAAAAGAGTGAAGTGAGAGAAATTGCCAAGATAGAAGGCTTACTGAATGTAGCCAAAAAGAAGGATAGCACTGGTATATGTTTTATTGGAAAAAGAAGATTTTCTGACTTTATTGGAGAAGTAAGTTTCAGAAAAAAACAAAGCCATTTAAAGATTAGGTAATACTTATTTTAATATTAAGCTGCCCTCTGTTGCTGCACTGGCATTTGGTCCATTAAATTAAAATTATTTATAATATGAACCTATTTAGAATATATTTTTTCTTGTAGTACATCAATGCAAAGAAAGGCCTATTTATTGACCTAGACTCTGGGAAAGTTGTGGGTGAACATGCTGGCCTCCATCAATGGACTGTAGGCCAAAGGTGCTGTCTAGCCAACTGGAAAGATGCCTACTTCATTTTCAAAAAGGATCTTGGCACAAATAATATTTATGTGGTAATTTAATTATACAACTATTACAAACCATACCATACCAATTGATTATCTATTCTGAATCATTGCATTTTCCTATTTATTTTAGGTGCCAGGAACAAAGCATTCAGCCCTATGGAATAACATCTGCTTTACAAGTCAACCTCATTGGATCAACCGAGAGCCAACAGAGCTTTCAGAAAGTGGAGTGCTACACTGTAACTTTAGATTTCAACACACAAAACCACTGACTGCCTGTAAAGTGGTCAGAAACTCAGATGGTCTAACTTTGATATTAGGAAATAAATTAAGAGCATTGACTGAGGGTCAATTTGCTGTTCTTTATAGGGATGGAGAGTGCCTTGGTAGTGCCAAAATAACGCATATTTGTCATAATTTGTGACACATTGTCTATCATTCCTAGTGTTGTTTGTTATTTAGATAATGACTAAATATACCTATAGCTATATCGCCATTTTATTAAGGCGTGTTCGTTTTCTGAAAACATTTATTTACGTTTTCATAAATAAATAAAAAAATATGAGCAAAGAGTATACAATAAGTGCTATTCATGTTTAGAAAAATGTCTTCCTTCTTTTAAATTTTTTTTCTCTATTCTTTTCTGCTGTGGTGTGGTGACTAAAAAACATCGAACCCTACGAGCACTTATCCCGTAGATTGAGAATTTAACTAGATGAGTGGCATGCGTGGCCGCAAAAAGGGACAGAGTAATACGAAGTGGTGCTGCCATACAATTTTGTTACCCTGACTTTAGGTTCGTAATTTCATGTCTGGTAGGTGGTATTTTAGTATCATACATCATTCATTAAATTAGGTACCTACGTATGCGGGAGTAGGTAAACTTTTAATTTAATGAGCATAGAAATAAAACAACGTTCAGGTATCAATGTTAGGTTTCGTTTAAATTTATTACCACCGCCACATAATACGAGCTAACGTGTAAGTAGACATCATTTCAAATACTAAAATAATGTCATTTTGAAAATAATATTATTGCTAGATAATCAATTCAAACACTTACCAAGCACAGACTTACAATAAAAATTGCACTTTGGAAATCACATTTCTTTTAAGTAATTAAATCTTACACATAAGGTATTGCTAAGATAAGACAACCATTATACGAAATTCAAAAGCACTTTTAAATTATACTTCAGGTAAAATGTGCAGAGAAAACCAAATTAAATTTTTTACACCTTAAACACAATATTACCTACGTCCTAGCTTATGTATCCAAATATTTTATATTCTGTTTTATTTATTAGGTATGTAATAATGACCATTGTGTGTGATGATTATGATTACTCTCCACAAATCATAGGATCACAAATCAATCAGACTTTATTTCTATCAAAGAGCCTTAATCAATACCCATACACTTGATAATTAAATTGTACATACACTAATTAAACGGTACATACCTACTTACTAATTTACACTGGTGGTTTTATTTATACTGCGTTGTATTTCTCTTATAAACTCAAAGTTTTCATGATTTTCCTCACGTACCTTTTCCGTAGTATATATCTTGCATGCCTAAAATAAAATATTGAAGCATTAATATGAAAATTATATATAGTACTATAGTAATAGTAAGTTATATTAGTAACACCAAATCCCAATACTATTTAAATATTTTCGATTTAGTATTTTGATTAGTAGGTAGACTAAAACACAAAGTGGGTATAATTTTTCTATAAAAATCTCAAACAGTCCTTCACCCATCATCGTAGCACTGATTCTTTTTATGTTTTTATTTATTTTACTTACCAGTCTTGGAACAGCATAAGAGAACAGATACGTTCGCGTTTCTTTTTTGTTCACGATTTTTATGAAAATGTTGAACAAATTACTTAATATTTTTGGGTTCCCAGTTTTTTCGACCCGTGGCTTCTATCCAAAGCAAACGTAAATCATTGTTTTCGGGAAATCTGTAACAAACAAAAACATATTTTAAGAATGTATGTAGATGTAGGTATTCATGTCTCAATGCGCCACGACATTTGGGGAATTTTATTTTCGAGTGCAGGCAACCCTAAATTTTCGTAATTTTAGGTTATATTTATTAGAATTATTTTAAAACATAGTTTTTGAGTCTTGTCTGTACGGAAATCTATGAAACTATAAATTTAAAACCTTTTTTGAAGTCAAACGAGCTTGTACTTACGATTGGAATGACAAACTCGGCACTTTTCGTTCACCGTCACTTTTACATCCAAAAACACTGCACCGCACCATCGTTGCTTCAGATTTATATCGTTGAGAGACGCAGGAACGCCCGCAGAGTCACTTTCACACATTTAATTAGCAGAAAGTATCATTAGGCCGAAAACAACAAATACTATGTGATGTGCCCGGCATGTTTGTTTAGCTCTTATAAGAGCTAAACAATGAAAAAACTGGCACACTGGTAGAGACAGAGAAACTTTCATTCTATCTCATTTCTTCTCAGGCTACAAGCATATTTTTATCTCTCTCTTGAGTGACTGAAATGGGTAGGTATATACAACACCTCTAGTGCCTTATTACTCTAAGACTTATCCCTATAGAGACCAAAGAGTATACAATAACATAATATATATAATACAATAAGGTTATATGTTTACTTTGCTTGTTCACACTTTTTATGTATCTACTATTCTTCTTACACGTGAAAACCTTTTAATAGCCTTCCGTTTCCATTTTCTTTATTGTTATATGTGTTGTATGTGCTGCTGGTTTTCCTTTAATAAATAAATAAATAAAATAACTACGATAGAGACCCAATGCATGCAAATTCAAATGAAAACGATTCTATCAACTAGCTGCGGCGTGGCTGCGGTGTGGGGGGAGTTGTGATCGCTCCGAAGTACTCCGAAGCATTCCGAAGAGATTGCGAACACGATCGCTAGGGCGTGGGTTGTAATGACTTGCTATGCTTTCTATCGATATCGATACAAATCGGTTTTTTAATACTCGGTTTCAGTAACAGTAACTTAACTAGCTTTTTTACCGTCTTTTGGAAATCTATAGGATTTGACAGAGTCGGGTCGCCATACATTACGTCTGGCGAGGGATAAGTCTTACGTCGTTATTGTCTCAGACTAAGTAAGAAATGAAGACGGAGCGCTGTCGTCAACGAAATGAAGCCGGTTTCGTAAACATGTGTGCACGTAGTGAGTGTTGCCGTGTATTAAAACTTATTACCCTAATATGTTATCGTCTAAGTACTAGCAGGATGAATGGATAATTAAAAACATAAGATAGCATTTTTTTATTGGGGGTACCTAGTATATAAGTATGTTTACTCCGACTAGATAGGGGAAAAATCAAACAATGTAACGGTGGTCATTGCGGTTCGCATCCACGCCAACAGAATGCGAACACGAAGCGCGGCTCGCCTTGCTGGGTCACGGTGGTTGTATTGCTGCGACCTTGCCGTCATCAAATTCGAAATCGTCGACACCTGGAATCATTAATGGGAAACGATACCCATATCAGATATTTTGGTTGGGGACGGTGGGTTCAAGAGGGCTGGGAGCGTGGGGGGTACCAGCACGGCTCGCTTCCTCCTAACTTTTTTGAAAATATTGTATATCCTATGTTCATCAGGGATAATGTAGGATTCTAATGGTGAAAGAAAAAAAAAATTCAAATCGGTCCAGTAGTTTCGGAGCCCATTCATTTCGTCAAACAAGCAAACAAATCTTTCCTCTTTAATATATTAGTATAGATATTATTATTATTATAATATATAGTACAGATTTAGAAAATTCGATGACTGCAAGGAATGCCGCTTCTGTCGTGCTACCTAGTTCGCGGTCACCTTCACTTGGACCCCGCTCCCTTATTAGACCCCTAATTTCATCTGATGTCATATAGCCTATAACAACCGAAGTGTCGAGACGAATCATTAGACACCTCATTTGTTGAAATCGGACTTGTAGTTTCAACGCTACGTGGGAACATAAAATCGGCTACATACAAACATACATAGGGTGTCAACCTCATAACCCTCCTCCGATGGTAGTCGGGTAATAATAGAAATAGGTAAACAAATGAACTGTTACATTACCTACATTTTACGTCACATGAATAACTTGCTTAATAAACGGGAACTATTGTGACGCTTACTCGTGGCAACACTGGTGGAAGTTGTGTTGGTTTTGTGTTCTTCTATCCTTGTAATTATTAAAATTGATTGAATTGATTTTTATGTTTACTTACGTGTGAAATGTGATTCCATCCTGCTTTTTATTCTTCGATGGTTGGTTTCTACACCCTTTCACAACAAAATTTGGCATTTTTGCTACAAAAATCGCGAATAACAATAACGTGACCTTGCGTGACAAGGTAAGGCGTAGTTTCGTTATATGTGTTGCGTGTAACTGTGTATATACACGGCAAGGCGTAGTTTTACCGGCTTCAGTGTGGTTTTTCGGCGGGGCTCCGTCTTGATTTCTTACTTAGTCTGAGGTTATTGTATACTCTTTGGGGATAAGTGATCGTAGATCGAACCACAATAAAACCGTAGTTAGTGTATACTCTTTGCACAAAACAAAGCCACACACAAAAGTTATATCTCAATCTACGAGTTATATTCTCTCTCTCTGGTACCAAAGAGTATACAATAACTACGCAAAGTATAACGTAGTGGTTTTAATCGTATATTTAATGTACTCTGTGTTTTAATCTCTTTGACGCAAAGTACTTTCGGGAATGGGAATCAAAGATAATTATTTTAATTTAAAGTAATATGAAGAAAAGCTGAAGGCCCTGAGCTGTGGTGGCATAGTGTTATGGTGTATCTGTATGGAAAAACTCGAAACTATGTAAAATCTCGAATAGGAAGATGTCGATTCCACCAATGGATTTTGGCTCACCTCCTTCAAATAAGCCGCCTCTGAAGGAACTTCCTCAAAATATTGTATGTCTGGTACCTCCAGGCTTGTCACCTACGGAAGTGTCGCCTTTGCCACCTGCAAGAAGAAAAACGTTAAATCTACTCCCCCCGCATAAAGGTCATGACTTAGCGCCCCCGGGTATACCGCCACAGATATTACCGCCTCCTAAAATGCACATAATGGATTTGCCGCCTCATGGAATGCTACCGGCGATAGGTTTATCACGGCATCCAACCATACATGAATCTGGATACTTGACTCACTTGCCGCCGGAACCTTATGGCCCACCACAGGATCCATATTTACCTCCTCCATACCAGGAATTCCCGCCTCTGCCTCCACTGCAAGGAGAATACCATTTTCCTGCCCCTACGCAGGATCCCTATAGCTATCCACCACCGCCACCCCAAGATTCATTTCATTATTATGGGGCTCACAGTGACTCATTCTACTCTAGTAAACTTCCAGAACAATTTGCTGTCCCTAATCCAGAATGGGATATGAAAAGAAGCGAGAAAGGTCCTTCAAAGTCCAGAAATTCAAGTACTTACTATGTCAGAGAACATTCTAGAATGAGGGAAAGATCTCACGAGAGACACAGGCATAGGTCTAGGGAACGATCTAGAAATCGATCAAGAGACAGATATGAGGTTAGGGAAAGATCAAGACACCGATCAAGGGACAGGTATAAATCCAGGGACCGATATGAGTCTAGGGAAAGATCTAGGTACAGATCTAGGTCCAGGGAATCTAGGCGTAGGTCCAGAGAAAGATATGATTCCAGAGAAAGATATAGTCACAGCTCTAGAGAGAGTGAAAGGGAGAGGTATTACAGAGACAGAGAAAGATATGAGAGAGAGAGGAGACACAGCCATGAAAGATATTCAAGGTCCTCAAGTAGGAAAATGACACCTAATCGAGAGTCCATGGCCCGAAGCCATCATTCCAGAGAAAGTTCCTCCAAGCGTGAAAAGAAGCCAATGACTGACCGGGAGAAAATCCTTGAAGAGTTTAGGTAAGTGTTATGGACTTACTTGGTAAATCAGGACTGAAGATTGTGGGTAGAAGCCATCTGCATCTTTATCCAAGTACCCACATAGATCTTGTTTAAATGTCAATCAACTTGCACTACACTATTATAATAAGTACACTCACACAAGGGTAGGTATCTAATACACCACATACCTTCCCCCATAGTAACGTTATCATTATTTAATCAACTTATGAATGTTCTATGTTCCTAACTTAATATTCTACTATTTACAAAACACTTGTTTATTTTAGCTACTATGCTTGCAACATGTCGCCTGCGCATGTTACTACGGCATGACTTGGTATGCCTAACATATCACGGGTTTCATTGCAAGGGCCTGGGATTACATCCGAATCCCGTCTCCGAAGCTGGTTGATATGCCTGGTGACTATCGGTCCATCTTCCATCTTCACTAAGAATCGAACTGGACCTTTGATTCTGACAATTTCTCCTTTAACCCACTTTTCTCCTCTTGCATAGTTGCGTAACCACACCTTATCCTTCAGTCTGAAGGTTCTCACTGGAACTTCCCTATTGCTTTCAAGTTGTCTCTCAGAAATTGGCTTCGTTGATAATGGGTGTAATATATCAAACCGTGTTCTAAATCGACGTTTATTAAGCATTTCTGCCGGTGTCTTCCCAGTGACTGAGCTTGGTGCTGATCTCAATCCAAAGAGAAGGCGTGGTAGTATAATATCTATGTCTGTCCCTGCCAAACTTTTTAATTTATTCTTGACGGTCTGCACGAACCTCTCAGCTTGGCCATTCGACGATGGGCTATATGGCGGCGTTAATATATGCCTAATGCCATTGCACTTCATAAAGTTCATGAATTCTTGTGATGTGAATGCTGTACCATTATCAGACACAAGAACTTCCGGTATTCCTTGCTCAGCAAAAATTTCTCTCAATGCTTTTATTGCACACTCACTTGATGTTGTTCGTACTATTTTTGCTGCTGGCCACTTAGAGTATGGATCAACCACAATCAGGTACATCCTCCGATCTACAGGACCTGCAAAATCGATATGTAACCGCTGCCATGGGTTGGACGGTGTAATCCATGAGTGAGTAGTACTCGCTGGCATGTTCCTGTTTACTTGACAGCTGTTACAGTTCGCTACTAGAGCTTCTATTTCATGGTCTAGTCCTGGCCACCAAAAGTAGCTCCTCGCTATTGATTTTGAAATTACTATTCCATCATGTGTCTCGTGCAGAGCCTGCAGCATATGTTCTCGCATCGGCGGCGGTATAATCACTCGAGTACCCCATATTATGCAGTCATTGCTGATGGAAAGCTCTTTTCTTTTCATCCAATACTGTTTCAAGTGAGCATCCTGTACATTATCCGGCCATCCGTGTAAAATCCAAAATTTCACCTTCGATAGAACATCATCTTGTCCGGTTTGTTCTGCAATATCTTTTGCTGAATATTTAACTGCGCTCGGTGTCTCTGACAGCAACAAAACATCATCAATGTCCTCAGTGTTGGGCTTCCATTCTTCAGCCTCCATTGGCCATCTACTGAGTGCATCAGCATTTCCAATGCTTGTACCGCTTTTATATTTTAATTCATAGTCATATGAATTCAGCTTTAAGGCCCATCGCATCATTCTTGGAGACAGAACTTTTGGTATAGCTTTATTATGGCTAAATATACCGAGAAGGGGTTTATGGTCAGTGTATATTAGGACATGCCTTCCGTAAACATACTGATTGAATTTGTCCAGACCAAACATGATCGCAGCGGCTTCCTTATCTATTTGTGCGTAGTTACGCTCCGCTTTACTTAATGTTCTGGATCCCATTGCAATCGCTTTTTCTGTTCCGTCGTCCATTACATGGGAAAGCACTGCTCCCACCCCGTATTCAGAAGCATCACAAGTTAATGATACACGCTTCTTACTGTCGAAGTGTATCAGTGTGTCATCGCATGATAGTACAGCTTTGGCCTTCTGGAATGTTTCTTCTTCCTTCTTTCCCCACACCCATACCGCATCTTTATCTAGCAGTCTATGTAGTGGTTCCAACATTGAAGCTTTGTCTTTTACGAATCTATCATAAAAGTTCAACAAACCCAAGAACGCCTGAAGTTCTTTCATATTCTTCGGACTCTTAGCGTTCTCTATTAATTTAATTTTCTGCTCGCTTGGGTGAATGCCATTTTTGTCCACCACATAACCAAGAAATTCCACCTTATCCGTAGCTATTTCACATTTATTCCGGTTGAGCCTGAGTCCAACATTTTGCAGGCACATTAAAACCTTTTCTAGTCTATTCTTGTGTTGCTCTTCATTTCCACTTATAAGTATGTCATCTAACAGTACTGTTACTCCTTTGATACCAGCCAACGTGTTTGACATTACCCGTTGAAAAATACCTGGGCATGCCTTCAATCCATAGGGCAATCTTCTCATTTTATACAATCCTTTTATTGTATTGATCGTTAGGAGCAGTCCTGTTTCTTCAGATACTCTAAGTTGCGTGTACGCCTCTTTTAAATCTAGCTTGGTGAAGATGACTCCACCAGCGACCTCAGACAGACTCTCATTGATGGTTGGTTGTGGATATGTATCAGTTTCGGTAGCAGAGTTAACGGTTAATCTATAGTCTCCACATAGTCGTATACTCCCGTTTTTCTTCACTACTGGCACCACAGGTGTGGCCCAGTTAGAGTATGCTACTGGCTCCATTACTCCGGCACTGACTAACCTGTCGATTTCATCACAAACCCTGTCTCTTATAGCAAAAGGTACTGGTCGACTTCTCATAAATATCGGCTGTACATCCTTGTTGCAACTTATCACTACTTCTGGTCCTTTGTACTCTCCAAGTCCTTCAAAAACTGCTTCATATTTCTCTAGAATTTCTGTCAAAGATTCAGGCATAGTTCGTTCTACAAGATTAACTCTATCAATACCTTCAACTGTGATCCCAAGCGGCTTAAACCAGTTCCTCCCTAGGAGGTTGCCTCGCCCTTGTCCAATCAGTATTTGCAGGTAACCTTTGAAGTTTTTATATTCAATAAAGACTTTGGTCCTGCCATGCACCTGCACCTTAGCATCAGTCCAGGTATGCAGGTTTAGATTGCACTTTTCTAATTCTAGACCATTGGGCCAAATCTGTTCTGCATATTCCCGTGACATGATAGTATAAGAGCAGCCGGAATCTACCTCAAACTTTACTGATTTCTTGTTCAGTTGAACTTCAGTCCATATTGCAGGTTCCCGGTTTATTCCACCCACACAATATAAACCATTCGAACATTCTTGGTCATTCTGATCCTGAATCTCTTTGACTTCCCCAGTTTCCTTATTATTCTTGCACATTTTTGCTATGTGGCCTATTTTTCTGCACGTGTTACATTTTGCATAAGCAAACTTACAATTGTGATACATGTGGCTCCCTCCGCACCTGTAGCAGTATAATTTTTTCTTCTTATCTTCTTTCACTGCGTTCACCTCCATTGGCTCCCCCTCACTGTGTCCGTTACCTCTCGATGAACTACAGCTTGGTCCTCCGGCATCTGGTACTGACAGTATTTTGATATCTTCTGTACACTTTTCTGCTTGCAATGCCCTTTGAACAGCCGTTTCGTATGTTAGGTTCGCCATCTTAAGTAAACTTTCTTGTATTTTGGTATCTTTCACCCCGCATACAATCCTGTCTCTTAGAGTCCTTTCCAAATCGACAAAATTGCAAAATCTACACATTTTTCTAAGAGCCGCAATGTAATCTTGCATCGATTCATTTTTACCCTGCTTCCGTGTGTGAAATTTGAATGATTCTACAATTTCATTAGGCCGCGGACTAAAGTGATCATTAAGTTTTGTTTCTATTTCAACTAACGAAGCCTCACTAACAGATTTTGGAAACACTAATGTTTTTACTAAATTGTACAAATCACTGCCACATGATGCGAAAAAGATGGCTTTTTTGCTGACATTGTCAGTCACCCCCTGTGCTACTAAAAAGAATGCAAATCTTTCTTTATAAGATTCCCAGTCCGCATTATTGAGGTCAAATGTTTCAAATCTCCTATCAGCCATTGTCCCACACACAATTCACTACTTTTTCACTGGTTTTTCACAATATTTCGCGTATTTTCCGTAGTCGCCAATGTTATGGACTTACTTGGTAAATCAGGACTGAAGATTGTGGGTAGAAGCCATCTGCATCTTTATCCAAGTACCCACATAGATCTTGTTTAAATGTCAATCAACTTGCACTACACTATTATAATAAGTACACTCACACAAGGGTAGGTATCTAATACACCACAGTAAGAAAACAAAAATCTTTATTGGTAACTGTTGTATGTATAATCAAAAACTTTAAATAATTAATACAGATTAAAAATAAGAAAAAAATTGTATTCCAACTTGTAACCTGTAGTCTGCAAATAAATGAAAAATAAATAATGCTAAAAATTTAGTATCAGTAATACTATGAGCAAAGACTCGGTTTCTATTTTGAACTGAGCGCCTGCCTTATTACTACCATCCACTGGTCTCTCCACTTCCCTCCACTTTAATAAGTGCCTGGTGTACACAACAGGTAGCAATCAGTAACTAGCCCTCTAGCAGAGCAGTTGTCTGCTACTTATGTTTCTGCCGAAATAGTTGTAGTGAAACAGTATGAACTTACTTTTGAAGTGGTTTTAATTAATTTTGCGATTTACTTTCATCTCATTGTTTCCAGTTTGTGATTTAAATGGAAATTGTAATGATCGAATATGGTTTTAATAGACCCAAAATGCTCTATTTCCCTCCTTCAAACACACGTACATAATGCTGGATCACAGTATTAAAGTCTAGCCTTTACTGAAGTTAATAACTAATGCTGGAATACTTACATTACATAATAGATATTTCTATACAACATTTGTCCCAAGGCGGAAATCGAACCCGCAACCTCCTGCGTCGTAGGCGGACCTCGTCAAATGCCTACAATGTAATTTTATTTTTGTTGTAATTGTTTTCAGGAAGAACTATTGTGGAACCGCTGATGATTTTATAGCGAAAGTCGAGAAGTGGGCTAAAGAAAATCCAGATGAAGAGGTAAAATAAAAATTCAAATTCAATAGTTAATTCTAAATAGGCTATTTGACTACATTAAAATTATGTTCCAAATTGTTTTCATCTTAGTCAGTGACAACGTAACAAATCGTAGTCCAGCAATAGTAATATTATTTTATGTTGCTAACAATTTTAAATGTAACTAAGCATTACCATACAGCGGGGCAATGCAGCCAGAACCTTGGGCACGATCAGTTGAACTACCTGTAGATTATTTGCAACAGTCTGCAGTTAGCTCAATTGTTTCAAATGTAAATACTAGTTTTCATATAATTCTATCATTTGATTGTAGTTTTCTTTGATACTCTTATCAAAAATATACCTATTTTAGGTAAAAAAACGGGATAAAAATTATACATTTTTTGATATATGATCACGTGACCGAAAACTACGTTTGGTTGCTTCGCTGGTGACGTCACACTATCACAGATTCCAGTGTCAATGAGTTCTTCTTGTTAGGTGTGGTGTGGCGTGCGACGTCATTCCTCAGAGCACGGCAGCCATGACAGAGATTATCGTTTTGACGCGCTATTTTTTATTCGATCTTTAAAATTAGCTTTTATAACTATTACGACTCTCCTTGAAGAAATATTAATTACACTGCATTATTTTTATCAGGCAATACGTTAGAATTATTTCCCAGTAGTAGTCAAGTAGCCTATTGTATTCAAGAAATGTTTTTTTTAATCATAGTTTCAAGTGTTCTTACAGAAGTGCTACCTTCCTAGTTCCTATAGCTAACTACATAGTTAATTTTGTTACTCTGTTTCTTCTTAGAATTGAGGGATCTTTAAGCCACCAAAAAATTTTCGACTTCAACGGAACTTGACCACCTTCCCTCCCTAAAGCTTTGGTCTCTTGATCGGAACGCACAACGCTGCGGTAGGTGTGGAAATTAAATGACCGGTTCTCCACACAGACAGTCGACGTTGCGTCGTCTCTGACGCTTTTGTGCCGCATACCGCAACGTATTGCGTCCCGATCAAGAGACCAAAGCTTTAAGGGCGCTCGTGTCCGTAGGAAATTCCAAAGATTTTCAACTCGTCGTTTACATGACATCGTAACGCCATTGGTAGCGCATTACCGTACTGAGGCATGAGGGAAAGTTGCGAGTTCAAGTCCCGTAGAAGTTGTTTTATGTTTTTTTAAATTATCCTGAGTTTTTTGAAGGCTTACGCACTATAACAAAAACCTATACTCCGCCAGCCATGTTTAAGATACAATATTTTAAACTAACCATCAAAAAAGGGAAAAATAAGGTAATTAACGCGATAAATACCCGTTAAATAGTATTTATAAATATGTGTTCAGATCGCGTAAGTTTAAAAATATTTATTTTAACCTTCAAAAGTCTATTAATCTCTTTTTGGCTTTGAGTTTGTGAAAATCTGTCTGCATTGTAGGAAAGATCTCAAATCAACAAGTTATGCCAACATCCCTTTCAATTTTTCTAATCACTAAGATAGATTCACTTACTTTTATCACAGCTGTTATTCTGCTTCCGCCCACACCTTAGCACGCTTTTTTCCAGCAAAAAGCAGCCTAGGATTTCATCTATCTCCTTGTCAAATTTCATTTAGATCCACTGCTAAGCTGTACCAGCGAGGAAAAGTAACATACTGACAAACAGAGATACAAAGTTATATTCGCAATAAACTACCTACATGATTGGTTTGGTATGGCATTGAATTATCAAACTCAAAACTGGCCGTGTGGTGCTTAGAATTTACACAACT
The DNA here is from genome assembly GCA_947086465.1 of Eupithecia exiguata. NCBI lineage: Eukaryota > Metazoa > Arthropoda > Insecta > Lepidoptera > Geometridae > Eupithecia > Eupithecia exiguata. The sequence continues at coordinate 3,001,380 of OX352240.1, forward strand.
CCAACTCTTGCCGTGGGTGTAGTAAGAGGCGACTAAAGCTGAACGCGCATCTATCGGCGCTGCAGGCAGGCGTTGCCAGCAGTCATCGAATTTCCTGATGGCCTTTTACTAAAATGCGGGTTCGCTGCCGATTGGTGCGCGATGCTGCGTACTATTTCATGTAAAGATTTAGAAAGTTCGATGACTGCAGGGAATGCCGCGTCTGCCGCGCGGCGTCGTGCGCGCTCAGCTTTAGAAATATCCACCGGGAGCAAAAAAATGATCTGCAGGAGGCGCTACAGACTGCGATCCCTAACCTGCATGCCCATCTTATAGGCAGGGCAGGTATGGTAGGCCTGCGTCCAGGAGTGAACCAGTTTGAGCTGTTGATGTAACAAAACTCTTTATTACATCAGGTACCTAAAATGTGGTACAGAAGTTCGCCAGCTGAGCTTTACTACAAGCGATTAGAAGACCGCCCCGGCGTCCAACAGACCAAGAAACTCGAGTCCTTGGTGGAGACATTCTTCACAGAATTGATAGAAAGGGGACGGAAGGCTCGGCCTGAGGTCGATGAGATGCCGCCATTGCCGACTAAGTCGATGCTGTGTTCAGGGCATAGACGTGAGTACCTTTGGTATCTAGTGTGATTTCTAATTCATTTTCTGGCCAGTGTGCGTCGGTGGCACTCATAGGTCCGTTTTATGAAAGCTTGCTCAGTTATTAGATCTAATGCTTTTAGTAAACGCTGCTTAATTTATTTAGATGAAATTTGGTATGTAGATAGTTTAGGTTCTAGAATAAAACATAGGCTAGTCTAATTTTAAAAATTAACCGCTGAGGGGTTTAAAAAGGGTGGTAAAGTTTCTATGGAATATTATTATTCAATTAACCTCTGAGGGGTTTAAAAAGGGTGGTAAAGTTTCTATGGAATATTATTATTCCTTGGTTTGATTCACTCAAAACTCGATATAATTAAACTACTAAGTAAATAATTACTTAAATATTTTATATTTTTACAAAACAAGCTATTCAGCGAGGTAATGCTGCAAGTGTTATGGGCACCTTTGCACCGGGAATGGTCAGGGGCGGGTTATTTAATGACTAAGTTTTATACTGTATATTTAATACTATGTGCAGTATTGGATGTATACATAAATTAATTATTTTGTACATTGTATATTGGTACAATAACAATTTGGTGTTTTAGACCTATTTCAGCATTTGGTTCAACACCTCGCTCTAACTAAGTTTAGAAAACATTATTATATGGATAGTGTTTTGTTAATGTTTTCTGACGATGTTATTTATGGACAGCAGCCAAGAATTTCAAAGGCCTGACTAGTACTAAGGTGCGCTGTGCTGCAGCCACATTTAATACCTAACGAAAATAAACTTCTTTCCATTCAATCTAGCGATCAACGCCATAGTAAAAATAAATACATTCTATGTACGACGCGGCGCGGCTGGCGAAGGTCAGCCTGCGTTGCAAAAGGTTGCGGGTTCGATTCCCGCCTTGGGACAAATGTTAGTACGATCTGCATATATTTTTCTCGGGTGATCTGGGTTTTTACCATGTATAATACAAAATATCTATCTGTGTAATGTATTCTATATCATCATGTATATCAGTCATCTAGTACCTATAATAACAAGCTCTTCTTATCCTGGGGCTAGATGATGCTGTGTAGATTGTCTAGCATTATTTATTTATGATAATCACGGCGTTTCAACACCAGGATCACGATATGTCACATGATTCTGTTCGAAGCCTGTCCACGACATTTGCTAATCAAAACCAATCCTTTATTTCAGATGATGACAAAAGCTCGAGTTCCTCCGATGAGTCGGAAGACAATCTATCAGATGAGGACGAAGCTGGCTTAGAGAGTGACAGGATAATGCAGGAGTTGCAGAGGAAACAGAACCATCCGCGCAGGCTACACCCTGAGATGTGGTAAGTCGGACCAGGAGTTGCTTTTGCCAGAAAACAAAATCATTCGTCATCGTTCCAAAAACTTACATGTAATCCATTACGAACGTAAGGGGGTCAACTACGAACCTTATTTGTGTTGGAAGAACACCAACGCTTCCTGAAATCAATCGTAAGTGCGTGCGTCTAATAGCGCTAGTAGACATCTCGTCGAACGTCTCATGACGTCTCGGGCGCTCACTCTCAACGCCAGGGACCATGGACATTCGTTTGCCTCGCGAGGATCAACGAGGCCTTTTGACTCTGACTAAAATACCCCAAGCGATAGACATGAGAGCCTTCGAGGGACAAGGAAGCTCCAGTTGGCGAGAAGAACCAGTCCGTCATCATCATACCAGTCTATTCACATCGACTACTGGGTATTAAGTCTAGTCTTTTCACGCCACCTTCAGCGGGTCCTGTGCGAGCCTTATCAACAGTCTTATATAATCTATCGTCTTATATATCAATGCGCGCCATTTTGTGAAAAGGATATGCATAGATTTCGCGTTCATAGAAGCGGGACAGAGCATTTTTGGAACGGCGCGGCGCTAGTGCAAAAATGGAGTTGCTTTTTATGTGCAAAACAGTGCATTTTCATGTATTTTTACCCGACTACCAACAGGGGAGGGTTATGATGAGGTTAGCACCCTGTGTTTGTATGTTTGTGGCCGATTTCTTTGTTCCCACGTAGCGCTGAAACTACTGGTTCGATTTCAACAAATTATGTATCGATTGATTCGTCTCAATACCCCGATGGTTATAGGATTTAGGGCTCCGACCCCGAATAAGCCTTCAAAACGCGTATTAAAGTTTAGGTAGCCTCAGGCTGCAGGCCCCATAGAGAAAAAAATTACAATACCTACGACCTATTTTCATTTTCAACTCCATGCCTATCAAATATGACCGATACGTCGTTCTATTTTGTCAATGTAAATGTTTCAAACTTTTATAACTTTCACGTAGTCGCATTGTAGTTTTTAACTTTATCTTGTTTTCTATCGTATTTTTTTTTCTTGATCGTCTTTTGACATTGATGGAACCAAAGAAAAAATGTAAATTTTATGTAATTCGAGTTTTTAACCACGGAATCCCGTGAGTGATCTAGTACTAGTTTGACAAGCAAACACGCTAGGTACGCCTCTTAAGGCCCGTATTATGAAAGCTTTTTCAGTCTACGATCTATGCTTGATTAACTCTTTTCTGTGGTATAAATGTCACTAAAGCATAATTATTTCATTTATTGCATTCATAATTATAAATAGGTAGGTATAATTATATAAATTACCTAGTATATTATATTCTCACACTCATATTCTCCTATCATCCTCATAGATCCATGACTGAGTTTGTTTGAATACATATATAAATGTATTTTTAATTGAATCCAGGTTCAACAACACAGGCGAGATGAACAGCGGTCCGCTATGCCGCTGCAGCGCGCGCGACCGTCGCTTCGGCATGCGGCACGGCGTGTACGCAGGCGAGCAGGCCTTCCCCAAGTGTGTGCCCAACGAGAGCAATATCGACAAGTTGTTTCATTACAGGTAAATGTATTCTTACTTATAGTGAGATTACTGTATTTTCTCACAACTGTGTAAAATTAATGCTTTGGGGCTAGGTAATGCTGTGTGAATTGTCCAGCACTATTTATTATGATTTATTATTTTGAATAATTTATAGCGGTATTCGACTATTTATTTATTTATTTACGAATGGACTTACAGTTAAAACCAAGACGTCCAGGAGTCAGGTACATAGAAATAACAAAAGTAGGCCTAAAGGAAGTCAATTCTTAAATAATACGTAATGAGACAATGAATACAAATACCTAGTTATCAAGCTTCAATGTCAATTTAAGTCAATTATTAATAATTAAATATAAAGTGATTACATATCTAGACTATGGCTATGCTAGGAAATTATGGTTGGAAGTTTGGAGTCACTTGTAATTATATATAAATAACATGATGAGATTTAGAAGTTATAAATAACATGATGATGTTGATGTCCACCTAGACGAATTTCTCAATCCTACTCATAAAGTATAACGTTGCTTGACAAGACAAGTTGGGCTTAGTTTGGACCCAAGAAAAAGCCTCAAGGATTCTGCTGCGCATAGTCTGGGAAAGCTTTATAATGTTGGTTTCTATTATCATCTACAAGTTCAGTTAGAGTGGTCTTTCCTTATGCTTAGAGCAGATAGGACACCGCCAACTTTTACACAAGTGTTTTTCTACTTGTTTCCCAAGTTTTTTCTAAATTACCTTAGACAAACTCGTTGTAGAATGTATGTAAACCAACCATCCATACATAACCTAAAATTCACTCTGTTACCGCGTCTTTTTTTACGAAATTTACATTACTTTGTCAAAAAAATTATATATTTTTTAAATATTGCTTTGAGTTCCCCTTCAATAAATATTGCTGACAACTACTACCACTTAACAACTAGGTACTCGTATATCTGAAACTCGACGCCCAGCAAGTGAGTTTTATTTATTTGTGTGGGCTTGTTTACAAAAATTCGTAGGGAGTATCGCTAAGGTATATTCTCTAAGAATAGGGTACTTGATATTTACAATAAACAATAATCCCTATTCCTAACACAATTCGTCTCATTTCAGAATAACCGTCTCCCCACCGACGAACTTCCTCATCAAATCGCCCACCATCATAGCGCACGACGAGCACGAGTTTCTATTCTCTGGGTTCTCAATGTTCTCTCACTACAAACTTGCGAAGCTACCTACTTGCAAGGTGATAAGGTTCAATATTGAGTACACAATACTTTACGTGGACGAACCTGCACCTGAAAACTTTTCTGTGCAAGAGCTGGACTTGTTTCGTGAGTATTTTTATTTAAACGCTTATTATATCTATCTATCTCGCTTTGTTACATCTCCAGTCCCGTTACCGTCTCACTCTTCCTTCCTCTTAATAGCTTATTTAGGAGAAAAAAAACCTTATTTACATAATCTCACTAATAATAGAAAGGCGATAAATTAACGAATATTTGTTATTTCTTCACGCCAAAAGTTTTGAACGGCTCGGGATTAAATGCATGGATTTCGCGACGTTATATAGAAAGGCTACTTTTAAACCAGAAAAAACGCGTACGAAGCTGGAATATATCAAAGTAAAATTACATTGAATCAAAAATCAATGAATTAATGATTTCAATGGCCACAATAGGGTATTTCACCATATATGAGAAAAAATCTAAAAATATATTGTTGAGATAACTAAGGCAAAAGGCAGTCGAAATATCTTCGTTTTAGTTCATATTATAACGAAAAAAATTAAGGTTTAAGGTGGCCCTGAACCTCTAAGCTCCCATACAAACGTACTATTCGATTCATTTGGAAACTACGTCCCCGATTTTAATGAAGTTTTGCATACATAATCGGATAAGAGATAGCTATGTTTGTATCGTTTTAGATTTTCAATATCATCATAAGTGAGAGCGAAAATTCATATTTTTTATTACTTTCGTTCTAATTTAATGATGAAGCTGAAGCGAATACTGTAATGCCGTAAGAAGACTGAATTAACCATTAACTTTCCAGAGGAATATATTTTCACTGAACTACTGGAGCTCGTTGACCTGGATCTCGGCAAACCGACGGAGACCTCCTGCTCGCAATTCCACTTCATGCCTAGATTCGTGAGGTATTTACCGGAAGGCGGTTGTGAGGTAAAAACTACTTACATTCAATCCATACTAACTATTATACATTCGAAAGGATCTCTGTCTGTCTGTTACCTTTCACGTCTTAAATACTAACCGGATTTTAATGAAATTGGGCAGGGAGGTAAATAGTATCCCGGGGAAGGACATAGGCTATTTGAAAAAAGCGTGTGAAGATGAGGGTAGCAACTAGTTTAGCTATAAGTGCATAGTATTTATTCTTTATTGCACGAAAAAAATACAATAATAAAACATTAAACTAGAAATATGGCAAAGGCGAGCTTAACCCTAAAAAGAGCTCTTCCAGCAAAACTTATTGGGAGAGAGAGAGACTACATACATATCGTACATATCTTTAGCTATCTTTTTACCCCCGACTATCATCAGTCGAAACAAGCAAATAGCCCGTCTAAGGGTACGTTTACACGGAGTCCGTTTTTCAGGACGGTTTTATCGTATAATTTATTCGGCGTTGGCGGATGCAGTATGAGCGAGTTCACATTACTGGATCTGGAATCCAAACTCTGTGGTTTTATCGCCATCTGTGTATAAGAGCGGATTCCTGTAAAACGGATGCTGTGTGAATGCATTACGTTAAGTGGTATAACCGTCACACTATCTATAATATAATATTGTAAAGCTTGAAAATCTGAACGATCTATGATTTGTGATCCTACAATATTACCTTCCCTATGAGGAGTAAAAATGTGATCCTTTGCAGGTTCTATCAATGTCAGAAGTGATGAAATATCTCGTGGATGAAAGCGGACTGTTAATACCGCCTAATAGGCTAGAAGAGTATCATAAGAAGGACCACTATTACTGGCAGAAGTTTGTTGATAGTATCAAAGGTAAATTTTAAGTTTCATTTTACTATAATAAAACCGACCAAGCGCGAGTCGGACTCGCGCACGAAGGGTTCCGTACCATTATCTATAAAAACGGCAAAAAAAATCATGTTTGTTGTATGGGAGCCCCCTTAAATATTTATTTTATTCTGTTTTTTAGTATTTTTGTTATAGCGGCAACAGAAATACATCATGTGTGAAAATTTCAACTGTCTAACTATCACGGTTCATGAGATACAGCCTGGTGACAGACGGACAGCGAAGTCTTAGTAATAGGGTCCCGTTTTTACCCTTTGGGTACGGAACCCTAAAAACTATCATAAATTGACGAATTATGTTAATTAGCACTATTATATAAAAACTTAGATTACCTTTACCTATGTTTAATTAAGTCAAAGAGGTAATAATGTAATTTAAACATTATTTACGAATTACTTATTCTCATTGTAAATGAACTTTTATAGTTTTTATGATAAATAAAGCTTCTTTAACCTCAATTCACACGCCATGCCATGCGGAACACTCTAAAATCGCGCTCACCCCTTCATTTCCTTTCATTTATTGTCTTGCTTCTCACTCATCCCATGTTGCCACATCACCAGACCAGCTAAACCGATGCCCGCGACAGAAAGCTCACTCACCCTAAGATCATGGTGACAGATTTGAGTAGATAGATACCTATTTTGGCTCGTCCCTATGTACTACAGGCAAAAATATCTACTCACTCAGCCCGTGAGCACTGCTGGGTACAGTATATCCACTTTTACGATGTCTGGTGGTCTGATGGTCTGCCTTACTGCATTAACTGCCCGCCCCACGATGGTCTCGAGGAATATGTACGTCGTAGGCCATGAAAGTGTTAGTATCGGTGAGCATCATTGGGCCACCTTTCCGTAATTACTGTATAGTCCGTCTTCCGTCTTTCCGTATAGCCAAGTGCCCTGACTATTTCCACTAAAATAGGCTACTTGACTACTACTGGGAAATAATTCTAACGTATTGTCTGATAAAAATAATGCAAAGTGTAATTAATATTTCTTCAAGGCCAGTCGTATTAGTTATGAAAACTAATTTTAAAGTTTGAATAAAATAATGCCGCGCCAAAACGATAATCTCTGTCATGGCTACCGTGTTCCAAGCTATGACGTCACCCCGCCACACCACACCTAACAAGAAGAACTCATTGACACTGTAATCTGAGGATGTGGGACGTCGCAAGTAACCTCCCACATCCTCAGATTACAGATCCAACCAAACACATGGCGTTTTCGGTTACGTGATCATGTATCAAAAAATGTGTAATTTAATCCCATTTTTTTGCATAAAAAAGGCATATTTTTTATTAAAATTGCCTGATTACGCTTTGTTACGTTGTCACTGACTAGGATGAAAACAATTTGGAATTTATTTTTAATGTAGGCTATTTGACTACATTAAAAATAAATTCCAATCCAGGTATGGCGATAATGTGAACTCTTATTCTAGGTATGATAGTAACCTACCCCGGTAAGAAGCCATGCTCGGTCCGCGTGGACCAGCTAGACCGAAGCCCGCCGTCCTCGACGCGGAACCCTCTTGAATACTATCCGGAAATCGTGCACTTTGGCATACGACCGCCGCAGTTGAGCTACGCTGGCAGTCCTGAGTAAGTCTGGCTCTGTTTGTATGTAGGGTAGAATTATAAAAAATAAATAAATAAAACGTCAAGTGCGAGTTGAACTCGCGCATCAAGGGTTCCGTACAAACCTGTACTCGTAATTAATCAATTCTTCTTTTTGTGAATTAACAACAAATTTACGGTTTTTAGTGGCTTTGCTCTTCCGCGTTTGAAATTAGATTATAAGTAATGCATACCTAATATTTATAAAATATACCCACAGATACCAAAAACGCTGGCGTTTCTACGTGAAATTCCGCCACTTGATCGCGAACATGGCGAAACCAACTTATGCTGATCGCAGACGACTCGCGGCAAGAGAGGCGAAGCTACAGGAGATGCGGACCATGAGTAAAATGAAAAGGGACGTGACTGTCGCTATATCGTCCAAGGGATTTCACACCACGGGGCTTATGTGTGATGTGGTTCAGGTGGGCTTACACTTTTCTTGATATATTTATCTACTAGACTAGACTACCTCAGCCAAACTCCTTATAGATTTTTTGTAAACAAATCACCGTAGTTTACAGATACAGATTTCTTTATTGTCATAAATCAAACATATAAAAAGTGTACAATATATAGGTACCTTAACCCATTAGCTGTCGCTGTACCTGATTGAGTACACCTGATTGTCATTTTTTTACTAGAAAACAGTTAGTTCCTGCATATCTGTTTTGTTTCATTATAAAACACAGCAACATTCTTCATTTAAAAATTAAAAAGAATTTAGTCTAGACAGTTTTTTTTATCTACTTTTTGCTATCAGAATTTTGACTACGGAAGGTGTGCAGAGGTGAGTACATTGTCAATTAAATATTTATTTATGATTGAAAGTAACAGGCATATTTAGTTATGAAATCGTTAGAATACATATTTTTGCTGATCTTGTGTAATAAATTATATTGTTATTACTTGTCTTGGCTGAATTATTACGTTATAAATGATACTGTACCCAATCAGGTACAGTGGCCATATCCCTATATAAAATTTCTATGTTTTTTTCAGATTTCGAAATGAGCGGAAACCGTTTAGAGTATTGTAAACAACTACAAAGGACTTCAAGATGACCTAGATGCTGTTATGCAGGATAGTGATGATGATGCCGAGTATGACTGAGCCATCATACCTCCTGATCCTGACGTAGTCACGGACGAAGAAGCTGGTGATGAAGTTATAACTGCCAGACCCATGCCCCAAGATGTTCCAGTTAGTGTTGAGGTATATACAAACGACGAAAGTGACAGTGCTAGCAGTGATGATGAACCGTTGCTGCAAAGCGCGTTCACCTTCCACCACAACAGCAAACTCCAGTGTGGCGTAAATGTTCTCCGGCGTAGAGCTCTAATTCCCAAGGCACAGATTCAGATAGTTTACTGTCGCAAATCAAAACGATGTTGTCTAATAAAACGAAAGAGGAATTATGTTGACATTTCGCATCTATTCCAGACTTTGAAAGTATGAGAGGGGTCGATGAGCTTGACCAGTCGATATCGCTCTATAGAATTGCAATTCATGGAAAGAAGTGGTGGTGGGTTCTTTGCACTTACATACATGGTGGACATGGCTATTGAAAAGGCTTGGCGTTTACATGTTCTAAGCAGAGAAGTCAAAATGGACCAATTGATGCTTCGACGTAGCATGGCTAGGTTCTATCTACGTCAAGAGATCCAGAAAAAGGCAAAAGCTTCTTCATCCCTGGTACCAGGTTTGCCTCAAGATGGGTCAGGACACTATCCAAGAATGCTGGAAAAACACTGCGATGTGTTATGTGCCATGCTAATGTGATCTGGCAGTGCAAAAAATGTCATAAAACGATTCGCATTGAAAAGCCGTACTATGAAAAATTTCACCTATAAGTGGCCGTTGTACCCAAATGAGTACACCCCCCTCACCCCCTGAAAAGTTGAAATATAATTTTTTTTCTGTAAGAATCTTTTTTTTTTACCCTTTTGTGGTATAGAATTAAAGTATTTGCGGTAAAATTACTTCTGGTTTTCATTTGGCCATTAATGGGTTAATTATGCTGAGGCTATGACTCTTCCAACACGATAAAATTAAATACAATTTTGCTCAAGATTAGGTTACGGAGATGTCAGGTGTTTTTTTTACGAATTGTACGTAATATTGACTGTAATCATTTTCCAAAAACTCTTTGATGCTATACAGCGTTTTGTCAAGTAAAAGTTTTCTTAACTCTAGATTGAATCTGTTTTTTTTAAACGTACATGACACAAATAACTAAAATTTACTTGCTTGGCGTCGAGTTTCAGAGTTAAAAAAAAAAACTTACAGCTGAACATAGAACCCCCTTTCCTCTTTTGTTTTTCTTTTGTTTGTCAACTATAAATAAAACTGATCTTTACACGGGTATTTCTTGCGATTGACCTGTGATTAACCCGTTCGACTCAACGTATGTAACTTAATTTAACTATTTACTTTACAGCACGCAATGCTAATCCCAGTTCTGATACGCCATCTCCGGTTCCACAAATCCCTCGACGACCTAGAAAGGAAGATGGGCTACGTTTTCCAACAGCGAACGTTGCTGCAAACCGCGCTAACACACCCGTCGTACCGGGAGAACTTTGGCACGAATCCCGACCATGCTAGGAATAGCTTGACCAACTGTGGGATTCGACAACCGGAGTATGGGGATCGGAGGATTCATTATACTAGGAAAAAGGGTGAGTTTTGCATATACAAATGTATTTATTCATTTAGATGTCAAGTATACAATGTCACGTCTTATCTATCCGACAAAAATAAGGAAATAGTACAGTGCCTTGAGAAGGAAAGCCCTCCCAACTAACCAGAGAAAACCTTCCAAAATCGTTTATGTATCGATGTTTACTACGAGTTTTTGAAATTATATGAACTTCAGCAGCTTTTGAGACCATATTTGTTTGTTTGTTTTTATATTATTGACGACCTCTGTGGCGCGGTGGGCGAAGGTCTGCCTGTGACGTAGGAGGTTGCGGTTCAATTCCCGCCTTTGGACAAATGTGTGTACGATCTGCAGACATTTGTTTATTATTTGAATAAACAGTGACTTTATTATTTGAATTGTGGTAGCTAAGCATCGTAGCCGTTTAATTTAAAGAGTGCTTCTGCTGGAATAAATTTAGAGCTAACATGTCCACTTTTTAAATTACCTACTTAATGTAAAAGTCTCATAATTGTATTTCAATGAAACGAAACTACCTATCATTTCTTTCAGGTATCGTGACCCTAATAAACATAATGTCACGCTTCGGCAAAAACAACGAGACGGAATCTGAAATCAAGCACAACGAACGACTTGAATTCTTAGGAGACGCTGTGGTAGAGTTCGTATCGTCAATACATCTGTTCAAAATGTTCCCGTCGCTAGCCGAGGGAGGTCTAGCCACTTACCGGGCTAGTATCGTGCAGAACCAACATTTGGCGCATTTGGCTAAAGTAAGAACATGGATTTTGTTAAATAAGTGAACAGTCTTATCACAACACATCGCCCACTAATATTATAAATGCAAGAGTTTAGATGTATGGATGGATGTTTGTTACTTCTTCACCCCAAAACTACTGAACCGATCGGGCTTAAATTGCATACATACTACGAATAACCAATAAGTCCATACATCGAACTCTGTACCCGGAATAATACGTAGGCAATTTTTTATAATCAGTCCATAAATCAGTTCCCATGGGATAAAAATAACCTTAAAACGTTTCCATTGAAACAACGCGTACAAAGTCACGGGCAAAAACTAGTACTTCATACATCTATTCGAAATATTCTCTTCTCTTACTGAGGGAGGATTAGTTACGTACTGGGCTAGTATAGTCCATGAACAACATTTGGCATTTTTTTTCCGCTTCTTCCACTAGTGGACAAAAAATTTAAGCGAACAAAATCAATAACATTTTGTTGATTCTTATTTGATAATAATTACTATTCATAAAACTGTTTATGTATAAAACTTGACTTGTCTAAGTGCTTATTTTGTAAGCCTAAAGAAATAAAGTTATTGAATTTTGAATTTTTTGGCTATTATGTGAACAAGTAATCGTCAAAGTCTAGTGGGATTTAAAAATAAACTACAAATTTTGGCTCCGCTCAAATTCGTTTTATGAAACATCACCAACACAGAGGGCAGCACCTTTATGCCTATGTGCTGAATGTCATGCTGCAAAGCCCACTGCACTGCTTCAAGCGAAATATGTGGGAGATAGTGCTCAAAATGCGATGACAACTCTCATGGAAGTGTCCAAGCGACTTGTTATCGCATACCGCATTTCCCTACCTGATAGTTCAAATGAATCACCATAAGAAAAGAATAGGGCAAATCTTTTCCCAATTATGGCTGACTTAAACCCCTAGACTAGTTTGGACATAAATTGGGAGTCGGTTTTACGACTATGGAAAAGACCCTGACCCCCCTGGTCAGGGTCTTCCATATGCGTCTTACTTATGCGAGTCTACCGTAGTCAAAAAAAGCAAGCCCTGATCAGGCTTCAAACGAGTGTAGGAGTGAAACTTATAATATAGATTTGTGATTTAACGAATTTAAGTACTTTGTTTTACGCAATTTTACTAAATACTTCATTGATTTCAGAATATAGAACTGGAAAAGTACATGCTATTCGCTCACGGCTCGGACCTTTGTCGCGAGGTTGTCATGAAACACGCGATGGCGAACTGTTTCGAAGCGCTCATGGGGGCTTTGTTCCTAGATGCCGGGCTGGAGGTAACTATCATATATTTTACTCTCTTCTGCACGTTCCTTCGCTCGACGGTAGGTAGGTATTTACTTTACAAAAAATTTACACAAAAAATAGCTTATGTCATTGCCCAAGATCTATATATCTGTTCCTAATTGCATTAAAATCCGACGAGTCTTTCAAGTCATGAAAAGTTTGTGTCAATTAATATGTCGCCAAAACTAAACTTAATTGACAGCACTAAAAATTATGCCATCCTTTTCATTTCGATGCGTGCAAGGGACAAAAACATTTTTAGTGCTGTCAAATTGTTTAGTTTTAGCGACATCTAAATTGACTGACACCAGTATCAGTTTTACAATTGACGGAACAAGCAAATGGTCCACCTTATGTAAATTCATTCATTCCACGACTCGGCAAACGTAGTGTAGGACGCCCTCCGACCAGGTGGGATGACGATGTGCGAAAAACTGCTGGTAGATGCTGGATGCGGCGAGCTGAAGACTGAGCGCTATGGCGCTCATTAGGGGAGGCCTATGTCCAGCAGTGGACTGATATAGGCTGATGATGATGTAAGTTCATGTAAAATCGAGGCGCGCGATACAGCGTCACCCAAGTACGGAAAGAAACGAACGACGCAAGTTACAGCAGTGTGCATCTTTACACGAGAACGCTTTTGGTGCTCTCTTTTTAATAAGCGATATTGTGTTCTAAAAGTTGATGTTGTTTCAGATAGCGGACAAAGTGTTCGCCCTCTCCCTCTGGCACGAGTACCCGCACCTACATAGCACGTGGATGAAGGAGCGGCAGCATCCATTGCAAGATCAGGAGCCGCTGGGCGACAGGAAGTATATCAAGGACTTTGCCTTTCTGCAGAAACTCACAGAGTTCGAGAGATCTATCAGTGAGTATAGCTCGAGTTAGACTGAGTTTTCTCCATCTCCCTCTGGCACGAGTACCTTATCATTGCTAAAGATCGTATTCTGTGGAAAAAAATTGGTAAAATCCTTGGGCTGAAGGGGCGCGCCGTTACGAGCACTGCGACACCGGCGTGTGCATCATAGGCGAGTTCTATTCGTGAGTAATCACAAGATCAAAGCTAAGACGCTGCAACACTGGCTGCATTGCCCCGCTGCATGGCAATGTTGACGCACTGCGCCAGATACTCAGCAGCTCTAGGGTCACGCATCTCACTTCGACCAGACGCTCTGATAAAACTTTGAAATCCCCGTGGTATCCACGGAACTCGATCATTAAATCAACTGTTATTTTCCTTACAGATGTAGAATTTAAACACATACGCCTGCTAGCGAGAGCGTTCACGGACCGTTCCGTCGGTTTCACACATCTAACGCTCGGTTCCAATCAACGACTGGAGTTCTTAGGCGATACGGTGCTGCAGCTTGTCGTGTCTGACCGCCTTTATAGGCATTTTCCTGATCATCATGAAGGGCATTTATCCGTAAGTGATTCATATGTTTTTGAAGAGATAATATATACAGGGTGTCTTTTTGAGATGGGCCCAAAATCAAAACTATGAGAGGTAAAAAAAGTCTTGAAATGAGTCACGAGCTCAATTTATAAGAAAATACAAACTGCATACTTACTTTTTTAATTTTTTTTTTGAAATTTTGATTGATGGCTCGAAAATTTATTAGAAACCCCATTAAAATACAGCTTATGTATCCTCGGTTCGATTTCTTGCAAAAGTAAAAGATAAAGAAATCTAACTATACAGTGCCTTACAAATTAGTTTTACTATCGGACTTGTTTTGTCACGAGTGTCAACCAAGTTCGGATTACTGCCGTTGAGTAACGACAGAGTAGAGTGAGACGAAATTGTAATATTCCGTTAGCACAATCGCCACGAACGCAAACGAACTTGTTGCATTGGCTTGGCTTGAAGCTTGGCTTTCGCAGTGAACGCTCTGCGTTATAGGAAATCATCTTTTTGTTTCAATTTGGATACTCTGATTCAAAAACCTGGGTATTTTTTGTATACAAAGGCGTTACAAAACCCGAGGAATTTTGATGGAAGATATTTAACGACATTGGTATCATCGAAGCAAAGCACAGAAGCTCGAAACTATTTTTGTTTTTTTGAAAGCAATTATCGAAGTGAACGTTCACAATTCAAATAAAAAGATTTTAAGAGGATCTTCTTAAATTTTTCCCTCCGACTATTTACTTTCTTACTTAAATATTTAACCCCCCCCCCCCCTTTGCAGCTCCTCCGCTCATCTCTAGTCAACAACAGAACACAGGCGATGGTTTGCGACGATCTCAACCTATCAGAGTACGCGATATACAACAATCCTAAATCTAAGCCAAGCACGAAGAAACACAAGGCTGATCTACTGGAGTCGTTCTTGGGAGCATTGTATCTTGATCGGGTTCGTTTTTATTCTAATACTTTTAACTATTTTCTGCGGGTTTGGGCACGCGCTTTTGTTGAATAGTAAAAAGTAGCTTATGGCTTTTGAAAAAATCAGAAAATCATTTATTTGGGCTAAATTGCACGTGCAAATAAATGTTTTTCTGCCCTTTTCTTTTTCAAATAAAACCGGCCAAGTGCGAGTCCGACTCGCGCACGCAGGGTTCCGTACCATTATCTATAAAAACGGCAAAAAAATCACGTTTGCTGTATGGGAGTCCTTAAATATTTGTTTTATTCTGTTTTTTAGTATTTGTTGTTATAGCGGCAACAGAAATACCTACATCATCAGTGAAAATTTCAATTGTCTTACTATCACGGTTCATGAGATACAGCCTGGTGACAGACGGACAGCAAAGTCTTAGTAATAGGGTCACGTTTTTACCCTTTGGGTACGGAACCCTAAAAATTACAAAGGCTCCTTTTTATTCATTTATAAAAAATCTGTTCAGGCGTGTAAATGTAACAGACAGACAGAAAGACAGTTACTTTCGAATCATAATAGGTATTAGTATGGATGTACGAGTAAGTAGGTATTTAATACAAGGAAGTAATCAAAATATTTTGTTTCTATAACTACCTGTGCTATTTGTAGTTGCTTTAGTATTTTCAAAACGATCAACTGGGTTTTTTTTTAAATCTTTATTTAAGGATCTTTAATCATTTGCGATTATGTCGCTCTAATTAATTAACATAGATGTAATAGCACATTAAGCTTACAGATTTAAAATAAATGAGAACACTAAGTTCACCTCCGATCACTCTGATCGGAGCTGAACTTAGCGTTGTACAATTTCACCAGGTTTTTCACTTCTTCCGAATCTGGGTTCGATAAGGTTATATTACAATCAGCAGATTCTTTTAAAAAATATTTACACTTTTCTGTACGGAAGGTGTCATTCTGGACACACTCCATGAGAACATGCAACACGTCCTCCAGCCCCCTAGCACGGGGATTGTTGTCTAGGGTAGAATAGAGAAAAAATACGTCACTTCGTCATCCAATGCGTAATTTATTTGAAATGCATTCCATCAACTTCAATAATGTACGCAATGTATGGCGATGCAATGTCATTAAGTCATTATTGTCTTCTACCCTAGACAACAATCCCCGTGCTAGGGGGGCAGGTCCTCCAGTACACCGCACAAGTCGCAGTTAGGAGAAATAAACTGGGTTGGTTCGTATATTTTTCTTTCACAGATTAATTATTCATTGTTATTGTTGTTCCCAGGGTCTAGATCACTGCCAAGCATTCTGCAACGCATGCCTCTTCCCTCGTCTCCAAGAATTCATAATGAACCAAGACTGGAACGACCCCAAATCTAAGCTACAGCAGTGTTGCCTCACACTACGGTCCATGGAGGGCGGCGAACCCGATATACCGGTATACAAGTAAGGAATACACAGTTTATAGGTGGTGGGTTCGAATCCCGGGTGGTACTAACCATTGTGACTAACGGAGGTTTAATAAGGGCACGCTAGTTAATAAATAGATTGTAGCTTGGAAATACTCATGTCTGTACACGGTTCTGAAATCCAAGATATTATTTGTAAACAAAAACAATAGTATCATCGTATTAATAAATAAATCGGAGCGCAATTGTGCGTTCATACATTTATTAGATTGGATTTTAGAACCGATTATAGTTTCATATGAATCATAAAATCAGATTGAAGCCCACCACAAACGGAGCTATAATATATATTAATATAAATCATAGCAAGGTATATTACGGTATATTTTCTATAGTAATCGGCGAGTGACCACAGACGCAGCTATACCGTATATTTTTATTACGTGACCAAAATATGTCGACAGATATAGTACGATATATTTTGATAGTAAGACAATATGGCCGCAGAGATAATGAGTGCAAAATATATATTATAGCATAGCCACCGTCTGTGGCAGCTTGCTATACCGATATACATATTTTACTATATTAATATATAATAAAGCTCCATCTGTTGTGGGCTTAAAAACAACAACTTCAAAATAAAGAAGTTGAATGTTATCTGGTTTTGATCTTTCTGATTTGACATATAACT
Source organism: Eupithecia exiguata (assembly GCA_947086465.1). NCBI lineage: Eukaryota > Metazoa > Arthropoda > Insecta > Lepidoptera > Geometridae > Eupithecia > Eupithecia exiguata. The sequence goes on from OX352240.1 coordinate 3,018,715, forward strand.
CATCCTGATCTAAAATACTAACATTAGGTACGCATAGAATACTTAATGCTTAAGTTTCCTCACACTTGCCTTATATGCAAATAAAAAGTCCTAACCTAGTTGATAGTTAAGTTGTTTCAAAAGTTTTATTAGAAACTAGCTTGTGCCCGCGGCTTTTTACGCTATTCACGAGTACATGTAGAACAGATTGTGTTGGGCATGTATGCCAAATATCATCTTGATCTGCTCAGTAGTTTTGGAATTGAGATCTCCACAGTATCTAGTAATCTTGGGTAGCAAACATGTTCACTCACAAATTGCTTTACAATATTAGTAAGGATTCAGATTCGTAGCTAAATAGTAAACAAATAAAAAGCTCTGCTTAGCTTGGATCTAAGTGATGCATTTTTTTTAATGAAGAATACACAGATTTGACCTTAATAATACTACTAAAAATACGCGAGAGCTGTGCTCGGAGTTTTTTAACATAATTCATGATTATCGGCGCTATGGCGCTCATTAGGAGGCCTATGTCCAGCAGGGGACTAACATAAACTAATTATTATTATTTATCGAGGTTTAATTATTTCCGATAAATAATCATTAATTATGTTAACAGCGATCGTGGTCACGGGGCGACTGTAAGATCGCCCCGTGACCACAGTCGCTGTAACGTGTTGCAAACGGAAGGAAAATAATAACAAAAACTACGCGATAAATACCAGATAAATAATAAATATTGAATGTTTTTGCCTTATCCAGGGTGATAGAATGCCTGGGTCCAACGAACACCCGTCTATATACGGTGGGAGTCTACTTCCGGGGAACGAGACTGGCGTCGGCTAGAGGCCACTCCATACAAGAGGCCGAGATGCACGCCGCTGAGATGGCCTTGAGCAATGCACATGGTGAGTGTAGAGGCATTTTCGTTATATCAAAACCATTAATCAATTTTCAGGGTCCTTTGCTATTAAAGCTGCGATGCTGAGCGGTTAATAATTTCGAACCCAGCCAGGAATACACCAAGGCAATAATTAAATTAAGAATGACACATTATGACAAAACTGGCCACCATATGCTGTGGCAGAAAAGGTTATACCAAAGCGATGGTATTCAGTTCAGTATTCAGTAGGTTGCTATTTAGTTCTGTAATTGTATTTCAACAAATTCCAAGGTCATCTTATCTTTATGATAAAAAGGTTGATACCAATAAATAGGCACTCCGGATTGTACAGCATTGACAGTAAAAGCGTAATAAGACTACTATTTTCTAAAATCATCTACACATCACTCCAATCAATGATTAATAAACAATATATTTTAACGTATATTTTTTTTTATAATAAGCACGTTTTTTAAGTTTTTTCTATGGTATTTGAAATGAAATGAAATATTTTATTTATTACAACGGACCGTGTTGAAAGTAGTTAAATAAGATCTGTTACTTTTCTATCATAGTCTGATATAAATGAATTACTATTATTAATTTCAATTATCTTCTACAGAACTGTTCCCGCAACTAGACCACCAGAAACGCGTGATAGCTAAAAGCACGAAGAGGAGACGTCGCGAGCCACTAAGAAGCTCCACAGTTCTGCCAATCAACAAGGACAAAGTACCTAAAGCGTACCGTATCGGCGAAGGTACAGAGCGGGAGAGCAGCGAGGAAGAAAAGAACGCACCATCAGACGGCGAAATAGCCGACGACAGATCCGATGACAACTCAGATTCAGGGCTCGACAGCGATGACGTAGCATCTTTGCCACCGGATAAGCTAGACAATATCGAAGTCAGCAGTCTTGTTAGTGACATGGAAAAGATTAAAGCTGATATGATTGTGAAGAATCAGTATGATAAGCTGAAGGAAAGATGTCGGGGTTCGGATTCCGAGGATGATTGACGAATAGACGTGGAGACATTCCTTAGGAGTAGCTTAGGGAATATCCACGCTTTTGTCTTGAATATCGTAGTTGGAAATTGTATTACTAGTGCTTATTCTAGGACTGTAAGAGAATATGTATTATGATATTCATTAATTTAAGCTATATCGTTCGATATTTGCACAACATCGCACCTAGTTCAAATTAAATCATGCACTTAATCTGTACTATTATGTAGGTACCTAAGTGATTATCATGGCTGTGTAAAAGTCTAACAACCACATCTGTGTAATTTAAAAATGAAAACAATTTTTTTTGTGTAATTATTTTTTCAAGGTCAGTCTTTAATGTATGGCCTCGAAACTAAACAAACACGCCACTCGTGAAGATAAGCAAAAATACCATCGGTTTCATAATACTGCAATCTATTGCGCAATAACCTTCAATAACAGATAAAAACTCGCGCGAGTCGATTCATTCCTGTACAAACTCTTGACAAAGTGATACTATAAAAATGAGTTTTGCTAATAAAGTGGTGATAGTGACCGGAGGCAGTGCCGGTATCGGTGCGGCAATATCAGAGCTTTTCGCCAAAGAAGGAGCTAACGTTGTCATCGTTGGAAGAAGAGTCGAAAAACTAGACGAAGTCGCAAAGAAATGCGCTCAGTCCGGCAAGAAACATTTACCCGTCAAAGCCGATCTTAGCAAAGATGAAGAAACAAAACAAATCATACAAAAAACAATCAAAGAGTTCGGGAAAATAGACGTGTTAATAAACAACGCTGGTGTACTCGGGAAATGTAATAAGGTTATTGAACCTAATCTCTTATCAGTTTACGATGAAGTTATGACCACGAATTTTAGATCGCTTGTGCTTCTGACGAACTTGGCGGCTCCTTACCTCGCTAAGACGAAGGGTAATATAGTGAATATATCTAGTATTGGAGGAATTCGAGGATCGCCTGGCTGGGCCTTGTATGGTGCATCAAAAGCGGCTGTCACTCAATTCGGATGTATTGCTGCTTTAGAATTAGCTGAAGTTGGAGTCAGAGTGAATACTGTAAGCCCAGGACCTGTTGAAACGGAGATATTTGCAGGCCACGGAAACCTTACTGTCGATTTGTTGAAGTCTAGAACGGCCCAGAACAGAATGAGTGCACCGGAGGAAATTGCTGATGTTGTTGCTTTTGTTGCTAGCGACAAGGCAAAAAGTATAACTGGCTCGAATTATGTTATTGATTGCGGAAGTTTAGTCAAAAAGTAATATAATGTGATAGCTAAAATATTAACGTTTTATGTGATAGTAGCCTAAAACCAAGTCAAATAAATTTTATTGAAAATCTTAAAAACTAAAATATTTTTATTATGATATTTTTTTAACTTTCAATCAGAAGAAAATTATAGAGTATTAGAGATGTTGCTGTTGCTTAGATTGCTAGATATTATAATGCCTGCCTGCAAACTAGTTACAAAGGCGCCAGTATTTAAACACTCTTTTATAATTTTGAAGTTAAGTATTTTGAGTCAGTGAGAATATCTACGACACTGTTTGCTCGACAACAAAACTTAGCTTATTTCTATTTGACAGCACTTAACATGTCTTTTTCGTTTTTAGTTTAATCGTAAAGAAAAGGACGGCAACAATTAGTGCTGTCGAATAAGCATTAAATATATAAACGGGTATTTTCGGCAGGTTAACACTGACCACGATTCACTGCCGTGGTCACGGCACCAGGACCGTGACCACGGTTGAAACGTCGGGTAAAATATGTAAATAAACGCGTTAAATTTTAGTACCATTGTAGATTGAAGTTGTAGATTATTGATAAATTGCATACCTACTGTGTGAAAAAAGTTTAAAAGAAGAATGTGTGGGCTGTGAATTTTGTTTTACGAATAAAAATGTATTCCTCGACAAAATCATTTACAACGGTATTTGTGTTAGCCCAAATAAAAGAGAAGGTTCGAGGAAGCCGACACGTATTTTATGAAGTTTATAGTATCATCTCAGCCAGAGCAGTGGGCATCTGGCTGAGATGATTATGAAATCCACATGAGCAGGATACGAATAGGTTATAATAAGCACAGGGTGGCTTTTTGAGATGGGAGTGGATGGCAAAATCCGCTTAGTACAAATCGCTTGCCCTGTCGGCTTACGAACTATAAGAACAAAACCTGTAAAAAAAGCATTTGTTTTCTTATAGATTGTTTCATTACTTTTCTCTAACTCTCAGGTTTCTACGGATTTTGCCATCCACTCCCATTTCAAAAAGCCACCTTGTATAAATAGAAGAAAAAACAATGAAATTTTCTTCTACTGTAGGTAAGGTATTTTATATGTATTATTGTCGCTTGTCTAGACTAAGGTAATTGTATTTTTTGTCCGCATAAAGCTATTATGCTACATTATCCCTGAGTGACATAGGCTATGTTTTACAAATATGAGTTTTTAGAATTTTTCTTATTAGAATTTCCTTCAATGAGGGTTTTTCAATGTAATATTTAAAAAAAAACAATCACTCTTTTTATTTTGACACTAGATGACGTTGAACAAAAGTCTGTCAATTTCAAGTGTCGTAAATTAAACAACGAAATAATTTTCTGTTTCCAGAAGGTTTCTACTGTTTCCACTAGATGGTGCTGATTTTTGAAACTTGAGTTTCATACAGCGCCAACTATCTTAGTCTACCACTTTTTTTTTAAAGTGCGCATTGAAAAGCTCTCATTGTATTGTGACCAGTCTAAATTTTGTAATACTTTTGCGTTCTAATCTATTTCGTAAGCAATAATCATGTTCGTGGATCAATGAAGTATGGTTACTAAATAGTGGATCTCGTAAACAAAGGGTGTTCATTCACTAGCAAGCTAAGCCAATAGCATACACAATAACTTGGTTAAGGTTGATCGTTTCGTGTTGGCGCGATATTCACATTTTTGGGGTTTTTTTTCTGCGCTTCAACACTGAATAGAACCAGTAAAAAGTAGGTAATTTATAATAGTAAAACATTTTCTAACAATTCCATGATACTAACTTCCATTTGGTAAATTGTATTTTGGAAGCATTTGCAAATATGTTGATTTTTAGCACAAAATCTCTTTCCCAAATGCTTCAAAAATACTAATAAAGATGTCTGCCCGACTATGTCATGATGTGTTACGGTGTAGTGAGCAGAGCCCTTAAATCGAAGTTAGTTTTTCCATAAGTTAATTGAAAACGGTTACAACTTTCATAAACACAAGCAACAAAAAAAATTAAGACCACAAAAAAAATCGCGCCAACCCGAGACGATCCACCTTAACAAATAAAGATGAGTGAATAACTGGTTGTATGCGAGATGATTCACCATATTTTATCCTCTTTTAAAAATAGTACATATTTGATTAAATATACCTAAGAGTTATCAGTAACAAACAAAATGCAATATTAAACAGTGCCTATTGATTGATGTGTGATTGTAAGCTTAATTGTACTGTCTACTATCCTAAATAAATGTACTTAAATTCAACGGGTGTTTTTTTTACTTTGAGTATAATCAGAGATTGGCCAATGCTTAGATAAAGGAAACTAGGCCAATGATGGATCTTGGCAGCGGAAATTTTGATTTACTTACGACCCTGCCGAAAGGATACCTCTATATTTTCAGGTTTTGCATTGGCAATTATTTTCAATGCGCTCGAATTTGCCGATTACATCGTGTCGTAGTGACGAAGATATTAGGACGGATGATCATCGACAGAAATACCGATCTCTAGCGTAGGTATCAGCAGCCATGCCGATACCATGTGCCGAAGCAGTGCACGCTGTACCATAGAAATCAAAACAAAGCAACCAATCCGTAAGCTCTGCGCTCATTTAATCCAATAGTACCCCAGCACATCAATAAATAAATAAATACTTATTGCTGGACAATTCACACAGCATTAACTAGCCCCATGCTAAGCAGAGCTTGTGTTATGGGTACTAGATAACTGATATACATAATACAATACATTACATAGATAGTTTTTGTATTTTTACTATACATAGAAAACGACCAGAACACCCGGAACAAATACCTGCAGATCGTACAAATATTTGTCTCAAGGTTGGAATCGAACCCGCGACCTCCTGCGTCGCAGGCGGACCTGCGCCCACCGCGCCACAGAGGTTGTCAAAATGTGCATTCAATCTCGTTAACTTTAGATAGGTGGGTATATTTTACGTTGATTAAACGGCATCCCACAAGCTTCGATCGTGTGGTCCGCAAGCTGTTTGTCACCGGATGAAGTCAAAATAATATTCATCTAATGTTACAAGTGAAAGCCCATAATTGAATGCACGTTTTGGTAGCGGTGCTTTTAAGGTGTGCGACAAACTTTACGCTTCGATACCGATCCAGTGGACGCCTAACTTAAGTCGGAGAGTAGGTTAGATACTACGGTTAGATAGAACTTTGAGTAGGTACAGTGTATCTTCCTCGGAGTAGGTCATAGACTAATTATAATGTAGGTACTGTACTTTAATGTTACTTCAACTATGGATCACTGTATACTGAACCCTGGATACTGAATAGGTAGGTACTGCTGTACACTGGATACTGAAATAAAGACTATTATTATTATTATAACGTTATCTATGCTTAAAAAAAACTGCCAAACTGTTTTTTTCAGCCTCGCTCTGATTGGGTGTCCTACACCTCTCATCATCATGTATGAATAGGGTTGCCATCCGTCCGGGTTTCCCCGGATTTGTCCTAGTTAAGAGGGCGTCCGGGGAGCGTCCGGGCGGGGTTTCATTTGTAATCTTGGGCCGCCGCGCCGCACTAGCGGCGTAAGATGTTTAGTCTTTCCCTGTCCTGCGTATCTGTTTTATTTGGTGTGCAATAATAAGTAATGGTAGGTACGAGTACCTATAGCGTCCTATTTAGTTGTTATTCGCCAAACAAAACTTAACTCATTCATAGTCTTAGCTAGTTTGTCATGTCTCACCAATTTCAAAACTGGTTGCGGCTCACTCCACTACATCGCTGTTACTTATTTTGCATTCGTTTTATAACAATCCACTCTCCAAACGTTTTAGGGCTAGCTCCGCTCGAGGTTATTATTTTTTCATATTTTGTCTTAATTTATTTATGACCACCCATAAAGTGGAGAAGTGGTTTGGTCCCTTGTTAAAAAGTATATTATTAACCGCCTCCTCAATCGAGTCAATAACCTCTAAGCCCATGCCCTGCTGCCACAAGTAGCGAGCGGCCAAGGTCACGACAGCTGGTGACGTCACATTACAGTGACTTCAGCCAAACAAATCCAGCCCGCGCATAACTAGATGTCGCTGCTAAACGTGACCGAGCTCTAGATCGCGCTGACGAGAACGCACGGCATTTGGTGACTTCATTGTAAGAAAGATGTATCGCTACTCTGGTTTCCCTTCAACACGTATAAATCTTTCGCCTTTTACTAAAGATTTCCGTGGAGGGGAACACTCAAATGAGTCTAAAGACTGTTTTTGTATGCTCTGACTTCGGTTAGAGTCATAAATAAGACTATGTATGAATCGCTACCATTATGCATTATCAATCACTCATGCATTGGCCACCGATAGCTGTAGACCCTATTTTCTATCTTCAAATATTTTAACATTCCCGGCACTGTACATCTATGAAATGGCTGTTTTTGTAAAAACTAACAATATTCTTTTTGAAAAGCCAATTAACACACGCAGTAGACGCGACGAGCAACGTCTGTGTTCTATTAGTTGTAAAACTGCCTTACTTAAAAAAAGCTTTTGGGGCATGGCACCTAAAATCTACAATAAACTGCCCAAAAACATAAAAGTGCTACCAGTGACATTATTTAAAAATAAACTTAAAAAACTTCTGACATCAAAAGTATATTATAATATCAATGATTTTTTACTAGATAAGAACATTGACGAATCAGTGAAATGAAATCAATGTATAAATTAATGATTATTTCTTTGACCAATTTAATATTCAATGTAAATCTGTAATTTAACATTCTCAACGTTTCAATATGTTCCTTATGTAATTTGCTTCTTTATGTCTGTCACTAAATTCTCCTACCGACCTATGTATATTTGCATGCCCTAGATTTAGGCAAAACATGTATGGTGCTGACCTATTATCATTCTTCCATCTCTGTGACCCATGTTTACAAATAAAGAATTTGAATTTGAATCAATCTCTTAGCAAAGCCTCTTTGTAGTTACCGGTATCTGTAGAATTGTAAACTCATTGCTAATCATAATAAACTATTAAAAGAAAAATTCGCGTGGAGCCTGGAGCGGGATTCCGCATGTTGGTAGTCGGGTAAAAGAAGCCCATAATACTAAATTAAGTACCCATGTCACAATAAAAAAGAATAAACACACTTTTTCTACACAATCCATCACAATATAATCCTACCGGGCCGTCTCATCAATTCTTTTTGCCGCCCAAGTGAGCGGATTTTCAATGCTGGAAAATTACTATACGCATACCGTGTCAGAGATAGCCCCCCAAGCATGAAGAATTTTAAAATTTTTAACTTAAAAAAAAAATCAATTCCCTGTGATTGATTGGGTATAGGGCGCCGCGCGCAGCTAATTAAATGTCTGTGTGGGGTAGGTAGTACCTATTTGCTGAATAAATAATTTATTTATAGGTCTCACCAAATAGTTCTCTGACTATTATAGATTATAGTGATCTGTGCCAAAGAAAAGAGTATACAATGACATCGTGGTCTCGCTGTAGGTAGATCTCGCTCAAAGAGAATAAAACCACTACTTTATAATCTCGCTCACAAAAAAACTTCTTATCAAAGAGAATAAAACATGAACAAAACCGTAATACGTCTTTTTGTGGTCTTTGAGCTCTGGAACGTAGAGCATAGATCCATAGATGAATACTAATAAACCTCAGAAGAACAATCTTAATAAACATAGATCTACTATTCTAAGTTTATAGTGATCTGTTACTATTATACCACGGAATACTATTACTCCTAGCGAAGATATATACATTTACTACTAACCTAGTGATCTGTGAACTCAACAATAAGTGAAGTGATAATAAATCTACTGTCTGCATTGTAGGTAGTAGGTACATGGGTACATGATAAAATGAGTTTTGCTAATAAAGTGGTGATAGTGACCGGAGGCAGTGCCGGTATCGGTGCGGCAATATCAAAGCTTTTCGCCAAAGAAGGAGCTAACGTAGTCATCGTCGGAAGAACAGTCGAAAAACTAGACGAAGTCGCAAAGAAATGGGCTCAGTGCGGCAAGAAACATTTACCCGTCAAAGCCGATGTCACCAACGATGAGGAAACAAAGCAAATAGTAGAAAAAACTATGAACGAGTTCGGGAAAATCGATATTCTTGTAAATAACGCTGGAATACTCGGCAACGTGCACAGAATTATAGAACCTAACCTCATATCTGTTTACGATAAAGTTATGGCTACGAATCTAAGAGGTCTTGTTCTTCTGACGAACTTGGTCGCTCCGCACCTCGCTAAGACAAAAGGTAACATAGTCAATATAGCCAGCATTGCTGGAATACGAGGATCGCCTAGCTACGCAATGTATGGCGCATCGAAAGCTGCAGTCATTCTGTTCGGTAGCGTTGCAGCTTTGGAGTTGGCTGAGGTCGGAGTAAGAGTGAACACTGTGAGCCCTGGTCCAACTAAAACGGACATATTCGCAGGCCAGGGTAACTTTATGGAGGTGATAAAGGCCAGAACAGCACAGAATAGAGTAAGTGCACCGGAGGAAATAGCTGCCGTGGTGGCGTTTGTAGCAAGCGAGAAGGCAAAAAGTATAACTGGATCAAATTATGTTATTGATTGCGGAAGTCTAGTGAAAAAGTAGATTACTACCTCGGTCTCAGCCTGAGACAGAGGATGAACTTGAGATGAGAGTCTCAGCTCAAGTTTTAATTTATGACAACCTCTGGGGCGCGGTGGGCGAAGGTCTGCCTGCGACGCCGGAGGTTGTGCGTTCAATTCCCGACTCGGGACAAATGTTTGCAGATACTTGTTCAGTTCAGAATATTCTGGTTGTTTTCCATGTATATTTAAAACTATCTATCTGTGTTATGTATTTTATTATCAGTTAGGTATACTAGTGTGTTAGCAGTTATCTAGTACCCAAGCTCTGCTCAGCGGCTATGTGTGGATTGTCCAGCATTATTCATAAGTATTTATTTATGTTCCTATTCCTAACGACGAACTCTGTTTGAATTCCAAGACAAACTTCGGGTAGCCGAGCCTGTACTTACGCGACCCCTCTTATTTAAACGACCTCTGTGGCGCGGTGGGCGAACGCCCGCCTGCGACGCAGGAGGTTGCGGGTTCGATTCTCGCCTTGGGACAAATATTTGTATTTGGGTGGTATTTAATACTTTAACTGTAAATCCCTTTTTTTCAATCAAAATATTCGAAATTACCACCAAAAATACTGAATTGCACACTAAATTTGCTAATCAAATAAATCAATTATACTATACTGTTAGATCTTTAAAGCTTAACTTTTTCACTGAATGACTATCTGTTAACTAAACGTAAATCTAATAATTCTTCGAGTGCAACAAAATATTTAAACATTTTTTTTTGAATCCATCACCTATTAAACTTTTAAGAACATGGGTTATTCTAAATGAAACACCAGTTAATCAGTCATATTTATCTAATCAAAGTTCACAAAAAATCAGCAAAGTGTAATCTTAATATACACTAATCATTGCAAAACATATTTAAACATATTTTTTTTGCATCCATCACCTATAAATCTTTTTACTGTATGATTAGGGCAGGTCTTGCTTTTGTTGGACGTCCGCGTTTTCGCTTTATACCGATAGGTATGTTTTTTGCTTCTACAGGTGGTGTGACATATTTCAACCTGATAGCAAGTCCGATGATATGTTTGCATATATAGTATTTGAAAAACTGCGGACAATTACATTCACCAGTTTTCCATTCATCTTTGTTTATGGGCAATACAACCGTCCAATATGGGAAAGCAACTTGTTTGTATTCATCGAAAGAACTCCAGTCTTGCCCAAACTGAACGGTTGATGCTCCTGAACTTGCAATCAAGTAGGACTTTTTCATGGAATCTGCCTTTAAGACCACTACTTTTCGGTCTGACTTCGCCCATTGGTAACCTGCAGTCCAGTCTTTGAGCTCGATGGAAGGCGAATTTGAAAATGATGCCAACTGGTAGGTTCCTGACCATTCTTTAACCATATCTAACACAACAGCCAAAAATCTGGACAATGGTAAACGTTCTCGCAGAGTGTGGCAATCTTTGATAGATCTGCGCGCCAAAATACTTTTTCAATAAAACAGATACACAAAAAGAAATAAAGTTGGATGATAGGGATTTTAGCTACATGAGTAATTAATACGTGAAATGTAATTTGATAGTGTAAACATAAATTATTTGTTATGCGGTTTTAGAAAATAATTTTGGAAATTCCGTTGTAATATTGAATAATTTGTGTGCAAATCAGTATTTTTGTTTTACGGTGAGTAATATTGTTTCAAAATGCGTATATCTGTGGTTTCAGCTAGATTTTTGCTGTAAATTAGATAAAAAAAACCATCAGATTTTGATGAATTTTAAACATTTTTTAGTACAACATGTTTAGGTAATCAAGTAGTTAATTTGTAGTACAGTCATTTATTTGATATGCAGTAGGTTATTAGTGGAGAAATTTTGTTTGCTTAAATTTCTAAATAGAGGTGCAGTTAAAAATTCCCCTTTGTATTTGTTTAACCAGGTATTTGTTCCGGGTGTTCTGGTCGTTTTCTATGTATAATAAAAAATATCTATCTATGTAATGTATTGTATTATGTATATCAGTTATCTAGTACCCATAACACAAGCTCTGCTTAGCTTGGGGCTTGATAATGCTGTGTGAATTGTCCAGCATTATTTATTCTTTATTTATTTTATTTGTGTGTGTAGTGATTAATATACAAATAGGGTATACAATACATATTTGTTTTATTGAATATTAGCTTAGTACAACACAGTATAAGGTGACCGGTAATTTTTTGTAAAACCCGTGGCGCTTTTACTAAAAATTTCTTTACCAAAAATTTAATTGGGAACACTCGATTGAGCACAATGACTGTTTATGAACGCTTTGACATCAGTTAGAGCCTAATTTTCAGAAATTTAAAAATACTATCGGTCTACCCGGGTTCGCGCGGGTATATTCTATTTATTCTATCATATTTATGAAACTTCATAATGTACCTAAATGTATTTTTCTTTAAGCACTTTCTTGAACTGTACCACGGTGGAAAAAAATGATGTGTTTATATATTTTTGCGGTATAAATTTATCACGAAGCTCATCAAATAGCTCAAGGAAATCATCCATAGGTTTACTGTTTAAAATAGAGTCCCAATCATAATCATGCAGTAAACATGAATTGATGCTGTCGTAGTCACCTGAGCCATAAAAATATTTTAAACGAGTGTTCAATTTCAGTGATTCGAATTCAACACGATTTATATTAATAACTAGGGATTTATGATGTTTATCTTCAGACCAATAGGTAATCACTATCGAGAACCGATATATTATCTATATTACTGATAAGTTAACATAATCTAGGATCCTATTATTTGAGTTACGATTATAGTTAAACTGAGTCAAGTTACAGACTGACAAATTATCAAAAATTATATTAATTAATATGACTAGGTATTACCTGATATATCAGACGGGTGCAAAGTTCCCTGTCTGCATGACCAATCTACATTCGACAAATTAAAATCGCCCAATACAATAAAAGGATCATTAGTTGAGTCATGTACTCAAGAATACAAGCATGTTTATCAGTAACATTAGTAAGTTGCGTGTTAAATGAATTTCCGAAGTTTTCACTACAAAGATAAAGAGGACAAAAATGAATTTTATTTAAAATGCGGTCACTGTTTTTTGCGGTTACTGTGACCCAAATATCCTCGGCAGAGGAGTGCCATTCCGGCCGCGCTACAGCACCAAGATCACGGCGTACTGCAATAAAAACTCCACCACCGTACATTTGATTGATTTTATCAAAGAGTATACAATAACTACGTAAGAGGTTTTATTGTAGTCCCTGTCCCGTCTCCAAATTAAATAACTATCATCAATGAGTTCGCTATCATAAATACCATCTAAAAGCCAGCTCAGTGATCGCTATTACATCTTATGAATTTAAGCAGATGTTACGTTTTAGCGTGTGTGTTGGTACGTACGTAGCCCTCTTGTATTTTGATAAAACATTTTTAAATTAGACGCCATTTTTAACATCTAGGTACGCAATAGTGAAACTCTACAAGGCTTAAGGTATAGCTACGAGCGTTCATTGAGGAAGCAAACAAATAGCAGAATAGCGTAACACAAGCCCCAGGTATTAAAACTAAGCAATGCCTAACTGTAGAAAGGTTTCAGTGATAAAACATTTAGTCTTACAGCGATCTATCTAGTCTTATTGATAACCTAGTCTTAACGAGATGTCGTCATAAAGCTTCTAGCCCCCCTGTTAGTTTGATTTGATGGGACAAATCTAGCACTGAATTATAAATTATAATACTATGGAACTCGAAAAATCTTCAGACTAGCAATCTTGAAAAGCTTTGTTTTAGTACACCAAAGAGAATGTACCGCTACGCTAACTCGAAATGTCTGATCAAACGAGTTTAATCAGAAAACGCTAACCCGAAATGTCTGATCAAATGAGTTTAATCAGAACTTATAACATAACATTATTCATATGAATAACATTCATAACATTATTATTCATATAAACTTATAACATTATTCATACGGGGGACAGCGCGTACGCAGTCCCCACTACCAAAACTAACGCACCCGAGTTATCCACATTAGGGATAATCGCAGAGGTCAACCCAACCGCAGTGCAATGGAGGGGCCTCGCTCTGGGGGAACCGCCTTAATGATCACGGTGTCCCCTGTGCCAGGTAAGTATGAATTGACAGTCCTAGTAAGCGGAGGTCGTTCCGAGCCGTGCGTTCTCGTCAGCGCGATCTAGAGCTCGTTCACTTTTACCATCGACATCTAGTTATATTTAACGGAACTACACAGGGCTCTTAATAACTATTAGCTCAGCTGTGGTCGATCTTGCGCATGCGTGAAACACAGAATCGTGTTACTTATGGCAAGATTTGGAGATGATAACTTACTTCTGCGAGCGGCCTATCACGCGTTATATAACTGTTAATAAAGTTATCTAAGTACCCATAACACAAGCTCGGCTTAGCTTGGGGCCAGATGTCGATGCTGTGTGGATTGTCCAGCATAAATATAAATAATTTATATATTAAGTTTCTTACGACGAAATCTGATTGAAGGCCAAGACACATTTCGGGTAGATAGCTGAGCCTGTACTTACGCGAATCTGCTTATTTTATTTGTAGTGTTAAATAAATAAATAGGGTTTAAAATAAATATTTGTTTTATTGAATATTAGCTCAGTACAACACAGCATAAGGTAAACGCTAGGGGGCCTTTCATTTTCTTGGCGCGCAATGTCAGCCATTGTTTCTGGTTCGGCACGTACATTTCTGCTGGCATCAGCTGTTCAGGGGCGCCGTTCTCTGTGCAAAAAGAAGACAGATTATTATACATTACAACTAGCTATTTCTTTCAAGATAAAAAGCGTCAATGTTATTTCAGATTTAGAAATTGATGTGCATTATGTGGACGGTTGGAACGCTTAGTCTTAGTAAGTGGGTGTGCGATGTTTGAAAAATAATGCCATTTCAACGCCGGAGGTTGCGGGTTGGAATCCCGCCTTGTTTGTACGATCTGCAAATATTTGTTCCGGGTGTTCTGGTCGTTATCTATGTATAGTAAAAATATCTATCTGTGTATTGTATAGATTTATGTATATCAGTTATCTAATACGCATAACACAAGCTTTGCTTAACTTGGGGCTAGATAATGCTGTGTGAATTGTCCAGTATTTTTTTTTTATTACTTACCGTCCTTCCGTATCTGCTGCGCAGACTGCATAGTGGAGTCCTGCATTGATATCAAGTCGCCGGGCGCGTGCAATAGCAGCCTGCCAACGCCTTCACATCGTCTGTAACAAAAGAACGACCGCCAGCAGTCGAGTCAAGTCACACTAAGACTTGATCATAGGTACAACCACTTAGGTACTTTTACTGCCGTGAGGATCGGTCAGTTCATAGATGTCATAGGGAGTCGACGACGCGTCACAGACGTGACGCGACGCGAAGCGAGGCATGTCGAGACGCATTGCGACGCAGCGCGGCGAGACGCGAGACGTTTTTTTATATCTTATGAATAAAATCTGATCTTTGAGGGTAGTATATAAAAGTTGAAATTTGAATCCTTATCATACAAACTGCGTGCAGCGTCGTGTCGCGTCTCGGTGTGAGCTGAGCTGACCCTAAGGGGACCTACCCGAGGAACCAAGCTTACTTTTTTGTAATTTTATTCTTAATTAAAAAACCCCTACCCTTCGACCACCAATCCGCCTGCGAAGCGATTTGGTATCCTTGTTTGTAGGAGTTATGTGTGCTGATGAGGAAGTTTTTTTTCTAGTTAAATAGGTACCTCAGAACTTCATTCTGCAGCATTTGCTTCCTACCCGCGGTAGAGAGCGGTTTGCACTCGTTGAGCCAAGTTCTGACTTCATTAAAGTCGGCTAGTAGTTGCATTGCTGCTTCTTGACTGAAATTATCAAAAGAAGCTCGTTAAACAAAATGTCAATAGCTTTTTTTAATCCAGAGTAGACCTTCGTTTGACCACAATATAACCTGGTACCTAAGTTACGATGTGGCCGACGATGTATCACAAAATTCTAAAGCAAAACCCAGGTTGTAGTTGGCTTAAAGAACAGCTCAAGACAATTTTACTTATAGAACGATGATAACATATTTAAACTTCAGCCCGCAGCTCCTCATGTTCTCTTCCGGGACGGGAAGTAGCCAATGTCCGTCTCCGGGATATCATCTACCTCCAGAAGACCTCTGATTGACAAGAGGTTGGAAGGTTTAAGACCTAAACACGTAAAACTTCACTATCACTAATAACAATCCTCTCATTGTGTCTGGTGAGAGCTAATAAAACTCGATGATCTTATAGCGAAACCTTGCTACGAAGATAAAAGACTAAATAATGTTTATCTACTTGGTACGGTAGCGAGATGAGTAGAAGAAATAACAATGATTTAAAGTAAAGAGTAAGAAATCTTCTATGTTATGTTGGAAACCGCAACAAGGCAAATCTTCTAATTTTGTAGCTATGAGGAATTCAGTTAGTTCTAAAAAGGTTAGTGCGCGTTGAAGTCTTTTGTATGCTTCAAGGGCCCGGTGCAGCAGTATAGCACTTGCTACGTACGATGATTCTTCTACAATATAATTACAGTTTTACATCGAAAATTAAGGGGAATAAGCGAGATCCGCACAAATACATCTGCAGAATGGTGAAATCCACAACTCTCTGCGACCTTGTTCGGAGTCACGTAGAGTACCTACAAGTACATTTTCACGAAAACGAATCGGAAACTTCTATTTTCGTTTTTGTTAGTATGCCTCAGATTCCAAGGTATGGTAATGGTCGTTTCTTATGATGACAATTTATGAATCTCACCTAAATTTAACCTTAGACACGTAGATATGATGAAGCCAGGATTCGCAGATAATCCTCAGCACCATATTCAAAGTTGTCACGTCGTTGGTCGCTTTTATAACGGGCAGTAACATTTTATCTGGAAACATCAAATATCAAAGTGCTTAACCATTTCCTTGAGAACTTCCAGTACCCTTGGATATGTCACTTCTCCCAAGCATCATCCAACATATGCGATACTAACTCTACACCGCACCGGCATTAGTCGTTGACCTGCCGCGAGTTAACCCAAAATGGCTTACAATAAATTAATAAATAATGCTGGACAATTCACACAGCATTATTTTGCCCCAAGCTAAGCAGAGCTTGTGTTATGGGTACTAGATAACTGATATACATAATACATGACAGATAGATATTTTTTACTATACATAGAAAACGTCCAGAACATCCGGAACAAATACTTGCAGATCGTACAAATATTTATCCCAAGGCGGGAATCGAACCCGCAACCTCTTACGTCGCAGGCGGACCTTCGCCCACAGCGCCACAGAGGTCGTCAAATACAAAGTAAATTGCTACTGACTGCAAGTTTACTGTCGACAGTAAATTTGCAGTAAGTTACCTAAGAACTCGTGCACATAGAGCGAGTGTCTCTGCTCGGGGCTCACTCGGCGCCGCCACTCCGCGTTGCTCGGGAATATCATCGTGAGGTGTGCCAGGCTGGTGGTTGCGCATACGCTAGATAGTACTGAGGTTATCTCTTCATTGGCTTCCTAGAAGGTATAGGAAATCATTAGGCTTCTTTGCACTTACATCAGAGCTACGTAGCTAATATGGCGTCCTAGATAATCCCATACTTTAATGGTGGATTTAGATTAGACCAAATGAGCGAATAATCGAATGATCGAGGATTCGCGGAACGAGTTTCGGGATAGAATTATCCCGAAACTCGTTCCTCGGTGAACCGTAATGATAAAAAAAAGTCCGTCAAAAACGTCAATTGAAATGATTGTCTGATTTATCTTTTAGAAGAACAGACATAGTAAACTAGAACTTACTTTTAACTTTTGAATATTGACTTTCACTTCAGACACTAATTTCTCTCTCATTTTTGCGCAAACGTTTTCATGGACCCCAATTTTTCCTAGAAAAAAAAAACGAACAACGTGTTACAGGCACGAATACTATAGTAAGTATAAAGTTTGAACCGAAGTGCACAGGAAAATAAGCACCTTGTCTAAAAGCTTTACTCAACATCTAGGAGTATTACATTAATCCATGCCTGAACATAATTAACGATTTATGAAAGTTATTAAGGCCCGTATTATGAAAGCCCAATTGATACTTAAGTAACGTTTTTCTATGGCATAAAAATGTCACTCAAGCATAGATCTACGACTGAGCGGGCTTTTATAATACGGGCCTAAGTTCTTGTTTTAGAGTATATCTCATACATAATATTTACTTCTTTGTACTCGTACGAATTATTTTATGTGTTTTGAAACGCGTGTCTGAAAATCCGTCACGAGGTGCCGCCATGCTTATATTCGTACAGACCCAAACGCACGCGTTTTTTAGCGCGCGTTAGTTTTTGTCAAGAATACTGCGCGTAGTCCTTAAAAACGCCTGATGTGTAGGATATTTTAGCTATTAACTCGCTCCTAAATTAAACTTACCAGCTTCAATAGTTGCGCTATGGTCAGCGAACCTTAAGTTCAGCAGTTGCTCCATGCAAGCTTGCATGTCGTTGTGGGCTATGCGGAAGTAATCGTCCATCCCCCACAGGTTGGCTAGGCGGCGCGTTTCAGCCAAACACCATAGCCGGTAGGTGTGGATTGAATGGTCTGGAATACGGAAATCACACTAATTATTTATTTTTGTTCATTTAAAAGACGTAGACATGACAAACATTTATTTGCTGCTGCAGTACGAATATAAAATACAATAAAAAAAACAAAAACAAACGATAAGGTCAACAAGGGTATCACTAAAAAGTAAAACACAAACTTCAACAACGCATGATCTTGATCTCACAGAAACACAAAAACAGATCGCATAGAAAACGAACAAGAGAAAAAAAAAAAAAAAAAAAAATGATGAATGAAGAATGTCCGAAAAACATTTTTTTTTTCGAGCTTCTTTGCTTTGTTTCGATGATGATCGTTAAATATTGGATGAAATGTAGACAGAAAGTAAATTATTGACCACACAAGTCCTATGTAATCCAGTGATAATATTTGAGATGTATTTTATGGAAAGTTTTTAGTACCTACCTAAGGTACCTACTAAAAGTTTATTAGGAAATAGACATTTTGTAATTTAAAAAAAGTTTGTTAAGTACCTTCTTTATGCCAAAACTATTTGAACAGATTGAGCTTAAAAAAACTTAGCATTTTGCTTACGGGTAGATCTAAACCTGGATTCAAACATTGCCTAGTTTTTGTCTTTTTGTCCCATAAATCATGGGATAATAAATAACTGAGAATGAAACGCTTCTATAGAAAAACACGTGCGAATCCGCGGGGAAATCCTAGTAATAAAATATCGGGCCATGCACTCAAAAATAATTTATAAATGTCTCCTCAATCGAATCAATATCCTCTGCCCATGGGTAGAGCGACTAGCCGCTTATGGCAGAAGCGGCGAGCGGCCAAGGTCACAATAGCTGGTGACGACGTTACACTACAGTGACGTCAGCCAAACAAATCCAGCCCGTGCATAACTAGATGTCGCTGCTAAACGTGACCGAGCTCTAGATCGCGCTGACGAGAACGCACGGAATTTGGTGACTTCATTGTAAGAAAGATGTATCGCTACTCTGGTTTCCCTTCAACACGTATAAATCTTTCGCCTTTTACTAAAGATTTCCGTGGAGGGGAACACTTAAATGAGTCTAAAGACTGTTTTTGAATGCTCATACTTCGGTTAGAGCTTATAATGACCAAGACAAGATTCTCTACTCTATCTAATCCGTGATGTAGAAAATGGCTGTTGCTACATTTAGAAAATCAGTTATTTTGGGACAAGGATTATTTTTTTATTGAATCATTAAGAGATCAGTCCTAACAGACAGGAATCACCAATCTTGGTGGTCACAATCGTAACACAAGACATAATTAGAATTTAACTCCTTATCATCTAGCTCGAGTTAACCTAGCCAGGTCCAATATGGGTCAACGACGCATTATACACATTTAACATTCTGCATGCATAATAACAACCTTCTGTCCGGGAGTGCCTAAAATAAAACGTACCTAGTTTGACTTGGACGACGTCAAATCATAACGTCACAAGGTGCAAAGGTCATCAATCCGGCATGTGCCGCGTGTGATTTTTTTGAGATGGAGATTAAGACAAGAATGAGTTATTTAAACATCGATGAATATTTAATTCTCTTACCAAGTCGATGTAAGATAGGTATCTGCTCGACTATAGGCAGCTCGTCTAAGGGAGCCCCGAGGATGTAGTCCCACGTGACTTCGCATTGGTTGTTTAGCGTCACTAGCTCTTGCAGCATTAGGGCGAAGTTTGAACCGGATACTGTACACTGGAAAACGTTAGAAGTAAGTATATCTGTTATCTAGTATATACTATTAGCATCTACAAGGTATATTATAAATACTACTTCACATTTTTAGGGTTCCATACCCAAAGGGTAAAAACGAGACCCTATTACTAAGACTTCGCTGTCCGTCTGTGACCAGGCTGTATCTCTTAAGAACCGTGATAGTTAGACAGTTGAAATTTTCACAGATGATGTATTTCTGTTGCCGCAACAACAAATACTAAAAAACAGAATAAAAGAAATATTTAAGGGAGCCCCCTTAAACTAATCACTAACTCTAATATTATAAACTAATTAGTCTGACTCGTACTCGGTCGGTTTTATTTTTATATTTAAGCATTGACTGTAATTTTCTTTGATAGTAAAGCCTTAGGTTAGTTATAGTAGGTAATTAACCTAAGTTATCTTACTGTTTTAAACTTACTTCACTGATATAAACAGATAGATCTGGATGCACTTTCAAGGACGTGGGTTTCAGATCTGTAGTCAGAGTGGCCCTGAAATTATAACAGCATATAAACTATAAAATCTCATGACAGATATTACCTGTCATAATTTTAATAGATTTTTGAAAGCTGACACTGGTAGCGTGAACAACCTAAGTGTCGCCAGCATTGTAGCCTAGTGGGCGAAGGTCTGCCTGCGCCGCGGAGGTTACGGGTTCGATTCCCACCATGAGATATATTTTCGTGTGATCAGCAGAAATTTTGTTCCGGGTCTGGGTGTAAGTTTCATCTGGTACCCAAAGCACACTCTCTGCTTACTCTGGGGCATGATGATGCTGTGTGAATATGCCCAGTGCTTACCCAAAATGTTTGTCCCAAGAGGTAGAAGTGACGTGACATCCCAGCGCGTCTGCTAACACCCTCAGCGCGGAAAGAATCAGTTCTGGAGTATCTGTAATCGAAGTAAAACGATGTTGAACGTGCCTAAGCGCCTGTACGATCTAAAAATATATAGTATATATAGGTCAGGGACGAGTGAAATTTCATTTCACTCGTCCCTGGTATAGGTAGGTATAGGAAATATTTGTTCCACGTAATTTTTTGTTTGATATAAAATAATAAGCATCATTTATGTATTATTTAATCATGTTGTTATCTACCTAGATAATGCTGTGGATTGTCCAGAATTATTTATAAAAAGATTTAACAAACTATTGTGTTAATTCTTTCAACAAAGGTTAATAGTCTATTATTAGTTCCATAACAATGGAGTACCTAAGCACTTTATTGTTATGGAGGATCTTAGACTTTAAACTACTGTTAGTAGATAACTAATTTAAGAGGGGGACAGCGCGTACGCAGTCCCCACTACCAAAAATAACGCACCCGAGTTATCCACATTAGGGATAATCGCAGAGGTCAACCCAACCGCAGTGCAATGGAAGGGCCTCGCTCTGGGGGAACCGCCTTTATGATCACGGTGTCCCCTGTGCCAGGTAAGTATGAATTGAAAGTCCTGGTAAGCGGAGGTCGTTCCGAGCCGTGCGTTCTCGTCAGCGCGATCTAGAGCTCGTTCACTTTTACCAACGACATCTAGTTATATTTAACAGAACTACACAGGGCTCTTAATAACTATTAGCTCAGCTGTGGTCGATCTTGCGCATGCGTGAAACAGACGGACGTATCACCTGAATAAAGGCAACGTATCATATCAATCTCACTAATATCACTATCACTAATCACTATCACTAATCACTATCATATCACTAATCACTAATATTATAAACGTGAAAGTTTAGATGGATGGATGGATGGACGTTTGTTCCTTTATTACGCCAGAACGGCTGAACGGATCTGAATGAAATTTGGCACAGAGATAGATTATAGTCTGGAATAGGACATAGGCTACTTTTTATCCCGGAATTCCCACGGGAACGGGAACTACGCGGGTGAAACCGCGAGGCGCTGCTAGTACGTAATATTGATGAAACTGTGCGTACAGTAAGAAGCGCTAATTGGTATCCCCCTCACAGTTCATTAATGCTCTAAAATTATGGCATAATTCAGCCAAATATGCATACGCATAATACGCAGATAAAGCGTAGTTAGTATTGGCTTTTAGGCGTAAACTTCCAATTTAAGTCCACAATTATTTTGAAAATATATTTGACATATTGTGAAAATAAAGTTAACTCAGTTTTGTAGTGCCCTTCCAGGGTGCATGTACCTAGTAATAACCATCCACCTTAGACCTAAGAATGATGTAGGTAATGCAAGCAAAAATAAATGAAATAAAATATAGCGTATTATTTAGATACAGATTATCCTACTTCCAGTTCCTACTAATATTATAACTAAGCAAGAGATTGTGCCGTTGTGAAGTTGTGATTGTGAAGATGTTTGGCCGAAGACAACGCCAAAACTACTAAATGGATAAGGCTCAAACTTTGCATAAAGACGTGGACCTGAAATAACATTGACTACTTTTTTCAAAAAATATGCGTGCGAAGCCGCGTGTGAAACAAAACCAAGGAGTGCTCGATCTAGCTTACAAGAGCGCTCATTTAGTAGAGATTCGCAGGTACTTCGTAGGTCTTCTAAAATGAATACACCGAGTACCTATGCACTGAAATATCCGACTTCGGTACATAATAAAATTCCTTATAAAAATCAGTTCCCGCGGTTTAACTATTTTATAAAGGCTTTATAGTTAACAGACCTTTGTTTGATCACAATCTCACCTGATGAGAGTCTAATTCCAGGTCAAGTACAAAAAAATGGATAAGTACTTACTATTCACACTGAATGTCTGGAATAACCATTCGCGTAGTTTTTGACTTGTGTTGGGCGACCTGTAGAAAAAAATACAATATTAATTTAGCGTGGAGGACTCCAGTCCTCTACTACCCTACTAACCTCTAATAATAAATGCTCTCGACCTGGAGAGTATTTATTATTAGAGGTTAATGTTTTTTTTTCCTAGTAGTCTTGTAATTGTATTGTGGATATTTATGTGATTAATGGTGTTGATGGTGCTGAAAAAAACGTGTCACACTAGTATAATGTAACATGTTTTTTTTCGTCGACTAACCTTCAACACACCAGTGTGACAGGGCAGGTTGAAGGTTAGTCGGCGGTCGTGTAAAGTTATGCTTGATCAACCGACCATTTCAACAACAAACGCTGAGTGGAGGCCTTATTTGCCTCAGACTCAGCTGAGAAAATGTACAGTCTTGTTTAGTACATAAATTTTCGTTTTATTTCGCAGTTTTTTAAAGTAAATAAAAATATCTATTTTCTTCTTTCTTTTAATAAATTTTTACTATATTTAACTGTGACCGACGATGTTATAGCGGTCGCAGAGAGTCGGCTCAGGACCGCTATTTGTGGCGTCGCGTCATCGTCGTCGTTTGGGGAGGCCTTTGTTTATGAATCTTAGTTCTATAGAAAGTGACACAAAAACAAAAATTACCTTGTAGCCAAAGGGTACGACGACCACCAAAGCACGATGTGTTCAAGACAGGAACCCACGTCACCCCATAGAATGTTCTGGTAGTATTCTGTCACTTTGTGCGCGGACCTTTTACTAGTTTGTATCCGACCTAGAGAAATAGATTTCAATGTTTTATTTATGAAACTAATATGGAGAACATGGCAAGGCTTTTACCTAGCAAATAAAATGCTTTTGGTGATGTGAGGAACAGAGCCTCGAGTCAATTTGACGAGAATATCAAGACGTGATCGTGACGTCTCATTTTTCCATAGGTTTTAGTACAGCAGCACCTCTATCGTGCGGAAAGGGAACTACGCGAATCGTCAAATGGACTTGGGGCTCTGTACACAGTACAGTAACATCAATTATAACTATTCCTAACATCACCATAAGCCGTTTTATTGATAGCCAAAAGCCTTTCCATACTGAAGTGATTATTTATAGATTCCTTTAGACAACCTATATATATAATTTATTATATCTATTTTAACTAAGATATGTTCAAATGTACCTACTTTATAATGATATGTTAGTATCATCTACCTAGTCTGTGCATTAATTAAGTCTTGTTGTCAACTGGAATCTATTTTGTGTAAGCTGTAACTACCTGTAATTGGGGGGTCACAACTAGTGATGCCTTTTGTGATTTTTACTGTGTCTATGAGTGTATCCTCTGTTGGTGGTTCTAAATAAATAAATAAATTCAAACGCCATTTTCAAACATTCAAAGCAAAATATTAGTGTAAAATATTTACTTATTTAGTATCTTAAGTAACGACTCCGCACCAAATATTTTATACTCTTATTCTGGAATATATTGCTTCCTAGCGATAATGCCATGAACTTTTTATGTCCTTTTTTAAGCCATAGGGAGATATAAAATAGGCCTCCTGACCCCTGAGTTCTATTGTGACGTCTCATATTTATATAGGATTTGGTAAAGCGCCTCTGGCGTGCGGACATGGCACTACGTAAATTCTGGGCTTGTATCATCATCTTCCGCGACCCGACTTTACCCAACGCTGGGTATACTTTTTGCCACTCCACACGTTTCTGGGCTCGTATACTTTATAAGTTGTTATAGTTAACTTACCAGATTTTAGTTTTTTGATGCCGTTAGGTCCCAACAGGGTTGGCGACATGTTTGAAACTGTGTCTAGCAGGATTTCTATGTAGATCTCTTCACTCTGCAGTATTCCATTCACATTTTCTGAAATCCAACATTTGAAACAGAAGTGACGAGATTTTGGCCGTGGCTTCACAAGTGCATCCCAAATATAATGTAGCCTTTGTTCTTGATAATTCAAGAACTATGTATAAGACTAAATTTCATTATTATCATCATTCGTAGCCTGATTTTAGCCTCTGTTTTATAGGCCTCAAGAAGTTTGTGCCGTCCACCACAGATGCGTACCGAGTATAATTGCGTAGGTTACATTTCATTTATTTGTATGCTACAAATAAATCGAAATGAAAAGTAGCCTACAACTATATTCTTTTAGTTTTGGAGGTGGCCAAAGCTCATCATAACCATCATGAAGCCGAATTTTACCGAATGCTGGGTACCTCATAAGCTTCCTAAAGAAGGCTCGTTCGGATCTTTTAAAAATACCTACCATCAGATTATTGATAATGTTCTGGAGCACACACTCGTTAGTTAGCAACGAGGTATAAGGCACACACATCCGCATCAGAGTTCTGTCAGTGTCCGCTCATGATCTCAATTAGTTTCTTATTGCTCTCGTTACTAACTAGAACTATACTAAACTAACATCTTTTCAGATATTAAAGTGTGTTAGTGTTACCATCAGTATTCTATTTTCCAGAACACACTCGTTAGTCAGCAGCGAGGTGTAAGGCACACACATCCGCATCAGAGTTCTGTCAGTGTCCGCTCATGATCTCAATTAGTTTCTTATTGCTCTCGTTACTAACTAGAACTATACTAAACTAACATCTTTTCAGATATTAAAGTGTGTTAGTGTTACCATCAGTATTCTATTTTCCAGAACACACTCGTTAGTCAGCAGCGAGGTATAAGGCACACACATCCGCATCAGAGTTCTGTCAGTGTCCGCTCATGATCTCAATTAGTTTCTTATTGCTCTCGTTACTAACTAGAACTATACTAAACTAACATCTTCTCAGATATTAAAGTGTGTTAGTGTTACCTACCATCAGTATTCATAATATTTTCCAGAACACACTCGTTAGTCAGCAACGAGGTGTAAGGCACTTCCGCATCAGAGTTCTGTCCGCTCATGATCTCAGTCAGTCTCTTATTGCTTTCGTTCTTAGCTTCGACTAGACTCTTCGCTTGTTTCATCTTCTTCTTCTTGTTTTCTATGAAGACTTCGCGGCGCTTTTCTACTGACATATCACGGACGGTTGAGGAGGCGGGCGGGGTTATGTGCTTTGTTAGTGTGCTGGAACAAATAGGATAGGGTAAGGGACTAATTTGATTGGATAAAAGCGACGAGAAAAGATAAAACGTTTGGGTTGGAATACTCGAAAAAAAAATTAATAACCTAGTTGTTCTTTTTTTCGTGAGGATAGGCTGTGCTTTAAAGCACAAAGTTGGATAGATCAAAATGAATATTTTGATCTATGCAACGTTGTATTTTGTCTCTCCTGTATTTTTATGCCTTTATTTATTTATTTTATCCTACGCAAGAATGTAGGCTAAATGAAGATGATACCTACGGCCTGTTCAGTAGGTACTCGGTATTCGCTACCCAGCTAGTGGTAAGTTTTGCTTGGATTCCGCGTTCAGTTTCACGCGTTCCGCGGTATTCCGTCGTGGATTTTAGTGACTGTAGGATTACCGTATACCCACCCTGGATCTTGCTTCTGCTTGGTAGTGAATACCGCGCAGGTCTGAACAGGTATTTTAATTGATAAAAGAGGCCTTATCACAGGCAGTCAACTAAGTGATGATGAAGATGAGTAACTTACTGATAAATCTCTAGATCCTCGCCACTAGAACCGGACTCCCCATCGGAGTTGTCCTCAGGGGAATATACAGTCACGAGGCAGTTGATCAGCCGCTGGCAGTTTATCTCAACGCGACTCTTCGCTAAACTCTGCAAACGTGTTATCTGTTACGCATCACACTTCACACTAATCTCACTAATATTATAAACGTGAAAGTTTAGATGGATGGATAGATGGATGGATGTTTGTTCCTTTATCACGCCAGGACGGTTGAACGAATCTGGATGAAATTTGGCACAGAGATAGATTATAGTCTGGAATAGAACATAGGCTACTTTTTATCCCGGAATTCCCACGGGAACGGGAACTACGCGGGTGAAACCGCAAGGCGCTGCTAGTACTATATAAATGCGAAAGTTTGGATGTCCAGATATTTGTATGTTTGTTACCTCTTCACGCCTAAACTACTGACCGGATCTGGTTGAAATTTTACATGTCTACAGGTAGTTGTATGCCTGGAGTAAAACATAACCTAGGTTCTTTTTATCCCATAAATCATTTCCCATGGGGTAAAATAACCTTAAACAGCGCGGGCGGGAAAAGCCTGATTAATATTAAGTCGATATAGTAAGACCTCACCATGATAATCGCCTTATTGACTTTATTAGGGGGAGACCTGCGTTCAACAGTGGACCAATATGCTGTTGAGGAGGAGACAGTGAGACAAAGTTGCACAATAATAATGACACCGTTTGTACCTACTGTACCTACCTATCGTTAAAAACATTATACTGGGCTTTATCCACAGAAGAACGAATGCTCTTTCATCTTATACTGTACGGCTCTAACCAACCTTAAAATAGGTACATATGTACATACTTACTTTCAAGAATGGTACATGCAAACAAAATATAAATAATTTGATGGCCCTGTCACATTGGTATACCCTAAAACCAATAAATAATGTATTTCAAGTCTACGTAAAAAAATATTTGGACTATTAAAGTCGTTTAACATCACATAAAGAGTATGGAGCATTGCGTGCGTGTACGTTGCCCTCAAAAAAGCTTGTTTTTATCATAACAAACGGCTATCGATGCGAAAACAATAATTCTTTTTACAGCCAGGCAACATACGCCAGTTTAGGTAGGTATACATACATAAATTTTAACTGAATGAATGAAAGTAACGTGCGTTATGAACGCATTTTGAGTCACAAACGCTTGACACGTTGATAGTAATTTAATGACATATTTCTTTATCATAATTTTTTGCCTTTTAAATAATTTTATGTAATATTCATCATCATCAGCCTATATCAGTCCACTGCTGGACATATGCCTCCCCTAATGAGCGCCATAGCGACTCGGCAAACGTAGTGTAGGACGCCCTCCGACCAGGTGGGATGACGATTTGCGAAAGACTGCTGGCAGATGCTGGATGCGGCAAGCTGAAGACAGGGCGCTATGTAATATTATTTGATTGTAATTTTTTACTTTGTTTTGTGGTGAGTGTTTTGTTTTGGTGTGTTTTTTAAATCTTTTCAACGTAGGGGAAAATTATTTTCCCCTACGTTGAAAAATCGTCCCAAAATTCAGCGTCAAGCCGAATGCGGAAGACAGTTGGGTTCATGACGACTCCGATAAACCACAAATTCATGGGTCTATGTCTATGTCTCCGGTGGTTTCTGAGTTATAGGCTTTTTATTGAAAATCCTAAATTGTCTGCCCTGACTACGGATGTCAATACTTACTTTATGATTTTTATTTTTGTATTAGTGTTCATTCATTATTATAAGAAATAAAAACATAGTAACGGCCATTGTTTTTATAAAAAAAAATTGTCTTCTGTTTTTGCATAAATCATTTTCTACAGGTTAACTTTGACTCTTCATATCATACTGACAAAAAAGCCCGCTAGGATAGGCTAACATGTTTTCCTAAAAGTTGGCGCAGTCATCTTAGATTTCAAAATGGTACCAATATACGTAAGTATCACTTTTCACCTATAAAGATTATTTAGTTTTTCTGAAATAAGACGAAAATTCAAACAGTTCCACACCTTTATAACAGTACATTTTGCCAATTAAATATTGAATTCAACGAGTGCAAATTAGGCAGATACAAATATATTTTTATAATGACGCTATTTGTCGTGAGTAGAGTCAGACAGGTAGAAATGCTAAATATTCGACCACGGTTTAAATACTACAATATACTTTTATAAAATTATTTCGGCTGATATCCGCGTTAAGTATAGTATAAAATAAACCAAAAATTATTTCATTTTTATAGCTTAGTAAGTACCTATGTATATTGTTTCGAAAACTACAAGTCGGGATTTTTGATATGCAAATACTTAAGTTTGGTCATTTATTTTTGTTACACCTTGTATTACCATTTGACTGCAACCGTATCTCTACTTACATACTGTGCACATTTTTACCTACAAATATCGTGACTCGACGCCATAAACAACCGAATTTGTGATACTTATGACTCTTATGAGTCGACGAAAGATTTATGAGTTTCGCTTCGCTCCTGTTTCTGATGTCCTGATTAGATTAAAAACGGCTTCGCATGCGCTTTTTCTATAGCTTATATCCGTCCCGGGATATGATTTATTGATCTCCCTGCCAAATTTCATTGAGATCCGTTCAAGCGTGAAAACGTAACAGACAGACAGACAGGGAGAGTTACTGTCGAGTTTATAACATTAGTATGGAGGGATATAACATATAATATAATAATTTGAAATGTAGCTATACTAACAAAGAAAATTACAATCAAATAATAGAATTAAATTAAAACTAGTACCTATTTACAATTGAAACAATTGAGCTAACTGCAGACTGTTGCAAACAATCTACAAGTAGCTCAACTGATCCATATCAATACCAGTCGGAAGTGTGCCCAAGACGCTAGCTCCATTGCCCCGCTGTATAGCAATGCTGATGCGCTGCGTGCGCCAGATACTCACCAGCTCTCGGGTCACGCGTCGCTTCGACCAGACGCTCAGATAATTTTATGGTTTTGAAAAAACTAAAAACCGACTTCAAGTTTCTTAGTTTTCATACTACTTTTTAAGTTTTTCGAGACAAATACTTATCCCTCGGGAATAAGATTTTTATGTTCCCATCTCGGGATCAACAATAGCGGTCCATAATTGACAGAGAAATTGCCGATTAAAAAACATAGAACCTCCTTTTTTGCTTTTCATCGGTTAAACTCAAATACCCTTATCCAACATAGGATCCTAGGATCTTTGCCCTTACCAAATTACCCCTACTCGCTGGCCTATCTTCCTGGGCCTGGAAACCATATTTTAGATTCTAGATACACCGCAATAAAGTTAATTTCAGCTCGTCCCTCTCCGCTCTAAATGTCAAACAGCTGTCTTTCTACTTTGCAAACTGAGCGAGAATTCAGACCCAGAATTATAGAAAGTGCGCTTGCAGCAAGGGACTTATATCCAACCTAGGTTGGGTATAAATTCCTTGGCTGCAGTGTAAACAGGCTATTAACTCTACTAAGCGAGTGTTGCCGACTTTCTTGTAAAAATACTGTAAATCAGTTTACCTGTACAATTTTAGTCAACGTTATAGTCTTCGTTTCGCTGACAGTGCTTGGGTACGTGTTGCTTCCTATGTTAAACTTCGCTACATACTTCTTGTAGCTTAGACCCATCAGGTGATTGTAAATGTTCACCAAACTGAAAGAAAAAAATTATAGAAACCACCAGAACACGGGGCCACAAAAGATGGCAGCACGATCTGCTTTTGACGACGGCGCGCGGCGCAGCGTGCGCAGGACCGCCTGCGACGCAGGAGATTGCGGGTTCGATATCCCACCTATGTACAAATGTTTGTACAATCTACAGATATTTGTTTCGAGTGTTCTGTGTTTTCCATGTACCTACTTATAATAAAAAGTACTATAATTCGTATATATTATAAAACATATAAGTCGTGTTAATCACACCATTTATAACGGCTGGAAATATTTCATTGATTTTTCTCCGTGCGTCGTCCCGAATAGTAGAATATCTAATTAGAAATATGAAAAATTCACGAGGAGAAAAACTGAAGACAATCGTATTCATAATGTAACGCCATCTCTAGTTCTAAGGTGGAACGAAGTCTGCCGGGCCAGCTAGGATATCTTTAAAGTACCTAATTGTATATAAATTATCTAGAACAGAAGCCATACCTAACAAAAGATCTGCTTAGCTTGCTTGGAGCTAGATAATGCTGTTGAATTGTCAAACATTTTTTTATCAAGTTTCCTTTGAGTTTCCTTCAAACAGGAATGGTAGTAATTTGGGGAGATTTTTAAGAGCCTTTTTGCAACATCCCTAGATAATGCCTGATTATCCCTATATTATTTGATGTGCTTGTAGGTAAAATAGGCACAAACTGGTAACATTTTTCAGTGTCATTTGCTTATAAAAGCGAAACTTATTAGTTCAAGGATCGTTAATTAGAACACTGAGCTAATTTGACCTGGTGGAAGCAATTCGAAGGTATCCTCTGTAAGGTATCTAGTATCTGATCGAATTGTTGCTTATGGTTCTTGGGTCAGTAATTTCCAAATCGGGGCCTGCGGATGATGATTTGCCCATACAAGCGTACTACCAAAATGATTTGTAATTCGAGCATATTTCCACCATATCATGTTGTTTTTTGTATTCGAATAGTATTCATCTAGGTAGGTCACTGGTTGGTTTTTTCTTAATAATACACACCTATAATGAAATGTAAGCAAAAATATGCAAAATCGATTTTAACATAATTATTTTTACGTCTAAAATGACATGTTTTCGTCCTATTTGTTTTGTATTAAAAACAACAATATCGTACGTTTTGTTTGTTAAGGAACATAGCTTATATTGTCTAGTTACAGAATAACAACACAATGTCAAAGATTCAACAACTTTTCAGTCATCATTTTTGGTATTACGGAACATAATTCACGAATTGAAGTTGCGAGCAGCTGTCGCCGGATTCTTAAACAAGAATGTACCCGGCACCTAGCGGGGTTTATTTTACGAAATAGGTGGTGGCGCTAGATTCGCCCCCCCATAAGTTTACCACGGTAGTCTGTGGTAGCACTTTCTTGGACGAATAGGTACGAGCTTATTTAGACTTCGACGAAAACTTTTAAACTTTTAAAAAAAAAAATTTACTTTAAAAAAAAAAATTTAGACGTCTACGTTTGTTTCATTAGCTCACCTTAAACAAGATTCGATCATCTTCCTAGAATCTTCTCTATGAAGGCACGTGTTGAGTATAGTGGCAATAAGGCCGTTAATGGCTTGCAGCATCGTAAACCGACTGCTGCACAGCTTATCAAACATGTGGTCATGCTTGCTTTGCAGCAGACCGTTGTCTCTTTTCAATCTTGCTAGTTTCGGGTTCAATTTGTAGAAGGATTTCACTAGTTTTGCTAAGTATTCTATTATTTGATCTAATACCTGTAAATAAACAAATTTGTGTGTAGGTATCTGTTAGGCTATCTGTTATTAATCACACTTCACACTTATGTATATTATAAATGAGATAGTTTGGATAGATGGATGTTTGTTAAGTATCTACTTCTTCACACCGAACCTACTGAACTGATGATGCTGAAATTTTTCTTAGATGTAGATCAAACCTGGGATCAAACATAGGCTTTTTATTCCATAAACCAGTTCACATGAGATAAAAATAACCTTTTAACATTTCCACGCATGCGATACCGCCGCAGCAGGCAAAATCAGTAGTCTTTATTATATGCCATTTGCTGGGCCATAATAAAATGTAAATATTCAAGTTAACCCTCGTAAAAACTACTCAAAACTTAGGTTATGTACCTACCTACCTACACCTATTTTTATAAAAATATCTGTGTAAATTATCTTTCATAAATAGTTTATTATCACTGATGACTGAATAGGTAATTTGTTGAAAAATTATGACTATTGCCCATCATTGGTTTGACTAGATAAGCTAAATTTATAACACAAGATAGAAAAATAACTTGTAATAAATGAAGACCTCTGTGGCGCCGTGGGCGTCGTCGTTGGCCCCCCTGCGAGACGCAGGATGTTACGGGTTCGATCCCCACCTCGGGACAAATCTTTGTACGATCTGCAGATATTTGTTCCGGGTCTTCTGGTCGTTTTTAATGTATAATAAATAAATATTTATCTATGTATTGTATCGTATTATGTACATCAGTTGTCCACCCATAACACAAGCTCTGCTTAACTAGGGGTTAGGTAATGCAGTGTGATTTGCCTAGCATTATTCATTTAACTAATCCCCTGTTATAAAATAGTAAACAATGAAATGTGTTAATACGAAAAACAGTAAAAACTTGTTAAGCTAAATTAAAATACAAGATGGAAAAATAACAAGATTTCTTTGGAGATATATCTAAGTATTATGATCTTGATCTATCTCAATTTAAAACCAAAATGTGTAATCACAATCAGCTGTAGGTACAAAACGCAATCAACAATCGTATCCATGGAACCAACATCAAAACACTTATGTACTTGCCTGTATATTCACCAACTCCATAATATACTTCCGATTCGACAAGGAATGTGTATTATTCTTCCCCCCAGCCCCCTTCCACTTATTATCTGCGTCTAGCACCACGTTTGTGACTGCATAACACACCATCACCATTTCTCTACAATGACAGAACAAGTCTTCTTCATCCTCTGTCTCTTCGCTAATCCATTTCTTCCCGATTATACTCGAAATCATTATAAAGGACTGGGTATTCTGCTATTCTAAAGATAAACTTTTGTTTATACAGGGTAATTTAAATTTTTTTGGAATATCAGTAGTGATTCCAATAACTCACTGATATTAATTCACGTGTTAAAAAGCTACGTTATCTGTTACGCATAAAATCATGTTTTCGTTAAGTTAAATACTGTTTTGCTGGCTTTGGCGCAGAAAACTTGAGGTGTTACCTAGCCCGAATCATTGTAGTGACTGGCAAAGGGTGCATTTCGGTTTATTGTTTGGCTAAAATCGATGGGGATGTCGGTACCAGCCGTCGTAAGCGTCTAAGGAGGTGTAGAACAACTTCGAATTGCTATCGTTAAACTTTTTACTGCTTTGTAACCCCAACCTTGATTTTATGAGCAGTGATTAGAGTTTGTGGAATTTTGCATGGTTGGTGATCAGAAATTTAAATTATTTAATAATCAAGTCACTAGTACAAAGGCAGTCACTGTCTATTTACTGGAAATTTAATAATGAAAAATCTAGGCTATTGAGATTATTTTGTGCGAAGAAAATTTATACTTTTATTGAAAGGAAAATATGATAAAAAATAAACTGTTATTTTTTTGTGGAAATGAAAATGTTGATTTTGGAAAACAAAAAATATATATAAAAATTTATAAAACAAAAAAACCGTTCTTTCATGTTCCTAAATAAATCAACCTACGAGCACACAAATAAGTGCAATTTTCAATTAGGTAGGTACCTAGTCAATCTTAAAATAACATAACATCGGGGGTAGGTATGTATAAAATTTAAATTAGTTACCTATATAAAACTAAGTCTTATTAAAAGTAATGTTAGGTACTTTATAGCTTTGATCGAAAAACTTCTCTGCACCTGTTTTCGTGACAAAACACTATTAGGCTAGTCACGATTTATTACAGCAAGATCCTAAAAGAGCAGCATTATCTGCCCTGAAACTCATTCGTGTAGGGTGGGTCAAGGGAAACATTGCTAATAAACTTTGGCCTCGCCAATAGCGCAAAGTTGTGTAACATAACCCTGTATCGAAATTATGTCTTGTATGTTTATGAGTTATAACTATCATATTTTTACTGTTATTGTAAATTTTTATCACAATTTAAACTTCACACTCCCTATATCCATACTAATATTATAAGTTCGAATGTAACTCTGTCTGTCTGTTACCTTTTCTAAATGGCTGAACGTCGTAACGTGGTAAATGGTATCCCAGAGACGGACATAGGATACTTTAAAAGCGCGTACAAAGCCGCGCGCAGCAACTAGTAATATAATAAATGCACACGTTTGGATGTTTGTTACTTCTTCTCGCCAAAACTACTGGATGGAACGGGCTGACCGTTTTCATACAGGTAGAATGGAATAAAACATAGGCTACTTTTTGTGCCATAAATCAGTTCTCATGGGACAGTAATAACCTTAAACAACGCGAGTGAAGCCGCGGGCTTAAACTACTAATTTATATTTAAAAAACATGTAAGTTTGATAAAACACAGCTTTACAAGATCTTTCGATCTTTCGAAGGTCTTTCGAGTTCGATAAAAATAAAATAACACTGTAAATTTTGTACAGTTAGCAAGTTTATTTACGAACAACATAACTACGTCCTCTTAACATTAAATAAATTAACATAGCGACACCAAAGGAAGATAATAATATCACAGTTAACATAATTTTTGATCCCCTGTATTATAAAAAGTAAACATTGAAATGTGTTAGTACGGAAAACAGTAAAAACTTAAATTATTATATAGGTACCCTTAAAGTAACCCCGATATTACAATATAATACCTATATTTTGAATACATAGGTCGTATAATAGACACAGTTAATAAAAATAAGAAAATGTAAAAGAGTGATAGATTTAAGATTAAAATTGGTTAATAAGCCTAGTATAATTTTATAGGTAAATGACCTAAATTATCTATTAAAAATAAACAAAATTCATATTGACTTTTAACAGTAAAATAACTTTAAATACAAAGTCACCATCATGATTCAATTACGAATTTTTGCGCCTCCATTTTCTAAGCGAGTGAAGTTATAACATATCTATGTAGGTACTATTTTGGTATTATTTTTTAAACATCAAATTATTATGGTATCACCATGCGTGCTAATATTTTTATTAGGCTTTTCACAACACGAAAACCTTCCTTTACGCGATATGTTTTTTACTATACCATGTTGATATCGTACAAGAGGTAAACGTAGTTTTAGAGAAGTGACGTCACAAGCAAGCTAATCACGATACTCAATCTACGATAATTATACTTAATAGGTTTTGAAATTAAATAGCACCGCAATAAGATCGAAATCAATAAAATAGTCGACCATGCAACCAACAAAATAATTCTTAAATTTTAAGCACATTGCGTAAAACCACGCATTATTCAGAACAAGATTTTTTACTTTGTACATTTTTTTCTCACATGAATATCAATATATATTTTTTTCTATATTAACATCACCTACTGTAGACACAAATCTTAACCTTGCTCGCTAAAATTTAAACTAAGATATGGACAAATAGTAGGTACATAATTACCTACTTAAAAGTTGGTATCAGAAATTCAGTTTCCCTACAAAGCGTTTTACATCGAGTAGCTCCAGAAAATCTACCCTTTTTTAGTTACTAAGTATCTCTTAAAATGCATAGCGCCTAACAGGGTTCTAATTATTAAGCTTAAGGGATATTTCTAAAGACCTTCTCACAAACTGTATTAGGATTGCTGAATTTACTTTGAATACTTTGAAATAACATATTAGTCTACTTAATCTAACAAACTTAACAACGTTATTGCCCCAATTCATAAGCCCTATTTACAAAGTGAACACACAACTTTAGCTCTTAATAGTTAAGGTGAAACTTCAATCAGGCATATCAATGCTGGTTATAGGTACAACAGGTTTCAACGCCTCGTTTTTCTTCTGATTTTTGTGCGACTTTTTCTCCTTAACTTTCTTTTGTTCCTCGTCTCGGTAGGGTTCCTGGTTTATCGGCGGCTCTGTTGGAACCACGTTTGCGCCGCGGGCTACGTTATTATTGTAAGCGATGTTTGCATATTCTTGTAGTAACGGGAAAACGGATAAAAGAAATTGGCAAAAATCTTTCCTGATACCGAACCACCCTGAAAATTTATTGATGGATTACCTTATGATTATGGGCCTTTCAGACTTAGCGTAAAACATATTAGCATAATTTTAATTATATATATTAAATTTATTGTTTGTGTCATGTCATGCCTCCTGCGATACATGCTCGCCTTAGAGGCTACCAGAATTTTTTTGTGTTGAGTGCGATCATTAATTCGGAACACTCGTGTGCGAGCTCACGAGTCGCGGTGTCAATGTTATTACAATATTATATTCTGGGTACGCAAAATGCGATATCATCGCGCTCAAAAGCGATCCAAATTACCGTGAGCGCGACAATGAACGTCCGGTTTGACGTCTATCAGTCATCAATAAAGTAAAATGTCACTTTCGACACAGGCGTTTAGTGATTTCGGTTTATAGCATGGTCGCTGATATCGTAAAATGGCGCATGTAATGACGTCACACAGGACATCGTTGTCGCGCTCACAGTAATATGGTACGCTTGTGAGTGCGATAATATCGATTTTAGCGTAATTCCGAATGCACCATTAGTAAGGCTACTCCTACGTAGTTAACGCGTGATACCAACCAATAGAGCAACAGATATTATTACGTCATGGCATTTCAAATGATCCTATTGGCTGGCGTCACACACTGCGGTGTTAATTCAAATGCCGCCAAAACAAAACCAATTTGACAGCCATAAAAGTGTTGCCGTCTCTTTCACTATGATCGAAATAAAAAAGAGGGCATCACTTTTATCAATTTTAGTGCTGTCACGCTTTGCTAAAAGCAAAAATTCTAGCAGCCTACCTTTCCAATGGAACTTAAGCTGCTACGATCTTTGACTAAAACGAACTCTAAAGCAACAACAATAGGAGTTATACAACTTACATTTATTCCCTCCCTTGGAGCTAAACGACATCATGATGAGAGTAGCGTAGCTGACGAACAAGGGGCTCACAACGACGATATAATTGAGCGATAGGCCGTCGTCGTCCAGTTTGTTTGTCAATAGCACCTGAAATGTAAGCATTTTTTATATATTTTATATAAATTTTGTATATAGTATTTTCACTCTCGTTGAAAACTTTTCAACGCACATGAAAAACAATTAATCGCGAGTCCATAACGCATTCACTGCCCAGCCTCGGCAGTAAGACCAGCAGGGACGCGCCGCCGTGGCGATGACCTACACAATTATGTCCTAGGACATGAGAGTGTGTTGGATAATTTCAAGCAACAGAGTGCTTAAAAAAGCCGACATTGATTTTTTAAGTAAAAGGTTGCCTGAAAAAACATCAATTTTGTTTCTCGCATTATTATTTCAGGTCTAAAGCTGCGCATATAGAAAAATCTACTATATCCTTTCTTCAGTTTTGGCTTGAAGGAGTAACAAAGATCCAGCCAAAAGTTCGCTTTATAAAATTGTGATGTGAAAAGTTGAGAAACTTACCTGAAACACCAAAATGGGGCACACAGTGAATGTATAAGACATGGCGGAGTTGAAACTAGTCCGGCGCTGGTGTATATTAACTTCCGGCGTCCGAAGTAATATGCCGGCGAATATGATGCTGTATAGCACCCCTGAAAAATAATAAAAACACATTACAGGTTATCTTAATTTATTTGAAAGGGTCAAAGCAGGAAATGTCGTGAATTGAGTTATGGTGCCTACTATTTACTTTGCCTGGAACATAATTCGAGCAACGGGGGGACCTAATTTTCCTATTCTGTGGTAGACATTTCATAATCAAAAATCGAAGTGCTTTATTTCCTTCAGACCTTACTGGACAATTAATAAAATTCAAAATATAATAATAGTTTATGACGCGCATTGCGCGCCATTTTGTAAAAGGGATAGGCGTATGACAGAGCATGGATTATGGAACGGCGAAAGTGCAAAAATGGAGTTTTTGCTTATTTAGAAGAAAACTACACAAGTTATGAAAAAAGAGTCAGAAGGAACCAAGTGCATAATTAATAATTAAACCAAAAAAACCTAAGAATCAAAAATTAAGTAATTTCAATAGACCGCAGGGTTTCTCAGATCTCGACCAAATTATGTGCAAAACAGTGCAATTTCATGATATTTTTATCGTATTTTTTTTCTTAATCGTTTTTTCACGTTGAAGGAACCAAAGAAAAAAATTTAGAATTTTATGTATCTAGCTTTTAACCACGGGAATCCCGTGAGTACTGAGATTTAGTCCTAGTTTAAGAAGCAAACACGCTAGGTTCGCTCTTAAGGCAATCTTTATTTATTTATTTATTAAAAGGAACACCAACAGTATACATATTTGCTTATAGTTTAATAAATGTTTATATAAAGACAAGTTCTAATATATATACTTATAAAAGGTGGACACAACATTCAATATACTTCTGTAGGTATTTACGAATAATTCACAATTTGAGATCAGTTTTAAATACTTAACAAAAAATAACAATATTACAATAATTTTATTTTACGCAATTTAACTTAAAAGGTAAAAGGTAAGCGAGGTGATAAGCAGACTGGCGGCGGCGACAGTCTGTTATTCCTATACTTTAAACTTATTCTAATCTAATGAAGGCTGCTGGAAGTATTCCAGCAGCTTTTTTTTAAGAACAATAGCATCATCATAAAAAATGTCTAAGTCTTCAATTTTGGTTTTCATAAAATTGTATTGATTACATAGTCTCACAGTAGGCGCCTGTAGGCCTGTGTTACTGTTGCAGAATGGTGTGTGGAGTATTTTTGTTATAGGACGTCTAGGGATTCTAGTTGGCACAGCTAGGCCAATGTTTTCAACAAGAGAAATGCTGTCTATTTTATTATTAATGATTTTGTGAAGAAATGAAAGTTCTAATACTCTACGGCGGCAATAAAGAGATTCCATGTTAAAATGTTTTATTCTAATGTGGTATGGTGATCTGTGGGATATATCTGAGGATATAAATGCTAGGTGCCTAGTAAATGAACGTTGTATGCTTTCAATTCTTTGTGAATGGACGCTGTAAGTAGGGTTCCATATAATGCATGCATATTCAAGTATACTCCTAACAAGTGTGTTGAATAAGAGGATCTTGGTATTGGCTTTTTTAAAGTCTTTGGTATTACGCTTAATAAATCCCATCATTCGAGCGGCTCTTTTGATGATATTATTATAATGAGCAGAATATTTAAGCTGGTGATCTAGTATAACACCTAAGTCTCTTATTTCAGAGACTTTGCTAATAGAACTGTTATTTATGTGATATGAAGATTCCAAAGGATTCTTTTTCTTTGAGAATTTTATGTGGAAACATTTATTTGGATTTAACAGCATGCCATTTGAGTTACACCAATTTACAATAGAGTTAATGTCTTCCTGAATCGCGCTTACATCCTCATCTGATTTAACTTCTTTGTATATTTTAAGATCATCTGCATACATTGAAAATTTACTGTTTTTGATGTGTTTAGAGATGTCATTAATAAAAATAATAAAAAGAATGGGTCCTAAATGAGATCCCTGTGGTACTCCAGATTTTGAATAATATGTCCTGGATTCATATCCTTTGACTGATACAACCTGAGGTCTATTTTCTAGATATGAGCTAAACCAATCCAGCAATGATCCGAGAATACCACAGGAATTTAATTTATGTAAAAGTATGTTATGATTGACTTTATCGAAGGCGCTACTGAAATCTGTATATATGACGTCTGTGTCTATTTACTTACCCACTAAACTGAGACACATGAGTATCCACAGGGGTACAAACACCACTTCCCACGACCAGTTGATGAAGTCATCAAGCTTCAGCGCCAGAAATATAAACTGGAGGATGTTTACTGCGCAAAACAGCTCCAACTGGAATGAAAATTATATATATAATAAGGTTATTGAAAAACACGTATCAACACTCAAGAGTCCCGTGGGGCAGGCGGCAAATACCCCCCTAAAATAAAACGGGGGGGGGGGGGGGGACGCCAGGCGAATCGCCTCGCGAACCAAGAACAAAACAATTAGCCGCCGCAAACTCTCCAAATCATCAGGACTCGCTACGCTCGCTGTTATTTATTTTTTCATACTCCAAACGAGTTAAATCGTGGAGTACTTCCGCTGTCCCTGATTTCTGATGTCAGTTTACCATTCTTTGTTGGTGTTAATCAGCCATAGTGGTCCCACAGCAATAACAGACCAGCCTTTTTGCAGCAGCACTGTTTGATCTCTCTTTAGGCCTCTTGAGGTTGGGGGTTCGATTCCTGCCTCAGGACAAATATTTGTATGACTTGCAAATATTAGTTTAGGGTGTTCAGAATATTTTCTATATATTTAATTATCTATGTAGTATATATAATTATCTATGTAGTATATATAATTATCTATGTAGTATATACACAAGCTCTGCTTGTGTTATATGCTAGCTTGGGGATAGATGATGATACGTGGATTGTCCAGCATTAATTTATTTATAGTTTGACAAGTAAAGAAAGAAAAAATGAAGTCAGTTGTTTTGGAAGATTCCATAAAACTGTAGTCTAAAAAGTGTTTACATTTGAAGACTTTGAGTCTTCAAATTACTTCAGTTTGTATGAATATCATAAATTATCAAAGCTCACTCTAAAAAAGAGGAATTAATCAACCCTGAATAGCAATTGATCAACATTTCTAAACTGGTTTCAATGGCCGGTTTCATAACTTTATACTCACCTCATAACTACGATCATGTTTCACTGACCAAATGCAAATTGCGATTGAGACGATGCTGATGAATATCAACGGAATAAAAACCAGTATCCATAGATGACGGCCTGTTGTTAGCTGGTCACAAACAAGTAGCTCAAACATTAGAAGAATCAGGTGTATAGCCAGGCTTATTAACATGGCTTTGTAGTGTATGTAAGCCTCTCCCTCTACCCTGAAATAATAAAAAATTGTTAAAAACTCTGGTGCAGCAGAGCAGTTTTGCCATCACTGAGTAGAAGTAGCAGACATTGAATAAGCATGTTACTTATTTGTTTTTTAAATTAGCATGTCCATAGGGATTGGTTTAGTTTTCTACAGAATCTTATGTGTATCTTACACATTCATACATAGTTATGCAAGCTTTTATCTAGGTCATATTGGAATGCGTTAATATGCTACATCAACCTTTAGTAGTTATAAAGTCAATAAAAAGAAAACTGGGAACTAGAAAAGATAGAAGTACGGTAGATTCGCCCGTTCTCTTACCTGAAATGTGGGTACTGCCACCAGACATAAGTGCCAACCGAGGCACCGAAGACCACTAGGTGTTTCCATACCCATATTGGAGCAAAGACTGCCCAATACGACCAAGTTATAGAGTTATCAAGCTTCAAAGCAAACAATGCCGTGAAAATTAATAGACAAGTGTGAACTACGAACTTGCTGTGGACAAAAACATTAGGTGAAGTGAACATAAGTAGAATTTTCCTAGACACAGACACGACTGAACGCAAGAACTTTCAGAGGGGATTACCTAGGATTAAAATCCTGAAAGAGAGTTTGTAAATTCATTTCCAAACACATTCGTCCGATTTACAAAAATACCATTTCAAGAAAACAAATTACTTCTGTTCGTTCTGTTGGTTGGCTATGGGTAGGCAGACTGGCTTTTGCTTGCTTGCACATTTGCAGATGAAGAGATATTTCACGGAATTTGTTTATTTTTGCTTTGCTACGTCTGTTTGTCGATCAGACCAAAGAGAATGTAATGTAACTCTACGGATCATGGTGGGTACAGTACAGACCAAGCTAACAAGAGCGAACGAACCACAAAGTACTGTGAACATAGAGCGAACACAAAATGTGTTTAGCGAAGGGGATCTCTTTTTTTCATTGACACAGACACTGACTCTGGTAGAGTCGCGGCGAAAAGCAAGCGGTGCCATAAAGAAGAAGTTTAAAGTCAATCAAATAACAATAATAACAACGTAGATTTATCCGTAGATATTGTATACTCTTTGGATTTATGAATCAAACCAGTAAAAAAAACTAAAAAAAAACTGCTCGCTCGGTCGCGGATTTGTATTGCGATAATTAATGTAAATACCGAGAAAAAGCGGTACAACTTAACATAACCCAAGGATAATCTCAATCAGATATTGTGAACAAATACTAGCAGTATTCGATTTATACACAGCAAGATCTAGCCGTGAAAAGTAAAATCATCATGGCATCGCCTTCTCCTAAATCTCCAGAACAAAGTGAAAAGAACAAACAATACGATCGCCAGTTACGCCTATGGGGTGACCACGGGCAAGCTGCACTAGAGAATGGACACATTTGTCTCATAAATGCTACAGGATTGGGTACAGAAATACTGAAGTCCATCGTGCTACCCGGCGTCGGATCCATCACTATTGTTGACGATAAAATCGTTTCCGACGAAGATATAGGTAGTAATTTCTTTCTAGAATGCTCAAGCACGGGGTTGAATAGAGGATCGGAGACGCTTCGATTGTTATTGGAACTGAATTCAGCTGTGCAAGGCCATGCTGTTGAGGAACCTCCAGATCAGATCTTACGCGAGAACCCTGATTTCTTCAAGACATTCAGTCTCGTCATAACTACAGCACTCAATGAGAAAACTGTGTCAGCTCTAGCACAACACTTGTGGGACATAAATGTACCATTCATACATTGCAGATCTGTTGGCTTCTTAGGCTCATTCAGGATCCAGATAAGAGAGCATGCAATCATTGAGACACATCCTGACAATGAGCAGACAGACTTGCGCTTGGACATACCTTTCCAAGCATTATCCAACTACCTTGAATCTATAGACATTGATGCACTTGACTTGAAAGACCATGGTCATATTCCTTGGATTGTAATTTTATACAAAGCTGTTCAAAGATGGCGAGAGACTCACCAAAATAACTGGCCGATGAGTCAAAAAGAGAAGGTAGAAATAAGAGAGATAATCCAGGAGTTTATCCGGAAGGATGAGAATGGTGTACCTATAGCAGAGGAAAACTTTGAGGAGGCCCTCAGAGCTGTGAACACATCTTTAGTTCCCTCATTCTTGCCTGTCAAAATCCAAGAGCTCCTGTATAGTAATGCTGCTACAAACCTCACCAAGGAGAGTTCACCATTTTGGATTATGTGTGCTGCCCTCAGAGGCTTTGTAGAAGTAGAGGGTAAAGGAAAACTGCCAGCGAAAGGGGTTCTCCCTGACATGACCGCATCAACAGAACACTATGTTAAACTACAGAATATTTACAGAACACAAGCTTCTATGGATGCAGAAATAGTGTACAGGAAAGTGCAACAAATTGTTGCTCAACTTCATGGTGAAACCATAAGTGAGGCAGATGTCAAACTGTTCTGCAGACATGCTCATGACCTTAACTTGATCAAAGGATCCAGTATTGCCACAGAGTATCAATTAGGAAGCTCTGTAGCATCATACATAGCTAGGAATCTTGAAGAACCAGATGTCATGATGGTCCACTATGTATTGCTCAGAGCTTCTGAACTGTTTGAGACGGAACACTGTAGGGCTCCAGGGGAGTGGGAGCCAGAAGGTGATGTTGCAAAGCTAAAGACATGTGTGACCAAGTTCCTTAGTGATATATCCTTTACACAGGACTTGGCAAGGAAAGATGACCATATTCAAGAGATGTGTCGATATGGAGGGGCTGAGCTACACTCTATTTCAGCTTTTCTAGGAGGTTGTGTAGCCCATGAAGCCATAAAGCTGGTTACCAAACAGTATAAACCTGTAAATAATTCATTTATTTATGATGGAGCTTCAACAAACACTGCTACCTTTACATTTTAGGATTGTTGCTACATTTTGTGTAATAAATTATTTGAATTAACTTTCTTTATTTTATTTTATGGAGATAGAGATGATGAGGGCTACAATAAATAATACAATTACAGCATTTTAGTGTTGACAGTTCCTATTGGAAGTGGTTGAGAGCTGGCTAAAATTCACATAGGATCAGGTTGACATTTTACATACTAAGTAATATCAAATTAAGAAACCAATTATTAATTCATGAAAGATTTATTTAATTACAAATTATAAAATATACTGTGTATCTACTATACAAGTTTACCAATCAAAATATTTGGTAAGGTAAAATTATGTGAAAGACAAACAAAATAAATTATGACTGGTGTTATTCTTCAAAGTTGTGTATTTTAGTAAGGATATAAAACTATTATATTCTTAGTCAAGTTAAAATAATTGATGAAAACATTCTATAACAATTTCATGACATAAATTATTACATACAATAAAACATATCACATGACTAAAAATTGAAACAAACTTTACATTGGACAATAGACCTCATGGATGGCAAATCATGCAAGGGATCATAACAGCAACTTGTTAAATCCTGAGG
Organism: Eupithecia exiguata; assembly: GCA_947086465.1. NCBI lineage: Eukaryota > Metazoa > Arthropoda > Insecta > Lepidoptera > Geometridae > Eupithecia > Eupithecia exiguata. The sequence continues at coordinate 3,063,331 of OX352240.1, forward strand.
CCACTTAGCCAGTTATGTAACACAACATTGAGAATTTCTTCTTTAGCTATATTTTTCACCTTAGCCATAACTTCAATCTCAATGCATCTACACCATTCAGATAATATCGAAATAAGCGTTTGTCCCTCACAAAGCCAAGGTTTTCATAAAGCTTCAGTGCTGGTCTATTTGTGATTTCTGTTTCTAGTACAACTTCATCTGCATTATCATTTATCATAGCCTGAAAAAAGAAGAGAGTGAAAATTCATTATCCTATTCCTATCCTACACAAATCAAAATCTTATTGAGGTTCGATATTTACCATTATGGCTTTTTGTGCAAGTCGAGATCCAATTTTTCTGCTTCTGTACTTCTCATCAACCGCTAACATAGCTATGTATCCTCTCTTTACAACATTCCGATGCATATCTAACTTACAAACAATGGCACCAATACATTTCCCATCATGTTTTGCTAGGAAGCAAAGCTTAGGCCAATTGTGTATAAAATATCTATATGTATAGATTGAATATGGTTCCGATAAATCTTTCTGAATAAGTCTCATTATTTCAGGCATCTGCAGTTCAGATTCATAAGAAACTATATTGATTTCGTCTTGTGGAGAATGATCTTGAGTGTTGAGGGTGTTTTCGAGGTTCTCTAAAGCATCATCTATGATGCAGTTGATGGCTTGCTGGGCAGTCTTTTTGCTCATTTGGCTAGTTGCTGCTTCACTACACTGTACACTATTTACATCGGGCGCTCGCTCCGTGGCGACTGCACCTCGCGACGCCGTGTTTCCTTCCTCACTAGGACTCCCGCCGTGCGCCTCATGTGAGTGGTCACTACTCCCGTTTGTTAGGTTGTTGGTGAGTTTATTTATAAGAAGAGTATTAGCTAAAGTTTCACTTAGATCATCTTGATTCAAGCTTTTTTCGTCCTTCACCTCGGAACGATCTTTGGCCTTTTTACTCTTGTTTGTCATAGTCTTCCCCTTTTGACTGCACTGGATGCTCTGAAAGCTCTCATCGGCTACTTCATTCATGTTAACGTTCGATAGATATATTTACACATTCAAGATTATGAAGTATTATTCAAAATGAGCTTTACGAGGAGACGAGGATATTCTTGTCAAAAATGAAGAAGAGTATCACCGACATCTTGGCAAGAGTACGAATATATTTTTTGGCTTCAAAACTCTGTTTGTTTCTGCAGATGAAATAATATCGAAGGTACTGAATTATTGATCTATGAATCAACGAAAACAACTCTGACTATGTTATTAAAATCCTCAAAAAAATTGAGAATTTTCACAAACCCTTTTTCAACAATCACATTGCTAAAAGATTGTGTTCTAGTTCCTTCCGATAGGAACTGACAAGTTGTAGCATAAAAACTCTATTTTGCGAGGTCTCAGTATGGTAGAAAGAGACAAAATATCGCCATGCAACACATAGATTTCAAAAAATTGTTGTTTCTGTGTTTGGAACATTTTTGAATTATTGCCATTACAAAAATAAATAACGTTCCGTTCCAAACATTTATTTTTGATGGCGGTAATAATGTGTTCTAAAAACGGGGGTAGGGAGATTATCTAATTTTCTAAAACCTACCCGGCCGTGACCGTAGGGTCAGCTCACACCAAGACGCAATGCGACGCGACGCAGCGCACTTTTTATGATAGTGATTCAAAATATAACTTTATTTTCTACACAAAATAAACATACATGACTAAAACTCCCCGCGGTGCTACTGCGCTGCGCCGCGCTTCGCCCGCGCGCCGCTCTGAGTCTCGAGATGCCTCGCGTCGCGTCGCGTCTCGGTGTGAGCTGACCCTAAGTCTATATTATTAATAATAATAATAACGTTTATTGAAAAATAATTAAGATTAAGAATTGTTTAGGGTAGGTTTCTTTTAAAAGTTGTACCTAAATGGTTCCCATTTTTTTTCTCAAAGTAAAAAAAAGAAAGAAAATGGCAAATGCTAACACTAGCGAGTCCAAAAAATACAATCTTTGATCCCCAAACTAGGATAAACCTGTATCTTGGGAACCTCCTTCCTTAGTAGATACCCATAAGCAGTGCTTAGCTTGGGGCTAGACAATGCTATGTGAATTGTCCAGCATTATTTATTATTATTTAATTAATTTATTTTAGTTGGTAAATAGAGACTGGTCGGATTGCGCCTCAGACCAGGTAGGTACCTACCTAATAAGAAAAAACAATCATGAGAATGGATCCGACCAGTATTCAGGAGGTACTACCTAATCAATAATTTATTAAAAAATTAAGACTGTTTTGTTTTATAGACAATAATGCACCGTGTGGGTAGGTAAGAAGGGCCGACTGAAGCTCCACGGCTTCCTTGCGCTGAACTAACAAAACCTGGGATAGGGATAGGTATCGGAAGGGAATTCCCGTATCCATTCCGGGATGGTTACGCATCCACTGCCCAGCCTCAAAGAAAGTGGAGTTAGATAGTGTGTGGTACTATTGTACCTACGTTAGTATTAGTATACGGGGCGTCCCACGGACATAAAATGTCCTAATAACTATGCCCACATTAACGCATTCACTGCCCAGCCTTGCCCGACACGGAGCTGGAGAACGACTTCTGCGTCTAAGGCGATGAAAGTGTTAGGATGCTTTGGTTAGAGTTTAGTCTGTATGACGTAAGTATCTACCATGTTTGGAGTTTGGTTGTAGCCCACCATTAGCTCTGTTCCCTATGCTACAGCCTAGCTTGAGGGTCATTGCTGCCTCCAATCTAAAGAGTCTAAAGGGGTGGATGGATGTGGCCAGTTAGTTAGGTAGCTGTTCGCTAATGGTAGGTCATACATGGTTAATAAATACAAAGGCATGCTGCTGACGTCATGACGCGAGCCAATATGGCGGCGGCGGCTGAAAGCGCGCGCCGTGGACCGCAGGTAGGTAGCTCGAGTGTTCAACTCGATCGACTTGGGTTCAGTACCCGGTTGACAGCCGGCGAGGCGGCGGCGTCACGTGTTTGCTTCTTTTTTCGCGCACGCCGCCTCTACGCGATATTTCTAATCACTGTTAATAAAATTTTGTACACAAGCCCTACTGTGTTGACTAGGATTACTAGTAGTGCGCGATCAACCGTTCGGTACACCCGAAATGTAGACTCGTGCGCCAAAGTAATTTTGATAATGCCTATTTTACTTCAGGGTATGAAATATACCTAACGTTATGCGTGATTACGTAGTAGGTAAATATAAAATAAATTACCATAGGTGTAATAATAATAAATGGCATTCGTTATGATTCACTAATCGCTGTCCGATGAACTGGAGTATACCTCCAATGGATATACACATTACAAGCTTACAGTGTTATGGATGAAAAGCGAGTGGAAAACTTAAGTGCAGAGTGTTCACGTCCTTTGAAAAGCTGAGGATTTTCTAAGCGACAATGGCGGAGCGCGATCGTCCTGCGAAAACCCCCATTAGGGTGGGCTTTTACGACATCGAGAGGACCATTGGCAAGGGAAACTTTGCCGTCGTTAAATTAGCACGACATCGAATAACGAAGACTGAGGTATGTGAAATCAGAGAATAATTTGCATATAGCATAAGGATTTTCAGGCTTTGGTAACTGTATCGGTATTTTGGTATCGCATCGGTATCTGTGCTTAGTATCTACCCATTATGTATGACTTACAGACTTGGATATTTGTATGAGAAGTCACTATATAAATCATAGCCCATTTGAAAGTGGAAGCATGGTAGCCTTCGATAAAAAGATGGTAGTATCTGTCAACTTGGACCATCCATTTAATTATTTGGTTACCCATAGGACCATTTATTTATCGAGGCCAAGGAAAGTCTAGTAAATACTCTTTATGTTAACAAATTACCTACGGAAAGGAAGAAACTTTTCTTGAACTCGCTAAACAAATGAATGCCCAGCCAGAGCCGATTGTCGACACGATTTTCAAATTACGAACACTCACTGAAATATTCAGGCATTTAAAAAGGCGTGCTTGACATTTTCCTCCTTCCAATTCTGGTAAAATAATTTCATCAAAGATTATTAAGGAAAGACGATTTATGAAGTTTTTATTATTTATTTATTTTAGTTTTTATTATTTAGTTAACTATTTGTTTAGTTAGAACTAGAAAACTTAGGTAACAAATGCATTGCGTTTGTTCCTAGGTACGAAACACAAGGCAGTTTATAAAAGGTTTAAACTACTGTTGTGGTTAGCTATTAAACACTATAGAGAAACAATTGGTTAGAACAATTCAATATTTGTGAAATTATCGAGTTATTACCAAGTAACTAGGTACCTATGTATTTATAGCATTTATGCTATTGTCACTATTGTTAGATTTCTTACCTAGCCTTGTAAACAAAGAACTCTATGGCTTTGCTGACGTAAAGCTAAATACAATCAATTCCATATGTGACTGAAAAGTAGGGAATAAACGCTCAGACTTAAATGAAATTACAAGATAAAGGAAAACATTTATAAGTACTTATTTAGCACCTGGTAGGCAGATAGGTAGGTACATATTGTAAAACTTATCCTAAGTTGGTCCTAGGAAATTTAATAAACGATATGAAAACGAGTTGTCGCAACTAGATGTTAGTATCAAATCCATGAAACTAAAACAAGGACGTTCTCGTCTACTGAAGAATTTTCTCTACATCAAAGCTCTACCCATTTACCCATAATTATTTTAGTTATCCCAGACATTTACTTACTACTATATCATTTTCTCTAATTTAGATTAAAACATCAGCAATTTCGAACAATATATTTAAAATTCTGCTATCGTCAAAATCGATATTTTCATCTATTTACGGACTCTATACTGCCTTAAGATCACCGTCGTTACCATCGACTCGACGGTCGACTTATACTTGTACTTACATATTTAGATAATGCCAGTCTACGGAGTCTACGACAACTGGGTCAATGGCCGAATACTGTGCCACAGTGAGTCATGAGTTGACTTTCTATCTAGCCATTACAGTTTCAGGGCTCACGTCTCTATTTATACGTAGAGGCCTGCAATGCAAATGTCGGGTTGCGAGGACTGAATGAATGCACCGAAATAACAGAACGACCGCCCTCGGCCTTCGTGGTACCCGCTGTTTTATGGAGTGCGTGTTCTTTGATGTGATAGAGCGACTAGTAAACAAACCGGTTCAATAAATCAGAGTTATCCGAGTTATCGCTGTTTTTGTCAATGAGAACCATTGTGTGTAGAATGGTGCATTGACGACTTTCTTGCTTAGCCTTTGCTACTTTCTAAACAATTCCTGAAACTCTATAGGTACTATACCATGTCCATGTAGGTACTATATCAATCAGATTAGAAATTTACGTTTCGGTACATTCGAATTTTCCCTTTTAAAGTTATCCCTAAGGCATCGTTTCATAACTTCAAACTTTTTAAGAATGACCAACAAACCTTCTTTTACGATAGTAGGATTAGGTAGAGTTATAGTCTTATTGAATTTCTGCAAAAGACGCAAATCGGCTAAATATTTTTAGTTATATAGGCAACAATCTAGAATTAAGTAGATATTCTAGTTCAACAGTTGCAAACATCCGATTGACTAGATAAAGTGGGTGAACAAGCTAAATGTTCCCTCCATTTCCACATAACTCTATCAAATGATTCAGCACGGCGCACTATGGAAAATTTAGGTCAGTTTCGGATCAAAAATCTGTAACTTCATGAATTTTTATCATACTTTGATGAAATTTGGTACACATATGCAGTAATGTATAGAGATTCAAATAGTATATAAGTTTTAGTAATTTCTCATATATGTATATAAGTAATAGAGCATAAAAAATAAAAAAACTGAAAAAACACGGAAAAAATAACTAAATAATATAATTAATGTGAAATACAAGGTTTTAATTACCAAAAAAGTTAAAACTACGGCTAATTACAATAACAATAAATAAAATAAAAAAAAATTCTTACAGTAAATATGACTACCTAGTACCTACCTAACTATCAACCTAATTACCTCATATTTTCGGCCTACTGTAAAAAAGTGAAAAGTAATGGTTTTTAAGAGTGAATACATTGGAAAACAAAATATCACCATCTACTTAGGCTCTACTCATACTCGTATTTCAGGGTCAGTTGTAGGTAAGTGGTGCCACTTTTAGAAGACTTAGTACCTCTTCTTCAAGATCTTTGTCATTTTTTACGTATGGTTTTCTTAAACTTGTTATATACGGATCTGACGTGTACAAAAGAGTTTTAAAGACATCTTCATTTGTAGCTGCTCGGGAACATTTTCTGGCATGATGTAGTCGCATGTTTCTGTAGTCTTTGTTGCGCGCCTCTTGTGCATCTTCCGATAGCTGTCCAATAGGAAGAACTGCGAAATATTCGATAATATTTTCTCCGTGTAAAAGTATCTTGTGGACAGAAGATGGCATGTAATACCAATTATATTCATTCACATATATATTACATTCACATATTCTTGCAGTTTCCATTGCGTATTCGCCAAATTTTTTGGAATCGATCATCGTTCCTGAAGAAAGAACTTGTAAAATAATGTAAGGGCGTTTCATCAATGTTTCATCCACACCAGTAATTTCCGCAGAGCATGTGGTGTGATAGAAAAATCTTCGTGCGGTATTCCCATCGTTAGTGTTCCCACTACCTTGCCGAGGTTTATCTACTATCAATCCTAACTCATCCCTGAAACGTTTTTGAACAAGTTCTTTCTTTTCCTTCTTCAATCTCTTGTTTTCTTCACTTGTAGCAGACCAAGTTTTAAAAGACAGATTATTGGAAATGTGCAAAATCATTTCCATACAGCGAATCCAGGCATGTAAGGTGGACAGTCCGTACTGGTAGGCGCTTTCATTTTCAGGTCTGGCAGTAACTTTCGACAAATCAATCATAAGTCGCGGAGTGGCCACGGTCTTCCTTGTTGGCCAGAAGTGGATGGTGAATACCCTGAGTCCAACCAAGTGCTATTCTTCTGTAAAAACTTTTCTTTAGTCCAGGATGCCATGGCCCAGCGTTTGTTAAACGTAGGAACAATGTGCCTCTGTATGTCACTTATTATAAAATAAAGGTCGTTTTCAGAAACATTTAATTTTTCCAATAAAACTTGGGACACCGATTCCAGGGTTCTGCCACCCTCTATGTAGGGAAGTATGAAATCGCGTTTAGTACAGCTGAATGAAGACATTTTAGAACTTCAATCCACGGAAATTACAAGAGTAAATGAGCTTTACTTCACTTTGAAGTAACACTTCTTTGAAAGGCTGGAATATTTTTTACCTCCCTTTATATACTATATAATATTTTGCAATACTGAATGGGTACCTACATCATTGATAACTTACATTCTCTCGCAAAATGCACCATTAATAAAAAAGATACCCACAAAATGTCTCTATACTATTCATGCGAACAGTCTCTGTGATAAACCACAAGATAACAAATTTCCTACTCCGAATTTTATCACTTTTTTTCTCATAACTTCTAAAGTGGCAAAAAGTGGCAGCTGATTTTTTTGGATAATGTGTATGTATAGTTAGACTATTAATTAACACAAAAAGTAGCGCATGGGGAGCCGTGGGCAATAGTGAAAAGCTTCAACGAAATTTTTTTTTTGTGAAAAATACGGTATGTGACGTTTTAAGCACTTACTCAAAAATAATAAAACAATATGAATATTAAATGGCTGTTTCGTAAAATACATAAAACAACCTTTCTAAAAATGTAATATACTGCATATCTCTGCTAAATATTTATTTCACAATATTGCATCGAAACATGTACATGCAAAGGCTTGAGTTTGGCACCGCTTCTTCAACGTACTTCTGACTATGAAAAATAATATTATTTTAGGTATTAAGTGGCAAAACCCTATTAAATAACATAATTTGACTATTCGAGCATCTAATAAAATCAAAATAGTAGATAAATTATGACATTTGTTAAAACCATTTTTGATATGCTCTTGTTCTACCATTTTCCATAGTGCGGCGTCTGCCGTCCAGAAATACCACGGCATCGACCTTGCCTCGGGATGCACGCAACTCGCTTTTATTTTACTTTTTAGAAGCAAGGTGATGGTCATTATTGAGATGTTTTTGTTTTAAATTGGCGGTAAACAATGACAAACAAAACACGTGAAAGATTGTAGAAAGAATTTGTCGCAGACATTCGCAGATAAAAGTTTTGAAGATCGTGGAATTCGTGGAATTAGTTATTTGGAATTTGCTGTTTTGGTTACTCTGAAAATTGCACCTAAAATGAGTGAAGTTCTTTAGGAACGTACATTTTTAGATGCTTTTTTCTACTCTTTCAAAAACAAATCCAAAAACTATATTTCTTATTTAGAATGTGGTTGTAGATTCAGTCTAGGTCTCTGTGTTAGGTTAATATTTACTTAAACAAGAGTTTGATCACGCTATCTGTCTATGTATAAATCAGGTATAACAGACATGTATAAATCAGGTAACGATCCGCTTGGTAAACTAAAGAAAGTCTGATCAGTTTTAGTGTGCGTGATTCTGAATATTTAGCCAGGAAATCGTACAGAATGGCACGCGCTTTGCTTGAAAAATGTAATGCTTGACGCAAATGCGTTATCTATTTTGGAGATTTGCGTCAGAGACTTGTTATCTACGTTTTGCAGTCTAGCGGTCGCACTGGACGTTCTTATATCCATCCATTTTAGATTTATAGTCTTCATTTTATATTTTAATTCTTTTAACTTTCTCCATACCCAAAAAAAATAACTTCGCATCCTTTTATCTATCTTTATCTTCAGTTTGAAATTTATCATCAGTGAAAACCTTATTGAGTTCTATATTCCAGCTGCTACGGGTAAACTAGGATGTGTTTATCAGATAACGTGATATCAAAGACACGCGTGTTTGTTTGGTCTCGATAAGTAGTTAGGTATTGTCGTTATCTCTCGTTATGACGTCAATACGTTGTTGAATTGAAGATACTTCGAAATTATTCTTTGAGTGTAATTATTAATCAACCTTGTTCCTTGAGTAGGCGTTTTGACGTCTTCTCGGTCTGGTCTGTATCTAAGTAAATAAGCTATCTTATCATTTACTCCTAGGCAGGCATGTACATTTCAGCTGAAAGGTACAAACTTTACCTACTTGTATTTTGACATTGTAAAATTATGAGTTTATTACCCTTGACAACTTTGTAAGTTAAAAGTTCTTTACTGTCTGGTCTAGGTTACAATGAATGATATTTCTGAAAGTAAAATGGATGAAAGGCAAGCATCTGAAGCTAGAGATAAAACATATCTCAGTCTTATTTATTATTTATATCTAAGTAGCACGAACTGAACGTTCTGCCATTATACCTACTGTACACCAAAGCAAAATAAATAAGAACTCTTTGGAGGTAAACACGTCTAAGCTACTCCTTCTCAAAATTACAAAGCTACCTTCGTAATCGCAAAGGCCAATTTACATAATTATGAGCTTCTAACCTCATTTTGAAGTATTAACGGTAATTAAATATGGAAAAGGAATTCAGGCGAAGGTAAACAAAGTTCCGCTCTGATAAAGCTAAGGTCGAAATAGTAGAGCAAATGTGAAATTCTTAAACCGACTTTACGTGCTTTTTATCCTTGGAAGTAACAATAACAATGGATGGGAGTCTAGAAAGGAGGGCACTAGTCGAGCTGGGAAAATGTTTGCACGTTTTTACTTTGAAAGGAAGCGTCGAGAGTGGAGTATCCCCATTAGAACATTTAGGTCTGTAGTCTGCCAGTAATCTTGGCTGCTACCTTCAGAAGGAAGGTTTTGTCCTTTGAAATGTTTGCGGTTGCTACTAACGCTTGATTCTCAGAGTGCTAGCAGCCCCGTACTACTAGGTAATAACTAGGTAACGTTCAGTGTTAATTTAGGTACCTAGTTCGAACTAGGCACCTAAATTAACACTGAATAGGTATAGTTACTTAGTTAGTTTGACGACCGATGTGGCGCGGTGGGCGAAAGTCTGCCTGCGACGCAGGATGCGGGTTCGATTCCCGCCTCGGGACAATGTGTACGATCTGCAGACATTTATTCAGGGTTTTCTGGTCGTTTTCTATGTATAATAAAAAATATCTATCTATTTATTGTATTATATTAAGTATACACAGTTATCTAGTACCCATAACACAAGCTCTGCTTACCTTGGGGCTAGATAATGCTGTGTGAATTGTCCAGCATACAAATAAATAAAAATAAAAAAGTTACAAACATTCGGTTTCCTGGGTGTCAAACTCTATTCACGACAATAAACACGAATTATTAAACTACTTTTTAAAAGGGGTTTGAACAGCCCTAACATGTGTTTACCGGACTGTTTTTTTTTTCAAAATCGCGGTGCACCATGAAAGTTATGTATGTATTTGGATAGAGGATATTTACACAAATAAAAATCTATCTATCAGGGCACTTAGATAGTTACTGTCACTGTTACTGTGGGGCTTATGCTGCCAGCCATGGCTTGCGTTATAATGCCAAAAAAAGTGAATTTATGGTTTTTGGACCTGGGGGTAAAGCCCCTGCATCAGCGCCTCCTCTCTTTTTAGGGGGGGGGGGGGGGGGGGAATGTACTTTCTAGAGTTTTTAAGTTTAGGTATCTGGGTCATCTGGTTATAGATAACTTGAGAGATGAAGAGGACATGGAGAGGGAGCGGAGAGCGTTGACGGTGAGAGCGAATATGCTGGTCCGCAGGTTTGCTCTTGCTCTGTTTGAAAATAGATGTTAGGTACCAATATCTTCAACCCTTTCTACAGTGTTTCAAACTTCTAAGGAGATGCATACCCAATTACCCACTCATTCCATATTCAAACCATATCCTTGTAAAAAAAAAACTGTAGTATCACAAGGAGATTAGTGCCTGTACGATTTAGTAGAAACTCTTTGCTACGTCTGCTAAACGAGGGAATTCTTTGTATTGTTCATATGAAGTAGTTTCCTACGCTATCGTTTATGCACAAGCGGGTTTCACACATTGAATATGCAAGCACATCGCATGCACGAACTTTCCTTACGCGTGATTAGGTAAACGTAAGTGGTGAAATACCAATCGATATTAATCTCGTAGAGCCAGATTTATCGATTGCATAACATTTACTGTGCTTTTGTCAGTCATGTTTTAGAGACGACAGTGGCGACAAGCATTTAGATGACGCTGTCTTTGTTACCATGTACGTAATAGGTGCAAGTCGTTTACCAAGAAGTTGCCAAGTGAGTTTTAGGTATTAATCTTTGTGGTCTCTTCAATATCGAGCTCAGATATTCTTCAAATACAAGCATGGGTTCCATTACCTATATTAACTCTTTGATGCCATACTGATAATAATGCAATAATGCTTTTTAGGTTTCCGTACCCCAAGGTAAAACGGGAGCCTATTACTAAGACTCCGCAGTCCGTCTGTCACCGGGCTGGATCTCATGAACCGTGATAGTTAGACAGTCGTAATTTTCACCGATGATGTATTTCTGTTGCCGCTATAACAACAAATACTGAAAAACAAATAAAATAAATATTTAAGGGAGCTCATGACTGTAATATTGATGATATTTATTTTATTGTTGTATGTATAACAAACGTGTTTGTTTTGCTCGTTTTTGCTCGATATTGATAACGGCAACAGGTAGACGCTTGAAATATTCACAGAATATATAATTATATATTCACTTTAAAACTCAATAATTACATTAAAATAAAACAAATATTTAAAAGGGGGCTCCCATACAACAGACATGATTTTTTATAGATAGTACGGAACCTTTCGTGCGCGAGTCCTACTCGCACTTTGCCGGTTTTTACCGTATTACATACAGACGTTTTGGAACCTACTTTTAACAAGGCCCTGTAGACTGAACAGCTATACTTATCCCTGTTCCCCCGAACTCTCTCGTTCTGCCTCATATTGATCGCTGTCTGGACTTGTTGATCGAGGAGTGAGGATTTAGGCTCTAGGATAGACTGGTAAACAGGGTAAAGGCGAGGCAGTAACTTGGGTGTTATAGGCCCTTTGCGGCGCCAGACTTCTTTATAATGCTACTTACGGCACTTTACGTGGAGTTATGATATGATCATTGATTTTTATGCTGTTGTTTAATATTAAATATTCTTTATTCGAAGTATTTACTTAAAGAATAAAGAATATTTAAGAAATTAAATAAGTTCCTAACAAATTTTGGAGCCACGAAATCCTAGTCGGTTTCGTCGAAAATCTTTGAGACCTCTTACGGCTCTAGCGCCGTTAACGACTACGATTTTGGAGATAACCCAGAGTGCGAAGGCTTACGCGTATTCTATCCTATCTTATCTACTTACCTATATTTATCTAATTTCCTTCAATAACAAGGATTATCAACGGAAAATTACAACCAAGTTCGAAAACACTCGAATCCTGAAAGGATTTCGTAATTCGTAAAACCAAGTATTTTTAGTAAACTATTCCACATCAAAGGTTTTTTGTTATAGTGCTAACCCGCACTCTGGGTATCTCTAAGAAATGAAATAAGTCCCAAAAATTATCGGTTTCGGCGGGATTCGAACTGGGTTTGGTTAAACTGTAATGTTACCCCTGTAGGTGGAGCCACCGGCGCTATAGTCCGTAAGAGGTCCCAAAGATTTTCGGTTGAAACCGACTAAGGGTTTCGTGGCTTAGTTGGTTAGAGCACACCCGTACTGAGGGTGGGGCGCGGGTTCGAATCCCGCCGAAACCGATAATTTTTGGGACTTATTTTATTCCACATCATCCTATACATACATTAACTGTTTATCAAATTTTCTAAATATTTTTTATACAGAACAGAATCTATAACGTAGGTACTTACGTAACACATACATATCTATGTATCGGCACAGAATAACTTTGTAGTAGGTACCTATTGACTAGAAGCCTACTCTACAGAAAAGATTTAAAAAATCCGCAGTTGAATCTATTCTTTTTTTATGTCGGTTACAAAAAGTAAGGTTTTTTTCACAGATTTCGTTTAACCCTGCAATACCACTTTCATTGAAATAGCTCCCATGTTCCTGTCGTGGGGTCGTAACCCTCGTCCACGTATAGAAGTAAAGGGACCTACCAAACGCCGTTTTATTTCCTGAATTAGATTTTCCCCATCGATAAGGATTTCGTTTCAGGGAGGATTAAACTGAGCTTGATGATCAAGCTCAAGCCAAGTGATCAAGCCTTGATCCAAGATAAATTGACTCTTGCTTGTACTTAAATAGAATTAATATTAATTAGAATTCAAATAAACCTACAAAACAGACTATGTGATTTGGACTGGTTTTTCCAGTCAGTATGTTACTGTTAATTTTTTTAGGGTTCCGTACCTCAAAAAGAGAAAAGGAACCCTGATAGGATCACTTTGTTGTCCGTCTGTCAACCCTCTTTTCTCAGAAACGCGTGGAGGTATCGGTTTGAAATTCACATCATATACTCAGGTTCGTAACCTCTTGGAGCTGCAATATAAATCAAACTTAGGTCAAATCAATCAAAAGTTACGTTTACGTATGCCTAATTTTTTTTAATTTTCGTATGGAATCACATGCACACAAAATCTATAGGGTTGACCCGTTGATCTAGAATCATGGAATTTGGCAAGAAACAAGGTCTATACCACAAGTAAAGGAAAAAAAACAACAAAAATAATAAAAAACGTAAATTTGTTGTTAATTCACAAAAAAAATGTTTGATTACTTACGAGTACAAATTTGTACCGAACCCTTGATGCGCGAGTCCAACTCGCACTTGACGTTTTTTTGCTAGGTGAGTGCGTAACTCCTCATACTTAGAGAAACTAAGAATTTAATCTATATAAAAATCAATTGCTGTTCGTTAGTCAAAGACTTATAAGCGGTTTGACTGATTTAAATATTGCTTTTTTCTTTTGTTGCCTCTAATTCAGACCGGGGTGGTTTAGTGAGAAACATATAGGGAAATATGGTCATTGTTAATAGGTTGAGTGGCCAAGCTCACGAAGCAGTGGGGAACAGCTAGTAAACTACTAAAACTAATCTAAGTTATTATCGCCATAGCAATATTGTATCTTGTACTCACACTAATGGACCTGTCAAGATAAGGGTTCCCAAAAAGAGGCTTCTATGAATATTCCATTCATTGGGATTCTAATTATCCTGGTTTAGTCTTGTTTATCACAGTCGTAAATGTTCATTGGTGAAAGAATATGCCTTACGCAACGCAATCTGGATGAGACACGTTTTCGTAGACGATAGCTGGGTGCTACGTATTATAATAAAAGTTTATTAACTGGTGCTACGGCCTGCCATACGTAGATTATTTATGGTTTTGCCGGTTACCATCATGAAAATCGATGAGGAGGCCTAAATTTTGATAGACTGACGTAGATAATGTTTTTAATAAAATTGTAGCGAGCCATAATTTCGTAGGCGTTAGCTACGCGTGGCGTAGCGGCGTGCTACAAACGTAGCAAATAATGCTACACTTTTACTTCACTAAGCAAGCCATATTATCGTAGACGATGGCTACGACAGACGTAGCATACGCTACGAACAAACGTAGAACATGCGAAGCATTTTCTTCACTCGTACCAAGCCATAATCTCGTGAGCGATTACTATGAGTGGCGTAGAAGATGCTACGAACGTAGCAGATGCTACGCTTTTACTTCACTCGTAGCAAGCTACGATCTCGTAGATAGCTACGACAGACCTAGTAGCAATCGCTTCAAACAGTGCTGCAATGCTACGCGTAGCAGATTTTACGAAACTAGCTTAATATGCTACGCATTTTACTTCATTCGTAGTAAGATATGATTTCGTAAATGATTGCTACGAGCGACTTAGTAGACGCTGCGTTCTTGAGGTACTTTTTCTGTAAATGCCAATGCTGCCTGCGTCTTCGGGACGCTTTCAACTGGCATTGATATGGATCAGTTGAGCTACCTGTAGATTGTTACTTCTAATTTGTTGCTATTATCTTTGTACGCTCACTTGCATATTCTATAAAAACTTTTAGTCTACAAAAACAAGTTCCAAGGTAAATTCCTTAGTTACTTGCCCCCACTTACGATTAACAGCACAATGCAAGCTAGCAAATAGTGCTTATTTGATTAGCGGTGTAGCGCTAATTTGTACGTACGTCACGTTTCGTTACTGCTACCCACAGACTATAGTAGTACTTTGCTCTAACCCAATTTACCTTGTAGGTTTAGCTAGTTTTTATATTGAACTAGATTTGGCCCGCGGCTTCACGCGCGCTTTACGGCATAAAAAGTACGGAATATAATCTAGATTTCTTTTTGCCAAATTTTAATAAATTCCGATTTTAGCCGATTTTGTTGTAAATTTTCTAGGTATGAAAGTTGAAAATACTTGTCCACCAGTTAAAGTCGCCCAGCGAGCTATGGAAAGAGCTATGCTCGGATTTATTCTGAAAGATAGAATTCGCAACGAAGACATCCGACAGAGAACCAAGGTTAACGACATAGCCCAAAGGAATTAAAAAAAAAGACAGGGCGCTATGGCTTTCAATAGGGGAGGCCTATGTCCAGCAGTGGACTAATATAATTAAAATACTAACTAATATTTAAAAAACGATAGAAATACCTAACTAATAAAGATTGCAAGAAATCTTGTAAGACACAGGGAAGTTGCACGATTTGCATTGATCTGACAGCGATGTTTCTATGACGTCACGCTTTGCGTAACGCTGCTATCTTAAAAATGGGGTCAATGTCAGATCGCGGCACATCCTATATTGACTCGACTACTTACTTATTTAAAACACGCTGACCGGACTAACGTGACTCTACTGGGCTTTATTTGTACGTTTTTGTATAAAACACGTAAATAAATTTGATTAAGTTAATGAACCGTGCAACTATGGAACCCTATGACTACGCGTGGCCCCAGACACGCACTTGACCGGTTTTTTATTGATAGGTAACATGTACGAATCTTAAGTTTCTTATTTATTGTAATTAAGTTCTTATAATTGTTTGAAAACAAAACCATGCTTCTTCAATTAAATAATATGCTTCCGGTTTTTGTTTTCCTTGACAGTGACAATACTAAGACAACGCCATTAAGAAAGAAGTTGAAATTGACCTTCTTTTTTAAACCTTACATTTTGAAAGCTTGCTTGATCATCGATCTATGCTAGAGTAACGTTTATGCCATACAAAATTAACTCAAGCACAGATTGATGACTAAACTCTCCTAATACGGACCTTAGTGTTCCATCGCTGGTCACATCGTTACTCAACTTTACGTGAGATTCTGGTCAAATCAAAGTCGAAGATATCAAGAAAGCTATTGATTAAAAACTAAACCCGCCCCGGTCCTCGCTTTTGCATTTTCTTGTGTTTTTTATTCTAATTTTCGCAAAATCCTATGAGGAGTAACAAAGAACACTCCTGGAATTCAGACCAGTGTTTTGACACCTCAGACCTCAGTCATCAAAAACGCTGTGGGCGTTTCGTTGCTTTGATAGAGTCCCAGACAACCACTTAAAATGTAATAGATTAACGCGTAACGTAAGGCCAGCGTAAGGTATAGGTAAGGTACGTACACATACATACATATATGGGTACGTATGTGTATGTATAACATGGGGTACAAAATATGCATTGTACGGTAGAGACCATAAAACGATTTGTAGGTATCATTCTGCACGTTGATACCTACTCGATCTAGTACAATGGCAGCCGTAAGTCATAAAGATGTGCTAGATTTTTTACGTGCGCGCTTTTTGCTACTCCGTAAAACCTCAGCGCGTCAATCACAAAGTAACGTCAGGTAATAAATTCCATTTTGCGATAAAATGACGTAAGCAGCTTTCAAATTGCTAACGAGATGTCTATAAAAAGGTAAGTATCAACCAAGTGATGGGTGAGATAATTTACTTACTGAAACATTAAGGCTTCTGTTTCAATGTTATGGAATTTCAGCATTCTAATTAAATTTATTCGGTATTCCAGTTTTGATCTAATATTGAAGGCATTTTTAGTATTCATATCTAGGTATTTTGTGGCATAAAATGCCGTATAAATCGATGTGACATCTACCAATGACAGCAGAAATTAATGTGGAAACTCACGGCAAAACAAGAGATTAATCATGCAAAGCTTTGTTCCTATAGTGATAAAGGTTAGTACGAAAGAGTCTCTGCATAAAATACTCAAATAATTTTCTTGATCGTAGTAAAGTAACAATAACCCATCGATATTGCAAATTTCCTTCCTTCCTGTAGCCTTAAAACTGGCAATGGACGGATTGGACGGCCGCCGGTCGTCAGCCCAATCACGTCAATTGGTCCAATCGAGAATGACGTCTGTGCTGACGTCATTGGTGCCCCTCGCTACGCTTCTGTACAGCGGGTATAGACAAACGATTTTGTGCAGAGCGTTCCACCGGATTCGTATTTATTTATTTACAAAGAAAATTACAACTGACATGTGCAGGAGCGCTGCTCCCTGCCAGGTTCCAAGTTTCGTAAGTATATTAGTTTTTTATAAAATTAATTTTGTTGTTTCTTTGTAGAACAGCATATTATCTTCATTTTACCGGAATAATTTTCTAATATTTCTGTAAAACATCCAATACTGCACTTAATATTAAATACACAGTATAAAAATTTGTCATTAAATAACCCGCCCCTGACCATTCCCGGTGCAAAGGTGCCCATAACACTTGCAGCATTGCCTTTTAATTTAAATAAATAAATATAGATAATTCTGTTATAATAGAAATTAACTTGAAATTTAACATGGCAACACAGGGCTTCGTTACCTAGCAAAACGTCACTCTACAAGTATTTACAAAATTCACTTGAAATAGTTGAGCTATCTCCAGTCTGATTCAAACAATCTAGTAGGTAGGTAGAGGAAACTCAAACATTCCAAAACAATCGAATCGGAAACGTCCTCCCAAGTAAAGTATATACATACAATTCAGTGCAAAATTTTAAAATAGTTTATTGTTCACCAAGAAAAATTTAAACAAGAAACACTAAGAGAAGTTAAATCATAATGCTGGACACAGCATCATCTATTCCCAACAAAACTATGCAGAACTTGTGTTATTTATCTATAAAATAACATTGAACGATTGCTTTTGAAATTATTACTAGGATTTCGGTCCTAAAATAAATTTTTGACAAGATGACACGTGAAAGGTTGATATATACAAGATACTGGTCAATTCTCTTCTACATACAGGTGGCAGCAATTTACGATGAAGAACATTTTCTGTATGAATTGCTGGTCTCCACTATGTATTTGGATATGGAGTCATCTAATTCTCTATGGCAGCTAGGTAACTACTGTAAGTCCTACCTTTTCCAACTCAAATCGAAGAGCTTTACCACTGACATAAACTTTACCTCATCTACACCGCCACAAAGAACAGTGTTGTGGTCGCAAAATTACCACTCGATCATCTGCCAACGCCTACACTAAAAGAGCAACGGGATTCCTCTGTTACGAAAAATCTTTTACGTGATTTCATTATCACTCGTAATTAGAAAGGGTAAACAGCTGTTGTTGAATGTTTACACAGTAAACAAGACTGGGTAATTTATGCGGAGTCGGACCTTCGGGTAAATAGTTGGGAGTTTTCTGTAGTGATTCGGAATGCTATATTGAGATGAACATCTGCATTTTTCATCTGCTCTGTTTATTGGTAACCGGTTTTCATAAACACGTTGAGAGACTGCGTAGGTACTAACTCATTTTCATTAATCAAATAACGTTTAAAACGTTTGGTTTTAAATTTTTGCGTATGTTCCGCAATTTTATGATGGATATCGAGATAATCAAATGTGCCACCTGCCTACATCCTCCACGTTTATGTTACCCTAGTAGTTAAATGAATGTTGTGGTGGAAAATGGCACTAGGGTAGCACTATTTTGGTGGTATGGTTTCCTCCCAGGCGGGTCCGCAGTGCTATAAACTGGGGTTAGGTGTGTCCTCATTTTGCGACGGATTAAGGGCCGAACCTAACGAGTATGCTTGTCAAACTAGGCCCAGATCTCAGTAGGTACATTTCCGTGGTAAAAAACTAGAATTAGGTACATAGGTACAATTTTTTGGTTCCTTGAATGTGAAAACAAGATTGAGAAAACAAATAACGATTACAAAAAATCATGTAGGTACACTGTTTCGATCATAATTTGTCGAGATCTCAGAACCATACGGTTTATTGAAATGACTTATGTTTTGATTCGTAGGTTATTTCTTATTATTTGGTTCCGTAAGCCAATTTCTTCATAAGTATAGTTTTCTTCTAAGGTTTTTTATTATAGTACTCTGGCAGGCTCTGTAGGTGGCGCTGACGGCGTAAGTGCCGAAAGAACTCCCAAAGATTTACGGGTCGACTAGATAAGATCACGTAGCTTAGTTGGAAAAAGAGCAACCCTGCGCTGAAGGGGAAGGTGCGGGTTCGAATCCCGTCGAGATCGTAAATTTTTGGGATTTATTAATTTTTTTATAGTTTTCTTGTAAATAAGCAAAAACTTGATTATTGCGCTTACGCCGTTCAAAAAACGTATGCTCTGTCCCGCTCCTGTGAACGCGAAATCCTACGCCTATCCTTTTCACAAAATGTCGCGCATTGCGCCCTCATAATACATTTCGTATTTATTTCCGTCCATCATCCAGTTTTCGAAAACTAAACTATAACATGGAAAAGAAAACTATTGTAGATTAAAACTATGAATAAATTAGACCGGCCTTGTAACCATAAACTTTTTTGTTACAGGTAGCAATTAAGATAATAGATAAATCGCAATTAGACGCCAGTAATCTTCAGAAAGTCTACAGAGAAGTGGACATCATGAAACGACTGGATCACCCTCATATTATTAAGCTTTATCAGGTGAGTTTACAAGGTTTTTACCCTTTTAAGATAGATAGAAAATACTATATTTAAGACATCCCACTAATATTATAAATGTGCTTTTTTTTACAAACATCCATCATACTAATTTTATCTCGGAATTCCCACGGGAACGGGAACTACGCGGGATCTGACCTGATAGACGCATGAAACTAAAACTAGTCACCTTCAGCAATATTTAAATACACGAATAATTTTGACCTCCTAAGGGTGACGCAAATAGGGGCAACAAACTCCTCAGTAGGGGTCAGTGGCGGTCGCAAATGGAGTTCACCCGTTAGGCGGAGCTAAGCGGAACAAATCAGTGCTACTCGTACACCTGCTATCAGCTGTTCCAAACGATTTGCTGCCTTGATAGGTGCACAGTTCTCGCTCCAAATGGCATCATAACGACATTAGGCTGGTATGTGGCTCTAAGTTGGGTACACACGTCAACGGCTTACGTAGTTTGCACATTTGTCTCGGTTTTATTTCGAGACAGGAATGTAAACAAAGAAATGTCAAGATAGGTATGCACGTCAATGTCAACGTCAAACGAGACAAGTTCAGTTCGGTTTCCTTTGGAATTTATTTCGTAGATGAAAATATTCCATTGTCGTTTCGAGCTAGAGAATAGAGAGCCAACTGAAAAAAGTGGTTTACGTGTTGTTGTAGAGACATTTTTAAAAGCTGGCGCGATTGTCTTCTGTTTTTTTTATACTATGCCATCCTGACGAGACGCGTCGACGACACAAATCTGTCGATACTGAGACCTACTCTAGTTATTTTCTGCCTTGGACGGAAGACCAGCGCTATGGCAGGTTCTTCTTCCATAGCATCCGCTGAGTACTGGTCATTTTTGTTGTAACTTTAATTGATTGGTTCTTATTTATGTTGTTTGAATTGTGCAACAAAATAAACAAATTTTTACTTTCTTGCTTACTTCACTTTTAATATTTTAATATTTTATGTATGTTAGAATAAGGTATATATTTTATATGGGCCGTAGTTTTTAAGTATTTTACATCCTGTACTAGACTAACGTTGCCTGAAATAAATGTTTTTATTATTATTATTAATCTGCAGTTGCAAAGTACGGCCGCTAAACTCAACGTGTAGCTACTCGCACTTACTTACAAAAGGGACGTTTCCATGACTCTGACTTTCTAATACACTTTCACATATACCTACTTAAACCATTGTAAGAACTCAAATTTCAGTGTCAAGTACCTAATATAAAAATATACCATTATCTTTTCAAAGTGAAAAAGCAGCTAGAGTCGTAGGCATGGCATTTGGTTTATTCCAGTTTCCACCCTGAAAATGCCCCCTTAAAACTGACATTTCAAAAATCAATGTCCGGAATTCCCTCTTAAGATCTACCTACTGAAATTCCACTATTTTCCCTGAAACAGAAGTTAATTCGTATAAAAATCTTTAAACTTGGCATCATTTGACGTCGATTGAGTTGTAGAGTAGGACGTCCCAATAAAACAATAAAGTATTGTTATGACGGTCGCTATAAACTATAAACTCGTAACAAGGTGACGGCGGATGTTATTATCAACTTTTGTTTTCATATCATTGAGTAGAAGAATCTAACATACGTAGCCGCCTACACAACGGCGGCATTCCGACAGCACATAGAATCGACTCATCGCAGTTATTGTTGAATGTGAAGACTTTCAATAGTGCCTGTGATGAATATAGCTCTGATAGATCTAATAATGCTGTTTAGCTATCAAAATCTCAGTGTTAATGTTGTAGGTATGTGAAGAATTCAGAAAATTGTATACAGTCACTGTATACAATTTTCTGAATCTGAATGAACACTGAGATTTTTATAGCTAAACTGCATTATTAGATCTCTCAGAGCTTTACAGCCACAGGCACTGTATTACAGTGCCTGTGGTGAATAAAGCTCTGAGAGATCTAATAATGCAGTTTAGCTATAAACTATAAAAATCTCAGTGTTCATTGTTGAATGTGAAGAATTCAGAAAACTGTAAATAGTGTCTGTGATGAATATAGCTCTGAGAGATCTAATAATGCAGTTTAGCTATAAAAATCATTGTGTTTATTGTTGAATGTCAAGAATTCAGAAAACTGTAAATAGTGTCTGTGATGAATATAGCTCTGAGAGATCTTAATGCTGTTTAACTATAAAAATCTCAGTGTTTATTGTTGAATGTGAAGAATTCAGAAAACTGTAAATAGTGCCTGTGATGAATAAAGCTCTGAGAGATCTAATAATGCAGTTTAGCTATCAAAATACAGGGTGTTTGGTATTGCGACTGACATATTTTGGGGAGTTACGGGGGTCAAGTGCTACATTGCTCCGGTATAATAAATGACCTAAGTGTTGTCACGGCTGATGAGTAATATTTTTTTAATCAGCTAATATCTCATACTTTAAATCGTCATATCTTTTTGTTAGAGGTTTTAATGCTACGCAAAGTAACTAGTAGTTAGACTTTTTTTTTAATGTGTTTTGTTATTCCTGAGTGAGTAACTACTTTACTACTTTTTTGCCGTGGGGTCGTGGCATTGCAATATCGACTCCTCCAATCAGCCCGTGGATGTCGTAAGGGCCTACACTAGGGTTGCCAACTTATTTTGGTTCGAATATATTAGATTTGGGAATTTTGCTCGTAAAAATATAGTAGGACAGGAAAATTAAAAACAATAGATTTTCTAACATATAGTTGTTGTGTTGAAAAGTAACAATAGAGTTTCTTTTCAACACAACAAGTGTTTAATATACTTGTTGTACTTAATTCTTTTTTTTGTTATTGTAATGTTGATAAATAAATTTTATTTGATCTAAGACATACCTAAGCAGTGTAAACTCGAGTTGAGATAGTGTAAGTAGTTGGTTGGTACTACTTATCTACGTTATCCTAAAGGTTGTCGCAGCTCAGAGCCGCACGACTACTGCACAGAAAAGTGCATTCCATTAAGGGCTTTAACTCGTAACATTTAGATGCATTTCATATTGACGGCATCAGATGACAGACAACTTGCGGGCCACTCGTTCGAAGCTTGTGGTAGAGTGCTACTCACGAAAGAAGTCACCTGGACGTGGCTCTGTCGGCAGTGCGATCGAAGGAGATATGTAAATTTAGCGACGAAAAAAATTTGTTTCCACTAATTTCACCGGGACTTCTTTCGTGAAAAGCACTCTAAGCCATTTTGCCTCTATAATGTTTCTAAAGATAACAAGTTAAAGCCCATATCCG
This sequence comes from Eupithecia exiguata, assembly GCA_947086465.1. NCBI lineage: Eukaryota > Metazoa > Arthropoda > Insecta > Lepidoptera > Geometridae > Eupithecia > Eupithecia exiguata. The sequence goes on from OX352240.1 coordinate 3,086,418, forward strand.
AATGTATATTTTTGGCTTGCGCGGTAGCGGCGTTGGATTAATGTGCGCAGAGCTTAAGCCTACCGTACGCAAGAATCGTATTGACGTCATAATCTACCTGATATTTTTCACGTGACTCAGTTTACGTCAATATTTACTTTGTAGGTTAAGTAACTTAATCACTACCTATTTACTATGCTAAGGTGCTGTTGTTTGCTTTTTGACCGTCTGGTGCCGGGTTAGAATTTGCACGACCCCAACTCTTCCCACGGGTGTAGTAAGAGTCGACTTAGGGATATCCACCGGGGGCCGGGCAGCTTCGCCTCCTGAACAATTTTACCACCAAACTGTGATCCCCAACCCGTATGCCGAGCGTGGGAATTATTGGCATTACCCCCAGATTAAAGTCAATAAGTCGCTTATCAGCAGGAGGCCTGTGTCCAACAGTGGACCAGACTGGTCCACTGTTGGACGTATAGGCTGTATATTATGAACTGAGGCGCTGCGCTGGGTGACTTTGATGTACAGGGTAGACTATTAAAGATCAAAAAGTCTATCTACCCATCAAAGTGTCCATCTATATACTCTGCACATCAAAGAGTCTACTCTGCATTATAAAGAGTCTACTCTACACGTCAAAGAGTCTACTCTAGACATCAAAGAGTCTACTCTAGTCATCAAAGAGTCTACTCTGCACACTAACAACGGCCTACAATATTCAAAAACTGAACTGTTGGGCTTTATGAGCTGTGAGGGCTCGGTGTGGAGAGTCCGTTGTTTGAGGCATGCGCTAAAAAGGAACTTCAAGGTTTAGGCATTTTCGCATTCGCATGCATTTGAATTGGAAGAAGCTCAAAATATACCACGAAGTTATTGTAGTAATATTTAGTAATTGTTTTAAATTTTTAAATTAAGGTCAAGATTATCGACTATTGACTGTCGAGGAATTATAAAAACAAACATTTATTAATGGTTTCGATCATCACCATTATCACAAACCGGTTCTCATATTGAAAACAATTTATAACAAACCAAGTTATATAAATAAAAATTAAAAATTGTGTCTGTAACCGCATAGACAGTTTTTATGTTGAAGTCTCGTAGGTTCTTCGGGATGTCATAATTTTCTGCACTCCATACTAGTAAAACCCATGAAAAGAGATCCCCTTCGGTATCAATGCGTAAAACGCTGTTTATATGTCAAAAGCATAGAGTATAAATAGTACTTACTATATAAACTCTATGGTCAAAAGTCAAAAAGTCAATAACCTTATTTCTTTAGGCTTACAAAATAAGCACTTAAACAAGTCAAATTTTATAAATATACAGCTCAATAAATAGTAAGTGTCATGTTAGGTAGCTTCTATGTTACTTGTAACGCGAACCGATAGTAGGTAGGTGATTTTAACCCTGTGAGCTGAAAATACTTCAGTGAAATACAAAAAAAATAAAGAGCTCGCCCGTTTGTTCGGGCGCGCCCCGCTAGTCCTTTCGCTAGTACCTACGTAAAAACTTAACGACTAAATAAGACGACAAAAACTCATAAATCCAATCAAAAAGAGATATAAATAGAGATATAAAGAGATATATAAATAGGCACATTCATTCACAATGTTTAGGGAATGAACGAAAAACACCGACGCAAAACAGTGAGTCAATGATTTATTTATAAGGATGAGTTTGCTTATAAATCCACGGCTAGTTCACGGGCATGAAATTATGTTTAGTGTAGCGTGGTGTTTACGGCAAAACCGTCGAAAAAGCCGTGGCGGGCGCGGCGTAAGAATCGACCTCTCCAGGGACGATCCCATTAGATCGATCGACTAGATCCATCAAGGATCTAGCGAGAACTTTATGTCTCATTAGATCCACTGTAGATCTGTAGATCACCATCACTTTATCCACCGAGTTAACTGGCGTGTAAAAGAGGAGGACCCAGAGCAGTGGGTGTCAGCAATCTGATGATGATGATGATGAGATCCACTTTGGAAGGTGTGGATCTATCGGGAACTTTCAGCCTGTGGATGTCGCACTGTTCGCCGGCAACTCGGTCGACACCGACTGTGACTTACTATAGTTTTAATAGGTGTTTACGTTTATGTACGTATAACGTTTATGTTTACTTGGTCGTCGGTCGCCCGGGCGACTCGGCCTATATTTTGGTCGCCGAGGGACTGAGTCGCCGGCGACCATATAAATTTACGTTTTTAACAGAAGTTGTCTTATATTAAACGTTTGGCAGAGTCGTGGTTAAAAGCAAGCAGCGCCGTATAAAAAGAAGTTACTAATTGTCCAATTAGGTATCTTTCGAAGAACACTCTATTATCGATTATCTGCAGCACGAGCTCATGTTGAAGCGGTAACATAATTTGTACACAAAAACGTCTTTATATTACAAGGTGAGGGAATAGAGAGTGCATCTGTGTTTGCACACACACTCGTGCACTACACATATGTCCGGCACACATGGTTAGTCTCCACTGAGACTGGCCACCGTGGCCAGTCTCAGTGGGATGTTGTACAAATGATGTCCATCATTTGTACAACATAAATGAAATAAAACGTAATTTACATCATAGGTCCCAAATCGTCAATTTAAAGCCCGTTGAAGACTTCAGAATACGAATTTATACTTAAACTTATAACAACTTCTTACTTAAGTATTTTCATTTTCGTCCAAGAGCTCAGTAAATTGTTTTTCGAGGATTTGTAAATTATCACAAGCGAGCTTTCAATAATAGGGTCTTCATGAAAAGCCCTTTACATATTTCAGATCTATGAGTACTTATCTCGAACAGCAAGCAACTTTGTTTACAAAGAAAGCTTTGTACAATTTACCGAGCTTTGATTATTTTCGAAAATAAGAGTAATAAATTCTGATCGAGCCTTAAAATTCCAAGAAATCCTTAGCTTAAATAAAAGGTGTCTTGATAGAAACTAGATTGACTACTTATGGTCGGAATTCATTGGCCTCTGAACATCTACGAAAGATCATGTAGATAGCATCGGTTTGGTTGAGAATCAGAAATGAGTATTCAGTATTTTTATTAATTGCATTCATACAGTCATGGTCTTAGTGATTAGGTGAGTTTTCATAAAAATGTTCACAGTATGTACCCATTGAGGGTGTTGCTATGGATGACTGGCCAGGTATCATGCATTGCTACTCATGATGACTCACTTAATGTTAATGTATTAGATACCTACCTCCCAAGTAACACAGGAAGCATTTTAACAAACGAATTGTAAACGTATGTAGAACTTAAGGTCCATATAAACTCTTATATAAGTTCACCGAGCATCTTGACGCATTTTACCGGCATTTCGAAAGCATTAAGATGCTTTACACCGTATAACGCTAGGATAATGGCATATCAAAATGCTTTGGTAAAGCCTTTAGTTTTAGTGCAGCAAACCTTAACGGAGTTGTACAGCTTTCAGCTGTTTTTAGTGCTTTAAGGTCTATAATAGCATTTTAAAGTTGTAAAATAATGCCTAATGCTGCATAATAGCATAAACTTTTACCAGTATAATGCACCTTAAATCCAATGTACAGCTTTGAGCTGTTTTTAGTGCCATTTGCTGTTTAGTAGCACTTTTAAGTGGTAAGTAAAAGCCTAGTATTGCTAAACAGCTTATACGTGAGTCAATGTAATGCTAGAATTTTTAAACACCAACTGAATTCTGTTGTACGGCTAATAGCTCTTCAATCAAATACACGTGACTTATTGTAATGCGCAAAGCTGTTTAAACATATTTATTTTCTCTCTATTCTGTATTCGTAAAATCATTGTGACAAAAATGCAAATCTTTAAATTTCAATTTTGACGGTTTGCCAATTTTTAAAAGCTCGAAGAAAGAATACTCTGTAACATTTCTGAAAATCCAAACATAAAACCTGAAGTCATTGGAATTTATTATAGAATCGGAAAACACAAAAATTTAACAAAATATTTAAATAGTTGTTTAAACATAAGTTCAAAATTATTTTCTTCTTGATTTTGAACTACGGTCGTCTGAGGTGCAAACATGCCGGTGTCATTCACGTCTGTATCGGAATTTTCTGTTTTCCCTCTCTCTAGTGTCTGAACAATTTTGTACGGCATTGTACGAGGTTTGTAAGGAAATCTGAAAATAAGAAATAGTTATTTGTTATGCAAGGCTGCAAAGTTGGTTTTTGGTGCGAGTGCTTGTATTGAATTGAATCCTGAGCTTAGCGAGGGTTTCAGAGGCTCGTACCTTTGAAGCAAAATAGAAAAAACTACGATTTTAATCTACGGATTAAACAAAAAATCTGAAATAGGTTTTTTGTTTTGCTCAAGGATCCCTAAAATTGCGTTCATGTAATGGCACAATTTCAGTCTACATCAAGTCAACTGGTATACCGGTGAACCCGTACAGAACTACTATATTGCCAATGGCACTACAGTGGTTCATCAAAAGCCTTCTCTCGGACCTCTGGCTTAATAATTGTTCACGTCACAATATTTATAGTGCAGGGGGCATTAATTAGCCTGTCATATGGCTCACCGGGCTGCTATAGATTGACACCATTTTGTAAATATATTATAACCAAAAAATATAATCATTCGGATCCATTTACAAAAGCTATAAACCTATGCAATCAAAAATATGACTTAGTTTAATACTCGACAAACAATACTATTATGTTAATTATGCAAAATTCGTTATCTACTAGGAATACACATTTTTTTGGGTTATTTTGCACATATTTTTATTCAACATTTTATATCAAAACCTTGAAATATCGAAGGCGCGTGAAAATTTTCAATGAAACTGGTATAGACATTTACAGTAAACTACATTGCGCAGTAATATTTGATGGCATAAAATAGCAAAAGAGTCAAAAACTTACCAGTCTTATAAATTTCCACACTGTTGTCACTCACTCAATCTTGACCGTGATCGTCCTTATTACATTGCAAGACAAAGTCGTCAAATTACCACGATAAATTATTATATCATTTGTACCGTGGTATTAGAGATGTTTTTGCAATGGTGTAGGGTTTACTTTAGTTCTAACTGTGATCACTTAAATAGCTCCAATCATTCTTTTACTACACTCTAATGCTAGTCTAATGCTTTTGTAATGCAATTAACATCTTCATTATCAATAATATTGCTAGAATAATGCAACTGTAATGCGATTGGCAACTTCATTGACCATAGTAATGCTTCTATAATGCGATTGATACTTTATTTGACCACAATAATGCTACTTTAATGCGCTCGTAATGCAATTAAACAACTATTTGTGAACCTATTTAGGATCTAAAGCCGTATAATTTGTGCCCAAATAAGCATTACAGTAGCCGTATAAACGTTTGTAATGCTACTAAAGAACTGACTCAAAATGCGAAAACGATACAGAAATGCTGTAAGTCGGCCGTTATACTGCTTTGATGTGTTACTTGGGCTATTACTAAATATTACGAGTCGCTAAAATTATCATTGAAGAACGCGTCAAGTTCGTAAAAACTTTTTTTTTGAGTATCGCTTTTAGTTGGGATTCGAACATCTTATTTTTTTCTATACATTTTATGTTTTGAGAATTTTGAGAATCTCAATAAATACAGAAGTGAAGATCTTGAGAATAAGCATGATAATTGAACAAACTTTAAAGAACATTTAATATGTTGCGTTTTCGTATTTCAAATAACGTCCTAATTAATAAATACTAAGCAAAATCTGATTTTTGGGCTTACACCGCTCTGCCCTGTCCAGCTCCTATGAACACGAAATCCTATGCCTCACCTTTTCACAAAATGACGTCATAGGTCGCCCCTTAAGGCTTTCGCCACGGACGGCTTGATGATTGTTGTGTAGGTGTTAAAAATAGACAAGGGGAAGCTGCTGCTTTACCTCTGCAACCTGCAGTGCCCTGCCCTTAGTTGGCTCTTACGACATCCACGACCTGAAAAATTCAAAAATTAAAAATTCAATAACTTTATTTCTTTAGGCTTACAAAATAAGCACTTAGACAAGTCAAATTTTATAGATAAACAGCTTAATACCTAATAGTAATTATTATCAAATAAGAAACAAAATGTTATTGATTTTGTTCGCTTAAATTTTTTGTCCACTAGTGGAAGTAGCGAAAAATAAACCACTAGTAAGTGTATAACGCTTAAAATTTAATACAATGTTATTCGCCTATCTAAGTCTAAATTTAATGTTATTTAGATACAGGTCAATATTTATATAATACTAAGCTTAAGATTGTTCTCCTATAATACTATTGTCGGTGCGGAACTGGGCGAGTTGTAGGGACAACTGAGTTGTAAGGATCTATTCAGACGCGACAGCCAGAGCAAATGTTTATTTTTCTTATTATTTTTAAGATCCTGTACTATTCCACTGAAGGGCAAATGCCTCCCTTTCCACCCTCAATTCTTCCCTATTGTCAGCCAGTTGTGGCCACTCTTTGTTGTATACGTCCAGTTCGGCTTTCCATCTCCGCCTGGGCCTTCCACGCAAATAATTACCTATAAGCGCTAAACGACGCTTATGTCGTAAGAGGTCCCAGATATTTGGAGCAGGTACGTGTCGATCTCGTTGATTAGTTGGTTAGAGCACACCTGTACTGAAGATGAGGCGCGGGTTCGAAACCTGCCAAAATCTAAAACTTTTGGAACATAATTACATTTTCCTAGAATTACCAGTGTGGCGTGGACGTCGTCGTGGCGAATGGCGAACCTATACTTTTTTTATGAATCAAAATATTCCACAAAAAATAAATAAGTGTATGACAATAAATAACACAATATGTTCTGATTGATAGTTCTGTTATTGTTTACATTGTTATCTCAAACTGCAATTTATTTACGTGACTTGTTTTTGTTGCAGGTCATGGAGACGAAAAATATGATCTACATTGTTTCTGAGTATGCGAGCAAAGGAGAAATTTTTGGTAAGTTTTTATAACGAGCTTTTTTTTAAAAAAAAATGGTCGTTACTGTCACCTTCGGTGGTATTTTTAAGGTTCCATAGTTTTTTACCCTCAATTTTAAATTTTTTAACCCCTTAAATATTCATTAAAAACGATCCGTCAGTTATTATCTAACGATAGCACCTGTTAGAGTATAAGCATTATTTTTGTTATTCAGGTATTAAATGATAAATAATGTCCAAAAAGATATGCATACATTCCGTAAACTGGATTCAAACTTATTGTTTCTTTCTGTTGTTATTCATTTTCGTTGACATGGCTTAGTCACGTTCAATTGTATTGTATAAAATTTAATTGCATTATATATTACCATATTAAGGAATGCGTTATGACGTCAAAACTCTATACTGTAGGTCAAATATTCGACCCAAGTGTAACCTCGAGTGGTATTAAGGGCGTTCGTTTTGTAAGTTCGTGGCCGCCTGTATGACGTCAGCAGGCGCTCTGTGATGTCATTGAACGGGGGGAAGGGGTGGAAAGAGGGGTGCAATTTCGGCGTTCACGCTCAGCTGGCTGTTCTCCCAAAATTAAGCTGTGATGGAATAGCCTATTTCCTGTTTCGAATCTGAAATCTTTTCGATACCACAGAGTGCTACGTTTTTCGCTTGTCGCAGAGTAGGTATGTTGGGGAACATACGAGACGAAAACGTGTGTAAAATATATGCCACAGTTTTATGTTATAAACGTGACAAAATGTTATGGGTTGTCGTGTTTAATTAGCATGTATTATGTAGGTTAGCTAAAGTCGATTAGCAATGAGAATTTTAAAACCATTCGCAGTATGAAAACATAGGTGACAAATTTCTAGTTTTTAAACGATTCTTGAGGATGTTTTTTGTGAAGAGATCGTTTGAATAAATATTAATAAATAAATAAATTATATTGGACAATTCACACAGCATCATCTAGCGTCAAGCTAAGCAAGTTTGTGTTATGGGAACTAGTTTCTGCCCGCGGTTTCGGACGCGCTTTACAAGTAGCATTTACCTCTGCCAAATTTCATTGCGATCCGTTCAGCCGTTTAGGCGTGAAAAGGTAACAGACAGACAGAGTTACTGCTGAATGTATAGTATTAAGAACAGATAGTTGTTCTTTATTAACAAAGAAAATTACGTACAGTGGGACGAGTCCGGAATAACTCAAATAATAGATACAATTGAGCAGCACTAACTGCAGACTGTTGCAAACAATCTACAGATAGCTCAACTGATCCATATTAATCCCAATTGGAAGCGTCCCCAAGACGCTGGCTGCATTGCCTCGCTGTATGGCAATGCTGATGCGCTGTGCCAGATACTCACCAGCTCTCAGGTCACGCGTCGCTTCGCCCAGACGCTCAGATATTTTTTTTATAGGTTATAGTTATAGTATGGATTATGACGTCTAACAATACCATAATTTCCAGATTACATAGCCAGATACGGCAGGATGGCGGAGCAGACAGCCCGCCGCAAGTTCTGGCAGATTCTCTCGGCTGTGGAATACTGCCACGAGAGGCGGATTGTTCACAGGGATCTCAAAGTAAGTTTCCTAGTTCACTTTGAAAAGTATCCTCAGTTTACATAGGTATTATCTTTGAAATCTTTTCGTGAACCCTTTACAAAAATACTTTGAATAGTATCCTGAGTTTATATCTTTGAAATCTTTTCGTGAACCCTTTCAAAATTACTTTGAAAAGTGTCCTGAGTTTATATCTTTTAAATAATTTCGAAAACCCCTTCAAAAACACTTTGAATAGTATCCTGAGTTTATATCTTTGAAATTGTGTTTGAAATAATTTCCTGAACCCCTTCAAAAACACTTTGGAAAGTGTCCTGAGTTTATATCTTTAAAATCATTTCGTGAACCCTTTCAAAATCACTTTAAATAGTATCCTGAGTTTATATCCTTGAAACCACTTCGTGAACCCTTTAAAATCCTACAATCCTACCATGCCGATTTCGACTACGGTGATAGTGTGCATGGATGTAGCTCATTCGCTGCCCAGCATCGCCATGTGCCACGTGGTGCTGCAGACGTTTACGTGCGTATTGGATAGGATCATGTATGTATGTCAATTACTGAGTGTTGTTTTTCATACGACTTCGAAAAAAAGAAGAGGTTCTATGTTCAGCTGTATGTATTTATGTATTTTCACCGATTTCTCCGTCACTTGTGGACGGATTTAGATGATTTTTTTTAATTTGTGAAGAGATTTATCCCAAGGTTGTCCCATTATAATTTGAATCCCGAAGGTTAATATTTGTCCGTAAAAAAAAAGTGTCATCTCACTATCTCACTAATCTCACTAATATTATAAATGTCAAAGTTTGGATGGATGGATAGATAGATGGATGGATGTTTGTTACTCAATCACGCCAGAACGGCAAAACGGATCTGGATGAAATTTGGCACAGAGATAGATTATAGTCTGGAATAGTACATAGGATACTTTTTATCCCAAAATTCCCACGGTAACGGGAACTACGCGGGTGAAACCGCGAGGCGCTGCTAGTAGACTATAATTATAATAACCCGAAAAATAAGATACCTTCATGAAAAACGAGGGCGAAGACGCGGGCAGCAGGTCGTGTAAAATAAATCGGAGTCGGTTTTTAGTCTTTGAAAAAAAAAACATCAAATTATTTATCTATTTTCATACCCTTCGGTGTTCTTTGATGGCTTTTATTTAAGATAACGGCGGATATCAGATTTAGATTACACATTTTATTCACGACCAATCTTGAGGTCAATGGAGGCTCTCATCGACCGGGTTTCGGTTATTTATGGGAATCTACTTCAGGGTGAGAATCCCCGTCGTCGGTTCAGCGACCTCAATCTTTGACACGAGTAAAATAAACCCTTAATTCTATAAAACCTAGTGAATTAGTATCAAAGTGTTAATCGAAGGATTAACATGTCTTACAATCTTTATTCAAAGAAAATTACAATCAAATAATAGAATTAAATTAAAACTAGTATTTACAATTGAGTTAACTGCAGACTGTTGCAAACAATCTACAAGTAGCTCAACTGAAAACCTTCGTTTTCATGATCGAAAGATTATGAATATTACATTTATGAATATTACATATTCTTAATCCTTAAATTAACACTTTCATTGCCCATGACGCACATGGAAATCTTCCCGCTCTTGGAGCTGCGACACTGCGGCGCCCCCTTCGGATCGCATCGCATAGGCTGTGCAGTGAATGCGTTAAACTCTATTTCCGTGTTCCAAATGTTAAACGCCATGTTGAACGAGTCTAAGCATTACGATAAATATTTCAACTTCCTCATCCTATTTAGTGCAAAATGGTTGTGGTTGTGTTGGTGGTTTTCAGTAAACTTAACCGTGCAGCGAAGCAACCGTATAAGTACTTACATAATTTGCAATTTTTCAATAAAGACCCATTGTAATCGTGTTCCGTGGGAAAATGCATAACAAAGAAGTTATTGTAATTTACCATTTAGAACGTGTAGCCCTCCCTCGTTCAACATCATTCAGGTGCCCTACCTGCCTGGAATTTACAATGAAGGCTTCGACTCTTTCATATGTATTTTAGTTTGATGATTGATTAAGACAGATCAGGAGATGCTGGACAACCCACACAGCATTATCTAGTCCCAAGCTACGCAGAGCTTGTGTTATGGGTACCTCTACATAACTGATGACTACAGATGTACTCAGTTATTTAGACAGCATCGGCAAGATGCTGTTCCAATATTGTGCTTTGACAATATTGAAATGGTAGGTAACTTAAGTACCCGAGGCCTTACTGTTCGGTGAATAAGGGTCTCTTCAGTGATCGCGGAAGAGAATTTTGGCTTTCTGCAAACGGCCCAATTGATAACAACTGTCAGAGTCAGCTCCCGTTACCCATGGAAAATGCCTTTTATTAGGGTTATTTGGGGTGTTTTTATCGTCTATAGATATACCCACGTTTGACTACAATCTCACCTGATGGAAAGTGACGATGCTTGTCGATGCGTGAAGATGCCAGAAAAAAAAACGGTCTATCGCGAAGGTCCTAAAGCCTTTGTGATACACCAACACGTGATACAAGATACCTATTCACTCCACCAAAAGGTTGGGACTTGCGGTATACTTATTCGGATCAAAACAACACACGTTCTGATCACGTTATCAATTTAAAATGTTATCTTGTCGTAGGGTTTAGTTTTATCTGCGGGCCATGCTACCGCTAGGATTCCTCATTGAATGTCAATTTGTTGATACGATGTTTGATTCGCTCGGTATCATTTTGTACAGATAAGGTTGCTCGTCGCGGGGTGGCGCGAGATTCTTTTTTTTTGTGGTTTTAATTATTTTCTGCGCGTGGAATGCAAAAAAAATTAAAACCACCAGCAATAACGATAGTGAAAACGTAATTTGCCGCAAATCGTAAACCTATGAACTCATGATAACTCATGAAACCAATTTCGATTGACTGGTATTTTTGGATCATTTAGGAAAATACGAAATTTTGGGATAAATATCTACATTTTGCAGCACGACTTCTTGCCGTAATGCAGTACTTTACTAGTACGGAAGACAGTCACTGGACCACGGGTACCTAACAATACCTAGACTGACATCTAGACACACTAATGTAACTGTAATCTTAATCCACCATGTTATTAAATGCCTATTAGTTATGAATAAACTTTACTTTCCCAAACGCTAAAAATTAACAACCACAAAATAAACTCGCGTCAGCCCGCGACAAACCACCTTAACGCCCAGCATTAAATAAAAATAACAAAAAAAGTTATTTTTAACAGTTCTGAAGTTTATTTCCAACTTGATTGTTCTATATTTAATTAAATTAATGCCAAAGTTAAATTTAGAACAGTTATTGTTTAAAACAACATTTTAGAAAGAACGTGTTGAGGTAGTCGTGAAACGTTTTGACATTTACGAAAATAAACCGGAGCCTTAGGGCCTTAGTCTGAGTTAATACAAAAAACATTCGATAAACGTAATCGAGAACCATCGATGTCTTTCACGAAAAAGGTTTAGAATGATAGTAGACGGAAACGAGGTGTAGCCAAAAAAATGCGATAAATACGCCTCATTTTCCTATTCGCATAGTGCTATGCGTGAAAGCACTGAAATCGTAATTATGCTTGTCAACATATAGATTCGTTTTTGCCTTCGAAAACAAGAGAATTGTTGAGTAAGCGTGTTTTACCTCCGTGATTAACGTGTTTGGGTTCGACTTAGTACTCTCATAGATCGCAAGTCGCAAAGGAAATACTTAGATTCGGTGCTGCAAGTACTGAGCGAAATGTTTTCCTGTGGTTCTTATTTTTCTTGAAGCACCAATTGAAGGCATTTCTGTGACAAAGCTACGTTGGTATTGCTCTATCTACTTTTATAACATCAATGCCGCAAACGAGACTGTCGCTGTCATAATCAAAGTGCAACAAATCACTCAAAATCATTCGAAAACTATCATCGAGTGAGAGATTGGATCATTAAAATTCTATGAAAAGTAGTTCCTATAGATCCGGTATGTAGGGGCGCTACAAGGCGTTAAATCGAAGGGGATCTCTTTTTCTTGCGTTAAATGTATAGGAAGGACACGAAATCTATGGAAGTATTCGAAATATAATTCGAAATATAAAAAAAATCGCAGTAGCAAAGTTCCGTTATATTTAGACTAAAAGAGTGTGAAAATCTAAAAGACAAATTAACGAATGAGGTTTTTAACCTCGTTCGTTCACAGATGTTTGATGAACAAAGGCAGAGAGAAACTTTTTCTCAGAAAAGGGAATAATTTTCGGTGTTATTTATTTTTATCATTTATCCGTCGCAGGGCAAATACCTTCCGTTAAGCGGTAAATATTATACTCGCCATATCTTTACACACAATGATTATAACAGGGACCTTCAACGGCAAAGAGGAAAAGCAACCGCCCGAATGGTCAGATTTTTAAATCTCTTCAAATTTTTGATTTGTATTTTCTTTTCATAGACAGCTAGAGGATTTAGGTAAAGGAAAACACCGAATAACCTTCAACACCCCCACAGGCGGAGAATCTGCTCCTAGATGCAAATATGAACATCAAGATCGCTGACTTCGGCTTCAGTAATTACTACGCGGCGGGCGAACTTCTGGCCACGTGGTGCGGGTCACCTCCATACGCTGCTCCTGAGGTTTTCGAGGGGAAGAGATATACGGGTCCCGAAATTGATATTTGGGTAAGTTTTTGAACATTAGGAGTTGGAAAGGCGGAGAAACTTCTAACTGACTTTTCTCCGTCTAAAGACTTGCATGAGGCAGGGAAAGTACTTATATCTCGCTTGCTCGACGATGATTTTGGAGTAGCAGAAGCAGAAAGGTTTTGCACCTAGCAGCAATTTTATTTTTACCCCAGGGGCCGTTAAATCATTTTATTGCGTAAGCAAAGTTTGAGTCAATTTGGGCACTCCAGGTTCTTAAAATGCCCCTTGAAACAACCCTCCACCCCCCTTTGGTTAGGTATACTTGAATGACCACTCAGATGGAAACCATCTCGGTTATAATTATAACCAAGAATTGCCACGCACGGATCGAACGTTGGGTTTTAACCAGCTGGGTCCGAAGGTACCAAGATGGTATGTGACTGCCGAACGATGGCTGATCATCAAAGTTTCTATAACTTAAGGCTTCCTCATTAACCGAAGTAACCGAAGCTAAGTCCTGCTGAAATCTGTAGCGCTTGGGTTTGAAGTAGCTTACAACACGCACATACTAAAAAGGCGAAAGATCACAACTTTTTGCGTAACATAAAAACCTGACGCAGTTCTGAACATTGTGAATAAATTAGTGCTCGAGGCTACAAAGGATCTTCTTGGTTTTTTACGCGTAGCACGGATCGTTTTCAAGGATTGAAATTTACGACTTTCGATGAGGGAAAAAACCATGAGTTTACTATCTACCTTATACGGGAAAACCCACAGATCTCCCTGAAAAATCTTAAGTAACAAACACTACGTACTATCTTGAATTACCTATACTACGATTTAAATCCAAGATATTCTATATCAACAAAGACATTTATGAATGAAAATTTAACAAAAACTGATAACAATAACAGAAAACAACAAGTTAGCAGCAAGATTATCACTAAAAACTAAAACAAAAACTTAAACAACGCATAATCTTGATCGATCTCACATGTTAATCGAAAAATCATTAAATTAGAATTTGAAAACGAACTAGAGATCAATTAAATAATGAATATGAAAGGTGGCTTTCAAAACTAAAAAATGTTTCGAGCTTCTGTGCTTTGCTTCGATGATACCAATGTCGTTAAATATTTTCCACCAATAATCCTTGGGTTTTGTAACCCCTTTGTATACAAAAAAAATCCAGGTTTTTTAATTGGAGTAGTGTTCTTAGTATTTATTTGCTACAAAACAAAAACTTTTACGGTGGAAGGCGAGAGGAGTCTAGATTTTTTTGTCAAAAATGTCACGCACGGTTTCCAAACATTCTATTGAAAACCATCAATCAAGTTATACGCCAGCCACACGTTCGAAACCCGTAAAAAATCCGCTCACCGAAAGCACCCTTTGAATAAAACCTTCAAACATTCCGTTTAGTAACTAACCCACCTCTTTCAGAGTCTCGGAGTGGTGCTATATGTACTCGTGTGTGGAGCCCTGCCGTTCGACGGGTCGACGCTACAGTCCTTACGGGACAGGGTGCTGTCTGGCCGGTTTAGGATACCCTACTTTATGAGTGAAGGTAAGGACTTAGGTTTACGCAAACGCAACCGACAGAAATGACCTCTGACTATTAGTTATAGTCGACGCTACAGTCTTTACGGAACAGAGTGCTGCCTGGCCGGTTTAGGATATCCTACTTTATAAGTGAAGGTAAGGACTTAGGTTTACGCAAACGCAACCGACAGAAGTGACCTCTGACTATTCGTTGGAAAACATTTGATTCCTACCAATCAATGAAGTCAATTGCTAATTGCTACAGTACGGAATAACTCAGCCGTAAATATGTCCGTTATTCGTGTCTTATTGTTTTTGTACATTACCTACAATAGCAGCACACATTGCTGGTGACAAACAAACATAAGCACGTGTTCGTCTTACGTGTACAAAGAGAAAATTCAAGGCCGATGTATAAAATACATACTGAACTGTATTGAAATTCACCTTGACAAGCTGTAAATGATTGATGACGCATATCTACTACGTTTATCATTATTGCTAGCCCAGCCACGTTACTCTATTTTGGTAAGCATGAACGAAAATAATTGAGAGTTTGCTTTATTAAATAACCAAATATGGACCGATTTGGGATCAGTTGAGTGAGCTACCTCTAGATTGTTTGCAACCGTCTGCAGTTAGCTCGATTGTTTTAATTGTAAATACAAGTTCTAACTTGTTTCTATTCTTTTATTGTATAATCGTGTTCCTTTTGTGTAGGTTTTAATTGTTGTTATGTTTAGCAGTGTATGAATTAAGAACCTTTGAATTGATAACGATGGATGGTTCGGTAGGTAGGGCGAAACTCACAATAATTTTATATGTATATATATATATATACTCGTATATCAAAGTGGGGACTCTACTCTACCAGTCATCGAAGAAAAATTACGTGAAGACAGCTCCTCACCAACTTTGCCAATTTCCAATCCAATCAAAAAGATTCTCAATATTTTCTTTCTACCACATAATTAGTTCGCAAACTTCTGAAGTAGCACATACCACTTACATAAAAAGGGTCTTGTGAAACTCGCTAAGTCTTCGCAAGTAAAATTCTTACGTGACTAACTTACGAATAAAAGAACGAGTAGGTCAGCTCAAACTAGTTAGAATGTATAAGAAATATTTTTTTGGGAACTTATTTAAATTCTTAGAGATTATCCAGGGTGCAAGGGCTTACGCACTAACATAACATTAGTTAGGATGTCGTTTTTGAAAATCCTACAGTTCTTAGCAGATGCAAGGGTCAGTGGCGAATTATGAACACTGCAGCTTCAGGGGTGAACGTATAAAGTGGCGATCACAATAGGTCTATCATGGCCGCAGTGACATCAAAGCCACCCAAAGCAAATAAAAAAAATTGCTATATATGTAGTCTTGTGAATCAATAATATTTTTTTCATCCCCCCCATCTCGTAATCCATGTCCATATCTAAATTAAGATAATCGTGCTCACGATGTTCTAAATTCAATTTACTTTATCCTCTAGGGAATAAAAACGGCTTTTACACTCGGATATCGATTTGTATTTCGATATGAAGAAAGTAAAAATCAAAAAATGCTCCTAAGTACCTAAATAGAATTGAAAAAGCGTTGTTCTAATCAAAAAAATTGCACTTCTCAATGTCACCGTTTTCCAATGAACGTATTTTTCAATAAATTGCATTCAAAAATGAAAGTCAAGTATTATCTTTAAACTCTACGTGCTTGAAGACGGAACGATCTTTGTCAAATGAAGCCTTCGATCAACAAGAAAGGGTAAATTCTCCAAGAACAAACTAGTAAATCCCATCTCCGTGCAATTTCGTAAATGCTGAAGGAAAAGGATGCCGGGTCTTTCAATGCGCTTATAAAACTCGGCGTCGACGACAATAAATTGTTTCAATAGAACACCAACAAGCACAAAAGTAGCGCTTTTCAGAGGAAAGAAGAGCCATCAAACGCAACCGAAATATCCAATTAAATTATTCTGTACCCAGATTTGCAAGTTGTACAAATGAATTGTTAAAATAGTCTGGATTTTTTGTAGAGTATTACACTGTTCGTGCAACTATCCAATCGGATCACGAAATAGCTGTCTCGTTTCGTTCCACTATTATAATAATATTAATTAATAAATAATGCTGGACAATAGAGTGTAATAATAAGATATAAATCTAAATATATATTATTGATATAGCTTAGGTAAAAAGCAGTTGGAAAATATTAGTTTTAGTTCATAAAATAACAAAATAATTTTTTAAATTAAATTCAGTATTCAGTTTTTTTTATCTGTATTTAAACACCATGAAAGAGCAGGCAATGTTATTATGTCATACAGCTGTGTAGGCAAACTAAAAAGTATCCACTGTCATCATCATCGACATCGGCGCGTTTGTTCAGGTCTCACGCAGCCACGTCATGACCACAGAGCAAATGGCGTCCAATGCGTCCAGTGCTTTCGTAAAATTACGCGTGCAACTTCTAGTTATTTGTATTACATGTACAAGAGTGACAAGTTGCTTTTTAACCGCGTGCTCAATTATGATGACCGAGCAAGCGAAAGGATCTAAAATTGAATCACGAGCGCGGCGAGTGATTCAAAAATTAGAATCCTGAGCGTTAGCGAGGGAATCAAAAGAGCACAAGGTAAAAAAATCTTTGCACTCAAGTGCAACACATAACTTTTCATCCCACCTCAGCGAGGAAAGAGTATTTTTACTCTTCGATATCTGAGAGCAAAAGCCGTTTTTATCCGCTAGAGGATAGGTAAAGTAAATAGAATTTAGTCTAAAACCAAATAATAGGTACCTATCTCAACAAATGCACGTTTCCGAGTGGATCCGATTACGTTATCTCTAATTGGTTGGTTCATGAATCGCTTACAGGCTGAAGTAACTTATTTAATCTGTGGCTCGGATGCTATTGTGTGCTGGAGATAAAAAACTATAATGAAATCGATAACCGGCCTGCGTCATAGACGCGTTCAATCATGCATGGTACGGACTGCCCAGCGCGGGTAGAAAACGTAACCAACAGACCTTTTTATGTAACCATGTGGTTAAAAGAAATCCGAAGTCTTTAGAATCTTGAGAAATTCTTAAGGTAAATGAATATTTAGAGGCTATTTATGGAATTATCTACTGCTACGATTTGAAATACCTAGTGGTGGTGAACGTGGTTATGGTAACTGACAGATTGAAGTGAAGAGGACATCAATAACTTCACCTCCGCGGCTTCGCACGCGATTTTTATCCCATAGGAACTGATTTATGGGATAAAAAGTAGCTTATGTTTGATTCCAGGCTTAGAGTTACATCTAAGCAAATTTAAGGCCTGTTCAGTAGTTTTAGTGTGAAGAAGTAACAAACATCCATTCTTCCAAACTTTCTCATTTGTAATATTAGTGAGATTAATAATTAAATAAATAAATAATGCTGGACAACTCACACAGCATCATCTAGGACTAAGCAAAGCAGAGCTTGTGTTATGGGTACTAGATGACTAATATGTGTATAATTATTCTACATACCACACAAAGATTTTTTATTAGACATAGAAAACGACCAAAACACCCGGAACAAATATCCGCAGATCGTACAAACATTTGTCCTGAGGCGGGAATCGAACCCGCAACCTCCTGCGTCGCAGCACGCAGGCGGGAAATTAGGTTATGTATATGCGAATAGAGGAACTTAACTTTGTCGTATTTGTCCAAATAAGACGAATATGCGAACACGAAAATTCACGTCTGAAATTTGTTAAACATATGTGAGAGTTTGCGTAAATTATTCTAGAGATAAGTAATACTAAGTAATACCTACATTATTAACAAAGAAAATTACAATCAATTATTATAATTAAATTAAAGCTAGTATTTACAATTGAAACAATTGAGCTAACTGCAGACTGATCCATATCAATACCAATCGGAAGCGTCCCCAAGACGCGCCGGCTGCATTACTCTATGGCAATGCTGATACGCTGTGCCAGATCTGTCACCAGCTCCCGGGTCACGCGTCGCTTCGACCAGACGCTTAAATTTTTTTTGAAATACCTACATTCATTTTATATATCTAATTTTACAGGTGTTATCTACAATATCTACCTACGTGAAACAATATCAAGACAAACTGTCTAGATGTCGAATCAAAGGCACCTCTATCTGTAGATCTAAACGTACAATAGCTACCTACCTACTGTGATATTGAGTGAAAGACCTGTTAGTCCTCAAAGGCAAATAGAAATTTTATTTATAAAACGTCCAAAAAGATTTGTATTTTTAGAGAATAAATTAAATTAGACGCTTAGGTAAAGTACCAAAAACAAAAGTCTATTCCACCCACAACAAAAACACGCTACAAAGCTACTTCAGTAAAAGATTTGTGTCATTACCAAAATTGATCTTTTTAACAGCTTTTTAACATATATTTTGATTCTTAGTTGCTTTTTGGGGTTCTGTAACCAAAGGATGCCAACCAACGGGACACTATAACTAAGCTTCCGCTGTCTGTCCGTCCGTCCGTCTGTCAGCTGTATTTCCTATACCTTAAAAGCTAGAAAAGAAGAGTAAAAATTTTCACAGTGTTTAACTCTCTTGCAATTCTCTTTTTCTAAGAACAAAATATATAAAATAAATTTAATATTAAGGTGCGATCAGTACTTGGATGGGTGATCAACCTCGTCATGTTGGCTTTTTTTACTTCTTTTGAACCCTCAATAAACAAGTTTTTTTGGTTTTCATTTCTTTCTGGTTTGTTAATGATACAGCATCTCAGTGTGCGAGTCGACTTGCACTTGGCCGGTTTTATTATTAAACAAATGATTTTACGCTAACTCAGAATTTATGTAGGTAACTTTGCACAGCAGAACCTGAATATACGATACTTTTGTTCAGGTATCTACCTAATGATAATCAGATCTTTGAAATGTTCTATATATAGTTGGTATATCTAAATAAATAAACTAGGTACCTACCTAAAAAAAAGTATGTACAAGTAGTTCCACGGTAGAAAGTTACCTAAAATGGTCTGTCTCTGCGGAACACGTCCTTCCGAAGCACCTTGGCTGATGACGATCTTGGTCCAGGAATAGTTCTCTGACGTCGGCTACACATCGATACATTTCTCCACGATGCTTTGACGCATGAGATGTTAATGACTTTATTATTAACGTTATATTGACGGAATAGGGAATGTGAAGGTATTTTCGCCTTGTTTTAGAAGTTTCAGGAAATTGTTGGGGTTTTTGCGCAATCTGTATTCCCTAATTAAATTGAAGCCGTAGGTACTTAGAATTTCGCTTTCAACTTCCTATTGTATATATACCGATATACCTTAATAAATTATAAGGAGTCATTTTTATTACGTTGTTTTATATTCTAATCAGAAAGCCGTCCAAAGCCGGCACAAACCGATAAAATAAAGAAAAGCCAATATTACAAAGATGTTCTCCAAATATTATTGGATTCGGCTATTTATAGCTTCCGTGGTTCTTTATTGAATAAACATGATGAATGAACGAGGGTACATGATGTGTCTCTTGGGTTTCTTTGGTAACATTGCTGAGACAACTTCTAATCTACTTCAGTTCGATCTTTAATGTGGAACGTGTTGTAACGTGACTTGAATGTCATGATGTTCATAGAGAACAAAGAAAAAATTAATTTTCATACTGATGTCACAGATACCATACAAACATCTACATATGTATGTGTGTATCTAATGTGAATGGCTTTTGCTAATGTGAATGCTGTACATATCTCTCATTACAAACTGAAGACTCTTTGTCTTTTTAAATGAGGTACCTATAGAGTATGCTATAGATACTGTTACATTGATGTAAATTTTTATAGCTTGTCTACTACGGATTTGTTCCACGTTCGCCCCACTTTTTCGCATACTCCAAAAAAATCTGCTTCTGTACCATGTCAAAAATCTATTTTGGTATGTCTTCCACTGTTGTGGACTTCAATGACGTAGTCCTAAGACCATGCTGCTTATATCAGAATAATAAGAGTCCTCTGACCACACATTGGGTTACAAAAACATTCGTGTCCACGCAATATATCCCAAATATACAAAAAATGAGATTTTGTATTCCATATTTATTGGACTGAAATAATTACATCACGAGTAAAATTACAGAGAAATTACTGAAGCGAGATGAGAGCTTTTAAGCTTGGTCGTGCGGTTTTGCGTCCTCTAGCTAGATTGTTATACCAAAGTACCTACCCGACTAGTCGAGTACCTGCTGCTTGTTACAGACGACGAGGCCATTAAAATCTAGTTTTACTTCTATAACGAAGGGATTAGATGCTTAAAGCTGGCTGGCTGGCTTAACTGTTGATGCTTACAGAAAGATAGTGACCACAGGGTGACTTCACATTAGTAGGTTTAGTTATGAGGAAACTATATTGGTCCAGTGAAGGTGGGGTGGGGCTGAGACAATTTAACCATTAATTCTTATAATATAACGAATAAATAAATAAAAGTCTATATATCACAACATTTTATTATAAAAAACCGACCAAGTGCGAGTCAGACTCGCGCACGAAGGGTTCCGGACCATTATCTATAAAAACGGCAAAAAATCACGTTTGTTGTATGGGAGCCCCCTTAAATATTTATTTTATTCTGTTTTTTAGTATTTGTTGTTATAGCGGCAACAGAAATACATCATCTGTGAAAATTTCAACTGTCTAACTATCACGGTTCATAAGATACAGCCTGGTGACAGACGGACAGATGGACAGCGAAGTCTTAGTAATAGGGTCCCGTTTTTACCCTTTGGGTACGGAACCCTAAAAATAGGCTTAATGAATTAAAAAAATCGGGAATGTGTTAGGTAGGTGATACAAAAAATATATAGGAAAGTCGGTTTATTCGACGTTAGGTTCACTGTACAAAGTAGTTTTTGTACGCCCGAGGCAGACTACACCGAAAAAATATTAACATTATAGTACAACCTGAAGCTTTTGAATAATTCAGTTTGTAAATTGAAGCCTGTGTCGTGGAAATTCTGGCGTTGTCTTCACAAATTTGAATTTCGATGAGAAGAACCCTTTCAAAGTCAGATGGTTCAAGTATTCAAGCCTGTTCAAGTACAAAAGCGTGTTTCAGGATTCTATTTTTGCGTAAATACTCAACGAAGGGTTTAATTAAGTACGAAAAAAGGCTGAGATCTTGATAAAGGTACTTATTTGGGGTTTATTTCAAAGCTCTCTTTAAATAATGAAACAGAACTGCCAACGGATAAAGAATGCATACACACCGATTAAGAAACAGGATCTAGTACTAGGCTTTTTATTAAAACATGATCTATTCCTGGTATATACAGTTGTGTATTCTATATATATATATATTTTCCAGACAGTTATCAGTAAATGAACATTATTTACCGCGGATATTAACGTCAAGCCGCGGATAGCGTTTCACACGTAAACGCAACTAATCAAAAACCGTCTGTTTATTAATTAATCCGTAAAAACAGTTGCGTGTGTGTTAACGAATACCTCGCAGGTGCGTGAATTTAGGTACATACTCACTGTGAAAACGAACTACGAGTTACCATTCCTTAATTATAGGGATAAGTAAACGAAAAAAAGCTGTGTGCATTTACGTTCTCTGCGATGCGTAAATTATGATGCGTTTTCACAGTGCGTGCTTATGCCGTTGTTTTATACGAATCGACATGCACCTTTGGCGGATTATTTCCTTTAAGTTGCGAAATTAATTGTTTCGCTTGCATGCCCATAATTATGTTGATAATCTACAGTATTGTTGAGATTGATAATGATTTAATATGTCGGTGTTATTTTGCAAAACTTTAGTGTGGTTTTAATCGGTAAGGTACAAACACAGTTTTCATTCAACTTTGTGATTTAGGAATAATATTGGTCTCCGGTGTGAACCTTGTGGAACACCATAAATTATTCTATACTTTATTATTTCGATTGTTCATGTAATTTAACACATAATGCATCAATTGCCTAAGGCAGGAGCAGTTGCTTTTCTTAAATACGATAGGTACTTTTTTTCAAGCATAAAACCTAGCGCAATATCCCATGTTGATTGTGTAAGCCTGTTACAAAACTGGAAATGGTTTTAAGGATTCTAAACATTGAATAAAGTGAAACGAAAACGTTTTTTTAATTTTTTTTCAGCAGTATAACAAGTATATAAGTTTATTTAATGCAATTAAAGCCCAGTTTACACCAATAAAGCCGGATTCAAACTTTGTACGAGTTTTGAACTTGTTTGTTATGTAAACTCAACAGCTAAGTTATTTGCAACTTGAATTAGTTGGCTGCAGCTTACAAAGTAATTTTTAACAAGACTGGTAGTTATGCTTGTCGTTTCTAGAGGCGTGTACTTAAACGCTAGAACCAAGTAAAATCTATCATATTCTACGTATTATGATAGATTTAAGTCAGCGGCAAGCTGAAGACAGGGCGCTATGGCGCTCATTAGGGGAGGTCTATGTCCAGCAGTGAACTGATATAGGGTGATGATGATTCTACGTATTTAAAATTCTAGTTATTGTAGTGAAATGAATACCTGCCTTTTCAGAAACTTATTACGAAAGTACCTAAGTCGGTCTCCAAAAAGGTTTGTTGCTGCTAAGATCATCTGTCGCAGGTGTAAGGTCATGATGGTGGTGATGTGAAACGTCAAGGCTCTATTTTTATATTTTTACCTGTGCTTAATTGGAAGAACGGATGTGCAGCTGCAATACAAGTGCTGCTACATTGCGTGCTATGCCCTTAACAGGAAACGACTAATGGCTGCCTGAGGCAGGTACTTCGTTTTAAAACTTATGATATTAGACAACTAAAGGTAGAGACCTTTAGTTGTCTAATATCATAAGTTGTATGCAGAGGCATACATTACTAAATTTTACTAGTCCCGGACCCGAAAGAATAAGCCGCGTCTCGTCCACGCTTCCTTCACGTAGGTATATTTTACTACTGTACTCTTGCATCGGAGTTTATAAATTGTTCCGTTCTTCCATCCGGAACGAGTAAAATCACGTTACGTAAGTAGAGACCCTAAGAAAGCAGGTTGATTAAATATACATTTATATTTAGCTTGCCTGTTTGAAAGCATAAGCAGGCAATGCCAAAAATAGTAATTTAGGTAATAATAAACTGTCAGAACAAGTTTAACAAAAACGTAGGTCAAAGATTACTTCTTGTGCAGTCAAAAGCATTGATGACTTTCGCGACAACGTCCAAATTAATTCACACTGTATTACTGTAGGTACCTATTCATTGAATTTTGTTGCTAATAAATGTTGGTTCATGTAAAATTTTAAAACGTCGATATACCTACATGTAAGGTATTTAGCGTGAATCGAAATGCTGGTTTGCGTCTCACGGTTACATGCCGTCATTTTTGGATCCGTGATTCATAACTGATATACAATAAAATTTTCGATGTCATCATCTGCCTCTTTAGGCAGTGAATAACTAACTTTAGATGGAAGTGTAGGTGTTTTAACAAAGCAATGATCATGATAAAGTCACATGATTTTTCCATGTTTGCCAGGTGTTAGTGTAGGAGGCAAGAAAGCCTTTTCAGAATTGTGTAGGTTGACGCTGTTTTGCCAATGTTTATTATTAACACTCTAGCTCAGATATAATCATAAAACGGTCAACACGCTATCGCGTCAACGTTTACATGGTTTTTATGGGTCGTAATCACTGGCGCTACCTCCGTGCCAAGAATGGTGGATGGGCAATGACGGACTGACGACGCGAGTTGTTCGTCGAAGCCAAGTTCATGGAGCCGAAAGCCGTCGGCGGTCGCCCACCCGACTTTCCATCGATTTTATGATAGCTTGCCACTGCCAGCGATGCCGTACGAATTATATTATATTTGAATCTTAGACATTCAAATATAGATAGATTGCGCAATAGTCAAATAAGCCCATATTAAGCTCATTTCCACCAGTATTAATGAATGTCCTTAGACCCGTAACGTGTCCAAAGGCCCTTATTATGAAAACTTTCTCAGCCACTGATTTATGATTGAATGACGCTCAAGCATAGATCTATGACTGAGTAAGCTTTCATTACTGGCATAAGTCCACTTGGGTTGCAGCAAAAAAGTCACTTCACAGTCCGCTTTACCATTTCCAGCTCTAAATCACTTAAAAAGGTGCGAGTTTGGTCCAAAGACCACCATGGTTCGTCTGTTCGATTACATACTTTGGTATGTATGTATACTTCATTGCTAGCATATTGCACATTTGCTGGAAAAGCAGCCTCATATTTTCAGTGGAAAGCCGTCATTACAGCCGCACATTTTTCATCCGATTGCGTCAATGGTCAAACCAAGCACGCGATATTTGCGTCCGTTGATCTATTAATAAAACCACCCGGCGAAAATAAGTAAATAATGAGTAAATACGAAAGTACCCACCGGACCGGATGATGCGTGTTAGATTTGATTCTGGCTATTCTTGGATTGCGAATAATTTATTAGACTCGATAGAAACTGTTTTGGCAGTAACGATGCAAGTGATTTGAAGAAGAAAAATATATTTACTTTAGATTATTTTCGGAGGATTTATTTATTTTCGACTGGCGTCACTCTTCTTCGGCACATGAAAGCAATTATTTGTATTTTCGGTTGAATGACGCATGACCCCGATGTTATTATAACGATTCGAGGGAGTTTTCCCAAAAGCTATTTGTGAATGAATAAATAAAGTTAACTATCTCTACTAAGTTGACTCGTAAGAAGGATAGGTACTCTACCGAGGTAATCGTAAAATTCTATTGACGTATGCATGCAAATTTACAGACTTAGGTACTTAAGTAATTAACCTACGTTTACCTACTTGCAATAACGAAATTCGTCATTCATGTCCATTTAACGAAATTTAGCGAAAATCCCCTACGAAACGTTTATGTGTCATATAATAAACCGTACCTACAAATTGTGTGAACCTTGTTTTACGTCAAATTTCCACGAGTTTTGCATAAGCGTGCTGTATTAGTCGAATTGTACTGAATATTTTTACCCTGGATTTACCAATTAGAGATTTTAATTATGAAGCACATTATGGCACTTATATTTGACAACTACCCAAAATTTATTATGCAAATTCTATTGCCAACTTCGGAGCGTCCTACGTTTGCCGAGTCGCGGTCTCCACTCAAGAACACGAATAGTACTAAGTACATTTCCCCCGTAACACCAATCGGTACCGAGATTTACAATAATATTGTGTCAATGTATGCTCGTACAAAACCTATGCGTGAATTTACTACTTAGAATGTACTAGTTTACAGCAATCTCCTGCGGACGGGAGACGAAAAAAAATTGTGTAAAATGATGAAAGATGAAAATTTTCGTGGGTACTTAAGCTATTTTCTCCGAAGATACTAGGGTCGTAAAGTATTTCCCTCCAGTATTTCTTTGCTTTACACGTTAGTTTACAAAAAAATCTAGAGTTCTACAACTGAATAATAAAACTAGACTAATAATAAACTACAAAAATATAACATAAAAACAATTTAATAAACTAGATTAATAAAAAATTAACTTAGTAGTAGTCAAACTAGATTTAAAATATGAATTCTGGAATTAATTAGGGATACATCAATAAATTTAGGATAATTAATTAGGTACCTACTATAATTGTGATATTTAATTAAGTGATAAACTAAGCTACCTCTCAACTCAGTTGCATAGGTACCTAGCTTATGTTAATTTTGTTAGATATGTCACATTGTGTTAGGTTTGCAAAATAAAATACTTGAATACTTGAACTGCGTAACCACTTAAAGGTATCTTTTAACTCTTATTAGCTGATTACGTTATAACTCTTAATACGTTATGCAAGGTCCGTGTTACGTACGAGTCCTAGAAAACGAAAAACAATCAGTCATGTTACGTGACATTTCTAGTTTTAACAATCAACCTATAGGTTCTAATATTAACCTATAGGTCTTGCATATTGCGTATGGATTGGGATATACCAAACATATAGTTAGGTACGGAATCACAAGTTGTGATTCCGTAACTATATGTTTGGTTTAAAAAACAAACGCAGAACCTTAGTCTGTTGTGATTCACAACTAAGATTCTGCGTTTGTTTTCAACATAAAAGAATACTCGTGTTTTTACGAGTATAACTTTGTACCTATTATTTTATTAGTATACTAGCTACAGTCTACTTGTCTAAGTGCTTTTTTGTGGATTATTCCGGAAACCCCCCACGGCCGTCCCCCGCGTGGGGATTACCGGATTTTTTTCCTGAAATCCCCCAAATCAAATCGATCAGTCTCGTAAGGGATTTCAGGAAAACATATTCCGGAAATCCCCTACATTTGTAAGCCTAAAGAAAAGTTATTGACTTTTGAGTCCGCAGCTTCGACCGCGCTTTTCAAGTATCCCGGGGACGGACCCCGGGATACTATTTACCTTCCTGCCAAATTTCATTAAGATCCGTTCAGTAATTTAGGCGTGAAACAGACAGATTCTTTGGAATTTATAATATTAGTATGGATAAAGGTACCAATCAGTTAAGTTACGTCCGGATTTTTATGAAAAAAAAAACAGATTGGTTCACTGATATCTGAATGTTCATGGATATAGCTAATGGCACAGTTGACTGTTCGGAGTTGTTGGAGCTTATAGGACTACGCACCCACAGAGCCGCATTGAGAAGACCTAATCTGTTGCATATTCCTATTGTAAAAACAAACTACAGGCAAAACGCGTTTTTCATTAGAGCAAGTGCCTCTTTCAACAACCTGGCAAGTGCAGATATTGATGTTGATATTTTTACAACTTCTACCATCAAACTTAAACGACTGTTAAGTGATAAATTCTTTTCGGACCCTTTAACTCAAAGTTAGCTCAAGTCTAAGTACTTTTTTTTTTGTTTTTCAGTTTTGTGAAGTGTGTGCAGTGTTTTCATATTTTTGTTTTATTTTTGTGTACTAAGTTTGTTATATTATGTTTTTTTTTATAGTCGTCTATTACCACTGAATCATAAATAACTATAATGTATTTTGCTATAAGTGGAAACTTCGTAAATAGCCCTCAGCTTAAGTGCATGCAATTGTCATGTACTTAGATTTATGTTTCTTAGTTTAGTAATTTTTCTAGCTGTAAGTTTTCCTAAAATTTGAAAATAAATAAATAAATAAATAAATACAACACGTAAGAAGATGTTTTTACTGAAAAGTGCCTTTGCGAGTGTTGTACCTACCTACCAAACATAGAGCCGCACAAAAAGTAGGTAGTCTTTTGTTTATCCTACTATGACATCATTTCTCATTTACGTGAAGAGTGCAACCCCTGACCTTTCGATAAAGTTATTTACTAGCTCCACTCCAGTGTAGGATGTAGGTGTGTCGAGAAAATCCGATACTAACCCGATCAGAGGTAATTTAAATTCCCTTCCGATAGCAGGCGATAACCTAGTTTACATAATTATCGAATTTTTGGTAGGTTTAACGAAACCGTTTAGCTATTAAGATTAGTAGATTGTTTTACAAGGGACTAAACCATCCCATTATATACGAGGTTGTTATACTCCCGAGCGTAGCGAGGGAGGATGAGAAGACCGAGTTATAATGGGTGGTTTTGGCCCGAGTAAAACACTCTACTTTTCACTTCGATTGCGAGAAAATAAAACAATTCAAAATTAGACAATTTTCAGAAATTTTATTAAAAATTAAATGTGCAGTTAGAGCAATTTTGAATGTTTAGTGATATGTTTTTCCCGGGCAATTTTATTTCGGTTCTCTGTGATTGGGATGTGTGTGTAATATTTTGAGTTGATTGTTGTGGAGTAAAAGTTGGAGAGACTCGACTCATGCTTGAGTTTCGTGCATTATTAAGATCTGAGTGCGGCTTCAGCTGAGTTGACATATTCATCCAAACGTTGAAACATTAGTGGGACGTAACTCCTGATAGGCTTTAACTATATTAAGGTATTCTCCACTGATGACAAATTTACGCTCTTTGTTTGTTTTCGTGTTCGGCAGACTCACAGCTTGTAGGTTTGTATCCGTTTCTACGTCTTCTAGCGTTATATTAGCAAGCTCTATTCCTCTGCATGCACCGCTGATTCCATAAATTAAAGCAACCTGTTGAACAAAAAAATAAGTGTGTTATTAATCGTAATAACCTAGGTACATAATTTAGGTATGTAGGTAGGTATCTATTTATTTAGTTTGAGTTGAGTACATAAGTAGTAGGTTACCTTTATTGCCAAGTATTGTTTATTTGGAGCGTTATTTAAAAATGTTTCGATTTTTTGTGTCGTCAAGACTTTAGATTTTTTTGCCTTGTATCCAGTGGACAATTTCTTCAGTAAAGCCGTTAAATTTACATATTTTTTAATATCGACGTCGTGTCTCGTTTGTAAGGTCATTCTTAACATTGAATATGTGCTCCAAAGAGTCGACGATTTGAATTTTTTCGATAATTCATCAAAATAAGTGAGAAAAACCCCTTCTGTAAAAGAATCCACACGTTTCTCATCTCTCCATTTCATAAAATTTTCGTAACTCTTTAAATATATTCCACGTGATTTTGTCGGCAACAGATTCATAATTATTTCTTTGCCCTTTTCTTCCATTTGCATATTAGCATCTTCACTATCACTTGATGACATTTTTCACGTTCACAATTTGGAAGTAAAAGTCAGGAAGTTAAACGTAAAAGTTTGTGATTTGGAATGAAGAAAATTCTAGAGATTTAGCGCCAATACCATCTTTTTTTTTAAATCTCTATTTAACCCGCAACGAAAGAGTTCGCATTCTACCGTGAAGGGAAGAATCAACCTTCATAAAACATCACCAAGACGGTTCTATTTTCAAAAAAAAGGTTGACGGAGCACCAAGAAGTCGAGTTTTTATGTAAGAGAACGAATGCTTTGTACTGGCTGATGATTTTAGACAAAAATTAAAAAGAAAAATTACTTTTTAGCCCGAGGGATTAAACTCGAGTTTTAGGCCTGCTAAGCTACACTATTATGATACACTTTTCGAGCAAGAGAAGTGAAAAATAAATTTTCGTTGACCGTCATATGATGTCTTTCTAATCGAATCTTCGGCCAAGGTGGTCAGTCTCGACGGATACTAGCCAGCGAGGTACACAGGACATTATTATAGTCATGTACCTAGAATAAATAAACGAAATTACTTACATAATTATGTTTACATTGTCACTTTTCATTAAAAGAGATTGTGGTCAAACAAAGGTCTATAAAACAATAAACTTATAAACTCCTCGTTGCCAATATTTTTTTCAACGATAACTTTGTAGTTACATCCCTTAAAGAAGAGATCGCTTACCCTTTGTTCTTCCTTGATTCTCAGCATTTCCTTCTGTATTGTATTTTGTGTTTGTGTTGTACAATAAAGAGTTATCTATCTACCCTTGCCCTGGTTATACAGAGATGGAAAATTATATAAAAAAATCCACAAATTAATATTCCTCCCTTCAAACAACCCCCTTTTTTTAAGGGAGGAATATTAATTAGTGGTTTTTTTTGTAATTTTCCATGTCTTCTTTTTTTATATCTTCTTATTTTTTTTGTAGTTTTGCCTAAATAAAAACCACCACGCTTTGCTGTCGGATTTGTGATTGTTTTCCTTTTTTAGCAAGTGCCTACTTTTCTTTGAACATAGTTTCCACTTGTTACAGAATGCGAATCCCTCATCCGCAAGATGCTAGTCCTAGAACCAATGAAGCGGTACACCATAGAGCAGATCAAGAAGCACCGCTGGATGGCAGCGGAGCCCTACACCATCCCTCTGGTGGCTGCGGACCCGGCCAGAAGCCCTGCCCACGCACCCGCGCATACAGACCCTAATGAACAAGTCCTTAGACTGATGCAGAGCTTGGGGATTGACCCTGTTAAGACCAAAGAGGTATGAAACAAATCTAAACACAGAGGAAACATGCGCTACAGTTCGTATGAATTCCCAGACAATACAGAGGGAAAAAATTATGTTACTCTAAAAACAGAACACATAATGAGCTAATTTGTGATTGCACAAAACCGCAAAGAACATTACATGTTTAAAACTTTTGAAATACTACTACTATTAAAATGTTTGAGCCTAGTCAGACATATCCCATAGAAAACATTGTTATCGCCTGAATAATTATAGAGTTTGAATCCTTTCATTACAGAGCCTTAGATCAAACAGCTACGACCACCACGCAGCAATCTACCTTCTACTATTAGAAAGGTTACGGGCGCGGGCGGCAGGCGGCGCCAGTGTTGAGGCTAGGAGGCCTTCGCGACGGCCTTCCTCGGTGGCTGATCATGCACTGTCGAGAGAGGCTTCCCTTCAGGATCCTAGACATCATGCAAGGTAAGCTGGTAGACAGATATTTCCTGAAAATTCCCTGCAAATGGTTTGTTCACGTGCGACCTAGGTATATATAAAACGTAGCCATCAAAGTGGTAAATGTAGTACGTAGGTGTACTAGCATGGTAGAAAATAATTCAGCTTTTCCCGGAGATTGCAGAAGGTATTATAAAGGTGGTTAAGTCTTATACTCTATCGTACGTTATAGTTATATATTGCATTCATTAAATTCGGCAAAAAGACAGCTATTATCCCGATATTTTAGTATTCAATGAGTATTATTGGGAACTTTTTCTTTTACAGGTTACTGCACGCAGGTGACTTCAATAAAGCAACTCCTACGTTGCCAACTGCGGACACTGCGACCTCAGAAACACAGCGACTCCTCACCCTCGCCGGGGTAAACATGACTGAACAAAGACTGCTCCAGCGAAACTCCGACCCCTCGGATACGCACCGGAGCTTTTTAGTCAGTAACTTGGACGCCAGGTGCCACGAGAGTGAATCCACGCGCCTACTCTCCATGAGAAACATCGACGTTTCACAATCGAGCCAGAGACTCGGAGCCAAGATGAGCGAAGGCACTGTTCCCACCCACAGGTTACTGACAGCAACCTACGAACAGCAGCAAAATATCCTCAAACAATCAAGCGAGGACTGCCGACGATTATTACAACAGTCTACTACCGTCGGACCTGAGACCAGCAAAAGTAGCAATGATGGAACGAGGCTCTTGACATCATCTAGTTTTGACTCAAAATGTGCTATCGATAGTGGAAGAAGTTCAGCAGCAGCTGATCATAATGTCATAGCCAGTTTTCTACAAAATTCTGCTTCTGCGACTAATTTCGTTGCAGAACCAGTGAAATTACCCAACTCTACCACGTTTACGATGTGCTCCGAGGCTGCTAAACTTATGAATACTTTGCAACAATCACCTCTGCCTTTGAAGGGAACTGTGAATTTAAGTGCTAGCCCTATACCGTTAGCAGAGTCCAAAATGAGTTGTGTTTTGGAACAGCCTAAGCCACTTGAATCTACTAGGCTCGTATCTCAAGCACAGCAACAGGATTTGAGTAGACTGCAGACCAGTACGCCACCTTTCAAAGACTACATGAATCACCTGCCAACTTATGCCTCCTACCACTTACAAAACACAGCAATGCCCCCGATGTCGAGTACTGCAGAGACCAATTTTTCTGTCACAAGTACAAATACAAATGAATTATTTCCAAGTACATTATACAGACCAGATAGTAAATTCTCCCTTAATAGATACTCAACAAATCAGCCTATGTACACGGCAAATCTCCAAACCAACGCAGCAGAGCCATCAAAATTTCAACAACAGTATTCGTCTTCAACCGATGAGGGTTGCGAAACCGATATGGAAGACGTCCCAAGCATACCATCCGGGGTGCAAAACAGATTGAGTTCATACGCCAGTTCTAGCTCGAGCAGTGGTGTTGTAACATTTTTTAATAACAAGAGCCTAAGCCAGAATCTTAGCTGCGACTCGTCCCAAAGTAACTTTTCTACATTTGAAAGTTTGGATTACCAGTTATCGGATTGTTCGAGTGACCTAGCGAGCAGCCTACCCAGCTGTACGTCAAACGAGGAGAAACTAGCGTACGAGAACAACTCTTTAGTGAACACGAGCCCAATGCACCCATGCGTCTACATCTCTTCTTACAATAGCAACTCTCCAGGCACGGGACTAATGGCTCGACATAACCCAATCAATTACCAATCAGCGAATAAAAACTGCACTCGAGCAATGACCCGGAGTCCGGTAGACTTCAGAGAAGGCCGACGAGCCAGCGACGGCCTGGTGGCACAGCAAGTGGCACAATCAAATGAACCACAAAAGAACAACTTGGCATTCAACAGCCAACGATTAAACGAGAACTGTAAAGCAAAAGGTGTTCTAGAACTGCATCTTGTCCAAAAAGAAGCCCAAATACTAAAGACGCAATACCAGACCTCGATACCAGCAGAAGAAATGACACAAAGGCAAATACAGCACAATCAGTTTGCTGCAAGTTTCAGTCCACACTACCTCGACAATAAGAATCCTACAAAACGCATCAGCCTTCCTGAAACCTTCAACTACTCGAGTACTTCTCCCCCTATGCCCGCGAGTCCTAAAATGGTAGCTCAACTGCAGGAACCGACAGATTTACACGGCGCAACGGTAACACAGGTGACAAAGCCTCCATTACAACAACAGCTGATGCAGCACCGCCTTTACCAGCAGAAACGTCAACTATTGCAGAAGCAAATGACACCACCGAACGTGCCCGCTCACGAAATGGGCCTCCACGCTCTGCAAGTCGGGCTAAGCCGTCGTCAAATGCTACGGCAACAGAGCTACAAAATTGCTCAACAACAGCAAATATTGCCACCTCTCCCCTTAACAGAAACAGAGAATAGAGACTTGCTAGCGTTCCAGGCTATAGTTGAAGGACCGAATCGAAAACTTAAACCCGAGGAAGTTCAAGAAGACGTCGCCAAGTTTGCTTTTCAAGGCTCAATGGAGATCAGCATTATGAATAAGGAGAGACTTGGGAACGAAACCTGGTCGAACCTGCCTTCTACCCTGCAGACCGCTTGTCAGATATCCGAGATGGGACGAAGGGAAGGTTCCACTCGAGAGGGGGAAGGCGAAGCTTCTGCCTCTGTTGATGCGCCGATTTGGCCAGTTCAATGGAACACCAATCTTTTCCAGCCGCAGCCCTGCTTCCAGGTATTTCAACAAATTAATTAGACCCACGCTAAGCATATACAAGTAGATTTAGAGGATATGCGCACGCAGTCCAGCCGATCGCGCTAGGCAAGCCTTTTCAGAACTGCAAGATCACATTGGTCTCACTCATGTAGTTTGTATTCGTGAAAAACAGGCGAAAGTAGTTCACATGATTTTTTGTAGAGTGCATGACAATAACTAGTGCTTTAAATTATTAAGTAACTTTTGCCGATAGAGTTTATCTTTATTATTTGTTGGTGTAAAGCAAGCTCTGTTTCCACACGTAAAGACTTAAATAAACATAAAAATCTTATGAAATATTCTGTCAGAGCACAGTAGGTAGCTAGTTAGGGTATTTGTATATAAAGTTTACTTAAATTTTGTTGATATATGTGTCAATGCATAATAGAAAAACATAACAAAATGCACTCATGACTATTAAGACTATAGATTGTATCAGCAATTCCAGATGATTTAAAATTCATGTTTTATTTTGTGTAACAAGATTGTGTGGGATAAAGCTAACAAGAAATTCCACGTTTATTAAACTTGCCAATATTTATTTGATTATAATGTACATAATTTCTTAGTTATATGCATTTTCCTCAAATATTGCTATAACATCACTTTGTGTTCACACACATTTCATAGACCGTCACATTATTTTTGTAGTATCTAGATATAATTATTTATTATTAGTTACAATTATTATTTGTATAGTTGTGTTATTATTTGCTAATAAACCAAGTATGTATGTAAGATGTGATAGCTTTACTTAGAAGCAAGTTTAAATGAATATAATTATACATTTCATAGATTTTGTTTTATTTCCCACGGTCAGCTTTCCACTGGCTTTTAGAGAAGGCACGTTTGCATGAACATTACCGTATAGTTGAACAGTACAGTAGATTTATGAGCGCTGCATTCGGAAAAGCAGCAGTATTTTGAAAAATAACGTCAGCCATTAAATCTAAGCTGAAATTTGTTTCACAAATTGATAGGCCTAATTATATTTTCACCGACGAAACAGAAGGCCTTTATTTGTCCAGCTCAAACAAATAATTGCACTAAAAACGACAAAGATAAAATAATCATTAAAAAATGGAGGAATTCAATGATACAATTCTTATATCTTATTTGTTATCACTATCAGTCACGGTAAGTGCACGGAAGGTACCTAGGCAATTTATTGAGAATCGAACCAACACAGAACATGAAGACTAGTGATGTTGTTAACTGTTGACTGAATAGATAGACGCGACGCAAATACACTGTTTAAAAATCAAGAAGTAAGTGCAAATGTATTCGTTTTGCAGTCCAACTGGCAAGGCCACAGTCTACCACCCCCAGCGGTGATGCTGCCGCTCAGCGAGAGTCCTATCTTGGAGCTTACGGAACAAATGGAATCTATATAACCGGAGATGCAAAATACTGGCTTTAATCTGATTTGAACGTTAGCAAATCAAATTTTGTTTTTAGAAAAATTTGGATTCGGAACACGACCTTTACACTTTTTGTTCCAATTGTTGATTTATGTTGTCTTGCTAACCATAGTTGAAACGGAATTTAAAACAAATCAATTTGATGATGATTACGTCCACATAGATCTCTTTGATGTTAGAAGTGATTTATTTTGGTTTCTAGAACTCGTCAACGTCTAATGGTTACGTTAATTGGTAGGGGCATTGACGGCATAATAATGTAAACGAGAAAATATTTCACAGTTAACCGCAATTAGAAGAAACGTAGGAGTTAGTTATAAATTATTTAGTCAAATTTATGCACCACAGCAAGTCAATATTTGGTAAATAGCTACCTAATTAGTATTTAAACTTAGGTGATAATTGAAGCGACAATATCAATGTAGGTTAAGTTCATAAGTAGTATTTATTAGTAATGAGTCACGACTTTAAAACAGTGCAAACGTAAAAAAATGCACTGAAATTGGTTATTGACTTTTTACCTACCTTCATTTTAAGATATCCGAGAGATTTTTACTGAATAACCTTATGATGTTTTTAAGCTGCATATGCATACAGCAACAGCGAATATTTGCCCTTTGTATATAAACTACCTCTTAATTAATTTGATAATAAGACTGAATTCGTTGTCAATTCAGACCAAATTTAAATCAGCCATCATTCAGCTCTAGAGAAACAGTGTAATTTTTATTAAAATATTGTTATTAATGTTAATGCCGAGGAAGGAAATTTTGAAAATAATTTCCTTGCATGCGTTTTCATCTCTTGGAAAGCACGCCTTCCTCGTTACGCTACTTGACTACTACTGGGAAATAATTCTAACGTATTGTCTGATGAAAATAATGCAGCGTAAGCGTTTGAATAAAATAATGGCGCGCCAAAACGATAATCTCTGTCACGATGAAAAGACTCGATGACGTCACACCTTCAAATACACCTAACAAGAAGAACAACACGCACTGTAATCTGTGATACGTGTGACGTCACCAGCGAGGCAACCAAACTCAGAGCGTTTTAGCTCACGTAAAAATGTGTAATTTTAATCCCATTTTTTACCTAAAATAGGCATATTTTTTAATAAAGATCACCTGATTACGCTTTGTTACGTTGTCCCTGACTACTATGAAAACAATTTGTAACTTATTTTCAATATAGTCAAATAGCCTATTCTATACAAGCAGTGGGCTGTGCGCGTACTAATTAAAATGTATTGAAGAGACATATCAGTGTAACTAGGCAAGATGTTTGCTTGTGCTTTTCAAACTATTGTATATCCAGTTAAAATGCAATAAGACAATAACTAAACGATCTATGCAATCGTACTTTGCAAATTATAATGCAGTGAGTAGACTACATTTTGTAACAAGCTTACATGAAATTACAAAAGAAAAAAATACGTAAGCAAAATATAAAAGTGCATAAGTAGGGTATATAGAGAGTTAGAAAGTAGAGACCCTATCAAAAAATACACATGGGCGCAATGGAGAAACACATAAAAAGATACTTATGATGTATCTTTTTATATGTTTCTTCGCAGTAGGTTTAATTTAATTCCACTTAGGTTAAACAAAAACCCTAAACATAATCTCCTCAATCTACAGTTCCAGTGCTACCTAAAATACAAAAAGAAAGATATATTTAAGCGGAATATCTGAAACATTCTTGTGGTTCTTTGGACATTTCGTTTTTGTTTAAGTTTTCTTGCTATTCTGTCCTGTTATACTTGGCTAAGGATAAGTTAAGTGAGTTTTGCTTCAATGTGTATGCGCATTAGACTGGTACATATTCTTAAGTGGAATTAAGTTTAGGTATCAACATAGTAATAGGCGTTTGGATGCTTTTACACAGTTAGAATATTTTCTCAGTGTTAATTACGTAATCTCCTACATTCCAATGTTAAATATGTTATTCGCAATTAGTTATGGCTATTGTAGATTAATTTATAAAGAAAAACGTAGGAAATGTAGAGATCTATCACTAATCTAAACCTAACTAATAATAATATACACACTGCGTGTTTTTCAGCTTATAAAATTTATTTATACAGTGTTACTAGGAGTATTTGTAAACCTTTTTTATTTATATAAGTAGTTTTGGTTGTGACTATACACACAGTATTGCTGATTGTTAATCCAAATATAGAGCAGTTGAAATTACAATCATTTAATAAATATAACTTTTGTTTTACTGTTGTGCCTATCTCTTTGTTCCAACTAGGTATTAGGTATGTCCATTCAACTGGTGTTTCGATATTAGATATCAGCTGCATAAGTCACTTTTATCAGTTAAGAGGACAACATAATTTAAAAATCCATAGAATTAAAGTGTTTGTAAATAATCAAAAGTACCTACGTCTTATCGCCTTTTGTAAACGATAAAGAAGTCTATATTGGCGCAAAATATTGTAATATATCTGATATTGGTTTAAATGTGGTCATTTTACTTCATCGCAAGCTGGAGCGTGAACGTGTTGCGCTAAATAAACATTTTTCAATTAATACAAACGAAACAATGACTTCGGATCCCAAAAAAGTGACTGGCCTAGTCACGGAAACTAACTTTACGTACTCTTTCGAGGTAACACCTGATTTGAACAAAGATGACTTGAAAACTCTAGACGCCACACCAGCATTTTTCTCGATAACTTGGCATGCAAAATCACACAAATGTAAGGACTTGGATATAGAGCCCCTGAAGTTGGCTGAGTTTTTGAGAAGCCAGGGAAAACAGGTGCTGATGCATTTATCCTGTGATCTGATGAGGACACTATATTTGGAGAAGGTGTTGGCATTTTTGCAAGAAAAGGGAATCTGCAATTTATTTCTGGTTTTGGGAGGTGAGTTTTCGTTCGAATTTCATTTTGTTTCTTAAATTTGTGATTAAAAATGGGTCCTCCATGCAGAAGATCGAAAAAATGTAGAACAAAGGCCTCCCTAATAAAAAAGAAATTGCTTCCAGTTTGGTTATTATCTAGGTATCAATAAAGAAGCTTAATGGTTTATAGGTAGTTACCTACTGACTGATAAAAAATGTATGAATGTCTTTGTTCTAGAAAGTTTCGATCCCAGCTCATCGGACTTCAAAAGTACATCGGAATTAATCAAATACATTCGCCAGATCTCTGGCAAATACTTTTGTATTGGTATAGCTGGTTTTTGTGAGTGCGACGATGAAAAACTACTGCAGTTGAAGGAAAAGGTAGAAGCTGGTGCAGATTTTATAGTTACGCAAGCGTTTTTTGAGGCTAAAGTTTACAGGACTTTTGTAACAAAATGTACAGAAGCAGGAATCAATGTACCTGTCCTGGCAGGGATCTTCCATTTTGAGAATGAGAAACAGTTAAATAACTTCGCTAACATGTGCAAAGTCAAGGTATCAAATAACATTTTGGAACATCTGAAAAAGAGCGAAAGCGTTAGTGTAGAGATCATAAGAGATCTAATAAGAAGTATTAGGTCAGAGTTGCCTTCTGCTCATTTTCACTTTTTTACTTTGAATAAGTTAAACAATGTTTGTAAGTTACTAAAGGAAATTTAAAAGTACAGCAATGGGCAGTAATATAGTTTTTTTTGACTAGGCAAATACTTAGTAATAATAATAATCGTTTATTTCAGATATCATGATCCATATGAGTAGGTACACAGTCCTTTTAAAAACTTATTACAATAAAAACAAAATAATATAATATACTTAATATAATATAAGTACATGCCTACTTTAGGTATATCTACTATGATAATATCTAGGTGGCTAATTCCACCCATCGTTTATAAGTGTTTGTTAACACAAGTCGGTCGGACAGGCTTTTTATGATAGTGTTATTACACCTGTCAACTCTGGACATAAATAAGTACCCTACCTGGATCCTACGTTTTATTGCAATCTACTTTGACCATGGTGGTGGCGTAAGAATCGACCACTCCATCCAACTCCCTGAGAATCATGAATGTCGTATAAACCGACTAAGGGGACCTACCAAATGAAAAAAAGCGGCTACCTCCTGTGTATTTTTAGCACCATCACTGCGATCAGAAATCCGCCTGCTAACCACGGTGAATTTGGCAAAACCACCACATTGTTTGTGGGAGGCAGGAACGTTATGTGGGAGCTCATAGTTTCGGGTTTGGCCATCCGCTCCTTTCTCGTCACCCTGTATTTATTCTGTGACTGGGCGCATTCATATCATGCTCTATTATTCAACTTACGGTCAGCTCACACCGAGACGCGCACTGTGCGCACATTTTAAGATAGTGATTCAAAATAAACCTTTATATACTACGCAAAAAGATACAAATTTTATTCACATAATGAAAACTCCCCGCAATGAATGATGACGCCACGCTGCGCCGCGCTGCGTCTCGAGATGCCTCACGTCGCGTCGTGTCTCGGTGTGAGCTGATCCTTGTAGGTAGGTACTTATAGTATAATCTTATCCTTCTTACCAATAAATTACTTGAGTTCACTGAGTAGGTAGGATTAAATGTACAGTCACTACCTACACAGATAATTCCTACCTACCTACCAAAATAAATAGGACCTGGCATGCATAATAAATAACTATTCTAATTCTATCTTGATACGAACCGAATATAAAATAAATAAATAATGCTGGACAATCCACATAGCTTCATCTAGTCCCAAGCTAAGCAGAGCTAAAATTAGGGTTAGGTAGGTAATCTAACTATATGAATGAGGGGCTACACCTGCTGCTTACTCAGCAGTAGGTATGAGAGTTGATGGATAGAGGCGGGAGGGTCCACTGTTCGTGGCGTCGTTTTGGGGAGGCCTATGTTCATTAGTGGACTTACACGGACTGATGATGATGAAGGTATGTGATGCGAAAACTTTTGGGGAACTAGACTTAATTTCGTTTCTATGAATGAATTTGAATTCTTTTCTTAGCGACTTAACGTGTGCAAGTCAAACCAAGGAACGAACATAGATGGAAAGGATCTATGAACGGAACTACGCAACGCGACGTGCGAGCGAAACGCCCGCGAGATGATTGGATTGGATAGGTTGGATTGAAGGAACGACGGAACTATTTCAAACGACGCGGAACGATTTCGTTCCGAGTGAGAACATAGTTCCAGGAACTATTACGGTCCGGAACGACACAGTCTACTTTTTTCCTTGTTCCTGCGGCTTAGCATACAAGATTAATCGTAAACAAGCGTGGTATAATTACTACGTTAACGTTATAATTGGCCTTAGTGCGTTAATATTAGCCATAATGCGTTATTTTTTCTAACTAAACACATTATTGGCGTTTATTTATTGAAAATGCAGCGAATTATCTGAATGAACCCCCATTATAACACCGTTTATGTTAGATTACTGTCAAAAAGGTGCTAATAAGCAGATAATGTCTTTAGATAGACAAAAATAACGCTCTAAGGCTAATAATAACGTTAACGTAGTAATTATACCACGCTTATTCGCGATAAACCTCGTATGCTAAGCCCGCTGGTACCGTACCTACTGTCAGTCAGTCAGTCTGTCACTGTCCGGTCAAGAATTCAATATAGTGTCAATGTCAAATGAATGTCCGATGGTCTCGGATCGAAATTTTAGGTTATTATTTTTCGAAATCTAGTATTTGGTGAAAAATTGTGGTTTTCTATTGAAAATACGGATTTCGCTTGCCAGAATTTACATTGCTTAACGTAAGTATGATATTTTAAGAATAGGAAAATCATTATCATTCATGATCTCGCTTAGGCAGTTCGACGAAAAAGCAGGGTATAAAACACATATTTTTTCCGTTATAGGTACATATTCCTAAGGCGTTGAGTACATAAAGATGTCTTTTCCCAATAAAGAACAGAGGAAAGTCTGTTGGGACTCCAGGGACAAATACTGGGCATGCCTTGATGATCAGAATATTAAAGATAGTTCACTCAAGCCTCGGGCTTGTGCTGAACTTAGAAGGGTTTTCGAAAACTCCTGCCCGACCCAATGGGTTGTTCATTTCGACAGGAAGCGAGATTATGATTTATTCAAAGAGAAAATGCAGAAAGAAGGGTTCGAGCCTATAAAACAAGATGAAACAAAGAAAAAGTGACTTAGATGCTAAATTGTTACAAATTCCTTGTAAATATAGTTTTGGTGTATAGTAAATTATTTCAGTTATGAATATTGGTCTTTCTTTTTAAATTAACCCCCAAGAGATTGGATCTG
Organism: Eupithecia exiguata; assembly: GCA_947086465.1. Taxonomy (NCBI): domain Eukaryota; kingdom Metazoa; phylum Arthropoda; class Insecta; order Lepidoptera; family Geometridae; genus Eupithecia; species Eupithecia exiguata. The sequence continues at coordinate 3,127,794 of OX352240.1, forward strand.
ATACACAGGATGATAGGTAGGTTCATTATCAGATTTTGTAATTTAATTGCAAATTAATACATTACTAATTTTAACTTCTTTTGATTACAGGAGAACAAAAAATGGAGGAGTTAGTAAGAATACAGACTAATATCAACATTGAAACAAAAAGATTATACGCACATCAGATACAAGTAGGCATCAATTACTTAAGTATTTGATTCTTAATTTAATATGTAGCCAACCTTTTACTTTTCAAATGATTGTCTGCCAAGTAAACTACTTTTAATTTCCTTATTTTAATAAAAATGTTATATATTTGCAGGCTGTATTGATCAAAGCAAAGCGTTGTAAAAGCACAGAAGATGAAGAGTACTGGAATACCATACTAGAAACATTAATCAAGCATTTAGAGAATGGCTTGACCAAAATGGATGATCAATTGCTATGTGCAACTTGTTTCTTCTCCGTTTTAACTTTAACCGATAAACAAGAATTCTATGTATTGAAGCTCAAAGACATGATTGATAGTGAGATATATTTTCGTTCACAAGGAATCAAGGAAGCCTTAAATACATTACAGGTAGTATCAATGATCTATGGAATGTTCCAATCATCATTTTTGATAATAAAAGACAATGATAAGAGAAAAACACTAGAATTGCTTAGCTCTTCATTGAAATTCCTAATTTTAATGGGCTATGAATACTCACAATATACTTTCACAGTATTTAAAACCTTAAGTTCATTCAAGAAAATTATTGGAACAGAATTTCAAGATACCATTTTCTGTGTAGAAAATCAAATTTCTCTTCTGAACTTAGTAAATCATAACTGGGAAAATCCTATTACTGGAGTGAGAGATCTAAATAGAATAATATTTCAAATACTCCTAGCCATTATTGATCAACAGATGCTACTAAGAATCTTGGCAGAGATAAATTCATTTTATTGGAATAAAGCTAAATACCTCATGCTGACTGAAGTGATTGAAAATTACAATGGTAATATTACTAAATTGTTGTATGAAAATGAAAACAAGTGGGATAAAGGCCTAATTGATAACTTACATAAACCTGGTCTAGTTTCTGCAGTCACTGACATGTACTTTGCAGTTTTGGGTAAACTACAATCAGCTGAGCAATGGTTGGAAATATTTCTTCCTAACGTTCTGCAAATACTAAATGGATCATGCAGCAGAGCCATTGAACATTTCAATAACTACTGGCTTTTGATCACATTGAAGAAATTTCCCCAGCTGTTGGATATTCTTATTGGAAATTTAGTTGAGTTTGATGATACAGAACAGAGGTTACACAGCATTTTGTTCCTTGTAAAACAAGGCCATAAGATTGGAACTCCATCTAAACTTTTAGAAAACAACTCCACAATTGAGAAGATGTTGTTATGTGGGATTGAACACTGCAATACTCAAATCAGAATGTTAGCTTTTGATATTCTGTGCATTCCAAAGAAATCTGTGCCCACTCTCTCTCAGTATGAGCTCATACTCAATTATTTGAAAAATAATATTAACTCTGATTGCACTGTGCTTAGAATAAGTATGTTGAAAAGTTTTGATACTTTCATGGGAGAGTTACACATCCAACTAAGACAACTCAGAGAAATAGAAGGCAATGTAACAGATCATCTTATAAATTTCTGTAAGGACATACAGGAGCTAATTGTCTTCTCCTTGAACATCAATGGAAATTATCAAAGGAAGATTACCACCATCAAAATTTGCAATACCTTCTTAACCTGTGTTAGTGAGATCCCTAAGAAAAGAAGGCAACAGATAAGAGATTCTAATGTGATTTTGATAGATTTCCTCAAAGACAGAAACTCATGGATTATGCTTGAAGGTCCTTTCCTGATTAAACTTATTAGTTTACTAAAAGATCCTTCCGATGATGTCAGAGATAATGTAACCAGTATGCTGCTTTTACACTATAACACAGAATTGCGGAAGTCTACGTTGGACAATGCATATTTTGCGAGCATTGTTGAAGAGGCCCTGAAATGCATGAAAAGTAAATTCTTCTATGAAGTTAGTTGTGGACAGACTATGTTCCAGCTGATAGTGAATATATTGCTCAAAGAGAACCGTGTTGACACTATATTCAAAAGAGTTGATAATGTATTCGACTTTGGATATAATGAACTGAAGACAGAGTACACATTGAAAAGAAACACAACAAAAACAATTGAAGAAGGGAAGCAGTTGCATTCTTTTATAAGCATTCTGCAAGTGGTTCTAGAGGCTAGCTTAAATGCCAAAAAGATGATCCTAATTCCAAATGATACCATGGATGATTTGTTGGGCATGTTAGAAGATATTGCCAATCAATTTTCATGGGAACAAAGTCATTCCACTCTGTCAGATTTTTCTGAAATGAGTGTCATGGTAGAGAATATTATAGAGAAATCAGGCCATAAATCCAGTGATAAGGATGATACTAAGATATCGGGAATGCATCAAATGGTTTTAAATTGCCTGTGGCATAATGTTAAGGTAAACTATAAAAAAATTACGGATGAACAAGAACTATTTTGACTGATTATGAAGAAATTTTATTTTTTCGATTACGAAATTAATTGAGATTGTAGCGTAGCGGTCGCGCTTAGCGTAAGAATCATCGACCACAACTCAAGCGGTGGATGTCGTAAGCAGGGCTTGGTACCGGTACCAAGAATACCGGTACTTTTACGGTAGTACCGGTACTTTCGTTTCGGTTATTTCGAGTACCGATACTTTGTCTAAAAGTACCGGTACTCTAAACGGTTCTCGCGACGTTGCCAGCTCTCCGGTCATAGCGTAGGTACCGACCGGGGAGGCGGGTGCGCGTGCTTGCCAACTAGTGCATATTTCGCGCTCGGACGGAACATTTAGAGAGCACAGTGTTTTAAGTTAAGTAAATGTATTTCAAGGGGCATGAGCGGGCGGTGGGGTGAAGAGGACGAATAGCTAAACGTCATTCGCTTAGACAAGCGCCCTATTAGAGAATTTCGACTTTTTCAGAATCCAAAAAGGTGTCATTACTGTCAGGAATATACTTACAGCATCGTTTTTTGAAATTATACGGTGTGCCTGTAGACAAAGCTCGATTACCATTGACTGACTGACTCACTGACATAATTGTTCTCCTTGATGGTGGAGGGGGAGGTATGTTTTTTTTTGCGGAAACGTGTAGGTTGGGTCGAAGTGACCTAGGGAAAATTCCGACTTTTTCAGATTCACCCCCCCCTTCTGTCACCCCCCATGGGGGGCTCGGCAACGGAGCAAGACTGATGATTTTTTTTAAGTGAGTGTTTAGAGCGGGGCAAGTAATTTTAATTGGTGAAATTTGTTTGCCCCCCCAACCCCCCTTTAGCCCCCCCTTTTGTGATTGCTACTAGAAGTCGAAACCGTAGAGAGGTTTTGATTACGGGATCGTATAGAAGATTAGGTGTCGAGTTGGAAGAAAAAAAATGAACCCCCCCTTCGAACCCCATTTTCGACCCCCTTTTGTATCTCCAAAACGGATAGACTTGTACGACTTTTTTTTTCACAGTCATGTCAGGAATTATAAATAGTTTCCAAATAAGAAAAAAAATTGACCCCCGAACCTCTCTAGACCCCCGTTTTTTATAAAAAACTGAAAGAAGGCCTAATTTTTACCTTTTTTTTCGGATAAAGTCGGGGGGAGCGTTGCGACGAGCGAAGCGAGCTGCGATGCGACCCCGGGGAACGGCACGGCGAGTGGAGCGAGCCGTGCTGTGACCCCCGAAGACCCCCCCAGAACCCCCTCTCTCTGTACCCGGGGGGAGCATTGCGGCGAGCGAAGCGAGCCGTGCTGTGACCCCCCACGCCCCCAGCCCCCCTTGAACCCCCTCCCCCAACCAAAAAATCTGATATGGGTATCAATTTCGACTAACTTGGGGGTGAGGATTCCGAATTTGATGACGGGGTCGTATTGCGGTGAGCGAAGCGAACCGCAATGCAGCCACCATAACAAAGCAAGGCGAGCGAAGCGAGCCGCGCTTCGTGTTCGCACCCACCCACTTATATGGGTATGGATTTCGAGTAACTCGAAGTCGTAGATTACGATAAAGATGTCCATTTCCAAATCCAAGATGGCTGACATTTTTTAATCGCAAAAATCACTCATGGGTATCGTTTTCGACTAATTCGAATACGTACATTACGAAAAAGATGTCCATTTCCAAATCCAAAATGGCTGATATTTTTTAATCGCAAAAATCACTCATGGGTATCGTTTTCGACTAATTCGGATACGTAGATTACGAAAAAGATGTCCATTTCCAAATCCAAGATGGCTGACAGTTTTGCATCGCAAATTTCTCTCTGGGTTATCGATTTCGACTAAATCGAAGATGTAGGTTACGAAAAGGGGAACACAATTTAAAAGTGAACAATCTACACAACGCTCGCGAGCTGCTTGCAGCTCGCGCACATCTAAAAAACTAGTTTAATATAATATAAAGTTGAAAATTATGTTGAAAACGGTATGTGCGCATTAACAGTAAATGTGAAGGAAAATATCGTGAGAAAGCATGCACCTTAAACACATATTGACCAGTCTTTTCGGTGGATAGGGCCAAATAAGCTGTTTCATTCACTTTTAACTCACATAATCACCTAAATATGCAGTACAAACTATTGTCAACATAATAGGTACAACTATACAGGGTGGGGCAAATTTTTGGCCCCATAAGGGTAGCTACCGTTCCCTTTGTAGTTAGAAGGTTTTGTTCTTAGGAACCTTCTATTTTATTTTGAAGGAAAAAATATACTCAGTTTTAGTTTTTTGAAAATAAGTACGGTTTGCCCAAAAAATGACATTTGTCAAAAAAAATAAGTTGGTCTTAATCGACTCTATTTCCAACCAGAAACACTTTTCCCAAAGTAACTAGTTTTTTAGATGTGCGCGAGCTGCAAGCAGCTCGCGAGCGTTGTGTAGATTGTTCACTTTTTCATTGTGTTCCCCTTTTCGTAACCTACATGTTCGATTTAATCAAAATCGATATCCAAGAGAGAGAAAACTGCGATGCAAAAATGTCAGCCATCTTGGATTTGAAAATGGACATCTTTTTCGTAGTCTACGTGTCCGAGTTAGTCGAAAACGACATCCATGAGCGGCAAATGCGATAAAAAAAATGTCAGCCATCTTGGATTTGGAAATGGACATCCTTATCGTAATCTACGACTTCGAGTTACTCGAAATCCATACCCATATAAGTGGGTGGGTGCGACTTGCTGACTTGCTGTGTCCAAGGTGTCGTATTGCGGATCGCTCCGCTCACCGCAATCCGATCCACGCCAACAGGTTGCGAAGACCCCGCTCGTGCTGTCACGCAGCAAGGCTCGCTTCGCTCGCCTTGCAGTGTTGCCACACACACACCCCTGCCGTTATCAAATTCGGAATCATCACCCCCAAGTTAGTCGAAATCGATACCCATATCAGATTTTTGGGTTGGGGGAGGGGGTTCAAGGGGGGCTAGGGGCGTGGGGGTTCACAGCACGGCTCGCTTCGCTCGCCGTGCCGTTCCCCGGGGTCGCATTGCGGCTCGCTTCGTTCGCCGCAACGCTCCCCCCGACTTTACCCGAAAAAAAAGGTCAAAATTAGGCCATTTTTGCGTTTTTTATAAAAAAGAGGGGTCTAGAGGGGTTTGGGGGTCAAATTTTTTTTCCAGTTAAAAATTATTTATAATCTCCGACATGACCGTGAAAGAAATTTTCATCCAAGTCTAACCGTTTGGGAGATACAAAAGGGGGGTCGAGAAAGGGGTTCCAGGGGGGGGGGGCAATTTTTTTTTCTTCCAACTGCACACCTAACCCTCTATTCGATCCCGCAATTGAAACCCCTCTACGAAGTTGGCATCCGGTAGCAATCACAAAAGGAGGGGGGCTAAAGGGGGCGGAGGGGGGTCAAAAATTTACTCATTTCAAATCTATTGCCCCCCTCTATACAACCCCCATAAAAAACTAACGAAAGTCAATCCTCCTCGGAGCCCCCCGTGGGGGGGGGGGGGGCAGAGGGGGGGGGAAATCTCAAAAAGTCGGAATTTTCTTAAGGTCCCCCGGACCCCCCCTACACGATTCCGTAAAAAAAACCATACCTCCCCATCCACAACATAATTTGAAAAAAAAAAAAGGTTTTTTTTTCGTAAAATGGGACATTTTGTTAGGTACATGTCAATGAAAAACATCGTACAAAATGCTGTGTACATATTTGTGGCACTTCGTGTATACATTTCTCAGACTAGGTCATGTTTACATATTTATGACGACTGGTAGGATTTTTAGTAAAGAGCCGTTTTTATAAAATGAAACATTTTGTAAACATGATACTGAAAAATATAGTAACAATTTCTGTATACATTTCTGAGCCACTTTATTGTTTACATTATTTAGGAATTGTCTATATTACGTATACATATTTACGACCACATAGTGTATACATCTTTGTAGCACTCAATTTAGCATACATCATTAAGGCGTTGTCTTGGATACTACGATTATTTTCGTGACGTGATTATGATAAACTGTATACCGCATTTTGACAAGTACGATGATTACATCATTTTGAAAATTATTGTGTCATGCTTTTATTTTGAAAAGTTGCGTGTAAATATGAAAATTTGGGAGTGTATACATATCTGTGCAGCTGACTGTACCTACCCATGTTCGCTCTAACACAGGCTCTAACGACGATGGTATATACGTAAAAAATTATATTTTTTCTAGCGGTATAGATGACTATACCACGAACAAGGACAGCAATTTGTTCTAAATTCAAATTATTTATTGATATTTGTTCTTTGATCATTCAAAGGTATGCATGACTTTGTTGCGGCGAATGGCGCTTCTTCGAAAAATGTATGGGAAATGTTTTTTTTAATTATTGCTAAAACTTACGATTTGATTTGGTAAGTTACTTTGGGAAAAGTGTTCCTGATTAGAAATAGAGTCGATTAAGACCAACTTATTTTTTTTGACAAATGTAATTTTTTGGGCAAACCGTACTTATTTTCAAAAAACTAAAAATGACAATATTTTTTCCTTCAAAATAAAATAGAAGGTTCCTAAGAACAAAACCTTCTAACTACAAAGGGAACGGTAGCTACCCTTATGGGGCCAAAAATCTGCCCCACCCTGTATATAAAGGCACTTACTTTCCATTTTCACTTAATTTGGAGCACTTTGGTGGATTTGAAACTCGCGTGCATGCGGAAGCTATTACATTGCCAAACTAAAACAACAAACAAACACAAAAAAAGGTTGCCTGGAAGAGATCGCTTCCAAGCGATAAGGCCGCCTATTGTACTCATGTAATGTTCTTTTTCTAGTGTGCAATAAAGTGTTTTTGTATTGTATTGTATTGTAAAACCGCTGCGCAGTCAGCCGGCTCGGCTGTTGTGTGTCTTTTCTAATCAGTTTTCTCTCTCGCTTGCACAAAATGAAATTGTTGAAAAGTACCGGTACTTTTACCGATACTTATAGAAAATACCGGTACTTTAGTACCGGTACCAATGAAAGTACCGATACCACGCTAAGTCCAATAATACCGGTTCTCAAAAAGAACCGGTAAAATTTGTACCGGTACCAAAGAAGTACCGGTACCACGTCAAGGTCAGTAGAACCGGTATTTATAAATACCGGTATTCCAAGCCCTGGTCGTAAGAGTCGACTTAGGAAACACCTCAACTCCGAGCACCAATCCGACTGCCAAAGAGTGGTGATAATGCCATATGGATTGTTCGGGGGAGGCACGTTCAGCAGTGGACAGTTACAGCTAAAAAGTTTGTTGTTATTGAATAGAATAATCTTTTCAGACTTCATGCCAGCTAGCGTCATTACTGATCCAGTACAATAATGATGATGTCGAGAGATGCAGCAAATGCCTGATGATAACCACGCGAGTTCTGGAGACTTCTCGTCACAAAGGTGCGATAGAAGCGGCCGGAGTAGCTTTAGGTAAGAATTTACGAATTTAGTCCAGAAGTCTGTATATATCGAACCTTAGATTTCTGGGTTGTTTACAACAAAGACTTGTAGCGGTTGGCTACCAAACCGGTAGCCAACCGCTTGTATCAGCGACTTAGCAGCTTATCAGTAGGAAGGTACCTATTTTCACGTACAAATAAATGTTAAGGACTCTACAGACCGAAGTAGCCAGCCCGTTTGCAAGTTGGCGGATTCCAAGTTGACAAAACGCTCTCCGCTGCCTACAATATTCATACAGTGAAATGTCGCTTCCGGGTAGCAATGTTGCCGACACAACCCGCCGAACTCTGTCGCCGGCGTTGACCAGCTAGTTTGAACAAAATACAGCCAGCTACGACATATGTGTCTTATTGTTACAGGAAAAGCCATCCAATATTTGACAAGTTTGCCAGAAGAGTCAAAAACATCCAGTCTACCTCAGACCCTGCTCAAAATGAAACTCCATATGCTTATATCAGAGGCTAGCAAGATGGCATCTATCACTCGCAGAGGCGCTGGTCTGTCGATAATGGTGCATAGGATCGTGTCGAGTGACATGAGAAAAGGAAAGGTACGAATAAAATGATACCTTTTTGAACAAGATTTAGCAAGCTTCAGAGGCAGTGGGCATATCCGGCCGGCCATATCTCCCGCAGAACCGACAAACGCTGGGGGAAACGTGTTCTTTAGTGGAGATCGCGACCCGGCAAACGTAGTGTAGGTAGACCTGCAGTATCTCATGGTAGGAGGGTCCTACCATGTGGTACTGCAGGCAAATGCTGGATGCATCAAGCTGAAGATAAGATGCTATGCCGCTCATTAGTGGAGGCCTATGTCCTGCAGTGAACTATTATAGGCTGATGATGATGAATGCAAGCGGCGTCGATCGTACGAGCGAACGATGCGATTTCGTCGCAGGCAGGTTAAACATAGGTACAAAATTATTTAGAGTGTCCTAATTGAAGGTTGCAACTCATCGCGCGAACACTGGAAATGCTTAGTAATGAATGATCGTACGAGGGGCTTGATCGTGCGATCAACGCCAAATTACAACGCCACCTTCATCATAATCGTCATTTGTCATCATCCTTCATTAGTCCAACTACAAGCTGGCTAGGACAACGCCTAAGTCCAGGAGTGGAGTAGTACAAAGTACAAGCTGATGAAGACGATGTTTTTTTAATATTACACGGTTGCGCCTTCTCATTTCTTATACTTCCGTGAATTAAACAGGTGTACCTATTTTGTAGCATCATCCTCAATAACTTACACTTGTGTTTCAGCCCCTGTTCCACTACTTCATGAAAACCATATTAGAAACATGCCAAAATACAGACGACATTCCAATTAGTCAAGATGTGGCGAACATTGAAAACCAAGTGGATCTGCCCAAAGCTATACTGATTCATTTCCTGACCAAAATTGTCACAGACAGCAGTTTAGCTTCAGACATGATGTTTTACTCCGCAGAGTTGGCCCAGCTAGCTTTTAGCAGTCTGATCAGTCCACACTGGCAAATAAGGTAGATATTACCTTAACATTTGTCTATATGTATTTCCTTCTTGGGCTCCTTATGTTACAGAAAATTTTTCTTGAATCAATTTACACTTAATTTGTTACTAGCCCGCGGCTTCGCACTTCTTCTTCGGCTTTGGGATACCATTTACCACTCTGCCGATTAAGATCTGTTCAGCTGTTTAGAGTACAAGGTAACAGACAGACTGACAGAATTACTTTCGAGTTTATAATATACTAGCTGTTGCCCGCGGCTTCGCACGCTTTTGAAGTAGCCTATGTCCGTCCCCGGGATACCATTTACCTCCCTGCCGAATTTCATTAAAATCCGTAGAGCCGTTTAGGCGTGAAAAGGTAACCGACAGAGTTACTTTCGACTATAATATTAGTATGGATTGTATATTTTGATATTTTGTAAACCTTATGAAATAAAAGTTAGGTAGTTGATTGCTTATGTTTAATTTAACTTCTAGTTTTGAAATGCATATTTTTTTTCAGAAATGCTGCTCTTCAACTTTATGGAGCCCTAGTTCAAAAACTAGTAGGACAAAAGAAGGCTTCTGGAACAGATGACGAGACGATAGCTACTGTAGCATGTGATGAATTAAGAACACACTCTCCAAAACTGTGGAGCTACATCACAATCCAATTAAAAAACAACAGTCAAGGTAACAAGATCGAGACACATTCCAATCTGATACCAATACTCAACATGCTGGCTAATAGTGCAAAGAGATACAATTTCTCATTTGACTTGGACGAACAGAGAGCTTCCGATACAAAGTTGTTACAAAGTTTAGTGACAATTCTGGACAGTCCTATTCACACAGTCAGGAGACTGACAGCTAAATGTATATTCAACATTTTCCCATTCGGGTCAATTCAAGATGTTTTTCTATGCATGAGTTTTAAATCGGAAAATTTGTTGCATGGAGCTTTACTGCTGTTTAGACTTTGCTATCAATATGAGCATGAATTTTCTGGAGAGATCAAACAAACAGAAGATATGTTCAGAGACTTACTGAGAAATAGAAAGCATTCCTACTGGTCTAGAGAAGTTTTCGAAACAACAGTATGCAAGATGAAAACCATGGACTTAGGCAATATTCTATCAGAAGCCAATAGTAACACAGAAACCCTTGCAAAACCTATCTGGCTAAAAACTTGCATTAGAAATTGTATACACAACAGTAGTTGGGAAATGATTCCTAAATACCTAAAAACTTTACTAGAACACAGTGATTACGAAAGCTACTCTGAATTTTTGGTTGACAAACTTAATAATGATAGTCAGGTTACAACAGAAGTGTTAACAAAGGTAGCAGATGCTTTACTGACTTTTAAAAATAAGTATAGCAGTAGTGTAGTTTGGAAGATACTGTATCAGATATCTTTGAGAGTAGAATTTACTAGTGTAGACATAGAGGAGTTATTTAGAGAATTAAAAGGTGGAATTACTTACAAACTAAGATACATAATCCCTTTTGCTGCAAGAGTAATTTTAAATGCAAATGTTGAAGAACAGCAACAAATATACTTACAAAACTTAATTTTTGAACTGAGTGACTCAGAAACTGCTGACTGCAACATGCGACTTATAGCAGTATTAGCCAATAATGAAATGGCTTATCATTTAGATAATCTGTCTGATGAAGTTAAAATTGTTTCAATAAAAACTGCAATTTTCCTCTTGCAAGATGAAGATGAAGATGTAAGAAGTACCAGTGTAAATTATTATAAGAATATAAAAAGTCTTGAAAATGCTGTCCACTCCAACATTTGTTTACACAAAATTTTAGACAGAAACTTTCTATTTGAGATATTTCGCGAACCCAAAATGATCAACATTTTGTGTGAGGATATTCTAAATTTTGTGTCAGCCGACCTACACAGGATAGACGAAGATAACCCCTTCGCAAATGATTCCAAAAATATCTACCTTGAAGTTAATGTTTTGAATAGATTGGTTGAAAACTTAAAATTGTAATAAAAGTTCATTGATCTCTTATTTTTTATTAGTATTAAACCTTATAATATTATTATAAATTTAAAAATAAGTTACTATACCAAATATCACAGTGCAGTTATTCCTCATAGAAGTACTTTGGCTGGGTCTCGTCCAGTTTGAGGCTTACTATGTGTCGACCTGGCACCATGACTAGGCCCAGCACCCTGGTTTCTTCTGTCTCACCTTCACTGTTCTTGGCATATTCTGAACATGCACCTGTAAATATTTTAAATTCCATTGTTAGCAAAGGTTTAAGTTCAAATAAATGATATACCCTTTACAATGTTTTTATGGAGCTTCCCCTTGTGGTTTTCCTATATAAATCCCATCCCTCCTAAAGACTATTTTTTAAGTCAAGTATCAAGCTCTTTCCAGTGCTGCTCTGGTACTTCAAGGAGTTGGGCCAGTTAGGACCTGTTTAGACAGGGAGACAATGCACAATGCACTACTCCCATGTGAGATATCAGTGCAGGTCTCAGTTCCCCAGTTAGAATTTATATTTTATGCTGGATTATCTACTCAGCATCCGCAAGCTAAGCAGAGCTTGTGTTATGTGTAGTGTACTAGACGACTGTTATAATTAATACAATATAAATTGATCGTTTTTTTTTTAATACAGAAAAAATACCCAGAACATCTGGAACAAATATTTGCAGATCTTACAAAAATTTGTCTCATTTAAATTGAAAAAAATTGTGAAATTAATTTAAATATTAATTGCTAAATTCCCAAGGCGGGAATTGAACCCACAATCTTCTGCATTACAGGTGGACCTTCGCCTGTCCCCCCATCAGTTGTCTGAAAATAATTAGAATTTCTCTACAATTTTCTTTTCTCAATAAGAAGTTGTATGGCCATGACAAGCGAACAGGCATTAGGTATTTAGTAGTATGGGTATGGATTATAGGATTTCATGCATGTTTGCTCAAGGTGGAAGCTAGCAAGTGAATTTAATTATTCAGTCTTCATCATCATCATCTTCAACCTATATTAATCCACTGCTGCAGCTGTAGGCCTCCCCCTCATGAGCCCCCTGTCTTCAGCTTGCAGCTGCATAATTCCAAAGTCTTGGCTTACCCAAAATAACATTGGCATCTCTATCTGTGCAAAGGAAAACTCCAATAAGTATCCTCCCATCAGTCATTTCAATTCGGAAATTCATGTTGAGCCATTTCCTCAGTTTTGATCTGCCGTTTTCAACTTGTGGTTCCTGTAAAAACCAAGGTATGTACGTACAATGTCAGCTATGTAGAATAAAACATTTTAACATAGAATCCCTTTAGTGCCTGTGTAGGGTAGAACTTTCATTTGTTTACGAAATCTTAAAAAATAAAACTGGCAGCATTTCTATTCTTTAAAACATTGGCTAGCTGCACCAAATAGAATAGATGTCCTATAGCTAAATTAAATCTACACACCATTCCGTAACAGTAAGACAGGCCTCCAGGCCCCTACTGCGAGACTATGTAATCAATACCATTTTATGAATACCAAAATTGAAGACATATTTTTATGATAATGCTATTGTTTTTAATCAGATCAGAATTAAGTTTGTTATATTTATAGGAATTACAGACTGCCAGTCAGGATAACGCCTTACTTATTTTTAACTTAAAATTATTGTAATGTGATATAGAACTGATATCAAATTGTTTATTATTAGTAAATAGAAACCTAAGTCTATTGAATGTTATGTCCATCTTTTTTAAGTATAGAACCTGTCTCATGTCAACATTTATTATTTTAAACTGATTTTAAACACATGTAATACTGTTGGTCTACCTTTAAACCTATTGCCTATCTAGAGCAACAAAAAATGGCTAAGTTCACAAAATTGTAAATAAATATAATAAGGAAGGAATATTACAAGTAAACAATGGATAGTAATAGGTAAAGTCCTACCATGCTCACGCTCTGTGTATTATCCGATACATCGTTTTTACTCATTTTCATTATTTTTGGATTTATTTGTTTTTATTAATGGCTATCTCGATCAAAGAATATACTAGTAACAGGGTTGCCAACCGTAGAATTTTTTTCCTCGTACTAAGCAGCTAAAAATCTCGTTCGCTCCCGAACCTCGTACATTCCTCTAAAAGGTGACTGAACCAAAATTAATGCTTATTAAACTGTTGAATTTAGGACGTTTTACACAACGAAATAAACTATTGCCAGTTTCTACTACATAAAACATCACTTAGTATTAAAATAATCTTTAACATTACTCACGTAAATAACTAATGAACGAGATTTGTTTATAGGTTCAAAACATTGCATAGGTAACTATGTACTTCTAGTCTTAGTTTTCATCTCTAAATATTATATCAGGAACATTCTCATTCTCATCGTTTTTATTTTTATTTTTGCACGAGATTTTTGTTTATTTTGTGAAGTTACACCTCTCTGGTTGGCGCTATGTGTGATGGAGACGATAGACGAATAATGCGAGGAACGAAATGTTTTATTTCTCGGGGATTTCTCGGTTCATGGGATAGCGAGCGAACCATCCAATCCAATCATTGCGCCAATGCGACAGTGTAATTTTTGGTGTAAGTGTTATGTTATGCCAAAACCTCGTACATAATTGTACGAGGTTGTTAATGCCCTCGTACCTCGTACGTAAGACCATAAATCTCGTATTTGTACGAGGAACCTCGTACGGTTGGCAACCTTGACTAGTAAGAAGAGACGGGAGCGGGACATCCATAGATGCTCTCGATCGTGAAAATCAAAGAGACTAAAACTCCGCTAGGAGTATTATTATTCTTTGGACTAAAACCACTATGTACGAAAATGTTTATTGTAGGGGTGCGTTCACAACCTACACCCGAGCGCGCTCGGAGTGCACCTAGATCGTTCATGTAGGTAAAACGCTCGGTTGCTGCTAAATAATGCGTTCCCTGCCTCCGACGACGCAACAGAGAGGTTTTCGTTTTGTATTTTTAAAAAGAAAAAAATTAGTTCCATGTATCTCGATAGATGGCAGGGCTTCAACTGGTTACTATGGTATGTTAATGTCACATGAAAGAAAACGTCAAAATGATAATCGATCGATCGCGAGGAATAAAGCACTAGAGGTAGTGAATATACCCATCTCATTCACACCAGAGAGATAAAAATATGCTTGTAGCCTGAGAAGAAATCAGATAGAATGAATGTTTCTCTGTCTCGACCATCGTGCCAGTTTTTTCATTGTTTATGTATAAACCGAGGTATAAACAATGAAAAATCTGGCAAACAAACTTGTTTTTTCAAATGCTGCAAATAAACAAAGAAATGTCACTATGAGGAGTGACAAGACAGTGGAGCAAACCCTTGAATTTTTATGGATGACATAGACATACCTTAGTCACCAGTTGACCCACTGCCATCTATCGAGATATTTAGAACTAGCTTTCTTTTATAATGCAAAACGAAAACCCATCATTGGATTGGGCAATTTTAACAACCTGTGTGGGCAAGAGTTCTGATCGGGTCTGGCAACACTGGGAGTTCTTACGTAGTTATTGCGTACCACAAAGTACTGTGAACATGTTGCGTACTCTTTGCTGGGAGGAAGGAAAGGAAAGGAATATGAGGAGGAATATCTCTTTGGTGAAATAATGCAAAGCACTACGTTATAAATAATGCACGAACAAGGCAGTCAATCGCCGCCGAATGATAGTTTTATGAAGACATTCAAGTATTACAAAAGTAATAAACCTAAGCCATCGCTGGACAAAGTTTTATCCGCAGAAAGTACAACCGAAAAGGTTCGTATCCTTCGGCTCATTTAGTTACAATTTCGCACGCTCACTTTAACTTACCCTCACCTTGCTTGCAGGTATCAAAAGCAACACCCACCAAACTAGTAGAGGATCTAAGAATTAAAGCATTAGGGCTACAAAAAGCGTGTGAATGGTCTGTGTATACATTCCCCGAACGTTCTGGATTATTTCTCATCCGGAATCCATTTACTCCCCTCGGACAGAGGTTTTGGATAAGAAAATGCTTAGAAGAGTATCCAAGGAAACCTGGCAAGTCAAATATTGATATTGATGGGGACTACAGAGACTGGTGGCTATCTTGTTTCGAAAATGGAATCTGTAATTGGAGGTTACAAAAGAAAATGCGATGGATCACGTTAGGATATCATCACAACTGGGATACAAAAGTAAAATGTTAATATTCTTTCCTGTTTTTGTCTGCATTTACTCTTTGTGCTTATTACTTGGCAATTTTCTTCACAATCAAGCCATCAGACGAAATCCACCTCATAGTCATGTCACTCAGTTTTAAAAAATAATTTCTTCTGGTCATTTAACACGCTAGGTGGGGTTGGAACATACAACATTTATTGATCTTTATGTATTATTAACATTATTGCAGTAAACCTGATCCTATAGTTTTCTTACAAATATTATTTTTTGTCATAGCCTGGAAAAGAACCTGGATAGAAAAATCCCAGATCATAATAAGTATTATATGTTCTGGGTTTTTTCCATGTCTAATGAAAGATATTAATCAAGGTAATGTCACTATACATATGGAACACAGTATCCATAAGTGTACTGGGGTAATGTCATGAGTTAAGTGTATCAGTTGGGAATCTAGTACCCATAAAATGCTTAGTTTGGGGCTAAATAATTTTAGGCATTTCTTTTTCTATTGGTTTTAAATGTTTTTTAATAAACTGGCCTGGCAAACTTCGTTCCTCCTTAGAATTATGTATTAAACAGATTTTCTGTGTTCTCATTTAAAGTATTTTCTGTTTCCAGAAATATGCAGATGAGAACAAAGATGGTTTCCCTGAAGACTTAGCGGAGTTAACAGATGTGATAGCACAATATCTCGGCTATGAAAGCTTCAAGGCAGAAGCAGCAATAGTCAATTACTACCACATGAACTCTACTCTCTCAGCACACACTGATCATTCTGAAGTTAATTTGGAGGCACCACTGTTTTCATTCAGGTAAAAACCTAAGATGGCAAAGGAATAGACTTTGAAAGGCAAGGCCTTTGTTAGTCTTCATCATCTCATCAGACGATGAGATTCCGATGTAGCGCGCGGGGCAAGGTTCGCCTGCAACGTTGCGGGTTCGATTCTCGCCATGGGACAATGATTGTACGATTTGCAAATATTTGTTCCGGGTGTTCTGGATATTTTCTATGATAAAAAATCTATCTATGTAATATATTGTATTTGTATATCAGTCACCGCAATACTTATAGCACAAGCTCTGCTTATCTTGGGGCTAGATGATGCTGTGTGGATTGTCCAGCATTATTTATTTATTCCATTCTTAAACTTTTCTTTCTGATTTCAGTTTTGGCCAGTCAGCAATCTTCTTAATTGGTGGGAAAACCAAAGACATCGAACCATCAGCCCTACTCCTTAACAGCGGCGACATTGTTGTCATGTCAAAAGAAGCCAGACTTTGCTACCATGCAGTGCCTAAAATATTACCATCCGACAGTTCCCCTTGGAATGAAGAATTGACATCGTTAGACTACCCTACAGTTGACTTCAAATACATATCAGACCCGAAAAGGATAACAGACCTCATGAATTCAAACATTGACCATTGTGAGTGGAGGAAATACCTAAATTACATAGCAGAGTCCAGAATTAATATGAATGTCAGACAAGTACTCAACGAAAAGCAAATTAATTTAAATGATAGTTAATAAATTATTGTATTTTCTTATAGCAGATTACAGAGTTTTTATTAATTATGCAACAGTTTTGTATAGCAATTTTTCTTGGCTGTGCAGTTATCATTAAAACAATAGAAACAGGAAATACCTAAATTACATAGCAGAGTCCAGAATTTATATTATGAATGTCGGACAAAACGAAAAGAAAATAATTTAAATTATAGTGCATAAATTACTGTAGGTATTTTGTTATAACAGATTAGGTGAGTTTTTATTAATTATGCAACAGTTTTGTATAGCAGTTCTTGACGGCATGGCTGTGCAGTTATCACTAAAACAAAAACAAATTGTTACACTTTAGTAATACACTGTTCATTTTAAAGAAAGACAGCAGAAAATGTATCTTAAAGAAGCAGAGACTTACAAAAACAAATACAGATTTCAGAAGAAAACAGCATTCATATTAATTTGTAAGTTACCAATAAATAGCGTGTAACAAAAATGAAGGACCAAACTTTAATGCATTAAATGCCCGATGCGACTCGCAGGTGCGCGCCGCGCCGCGCCGCCGTCGCCGCGGCCATGCGCCACTGCGCTGCATCAGTTATTTAGGCAATAGTCTGTCTAGTGATCACATTTTTTTTTTTTTTTTTGAAAACGAAGTTGGGAAGTTATTCAAATATTTTTCTCTTGTTCTGTGATCAAAGCTAACCCCCCGCTGAAAGTTTGGTCCGTCATTTTTGTAACAGCCTGTGCGAGCAAAAACAAGCGTAGGTACCTACTAATAAATAACAGAAACAAATCGTATGAACACACAAAAAAACACTTAAGTAAGTTAAGGTATCTAGATGTACTGGGGACATTAAAACTTCGCACAATAAATATTCGAGAGGTTTGTAGAGGGAACCATCAAGTCCGTTGCCTTACCACTGTTCTCGGTTTTTACCAGAAAGTGCTCGCTGTTATGCTGGTGGTCGCAAAGATTCCAAAAACATTTGATATATCCATCAGCATAGCACTCAAAGTCCTTGCTCTGTAATGTAGCGAGCCTACGATTAACAGGCTTGAAGCAACCCTCGCATGATCGGAAACGCATCGTAATTTAGGATTGGGAAACTTCGAATTTAGATGTTTGTTTTGCCGAATTTATTTGCTGGTTGTGGTGGTAAAATACCTACGTAAAATGCTTGTCAGTTTTTGTTTCTGACATTTTTGATTAATGACAAGCCATAAAAAAGGTAGATACTTTTACAAAGGATTTAATAATAACTAAAAAAAAATGCTTTATTTCAGACAACCATGGGTCCATATGTTTACGAGTAGGTACATATTTACACATAAAAAATAGGTACAATAAAATAGAAAAGAATAAATATAAAAGTCATAGTATTCGTAGGTAGGTCTACGCTACGTTCATTACGAACCATTCAAAACACATTCTTTGCCGAATCCGATCAGACGTAGGTAACAAAATCCGATTAGAATGCACAAATCGTTACCATCCGAACAATTTTATCTCGACGAGTTCCATTTGAAAGTGTGGCAGCAGTGTTCGTATCTCCGCTTCTTTATTCCGCTCTTTGTACTGGTACCGGGCATTCATTCGTACAGGCAAGCCAGTTAGACTGTTCGCTCATTCGCTGTGCTGTGATATCGAATTCAGTGCTTTCAATCCGATGTCGGATTCGCAGGCAAGTATTTTCAGTAGGCTACTAGAGCTGTTAAGTATAGTCAGTATCTGATTAGTATTAGTAATTATACCAAATAGACAACGACGATAACACGTGCGATGCATTATTGAAAAGCGATCAAGTGCAGTTATGCTGAACCAATCACTGACCCATGTGTCAATATTGCACACTACAAAGCTGTCTAGATGTCTACCTCACTTGCTTTGCACACACATTTAATTACATAAAGCGCCTAGGTACCTCTATAGTCTTCGCATGGTAGGTAGGTAGTCTTCAATCAGGTTCGATTAAACCACACAAAGCTTCGTTGAGCCCGTCCGTTGAGAAGGTATTACAGAGATAGACAGTACCTAAGTATAATAAGTAGTGTACCTACAAAGTAATGTGTCAGGTCAGGCCGACAATTTAGTTCACAGACATTTATTTTATAAATGTCTTCTTGCAATAAGTAGGTACGTGATGTGTTCCGTATTGAATCTTCATGATATCTTAGGTAATCATCCAATATCTTTGTCCAATGTACATTTGATCAAAGAACTTGGATGACTTCATCCAATTGATTAGCAACACCGATATTTGATGAAAGATTTGGATACTAATTTCTGTCCACGGCTTCGCACGCGTTGTCTATTAAAACGAATACGGAAAATTCTCTCCCATGGAAACTGAAATTTTATGGGTTTAATTGTAGCCTGTGGTTTATTTCAGGTCAAGAGCTACACCTATGAAAATTTTCAGCCCGATCTGGTGAGAAGTTTTGAAAAACGAAACGATAAACGGTGAAGTGAAGAGAAACAAAATCAATTGAAATAAAATCCATTGATGTTTGTGACGGGGAAACAGAGAATTTTCACTGTAGGCTCAGACTAAGTAAGAAATCATTTCTTACTTAGTCTGAGACTGTAGGTACCCACTGTTGTCGCTATTTCCACTACGACCCTACTTGATCTAAGCTCTTGGAAGCTTACGCATAGCTTATTTATTATTTAACGTACCTTTTGTCCCTTCTACCGGCTCGCTAATGTTAATTTGGCAGTCATTAAAAGGTCGATATAAATTCCGATGGCGGATTACAAAATTTATTGGCTTCAAAATTAAAGGAGACCGATTTCAATGGTGACGGTTGACAGGATCGTTTATGGGTGACTGGATAGGAGGAAAAAACAGCCATTGCTGAATCCCTCTTTGAAAAACTTATCGTTTTAATGGAGTGGGCTTTTTGCGTGGTTACCAAGGATGACAGCAGTTGATTTAACTTGTGCCGACTTCGTTGGTGGGCCTTGAAACGAGCTAATTATATAGGTACATTATGTACCTATATAATTAGCTCGTTTCAAGGCCACACAAGGTACATAGGTACTTATTAAAACGTATAAATAAAACCCTTCGATTGGTAATCTAAATCCTACGCCTCAAAGTTTAGGAATAGAAAGCTAAAAATTTGTACTCAATACCTCGGTAGTTTTTTGGCAACATAAAAAAAAAATATGTTACCAAAAAACTACCTACTATAAACAGGGTGCATGCTTGATACCATAAGTTATTGTAAGATCTTTGTACAGCATGTTCCGCAATAAAATATCTTGAATCTACCTGTTTGAAATCATCCTAACTAGATATTTGACCTAGCTCAAGTACCTACCTACTTTCTGTCGCGACTAGAACTTTTTATACTTACAGGAAATGCTCAAGCTAGAAGAAGTTATGATGCATTGTCGAGCTTTTTTAATATATTCTTCCGAAAAACTTTTCGGATGCAGGGACTCTGGTAACTATGGTCAAACTTCACATAAGGTAAGTTTGTTTAACCTTCAATTCTTTTCACAATAACCCCCCAAAACGTGCTTATCCTCTTATTCATTTCTCAGCCCAAGTTTGCAATAACAGGTGATATAAACAAACTCCGGACTATATTCACTCAGTTTCTGTAATTGTATCGTTACGGCGTATTTCGTGCGCGGCACAATAACGAGTTAATTAAGAAAGTTACCCGACTCCGCTTGCGGTTTCGCTGTGCTCAGTCAATTCGACACTGTTGCACTGAATTATTATTTTCCTCGGCTCATTTTTAGGGTTCCGTACCCGAAGGGTAAAAATTTCGTTTTCACCATGTCCTATTATACCTACTAAGCCTCCTCTGTCTGTCCGTCCTTCTGTCAACCGTCTGTATCTTATGAACCGTAAAATGTAGTTTATTTCTTAAGTTGATTTCTCTTGTCGCTATAACAAAAGATAGTAATAATAAAATATATGTTTAAATTAAAAGCTCTGAAAAGAATAAGGCTCCCAAATAAAAAAAGATGTTTTCACTTCTATAGCTCAAAAAGTGTGTCAATTCAATATAGCGTAGCTTAGCGGGCGTTTGAAATCATCAACCAGTAGGTACAAGATATTCGTCTTCTTGGATAAAGACTCGACTTTTTGGTGTTCCATTTACAAAGAACATTACATTAAATTTGAATTTATTTTTGAAAATAGAACTGAAAGCACCTTTTTTGGTCAGTGTTGGATGTTTTGTATGCTGATTCTTCCTCCATGGTAGAATGTGTAGGTAGGCAGTAACTTTGCGTTGCGCGTAACAAAAACCCAAAAAAGTTGGCATCAATCAGCGCGATCTCTGGAATATTTGTTTACTACAAATTTAACCAATATTTTTCCTCGGTTGCTCCTGCCCGAGTCTGTCCACCCCTGTATGTTTGGTCTTCACTTTTCGATACACCCTATATATTATACCTAATCAGGAATTCCAATGAAGCTGCCTGCAGAATACCTACAACGGCATACAGGATGGTTATGCTAAAATTAAATTAACTGTAGGCCCAGATAGTTAATACCGAATTAATTACCTTCTGTGAGCTGTTTACAATGTATTAATTACAAAATTTCAGACGCTGGATGGTGCAATAATGGGACAGTGTGTTTACGTACTACGAAGTACAAAGAGAGTCTGACAAGAGCCTTATTGGTTCGGAAATTCCGTAGTTGGCTACACTGGCCGCAGGGCCCTAACTTCGGTCAACGATTTTGATAATTTTAAAAGGAGCCGCAATAGGAACATGATTATGATTGTGAATCGGGGTCACGGCGTTAGAATAGCAACCCCTTCATCACAGCCTGTTGATGTCGTAAGAGCAGACTAATCATCAATTCATAAACATCCACGCCTTAAGTCTATCATCATCATAAACCTATAATATTCCACTGCTGGACATAGGCCTCTAACGAGCGCCATAGCGCCCTGTCTTCAGCTTATCGCATCCAGCATCTGCTTACTGATCGGAGGATGTCCTATTCTACGTTTACCGAGTCGCGGTCTCCACTCACACGTACTCCAGCGGTTGTCGGTTCTTCGCGGTTTATGGCCGGCCCACTGCCACTTCAGCTTGCTAATCCTTTGAGCTATGTCGATAACTTTGTTTCTCTGTCGCATCGAATGTATTCGCTACGAATCCTATCCTTCAGGGAGACTCCGAGCATAGCATAGTCTTATATTAAACTTAACCCAAACCCTGGCGTATGGGGCCATAGAATGTTTCCTAGGTGTGGTACAGTAAAACCGTGCAACTTTGCCCAATTTTTTTGGATTTAGTGGTTCAATTTAAGATAATTTTAAAAGTATGTATAATTCTAATAATAATTTTGCGCTACATTATTTTAAATATACTCTTCTTTGCAAATAATAGATAATAAATCGAATAAAATGGGACAGTATGTGTAAAAATCATAATTTTAGAGAGCGGGCCAAATATATATATTTTTTCCGAGTTTGCCCATTTTGCAAAAAAAGTCGTAATTCCGGTATTTTTGACCTTAGGATAACAAGATTTAAGGAACAAGCAATAGGGATAATCAATGTTACTTTATATCTTAATATAAAACGTTCAAGCAAGCAAATTAACCGCCAAAATTGAGTGGGCAAAGACACAAATATTTTTTTGAAATTTTTCATACAAATAAAAAGATGCGCAAGGGTTGTCACATTTTTATTGTTTACCAACAGCCTTTAATTATAATGAAATATAATTAAGTACCTATTCAACTGCTGCCATGTCAACTGTAGGTGCGTAGTACCTAAGTTTTAACTTATTAACGTCGACAAAAACTTTAATCAAGAAAAAGTAATAGTTGTCTATAAATATTTTTATAAATAATAAGGTAAGTACCTACCTCATTTAGATTATAAAACAAATTAAGGCATTAATATACAAAAAAAAACGGTAGAAATGGTAAATTTTGCATTACATTATTTGATAAAGAGGAATTGAAAAAATAAATAATTGGAAATACTCTACAATTATGATCGAAACACTTGTTTTATAGAGCTTCCTTATAAATAGCATTTAGTACCTACTATTATACGCACAAAAAATTTAATGTATAACTACAAGTATATACACTACAATTTCAATACAAGAAACACGACTAATATAAAGGTCATTGACCGGAAACAGCTGATATTTAGCTTCTTTCCTAATAAAATAGGCATCATCAATTAAAAGGTGGTTAGATAATACCAAACCACTTACTTACTAATAGGACCTACATAAATCAATTTTGATTTAATGTAGTAGTGACAACCCTGACAGCAATATTTTGGTGGGCAAAGTAGTAAACAGTACTCCAGAAAAGGTACTTTGACATTGCCCAACTTAATATTTTCGAGTTTAAAAGAGGTTTCGCGTCAGATATTCGATAGTTATTATTTATTTGTTACAAACTTATGGTGGTAAAATAATTACTTGCCTGCTGCAACTGCAAGTACTGTTTTTGAAAAAGTTTTCCGCACGAACTTTGGCCCGCCAAACACACCACCAAACTTTGACACCAACTGACAGTCAACTGAAGTGAAATTAGCGACAATCGGTTATTTAGTGCTGCCAGTGACATATTCAAGTATCTTCCAACAAACAAGAAATAAAAGCCACTAAAACA
This sequence comes from Eupithecia exiguata, assembly GCA_947086465.1. NCBI lineage: Eukaryota > Metazoa > Arthropoda > Insecta > Lepidoptera > Geometridae > Eupithecia > Eupithecia exiguata. Next base: position 3,151,546 of record OX352240.1, read on the forward strand.
TTCTCGATAATATGAAGAGTTTTAAAAAAAGTACCGTGGTGGGCAAAATCAAATCAGTTTGGCAATCTTGTAAGGTTTTACGGTATTTATTTACAACTCCAAATACAAAGGCTTCTATTCATCCGTAAACACAATCACCGAGCCATAAAAGCTCACGTTAAAAACAAACGAAAGCTAGTACATTTAAATGGTGAGCCGACCATTTTAATACGGGCAACTGTAGCAAGTTCCTACTTCCCTATTCCTCAAATGTTAACTATTCCTTTGTGTTCCATAAATAGAAATCCTTTTTCTTGTTACACAAACAGACCACAATCCGTTTGCATTTCACAGAAAAACGATTACTTAGGCGCGGAACCAAAAGGAACTAGCATTAGGACCTGGTTACTAGGTCGTAAGTCGTAATTTATAACCACTGTGTTCATATTGCAAATGGAAAGAAAATGGGCCATAATATGTTATGCAGTTTGGTACAGGCATTACCGTTCTGGAAATGCTGAAATATAGGTATACTAAACTTGATTCTAGAAGCATAGATATGTTTTGTAAACAAAGGAGTTACAAAACCAAAGAATCATTAGTGAAAAATATTTTAAAACACGGTATCATCGGAGCAAATAGCAGATGTTGGCAAATAAGTTGATTTTGGAAGTTTTTATTCAACATTTCTTTCGTCTCTCATCCGTTTTCAAACTAGAATTTGCACCGTTTTCGCGGTGTATGTCCAATTATTTTAAATCATATCGTTAGTGGTCATCTTTCTATTTGTTCACCTCGTTGTATTCTGTTATTGTCGTCAGGTTTTGTCAAGTTTTCAAAAATAGGTAAATATAGGTACGTCTTGGCTTACGTAAAATATCTTGGATTCTAAAACCGAGAATAGTAACTTTTGCTAAGAAATAGGCTAAGGTAGCTACATAACAGAAACTTTATAAGCTTCAATAACCGTAGCCGTAACTTTTGATCAAAACCAAAAAGCTAAATTTTTCCGCAATGAAATAAAAGGAATTTTGTGTTTAGGAAAAATTTGAAGCTATTCGGCGATTTCTGATCGCGGCCAAATCATCTACCTCAAGGTCTGCACACATTAAATGCAAGCCGAAGTATCATTTAATAGCCTATTATTTATTAATTAGGACATTATTTGAAAAAAAAAGCAACATGTTAAATGTTCTATATACTTAGTTCAATTACTATGCTTAGGTATTCTCAAGATTCTAACTTCTGTATGTTATGTATTGAGAAATTAGCTGATTTTTTTTATCGATTTTTTTTTATGAAATCGTGTCTTTGAAACATATAACGATTGAGAAACTTTGCCAACTACCTATAAATTTCAAAGTTAAATATTCAGTAGGTAGTTTGGAAGATACATATGGACATCCGGCTGAGTTGATTTGAGGTAGTTTAAGTAAGCCCTTAAAGACGCGCTCCCACTCAGCACGAACATGTACTTTATAATAATGAGCTTAAATTACTAACGTTTGTATACATTTACAATTTTAATTTTCAAATCATTTTATCGTGTTAGCGAGACCAACAGCAATTGAACAGCAATTGAATTTTATATAGATTTCCATTGAAAATAGTACCCACCGGGCATTAGACAGATGACCTGATCAGGCCGGGCTCATTTTGAATTCCCGCCGGATTTTAGTTGATTGACGTCGTCTGTCCTAATTAGGACTCTGTCCCATCAATCATGGTAATGGGGGAATTTCAGCTGGGCTGGCCGAAAAAATTACAAGCCGAAATTGGAATTGCAGGACCGCAGAAATAAAAGCTTGGGTTTTACGATCGTAGTGTCTCCGAACTCGGAGCGATGGCAGAGAGTTCAGAGTCGGATTCTCTGACATCGCTCCAGAGTCGAGGCGAATGCGAAACGGAGTGAGGGAAGACCTACCACTCGATGAACCGACGTCATTGTAGCGGTCGCAGGGAGTCCATTGATGGAGGTGGCTCAGGACCGCTATTCGTGGTTTGGGAATGCCAATATTCAGCAGTAAACGGGTTGATGATGATGATTGAATGATTATTTAATTGTTGTATGTTAGCGGTGCTGGATGTATGTTATATCTCTTCTATCTAATTTATCTAATATTTTTTGGTTTAAGCAAAGACTACATTCATTATTCCCAAATTCATTATTCTCAAATTTAATATCTTTTTGATCTTGCGATTTGTGATCTTATGTAGCTTATGCAACGTGTTCTTGAGTGGAGACCGCGACTCAGCAAACGTAGTGTAGGACGCCCTCTGACTAGGTGGGATGACGATTTGCGAAAGACTGCTGGCAGATGCTGGATGCGGCAAGCTGAAGACAGGGCGCTATGGCGCTCATTAGGGAGGCCTATGTCCAGCCGTGGACTAATATAGGCTGATGATGATAATGCAATAAGCAAAGTGTTTCTGTTTTAGGAAGACTTAAACCCAAAATCCGGAAATGCATCAGTCGTTAGAGAGTCATTATGTAAATAGTCAGTAGGTAAACGTAGATCGCAAAATGAACGAATTTTCAAGTGCGCTCCAGATCTCGAATGCAACAATTTCAGAACTCGATTTTACTATCAATTGAAGCACCCACTTCGGGAATAATGAGTCAGCAGTGCCTTCAAGTCTAGTGTTCCCAAAATTTAATTAAAAGTAAGGTACATGCACTAAAACTCACGAGGGCCTAAATTTGCAGGCACTAGCCTTAGCAATTACGATCGTAGCGCTCTGCTACCACTTAGGTACTGCGCTCAAATTTTAATTGGGACCAATTTTTGAGTGATCGACGAATTCGGTCTAGCAGTCATGGTTTAGGTTATAGGTGTAGCAACGGCAACTAAGAACAAAGAAAAATACAGGTTGTGCCGAGTTCCGACTCTACCTAGCGGTAAAAAAACAGAAAAAAAAGAAGAGTTGACGCAATGTCAACTCCGAATCCCTTCTATAAATACCTACGGGAATCTGTGTGTCATTAATTTTCGGACTTTCGAGAGAATTCTAGTGTAGAAAACGTTTCACCCGCCAAACCACGCCGAGCAAAAATCTCCTTTAAAAAATTTGAAAAAAATATGTTCCCAATTCCCTTACCTTCGGGAGAAAAGCGTGATCGTACGTCCAAAATTCTAATCCAAGAAATATTTATATAAAGGTGGCTTATATTCCTTTAAGCTCCTCATCTTAAGTTCAACGTATCTCTTAGGTGTTTCGTCTCGTCTCGTGGCTTGCTATGAATATGTAGCGAGCCGTGGTTAGCTCAATATTCATGAACTGAATAGGTTACTCTAGGTTCTCGCAATATATTAATTCGCTAAACAAATAGGTGGGTAGACATCTTATGTGCGGGTGGAAGATTTCTCGGCGGGTTGTTGGGTGGATAAAGTAGACGAACCTTAACTATTATGGAAATATAACTTTCATCCACTCTTCCAAAGTATGACAGAAAGCAACATTGTTAATTGGTTAATTTTAGGTACTTTACCTCGTGGATTAAATTTTTCCGCTCACGTAAGGACAAATCTGGGCGCCTCGCCTAGTGTCAAAAAAATTGTGTTTATGTGGTGTCATCTGAAATAGGGTCCCAAATGAAGACTTGAGCGAAGTCCAAGCCTAGATAGAAGTATCGGCTGCTTAGATAAAAGGCTGTCCAAGCCTAGATAACTTTTGATCACATAATAAGTCCATGACAATGTTTTCACGAGAAATTGTGCGCCTACAAAGTTTTACATCTTGGAAACGTCGTGCCTCCGGCAGCGTTGCTTGCTACTTCTTCCCTTCCATTCAGAATGATATTTTACAAGTTAACAATTGCAAGTTGCCGAGTTACTGCCGCAAAGTTTAAATGAAATCTTGGGCTATGTCTGTAATTATAAACAAGTCAAAGGTTAAGAAAGTACAGCTGGGTTATCGAAGCTAGCAGTAGGGAAACGGATCTTGAAAATACACGACTATCTTCTTCGCACGTTTTATTCACCGCACTCAAAAGTTTATCTCGTGTTTTTTCTCTTTCTCACTTACGTCAACAGAAGAAGACTATAAGACTAAATCACCCTACTGAATATACCCTGACTGATATAATTCATCAGGATCTGAATATTGATTTTATCAACACAGTAATACAAAAATACGCAGAGGCTCATGAACATAGGCTTCATCATCATGTGAACGTCGAGGCAATCCAGCTCCTCGACAACACGGACATGGTGAGAAGGCTCAAAAGAACAAAACCTTTTGAGTTGGTGTGAGTGATAACTATAGAAGATGTGTATAAGTAGGTACTATTTTAAAGAACACATGAACCAAGTGTCTTCCCCTTAGGTAAATAGAGACAATAAGAAAAGTGCCGATGGACACGTTCTTAGTATAAAGTGTATATAAAAATAAGTTAATGAACAAAATTACCCATTAGCCAATTCTGTGGCTAGATTGTTAATATACACTAGTATATGTAACATTTTCAACATTAACAACCTTTATCATTAATCTAAAATATGTAGGTATACATAGTTATGAAAAAAAAACCGGAGCTATTGGTAAATTAGTGACAATACGTGAACTGCAGGTTCAGCCCATCATCACAAACACGTTTGTGAAGACGCCAAGTCTAAGTTCAAAAAAAAATATAAGTCACCTCTGATACTAAATGAAAAAATCTTTGCCTGGAACCCAACGAGCTACTTAAGACCGATCTTTCACTCTACTGATTGAGTTCTATACCATTTCTGTGCAAATGTAGATGCTTGCGCCGTCACCCGTGTAATGGAGTTCGCAAGTATTTGTAACGTGAAAACTTCCACTCAGACAGCCTCGACAATGTGCTTAACGATGTTTTTAACTACTTTTACTATTGCTGGTTTGATTATTGGACTAGTGGGGCCGAGGTTTCTGTTGGCATCCAACAAACTTGACAATTATTATCTATGGATATTTGAGGTTTATGCCTCCTCTACTTATTGATGGAAATGAGTAAGTTCCGCTTCCGTTATAAATTCATTATAGACTTCTGATTGCTACTCGATACTTGTAACATGTGCTCTGGAGAAATAAACTTATAAACTACATAAACTCAGTGTTTTCACAATCCTACAACTCCCAAACAGGCCACCGCAACAGTTTCAAATTCTGGGGTTAAAATGTTGAGTTTGTGCGATAAGATTCTGTATCGTCTTGTATTTTATTTTATTTATTAAGAAAGGAACGCCAACAGCGTAACCATAGAGCATTCTTATAGATAGGTAGATTATATAAAACAGGTTCTAATATATAACGTTAATAACAGGCGGACACAACATTGTTCAAAAATCTTCTTGATCGTCTTGTAATAAAAAACTGAATGTAGAGTTTTTCCAAGATAAACTTGTGAGCGATTTTGACAGAAAAACGGATTATCTAACCAAAAATAGAAGCCTACTCTTAGTTAGGTTCTCGTAGGTTTATACGTGTAATTTGACAGTGTAAATAAAGAGAATCTGCGCGCAATTTTAGAATAGGGCCATTCTAGGGCCCTATTCTGGGCTAGGGCTACTTTATAATACAGATTTCAACAAAACCCTAAGGATTCAAAACTTATCCTCAAGCTTATAATGTTTGGTATGTTTATTCTCCGTGACTCAACCATAAGATAATAATGTTATCTCGGACCATTTTCGATTAATAATTAATATTGTTTGTACTAAATAATATTATAATACTAAAACCATAATTTGTGATAATACTTTTGAAACTATCATGGTTATTAACATAGAAATAATTTAGAACGGGATATTTACCATGATTCAATTTTTTCGTGATCATGGCGCATGAAACTGCCGAAATGTTGGAAAACTCAAAAATGTAATCATGGTAAATATCCCGTTTCTAGTTAATTGTGATTTTGTTTTGACATTGTTTTTCAAAGTAATCAAGAAACAGAAACATATTTTCATTGTTTTTAATATTTTCAAAAACAAACTTGGCGTTATCGCGATTAAAATTGATGACGTTTGCTTCCGTGACTCTTTAAACAGCGGTCGTTTGACAGAAAAGTAATTTCACTTTGTAAAGACGGCACTTTTTCAGTTGAGATCATTTCGCTCCCATGTCGTTCGTAGCGTTTTTCTACTTAGAACATTTTGCTCTAAGGACGAACCACTCGGTATTCCGAATTCCCAATGCTGATCTGAGTGATTTTAAAATATCTTCTCGTGACGATATCTGTGATCACTATTGCAAGCACGTTTTCGGTGATCTGAAATTCCAAAATTACCCTCTAAGAGTCAGCATGTTAGACAAAAGGTTATTAAAAACGTAATATAGTCAGCAATTCATACCATATGATTATTTATTACGATTTAACCATGTTTTTTGGGATATACAGACAGCAGTGGTAAGTAGCCATATTTGTCTGTCTTAGCCTTTTCTGCCTAGCAGTCAGCTGTGCAGAAATAGAGGCCTTTGCCTGTTTTCCTCCTTGTGACTCCACGTTGAGACTGTAACAATACCCTTACAATCAGGTTATGTAATAGGTTATAGTTTTAACTTAGCCTACAAAAAATGCCTACGGCTGTAGCTGTAAGGTTACCGCACACTTGGAAAGCACTGCAGCACAAAGAAAAGATGTAGGTACATTCAAATATGGGCTTTAACTTGTAACGCTTAGATATATTTTATATTGACGGCGTCAGATGACAGACTGCTCGCGTACTACTCGTTTGAAGCTTGTGGGAGGCCATTTTGTAACTATACAATGTGTCTAAAAATCACGAGCTTAACCCTATATTTTAATGCACATTTTTGTGGTAGTAGCAGGATTGATGTGCGCAGAACTGTAGGCATTTCTCCCTTTGCACTCTTTTTCAGAATTAAAATTACATTCAAATACATTTTTTCATTGCAGGGCAATGCAGCCAGCAGCGTCTTCGGAACGCTTCCGACTTGTATTGGATCAGTTGAGCTACCTGTACATTGCTTGTGTCTGCAGTTAGCTCAGTTGTTTAAATTGTTAATACTAATTCTAAATTGCTTCACTTTTTATTGAAATTATTCCACAAATTGGTTAAAAATTCAAAATGAAATACTTAAAAATTCATTTCCTATCTTCACTTGTATTTGTCACTTGTCTAAGCCTGTCCCAGCACCACCAGCCAGTCTCGTCTCGTACAAATCTCGCTGATTGCACAAAGCACCCCCTCATTCGTTATCGCTGCAATTGTCCGCATTTACTTCTTAATAACAGACCGGATGAATGCAATTCCGATGCGTTCTGGAGCGGTGAGAAAAATCCGATGGTCAAGTTAAAAGTATCTAGTACCTAAAGTGAATCGAGCTCTGAAACTTCAAATTAAGAGTGCGTAATGCAAAAATCAAGCAAAATGGGTATTTTTAAACACTCTCGGTAACGAACTTAAATGTTCGGATTAAAAAAATACGATAGGTAGGGACAAAAACCTGTAGAAGTCGAGTAATCGAATAGAATTTATAAATTAAACTGGTTTCTTTTAAAATAAAAATACAAATTTCTTATTAAAAAATGGTTTTAGTTGAAATGCTGTAAATTTTCAGCGATAACACCACATTGTTTTTTACGAATTACATATCCAGACTAATGTTTTTTTTGAGTAATCGTATACTTTTTTTATTTAATGCAAAGATTTCGAATAATTAATAGATAATAAATAAACTTGATTTTTTGACGTTGCTCTGCTCTGTCCCGCTCCTATGAACTCGAAATCCTATGCCTATCCATTTCACGCAATGGCGTCATTTAGCGTACCCTTAAGTGTTACTTCAGTAAAACAATATTAGATTCAGGAGTCACTTTGGCCGAAATCCATTGTAAAATTTAAGGATTAAAATAAGTTCCCAAAAATTATCGATTTCGGCGGGATTCGAACCCGCGCCCCACCCTCAGTACGGGTGTGCTCTAACCAACAAAAAAGAAATAATCTAAATTTAAGGATGTAATGTGTGATGTTTCATCCTTTTCCTTAAAATTTCCGTAAACATTTAATTTCATCCTATTCTTTAAAACACTTTATTTCAAGTTTTAGAGTTAGTTAGAAGCTTTTCTAGTTTCTAATCAGATCTGATAATCTCGTTGTATTCGGTGGAATCAGCAGTGACAGAAAAAAAATTGCTTCCGTGGCCAGAAAAAAAAACTATTTATATCGAACTTGGAGCTGGAGCCCTAAGCTAAGCTCGTTTTTAAACCACAATGAAATAACAAGGAAGACTAAACATAGCTTGTCAGACAGATTTGAACGTAATAAATGAAATAAGTTCCCAAAAATTTTCGGTTTCGGCGCGACTCGAACCCGCGCCCCACCCTCAGTACGGGTGTGCTCTAACCAACTAAGCCACGAAACCCTTAGTCGGTTGAACCGAAAACTTTGGGACCTCTTATGGACTATAGCGCCGGTGGCTCCACCTACAGGGGTAACATTACAGTTTAACAAACCTGCTCAACGACCAAAGTTACATTTGATTCGTTTGACGAGAGCCTTTGCTCAATTCTAAGGGGGTAAGCACTGTAACAAAAAAAAACCCTAGATTTGAACGTATTTAATTTTACGTCTGCTAACAACGTCCATCAGTTAATGTATGATGTTGAGCTAGATTTGATTCAGGAGTTGTTCAACTTGTTCCGTTTGCAAGTGTAGATAGGTACTTATGTACCGTTCTAAAGGGGAATTTCCGGCTGTTACCGCCTGAAATTCGTAATTATGTTCTCAAAAAGGGTTTTTAATTAATACAGCATCTTTAATTAGCGCCAGTTATGCATAATTGTCGGTATCTATATCTAATTTAATTAGAACGGTATTGTGTGCATAAGTATAATTGTGAACCGAAATTAAATAAGCTTCCTTAGGTAATTTTAATTAATTTTCATTCTGTTAAGTGCCTAAAATTAAATTATTTATTTATTATTATTTTCAGGCGTTACTGTCCCACTGCCTTTCTTTTCTAAATTATTATTATTATTAAGAGCCTGTACTATCCCACTGCAGGGCAAACGCCTCTCTATCCACCTGCCATTGTTTTTTTTATTTTTTCTAAATTTAATTACTAAAAATCCGTAGGATAACCTATCTACTATTTAGAGCTTATAATAGGTATCGCAAACTGCACAATAACATTTTTGAAATTCTGTGTCAATGAAGTAATAAGAGAAAATAGTTGGCGGCGCTAGTTTGGGTCGGGATGTGACAACGAAATTGATAAGAAAGATGGTGGAAAACTTCGAAAAAAACTAAAGTTAAAAAGTACACTTTTTAATGGTTAAAACCATTAAAAGTACACTTTTTAATGGTTTTTCGAAACAGGAAAGTGTAACCAAAAAAACCATTAAAAGTACACTTTTTAATGGTTATTCGAAACAGGAAAGTGTGCTTTTGTGCTTACCTTTCGCATAGTCCTTTACGGAATTCATAAAGTTGAATTTATAAATATTCAATTTAAAGGTGTCCCAACAACTTTGGGCACGTAGTCGTCGTACATTTATTTATTTACTATCGACATAAGAACCCAATTATTATGATTTTTTTGCAAAAACTCACTTTTCCAGGACAACTAAAAAAGTTCTTCGTCTTTTTTTAATGCAGAACATATTATTTTCAAAATCGAGCACGTAACCTAACATGACTTTTCGATAACTCTCACGGTTTCAGACTTCCCCTCAATGGCCCTGAAAAAAAACTCACCCTGTATATTCTCTATATAAAAAGTTTTTTGTTTTTTTACTACTTGCATATGAATATTTATTACTTATTATTATGTATTATATCATATACACCCTGTGTTTCTTAAAATTTCTAATTTCTAGCCATCCAAATGTCGCCTGGAAGAAATCGCTTCTAAGCGATAAGGCCGCTCATTGTACTTTTATGTTTAATATTCAGGTCTATGTTTCTTTTGCTTGTACAATTAAGAGTTTTGTATTGTATTGTATTATCCATATTCACTTCACGCGGTACCCAACTAATAGCTTCTATTTATTAGAGGGTAAGGATGACATTCTCTTGCCACGTCCCTGTCCCCAAGTATGGTGGTACGTGACGATAATTCAGTCCCGCGGGAGGCCTTTGTGCAATCAGTGCGGTTTCTTCCCAAATTGAGTCGACATTTTCATTTTAGATAGTTTTCCTTCCATTCAGAATTGTTGTAATATTGTTGTGACGTCAGCAATCGATAGAACGTCTAGTGACTCATGACTAGACGTTCAATCGATTGCTGACGTCACTAAAAACTTTAGAATCATTTATTCATTTGTTACATGTTGTGTGACACGGATCTTTTGTAAATTTCGAGTATCAAACTTGTTCCTCGTTGGGGCGCTACAAAATAACTTAAAACTAGATATATCTAATTCAAAGAATTAACTTAAATAAGTTATACTATAGTTTATACCTACCTACTGTAGTATTTATAATGTGTCTTAATTATCATGTATTCCAATTTACAAAAAGGCACAAAGATATGATATAATTATCTTAGATTGTACAACCGAGTACAGGCGTCGTTTTGCCATCCTCAATAACCTTCGGTACCTAATATGTCAACCTCATTCCAGTTTACAATATTTCTACTACATAAATGTTTTTTTCTTTAACTGTACTACACTTTTTTTTGGTGGTGCGACCGGTGGCGCCACCATGTTGTCCTAATGAGAAGGGCCCTTAGATGGGGTGGCACAACCACAACAGGTTGTCTTCTCCCATTCACTTCTATATGTCGTCAGCTGGACGTAGGCGCACAAGAACATCACTTTGATTTCTAAAGTTTTTTGTTATGAGCTTACCCGCACTCTGGGTAGGTATCTCTAAGAAATGATGGTGGGTCGCGGGTTCGAGTCCCGCCGAAACCGAAAATTTTTGGGAACTTATTTCATCACTTTGATTTACCTGGCCTTAATTTACTTACAGTACCTTTAAAGTTCTATCTGACAATGGTTAGTTAGTGAATCCGACTGGATCTCCCTTTGACAGACAAGGACAGTCGTATATTACCGCGAGTGTATTGTCCTGCCTCGAGCCAACTACTTTTCGAAATAATAAGCCGTGTAATTAGAATTTATTGCTCTTTCGCAATGATTAATAAGTAAACTGTATTTGAAGTTACTGCGGATAGCCGTAGGCAAGGACTTGTAGGAACTATCATACTAAGGCGGCCCACAGACTTTCAATTTTAAAGTGAAATGAATCCCAAAATCACGTTATGACTGTACGAAAAATCAATTTTATTGCAATAAAACACTATTTTTTTAAATATTTTTTGATGAGCATCGAAAGTTAAGTATTTTTGTTAGTAAGTTATGGGAGTCGAAACATGATTGACTAAATTTGACTCGATAGAAAAAATCGCAAAGTTACCTCTAAATTTTCATTTTACTACGGAAAACCAGTTTTATTCGCTAGTTAATCAATATTTTTTGATAAATGTCGCCTAAAAATACTTAACTAGATACTTTAGACAGTTATGGTTTGATTTTTTTGCGAAAGAGTATTAATAAATAATAAATTTTTAAGAAAGACGTCGTCGTCGCGCCTCGAATCGACCGACGAACTTAGACAACGACGCTTTAAGAGCGTTCTCATACTACCGCGCGGTACCGTGGGTGCGGAGCCGCAAGAGTTTCGCAATGACGTTGTCCGTTGTACGAGATGCGGAACAGATGCGAAATTACCGCGGACGCGCTGCAGACCTCGAGTTGCGGCTCCGCAAATTCGATTCCGCGCGGTAATGTGAGACGGGCATAAAACGACATAGGTTAGACGTCACAACAGGCAAATAAATCTATATAGAATATTTAATCCCTAGCGGTTGCATATTAGCTAGCCGCGCGGTTAACCGCTTGTGCCTAGGAGCCTTAAGGGTCGTTCGTTATAACCCGGTATTCTTAGATAAAAGTAAAAAAAGGGAGATACGGTACGTTGTCCCAGCGCTCACTCAAAAACTGTACCGTGTCACAGATGAAATAATGATAAGGTATCGAATTATCAGAAAATTTATAGTTTGGTGTATCTACTTACGCGTGAAAATGTGATGCCGTGGGTTTTCTTTTTTTGTTTTGGAGTTATTTATACCTACACCTGGTGAACGAACACGAGGGAATTGTCGTGGTGTTTTAGTCGAAATCACAAAAAAGTATACGTCGCCCGGTCCGACTATGACCGTGGTGAGGGAACATAGTTGGACCTGACTTGAGACATACACTTTCGAGATGATGACATATCTCATCTCCCTTTTTTTACTTTTATGTAAGCCGGTATCCATACCCAAAGAAGTATTATAGTAGCTATATATCTCGTTCCGACGAGATAGAGGATATTAAAGGAGTAGATAGCTAGTGCTTATAAAAGCTTCATAAATAAATAATCCGCATACCTGGAGGATTATCTCGAACAATCCAATCAAATGGTAAATAAGTAAAAGGGCCCGGATTAGGTACACAATAGGATATGCCTTACCCTGGCCGGATCCTGATTCATTAATAATTCCCGTCATGCTTCTCTCCGTACGGGATTATATTTTCTCATTAACTTAATCCTTCGTACGAGCGTTTTAATTTTGTCTGATACTCTTTTTAATTTAAAGTCACGAATTTCGGATGAGGCTCTGGAGAAATTAATACTGCTTAGAGTTTAAGATAGGAAATGAAAGACTAGGTACACGTCTGGTAAATTTAACGGGGTACCTACACATAACACAGGTAACATTTGAAATGCGGAATTTGAATAATCGGTTAAGCGGAAGCGATATCCCTTCAAAGAAAGTTGTTGAGATGGCACTTCATTAAAAAGAGACACGAGCCTGTAAAACTTTGAAAATTGGATTTTGAATGGCCTCTCCGCCAAACACAAGTAAACTATAATTTTTGAGCCTATTTCTTCAAACCAGCAATATTCGCTCCAGCAACCCACTCCCATAAATCTCTACCACACTGTACGTATCATTTTGTTTCGTCCCGCTTCGACCAGCAAAATCCCATTTTTACCCACCAACTGGTGTTCCCAACCTTTGAAAAACAATTTCCTAGCTCCCGTATCCTGCGCAAGACAAGATAGATAGCCATATAAATCTCCTATGTGTCTAATTGACGGCTAGCAAGCTCGGGAACCTCTGGACTTGCACTGATTCACTTAGCTCATTTGGAAAAAGTGTTCCTTCTTTGTTCCGGTTTGGCTGCAGGTTCCAGTTTTTATTGGACAGAGATAAATTAAAATGTCCGTTTTCCGTTGGCATCGTCTTTTCACTAGATAAAAGTCACGAATGAATTTTCTTCTTTAGACTTACATTATTTAATTTTATTGTCTCCATTTAGAGATAATTTAATACAAGCATCGAACATAACGCCACAGGGGCATCGTTTTTCACCAAATTAAAGACAGAGAAATATTTTCTGTATTTTCGTAATTTCCCTTTCACCGCGAAATATTCATACAAAAGAACATCTACCTGAGAATTCTTGTTACCTAAATCACCACTGAGGATAATGAGATGATCCTTATTTAGAGAGCTTTTGCAGAGAAATATTACGCAATAAGACTTTTTGTTTCGCTAAATTGCTAGCTTTCACAGAGATGTGGTAAAGCCCCCTATTGTTCTTAATTAATACATAGGTCTGAGGGTAAGGTATGAGCGCCCGCATAATCGTAATCCTGTGGGATCACAGGGCCTCCAGTTTACTACTTACGTCAGTAATACCTGCCTGAACATGGAACGTAAGCCGGAGGTATTTGGCCTAGTACAGGAAGGCTCTTCCAAGGTCGCAGGATTGAATTCCCCGTGAATGAAGCTACATACTCTACAAGTAGAAAAATTTACAAGCTTCTTGTGCTTATGAAAAGCCACTAGGCATAAACTGGAATAAAAATGATAAGGATTCGGAATCCACAATATCTAAAAGGCCACCCCTATATTTTAAAAGACCTTGACCTTTAGTTTTAGATAGAGATCGCGCTTGCTACAGAAAAGGTTCGATTTTACTACTAACCTTAGGCAACCTTAAAAATCGAGAGCACTATGTTTCGTAAGTTAACCTTAGTAGTCAGACGGCAACTTTACGTTTTATTAAGCGCAATAAACTCAGGTTCATTAGATTTTTTATTTCCTGCGTAGTAAAAGGGAACCAGCACGTACGCCGTTCATACTTCATTCAGCTCGTAAAATGTAGGTTGGATTGCTTGAATTTATTCACGCGGCTTTCAGAAATAGTGTGGAGTGACCTTAACGGACAAAAGGGGTGCAAAATGGGTGAAATTTAAATTTCTCCTGGCCTATTTGTTCGGTCTCTTGTTCAATTTTAACTTTTAAAGGAACCACTTTTTTTTGAAAAGTGGGACGGTTTTGTAAGCTGGTTTCTATCTACTGAATTAAATTAAAATATTTTGTATTATTTTATACGTACCAAGATGTTATTTCCCCTATGTTTTATTGCTATACTTACAGTTTTTTTTACAATTCTATTTGCTCTGAACATTCATCTAAAAAATAATGAAAAAAAATACAAACAAAAATACATACAAACGCTGAAATCCTCTCCTTCACTCAGCTTTGTTTACAAAAATCAATATAAAACCCGAATTAAATTCTCAAATTAAATTATCAATTGAAATTCAGTAAAGTTTTCAATGGTTTCAGCACGACGACCCAGTAACCCTATTTTCAGCCTCTGAAGTGTGCATCCAGTTACGATCGAAAAAATATGTCGGTAGAATAAAAAATGTTGATGATTTTGACAGGAGCAGTGACATTGACATGCGGACAGACAGTCGGACGTGAACAGGAAAGCGGGTCTCACGAAATGAACGGAAATTTTTACGATACAAAAATAGCTTTAATTTTTTTTCTTTCGGTGCCCAATTGCCCATTCTATCCCACTCATCCAATATCTTGGTCCAATGTACATTTGATCAAAGAACTTGGATGACTTCATCCAATTTACTAGCAACACGGATATTTGATCAAAGGTTTGGATACTAGTTTCTGCCCGCGGCTTCGCACACGTTGTTTCTATGAAAACGTATACAGGTTAATTCGTTCCCATGGAAACTGAAATTTTATGGGTTAAATTGTAATTTATGGTTTATTTCAGGTCAAGAGCGACACCCATGCAAATTTTCAGCCCGATCTGTTGAGGAGTTTTGGCGTAAAGAAGTGACAATCATCCATCTATTCATCCAAACTATCGCATTTATAATATCAGTGTGAGGTGATGTAATTTCATTTGAAATCAACTACGCAAGTTATTTATGAATCTTGGAGAAAGATATTGGATGAGAATGGGCATTCATTCAAGAAATTTGATCAAATATTGGACAAAGATATTGGATTAGTGGCATGGGATCCTTAGACACACGCACCCACTGTGACGTTTTTTGCAACAAAAAACACTGCAAGCACTAATGTACTAATATTTTTTAACTTGCAGTTAAAAAATATTAATTAGTACATTCGTATTTACAACTTAATTGTTTTCAGGCTAAAAAAACAACAAAGCTATAAAAACAAACGAATTTGTATAACTTTGACGAGTAGCGTGTTGGATTATGAGATTCTTGCTATTGCCTTATTATTTTGCACAAAATTAGAAAAAGCGGCACCTTATATGCGTAAGGGTCACCAAAAGGAGCTTTCAGAATATATACGAAGGTTTTGCTTACGATTTGCGAGTTTCCCCTACAATACAGCCTGATTTATCGTGCCTCGACGCTACATAGCTCCTTACTCGGAAAATACGACGCCTACACAACACCCAAACGATATTGTTGAACGGGGACAAATCGTATTTTGATTTGGTTTACTTCTGAAGTGTTTGCCTTGATTTGTGGATAAAATAACATCTGTAATATTCTGTTTCGGTTTATTTTTATATACCTACGTGGTAGTATAGAATAGGCCCGAATAGGCACTGCCACGTTTTTAATTTCACCGCGGCCTTGCACACTTTTTCTGGGATAAAAAGTAGCTAATATATTATTCCAAGTGTAGAACTGCATGTCTGCTTATAATTTCAGCTCTATCCGTTCAGTAGTTTTGGCATGAAGAGAGAAGAGAAAGAGAGAACAAACACCCATCTATTCATCCAAGCATGCGCATTTATAACATGAGAGTGATGACGTCCCTATCTCATGCATGAGATCTGAAACTTACCTCAAACCTTCATGGGTAGGTACTTACTTATGTAGGAGTACATACTCAGTATTTCTCAGAACGAATAAGTATCTCGTAACCAGCAGATATTTAGATACCTACCAAACCCTGTTACTAAGTTTACACGAAGAACCAATCAGCAAGCGGCGTGAGTGTGCGGTAAAATTCGAGTTTTTAGTTTCAAGTAGGTTTTCGCACGGTTATTTACTTTGAATCGCAAAGTTTAGTTTGCTCTCGTCTTGTTCAAGAATGCTGTCGAGTGCATACGTCTTGTCGCGTGAATAATTTACGTCTACCGTGTCTACCTACGTCTCTTTATACGACGCGAGCAAATCTTTGAATTATAAAGGCGGAGAGGTGCGACATTTGAGTTCTACTAGTGCCATCTGGCAGGGCTACGTTCGAGTTAACAAGTTACATTGATACATATTAACTTAGCGCCGTTGTTATTTCATATTCATGGGGCGAGATCCACGGAGGCGGTTTTCGGGAAGAGATTCCTTTGTGATTGCCTGAAAAAGAATGTTAAGTTAGAAGGAGCATAAATAATTCTAAAGATCTTGTTGACGTATCAGCCGGTTTTTCGAACGCTTGTTATTTTTGACGATAAAATAAATAATGCTGGACAATTCACACAGCATTATATATATATATATAAGCAGAGCTTGTGTTATGGGTACTAGAGAACTGATATACATAATATAATACAATAAATAAATAGATTTTTTCTTTATTATACATAGAGAAAACGACCAGAACACCCTGAACAAATATCTTCAGATCGTACAAACATTTGTCCCGAGGTGGGAATCGAACCCGCAACGATAGTTTAAACTTTTTTTTAAGGCGGTGGTATGCGTCAAACTAGCGCCGCCACCTATTTTATCTTATTATTTCGTTGAACAAACGAAATTTCAAAAATCCATCGCAGAGTTTGTAATACCTATTGTAAGCTTTTTTATGCCTGTGTACTAGTTTTATTGTATTAGGTTTAGGCAGAATAATGAAGTTGCCCTTGGTGGCCACCGATATCTATTTTCGATTGTCTGGCTAAACTAAATAGTATAAAACTATTACAGAGGTATTACAGAGATCTCCAGAGACTCATCCAAAATTCGTAATTTTAAATTAAAAAGAGTTTTGGAAAAAGTAAAAAAAAACCGGTAATAACCGGTGATGATGAGGGTTTTGCGAGGTGTACCTCTGCGAAAATACGTAACAACCGATTATTAGAACATATTGAACCCCGTAAGATCCCATTTGATCAAAAGCCAATCGCTCTCAAACCACGCGAAAAACGTGGAGATTTTTCTCAATTTCTGGAGAGTGCAATTTCTTGAAGACTTTCGTTGTGATACGCAATCTATACAAGGAATCTCTGTGTCACCTAAAATCCTTATTTCAAGCTCAGTTCAAGCGGGTTTTATGTCTCGTTTTCTCGCAAATCCGAAGATAACACGTTGGGTGCTGGCAGGCTCTTGCCAGCGCTACCACTAGTCGGCTAAGGCTATATAACAGCCTGACTAGCGGAACGGTCCACAAAGAAATCTCGTGAAATCTGTGCTTACTCACTATGAAATTGTATGGATTTCAATCACAAAGAAGCTGATCAAAAACTTTTCGGCTTATAAAATTTTATGCAAAAATTTAAGAGAATTTATAAGTAGCAAGCCCACAGCAACGTAATTTGATGAAGAAAGAAAAAGTAATTTGAGATTACATTTTTTTCATAATTAAACAGGTTCTTACGAAACTAATCAAAACAAAAAGTCTCATATTTCCTCTAATTCTGCGTTGCTAGGAGTAATATAATCCAATATACCTATCTGATCCTTTTCGTTTGAATTTAGCTTGAAACAATATTTTGACGACCTTATTTCAGAGGACCAATACAAAAAGCTGTGATGTAACTAGAGATTTCTTTGAATGCTAATATAATTTCAGAATTTGGAAACATAATATCCATTGCTGTAGGCATCTTGAACGAAAATTTCAGGTTACAGGGATCTCAATTTAGGTTTCAATATTTTTGGCCATCCTTAAGAAAACAGAACTCTTTAACTGTACATTTTACAAAGAAAGACTTGTTTGTTACAACATGTGTTGAAGAAATTGCCAAAAACAGTGGAAAAGGTAGAATACTTTTGGCAAGCTCTGTTATTGTTGATACAGAGTAACAAGTAACAGTTTATAGCTACAGAGATGTTAGCAAAAGTTTTGTTGCAAGTGGCCTGTAATTTTAGTGGACTGGAGTGCTTTTACTCTGTAGCCGCGTGTCTCAAAATACAGAAGAGACCGATAATGGAACATTTATCTACCTTCCTAAACAAGATACATAGATAGAAGAGTTATTTGTTATACAAGAGTTTCTTTTTAACCGCGTGCTCAATTTTGATGACCGAGCAAGCGAAGGATTCTAAAATTGAATCACGAGCGTAGCGGGTGATTCAAAAATTAGAATCCTGAGCGTTAGCGAGGGAATCAAAAGAGCACGAGGTAAAAAATCATTGCGCTCGAGTGTAACCTTTCATCCCACCTCAGCGAGGAAAGAGTGTTTTTGATCTTCGATATCTGAGTGTTAAAGCCGTTTTTATCCGCTAGAGGATAAAGTAAATTGAATTTAGATCATCGTGCGCACGATGTTCTACCACTCAAACACAGATACCAATACAGAAATAAATGCTACGAGTACACGAGGTACAAAATATTATCGCTATGAGCGACCTCTTCCAGGCAACCTTGGGATGGACTGGACATGTAAGAACAACAAAGACGGTGGCACTTGAAAAAAATAAAAGAAATCAATATTTATACTTACACAATAAAACATTGGTTATTAAGATATTGAAATTACCAAAAGATATTGATATAAAAATATTGCATACTTGAAAAATAATACTTGATAAATATAAATAATAATATTAATAAATAATTTTTTCAAGTGCCACCGTCTTACTATAAATACCTACATAACCTAAAAAATTATAATAAATTTACATGAACATAAAGATAAGTTGTCTAATTTTACAACAATAGATATTGCTCATGAAGCAGTTTTTTAAACATTGATTTGGCACGTCTGATGTCCAGGGCATTCCATAGACGGGTCGTTTGTACGGTGAAAGATTTGTCGTAGAAAGTGGTAGTGTGGGAAGGGACTTTTAAGATGAGGGTTTCAGAGGAACGCAAAGAGAGAGAGAGAGTAAGAGTCAGAGGGGAATTCAAATCGCTCCTTGAGATAAAAAAGAGCTCGGAGGATAGAACAAGATACTGTACAAGAGAGATAATGTGAGAGATACAATTTGCCACGTAATATGGGTAACTTACTAAGGCGAGATGCGGTGATTCTGAATACCGACGCGGTCAACTAATTAAGGTCGCTGGGGTACCGAGGATCTCAGAGTTTTCAAAAAATTATCTGAGCGTCTGTTCGAAGCGACGCGTGACTCGAGAGCTGGTGAGTATCTGGCATAGCGCATCAGCATTGCCATACAGCGAGGCAATGCAGAAAGCGTCTTCGGCACGCATCCGACTGTTGTTGATATGGATCAGTTGAGCTACCTGTACATTGTTTGCAACAGTCTGCAGTTAGCTCAATTGTTTCAATTGTAAATACTAGTCGTAATTTAATTATATTATTTGTTTTTTTTTTTCTGTGATAATAAAGATATGTATTTACTAATTAAGGATTTATCGAATTCCGCTATTTGTTTTCACATTTATGTCCTTTTATACGTTTATTGCAATATTTTTATAACATAATTTTTTGGTAATTTCAATATCTTAATAACCAATATTTTATTGCGTAGGTACACGTATATAACATGAGGCCTTAAAATTAGGTTTGCTAACATGAACCCTCCAAGAGCACCTTGCCCTTCAAGGGCAGAAGAAAAAACTAAAATAAAAAATCCTAGAGCAAAAGACACGCTCCGAGTCCAGTATCACCCCATTTCGGCTTATTAGCTTATATTACGTGGCAATGTGTACGAATTTATTTATTTATTCAAAATATTGTACACCTATCCTTACAGGCACCCCCAATGCGATAGTGTACATAACTTAATAACTATATTGAAACATACATAACTTACATAACTTAATAACTATATTGAATTGTAACATGGTATGGTAAATTAGTGTAATATTACATTACCTTTGATGCGGAGGGGATTTGAAATATCTCAGCGTATCTAGCTAGAGTGGGCAGGGTAGGTAAATATTTGATACTAGATGCTGCCCGCGGTATCGCATGCACTTCTCAAGTACCTTATGTCCGTTTCCGGGGTACCATTTTCCTAACTGCCAAATTTCATTAAGATTCTTTGAGCCGTTTAGTCGTGAAAAGGGTTACCTTTTAAACTATATCTGTATCGGTCTGTCTGTCTGTTAAGACACAGCACAAACGAAAATTAAAAGTAAGGTATGAATTGTATGGCGTGATCGGATAGCACTAATTCGTTATCTTGTTTCTTATCCTGACCGATCACGATATCGGATAGCACCTTTTGCCGTGATCCGTCAGGACATGATCGGTTTTTGCGTGATCCGTCAGGACATACCCGACAGATATACAGACAGAGTTACTTTCGAATGTATGTATAATATTAGTATAGAAATGTTATAGGTTTATAAAAGTTTAATGTCTACTTTATAACTCAGTATTTTTTCCTTTAGACGTTAATGACAGGTCAGACGTTTCAGGGCCTAAGGTCTAAGGAAGGGTTTTGAGGTATCTCGTTGGTGTCGGTTGCTTTATCACCATAAAAATAAAGCTGTAGGTACTAGGTATCTCGAGAAGAACAGACAACCGATGGGGTAAACGTGTTCTTGAGTGGAGACCACGACTCGGCAAACGTAGTATAGGACGCCTTCCTACCAGGTTGGATGACGATTTGCGAAAGACTCCTGGCAGATGCTGGATGCGGCAAGATGAAGGGCGCTATGGCGTTCATTAGGGAAGGCCTATGTCCGACATGGCCTACTATAGGCTGATGATGATGATGCTGATGACTAGGTACCATTTTTTAGAGTGCAATACATTACAATACAAAATTATTTATTATACACCACAAAATAAATTAAAAGAAACATACACATAAAAACGTAAAAGTACAATAGGAGACCTTATCGATTAGAAGCGATTTCTTCCAGGCAATGTTTAGTAATGAGTAATGGTAGTGTTAGGCATAAGTTGGTAGGTACCTACGTTCTTTGTTATTTCAACACTAGATATCAGCCTTGTGTGCTTATACCTTACACCAGGTCCACGCTTCAGGATGTTAAGCCGATGTAACAACAGATTTGCCGCTTTTGTCGACCGCGTAGATGTGTTCCGACAGCGAACAAATGCAGGCTTTTAAGCTGAGTTTCCACTGTGCTAGGGTTCGTAGAGGTATCCATTGGATTGACGATTTTCATAGCTCACACCTCGGATCGTAGTGGAAGGTAGCTTAAAGCTAAATACATACAGTGTCCGAGAGAACGTCTGTTTGTAATTGGATTCTTGCGCCCGGCTCGCAATGGTGTGTCAGCTTTAAAGCTCGATGGAAGAGCTAATTCCATAAAAGTATTTTTGTGGCAGCAACTTGGTTTTACTGGACTAACGCGTACAAAGCCGCGGAAGTTAGTTATTCATGAAAGCTCGAGCACGATTTTATCACGGCTACTTGTCCCGAGGCGGGAATCGAACCCGCAACCCAACCTCCTACGTTGCAGGCGGACTTTTGCCCATTCCGCCACAGAGGTCATTAAAACCGTCGACACCGGAGCTTGTTACACAGCGGAATCACCCGACGAGTCAACGGCCTTTTTTCTATTTTTGAATATGCCTAATTGCCGCCATGCAAAACGTACGGCGCGGGTCCGACGTAGACGCGGCGCGCCGAAGAGCGGCGAAGACACGCACGGCACGTGTACGGCTCTGTTCGCCGTGCCTGCCGTGAAGAAAACGTGTCGTTAACAAGCTTTTTCTTCATAGTGATCCATACAACACTAACAATCGTGCTTTTGCACGGCGAGTAAATCGTAGATTTTTACGGTGAGCAAAACGTTTGTTATGATTTTATGAAAAACCCTAAAATTATTTGAAACTGCGTAAGAAATTCAATTTACAATTTATTACTTCTTTATTTTTTAATAGAATATAATTATTTATAGTCCAATGCAAAGAGCTACAGCAAAATTGTTCTTAAAACCTAGTGAGCGGCACAATTCAATGGAGTCGTCAGATGAGTTTACACATAAATAGACAACTCTAAAAAATATGGTATTACCTAAGTAGAAAAAAAGTAATGCCTTAAAGTAATGGAAAAGCTGGTAGATTACCTATCAGTGGATTCCGGTACAGGGAAAAACAATTACAACTTACCAGAAAAACTTGAGTGATTATCAAAAGCTCTGACCTAATTCTCAGAAATAGTACATAATATTCAATCCGAAATTAATCGGTGCAAATATTCCTACAGTTTAGATTCGATTTTAATAACGCAAATATTTAAACAGACAGATGTTTGCCCAATTTTAAAGCTAATGAAGAGATATTACGTGGGTTTATTGATAGTGATGTTATGTATCTACTGCTAATATATTAGTATCATCATCATCAGCCTATATCAGTCCACTGCTGGACATAGGCCTCCCCTAATATTAGTATATTATTTATTAAATTATTAGCAGTAGATAAACATAAGTGAAGTAATAGTAAGGAAGCAGTAGGATATAAACCAAGGTACAAAAATCAAAAAATAAAACGATTTACTAATCAAACGAATAGAAACCTGTTGAAGCTGTACACCAACCAAACTCGATGTGAAATGTTTGTAAACAAACTACTACTCAAAAAACTAACACTCATTTGCTTGGCGTCGAGTTTCATATAAAATTTTAGAGTTTTGGTTTAAGAACATAATATTCATTGAAGGACAGATCTAAAATCGACAAGTATTACTTTTCGATTGCGTTTAAAAAGACGTGGCGTTAAAGTTTATTTTAGGTATGGGCGGTTTGTACATTTTACATTTTACATCGAATTTGGCGTGAATTTAGTTATAATCCTTAGTATATATTAAAACCAAACCTGCTTTGAAAAGAATATCATAGAAAATTGAAAAGCTTTTTTTTTATTTGCTCTTGGTGGCTTTCTTATCACTACGGTCATGATAGGCCTATTGTGATCGCCACTTTAATGTGTTCACCCCTAGGACTGCGACGTTCAGAGTTCGCCACTTACCCTTACAGCTGTTAGGAACTGAAGGATTTTCTTAGAAAAGCTTACCTAACTTCATCCTGAACTTAAAGACCCGAAACATATCTCCCACATAAAAGTATGCCGGTACCATAACATGCAGGTAAATACGTACGTTGGTACCTGTTTCACAAAATATTTATCAGCAAAGTCATTGCCCGTACCTGGCATAGGAATCACCCTATTATCTCGCGAACCATTGTGAAAGGCGACGGAAAATTTAACAAGTTAGATAAACTAAGGGGTTTGGTAGATGGTCCACTAGAGGTGGTGACAAAAAGTCACCATTGTCAGCCTCAAATCTACAACGGCACTTTAAATGCTACGGTCTCTCTATCCTAGTCTTCCAACCAGGTGGGATGACGATCTGCGGAAGACTGCAGGTAGATGCAGGGAGCGGCAAGCTGAAGACAGGGCGCTATGGCGCTCATTAGGGGAGGCCCCATGTCCAGCTGTGGACTAATATAAATAATAAAAATAAATAATGCTGGACAATTCACACATCATTATCCCTGGTGTGAAGCTCAAACTGTTTGAACAGCGCACATGGTGGTCCAGAAGCGCAGAATTTTCCTGGTGACCCCGTTGGTTTTTAGCTGTTTTTTGATGATTAGTGGAAGAAGCGGTGGTTCGGTAGAGCGATGTAGAGTTTCTAGAAGTTTCCATAGTAGCCCGTTTGCACAGCCCCTACGATCAGATAAAGCCTTGAACAGAATAGGGCCCAAAGGTGCTGTTGATGTGGTAGGTACCACAATTACTTGAAGTTTTATGTCCCCTTTATTTATTGTTTCAGGATCCGGTATCAGTTCAGACCTTGTTAAAAGTTGATTGTATTCGTGACGACGCCATTCAGTTTTTGAAGTTATTAATCTGCTTCAAATTTGTAGAAAGACCGTACTTTGTTGCTTTCGAGGAACAAAAAACAAACATAAGATCTTTGTCCCTATTTCCAAATATTCGTTGGACAAATAAATCAACGCAATTAGACGACGAAAAATTAGGTTAGAACAAGAAAATTGTTCCGAGGAGGGAAGGAAAATATCCCCCGCAGAAATAGGCTGAATTCCCTTAAGCACCTAATCCTATGGACAATAATTTGGTGCCGGGACGAACTAAGAGTTTTTTGTCATAACTCAAAATGAGATCATAACGTCGCAAATCTCGGGTGGCGCTAAAGAACAACAAAAGAAAAAGCTAAAAATTACGTGGAGCGAGTAATTTTCGGGGCGAAGCACACGGAACGGGCCCTGAGGGACCCTCCACCGGGGACCTTTTGCGATTATGTTGCGGCTTTATAAGCTTGTTATGTTTTATGACCGAAATATAATGTTTACCTTTCGGGTCGCACCGATGTCCGAAGAACATGTGCCTAATTTATTAAAATTATCGCAATTCGTGCGCAAATTGTTTTTACCTCTACCTGTGATCTCCTGTAGAGTTGTTTATTTTTTTATTTTGTTCCATTTTCTTTACGGGATCCTCGTTGTTGCTGTTATCGAGTGCCACCAGAACGCATCGTTTTTTATCCTTCAATTTTCTATTAATTTTGTTCTAATTTTCTTTCGCAATTTTACATGGGAAGTGGTTGTGGGACTAGATTATCAATGGTCAAGTATGTCCAATGATAATCTATGGTCATACTTGACGATTGATAATCTAGTAGTTAATTATAAGAGATGTGCCGACTACTTCGATCAAAAATAAGTAGTTCGCGGCCTCAGCCGGAAATTTTTGATCGAAGGCCGACTATGGCTTTGGCTGACTAGCTGATTAGTCGGTTGTAAAGAAGCCGACTAGTCGGCCAAGCCACGTTAAACCTACAACAAGGAAAAAAAAGTTTTGCTTTGGGGTAAAAATGCACGAGATTCCACGATAAAATTATGATTAAAAAGGTTCGGTATCGATTTCCGCAGAAAAACCAGGTTCAGTCGGGCACTGAAGATACTGTTATGGTTTATTGAGGTGATAACTCAAATAAATTTAATCATGTGATAAGAAAGTCGCGTGTATGGGTTTTTTTGACATATCGGACAATGAAGCCTATTGCACTGGGTATCATAATTTAGATATAAGGATTATTTAAGTTATTATTTTTAAGTGCAATAAAGAATTCATTCATTCATTCAATGAAGCTTAATCAGTGCCAAAAGACAAATTCTCCTGCTGGGCAGGGAAAAAGAGCATAATAATTATTATACTACGAGTATGAACTACCATATCAAATACGACATAACTAGGGTAAGAATCTAAAAGCAACGAAAAAAAAATTCCAAAGACATTTCAAAATGCAACCTCCTCTCCAGATCCTTGGAACATTTTCCTGAAAATACACGATGCTGTTCCAATAAAACCCAATATACAGTTCCAACATACATGTATAGTTAGAACCCAACATTCAGTTTAATTCGGAAATGGATGTGGATGATACAATAGAGAAAGTTCACGTTATTTTTATTATCACCACTCGCAAGATTCTCTAGGGCTCGAATACTGCAGTCATCAGGCAGAATAGCTGGGGCGGTATTCTGCTAACCAATCGCTATGCTATGACGATGGTATCGTAGTAGAATCGTCCATGGATGAAATAAACTCTGGATAGTGCGCGCAGTGCTATTCGCACGAAGAGAAAATATTTATTAAAAAGTTTAAATTTTAAATTATGGCTTATTATATTGAAAAATCTTTCTATAGTGTTAAGGAACTCATGGACCTCAAATTGAGAATTTAGT
Source organism: Eupithecia exiguata (assembly GCA_947086465.1). Taxonomy (NCBI): domain Eukaryota; kingdom Metazoa; phylum Arthropoda; class Insecta; order Lepidoptera; family Geometridae; genus Eupithecia; species Eupithecia exiguata. Next base: position 3,177,637 of record OX352240.1, read on the forward strand.
GGGTAATCAACATTATTGACATAATTATTTTTGTTTAATTATTTTTTAAATTAGAAGTAATTACATCATTTACATACAATTTTTATAGGAACCTACTTTTAAGAAATTTTGCATGCTATCGTGTCTTGGTGAAGTATGTGACACTATTATTCTAAGGGTCTTGTATTTAAACCATATTTCTTGCAATAAATGAAATAAAATGAGATTAACCCTAGACATTTTTGACGTACGTCACTCCATCTGTAGTTTCCTTCATCAAAGATAAAATGCAAAAATGGTAATTCTGAGACATTACTATTGTTATGGTGAAGCGATTAATTTAGTGGAATTCGGCCACAGCTGTAAAGTAAATGGCCCTAAGATTTATCTTCGCGGATAAAACCTGAGTTTACTTTGCTGCCAGTTGTTGCGGGCCAATCAACCGGAGAGCTTTCTAAAATTAAAAGCGAGGTGTTTCTTTTTCTGCGTCCGTTCTGAGCACTAGCTTGTTATATCGTTTGGTTTGATCATTCTCCAAGAATAAGTGGAAAATGTAACTTGCTTATCGTTATCACAGAGGTGAATTATTAAAAAAAAAAGGAGCCACCCGGAGTCAGGAAGATGGTGGTGTTACGCCAACGTGCATCGGAAAGCGCGCTTAGCCGTCGGTCCTGCGCCTGACCTCGCTGCGCTCGTGTCAGTCTGCCGTCCCATTAGATTACTGACGTCGCTCTGCCACAAAGGAAAGAGTATTTTTAGCAAAAATACTCTCAAAAAATACTCTCAAAAATACTCAAGTATTTTTAGCAAAAATACTCTTTCCTCGCTGAGGTGGGATGAAAAGTTATGTGTTGCACTCGAGTGCACAAGATTTTTTACCTCGTGCTCTTTTGATTCTCTCGCTAAAGCTCAGGATTCTAATCCTTCGCTTGCTCGGTCATCAAAATTGAGCACGCGGTTAAAAAGCAACTTTGCACGCTTGTATAACAAATAACTTATTATGTAAGTGGCGAGGGTGGGCTTTTTTGGTAAAAGTGTGCGTTCTGCGCTGATTCTACACGTGAACCTCCGATCTTACAGGATCCAGACCAGAATGTATGGAGCAGTTCGTCACGTTAGGTCAGTTAGGTAAGTGCAGTACCCAATTCACAGTAAGGTTTGTGGGGGGGGGGGGGGGGGGGGGGTTGTAATTTATCTAAAAGAACTTGCCAAGTTTCCAATTTTGCCTGGGTTCGTGTTCAAATATTCAGCGAGGCAACTTCAGAGAGTTATTTGGTAAACAGAATTGTTTATGGTTTAATTACGGTCAAGTTTGTTTTTATAGGTTCAGGGAATGTTCGTAACGGCATGGTGCTAACACAGGTAACGGGTTTTTTGTTGTAATTTATATCTCAGTAGACCAATAGAGTAAGTAGGTCATCTAAGAAATGAAATAAGTTTCCAAAAAATTTCGATTTCGGCGGGACTCGAAGGGTGGGGCGCGGGTTCGAGTTGAACTTATCGACTTAGTCGAACTTATTTCACTTCTTAGAGATACCCAAAGTGCGGGTAAGCACTATACCAACCAACCTTAGTACCGTCAATCACCCTAAATTCGCCTACTTTTGACACATTTTCGTTTGCTATTCTAGATATATGTAGTTTAGAACAAAATCAAATATACCAGTCACTTTCTTTTACATCAGGTTATCTAAAAAGAGAAACAAAGACATAAAATGTTAATTATTTCCATACTAAAATGGGTCGCAAATTCGCCTACCCTCATTTTTTCGGTCCCTGTAAGACGTGGAAATTGCGTTGTTAAAGAAGTTTAGTATAAAAGTTTTGCTTTAAACGAATTTAAACTCTAATGTTTCATAAACAAAGTCTAATTCACAAAAAATGGGGTAGGCGAATTTAGGCACGCTTTTGAACAATGCGCACATTAGCTCCATACATTAAGCGAGTTGTGGTTAGGGCTGCCAAAAATATTTTTTGTTGTAATATGCACCTACTACGTCGTCGTAGTCGGTCGCTGGCGCGAATGTAAAGCAAACCTAGTATGTATACCTATCCTACTGAAGTGTGTCTTTAAAATGAAACGATGGTTGAAAATATTTAAAAAAAATTAAGAAATTTTATTCATAAAAGTAGTACCTTATCTTTAAAAGTAAAGTTGTTCAATTATGTGTCACTTTAGTTTTTTAGCTTATAAAACACATTTAGATTCTTCAATAAATCTAACAAATATAGGTAGTTTTATAATTATAACATAAAACGTTCTAATAAAAGTCTTCAAAAAATCTTAACGGTATCTATTACCAATTCTAACTGTTTTTCGGTATACTTATTTTTATACGGTCGTCTGCTCCGCCGTTTTGTAATTTTGTGTTTTTTAGGCATCGCTATCTGAAATATAAATAAAAGCTTTCCATCACCATTCAAGCAAACAAAAAGGCGTACCTAGTACCCACCTACCATTTTAATTAAAAATATTTTTCAGTCATTAGATCACAACATGCAACAAAATCATAACCCTCTAATTTTGCAGTCGGGTAAGGAAACCAAGTGACAACCCTAAACCCAGGCGAATTTTGGAACTAACATGTCAGAAATTTTACCTCTAATTATTCAAATGCATTTTTTGTCACAACCACTTAACTTAGCTTATAAATTAATATATTGTTAGAAAGCCGGCAAAATTCAGTTTCGACTAATAACGGTGCTACTGGTCTTACCTCTTATTTTCTTCGGTTTCCAGATGAAGTTTTGCAGACCACTTATAAAACTTGCCTTGTTCGACTTTACTCAAAATGTGACTGTCATCTCATACCTGAAGTTTGCTACAATTCGATTGCAGAATGTTGCCATAAAAGAAAATTGTCTACTTATTGGTAGGTTTAGGAACCGTTATCTATGCTATAGTCCATGTTCTGACCATTTAAAAAAATCAGGCGAATTATGGTACACCAGGCGAAATTAGGGTGTTTGACGGTACGTCATGTCCATTCATGAAAGTAGGTACAAAATAATTGGGCACTTTCATAAAAAAATAACAAAAGATACGCACGATATCCTAGCACCTGCTCTCATCTTGCAAGGACATCAGTAACAGCCGGCTCCGCAGCAGCATCAGCAGAGTCCCTCAAATGGCGAAAATACGTGAATCTTGATCGAGGGTAAGTACCTATTTGAGCCGTTTGGAGTGGAAACTCTAGGTCCTTGGGGTCCTGGGGCACACGAAATATACAAAAACCTTACAAAACTTCTAACAGAGTCCAGGTGATCAGAATGCTGGCTTTTATTTTGGTAACGAATTTATCATTGCCAGTCAACGTGGCAATGCTGCCAGCATTCTGGGCACAGAGCCTTCTGGTGACGGCTTAGATTTTTAGAAAATAGATATGTATGTAACATATACTAATTGTAATTGTTTTATTTTGTTATAGTATGTGCCTCGTGCTCCTATGGCGAATAAATATATGAATATGAATGAATATGAATATTAAAGCTAGAGAGGGCTCAAATGATGGACCAAAGCCAGATGAATCTAGATCTACCTCATCCAACTAACACCAAAGTGCCTTCAAACGAGACAGATAGGAGCAAAGTACACAATCACCATGTCGCATTGTCCTCGGATGTCCACACTATATCGTGTGCTTTGAGCTGTTGACTCCTGTTGGATTTTGTGGTAACTATCTGGGCTGATTGAACGAGAGAAATGTTTTTAACGTAGATATATCAACGAAGAGGCCCCGGAGGGTTTTGAAATTTACCAAATGTTCACGGTTCACAGACATATGAAACGACGACCGACGACCTCTGTGGCGCGGTGGGCGAAGGCCTGCCTGCGACGCAGGAGGTTGCGGGTTCGATTCCCGCCTCGGGACAAATGTGTGTACGATCTGCAGACATTTGTTCAGGGTGTTCTGGTCGTTTTCTATGTATAATAAAAATATCTATCTATGTATTGTATTGTATTATGTACATCAGTTGTCTAGTACCCATAACACAAGCTCTGCTTACCTTGGGGCTAGATAATGCTGTGTGAATTGTCCAGCATTATTTATTTAATTTAATTTAATTATTTAATGAAAAGGAAACATAGGCATAAGTGAGAATATGGGTTCCCAATAGATGCTTTCTATCCTACTTATAAGATATCCTAAGAGGTCATTTTCTCGTCCATTTCATAATTTGTACCTATAATAATCACACAAAATGCTTCAGCCCCCCTAGCACGGGGATTGTTGTTTAGGGTAGAATAGACAATAATGACATCGCATCGACATACATTGCGTACATTATTGAAGTTGAAGGAATGCATTTCAAATAATTTACGCATTCGATGACGAAGTGACGTAATTTTTCTCTATTCTACCCACAGACCAGTTAAATCTAGATTCTACCCAAGACAACAATCCCCGTGCTAGGGGGGCTGGAGACCTGTGGTATGACAGACGTATTGAGATCGGTTCGGTATATCGGTATCGGTTCTCCTTCCAACCTCAGGTAAGACTTCAAAGAAAGATTCAAATACCAGATTGCAATCTCTAGCAAACAACCACCAAAACAATAGAACGATTATGAAGTGCAAGTATTAGATATTGTTTTTTTTAGTGCCACGTTCTTTGTTCTTCTTTACATGTCTAGTCCATCCCAAGGTTGCCTAGGAGAGGTCACTCATAGCGATAAGGCCGCCTTTCTACTTCGTCTACTCGTAGCATTTATTTCTGTACTGTTGTCTATGTTTTTGTGGTACAATAAAGTATTATTTATCTATCAAACAATTTACACGAACTTATCTCAAAATTCATAGACCGTCGATCGTCTATTTTATTACCAACAGCCAGGTAAGCTTAGTCCAGTTCGAACTGAAATAAAGGATTCATTTAAGCTCAGTAAATCTCGGGCAGTGCGCATTTCGAGCGAGGCGGCGCGCCACGCATCGTAGCCAGCTCTTTATGTGACATCGGCGGGTGTTTATACTCCCATAGAGCCAGGATTTACACTCTTTTGGCAAATACTTAGCGTGGAATAGCATAAGGCTAGAAATGGAGTGTATGTGCTAGTCTTAGTAGGTGCGAATAAAATGACGATGGGGCTCGGTAGCCTAAAGCAAAAATGAATAAAATGAAATAAAATTACCTTGTCTACCCTTTTTCTAAGCCCAACATTACAATAATATTAAACTAAGCCTAAAAAGGTGAAACTGTTGAAAGCATTTCTGGGAAGGATATGGCTTATGTATGAGTTATTCAAACGGAATTAACGATATAAAGCAATTCTTTTCTTAATTCAATAAATCGTTGACTCTTGGCAGGTACTTAGGTTCTGTACCTATTTTACTGTAAAGACAAAATACATTATTCTGGGAAGAATCTTCACAATAATTAAATCCGTGGACCAAAACAATCCTAAATAGTACAACTTGCGCGAAGGACATTTGCGCGTGAAGACAGTTGCGCGTCTAGACATTTTAGCATGGTACGAGGATCTACGTTTCAACATGTTTATCGTTATGGTATAAGTCAGAACGAGGATACCTAAACATATCTGAAATAATAAAATCTTCTACATAACGGTGAAAACTGCAACTCTTTGCGACGTCTATTTCGAGAGATATGCGGAGTGCTGTGATTTTTCACGCAAGTTTCCACTCGCAAGAAATGCCACTCGCACAACTATCTATTCGCGCAAATGTCTACTCGCGCGAAAGTTCACATGCGCTAATGTTATCTCGCACTCGCACAAATGTTCATCGCCTAAGTGTCGCGCAAATGTACTGACACTGAAACGAAATGATCGAAGTTCGGTAACGCAATATTAAATGTAACGTGTAACATACAATGTGTGTCACATTAATCACACTAATATTAAAAATACGAAAGTTTGCATGAATGGATGGGTGGATTGATGGTTGGATGTTTGTTACCTCTTCACGCTTCAACCGATCAGCCTGAAATTTTGCATAGATGTCGCTTTAAGCTTGGAATTAAACATAGCCAACTTTTTATCCCATAAAACCCATAGGATAGAAATAACGTTTAAAAGTTTCCATAGAAAAACGTGTGCGAAGCCGCAGTCAAAAACTAGTATGTCAAATAATGAAGTGTCTTGAAGTTACAATACTCACCTCATTCTGGGGGCACAGCAGTGCGCCCGCTAAGTCGAGTAAAAAAGCGGCACGGGGGCGTACCATCCTTTTCTCGAAGCAGTTCAGGCTATATGCGACTCCCTATAACTTCGTTGTTAAATTTTTATCATCGTTAAGATAAAACGTAAAAATCTTGCAATAAACAACACAACGGCACCAAGAAATACTGCAAATGAAGTCCACAAATCTCTATAGCAATAGCAGTCTAATGTCTAACAACATTAGGACTGAGACAGCGTGACTACCGCCGGTGCTACTCACGTGCTACGGGGCTGGGACACACTGAAGCTATCCGAACCGTCTATCTAAAATTTAACATCTTGGACCCTGTCACCACAAAGTACCTGCACACATGTATTATAAATAAAAACAGTCTACAAAAGTATTCATCAACATTAAACAGTTAAAACAAACTGCTGTCACAAAAGATAGATTATGGATATTGTCATTCAACAATTTTCTCGATTTTAAAGCTATAAATGAACTTATAATGTTAGTTGATAAGCATAAACGGTAGTGCTTTCACGCATACAAGCACGTATATGAATAGGAAAATTAGACTTATTTGTCGCATTTATTGGCTACACTGCGTTTGTATTGCCATTCTAAGCTTTCTTCTTCGGAGTAAGTTTAAAAATTATTAGATAACCTTTTGCAATGTGTGAGATAGTCCAAAAGAAATGCCTGCCCCGAATACGACCGTTTTTACCTCGAACCTCCATAGACTGTTGATGCATTACCTTGTGGAGGCTGGAAACAATAATTATGTAGTTTTCAAGATTCACGATTCGATTTGCTTTCAGTGTGCCTTGACCCTAACTAAGGTAGGTACGGGTGTTGCCACAACCTCAGTAAGGCTCACTCGGATGTACCTACATTGTACAATTCCTACCTTCGCAAGGCTGTGGTTTTGCAACAAGCTAGCTCTGTTTGTCTCTACATTTCTAGGATTTCGCTCCAGTTAATAAAGACTGAGAAGATTGAGGAGACAATGAATTAGATTCTGAGAATGCTAGTTTTTCTTTTAGCTGTAAGAATAAGAAAATATTTTACTTTTACTTAGAAAAATGGTACCTAAGTAAATTATTAGAACGCTACGCTGTTCATAATCTCAATCACTTTGCGAAAGCTCACGAACAACGTCCAAAGAAAATTAACGCTTATCACGTTATCACAAATTCCATAGAATTATAGTACCTAGAAATGAATAAGCTTTTTTTTGGAATACCCTAAGATTATAAAAAAACTAGTTAAGTAGGTATATATAATTAACATCGTACAATATCATTTCATACAAAAGGCGGGTATCAAGTTGTGTTTGTTGACCAAACATTCGACACACGTCGAGTAACGAGCACCAGAACGCAAGCTGGCTACATACTGGCCACTTACAGAACACTGAACATAGTTATGAACTGCTAAATCTTTTGAAATAAGAACCTGTCTAGTGCTCACACCGGATTTCCGGGAAACTTCTAACTGAATGGGTTGTATACGAACTTCGTAAAGCAAAAGTTGCCTCACAAGAGATTCGCTAAAGTCTTGCTGACCTGATTTAGACCCTTTCTCTGGAATTTATGCTACTTATAATAAATAGCGTGAGCTAATTTTCTTACCAATGAATATTCTAGTGTCTGAGAAAAAGTTGTGGGCAGGAAAAATTTAAAAAATAAATTGGCATGCCCAGTTAGCCTACCTAAGTTACCAAGCGGGTTATCTAATTTTATGCCGGGCCCACTCAACCGCTTTTGAAATTGCTATTCCTGTTCCGACATAACATAAAAATAAGACCAATTTTCTGGAAAACGTCGACAATAACATCGTCTGTAAACGTAGCTTTCTTGTTTGTTTGGGAAACATCACGATTTTCTATTTGATTGTTTACCGTGAAAGAAATCAAAGGGACTCCAAATTTTACCCTCCTTTGCAAAAGTAATTCTAGGAACGTTTCATAGTCACAACAGAACTTGTTATAAACTGTAGTTGGCAGTAGAAATGTCTTGTTTATGATACCTCCGGGAATAAACCTGAACTGGAATACCCAACTACCTAATGCATATAAACCAATATACAATATTTACTCAAGAATTATAGAGTTTCACCAAACACACACGTTATCAAAAGGCATCATAGTAACCGCTAAACAACGCTCCTCGACTTTTTTCTCTCGATTGTTTGAAACAAAAACTCGGTGATTAATAGACGCGACTGTCCACTAGGCCTGATAATTTGGCCTAAGAATTGCGATCAGCGCTTCTTTCACGTGGTTCACCAGAGGACAAGAAGTTTGACGATTATCGTACACACTGATGGACATTGGACTCCTCTGATAAGCTTTATGTTGTGTGGATTATCCAGAATTATTTATTTATAATTTGGGGGTAATGTCATTATTCCAACGCTGGGCATGCAGGTTGTAGACTTCGGTGGTGGACCTGTTCTGCAGAGGGCGCTGCTGAAAATAATAATAGTTTATTATTACACCCTGATTGCGTCATCTACACGTCGTCGCCGTAATCAAATGAAAAACGTGTCATTAGATAGGCGTGTATATTGTATGTATGTTAGTTTTAAAGTATATGTATATATCACTTTGGACTGTAGCTTAAGTTAAATTAGATCTGTAACTTTTCTATGGTCTGAAATAAATGAATATTATTATTATTATTATAACGGAGTAGGCTCATTATTTGTTAACTGCGGGCGTATCTAGGTAATGCCAGATGGAAATACAGCTCTGAAACACAGACCCAGGCTAGGGCTTCTATCTACACGAACCGCGAGACCGCTTTTACATGGTTTCTATGACCTTCTTGCACCAATCTGCTACTCAAACTCTACTAGGCACTTATCTGAATCTTTTCCATTTCTTCTCTCTGTCATCCTCTAGAATTCATCCAACGTCCAAACAATAGACGCTTGAGATTCGCATAGAGTAGAATAGGCGCATTGCAAAGGATTAATAAGGTTTCATGCTGAAGACAGGGCGCTATGGCGCTCATTAGTGAAGGCCTATGTCCAACAGTGGACTACTATAGGCTGATGATGATGATGAATAAGGTTTTAACTCCGACAATTATATGTAATGAAGCACAATAGCACTTCATAAAATCAAGCTTATGTCAATGTCAAAACTGAGTGGACATCTGTCACCCGAAACCAGAGAAAGAAGCTGAAGTAGAGTTGAAAATTGAAGAGTCATTCGACTGAAAAAACTTGGAATTACTTGTGATGTGAATAACAATAAATGACCTGAAATATTCTGCAGAAAGAGGATCATTCCAATAAATAGTGTGAAATAATAGCTTTAGATGTAGTTTCTTTCAGGTATTTGGTGTTTTATAAATCTATCTTGTTCTTTTTGTTGTACCTTTTGTTAGTAATAAAACTCTATTCTTTCAGAGCAACGCAGCTAGTTATTATTTCGCCCAACCAATCGATTATAAAACTACATCTTTACACGGCTATTACGCCAAGAAACCATGGAAAAACTATGCTTTGAATTCAAGGTGAAAGCAAGTGAGGACCCAAAGTCTAACATTATTTGCATAACGTCGATAAAGAATTCGGATCAACAAACATTCTCACTACCAGAACGATTACAACCTGTAACACTACACGAGAAGGTGTTGGAAACTCAAGCTTTTCAAAAAGTAAAAACTACACTAAAAAAGAGACATGACAAGAGACAAGTTTGGATTCCTATAACATCGGAGATGAAAGGTATTTATGTGGATGAAGATGGAAATATGCAATTTAAAGAGTATCTTTTGGAGGAAATAATACCAGAGACACATGCTCCTGCTGCGGGGATTTCCGAGGAGGCATTATCAAGAATATTAAAGAACTTTGCAGAAATAAAGAAAGACACATCGAAACCACAGACTATCAAAAACATAGTGGAGAAATTTGTAATAGATAAATTTACTAGAAAAACTTCAAATGTTTCCCAATGGATGGACATTTTTGAATCAGAGTGCAACCGGTTCGAGATAGAAGAAGACACAAGAAAAATTGAGACCCTTAGATTTTATTTAGAAGATTCTTGTCTTGACTGGTACAGTTCGATGCTTATAAAGTACACAATTCATTCAGATTGGCAAATTTGGAAAGATAATTTTTGTGAAACTTACGCGGACAAAGGTTGGTCACCCGTCAGGTATGCAATGTGGTACAAATATAGACAGGGGTCATTATTGGAGTATGCAATAAAAAAAGAGAGGCTTTTGTTGGAAATAAATAGATCAATGGATAAAATAACTCTAATAGATCTAATCGCTACAGGATTGCCCAATTTTGTAGCTGATAGAATCGATAGGAACAACATAAAAGAATCTAAAGACTTATTTAACATTATCAGAGGTCTAGAACATTTAGTAAACAAAAAATATACTGAAAAGAAGATAGGAGTTTTTGAAAATAAAATAAAAGATAAATATGAAAAATTACCATGTAAGATTTGTGAAAAAGAAAACAAAGGGAACCGATATCACCCTGAATCCTTGTGTTGGTTCAAAAACAAAAATATCGAAAGACCAAAAAGAGATCAGATAAGGAATGTAAACAATACGGAGTTGGAAACCGAATTAAATGAAATTAATCCAAAAAACTTGTAATTCCACCATTAATCAAGGTTAAGATTTTAATAAACGACTCCTTAGAAACTAGTGGGATTTACGATTCAGGATCAAATGTATCATTAATAAATTCTAGATTATTGTCCTTGAAGAGTAATCCTGAAAATACAGATTATTCTAAAAATGTTAATTTAAAAACGATTAATGGTGTAGAAAAAAGTAAAGGAATAGTGACACTAAAGATAAAGATTTTTGATATCGAAAAAAACATGAATATTTTCGTGGTAAATGGGGAATCTTTTGATTATGATTTCTTGATAGGGTTAGACTGCATAAAAGATTTTAATCTTATTCAAAATGAAAAACTACAGATTAAACAAAACTTAAATAATCACAAGTCAGAAGAAATGAATGACAATAGGATAACCGACTTAGAAAAAACAATAGATAAATGTAAAATAAACTATAATGAACACATAGAAGAAAAAAATTTCAACATTACGGTAAATCACTTAAATCAAAAACAACAATCAGAAATAGAAGAGTTGATATGCAAGTACAAATCACTCTTTGCAAAAGATAAATATGATATAGGCACGGTGAAGGGCTATGAAGCACACATTGATTTGCTGATAGATAGATATTGCAGTAAAAGACCGTATAGATGCACAATTGAAGATAAGAAAGAAATAGAATTACAAATTGGAAAATTGTTACAAAAAAATTTGATTGAGGAATCTTATAGTCCGTTCGCTGCTCCTGTAACTCTAGCATTTAAAGGAGATGAAGGTAAGAAATCAAGACTATGTATAGACTTTCGTGAGTTGAACAAAATTTTAGTTCCTCAAGCACAACCATTCCCACTAATCGAAGATTTAATGATCAAAACAAGAAATTGTAAGTTTTTCTCAACACTAGACATAAACTCCGCATTTTGGTCAATTCCTTTAAAAGTCGAAGACAAATATAAGAGCGCATTTGTTACCCAAGATTCTCATTTCCAATGGACTTGTTTACCATTTGGCTTAAAGACTTCTCCTGCAATATTCCAAAGAATATTAAGCAGCATAATTAGAAAACATAGACTATCAGATTTCACTGTAAATTATATTGATGATATTTTGGTATTTTCTACAACATTCACCGACCATATTAAACACTTGTCATTGTTGTTAGAAGCCATTGCAAAGGAAGGTTTTAAATTAAAATTTTCAAAATGTAACTTTGCGCAAGACTCCGTGAAGTATTTAGGTCATATAATAAAGAATAATACAATAACTCCACTAAAGGATAATTTAAAAGCTATAAAAGAGTTCCCAGTCCCAAAAACACAAAAAAACATTCGTCAATTCTTGGGAAAAATTAATTTTTATGGAAAATATATACCTAACATATCAATAATATTAGATCCTTTGCATAATTTGTTGCGAAAACGACAGCAATTTATTTGGTCTAGAAGTTGTCAGGAATCGTTTGAGAAAATAAAAAATCTACTTTGTTCAAAACCAATTTTGGCTATCTTTGACCCGGATCTGCCTATATACATACATACGGATGCTAGTATGCAGGGTATAGGTGCTGTTTTAAAACAGCCACAAAATAATGGAGACTTTAAACCTTGTGCGTATTTCTCAAGAAAATTAAACCAATACCAGAAAAATAAAAAAGCTATCTATCTAGAGTGTTTAGCAATTAAGGAAGCAGTAAAATATTGGCAGCATTGGCTCATGGGAAAAAGCTTTACAGTTATTACAGATCATAAGCCTTTAGAAAAAATGAATATCAAAGCCAGAACAGATGAAGAACTAGGAGATCTTACATATTATTTATCACAATTTAACTTCGAAGTAATCTATTCTCCTGGAAAATATAACTTAGAGGCAGATAGCTTGAGTAGAAATCCTGTATTAGAGCCAAACGAAAATCAAAATGAATTCTTAAAAATAGTAAATTTAATTAAATTAGAAGATATCCAAAATGACCAAAAAACAAATGAAGATATAATACATAGTAACAATAAACTAACTTTGAGAGATAACATATACTATAAGAAACTTGGCAAAAGAGAAAAGATAGTTCTATCTGAGAAATTCAGTAAAGTATTTATAGAAAACATTCATAATTTATACTGCCACATAGGAATACAGCAAATGAAAAATAAAATTAAACCATTTTATGAAGCTAAAAACTTAACAGCCAATATAAAAAAATTATGTGAAAATTGTGAAATTTGCATAAAAAATAAGTCTAGAGGCAAATATAAGTTTGGATTAATGTCTCACTTGGGTCCTGCTACCTACCCATTTGAGATAGTTTCAATAGATACCATTGGAGGATTTGGTGGTTCCCGCTCCACAAAAACATATTTGCACCTACTAGTAGACCATTTTACTAGATATGCATTTATCTTAACTTCAAAGACGCAAAATTCAACAGATTTCATCAAGTTAGTTGAAAAAGTAAATAAAGAAAATAAAATTGACATAATTCTATCCGATCAATATCCTGGTATAAATTCAAAAGAATTTAAAAACTTTTTAGACACACAAAATATATCTATTATCTTCACTGCCGTTAATGCACCATTTTCGAATGGTCTGAATGAAAGACTAAACCAAACACTTGTTAATAAAATAAGATGTAAAATAAATGAAAAAAAGGATAATAAACTAGCCTGGACAACTATCGCCCATGAATGTACCCTAAAATATAATGAAACTGAGCACACTGTAACAGGTTTCTCTCCTAAATATCTATTAGAAGGTAAAAACGTTGATGTTTTACCAAATGAATTAAAAAAACAAGTAACACATAATGATTTATTGCAAGATAGAAAAATTGCACTAATAAATACGTTTAAATCACACAACTATAATAAGAAACTCTTTGACAAAAACAGAATAAAACACGAGTTCAAAATAGGAGACTTAGTTTATGTTGAAAACGGAAATCGGTTAAACAGAAAAAAATTAGACGAGTTAAAAATTGGCCCTTATGAAATAATGGAAAAATTATCTAATTCAATATATAGAATAAACACTGGGTTTAAGTCAAATATTTACCATGTTACAAAACTATTGCCTTTAAAGATGTAAAGGTGTTTCTTGGGGGGGGGAGATGTAATGAAGCACAATAGCACTTCATAAAATCAAGCTTATGTCAATGTCAAAACTGAGTGGACATCTGTCACCCGAAACCAGAGAAAGAAGCTGAAGTAGAGTTGAAAATTGAAGAGTCATTCGACTGAAAAAACTTGGAATTACTTGTGATGTGAATAACAATAAATGACCTGAAATATTCTGCAGAAAGAGGATCATTCCAATAAATAGTGTGAAATAATAGCTTTAGATGTAGTTTCTTTCAGGTATTTGGTGTTTTATAAATCTATCTTGTTCTTTTTGTTGTACCTTTTGTTAGTAATAAAACTCTATTCTTTCAGAGCAACGCAGCTAGTTATTATTTCGCCCAACCAATCGATTATATATAATATAATTTATTTTTGATGTTTCTACAACAAAAGCGAATTTGAGTACGTAAGTCTAAAAACAAGAATTCGTGAACGAATAGCGAACCTAACCAAGTCGAATTAAATTAAGTCTACTGGGTCAATCCAACTGAACTGCATAGCAATCCGATTTCTGGTTGGGCGGGTAATATTCAATTCCTACGCTGTGCCCATCTTCCTATCTTCAGGCCATTTGTAGATAGGAGGGCTAGCATGACTTGCAAACTGTGAAAAAAAAAACAGCCACCGCGCTGTTCCATTGCAAGTTAATGGTCTTCCATCCCCTTTTACTTCAGATATTCTTTGAGCTAGAACCAAATTAAGTGACTAGGAACTTCAAAATAGTTAATCTACTCATTCAAGTGCGTATAAAGAATGAATCCCACTAATATTATAAATGTGAAAGTTTGGGTGGATGGATGAATGGATGGATGTTTGTTACTCAATCACGCCAGAAAGGCTGAAGGCTGAACGAATTTGGCTGAAATTTAGCACAGAGATAGATTGATTACTCCATAGAAAGCAATAGTCTGGAATGGCCTCTGTGCTATTCCAGACTATAGCTTTTTAAGGAGGCTTTTTATCCCGGAATTCCCCACGGGAATGGTAACTGCGCGAGTGAAACTGCGAGGCGCTGCTAGTTACCAATATTTTAAAAGAGAAAGTTTGTTATGCTTTGAGTTAGATTATAGTCTGGAATAGCACATACACTTTTATCCCAGAATTCCCACGGGAACGGGAACTACGTGGGTGAAACCGCGAGGCGCTGCTAGTACTTTATATTATGAATTCGAAAGTAACTCGGTCTGTCTGTCTGTTACCTTTTTAAGCCTAAACGGCTGAACGGTTCACAATGAAATTTGGCAGGGAGGTTAATGGTATCCCAGAGCAGACATCGGCTACTTAAAAAGCGCGTGCGAAGCCGCAAACAGCAGCTAGTAAGAAATAATCCTAAGAATGTTTTCAATTTCTCTGAAACGGGTCTGCCATGTTGATATTTAACCCTCTAAGCCTCTCCGTTCTGGAATCTAGCTCGGAGTTGTGACACCCGAAATAGGTCAAGAGGCCACATTCACTGTTGCACAGTAATTTGTACTATAGAACAAGCTCTTGGCTGTTCCGACATACATTTTAATTTAACTGGAAACGCTACGAATTCGTGCATCTGATATTTTGCGCTCATAAATGTTCGCCGAAATTTTAGGTCAAAAGGGAGCTGGAACTCCGGGATATTTCAAATTTTTTACAGAATACGAGTTTGATAAAATATTTATTAAAATGTAATCTCTACCTACTTAAATTCTCGTGAAATAACATCAAAGGGTTTATCATTTACAAAAAAATAACAGGAAAAATCCATAAAAAACAAAAATATCGCACAAAATGGCGATCGAACTGCCGCCGGTTAGAATAGTAAGACCCCATCCAAAATATTAATCCAAAATACTATGAAAGCCCCCCGACGATTTCCATCGGAATCTCAATTCTGCCAAAGATATGGCTTTATGTTCAGTGCTCCAAATGCATTCTCAAGGGGTGAGGGGCGACGAGAATCAACGCAATTGTGAGGTTCACCATGTCCTCCTGATATTTGCAGCAAATAGATTACAAATACAATACAAAATGTTTTTTTCATTATTAAAGGATATAAAGTCTTAATAATAGTAGAAGACACCTTTTAAATTCTAAAGGTTTCTTGGTCGCTTCTTTACTTTGGTCTACATACCGAAGCGACAGAAATCAAAAGTACCACTTTATTTCCGTGTCAGTGTTTTATTTTAAGAATTTGACCTTTTCTAAGTGTACATTTTTGTATTTATGGAAATAAAGAATTTTAGATTTTGATTTTAAGTATTATGGAAACACTTGTGTCAGGTGTCTTCGCTCTTCCACGTTTTAAATTGTGTATTAGATTTGAAGGCTTATAAAACATATAATAATTATTATAAAACATTACAAAACAATATAAGTTTTTTCAAAGTAGGTAAAAATTAAGTAAGTATAAATATAGTTGAGGGTAGGACACAATAACTAAATAAAGTTATTGTTAGAGACGCCATAGTCTGTGACAATAAGTTTTAACTTTTAGTAGATTGAAAGCGTATGTACCTACACTAAGGTTTTTTTTCAGTTGCTCTCGTATTTTGCGCGTCAACGCGAGCGATTTTTCATAGAGCGACTTGTCAGCTAGGACGTGGCCTCGGGCTATGGGGTCAATAAGCGTTAGGGGTAGAAAGTTCCTTTCCGATCACCCCTTACAACTGTCAACGCGAGTTATTCACCCCATGTCAACTAGGGTTAAAAAGTTATCGCCGTGACTCAATAGGAAAAATAAATATCGAAGTTACGCAAACTTGGATTTTAGAAAAATAAATTGGTTTTCGACCTTTATTTATAGCTTATCCAGGGGTATCTAGTACGAGGGTTTTGAACTTTTGAATACCCCGGCTTTTCCCGGGAGAGAGGGGATATTCGCCAATCTGCTTGTTGTGTTCGATAGATAATATTTTCTGAGAATGCTTCTTGCAGGTTTTGATTTCCCAGAACAGTATTGGATGCTGAATAACAAGTACCTACCTGAGTTCATAAAAATAACAATTGGAAATTCTGCTCTACAATTTAGCTTTCGTCGATTCAAGTGAGTAAAAGATATTCTTTCCAAGACTTGGTACTGAAAACCATGGTTTTCAGTTAAATTGTAGAGCAGAGCAGTATATATACATATATCCAAAGTAAATTCAGTAGAATCGTTCCCATCACGCCGATTCCCTTAGAGTCGATTCCCGCAACGTCGACTCTGTCCACCTCCTTCAAAATGGTCCCTAATTTGGCCATGTAGCAATATTCCGCCTTCGATGTATACGAATATTCTTGTTACCTCTATTACGTTGCAAAACGTGCCTCAAAAAGCTGAAATACAGTAGAAATACCACCACCGTGTGAACAAAACACAATTCCTAAGATCCTTCCAGTTAATTGTAGAACATAGGCTACACCGTTCATAAATCTGAGTCGACTTAACGTCGGCACAGTGAAATATTAACCGCACGCCCGTTTTGACGCCCAGAACTACAGTTAAATAAATATCATAAGGCCTGGGAGGCTATCGTAAATAATAAATGGATGATTGTTAATACGATTGCCTTGGGTAATGAATAATCGGTAGAACAATGACTGATGAGTTGAAATTGCGAATCGTTAAAAAGGTATAGTTAAAATCTATTAGGGTTAGTGTTTGTTTTTACTTCGGTAAGACCAGATAGATGTGAATGACAAAACATTAAACATTGAGTAGAGCAGTTGCTCCAGCCTGCAGCACCTCTTGTTTTAAGAACCTTCTTCACCAAGAAGGGGCACTGAGCCCACCGGCTCAGTGCATCTACCCGATGCACATTGTGATTGAGAAAACATTATTAGAGTAGATCACCTCTTGTTTTAAGAACCTTCTTGGTAGGTTCAGTGCATCAACTCGATGCACTGAATTGTGATTGAAAAAACATTATTAGTGGAGAGTACCTCTTGAATTCATAAATACGTGTATAAAGTGTTTGCCTTTGTGTGCCAATAAATAAATTTCTTTTCTTTCTTTTTCTTTCTTTCTTGTTTTAAGAACGTTCTTGGTAGAAGTTCATAAAAAGTTGTCGTAATGATATCCTTTCGTACAATTTTTAGAGGAAGTACTTACACTTATTTTTTATGTTTTTGGGTTTATATTTCCTACACCAAGCAAATGTAAGGATAGTAAACGTCCGCCATTGTGTACAATTTCACCATCAGATATGCTGAAATAGGCCATAAAAACTAGTACATTGGGCCCCCTGAAGCTGCCATTTTCGCAATAAAACTGGAAAGCTAAATATTTTAAGCAATTTTAGACTCTCTCCCCTTGAATTTATGAATCTGTGTAGCCAGGAAGGGAGGTTTAGCATCAATCAGGGATTTAGAATGGTAATCTTGTTTCCCTATTTGTGCTGTGAAGTTCCCCTAGCAAGAACAACCCGCGACCAAAAGTATCGAAATGCTTAGAATAAAAACGATGGTTGAAATTTCGTAGCGTGTCCAGGCAGATGATTCTTCGAGATTTTTGCCCAGCAGATCAAAATACAAAACAGAGCTCTATCACAATAATTTAAATTATGTGAAATTCTTTGCAGGGCTTTCATTCCCTAATGATGCAAGAATCGTTTCTGATACCATACTAAAAGCTTTAAAAACCAATGCGACACCTAAAACGAGAGCGTCCACGAGAGCTACTGCCGACAGTCCACGAGAGCTACTGCCGACAAACTGTTTCACAGTTTGGCAGAAATTAAATAAGGAAATGTACCTACTTTAAGTTGATAATAAATAAATAAAAAAAAAAAAAAAAAAAAAATATTTTATGAAGTGTTATTCTTCGTGGTCCCACCGTTAGAATCGATCCCTCCCACTCAGCCCATAGATGTTGTAATAATCAACTAACTAAGAGACCCTTCCAGAGGATGGCAGTAGCTTCCTCTTTGTATTTTGAACATCTCAACTGCGATCACCAATCCGCTAGAAGAACGTGGTGATTTTGGAAAAATTCCCCATGGCATACGTTTAGCTGAGGACATTTGTTAGTTAAGGAGAAGATAAGGGAGGTAGATACATCGATAGATAGAGAATTCTTTAATCATCACCTTAACAAAAGAAAAACATATTGTATGAAATTAAAGATGCTTAGAGCAATGGATCCGTCAAACCCATTTCTTCCAGGTAACCAGAGAGGAAGGAGGAGGTAGGTCTAATAGGGCTGATGATGATGATGATTCTGCATTGATTAGTACATTTCCCGTTGGCGGTGTACGACCACAATTTTCTACGAAGGAGCAAGAATATATCTAATCGACTAAGCCTATAGTTTTGCACTTTGGATAACAAGTCAACTATTAAAAGATGATTAACAGGTTGATAAGAATGATAAAACCGTTTATCTTGGGTTTTTCCGATAGTCTACAAAGTGTCTGCACGTAGACATCTTGGTTGTAGATATCTAATCGTACAAATTAATAAAACATTCTAATAAATTGTTTTATTAGGTTTAAATTAGATACTCATAAAAAAAAAGAGAGAAACACTAAAATATATCTACCGACCTTCTTAGAAAAAAAAAGTACGACGGAATATAACGCACACGCTTACAGTTGGAAAAGTAACCATAACTAGATTTAATATAAGTCCATTAAAATCCTCGTAAGTTCAACTTTAAGTCTGCAGTTAGGTCAATTGTTTCAATTGTAAATTCTATTTTTAATTTAATTCTATTACATGATTGTAATTTTCTTTATTAATAAAGAATCTATTTGCTTAAGTTAAATAAATTAAATAATAAATATAATTTTTATTACACACAGAAAATACCCAGAAAATCCGGAACCAATATTTGCAGATAGTACAAACATTTGTCCAAAGGCGGAAATCGATATCGCCACCTCCGGCATCGCAGGTGGACCATCATCGCCAGCCGCGCCATAGCAATCGTCAAAGCTAGAAGTTATTGTACTTACCATTTTTTTTACTAATCTAGCAATTTTTCCTCGCTTCATGGCCATATTGTTCGTATAATCCACATGATAAATGTGCGCTCAAACCAGTTTACAGTTTAACTGAAACTGAAGCCTCCAATGATGGATAGTCTCGACATTGACCCGGATCTTTTACACTATTCAGGCTCGTTAACCCTAGTCGATCCTCTGGAAAATGATTGAATCAACATGATTGGTCAAAAGCTACTGAATAGAATGGTAAATAACGATCAACTCCAAATATGGCGGAACACACAACATTCAAAAAGTTTACAGACGCTTAGTTTTTTAGTTTTTTGTAGTGTTTGAGCCATTTGGAGTGGAAACTCTAGGTCCTGGAGTCCTGGGGCACACGAAATATACAAAGACCTTACAACCTTAAAACTTCTCAGAGTCTACAAGTGATCGGAATGCTGACTTTCGTTTCGGTCAACGAATAAGTATTGCCATTCAACGTGGCAATGCTGCTAGCATTCTGGGCACTTCGCCTTCTGGTGATGGCTTAGATTTTTAGGCAATAGATATAAGTGTATAAACTAGTTGTAATTGTTTTATTTTATTTTGTTATTGTAATGTTAATAATTAATAAAGTTTATTGACTAATGGAACTGGATAGTTGTTGGAACGGTACTATGTAAAAAATCGAAAAATACATTCAAATAAATCAGAGTCGCGCCTTTTCGTAGAATTCAGAATATCTATCGCAGGCATAGATTGATAAAAGTAAACTATTTATAAATTTTATGAACGCGAATTAAACTAAAGATTTGTGCGATTGTTATTCGAGTTTACGGTTAGGTACTGTAAAGTTTACAACCCGCATAAATCGCTGGGTTTATTCATCGTCTCTCAACCATGAAACAATAAACTTCAGGCCTTTTCTCCTACGTCATAAATATCACATTACTATAAGTGGAGCTAATAAAATTTTAACGATATTACCTCATAATGCGGGGATTTGGATTTGGATTGGTCCTAGGAGCGCAATTTAACCACAACAATCTTATAATAATAGGTACCTACTGCGGTAAGGTTTAAGGGAAGTTATTATTTTTTCTCCTATGACGAAGTTTTTACCTAGCGCGTTACGTTAACGTGACAACAACAACCAACGCAGCTTTACGTTGCGGTCGCAGACCTTTAATTAAGTATTATATGATTATTTTATAATTTCTTTTTTCAAGTGCCACTGTCTTTTTTGTTCTTACATGTCCAGTCCATCCCAAGGTCGCCTGGAAGAGATCGCTCATAGCGATAAGGCCGCCTTTGTACTTCTTCTCGTAGCATTTATTTCTATACTGTTTTCTGTGTTTGTGTGGTACAATAAAGAATTGTCTATCTATCTATCTACCTTTTTCAGTACTTCCATTGCACTCTTGAGATTGTAGACGTGATACACCTAAGTCCACTTCCCAGCTGTGAGTTTCTTAAAATAATTAGACAGATCTTCAAACAATACGACTGCCAGTTCAAGGACTCTAGTTTAAGACTCCAACTTAAGAAATTGAACCTGTTCCAGCCAAGTTTACTCATGTTACCTCTACAAACCTGACGTGACCACGAAATACAGCACTACTCACGCGAATCTTTAACTTATTTTCTATAGAATAGGACACTTTATCCAGTGTAGGGGTTGAGAGGAACTTCAGAACTTCATTAAGACGCTACGGTTCGGCTGTAGGTACCGGTCAAAGTTGGGTTCTCGAGCATGCTCCAGCACCTTTGGATGTTGCTAACTAAAGATATATCCGATGCTTCGCTTGAGATATTTCTTCGGCTTAGCAAGTTTTATCCGCTCCGGTCAGACTTTTGCATTAGGAAGTTGGCAAGTTGGTTTCTTTCCCAACTGTAATGTGTAGTCTCTTGAGTGTTCTTGCGGAAGTAAGTCGGATTTCCAGATTAATATTGCGAGCTCGGTTTTTCTTATTGAATTTCTGTTCCGCGATGTTTTTGCTCGTCGTCCTATCCGAGCAGCCAACTTTAGAAGGTATATCTATCTACAATTCAAAATGTAGATATTATATTATATTTTCTAGAAAATCTTTCATATAGACTTCGTACAATCCTAGTTAGTATATCCTAGTTGCATTTTTACCGAGTTCAGGAGGAGGTTCTATATTTGGTTGTATGTATTTTTGTCAATTGTTAAAGGACCGATTTAAAAAAAATGGCTAATGCATAGAAAATAATCCAGAATTGATACCATAAATGTTTTTCCAAGGGATACGTATTTATCCCGTCAAGCTTAAAAACAACATAAAACTTTTGAAAAATCACGACTTAATTCAACAAACTTGATGATGTCTTCGCCATTTTAAATAGATCAAACTCATAAAGGACCAATATGAATTTGACCCTCGAGGAATTGATATGTGCACCGTAAAACGTATCTTTAACATCATCATAATTTTCACAATCACTGGTCACAAATGGTTTAGTAGCAACGGGCATAAACAAGAGTCTTTTCTTTCGTCGTTTCATCCATGAGTCATCCATCACTCATCACATCAAACTAAATTAGACTCTAATTTTAAATAGATGTCGCCACTTGAAAATTTAAATCGCGCTATCGAAGTGTTCTTTCCAAACCCATCTTCACTTTTTTTTGACCTTTGTTATGACAAAGCTCATAAAATAAAATAAAATTTGACGTTCGTCCAATTTGTAAACATCATAAACAACATCAGTTCTCATAATTTCTAAATTTAGATCTGGTATTCGTAAATTATTGTTCCTAACAAGAGCGTTCGACCCAAGAACAAAGAACGCTTCCACTTATTGAATAGGTAGGTATCGTTTAAAAGAATTCTTTTCGCATAGTTCCGATAAAGAGGAGCTACGAAACTTCAAATTAAGATTCTTTGAGTTCTTTGAGGCCACGGCCGCACTACAAGATCGTAGCTTGGATGGTAGTTGTTAAAAAATATTATGAAAATGTACGGGACCACGTCTAGGTAAGTTTGCCTGGATGTAGCGAGTTTTTTTAAATTTCGAGTTTTATCAGGTTGTTGTTCATACGCTGATTGAATAATCAATAACCAAATCTTTGGTCAAATAGTTATATCTCGTGCCGTATCGATATTGACAAGATAGTAATTTATTAGTTCATTACGGATGTAAGCAGGTCAACTACGAACCTTATTTGTGTTGGAAGAACACCAACGTTTAATGAATATCGTAAAATAATTGATAATTTAATTCTAAGATGATCAGCGTACAAATTTCAGCTCATAACTCGCTTAGTAGACTTTCACAAATTCTGATTTCAACTTTTACAATTATCTTAGAAGTTTCAGGCATACTGCTAGACGTATTTAAGATTTTTATGATCGGACCCTCACACCACACGCACACAACAACCCGCTGTTGGTAGGCCACGTGTAACAATAGAAGCAACCCGGTAAGCTACCATCGACCGAAGTAACCAGCCAACCTAGCCGCCTACCTTGCAGTGCGGCCGTGGCCTTAGAGCCGAGGGAATAAGATTAATGAAGGTGCCACCTGAGGGTCTAACGATCCGGTCGGAGGGGACTGTAAATAGGAAAGGAGATAATTTTTTACTAACATTTTTTTTGTCAGTCAATTTTGTACCTACAGTTTTTTTATAAATCACCTGCAAATGCTTGAAAAATTATCTGGATCACAGATTTGTAAGTATAGTACTAAAGATCTGGATGCTAGCTGACCCGACAGACGTTGTCCTGTCATTCAATTCAAACTGACAACCGACAGTTATTTGGGGCACGGATGTTGAGTTACAATACAATACAAAATTCTTTATTGTACACCACAAAATAAAGCTAAAAGAAACAGATATAAACATTAAACATAATAGTACAATGGGCGGCCTTCTCGCTTAGCAGCAATTTCTTTCAGATAACCGTGGCAGAAAAAGTTTTAAAGCTGATAATTCAAAATGTAGTTAACAATTTTTAGAACCGAACACGATGACCAGCTATCAGTCCACAAGCTTGGTATAGAAGTAATTTTTTTTTGTACAATTTTTTTAGATAGAAAGATTGACTGATAGACAGATAGATAGAGACATATAGACAAACAGGTAGACAGAGAACTAGACAGACAAACACATAGACATAATTATAGACAGACAGATCTTAGACAGACAACGCATAGACAGACAGAGTTACTTTCGTGAGTCCAGAGTTTATTTTATGTTATAAGTATAGATAAATATGTATGGATAGTATGGATGGATTTGGTAAGTACTTAACATTTTAAAGAGCTCTGCTGTACAATGTTGAATAAAATGTCTTAAACACCCCCACAAGCTTCTTCGTTCTGACAGGGCTTCGAAGACGTATCTAACAAGATAAGTACAATATTATACGTTCCAACTACCTACTCAAAACTCGTAGAAAGCTAAGTAACATTATACGAGCTTTCCATTAAACTCAGAGCTCTAAAGCGTTAATAAGACAATGTGTATGTGTCTCATACAATGAGAATAATTCCGCATAATAGCGAATGAGAAAATTGCTCGTTGACTGTTCTGGGGCTTCACAATGAGATGCAACAATGGGGTTATATTCTGAGGCCTAGATGGACTAATGAAACAAAAATTGTGAAGAATGAAAGACGAAATGTATGGCTTTTGTGAAGATAGACGTTTTAATGCTTATTAGGAGTAGTTTTTAATGAATGGAAAAGTTTTTTCGTTATTTCTGACTTATTATGCCGGGTACAGGCCAAGCGAGCGAGAGCGAGCGAATGCAAACGATTGGGATTTGACAATCGGTACGATTGTTCCATATTGCTTTGATGTAGCGACAGCCGCCGGAGAACGGCTGAAGATGAACGAAAGCCCTTGTTTGGACTCGCTTGCTTTCGCAATGACGTCCACACAAGTACTTTTGCGTTCGTTCGTTAGCCTTCGCTCGCTTTCGCTCGCTTGGTCTGTATCTACCCGGCATTATACTCCAACCACAATTGGTCCGGCACTTGATTGGCGTCAATAAAAGTTTTAGTTGATAAAATATTTATTGTTCTGAAAATCTGTGTATAGGGATAAAATTTTGCAAAAGGGATAAAGACCATTTTTCTGTAGCTACAACGATTAGGGCCAGACTCCACCAAAGCTGCGCTGAAAATGAGCGGGGAAGAGATTGAGAGAACACATCTCAACAGCCATTAGATTTTTTTTTATTATTTACTAGCAGCGCCTCGCGGTTTCACCCGCGTAGTTCCCGTTCCCGTAGGAATTTCGGGATATAAAGTAGCCTATGTTCCAGACTATAATCTATCTCTGTGCCAAATTTCATCCAGATCCGTTTTGCCGTTCTGGCGTGATAAAGGAACAAACATCCATCCATCTATCTATCCATCCATCTAAACTTTCACGTTTATAATATTATATATAGTGAGATATCTGCCATCTAGTACCCATAACACAAGCTCTGCTTAGCTTGGGGCTCACTTATGGATAAAGCAGTGGGCGCTATGACGCTCATTAGGGGAGGCTTATGTCCAGCAGTGGACTAATATAGACTGATGATGGGTGCTCACGATAGATCAGGAATAGAGGTGATGAGGTTCACAAAGATACATTGATTATTCGCAGTAGCGTAATGATTAGAAACGGATTTTAGTCATCATCGGTAATGTCGTATTACCTATATAATACCTGTAATCTAGAGATATCAAACCATACATTAGATGCGTGTTAGGAAGGTTATCTATCAACATTTATCTTTACTAAGCAGGATCACTAAAATCTTGTTAAATATTATCATTATCGATTTATCGTACGATAAGAAGCTAAATCATAGGTTTTTACCATCTCATCATGACCCAAGAACCAAGCTAAGCATAGATTATGTTAGATTCTAGGTAGGTAACTGATATACATAAAACAATACAAACATAATATATATTTTAACACCATTTTACACATAGAAAACGACCAGTACACCCGGAACAAATATCTGCAGATCGTACAAAAATTTGTCCGAGACGGAAATCGAAATCACCTCGCAACCTCTTGCGTCGCAGGCGGGCCTATGCCCTCCGCGTCATAGAGGTCGTCAGTAAAGTCTAGAATGAAGTCCGGAGTGACTTTCGGGATTTTCCCCAGTTGGCCAACAAAAGGTTTAAATGAAAAAGCAATTTAACGATCATCGAACATTATCCTGAAACTATATTATCGGAGCGTCACCGACGCTATTGTCACTATAAATCTCCCTGTTGTTTCAACAATAATTGCATCCATAAACTTCACGGTTCCCATGCAAAAAGTAATAAAAATATACCGTTCCACAATTTTAGTGCACCATAGTTGCATGAAATCACATAAAAAGCACAACATCTCGAATATACTGTTACATTGTCACTGTTGATTTGTGCAACGTTCCGTTTTATTGTACTGAAATGTCGATGAATAATCATAACACAACCGGAATTGTGAATTTAACTTTATGGCAACACTGAAGCTGAAATTACGAATTCGTATTTTACCTTACTGAATTAAACATTGAAGAGAACATACAACGCAACATTGTATACGCTTTTTTTGTTTTTTGTTCATGTCCTAACATAATTAGTACCTACTTATCTAGTATGGTAGACTCGCAAAAGCCCTGATCAGGGTCTTCCGGTAGTCGTAAAACCGACCTCTGTTGTGGGTTCAAACGGGGTTAGGGGTTATTATGGGACTAACGGTGTATAATTGGGTACGCTAGGTTGGTATTCACGTGTACGTGTAAGTAAGCAATATTTCAAATTTAAATTACCTACTAATAAACTAATAAAAGACAGACCAATATAGACTATCTGTCTGGGTTAGTGGCGATTCGACATCGGACCCTTTTTTCTGCTACTTTTTAGTTCCATACTTTGAGTTTTGATTCGCCATCGTCAAATAAAATATTGTTTTTCGCGTGATGATTTGCCATCGGCAGTTCCATGTACAGGCAGCTGCACAGATATGTATACACTCCCAAAGTTTCATATTTATGTACACGCGAACTTTTCAAAATATAAGTATACACAAAACATTTCTAAATGATGTAGACATCGTACTTGTCAAAATGCGGTATACGGTAGTTTATCATAATAACGTATACACTATACATAGTCAAATAATTGTATACCATCGAAAATAACAAAATAATGTATCCAAGACCACGCCTTCATGATGTATGCTAAATTGAGTGCTACAAAGATGTATACACTATATGTGGTCATAAGTGGTGGTGTGGTGTGCTGCCTCCCTCTTAATCACATCGATGAATGTTAAGAAGTTCGGTTTTTTTTTCGGCATCTTGCTATTTAAGCGTTTGTTCCAGGCTTCAGCGCCATTTGTAGTTCTATGGCGAGATCTGAAACAGTTCCAGCACCGTGCAATGCTTGTATTATATTATATAGTATTATATTATATCATATGACTGTCATCGTGGCGTGGGAATCGACCCTCTAACTCACGCCCTTGAGTGTCATAAGAGCCCATAACGGGAACGTCGGGAACCTACAAGCGATCACTGCGACCACCAAGCTTCCTGCCAAGCGTGGTGAGTATTTTCACCACGCACTCCAAAAATGAGGGGTTTACTATATAGCAAAATTCCTCCTTTTTGGGGAAGGCATGGTCAGCAGTGGACTATGACATAGTCACAACATAAACATGCGTCCCGCGACTTTCTACTTCAAATGATGAATTCATTATTTTGACTAGATTAGTGCTTCTGGTAGCATATTGTGTGTAATATCAATCTACACACAACATAGCGAAAGGAACTAAGTGTGTCCTTATGGTACCCAGTAAAAAGTCAAATTAAGCTGTGGATGATAACCTTGTTATTCGGATCCCCAACTCCTTTGATCCCATAAACTTTGAGACTTTAGTAAAATTACGCCTGTGTTTTCGTATGTCGGAGCATGTTTCGAAATACATATGAGGAAGAAACTTCGGAAACTTTAAGGAATCTTAGAGCACTCCACACCCCGAACCCAACATCCCATTCTCGCGAAACAGAACAATGCTTTTAAGCGGCTATAATATAGGGGTTGCCAACTCATATATTACTTTTGTGAAGAAAAGAAGTACTAGTACCTACTAGTCTGTGCCTGCACGTGGCTCCGCTCACGTGGTACCTACCCGCAAAGAACGTTCGATGTTTACTTCAGACCAAATAGTGAACGGAACTGAAATTTTGCATAGTTAGAGATAGTTCTAGCCTGGGTTAATAAATAAAAAAAATAAGCTACTATTATCCCAAAAAAAGACGCATGTGAATTTGATTTTTTTTAAATAAATAATGTCTTCAATCAAAGAGTTTTGTTCTTTATTATTACTTTCTTTACCTACTTTTTCCTTTGACTGTACTTTATTTGCTTTGAACAATAGATTTTTTCGATCGTTTCGAGAGTGGTCCCAGTTGCCGGAAGAAAAATAATAAACTTAAATCTATCCGGCGACTGGGACCGCGGTCCTAATACCTAGCGGTCCCAGTTGACGGAAGCCTCAAATAGTTATCCGGCCAGACGTTCGAAGATACTTACTCCCTAGGTACTCCCTACAGACAAACACACTATTTCTGTTTATATTAATAGTATATAGATGATAAGATAAATTCCGTATGCACCCTCCCTTACGCATATTTTCGGAGTCGTATAATGCATTCGGATTTTTATTGGGTTGGACTGGGATGCCTCGTTTTGTTTAGGTGGGATTTTTACAATATATTTTAGGCTTACTATCCAGGTTTCGCATGAAAACATTTTCACGTTAGAAACATTATTCTATTTTTTGCACAATTACGTAATCGAATTTTCCAAAAAGGAAATCCCCACAAAAATATTATCTGGGTATTTCCGAACTCTTTTTATCTCGAGCTGAGATGATACGGCGTACCTAGATATCTTTATCTACCTACCTACGTATAGCAGTCTTGCACGGGCAAAGTTGCAATCATGTCGTAGCAATAACTACAATACCATTTTTTTATTAAATTGTATTCTTTTATTATTTATTCGTATCTTCTTACAATGTTAAATTACACCGATGAACCCGAAATAAAAGTAGCAAAGGTTGTCAAGCTCATAAATATTTATTAATCAAACGTCTGATTTCGAGTTACGACCATTTTTAGGATCAGTGAAACGAGTTGACAAAGATTTATTCAGAAGCACCGCGTGCGTTTATATTAAAATTTTGCGTGTCTGCGTATATTCTTATAGGCGCTATGTAAATTTATACATACACCTGCCTTACCACTGATTTATAATGTAATGAAGATCATGAATCACTTGCCATCGTGACTGTACGTAATTGCATCGCCAATCGAATTAATTTCTTTGGAGCATCCATTAGTTTATGGTTCAGTTTTTGTAATTGATTTCATCGGGATATCAATAATTGTGTATTTATATTGCCCATATGAATTTCGACTGTCCGTCTGTCCGCTGAAGGATTAGTTTGATTTGTTAGCTTTTCTTTGTTCTAAAATAGAATTTTCATCATTGACTTGTTGCTAGAAATTCAAGATAGGTACTTTTACTTTTACAGATTTTGATTTCAAAGGTACAACCTTTATGAAAAGAGAGCTCAGTCGAAGGCTGTAGTCACCAGTAACAGATTAATATAGGACCTTCACCTGTTTCTACGTACTTTGCTACTGAGAATAGACTCTACCAAACGCAGTCGATAGTAAAATCGACATGTCACTCATTATACAGAAAATATCTTGCCACAGAAAAAAAATCGTTAAATTTTATAGCTCATGTTTACTTGAAAGGATTTTTGTAGGTTTTTGTATAGTACGTAAGCCGCATTATTTTCTATAATAAGGCGACCCAAGATATCCACTTTTATTACGACGATTTCTTATATTTATACGTCAAAAAAGCAAACTCGTGTACCTTTGCAGTAATAAAACGTAATGGTTGAGTGATACCAATTTATCTGTTCTGGTGGAGAAATGTGGAACTAATTTTGTGACATCAAAATCACACCTTGATACGTATAGAATGGCACTGACCACTGACGTCTATTGCACATGTACGCTGCAATTCACATTATCGATGACAAAATGAGGCCATTTTGGCGCTGAGGTATTGCGTGAGTGCGGCGTGAGCGTCCATGGAACTCATATTAGGGGATATTAGAAATGAAAATATATTCAAATTGTAATTTTTTTCAACACCTGGTCACTCGAGATACGGACACAATCACTCGAGACGCTCCACTCCAGAGAAGCGTTTATGAATCGGCACGAAAAACCACTATCATTTCGTATATAATTATTATGTCTTGCGTACTTGTATTATTCGACGTCGGTGTAGAATGCTCACCACTAGCGCCATTGTAAGCGGAGCAGATAAGTTGGTGGCGCTGTAGTCGAGCCGGGGTATCGTTTTGTCGGAGTTGGATTCGGGTGAATCTCAGAGGGGAAAGTAATTTTGTTCAGGGTTATGGCTTTATCCCTGAACGGACATTAAAAACAAGGTTTTTGGCGGTCATTTTAGTAGGTAGGTACCTACATCACTGTGTTTACGAAGGTTTTGTTCCCTGAGCTTAGACAAATGCGACTGGTCGGTCATTGAACTTATTTCTTTTACTGAAAGGCAATTTTAACTACACTTGGCTATGAGGTTTTTTGGTGACCATCTAGGATCTCACAAGACGTTCCCGGCGTGGATTCTGGAGGATCAGTTCAGTTAAAGGTTCGATTAGCGTAACTGACAAAACACAAAAAACGAGATGAGTTTACAGTTTTTCTTAGTTTTATCTGCTGTTTTGAATGTCATATTTAAAAAACTATAGATTAAAAAAGTTACGCTACACATTTTAGCTGTGAATTTTTCAGATTTCCTTCGAAATAATGTTGATACTGCGATATTTTAAGAAATCTTGACAGCAAAATAGTGTAACTGCCATAAGCATAAAAAAATGTTGGTGTAACTGAAATTTATATCCAAACATAAGGCTACTAGGGGTTTACTTAATATTTTGCCAGATAATTCAATAAATTATAAGCTTTTCTGTCAAAACAGGTCCAAAAAAGGTGACATGCAAATAATATTATGTTCAAATTATTATGAAAAAAACTTTGAATGCTTCTACTGAAAAATTGCGTTTTGTAAGTTACCCTAATTGAAACTACAACCGACGATATACATAAAGGCTTCTCATAGTCTTAGGTACCATACCATGTTCATAACAACCACAACTAGGTATAAAACAAAACAAAATTTTAGTAAACTCTGAACCGGATTTCACCGGGGCTTGCACTGATAAAATTTTCATTACTGGCTAAAACAATTTGTTGCCGTTGATAGTCACAGTAGGTACTGTCATTATTTTTTATGATAACTGCCAGATTCGCGAGAACCCCACTCAATAATAATAGTCCGCATCATACAGGAAAACTATGATAGGTATGTTTTTTATTGAATGAGGGGAAAATTTGAGTTTTTATTTCGTATTTTATCAGTGGGGTAGGTACCTATTCTGAGGTAAAAGCTAAAATGACTCCCTCACTAGAATCATCAAGATAATTTTAGCCAAATAATTCAACTTTCAACGTTCCAAGTCATTATTTTTGTTTTGTCTGCATTCAACTAAAGGAAATAGTGCTTTACTAATAGCTGAGAAAACTCTCTACCACTTAAAGCAGTATAGCTACTAAGTAAATAGGTAACTAATTAAGTACCTACCTATTTTCCGATTAAAAAACTTGAACCTTTTTTTTTTATTACAAAACCCAAGAAATATTAAAGGAAAATATTTAATAACATTGGTATCATCGAAGCAAAGCACAGAAGCTAAAAACCATTTTTAGTTTAGAAAGGTTTCATTCATCATTTATTTGATCACTTGTTCCTTTTCGAATTCAAATTTAAACATTTTTCGCTGCACATGTGAGATTACGCATTGTTGAAGTTTATGTTTTAGTTTAGTGATTACCTTGCTGTAACCTTGTTGTTTTCTGTTATTGTCATCAGTTTTTGTAAAGCTTTCTAAAATATTTTGCAACAGTCTGCAGTTAGCTCAAATTCTTCAATTTGTTTGAATTGAATAGGCTCCGACTCTACTGGTACGATTTGAAAAATTCTTTCACCGTTAGAATCCTACATTATCCTTGATGAACATAGGCTATAGAATGTGCCCGTGCGAAGCCGGGGCGGACCACTAGTCATTCATAAATGTCTCTGTTGACATAGAGTATCTTGGATTCTAAATCAGTGTTTATGTAGAAAAATGTAAGCCGCAGTTAGATGCTGTATGTGCGCGGCAAGCTAAAAGACAGGGCGTTACGGCGATCATTATCAGAGGCTGTGGTGGAGGGTGTGGTGGGGTAGTGGAGGCCTATGACTAGTATTAATAACCCAATGATAATAATTAACAAAAAAGTGGGTAGGAAACCCAGATAAATTTGATTGGATATAGGGAATGTGTTCGTCCAAAGTATTTGTGAGTATTCTAAAAATGCAGAGTTAGCCTTTCCACGCGATATGGTTGACAAGGGGATTGCGCCATGTGTACGAACGCGATCCGCTTTTCACGCTCCTATAACTGGATCAGGGATTACAAATATATGGATCATACATTGTATGTATCTTAAACTCTTTGATATAGGGTTGTTTTTGCAATAACGCAGTTGGAGTTTGTATTTCTCGCAAAACTCAAACGTCCCGCGGGTCCGGCCGGCAGTGCGCAAAACATTGAATTCCGTTCAAATATTAATTGTTCTACTGGCTTATCATGAAATATTCTGTTGATAGGTAAATTACTAAACAAAACGTGTTTTTTTTGCCGTTTTTATAGATAATGGTACGGAACCCTTCGTGCGCGAGTCCGACTTGCACTTGGCCAGTTTTATTTAAGTTCGATTTGTTTTTTGTGCGCCTAAAATAATGCAACAGTTGCACCTATCTGGCACATATACATATGTTCTAGATTATTTTAAAATCGAAGGAGACAAGTTTACAGGGTTTTTTTCTACTTCTCAAAATCAGATCCATAGATACTTCTCACTTTAATATAAACTCCATCATAATCGTAGAGACTGCAACTTTGTGTTGAAAACAATACTTGTCGCTGTGACTGGCAAAAGCCTTCTCTAGACGTTGGCCAACATGATCGCCATCATTACGGCCAACACAAAATATCGTGGATCTTTGTTGAGGGTTGGTGTTGTTCGCCGCAGATCAGAGTTGTGGCGTGAATATGACCGTCGCGTCCACACGGTGGCCATGCGGTTAGTTTGCTACGAAGCTTTCAGAGTGACTGAACGCACGTTATTAAAATTCACGAGTCTTTGCTTAACTATATGTATACGAAATGGCAGGGGTATGCCACTATAAACAATAAAGAAACTTACTTTATTTCAATTTATTTTAAAAAAAACCGATATCGACCGCACTTTGGCCTAAATCGGAGTGAACTTTCAACGGACGGGCGGGCGCACTCACAAACTGTTCACCAAGGTGTTGGGCATAATAATTATGGCGAACATGTTGGCCAACGTGTAGAGGAGGCTAAAACAAAACGTAAATAATATTTTTTGTTTTTCCACAAAAAAACAAAGTCAACATTTTCTGCTCGAGAAAAGCAAAGAGAATAAAACCACTACGTTACAAGGAAAACCTAGGAGTATCTTCATTCAAGAAAAGACTAATTATCATAAAGTAACTTCATCGAAATGTACAGAGATAGATCTGACGATATATTTCCACCAATACACAAGTTTGGGCCCGTCAACGTAACTGTCCTTGACGAGAGGGACGTCTACGGTACTGGAGATGACCTGTCAGAAGACATCATTACGAACAAGACTGCAGCCAGTGCCGCCCTTGCCTGCGTTTACCTCATGGTCGGAGCAAACATAATGCTTACTTACATCTACTCTATACACTGGCACCTCAGTTTTATCAACAACTTACATATTTTTTTGTGTTCCTCCGGAGTAAGTCTTATTCATTTTTCTTTCTGTTATTCGTCAGGGGCCCAATTCTGCTAAGCGATCGCTTTACTATGAGAATGTTTTCGTCGCAGAAGCACCTCGTAGAAAGACATCTAGAGTTTCTCGCATCAAAGGAGATGCAAGAAACTGTAGATAATCCGTGCGGTGCTCTTTGAACAGAGATTGATAGAATGGTTTCATCTGGGTTTCATCTTTTCCATCCAACACTTTTGTACTGCATCCCTCCATCTATAGTTTCTTTCATCCAAGGTTGAATATGTAGCAAAATCTATTGTTTATTTTGTGATCAGACCACTGTCATAGTGAACAGACTATCTTAGCAGAATAGGGCCGCTACCTTTTGTGTTTGTTCTGCTCTTCCAGTGGGTAGTAGGTACTTATTATTGACGCTACTAGCAAAAGCATCCAAAGTAAATCAATTCAAACCACAACCTGCCACAACAAAGCAATTGGTGCTTGGCACTAACTTGACACCAGAAAAGTGTGAAACTAGTGACACTAGTGATGAGTTCTTTTCATAAATGTGATCTTACTAGATTCACGGTTCTTTTACAAAAAGCTCTGGACGAGTTCTTATTCGCTGTTTTATTATGAAGCTTAATCTTTTTTAGCTTTTGCTCTTTTGGGAAACTACGTCGTGTCTTCTCGTCATCTATAACGCAATGCTTGAAAACGAAAGTTTTCAAACAGTGCGTCCTACCCGTCATGACCTACAGAGCTGAGATGTGGACACTCACGGTAGGGTTGGTCCACCAGTTTAAAGCCACCCAGCGAGTTCTGGAGAGAGCTATGCTCGGAGTTTCTATGAAGGATAGGATTCGTAACGAATACATCCGACAGAGAATCAAAGTTATCGACATAGCTCTTAGAATTAGCAAGTTGAAGGGGCAGTGGGCCGGCCATGTCTCGAAGTAGAAGTCTCGAGAAGAACCAACAACCGCTGGAGTAAACATGTTCTTGAGCGGAGACCGCGACTCGCAAACGTAGTGTAGGACGCTCTCGGACCAGGTGGGATGATTATCCGCAAAGACTGCAGGTAGAAAGGATGCGGCAAGCTGAAGACAGGGCGCTATGGCGCTCATTATGGGAGGCCTATGCCCAGCAGTGGACTAATATAGGCTGATATGGCTGTGTGAATTTGTTCTCTCTGTAAAACTTTTGCTTGCATACTTTTTAGGAGCATTTTAAATAGGACCTTCTTTTTCAGTTTCAACTGTTAATCCCCATGGGGATATTAATGCAGTGTAGGGTCAATGGACCCTCACAGGTGCTAACACAAGAAGAGAGAACCAGACAGCACATAATGCTGCAAGTAACAGGGTCTCTCATGGGCCTGATAGGAGCAGGGTGTGTTATCCTGATCGGTGAAACGACAGAGAACGAGAAATGGTCGATTCATTGCATAACGGGTAATTCCTATTTTATTTCGTAAGTTTTTACGCAGAAGCTTGTCTCTAAGACCTGCATACCTTAGAGCTGACATGAATCTCTATGCACCAGATCACTTTCTATGTTGGTACTTAGCTCTGCACAAGAAGTCTCAGGATATCTATTACTATAGTCACAATTTACCTATGTGCTGTTCTATTCTGACGCATCCAAAGGTTCGCATCCCGTTCCATTGAATTGTGAGAGTGAGGATACAGAGTGCACCTGTGTTTGCGCACTTGTGCACTATAATGCGGGTTCGATTCCCGCATCGGAACAAATGTGTGTACGATCTGCAGATATTTGTTTAGGGTGTTCTGGTCGTTTAGTATGTATAATAAAAAAAAAACTATCTAGTACCCATAACACATGCTCTGTTTAGCTTGGGGCTAGATAATGCTGTGTGAATTGTCCAGCATTATTATTATAATTATGTCCTGCGCCATTGTTTCCGTTCATCAATGCAAGCGCAGATAATAAATTTAATAGTGTAAGCGAAAACTAAAAACGAAAAAGGATTCCAGAGCATTAATAATATTAATGGAAAACAATATATTATTTTATAAATATTATATGTAACGATATCATGATAACATTAATAGTATAATAGGCCGTATCGCAGAATTGTGATAATATTATCTTATTATTAATAATGTTAATAATAAGATCTTGAATCAGAATATCAGAAAGTCAAGTTAATATACTTTGTAATATGTTTTTTTTTATTTATTACATTAGTAACATTACAGATACATAACATTATATATATAATAATCCAATGCGTTATTTACGGTTCACAACTTACACAATAGACATCTAATAAATTCTGGTAGAAACTTAAGTTACTAAAACACTCAGAAATAATAATATTTTAGTAAAAATCTAAACTAATAATGTACTTACAATACTTACATACATCATAACAAAAACATATATAATATAAAATGTAAAAGAAAGAATCCCCGCAGAATTCAATTAAAGTATTATTTAAACTTTTTTAAATAATACTTTAATTAATAAAATAGAATTAAATTAAAATTAGTATTTACAATTGAAACAATTGAGCTAACTGTAGACTGTTGCAAACAATCTACTATCTTTTTTAAATTGTTTCTTTTCAGGTATCGTTACTTGTGGGTTTGCTCTGATAAGCTTGATCTCCGGGATTTCTTTGAAGATGCATGGCAACTTCTTAGCGAAGCATCCTGTTTGCGGGGTTGCAGCTTACTTCACGTCATCCGTTTGCTTCATCTTAGGGACAATAAAAAATGATTTTGTAGTATTTGTTCCTATGTCCCTAGCGCCTGATGTTGTTTATATGGTTATTGGTTTCTGTGCTATAAGTACATTAATCGTAATCTATTTTCCACTTAGGCGCATTATGGCAAGTCGTTAATTGTGTTATGGTTTTAATTGTGTTAAGGTTATTATTGTGTTAAGGCGATATCAGACGGTTCACTCGAGAGAACATTCACACGAATGAATGCTTCATTTTTCTTTCATTCCATGTTCACACGACTTACTGCGAATGACAAAGAAAAGAACGTTCATCTGTTATTTACTTTAAATAAGTCATCGGGTGAAGTCGTGCGTCTCGGAATCCGGTTTATTTTTGTTAATTCAGTTGTAAAGCGGGTCCGTATAGTTTTTATTTTATGTTTAATGTCTTCTTCACAAACCTCGAGGTTTAAATCACTAATTAGGAATTTCATAGCGTTAGTACCTACGTAATGTTCTATCCTTGTATTCGTCAAGTTTGTGGTTCCATAAACATTGATAATTTTTAAAATGTTCCTAGAACAGCAGCGTACTTTGCTCATTCCACTTGAACACCATTTTGCCGCCAATTTTCCGTGACGCAACCGGACGTGCGTCTGCTACCGGGCTCGAGACAAAATGGCCGAATCCGAGTGAACGTTCTCTCTGTGTGCAGACCGTTCATTTTTCGTTCATTCGGAGTGAGAGTGAAAGATGCCGAATGAAAAAATCTGACATCGTCGGATCGGTTCATTAGTGAATTCATTCGGCACTCTTGTTTCATTTGGGGTTCAGATGAATCATTTCGAGTGAAAGATGCCCAATGAAAGACAAAGATGAACGAAAAGTGAACCGTCTGATATCGCCTTTAAGGTTATTATTGTGTTAAGATTAATTTTGGTTTTAAGGTTATTGTGTTAAGGTTATTATTGTGTTAAGGTTATTATTGTGTTAAGATTAATTTTGGTTTTAAGGTTATTGTGTTAAGGTTATTATTGTGTTAAGGTTTTTATTGTGTTAAGGTTATTTCTTGTTTTATGGTTATTATTATGTTAAGGTCATTATTATGTTAAGATTTTTACTGTGTCAAGACTATGTTAAGGTTATTATTGTTTTAAGGTTAATATTGTGTTTAGTCATATTATTGTGTTAAGGGTGGTGCTCTTCTTAAAGATAATCGAAAAATTACGAACCGCATTCGAAAAATGGAGGATTTTCTATGTTCGGCTGTTTGTATGTTTTTTAATGTATATTCATCTATTTCTCCGTCAAGTATGGAACAAATTTAAAATTTTATTTCTTTACTAGCAGCGCCTCGCGGTTTCACCCGCGTAGTTCCCGTTCCCGTGGGAATTCCGAGATATAAAGTAGCCTATGTCCTATTCCAGACTATAATCAATCTCTGTGCCAAATTTCATTCAGATCCGTTTAGCCGTTCTGGCGTGATAAAGGAACAAACATCCATCCATCTATCTATCCATCCATCCATCTAAACTTTCACGTTTATAATATTAGTGAGATAATATTAGTGAGATAGTGAGATTAGTGAGATAGTGAGATAGTGAGATTAGTGAGATTAGTGAGATTGTATAGTGAATGATCCCGAGGTGGTTCCATAATATTTTTATTCCCGAGGGCTTTTTAATTTTGCTCCCGTATTTATCCCGTCAAACTTCAAAACAGTGAAAAACTAACAATGGATTTAAAGTAGGTTTTTGGTTTTTCAAAACAATCAAATCTGTATACAGGGTGACCCTAAACTCAACGTCAAACTGAAAGTGAGGACAGGTGGGTTCATGACGAGAAAAATTACAAAATCATGGGTCTACCTCTAATGGTTTCTAATTGCATAAGCTTTTAACTGAAAATCATAAATTCTTTAACCGGGCCACATTTTTCTATGCTGTGACGGCCAGATGTCAATATTATGATTTTTATTTCTGTATTACGAACTCAAATGACTCATTCATTAATTTTTCGTACGGAAATTTCATATTATTATTCAAAGTTAACGGAGCTGCTGATTTTCCGCTTATCTTTCAGAGAACATCAACCTTAATGCTTTTCTGTTACGGAATTAGAGAAGTTTAGTTTTTAAGCTTTGTGGTATACTCTTAGATATAATATCATACTTTCATCTGAAGTAGGTACTTTAGTTTTAGTTACATTGCTTAATTAGATTATTATTTAAGTGTTAATTTGTTTTTATTTTAACATAATATAAATAATTATAGACCATATTATGTTGGTTAATAAATAAATATTGCTGGAAGATTCATCTAGTCCTAAGCTTGGCAGAGCTTGTGTTATGAGTGCTAAGCTGATTTATTGGAGTAGTGTCGTTTCGCCCATTATTTCCGCCCATTAATGGGCGAAACGACACTAGTCATTTTTGGTAGTGTCGTTTCGCCCATTAATGGCCCTTTTTCACGATACATGGCTGGTTTTGCAATTTATTCATTGCATCGTCTGTATATACAGGGTGGCGTTGAGATGGAAGTGAATGGCCAAATGCGAAACCATGAGAGTAATGCCTTCCACACTACGTTCCACCGGGGAGCACCGGGGACACCTGTGATGGTTTACCTGTGCAGGTAGACCGGAACCTGTATGGGAATAGCCCCGTTCAGGTTTTTGAACCAGCGCAGGCAACCGGCGCAAGAGTGAAACTCTACCAACTCTGACGTGCAAACCTGCACGGGTAACCTCTCCGGTAGCTTACTGGAGCTTCGGTGGCTTCAAACACATACATATAAAGGGAAGGCGCAGCTAGTTATCCGTTTCCCAAGTAGTTTACCTTACCTTCTGCCTTAGCGCGTAGCTAGTGTTATGTCTGTGGCCTCAAACACATACATAAAGGGAAGGCGCAGCTAGTATTAAGTACCTATGTCTGCGGCTTCAAAGCGAAGGGGATCTCTTTTTTCATTGCTTCAAAGCACCTTGTTCGGTCTCTTTTTTCATTGTGTGGCCTTTCCAAATCAATGAAAAAAGAGATCCCCTTAGACTTTAGATCAGTGCCAAATACCTTAATTTTCTGTTGATGACTTTTATATCTCTGGTTTTTGTGGTTGTCTGTAGCAAAGAATATACAACAACTACGTAGTCTGTAGTCTTAACGTAGTTATTGTATATTCTTTGGTCTGTAGTTTTTGTAAAGTAAACATGTTTTTATTTTTGTGTTTTTAAATAATTATGTACTTTTGAATAAATTTTTACTATTACTTTCTAAAATACCCACTAATAATGACTGCAATAGCGGAGAATACAAAATCTGAACCTGTACGTAGAATCAGTAAGAGACCCAAAACAATACTCAAAAAACCTCGCATTTCGAGAAGAAAAATACCAACCAAGGGGGACTCGGAACCCAAACCGGAGTTAAAATTTGCTGGGCCTATAAAGATTCTTATTATAGAGCCAAAATCTGAGTACTGCAAGGGTTTGTGGTTAGCCGTCGCAGTAGGCTTCACGCATATATGTATTGGAGCTATTAACTTTACTATCTTACACTACTCATTTGCTAAAAGCGATGTACATGCTGCTCTTTGTGGATTCGCTGTGAGTTCCTTTTCCTATTAATTTTTTAAGAAGTTATTGCATGCATTTTAACTAATTCTGGACAATTCACACAGCATTATCTAGCCCCAAGCTAAGCAGAGCTTGTGTTATGGGTACTAGATAACTGATATACATAATGTAATACAATACATAGATAAATATTTTTTATTACATAGAAAACAACCAGAACACCCTGAACCCTGTCTGTCTGGAGATCGTACACACATTTGTCCCGAGGCGGGAATCGAACCCGCAACCTCATGCGTCGCAGGCAGGCCTTCGCCCACCGCGCCACAGAGGTTGTCAAAAGCTCTTAAGGCTGTGGTATGGGTCAAACTAGCGCCGCCACATAGTTTATCTTATTATTACGTTGAACAAAGGAAATTTCAAAAATCCATCGTACAGTTTGTGATACCTATTATAAGCTTTTTTTTAATGCCTCTGTAATAGTTAGTTTTACTCTATTTAGTTTAGCCAGAAAACCGAAAATAGATATTGGTGGCCACCAAGAGCAACTTCGATATTCTGCCTAAACCTAATAGAATAAAACTATTACACAGGCATTAGAAAAAAGCTTATAATAGGTATCACAAACTGTGCGATGGATTTTTGAAATTTTCTTTGTTCAACGTAATAATAAGATAAAATAGGTCGTGGCGCTAGTTTGACCCATACCACAGCCTTAAATAAGCTTTTGACAACCTTACTCTCATGCTCTCTGGTTCGATTCATTCAGTAACTCTGTCTGGTAAGGGTTTCGCCTGGGTTTTGCATACACTCGTCAAATTCTTAGTCAAACTAGAGATTGATCAAAACCTTAAATGCTCAAATACTCGATTCGTCAAATTCTCCACTGTGGTTGACGAATTCTTCTTTTCCAGTTTCACTTTTTCTCAGCGGAGGCTATATTAGCTCTTCACTACGCGAATGGATGGTCAACGCCCATGCGCATAAGGCATAGGAAGGCTGCACACCTGTACATGCAACTCTGTGGCTTTATTTGTGCAATGGGTGGATTGGCGCTTATAATCTTGGATAAAGGGTTGACTGTTTCATTTCATGGGCTTTCAGGTATTATAAAAACCCTTACAGACAGACACGGCTAGCAGTGGCGGCCAGTTCAATTTGCTAGCAACTACAACACAAATGGGACTGGCCGTCAATGCACTCCAGTACGATTTGTGGGAGACTGTGGCACAGATTAGGTAACGTTACTTCGTAAACAGAGGCTTATTAGGTACTTTCTTGTACCAGGGTTTCATGAAAAGAGAAGAGATACCTAAGGTTTTGTTTTAGTGCGTAAACCCTCGCACTCTAAGTTCCCAAACATTTTCGATTTCGGCGGGACTCGATCCCGCGTCCCACCCTCAGTACGGGTGTGCTCTAACCAACTAAGCCACGAAATAAGTACTCGCCTAGTCTCTCTCTTACGACTCTAGCGCCGTTAGCTCCACCTACAGGGAAAACAATGAAGTTATTCTAACCTGTTTTTAATATAAAACAGTGACACGGAAATAAAGTTATATTTTTGATTTCTGTCGCTTCGGTATGTAGAATAAAGTAAAGAAGCGACGAAGAAACCTTTAGCCTGTTAGTTGTTATTTCTCGAGTTGGAGCAAAACCCGTCCCAAGCTTTTTTATCTTCTAAATAATCTGATATTATGTAGTAAGCGTTTTTGCACTGAAAGTTTTTGACAATTTGTTTGAATTTATATAATGATAGATTTTGCAACTCGTAGGGATATGTATTAGTCAAAATACTGTGAAAATACTAAGGAATATTTATTTATTTATTTATTAATAGACGAGCAGCCAGTGGCTGATGTGTCTATATCAGACAGTGTCGAATTTAGTTATTGAATATGAAGTTTTTTTTTTTTTCAAAACTTTTAAATTATGTTTTTTTTTCAGGTTTAATAGCAGTCTTGTTGGCGAGTATAGTTATTTTCATAGGTTTAGGGGTATATATAACAAGGCAGAAGTGGTTCATAATAGCACATGTGACTTTTGGAATGCTATCGTTCATTGCAGCCTCTATGAGCTTATGCAGCGGTTTGTTTTTAGACTCATTTATGGAATTTGGTGAAGATATAGTTTATATATTATTAGGTATCGTAATTTATACCGTTGTGTTCATTATACTCTCAACTTTTTTGAAATGTGTATCAAAATTTTAAAACGTATTATATTTACCGTTTGTAAGAATTTCTTTTTTTTAAGCTGAGGACTATGGCGCTCATTAGTGGAGGAATGTCTAACAGTTGACTAATATAGGCTGATGATGATGACGATGATGAAGAATTTATCGTTGTGTAGGTTTACATTTTTACAATAGGATCTTGACTATTTTTTATCAATTTTTTTATCGTATCAATAATATAAATTGAAAAATATGTAGGCAGGTAATTGAAATGTTTGATTGCAATTTTAATCTGTAATAATTTTTAAATTATTCTGATTAGGCCTATCGGACAGACACCTACCAAGATATCTATTATGAC
This sequence comes from Eupithecia exiguata, assembly GCA_947086465.1. NCBI lineage: Eukaryota > Metazoa > Arthropoda > Insecta > Lepidoptera > Geometridae > Eupithecia > Eupithecia exiguata. Next base: position 3,220,067 of record OX352240.1, read on the forward strand.
TTATACGTCAGTTGATTTGCGTTAATTACTTCGTCATTACTTCAAATTATTTGCTAAATGTTGTGCCTATTTAATATTTATTATACTTATGATATGTATTAGGGCGCATAATATGTTTATTTTCTACGAAATAATTTAGTTTTATGCTTTTGCTTCAAGGCCTGGGTTGGGTACCCAAAATGACAAGGAAAGCAAAGTAGAACCTTTTGTGACACTTTGTAAAGACATAATAAATCCTAATATGAGCTTACAAAATAAACTTCACAGGTATGATTTAAGTGACGTTAGTAACCCAAACATTTATCGTTAGCTACATACAATCAAGTAAAAGTAGTAAACATATCTGAATATAGTAAAATTGTTAGAAGATTTTATTGAATGAATTGCTTTTAGATTTGTAGAGTTATAAATATTCAGATATGTCCTGTAATGCTATTTGAAAATCAATATAAAAGTAGATAGGTACATAACTTTTTTCACAGTAAAATAAAGTCCAGCACAGGAGCGTATGTTTATAGGTTATAAAATTTGCAAACCAACGTAATTATTTAGATTTTACATACATATGTAGTACATTTCAGCAAATTAATGCACAAGGGCAATTAATTAGGCGTGTCGGTAAAAAAAGTATTAAAGTGTGATACTTATCACACTGTTATAATAGATAGGTATGTAGAAACTTGATATTAATTAGAACGTAGTTGATAGTTTTTAATTCTGGGTGGAATTGCTTAGGCAAGTATACTTCATTGTATGCAGTGATTTATACAAACTAATCAAGTTATGATAATGATTATGTATGATAATCATATCATAACTTGATAAATTTGTAGATACACAGAAAATGACCTTTGATTTATAACAATTCACTTCTCTCTAAACTTTCGTGAATATTTTAAGAGATTCAATATCTTGGTTTCTTTTATGTTTTCTTCTATCATTCGTAAGCCTATGTACAATTGAATAACGCAATGTCGCAGTAGGCCCAGTCAAAGGTCTACAATATGCACAGTGGAGTGTCGCATTTATCAAAACATACGCCAAAGGATCTCGAACATTAGCTAAAGCAACAATACCATGTCCCAGAATGCTCCTATCGGGGACCATTACTCTTCACAGCAGTTTCCTTTATATGTTTAGATGCCATAAAGATAGTTGCCGCTTGACTTACTATCCTTGATCTGGTACCTGCTCTCTCAATCGAATCTAAATTTAACGATAGAGTTTCTATGATATAGGCAAAAGCTGCCCTTTGTTTCTACATTTTCAGGAAGGTTGGAACAAAGATTGATATCTTTATGGATATGATGAAATAAGTATGATTCATTCCCATCATAAAATACAGGTTCAAAAGGACTTTGAGAATTGAGTTTTCTCTTATTGCCGACATAGTACAAAATAGAAAATACATAAAAAAATGCATAAAGTTTATTACTAAGCAAATGTATTAGCATTCGTAACTTTATAAAGTTACGAATGCTAATACATTTGCTTAGTCATTAAGTTTATTTTCTTACGAAAATGGTTGTAGTCCTATCTCTAGAATAAAAAAAAAATTGAATTGATTATTGATGCCAATAAAACAACAACTAACATAACAATTAGTTTATTTACTCGTAAAGACATAACAGGAAGTCATTCTCATGTAACTAATTTTATAAAACAGCTATAGCCTATTGGTCAACAGATTTTGACGAACTATTCGACGAACTAAACGATAGAATAGAACAAAAAAAAATATAACAATATATCGTTAGAGTCAGCTCACAACAAGACGCGACGCGACGCGATTTGATTCAAAATATATATAACTTCATTGACTACACGAAAAGGTCGCGTCTCGTCTCGACGTGAGCTGACCTTAGCATTTGTTTCCGTATCATAGTATTAACTTAATAAAAGCTATCACAATGATTTATCGGCTTATATTTCAGATCACGCATATGATAATAAAATCACTTAAGTATTATATAACAATCATGTAGCCTAGCTTATCGTTATCGCCGTACCAGGCTTATAGATTTCTGATAGAAAGTCACCGCTGGAGCTAGAATTACTATGAAGCTGAAAGTGGCTGTTAAGGATATAGCAGTGTAGGCTGTAGCATCAGACACCCAGTTTCTAAACATGCCCTTGTCGAAGCCGTAGCAAAGGCAAATGCAGGCAGCTGAGAAGCCGACGGTCCCGAAGCAGATGTGGGTAAGTTTGGAGATATTTCCGGGCAGGATGCCCCGGAGCTCATACGCCCAGAGGGAAGCGAGGCCGTTGACTAAGCTCACTGATGTGAAGACCAGGGCCACGAGAGCTGTGGAGGAATTTTATCATTAAATTAATAATAAATAATGCTGGACAATCCAGACGGCATCATCTGGCCCTAACGTAAGCAGAGCTTATGTTATGGGTAGGTACTACACTAGATAAGTGATATTGAATATTCTAATCCATACTAATATTAATGAAAGTATCTCTGTCTGTTTGTCATTTACAACAGGCAGTATGTAAGCAAAAACAGTTGCACATAGAGAGATCAACTAGCAATCGGGAGGCTACAGAGGGCATAGTTCCTGTTAGAAGAAAAACGGGAGGCAGGGGGGACGGAGACTCCCCAAAAAAAAGAAAAACGCTTACTTGGGCCACGTTCACTTACATTTACAACAGGCATTATGTTAACGAAAACAGTTGTACATTATTAATCCAGAAAAACGCCTCCGAAACCGCGGACGTAAGGTACTAAAGTTTCAAAGGTTTATAGCAACTACATAACCAAAAAAGGCAAAATAATAAAGTTAAAACCTTCAACCCGTTTTCGTAAAAGTTATAAACAAGCATTCAAAGAAGTTCCAAATAAATTTTAGAGCTTGAATATTATCTATTATCATTGAACTTTCATACCTTGAGTAGGTATGAAAGTTCAATGATAGAAAATATTCAATATTCGGTAGTCGGAGGCCTCAAGCTAATGAGGTTTGTATGTGTATACGAAGGCCTCCGACCTCCTCCAATTAATTTATTATACAAATATAATTTACTGTACAATAACTTTATTTTATTAAATTTCGACAACAATTTGTAGTGAAAATTTTCACATCAATTATTCATTTACTTTCATTTGTTTTTTTTTACATCTGTATTGGCGCACGAAATGCATTTTTATTTTCATTTCAAGTTAATAGCTGTGTTAGTTGCCGAGATGTAGAGAGGGAAAGACGACGGATAGACAGAGACCATAAAACCGAAACTGATCTGGAAACCTCACAAACTCAAAAACATCATAAACTCACCGAATTTTCCATGTAACGTAGTCCAATGGTCAGTCTTGTCTAGAATCTTGATGAAAGATCCTGTTATAGCTAGAACTGAGCCCATGATTTGCAGAATGTAATGCGCTCTTCGCTTGTTCACCAACCGAAGATGAGATGACCAGCCGTTTGATGATGATAGACTTAGGATTGCTTCGGCCATCAGGAACTGGTACTAAAATGAAAATATTTTTCCAATATAAATTAAAAATGAGCTTTTATATCACCACTAGATGAAATAAAGCTCAAAGTGTCGGAAAGACAAATCTTACGAACCCAACCACGACGGGAATGAGACGTTTCGTTTAGAAGTTCCTATGACCTTCTGTCTCTATCATTAAACCGGCTCGATGTTACCATGACATTGCATTGTCACCGAACTTAGGTATATGTACAGTCAGCTGCTCAGATATGTATACACTTTTCAAGTTTTCACTTTTATTTTACTCGGAACTTATCAAATAAAAGTCTACGCACTCATTTTTCTCATACTAAGTAGTCATCGTTCTTGTCAGAATACGATATATAAATTATCACAATGACTACACACTTACTATTCAGTCAAATTTCAAAACAGGGGAGTGTATACATATTTTCGCAGCTGACTGTACCTAAGTTCGGTGATGATGAAAAATGCAAAATTTCAGCTCAATCAGTTGAGGATAACAAGTCTAAAATTCAATTCAGTTCAGTTCAGTTCAGTTCTTTATTTATAAGAATTATTTCTTACACGTCAAAAAGGTACAATTTTGTTGTGTAATTGTAAGATGTATTCCACACAATATAATAACCATTCACCATTAGTTACCGGCTTATAGGGTAAAAAGGAAAGTGGTTATTCAACAACAATTTCTAGAATCATGAGCCTAAGTACCTATGGCCGCTTATTACCAGTAGTTCTGTGCTGTAATTCTGTACAGAACTACTGGGACAACATCTGTTTCTTTAATGCACATATTGTTCATTACTTGTAATCATTGACGACCGATGTGACGCGGTGGGCGAAGGTCTGCCTGCGACGCAGGAGGTTGCGGGTTCGATTCCCGCCTCGGGACAAATGTGTGTACGATCTGCAGACATTTGTTCAGGGTGTTCTGGTCGTTTTCTATGTATAATAAAAAAATCTATCTATGTATTGTATTATATTATGTATATCAGTTATCTAGTACCCATAACACAAGCTCTGCTTAGCTTGGGGCTAGATAATGCTGTGTGAATTGTCCAGCATTATTTATTATTATTATTGAACTGACTTATGTACCTACTAAATAAAAACTAGTAAAATCATGTTAAAACTAACTTCCAAGGACTGAAACTTACCCCAAGGACACAGAGTACAATGTGCAATGGCGTTGCTGCCAACGGCACTCCACCTCTGAATGCAAAGATAAGCGCTAGTCCAGTAACTGCGCCGATGAGTATATGACCTAGGGAGTTCACCGTGGCTGTAAAAGTTCTTAGCTTCTGTTCATTCTCAGATATTCTTTCAACCGGCGCTCTTCTAGGTATGTTTCCATTTTCCACAGAAACTGTAACAGGAACTTCTTCTTTTATATCCTTAGGGTCTTCTTCAGTATGGTCACTAGGTCCAGCGGTATCCACAATGTTTGGTGGCATGATTGTAAAGTTACGATAAACTAAACTATTATATGAATCTAATCTAAGTCAGAAGCAACAGCTTCATTGATTCTGAACGAAAATGCGATGGGAACCGCTATAAATGTTGATAAAGGTACCTGCTTTTTTATTAACTAGTGAAAACTCTTGACATTATCTAGGTATATATCAATATAGCATGGCTTAGTGGGCGTAAAATTGGTTTTTAAAGTCCAGGATTAAAAATAATTTTTCTTTTTATTTTTTGTTTGAAATCATCAGCCAGTACAAGATATTCGTCCTCTTGCATAATGACTTGACTTTTTGGTGTTCCATTTACACAACCATCTATACAACAACATTTAATTTAAATTTATTTTTGAAAATGGAACTGAAAGCGCCTTTTTTTGTCATTGTTAGATGTTTTGTTTGGTGATTCTTCCTTCATGGTAGAATGCGTAAGAAGGTAGTAACTTTGCGTTGCGCGAAACGAAGACAAAAAAAATTGGTATCAATCAGCGCAAAATCTCTGGAATGTTTGTTTACTACAAATTTAACTGAAGATGAACTTGGTTTATTTAATTGAAAATTAATTTAATATTATGCAAATAGGACATAATGGCAAAGTAATAATCAATACAATTCTAACTGTTGCGTTCGAAATAACGTGAAATATGGTATTTAAAGACTTACAATAAATTCGTGAAGTAGAGAAGTGAAAAAAGCGGCTTGGAATATTTACTGAGGGTAAGTTTTAATTATTCTATTTTCTTACACCCCAAGTGAAAAGTATCGTTTTTCACGCGGGACAAAATCACCCATTATAACTCGGTCTTATCATCCTAATAAAGAGTATAAACAATCTTGTCTTTAATGGGGTGGTTTGGTCCCTTGTGCAAAAATATACTATACGATAGTTGCAATAAAATAACCTATAATGAAAAATAATTGAAGTGTATGCAAGATTAAAACATCAAATGACTACCGGCGGCGGCGTTAAAAATAGCATTATGACAACATATAGATAGTGCGCGGTCCTAAAGTAAATCATGCATTTGTTATTGTTTGTATCATCCAAACAAACAGAGCGTTGATTTTTTTATATGTGATGGTGCCACAGATAGCTTATCGGATAATACTTTTATGCGATAAATTAGGCGCACTGATAACTGCATCGAAAGGAAGTGAATGATTAGATAAAAGGTCTTATCAAAGAAAAATGTTTATATCTGTGCTTTCTACGCATGGGTGCAGCGATATGTTGATAAAATTCATCATAATCAATAATCTTTGCACTTCGGTTGCCTCGTGACAACCTTTTACATAAATGTGGTATATCCTTATGCCAAATTATGTATGTATGTACCATACATACACGACACCATAGATACTTATATAATGTAATGTATTATATTATATATATATCAGTTATCTAGTACTCATAACACAAGCTCTGCTTAGCTTGGGGCTAGATAATGCTGTGTGAATTGCCAGCATTATTTATTTTATTTTTGAACGAGAATATGCAAAGATTTAAACCGTTGATAGGCTTAGGCAGTTAACCAAACTCTTTATCTCCACAGAACTACCTAGTAACAAAGAAAATTACAATCGAAGAAAAGAATTTAATTAAAACTAGTATTTACAATTGAAACAATTGAGCTTACTGCAGATTGTTGCAAACAATCTACAAGTAACTACCTAGTATGTTTCAATTTTGTTCCGTGTTTCCTCTATCCTTAGGTTGCCTGTGAGTGATCGCTCTCAGCAATGAGGCCGCTTACTGTACTGATCACATTTCAAATTTTCATGTAAGGATTTTATTTTTGTTATGTTTGTTGCTCAAATAAGTATAAATTCTTTTATTCCTTCAAACAAATCTAAAGGCAATTATCAAACACAAGTGCGCAGTTTCCTTGCACCGCCCGTGGTCCACGTCACGCCATGACAAATAGCAAAATGATTAACTTGCACAAATTTGTAACCAATTTCAAATTGTTCAATTCAAATAGTAACCAATGCACAATTATCAATTAAATTGTCGGTATCGTGATCTACGGCTTAGAACCTACACTTATTAAATATCGGAGCACTAGCCTTTAGCCACAGTGAATTGAAATTGGCTAGTTTAATAATTTTCATAGTACTCGTTGTTTCGATGTTGCAGAATGTACCATTATCTAGGTCACATAAACCGCCTTTAAACCATCTTTGAAAAATTAAATGTCCTTGATTCATTGGGTATCTTTACGTTATGAGATAATTTCTATTTTTACAATAGCTTGACCGTGGTTATTCTCACTCTCTTTCTTCATTGCGAGAAAAATAAGCTCGTTTAAAATCATTTACTAAGGTGAGCTTAGCGCAAGACTGTCGTCAAAGTTTTCAACGTGGGAAATTCTTCGGCTCATTGTTTTTCCAACGTTACTCTCCTCTATTATCCATTATCTCAGTAAATTTTTCACCAAGTCTAGTGTACTGTAGATCTACTAATATTGACTGTGGGTCCAGCCTGTAAGCAATGCCCGGATAAGCTGCGTTTAGATGCAATCATTGCGTGAGTAACGGGACGGAACGAGCCTGCGAGAAACCCGGAGATTAATAGATGTTTACCCAGGATTCACTTCAACCACTTGTAGTCTGTTAGCCAATTATTTTAAACCATTAAACTTATTTACTCTGGTATCTATTTGATTTGTGAAGTCTGGTTAGTTAAAGATTAATGGGGTTGCTTTTGGTCTGGTCTTGGTTTTTATTTGATTTTACGAATGATTTATCAATGCTTTTGTTGGTAGTTGGTACTTACTAGAAACGAGTTCTATGAGTAGGTACTTACAGTAGCTTGTATTTAATGTTTCTTTAGGTACTCTTTCTTGGCAGAGAGACATATTAGACAAGTAGGTACCCATTGTAGACTATCTTACAACAATGTAGTTAAAGGCCGTAATCTAAATTGGTAGGTAATGGGATTTAAGTGTCTTATACATACTGTAGTATAGGCATGTCTTAGTTATTTTAACGGAGACATTACTTATATCGTGAAATCGATACGAGTACATCGTAAAGAGTTAATAATTGGTTAGTATTGGTCCTTGACTTTGATTTGCGGGCAAGGTTTCTTTTGTCACACGTTTGCTACGACGTCTTCGACGCGATAATTTCACATCAAAGTATTCCTTGTCAATATTATTACTGATAACAATGATAAAACATTCATTAGTTGTTCACGTGTTACCTACAAATTCTAATTTTATCAATCAGAACATAATTCTATTCGATTAAAGTCTTTAATCATTTGCGAATATTTAGCATATCATTAATATTACTTGCTAAATCAAGTTATTAGCTGATTTCGTAATACAAAGACACCTGAGTAATTACTTTAAAAAACCGAACATTTCCAAATAAAAAACCATCAGAAAAACAAAACGTACCGATTTCCTATATTTTAATGATAACTTAAATAGAAAACATAGTACAAGTAAAGTAAACAATCTCAAAAACTTAGGTCACCGTTTAAAAATGCTAAGAGATTTCGTGGCAAAGACTATCAACGGATTTAGAATAACTATAGCAGTAAAGGCCGCGGTAAACGCAATAACGGTAGGAGTGAGTCCAGGAGCAACCCAGTTACGGAACATGTTCTTGTCAAACCCGTAGCAGAGGGATATAGAGGCGGCGGCAAAGGCGACCGTCCCGAAGCAGATGTGCGTGAGCTTGGAGATATTTGGGGGTATGATGCGACGCCATTCGTAGGAGTAGCTGGATGCCACGCCGTTGAAGAAACAAGCGACAGTAAAGACCATTGAGACTAGGGCTGAAAGGAAATAAAGATAATTAATATAGGGTAGCGTTATGATGACCTCAATGACGCAGCGGGCGAAGTTCCACCAGCGACGGTGGAGGTTGCGGGTTCGTTTGCCGCCTCGGGAGAAATATACGATCTCCAATAGTTTGTTCCGGGTGTTCTGGGTGTTTTCTGTGCATTATAAAAAATATCTAACTACGTATCAGTTATCTTATTGCAACCTGGGTCTTTTAAAAACAAGAGTGTATAGTTATCTTTTTCTATCAGTTGAGATTGTGGTTAATCGAAGGTCTTTTGACTATTAAAAAGTTATCTGGTATACCTAACATAAGTTTTGCTTACTTTGGGGCTTCTTGATTGTCCAGCAATATTTATGTTTATATTTATTATGTGATTTTCTCTTTTAATTGTCTATGTCCTAACCGCTGGGTTGGAACTAGTTATGTTACCTACTAAAATAAAAAAAATGTGAAAATGCTGGCCAATTTACACCCAGAACTAATGTCTGCAGATCGTACACACATTTGTACCGAGGCGGGAATCGAACCCGCAACCTCCTGCGCCGCAGGCAGACCTTCGCCGACTCCTCACTCTACGAGAAGTTGATGCGATTTCAGCACTAAGGTTTTAGGGAAGAGTACAGATCAGTACTAATACTTAAAAGTAAATTTAATTTCATACATTAAAAAATAATCTAATTAGTTTTAAGTCCTTTGTTAACCTGCTGAAACGATTTTTTGAAATAAATGTTTTTTTTTAATATGTAAGCATAGTTTACGATTTTTTGATAATGTTTTATGGTGAGGTAATCATTACTCACCAAACTGTCCATGCAGCGTGTTCCAATGAACACTCACATCCAGCACCTTGATGAAGCAGCCGGCGAGAGCGAGCCCCGAGCCCAGGATCTGCAGGATCCAGTGGGCGCGGCGCTTGTCCACCAGTCTGAGGTGCGCTGACCAGCCGTTGTAGGGGGACAGGGAGAGGATAGCTTCTGCCATCAGGAGTTGATACTGGAACAAAAACGGTGATATATGAAATGAAAGTTTCTTATTTAATTTACGAACACAGTAAATTAACTATTATAAATAAATAAATATTGTTGGACAATTCACACAGCATTATCTAGCCCCAAGCTAAGCAGAGCTTGTGCTATGGGTACTAGATAACTGATATACATAATACAATACATTACATAGATATATATCTTTTATTATACATAGAAAACGACCTTCTGGTCGTTTTCTCACCCGGAACGTAGCCCGGAACAAATACTTGCAGATCGTACAAATATGTGTCCCAAGGCGGGAATTGAACCCGCAATTGTGTTCTGGTTTTCTACGTATAATAAAAAGTATCTATCTGTGTATTCTATTGCATTACGTATGTCAGTTATCTAGTACCCATAACACAAGCTCTGCTTTACTTGGGGCTAGATAATGCTGTGTGAATTGTCCAGTATTTTTGTTTTGATTAAACACTTACCCCGACAACACACAACACAATATGGAGCGGTGTAGCTCCCAAGGGAATGCCATTTCTAAAGGCATAGAACAAAGATATCCCTGTAACGGCACCTATCAACACATGTGTCAGGAGGTTCAGAGAACTGTGGAACGTCCTTAGTCTATAGTCTTCATCAGATCTCTTTATTAGTTCCACGGTCGACCCCTTTCCGTTCTGGAACTGATCTTCCGCATCACCTTGAATTGCATTTGCGTTTGGTGGCATTCTGTTTTTAGCCGACTTCCAAAAAATAAGGAGGTTCTATCTTGGCTGTGTGTTATATATAGATATATTCGCCGATTATTCCGTGAATTGTGGACCGAATCTGATGATTTAATTTAGATTCTTTAAGTTTTGCTATTGATTGTTTACTTTTTGCTTATTGTATGGATAATAATCCCAATTGAAAGATTGCGACGTAAAAAAATATTCACGTAGGATAAAGTATTTTCCCGCAAAACTAAAAAAACAGTGTAAATATAGGAAGTTGAGTCGATTATTAGTTTTTTTTAATTAAAAATTATTGGGATCGCTCGCGCACACAACTGCACTGGTTATTGATGTTTCTATCAATGGATTTTTAAGCTTCGGTTGTTGATTATAAATTGCAATGTAATTTATCTTGTAGACGCCTGATTGCACCTGACATTTTATATGGGTATTAAAGTTATCATTTTTATATCTTATTTAAGTACCTACGTATACAGGGTGCCATAGAAAGGTACCTACACCCTTCCTATGGCACTCTGTCAATAAGTGTAATCCGAAAGGGGAAAATTCTGGACATCGAGAGGTCAACGTTCGTTTTACAAATTTTAGAATTTCGACCTTTTTTATTCAAAAAATTATTAAATACTTTTTTTTCTTCATATTCGTGTTTTTTTATGTGTATTCTTACATTATTATTATGAGTTTTTAAATATCAATGGATTTACATTATTTTTTGTAATGATTTTATGACTAAATAGTTATTTTGTTGAAAAAAACAACCAAATAGGTACGTGTAATATGAAGTGCGTTTAAAAACTGCATGTAGAAAGAAGTACACGAATAGGAAGAGAACAAAACTATTTTTTTTTCTAAAATCTAAATTACAAATTCAGAATATTGAATATCGAATTTAAAAAAAAAATATCACAAGCTCAACCGCTCGGGGTTCAGATTCACTCCCTTTCGTCTAGTTTCCCTTCACTCCCTTTCGGTGGATCCAGTATAAATCATAGGAATAACGTAGTAGGTAAACTAAACATACCGACCTAAGCAGTCATCACAAAGATATTAATATCTATACCTTTGTGATATAAATGATATGGACAATAAGGGACTTACGTGCTGTTCATTCACCTGCTGGCTGATAATAAAGGCACACGTCTATAGTCACGCATCTAAAATCGGTATGGGAAGGTGCAATTTGCAGCGTTAAATAAAGGTCAGATATCGATGCATGTGCATTCATTATAAAACGCTTGATATAATTAATGGCAATCTCGATTTCCATAGAACTTGCTCGACACAGAGGAGATAGTGGCAATGAAGCAGAGCCGCTAACAATTTCTGCAGGTTAAGTACCTACAGCCACTTCAACCATAGAGTACGGTAGACTTAGATGATTCTAATATGATATAATATATCATATTAGAATCATCTAAGTCTTTATACTAGTCTATATCTATACTAAGCGAAAGTCTGTTTGTTTGTTTATTTGTCGTTCCTTCACGCCCTAACTAAGCAACGAATCGACTTGATTTTTGGTGATTTTTTACTTTTTATCCCATAAATCAGTTCCCATGGGATAGAAATAACCTTAAACAACGCGTGCGAAACCGCGAGCAGCAGCTAGTTCTTAATAATTCAAATTTCCCCCCTTTGAAGTTTACTATTCAAGGTTATCCCTAAGAATACGGTGCTGTTTACAAATTTCTAACGTTACTCCTTTTATGTTTACATCAGTTTTAACTTGTTTTATAATAAGTAAAATAAATGAAATACCTAGTAAGAAAGAAAGAACAGAGAAAAAACGAAAGAATATGTTGTGTGTATCATAAAGCATGTTAAACTATATAATATAACATAATATGTTATATTATATAGTATATAATATAATATAACATAATATATAAAAGAATATTATAACATAAAAGAAAAAACGAAAGAATATGTTGTGTGTATCATAAAGCATGTTATACTATATAATATAACATATTCTTTCGTTTTTTCTCTGTTCTTTCTAAAATCAAAAAATTAAAGCATATTATGCTTTAATTTTTTGCGAATATTTTACATAACAAAATGACGTACGCTGGACCCATAATAAACCGGCATCGGTCAGCACATTTAAGGGGTCCCATTTGGACCCTTGCTAATGGAATTAAATCCAATTAGATTTTAGGGTTACGAGGTGAACTTCACCATGGGCTTGGTGTGAAACAAACAGCTAACAAACAGTGTTCATTTGGAATATTTCTTTTGACATGAAATAAAATTGCCCTCAAAAAGATAGCGTTAAATTACAGGCAAAATAAAACCATATAGGTAACGGTATCTGTAAGTGTTTTGACCTGAAAGCTGAAGTAGCTTTTTACAAATTTCTATTTAACTTGGTGACCTTCGGAACTCCTAAACAAAACGACGTAACCCCATCGACTTTGGGTTCGTTGGTTTTGACTTCTCAAGCACTTTGGTCTTAGATGATGACCTGGGTCCTGATGATGGAACTGTAAAACGTAACCTGATTGAATGTGGCTTGAAATTTTAAATAAAAGCTTGTTATTAAAAATCTTTTTTAATACCTTTTATATCATTTGTAAATAAACCAGCTGAGACAAAGGTAGCTGTTGTCGGTAAACAAATTATTTCTATTACGGCCTACACCTGCTGTTTCGACTGCTCAGAGATAAATTCTTATCTCGTTTTCTCTAACGGACATTTGCTTATTGATAAGTATTATTTTAATTGCTAGCATGAGATGTTCCGCGTTCGTCCCACTCACTTCGGCCTAAGGTGGTCCGAACACAGGAAATGAAATCTGACTCTGAAATCGTTCCTTTTTCGTCCCACTTTTTAAAGGCAAGCTTTAGTACTGTCGAACACACACTTCTCATGTAAGAAGCTTATTGGTTCTATTTGTTATTGCTTGATATTGTTCTAATTTACTACACTTACATACAAAGAAATTTAATATCGGCTACCGCAACTTACCGGGCACTCACCTTTAGACATATTTATTTAGGACCCGATTCTTGAAAATGTCTGTGCGAAGAAACCTGTTCGTAATAGATCATACCTAGTAATCAAACTAAGGCAAGTAAAATACTGGGAAATTAAAATAAACAACTAGGTTCAGGTTTTACTACGTAGCGAAGCACCAGCAATATGGAAAACTTTGATTGAAAAACCACACGCTGCAAATGCAAACGTAGCATGTGTGAATGTTCAGAAGGATATAAACTTTGTATTTTATCGAATGTGCTGGAAACTTCTGGAAGCGCTTACCAAACAAGTTCCGAACACTTGGCGTGCCCGTGTTTGATTTGAGGTACTCGTGAGATGGATTCCGATTGATTTTATCGAGTCGTGTTTGATTTGAGAAAAAGTTGCCCCGGGTTGAATTCTTCGTTGGTTCAGCATGTCAAGCATGTTTGCCAACTCCTGAAACTCCTATAATTAAGCTTCATTATTTACTACAGACAACAATTTCAAGCATTAATTTCAATTAAGATATCTCAAAATTTACTCAAGGAAGTTCCGCCGAAATATTATTTTTTGGGTTTCATAATGATTAACCCCATGTGCGAGGGCTTACGCACTATGATAACAAAACCTTTGATATGTTGGTACCTACTTGAATGACGACGACGAGAGCAGACGAGGGCAGAACGAGGGACGACCTCTGTGGCGCGGTGGGCGAAGGTCCGCCTGCGACGCAGGAAGTTGCGGGTTCGCTTCCCGTCTTGGGACAAATATTTGTACGATCTGCAGGTATTTGTTCCGATTTTCTGGTCATTTTCTATGTATATGATAGTATCTAAAATATTTATCTATGTAGGTAATGTATTGTATTAAGTAGTCAGTTATCTAGTACCCATAACACAGGCTCTGCTTAGCTCGGGGCTAGATAATGCTGTGTGAATTGTCCATCATTATTATTAATTATTTCATTTAAATTATAAGGCAGATTTTAAGCATTATTAGATGACTAGAAATCCAAAATATTGAATCCACATTATGTTCAAGAGTAGAAGGTTCAAGAAACACGTCCTGCATTCTGCAGATATCGCACTTACGGAAGTTTCATCCCGAATTCAATAACATAGACATTTTGTTAACGCAACAGGAGTCGGTTTTCATTTGCCGGTATCTCCCCCAGGCACTTAAGTTTACATTAAAATTGTCCAAGCGCGAAATTGATCTTTTAGTAGGGGATCCTTCAACGAAAATATAAATTTGCCACGCTTCTATCGGTATTTGGCGCCGGTGAAATTGCAATTGGAAATTCCTTGTGTTTAAAATAACAAAGGGAAATTTAGGAGGCTGTGAAACTTAGTGTTTGCATGAGGCGACACATTTAAAACTTGAGTTGGAGATTGTTTTAACAATGTAGCTCTCCTTCTTTTTTCGACCATACAGAATGACTACCTCTGTGGCGTAGCGGGTGAAAGTCCGCTTGCGATACAGCAGGCTGCGGGTTCGATTCTCGCCTCCGGACATTTGTTTGAACGACTTGGTGTTGTTGGTGCTGTAATTTGTACATGTGTGTAAAACCTATATATTTATGGTATTGTATTAAGTATACCAGCTATCTAAGTAGTACTCATATAACAAGCTCTGCTTAGTTCGGGGCTAGATGATGCTGTGTTTATTGTTCAGCATGTTTTTTTTTATATTGATACGTTTATATTAAAATCTTTGTGTCGCTGTAGAATCCAAGTAAGTAAGTTAAAGAAAGTAGGTGCCACAACACGAAATCCAATAACTTCGTACAAGAATCTTCCATCACCCTGCCCCTAACGGTCCTCGATTCAACCCCCAAACCTGAGGAACGTAATCAAGGATTAATTTTCTACTTGGATTACTTTCAATTTAGATCCATGTGTGAGCTTTGGATGTCTTCAAATTGAAGAGCCCCTTTATTTGACTGATAATTTAAGGAACACCTTTGTGTATTTTGCCTGCCGGAGTGTAAGATTTTTGATGGAATCACTGAACTAGGTACCTTACTTACCCCTCTTATATCCGTATTTCAATATTCTAAACGTGGTTATTGACTACGGTTATCGACAGCCAATGTATGTTCTATCCAATATGAAAAAATTCGTCTATGTCTAAACATGTTGAAAACAAAATACATTTTTAACAAAGAAATTTACAATCAAATAATAGAAATAAATTAGAACTAAGGTTTTTTTGTTATAATGCTTACCATAATAGGTTCCCAAAAATTTTCAATTTCGGCGGACTCGAACCGAAATCGAAAATTTTTGGGAAATCTTATTTCATTTCTTCAATTAGAACTAGTGTTTACAAGTGAAACAATTGAGCTTATTGCAGACTGTTGCAAAAAAATACAGGTACCAGTCGGAAGCGTCCTCAAGACGCTGACTGCATTGCCCTGCTGCTGTATGGAAATGATGCGCTACACCAGCTCTTGGGTCACGAGTCGCTTCGACCATCATGAGCATCTGGTCAGATATATTTAATAAAAACCCGGGGAGCCTCGGTACCCCACGGGTCTCGACTCCAAGGGGAGCAAATGCGTAGGCTTTATCGAGACCTGTTTATTTGTGCCTTTTGAGATCTTCGGCCAAATCTGCCGCCGAACACTAGGTTCGTATTCGTACATATCTCAATCAAAATGATGCGAAACAATACACTGTCATGACTTTTTGATACAGAGTGGCGCAGAGAACATTTTATTCTATGGGTTAAAACGGAAATAAAATTTGAAAATTCTGAAAGCTCTTATGACCAGAGACAAAGAGCAAAAGGCACCACAAAAACACGATAATGTTCCCGTAAAATAAAGCTTAATATTTCACAACCTCGCGTTGCCCTTACATTCCTCCATACATTTTGTTATGAGTAGCGACTCTTATTTTATAGCGCGTGTGAGGATTTATGATGAAGCTAAAATAAAATACAATTTCACCCGCTCGGTATCAAAAGAGGGCGAATTAGAAAAATCTACATATAATAACGGCTCTCATATTTTCAATGGGCATATATTACGGCCTGTCTGACAGTTATTACGTTTAAAGAGTCTACAATCTGCCTTGGGTCGTAGTTCATATCCACTACTTATGAAGACGCTGTTGTATTTTGACTATCCTTAATAACTTTCATCTTGATTTAGTCAACCTTTGTGTTGTCTGTTCCAATTGACTGTGGTTGGTAAAGTCCAACTTTGGCCAAATCTTAATCATCACCGATTTCAATTTAATCTCTGAGGCCATCACTTTTCTTGCAACAAAATGCCTGTTAAAGGGAAAGCTGTACTTACCTATTATATTATACAGGGTTCAGCTTCGATCACAGAACACGGGAAAAATATTTAAAAACAAAACTTCAACTTTTGGTTTTCGAAAAAGAAAAGAAATTACCACTAGACTGATGCATAATTATGCTTATTGTCATTGAAAATATATCACGGGCAGAAAATAGTGGAAAATATGTTACAATAGCCTTTTTTAATTACTTATTTCAAAACTAAATTGGTTCGTTATTCTATAGTCCGCTGTCAAAACTACTGGAGGAACTAACTGGATTGGACTTAAAGCACCAACACTTGCGGTATACTTAATGATGGCATACCAATTTACCGTGCAAAATGTCCTTATAAGTCTCGTGGTTAAGTCTTTATAACGGGACGCGTCCGTTTTGCTGAGCTCATCTCTTCTATTCCCTGTAAGCCTTCATTTAATCAGGCTTTAAATTAAAACTGTTCTGGAAACTAACTAAAGTGTGCTGTCTGATGAAGTCTGCATATTTATTTTTGTCAATCTTGACCTCTATATGGCTCGCTAGACCGAAAAAAATATCAAAAAAAGACAGTTTTCAAAAATATTACAGAAATAGTACGACAACAACGTCGAGGCTAATTAAAATAGTCTTAAAATAAAACACACTACCTCATAAATTCATAACAAATAGTAGATTTAATAGATAATGCGGTTTTCTTATCTATAAATCCAATGTATTTGTATAAAGGCGGGATGCACATTGCCTGCGGACATCCGGAAAGTATATCCGGGACGTCTGTTGCACACTCTATCCATAGAGCTGTGAAAGCACGGGAGAGCGACTAAATTGATAAAAGCTTTCATTCAGAATTGAATTTGCATTTTAGAAGAAATACTATTCAAAACGGTGAGTTAATATTAAGAGCTCTTTTCATATCATGCGGATTTCCGACCGCGTGCGGGCCACCAGAAAACTATAATAGGGTATATTATGTTATTAAATTACCGATTTTGTTAAATTTAAAATTAATCAGGAAAAAAACTAAAAACAGAACTGCACTATATTTCGGGTGATTAAAACGCTGCTGTGCTTTTTTTGTGACGTCACCGTTCACTTTTGAAGTTTCACGCTCGGTGTATTACAAATCGATTAACAAGTGTTAATCGATTTGTAATACACCGAGCGTATACTAGATATGTCAATATATGGATTATTTTTGTTGATTATTCTGTTATGACTTGATCCTGTTGATTGGACAAGTTAAAAACTTAATTGTAGTACCTAAGCACACCTATTAGAAGAAAGAAAAAAAAAAAGAAATGAAAAACCACGTTATTTGAATGAAGGTTTAAAAAACGTTGAAGAAGAAACCATATTACCAATGCTATAATATCAATATTAGCGTGCACATGAGCCAACTCAAACATTTCGTAGATTCGTACACCCCATCCGTTGAGTCAATATCGGAGACACGCGTCTCCCAAGCGGCAGATCTAAATTGCAAATGTACGCCGAAACTTTCAATTCAGAATATCGAAGCAAAAATATACTCAGATTGACTGAGATGGTTCTTAGATAGAAGATACCTATGTGGATAGTTGAAGCAAGCTGAAGACAGGGCGCTATGGCGCTCATTAGGGGAGGCCTATGTCCAGCAGTGGACTGATATAGGCTGATGATGATCAATGTGGATAGTTGAACTGAACCATTCTGGTTGACCAAGGGTGAAAAATGGAAACAGCGTGACTCCGGGGTCTAGATTTTAACAGGTATAAAAAGAACAAATTATTTAGTATGATTCATTATTATCCATTTTGAATCTCAAGTGGGTCTAGTAGGATTAGAATAAAAATAAAAAAGTGTAATAAGAAAAATTACAATTTACAAAAAATCTGACTATTATTATCTCGTAAATGATTGATTTTTGACATTTTCAAATAATATCGTTGACGTAGCACTTCTTCTGAATAATTTTTTTATTATATTATTACAAATATTTCGAATGTAAGCGGGCAACCCTACCCGCAATACATAAATAGGCGTGCTATAGGCATGCGGCGGACACTTTTCACTTCACTTCGCTTGCGGTATTCGGACGGAACGGACGTCTCTTGTACGACTAGTAATTCTTGATGTTCGGTCACAATTATTTTTGGTCAGACTCGAAGGTAGTTGGTATAAGTGGTGATAAAGTTAGTAAGGTGGTCGTAAATAAAAAAATAAGTGCAATAGAAGGTGTTGGCTTTGTAAGCTGGATCATTCTTTCATTTAAATCGTTTTGCCACCCACAGAGAGGTTTTGTAAGATCAGAAGTGGGATAGGATTGTGTGTTTACGCGCGATTCTATCCCGCCCATAGTCTGCTTTGGTCCATCAGTTTGAGGTTAGTTTTCTTTGTTTTCGGTTCAAAGTGTTTTCGCTGATATTACGGTGATCCACAGTGCAGAACGTTTGATGTGCCACGATGTATTTCGTTGTTCTTATTTTTCAAGGCTGGAAATTTGTTAGAATTGTGTTGTTGGTGATTTTCTATGGTGAAATAAAACCGTAAGTACTCCTTGTGTTTTTGTCTGGAAGATCGTAAAAACAAAAAAGGAATGATTGCGACTGTGATTGTGTATCGAGACGAGAACAAACTCGTAGGTAGTCGCAGTTATGATCGACGTAGTGGCAAATTAACGGCAGGTATTTGCCTATTTAGGACTACCGTCTGCATCGTAACGGAGCCGCTGTTGTTTCGATTGTTATAATTCCCATGGTTCAAGCAAGTCTTAAAGTCATGTGCGTCGTGTGTAATAGTTCTAACGCGTCGCGTGAGGTAGTTCCTATAAAATTTTAAACAGTTTGGAAACAGTTGCACTATGATTCAGACGCGATCAACAAGCGAAGGTCAATGACACGAACGAAGGACAAACGATGGTTAAACGATTGTGAGTTCTTTCTTGTTAGTGTAGAAGTCGTACCTACCTTAATTAAAGCTACGAATTGAAGATTTCTTTGCGCTTGAAATCTTGTACCTGTACTCCAGCCGAACTCTGCATAGGATGTTTGTAAAAGTTACCCATAATTAGCCTAATAATCACTTTGTTGTTTATTTGTCGACAAATCTACATTACTCGTCGATTTGAGTTCATTCCTACAATGCAAAAGATGATGATTTTGTGTTGCGAGTTGTTTACACCTAGTATGGTTGTATCAAACAAGTTCGAGTTTACATCCTCGGCTCTGGTAGCTTTGACTTTGGACAGAAGTGATTATTTTGGACAGCTGGTTGAACATGGTCATGTGGGGCCGAGCCCGGTTATTTATTTGTATTCCTAATGTGTTGATTTTTATTTTCATGTCTGCAACTATGGCATACGCTTTGAGCGTGGTGTGCGTGACTTGCGTGCTGTTCGGCGCAGCCTTCGCTTGTCGGCACGGTCTGCGCGCACCAGCGAGGTGTACACGCTGTCCTGCGCGACTTGCGCGCTCCTGCGCGGCCTGCGCTGTGTCTAGCGCGACCAGCGCACTCCAGCGAGGTGTGCTCGCTGTCCAGCGCGGCCTGCGCGCTTCTGCGAGGTGTGCTCGCTGACCAGCGCGGCCTGCGCGTTTGAGCGTGGTCTGCGCGCACCAGCGAGGTGTGCTCGCGGCCAGCGAGGTGTGCTTGCTGACCAGCGCGGCCTGCGCGCTCCAACGGCGTCCGGCGTGTCTGGCGTGCTCTGCGCCTTGTGCGCGGCTCCTATCCACTGTCTGGCGTAGCCTACGTGCCATGCAGTGCGCCACCCGCGCGCTGCCTAGCACTGTGCTGTGCGTGGCATTCACGCGCTAACTAGCGCGGCCCACGTGCTGTGTGCTTATCATCGTCCACGTGTTGTGCACACGCTACCTGCGTTGCATTGAACGTGTCACCGAGGTTGCAAGTATGCTTATAGTAGATGGCATCACGTCCATTCTTGGTAAGATCAAACCAACATTTTAATTCTTGCTTTGTGTTAGTGTTGTGCAAGAAGTGAGAGGAGTTTCATTCTAAATTGTTCAGTTTCACAGAATAGGCACACATCTAAGTATGTTGAGTAGGTATGCACCTTTTTCTGCCAAGGATGAGAGCTGACTATACCTACCTGTCGTGCGTGATATGAGGTATCGATGACCTCTGTACCATTAGGTTGCCACTACCACTGCCTATAAAGGAAGGGACATCCGACAGACTTTTTTTTGTTTTTTTTTAGTCAATTTACCTGAGACCATGTAGATACCTAGGTGTAGGAACGTCGATAATTCCTATCTAGCTAGCTAGGATCTAGCACTCCGGTAACAGTGAGTAAGTTTGTTCCGGTCTCGGTGTGAATGTCTGTGTTCAGCCGAGCATTGTCTAGTGGTCACGGTGAGAATGCTATACCGAGCGACAGCTACAGTCTGCCCTGATAAGTTGTGAGTGACGGGGTCTTTGTAATAAATTTCTTTCAATTTCATTTCAGAGAAGTTTGACCCGTGAATGAGTGGCACTAAAAGTGGTCAGCATGCAGCCGAGCGGTCGTGGTCAACCTGTTTTGCCAAGCGGAAGCTGGGGCGAGACGAAGCTCGATGACTGTGGCACCTTGTGAATGGCTTCGGCTATGTCACCCTTTGTGAATGGCTTCGGCTATGTCACCCTTGTGAATGGCTTCGGCTATGTCACCCTTGTGAATGGCTTCGGCTATGTCACCCTTTGTGAATGGCTTCGGCTATGTCACCTTTGTGAATGGCTTCGGCTATGTCACCCTTGTGAATGGCTTCGGCTATGTCACCCTTGTGAATGGCTTCGGCTATGTCACCCTTGTGAATGGCTTCGGCTATGTCACCCTTTGTGAATGGCTTCGGCTATGTCACCCTTTGTGAATGGCTTCGGCTATGTCACCCTTGTGAATGGCTTCGGCTATGTCACCCTTGTGAATGGCTTTGGCTATGTCACCCTTTGTGAATGGCTTCGGCTATGTCACCTTTTGTGAATGGCGAAATCTATGTCACCCCTGTGAGAGGCTCTAGTTGGCTATGTTACATGAGCCATATGTGAATTACACATGGACGTAAATGGCTAACGTGGGTTATTTCACCCCAATAACAATGGGTGTGTTGTGGGTGATTGAAGTTCGGAATTCGGTCACCTGGAATTCACCTCCTATCCTATTTTGTTTTTACCCTACTGCAAAAAAGGGGTTATATTTTTCTAATGTTTTAGTTTTGCGAATAAAGATTGTCATTGATTTGCTTTTAAAAATTTAAACTTTCAGTATTTTTGTATTATTTTGGGTCAGTTTATTGTGAGGCCGAGAGTGCACACTTGCGTCTCTGATAGAGAGCATTTGTTTCAATTTCTAACTTAAATTAGCAAGTTGTGGGAAGTTGTTGACATGTGATCCTATCATGTACCATTACAGAGTTATTTTTACCCGACTACCAACAGGAGAGGGTTATTGTTTTTCATGTCACTGCTTTCGTTCAAAATTCTTGGCATCGGGCCCTAATCGGAACACGCAATGGGTTACTTGAATTGTGTGTTTTCAATGTTTCAGACTTTTACCATGATCGTGACCCATACACAGCCCCTCAACAAGCAGTGTCAGACCAGCACTGCAGCCCAAACGGAACCAGTTGCTCCAGAGCGTCCAGCGACAGAGCAGCTACAGAGCAGCGACCGAGGACGTATCGCAATTCCAGGAACGGCCGTATTACAAATATTTCGAATGTAAGCGGGCAACCCTACCCGCAATACATAAATAGGCGTGCTATAGGCATGCGGCGGACACTTTTCACTTCACTTCGCTTGCGGTATTCGGACGGAACGGACGTCTCTTGTACGACTAGTAATTCTTGATGTTCGGTCACAATTATTTTTGGTCAGACTCGAAGGTAGTTGGTATAAGTGGTGATAAAGTTAGTAAGGTGGTCGTAAATAAAAAAATAAGTGCAATAGAAGGTGTTGGCTTTGTAAGCTGGATCATTCTTTCATTTAAATCGTTTTGCCACCCACAGAGAGGTTTTGTAAGAATATATTAATTTCTACGGATTGGGAAAAGAGGCAAAATTTTATTTATAGATACGAACAATCACTGCTGTCCGACTCACTAAAATTGGCTTAGCTTAACTACTTCACACAATCCACAACTAACTAGCTCACAGGCTCTAGATCTACATAGATCCTTAGTAACCAGGTCGTCAGGTAAAAAAATAATTGATTTTGTACCTACCCAATTTATTTTTAGACTATAAATAATTATTATATCTATATAAACATTTATCAATGATCAACTTGGTCCAACTTGTAGGTATTTGGCTCCACTGCTGTTTACTAAAACTCCAACCAATTCAAAGTTATCAAGGTAAAAGTGGACAATTTCGCTTTGCTACTTTTTTATAAGTTTTGCTAGGATCCGTTTAGAAGTTAGTTTTTAAAATAAGAGCTAAAATATCGTCAGTTGGGGCTGAACCTCGCGCCGGTCAGACGGAAACTTCGAAATTAATTTTAAAGTTTGATCGAAAAATGTTTTCCTTTGTCGTCGCTCCGCTCCAACTCCCCGAGGTGGCTTCGACTCCGATGACTAGGATAACTATTTGATTAGAAGATTATAAGTTTGTTTATGAAGGAGTAGTGTAAGTAGATACATATAAATAATACCAAATCAATTTTCAACCACAGAACTATATCGAGAAAATTTCTGTGATTTTAACCTTCTCTGGTTTATTGTGTCTTTTAAATAAGACTAGTATAAGTTTTTGATTAATAAAGAAATAAAATATAATACAATACAAAACTAGATAGGACTTTTGTTTGACGAGAGTTCGGTGACAGGTGAAATTATGGTCTTTAAGGTACTTGGTACTTTAAGGTCGACAATTTATCATGAAATTACAAAAAGAAACACATCGATATTCCCTCACACAAGAGTTTGTTAATGGCATCTACCAACTAAGACTAAGTAATGCGATACTAATCCTCATAATTGATTGAATTACAGGTCAAATATTAACAACATAAATTATGTCAAGAGATTCTCTGTCTGTTTATATTAATCCTACTTTCTGATCAAACGATCTGACCTTGATTTGAGAAATGGTATGACAAAAAAAAAACGGGTTTATTTTATTCCAACTTAAGATAACCTAATAATCATTATTATCTTCCATATTTTGTGGCATTCATTCAAACTCCAACAATATTGTAAATATTGAAACGGCTAAAAACGTTATCTAGGTCACAGAAAATATATGGAAAGCTAAACAAACAACACCGGAGCGACTAGAAACAGTTTTTGAAATGTGCACACGTAAAACACAAAACAACGAAACCCATTTTATTCGTACGGGTCTACAAAAAAGAACTACCTACGTTCATGCAGAGCTACACCTCAAACTATGTCATTGATAGACGGCCAAGATTTAAAAGTGAATTTTTTAATGTTTAGTTTGTATCAACGAGCATTGTACATACCACAACATAACACTATATAGCTCCAAATGTACACGGTTTTCCTCAAGTCAAAACACAAACGAGTAGTGGAAGGTTTGATGCAAAATTCTTAATCCTACACAACACAAATGGGTTATTTTTATAGGGGTTATTCCAGTTTTGCCCCTGAAATAAAAAAAAACTGGTATACAAAAATATGAATTCCAGAAATACCCCTTGAAGGGGGATCCCATCAAGGGGAAAAACTGGAATAAGCCCTTTATACAATAGCAATTTAAAGATTTATCGAAATCGGTCCATAATTAACAGAGAAATCGACGCACATACATTAAAAAAAACATATATACAGCCGAACAATAACCTCTAAATACTCCTTCTTTTTTCGGAGTCGCTTAAAAGAAGTTAAAAGAACAGCCACGCAAAATGATTTAAAGCTCAATGTTTTGAACCGCACCTTTACATTCCAAACAATGATGCCCATATCATAAATCTAAAGACTACCGGTACAATGATAGCTAACTACGCACTAAGCACAGATACAATCTCAGAGCAATAATCAATTCAAACTTCGGCTACCTTTCATTAAACTATTGGGTCACGATTTGATGGGCACGATAAGTGTTTAGCACTTAACCTACTACAATAAGTAGGTGCGAGCTGAATTTTGAGAAGTAAACTGTAAACACGGTAGCAATAGACGGTGGGGTACGGTAATATGCTATAGGTTATGGTGAAAGAATTGGTTCAAGTGTTGAACAAGAACGGGAATCAAATGACTCTGCAGTACCAGAATAATGATAACTGCTATAAGACCACTATTAGGAAACTTGAGTACCTATTTTTTGACGACTTCGGTGGCGTGGTGGGCGAAGGCCCGCCTGCGACGCAGGAGGTTGCGGGTTCGATTCCCGCCTTGGGACAAATATTTGTACGATCTGCAGGTATTTGTTCCGGGTGTTCTGGTCGTTTTCTATATTTAACAAAAAATGACTATCTATGTATTGTATTGTATTATGTACATCAGTTATCTAGTACCCATAACACAAGCTCTGCTAAGCTTGGGGCTAGATAATGCTGTGCGAATTGTCCAGCATTATTTTTAAAAATACAAAAAAAAAAACTCAGTAAAAAAGTAGCTCTGTTCTTCAACTCACCTCAACAGCCTATAATGGTCCATTGCTGGACGCAGGCCTCCCCCTGATAATCGGCTTATTTGCTTTTACCTCATGGGGGGTTATACTCATAATCCTCGCTGGACATACGGGTTGCGGATCGCAGTTCGGTGGTAGATCTATTCTGCAAGAGACGCTGCTGCCCCCCCCCCCCCCCCCCTGTATGTCCCTTAGTCGCCTCTTCCGATACCCACGGGAAGAGATGGAGTTGTACAAATTCTAAGCCGGCACCACACGGCATTAAAGTATCTGGTGAAGTTTAAACTGTAAGCATTATTTTCGCTATAATATTTAAACCTGATTTGTTACTAGCATATTTTTGCATTGTTGTGTTACAATATTTTTGCGTATGTATCACGCACGACGTAGAAGAAGAAAAAAGCATTTGTTCAGCCATGGGACACATACTTGACTTACAGCATTACAAACAATTCTAAACGTCAAACAATATTGTAAAATCTACAAATAGGTAGGTACGTAAAATGAATAACGCAACGGATAGTCGCAAATCTAGAGCCTCAAAGGTAGAGGTACAATAGCATATAATACCATAAACTCTATAAACCTATAAAAGAAAGAGTAAAGCCGATTTCCGCTCGCGTGGAAGCGTCTATGATATTATCCAAGTGCAAACAGAATAAATCGATTTATCGCAACCGTACCAAACAAACATTGCTACTTAACACCGCACATAAATAAACTAAGATATTTAATTGGGACTGTTCTCTTACGTTGTTATGGTCCTAATAAAATTTTAGAGTTTTGAATAGTTCCTAAACGCGAATTTCACTTTTTGTGCAGGTTGAGAAGTCTGAAGCTTCGTTAGAAATAAGTAGTTTTACAATCAAATAATAGAAGTAAATTAAAACTTGTATTTACAATTGAAACAATTAAGCTAACTGCAGACTGTTGCAAATAGACTACAGGTAGCTCAACTGATCCATATCAATACCAGCCGGAAGCGTGCCCAAGACGCTAGCTGCATTGCCCCGCTGTATGGCAATGCTGATGCGCTGCGCGTCTGTCTAGTAGTCTTACAAGGATAAAGGCACACCCATTTTCTCGTTAAACTGGTGGTTTACCATGTGTCGTGACTTCGGGAACCAAGATTCACTTTGGGTCGGTTCATCATCATCATCATTCGCAACCAGACCTCACCCACTGCAACGTATAGGCCTCCAATTTCTTGTGCCACATGGTTCTGCGCCAATTTCATCCAGGTTCACCTCATGATGAGATTAAGTAAGTTAGTATGGAAATTAATTATGCGTATGACCTAATCAAATCCTTTGTAGAGTTGAAAATAACAAGGGATGGTTGCCAAGGAAGAGAGAGAGAGAGAAAGGGAAATAATTATATTTTATTTATATTTATCAAAAGTTTATTTCAATTCATGTGATATACCTACCTACTTTCATTGAGGAACACCTCCCATCGATAGGAGTTAGCTACGAGGCGAGGATTAAAAACCAGCCAAGTGCGAGTCGGACTCGTGCACGAAGGGGTCCGTATGGGAGCTCCCTTAAATATTTATTCAATTCTGTTTATTAGTATTTGTTTTTATAGCGGCAACAGAAATACATCATCTGTGAAAATTTCAACTGTCTAACTATCACGGTTCGTGAGATACAGCCTGGTGACAGACGGACAGACAGACAGCGAAGTCTTAGTAATTGGGACCCGTTTTTACCCTTTGGGTACGGAACCCAAAAAACTACCAATAGAATTCTACTCAAACCGTGTCAACCTTTAATAAATATTTTCTTAAGTAGATCGAGGTACAGGTATTTCCGAAAACACCCAGATCAAACTTTTCACCAGGCAGCAACATAGCTCCAAACCAGTTTCCTTACTAGAGATGCTAACCGCTCGTTCCGTGATATCAAGCAAAACGAACCATCCAGATATTCACGTAACAAGCTTAGAATATCGAATAGTTGTGGAACAAGTGTATGGGTGTATACATATACTGTAGTTACGGGAGATAGTGACACGCAACCTCGGCTAAACGAAGGACTAGGTTAATTTCTCTGCTTGAAGATTAAACGTGGATTCTGCCTTTGTTTCTTTTCTATATTCATCTAGCTGTTCTTCGCGGTTTCACCCGCGTTGAATTCGAATTTCAAATTTCTAGGGTGAAAAAAGATTTTTTTTAAAAATCTCATTAATCTTAAATATGTCCATAAATAAATCCGTAAATCTCATAATTTATTACTTACATAAATTAGTCTAGTTATTGTATTCTCTGTGTCTTTGTAATACATAATAGTAAATAGGTTTTACTCGTTTAGGTTTACTTCTTTAAGCTAATTCTTTGAATTAGAACTATCTCATCATCATCAGCCTATATTAGTCCACAGCTGGACATAGGCCTCCCCTAATGACCGCCATAGCGCCCTGTCTTCAGCTTGCCGCATCCAGCATCATCTGCCAGTAGACTTTCACAAATCTTCATCCCACCTGGTCTGGTCTGAGGGCGTCTTACACTACGTTTGCCGAGTCGCGGTCTCCACTCAAGAACATGTTTACCCCAGCGGTCGGTGCTTCTCGAGATATAGCCAGCCACTGCCACTTCTGCTTGCTAATAAGGACCAAACAATTTTTTTATTCATATTTTTTAGGAATTATCAAGTTTTAAATTATTTTGTAACTCCCCAACGAGGTTAATGCTTGGTAATAAACTTATACCGAAGATCCTTGTTACAACATGTAACAACTAAATAAATGTTTCTACATGTTTCCATGGACGAACTAATCATTTATCTCAATGAGTGCGTTACAGTCATCCCCTCTATAGGAAACCACAATGATGCTCACACACAACCGTTGCAAGTCCGAGGTAGTCCCTCGTTAATCTATCCGCGGGAGTCCGATTGGGTCCTGTCATGCGGAAGCGCTGGTAGGCAGTTCTCTAATCATTACCATTTGGTATAAGACTATTGAATAGAACTGAAATTTATGCGTGACGGATTGAAACAGAGGACAAAAGAAGCACAATCTAATTGCATTGGATATGATCAATCTACAGAAGTTGAATTTGATAAATTTTTAAAAGCTGGTGTGTTCCATTTTGATTTTTGGTACTTATACTAGAGGCCTAGTGTGATGTCAGCGTGGATCAAACAAAACATCTTTTATGGTATACATTTTTAACTTGTTGAAAATGTATACCATAAAAGATATGTTTTTATCTTTTATGGTATACATTTTAAACTTGTTAAAAGATATGTTTTATGGTTATTTATTCCATTCGATTGTACCACATAAAAAAACTACGAAATGCAGAAATGCTACTATTGAAATTTAAATAAAACAAAGCCTACAATGTTATGTCAAATGGAATTTTTCATTTTGATTTTTAAATTTAACCAGTTAAAAAACTGTCAAGCTATCGAAAATTAAAGGTGTGTGGAAGATAAAAGCAAATCCGAAGTACTTTTGATATGATTCTGGGTCTTTTATTCTCTACATATCTTTGCTTTCAACATTAGGCAAGTTTCGCCTCTATAGCATGAATTCTATAGCTATCGATAAATTGCTAAACAATCGATTTGAAATCGATTCTTCCTACGCTTCATCTTACTCTTTAACAAGCGATCTTGATCATATTTTGAGCCTACGCATATCTTTGTTAAAATCCTTTGTATAATTTGACTTCCATGCTTTATAAGGAACAGCTACGTTTATAAGGGCGAGTTCGAGCTCTTGAAAATAAATAAATAGATAGATAGATAGATAGATAATTCTTTATTGTACCACACAAACACAGAAAACAGTACAGAAATAAAAGTTACAAGATGAAGTACAAAGAAGAAAGATAAAAAAATGATGAAAAGATGAAGTATAAATTGACATCATCGAATATAGATCGATATTAAACACCCAGAAAAGCTTTTACAAATATTTATCAAGACGCGGGAATCAAACCCGCAACCTTTTGCTTCGCATGCCGATAGTTGAAACTATGACACGATGAATCGTGTTCTTATTATTCTTATTCTTTACAAACCCTTTAGAGTTTTTTTTAAGTATCATTTTGTTATAAGTTTATGTAACTTTGGAGCCTTCGAGTCAAAGGCTAACAGCAGCCATGAAGCTCAAAATCCTAAACGAGGTTAGGCGATACTACTTACTTACGATAGCCCGAGAAAGCGTCTATCCCTTTATCAAAGACAGGCCCGGTCCTACTTGGTGGATATACCGTCCACTCGCTCTAAGCGGGTTTCCTCCACCTTCATCATTCGCACCGCTGGGGTTTGGAACACGCTACCTGCTGCTGTTTTTCCGATCAATGACAATCTGGATCTCTTCAAGACAAGAGTAAATAGGTATCTTTTAAGACCTTCATGAAAAATCGTTGGCCACATCTTCACTTTCTATCAAGTACGATGGTCAAACGAAGGCCAATTGCCAATAAGGCGATTGTCAGGGACATTTACTAGAAATAACACTACAAACATACGATGAGGATCAACTGATACTATACCCCCTTAAACTTCTAAAACCTGGATATTTTTAGCATGCAAAGGGGTTAACAACCCAAGGAATATTTGTTGAAAATATTTAACGACATTGGTGTTATCGAGGCAAAGAACAGAAGCTCAAAACAATTTTTGGTTTTTATATGAATTTAGCCCTCCCAACTCTTTTTTTACATCTCACAGTTTGACATCAAAAGTTGAATATTAATAATTCTATTAATAATTTTGAATGCCCAAAGTTTTCACACTCCTTATAAACTAAAGTTAATATTGAATAAAGAATAATGAGTCTATAGCGGTGATTAATGGTCTTGTGAGGTTTACCGTTGCTTACTGGAGTAAATATAAACAAGCTTCCATGAGCCAGATCCTCAAAGTTTTTGCCTAAGTTAGAATACTTTCTAATACTTGTAAGGGTGTTATAAATACTGTACAAATAAGTGTGTATTTATTTATAATATCTTAGAAAGATTTTTCTACGTGAATTGTTCAGTACTAGTTGCGGCTTGGTACATTCTTTTCCGAGATAGAATGTTGCCTATGTCCGTCCAAGGATACTCAATCAAAAGCAACTCGTCTACCTAAAACGTAAAATTATTGTCTTTGTTATAAGTTCATAAAGATATCTCTTTGTTTCATACTTTAAACGTTGTAAAAATGTGTGTTTACTTGTGTACCTACAACTCTGTAAACTTACTTACTTACAAATAAATAAATTGAATTGAATTGAATTGAATATACCTCCCTGAATAATTTAGTTTTATGATCCTTTTAACCGTTTTGGCGTGGTAAGGTAACAGACAGAAAGACAGACTTTCCTTCGAGTTTATAATAATATATGGTTAGTATGGATTATTAATTTTAGAAACATGACCTTACTTTCCTATAGCTCTTACTCTGTCCAAAAAAGCAGGGCTGCGTTAAATGTTTGGGCATTAGTTTTGCCTGATTCAAAACGTTCCAGAAACACCTTGATTTCAATAAATTCACTTCCCTTTCGTTCATACACCAATCCCCTTATGCTACTGCGCAAATTTACGTCCTTTTTATTGCGCTATAGCCTAGTTTATACCACTCTCAGAAATCTCAGGTTGCTTATACGAGCTGTTAATGATGATCCATTGTATAATCAGTTACTTAGACCACTTGCTCAAATACTGCCTTTATGTTATAGAAACAGTTTATTTAGCTTTGAATAGCCGGTTGTTGGGAACTGGTTTAATATGTTTTTGAACAGCTGCTGGCAAGAGACTCTTCGATCGGCGAGACTATTTTATCTATTCCCGGCGATATTTAAGCGGAAACATACTATTGACACGCCATGTGGCCCAACGAAACGCGATGCATGTTGAGTTGAATCCAATCGTATGAATTTTCTATGACTAAAATCACGTTACACTACTACTTGCATTTTGTCATTAAATCTCTCTCGTTTAATTTATTATCAAGCATTTTCCCACCAGAAGAGCTTGCTTAAACGGCACTTGAGCCGTAAGAGGTCCCAAAGATTTTCGACGAAACCGACTAGGATTTCGTAGCTTAGTTGCTTAGAGCACACCCGTACTGAGGGCGCGCGTTCGAATCCTGCCGAAATCGAAAACTTTTGGAAGCTTATTTAATTTCATAGAGCATGCTTAAACTTAGTGAGTCTAACCAAAAGTCGCGTTCAATTTTCATACATATCTATGTGATCAAAATTGGTTTAGGTCGAAAATCACGCTCATCCCTTATTATAGGAGTTACACCGAATTTTCCTTTACAAAACGTTTGTAAAATAGAAAGGTCGCTAGAAAGGTCTACAACATCAAAACTGGGCACATGCAAACAATAAACAAATAATAACAGGGCCTTAGAGGGACAACGTTTAGGATACCCTTTATTTGCTGACAATTTGTCCTTTGAGTTGTCAGCTTGAATAAATAAAACATAACAGGGAGGTTTTGTTCAAAAATGTAAGCCGGTATGAGGTAAATAAAGTGGTAACACGTAATTTGTTTATTTTGTTTGAGGTTTTCTCTCCATGAGATCCTCACGTTTTCCTCATAGAAAATATTGTTAGGGAATAGGTAGTAATGTATTTCACCATCTACATTATGTCGCCGCAGCCGGATCATAGAATCAGCCCGTTTGTAGAATGCAGAAAAGCGCTATTCAGTCAATTGTTCCTGTTATTATTTGTTTTGCCCTAAACAGTTAGGTCAGAAACATACTTTTACAAATAAGTTTTACAGTTTCCTTGGTCTTTTCTTATATAATAGATTAAATGTGTTGGCCAATATTTATCCCTTAAATTATAATAGTTGTAAGAAAAAACTTAAGGATACACTACAATGTGTCATACGATGACACAGAAAATTTATTGACTGTTTTAAAGTAAGACAAACATTTGTAAACACCTTTAATATTAAAACTAGTTTAGTATAGGTAACTAACTGAAGTAGGTAACTATTTTTACCCGACTACCGACAGGGGAGGGTTATATTTAAAGTACTCACCATTGTCATCTTGTATAATTAGTACGGTCTATTTGATTATTTTATTTGTTTTTAGCACTCTTCTTGCCTGAGAAACAGGTTAAAACCTAGTTCAGGCATTGTTACATTTCCATTGGAATGAGATTACGTAGGCACTTCTTTGTTATCCTTTTGGTCCTTAGATATTTTGTGAATAAATTAGAGAAGCATTTATTGATAAGCTCGGTTACAGCACAGAACAAAAAAAAATATTTTATTTTTATTGATTGTTGGACGATCAACGTTCAACAATATGGCTTATATGTCACTTACAGCCGGTTTTTTATCCGCTTGTTATAATTTGACAATAGTTTAAACTTTTTGTTAACCTCTAGCGTGTTTTCTTGTGTGTGGAGAAACCAAGACTTGGTGCGTAAAACAAAACAAATAAACAAAACTTTATGAATATAAGTGCTATATATGCTATATTAGTGATTTGTATAGAAGTGTAGTTCCTCTGAGTAAAGCTCGATTTTGTATTTTAACCCAGACTTGCTTCATAAAAAACACAAAATCAGGCTACTCAGAGGGACTACACTCCTATACAAAGCACTAATATAGTATTTATAGCACTTAAGTAAAAGCTAGTTCGATCACTTCTTTCTCTTAAGAGGAAGATTTTTTCGATCCGAAGATCTTAAAATCTGTGGCAGATTTGAAGTAATCTTCAGATTAAGGTCTTGGAACGTAAAGTTTGCAAAACCTGCTTTACTACGGAAACAAACTACTTACTATTTTGTCCCGCAGGTCCCCCCGGTGCAGCAGAGAGTCGATGGATGGGGGCGGCTCAGGCTTGCTCTTTGGAAGTGGAGGCCTAAGTCCAGCTGTGGACGAGTATGGGCTGATATGATGACTATTGAGTCCTCAGTTATATTGGCCATATCGCCCAAAGGCAACCAGACAACCGAAAAACTGGTTGTACTAGGCAAAATAGAGAAAAAGACCAAGAGGACACTCACCAACCCGCTGGTCTGACCATATTAAGGTAATAACGGGACTCACATTGCCTGCAGCCCTGAGACAGGCCTAAGATAGAGTAGTGTCCTCTACACTACTCTATCTTAGGTTAAGATAGGTAAGATAGAGTAGTGTCTTCTACACTACTCTGTCTTAGGTTCACCAGCGTCTCCGAGAAGAAGGTGACTATTGGGTCCCATCAGTGGGTGGGCTCGTAATCGCTGCAATTATTCCTGCACCAGAGGGCGCGCGTGCTTCTCGTGTGATTGTGAGCAGTGCACCCGTCGGTTAGTGCTTGTAATCCGGCTTTTCCCAGTTAAATGGGCTTGTGGCTCGTTGGAGGATTAAAGTCATTTATAACTTGAGTTTTGAGCGTTCCAATATTCACGGAATAATTGAAGTCACTGCGAGAAAACTGTACATAAACTAAGTAAAGTCCTCTCGTTGGAGGATTCCTTCCTATATAGCAACAATAACAAGACGTATGCCCCACTGCTGCTTATAGGACGAGTATATAAATGTGGGGACGAACGGGAATACAACTTCCCGTTGTTGGTCCCCATCGGGGACAAAGCGTGTGGACGAGCGGAAATAACCCGAAATTACTTAATTTTGTTAAAGCATGGTTGTACAAATCAAAGTGATCACTTTATTTCCTAGTTTTACTTATGTAATCTGAGTTTTGTGACGTGTCCAAGAGTCCTGTAAGGTCTAAAGGAAATAAAGCACTTTGAATTTTGTTTTTTTTTTGACAGTAAAACAGTAAGTTTCTAGATAAATAGATTAATTAGGTCGTGCTGTTGATTGTACAGTTGCTTTAATATTTTTCGCATTTTAGAGTCGTCATAAATGTAACGACTTACTCAACTATACCATACGGCCTTTGCACAAAAATACACAAGTTATACAATACACCTTTCCGACCTTAATTCGGCTTTTATGCAGTCCATAGTTGCTCTACACTATCCGAACCAACTGAGAAAGTCCAAATTTGAACATTGCATGTCTTCGTGGTTTATGAATTAAGTTCTTTGATGTATTACTTATTTACCTATTTATTTGGTGGAAACTTTGGGGAACAGTAAATTACAATAGTTTGACACTTAAATTACTGTATTAGGTATTCCCCAATATTTCTACTTAATAAACATTTATATTGTACTAAAGTCAAAATAGGTTTATTTTTTGGGATGTTTGACAATGATAACTAATAAACATAAATTTACGAAATATGAAATTTAAAATTTTAATCCTCTTACACGCTCAAAAACTCACAGTAAAATACCCTTTAAATATTCCAAAGGTACTTAAAGGACCTTAAAACGTATATCGTATGTCAAATAAATCATTTCATTTTCATTTATATCAAGACAAGACAATACAAAAAAAAACACGTCCATGTGTTGATAGGTACGAGTTGTTATCAATGTGACGTCTTACATATTTCTAATTTCAAACAAATCTTATAACTAAACCAAATTGCATTTCCTATAAAGGTAAATGTGATACCAAATTTGTCCATGCCTTAATCTTCTTCATAACTCTGTAAAGTGAAAACCTTAATAAAATACAAATCTTAGCATAAACGTTAATTTTAGTAAAACCTAAATCTTGTCACATCTTACCACAATCTAATGTTTACTGGCAACACTATTCAAATAAGCAACGTTAAGTGCATACAACGTGTATCATGTGCTCGCACCTAAGTGCAGGATGTGCCATAAAACTGTGTAGATTGGCATTAAATGTACTTTGGAGTGCCATGAACATGGTTTGCTTCTGATCGTAACTCGTGTGCCTACAGCTTTATTTGTGCATCGGCTGCGTTAGAGTCACTAAAGTTTATAGTTTGCAACAATCTGGTATGAAATAGGATAAGATGTGCCTTTTGAGAGGAATAGGTACCGAAAACCAAAATAATTTAGGTATTCACACTCATTTGGAGCTAAGAAATTAGTAAATGAAATTCGTTAGAAATACCTATTAAAAAAATTTGGGACTCATCAGATCGTGCAAATATTTGCACGATCTGCATCCCAAGGCGGGAATCGAACCCGCAACCTGCGTCGCGGGCGGACCTTCGCCCACCGCGCCACAGAGGTCGTCATATAACATGAACTCGATTTCTATTGCATCTCCGTGTTTTAGTTATGCAAATAAGAATTTGCATGCGCTAGCCTTGTTTGCGAGAGCTTTTAATCATCAAAAAACTTTTAAAATACCACGAATTTCGGTACTCGTAAACATTGGAGTTAGACCGCATTTAGACTGAAAGCGGATAAATGCTGAGCGTGAGCAGGTAAACCTAAGCTGACCCCTTGGGCAAGATTCTGATGATTCTCACTATTAGATGTCAAACTAATCAAATAAATAGTTATTCAATGGACATCCCACATTCACGCGAACTCGCTCAAAGGTACAAAGTGGTATTCAGAAAAGTGTGTGGTTTCACGAATTGCTCATATTTCCATACAAACGTGGAAGGGTAACTTATACACTATTTGATGTTGACCATCCAAAACTTAGGTATTCACTTTAAAATAAAATAATTAAATTAAAATAAAACAAATATTTAAGGGGTTTTTTCCAGTGAATTTGATTTTTTGCCGTTTTGATTGTTTGCCGTACCCTTCGTGCGCGAGTCCGACTCGCACTTGGCCAGTTTTATTTACAGTTTTAACCCTGTAACTTATCTTGTTTAAGGTTTCCCACTAGCCCCGAAAGGAAAACAAAATGTATAGTTGCAACCAGACGCGACGGATGGTTCCCTACTAAAAATAGTGTAATTTGCTCAAAACTTTTTTTATTAATCTAATGGTTATTTCATTACACCTTATCATGATTAAATAAATGAGAGGTACTGCATTAAATTGATTGAAAGGGCGTAAGTATTTTTTTTCTTTTTTTTGAAAATTGGTTTTTGATTCGAAATTTAGAAAATTGTCATTTGTATTATGAAGAACTAAGGTCGCATTACAAAGCAGTTAAATATTCATGTAAATATGTTCTTTTTAACAACATGATATTAATTATCGACAAATTTTAAACTGCCCCAACCCTAGGGTTAGTTAATTTTTAATGCGATCTTGAAGTAACCAATCACAACGCCTTTGTTCCAGTCCCCGCAACCCGCGCCATCCTCTAATTTTGGTGAGTTAGGATCCGAACTAAAGTCCCGTAATGCGGAATCTATTGGGGGTAATCTGTGTTTAGCCATGAGAGGCATTCGTTATTAATAATTATAAATCCACAAGCGCCATTGCTCGAATCTTAATGCTCTATTAATATCTTTTAAGTGTTGTTGTTGTTTTTTTTCCGGCGGGGGATTTAATAAAACACTGACCTTAACAGCAATGCCTGACAGTACCGTCCTGCTCTCATCGTAAATGCTTCAAACGAGTTACCAACGACAATTTTGGCGGCGGAATTCATAATAACATTCACGAAATAGTCATCCAACCGAAATTTTTAATGAGTTATAACTTCTGAGCCTATGGCGAACTTAAAATGAAGGCTCGAATTACAATCAAGAATTAATAAGGGGACAGCTATAGCTGTAAAGTTTCGGATCGCCACCTGGCGATCGCGATGCGAAACAAAACCGCTGAAGTTTTTAACAGTGACCTTTTACATTAACTGGCTTTCGCACTTGACTTCTTTCGAAGAAATTTTGGTTGGATATATAATAATGATATAATGTATTTTATTTATTCAGAGAATTAAAATTCATTGTGTTAGTTGGCTTATAACTAGGGGTTAGTACTTAAAATTATTGATTAATTAATGAGAGCCCTAAATAAGTGTAACGTACCTATATAATGTAATAAAGAATTTTTAATTAATTATAAATTTGGTCGTTTGGACTAGATTGTAGATAACTGGCCTATCAAATTTTCAGCAATCGCGATTAGGATGCGGTTGCTACTCCCGCGGGTTCTACTGAGTAGGGAGGCTGATATGTATATTGCCACAAGTCAGGGACATCGTTGAAATTGCAAAGCTCTCCTGGATGTAAGAAGAATAGGCTGGTATTGAAGTAAAAGGGAGTCTAAGCTCAACTGACGACAGTCAGTGACGACCTCTGTGGCGTAGCGGGCAAAGGTCCACTTGCAACGCAGGAGGTCTAGATAATGCTGTGTGGATTGTCCAGCATTATTTATGATTTATTTATTTAATTATCATTTAAGTGTCTATAAGGAGAAAAAAGAGTGTCATGAGTTCTAATAAAGCTCAAGATTAACCTCATTATAAAACCAAACAGTATCCTAACCAGTTTTTCAATCTCGCATCAAGGAGTTTTTCCTGTCAGAATAGTGAATATTGGTACATAATATTTTATTTAGTATATTATACAAATTTTATGTGTATATCTAGTGTATGTGTTTATTAGTTTATGTTTAGTTCACCCCCTGCCTTTCTTAAATTCACATAATTCTTTCTATCCAAAGGTTGCCTGAAAGAGATCGTTCTAAGCAATAAGGCCGCCCATTGTACTGGTCTCATGTAATGTCTTTTTGTAATGTTCTTTTTCTGGTGTACAATAAAGTGTTTTTGTATTGTATTGTACATTATAAACAGATAGGTGTACCTAATTTCAAATTTTAAAATCCGGAAACTAGCAGTATTAGCTACAAACAAACCAACTTTCGTTTTATAATATATCTAGTGAGTTCATAGAATATTAATACCGTCCCAGAACAAATGCGTAGGCTGGCACATTAATATTAAATTCCATTTATGTATTTTGTCAGCTGGCGGAATCTCTGACTAAATTTACAATCTCAGAAAAACATTTTTCGGTTTATGTTTGTGTTGTCCAATTACCTTTATTTTTCTTTGTCTGTGGGAACTTAATTTATGTGATTTGTAGACTTTGAAGAATCTCTGAAATAGGTAATTGATCACATCAGTGAAGGTCACACAAGTAATTGACATTACAATTGGTTTCTCTTGTGTTAACTCATAATAAATAAATAAATAATGCTGGACAATTCACACAGCATTATCTAACCCCAAGCTATTCAGAGCTTGTGTTATGGGTAGATAACTGATATACATTGTAGTGTATGCAGGTTCTATATGCCATGCATACATTCACTAGCTCGTTACTGTTCACATATCGACCAGCAGCACATCACCCGCCCACGGCGGCCCCAGATCATCTGATCTTCCCGCGCTCCGGGCTTGTCTGACACTCACGTCATCCGACTGTCTGTCACCTGTCAATGACGTATGACAGTGACAGCTTGCTGGCGATATATGGACACACGAGATAGTGAATGTATGCATGGCATATAGAACCTGCATACACTACATACATAATACAAAACAATACACAGGTATGTGGATACTATTTACTATTTATATTATACATAGAAAACAACCAGAACACCCGGAACAAATATCTGCAGATCGTACACACATTTGTCCTACCTATTACTTTATCAGTAAGTCGTTTATGGTCCATTATTTGCTTCGATCACCTTATTGCCCGTGCTTGGAGAGCACGTTAAGCCGTTGGTCCTGCGTCTGACCTCTCCCCGGTCGTGTCGAGTGTTATGATTGAATTATGAGAGTGAGGGAACAGAGAGTGCATCTGTGTTTGCGTGCACACTTCAGAATGACCTGCGCACCTAGCTTGTCTGTGTTGAGACTGGCCGGCGTGGTCGAAATTCATAGGTTCTTGACATGATTTTTATAAAGGGAACTCTAAGCTAGTTAGTGTTTAATCTCCCATTAAAAATGCCGTAGTCGGTTTGACACCCATTTTTGAAAAGTGTCTCGATAAGGTTCTTTAGTCCTATTGAACCACAAAAAATACAACATTTTTGTTCAATCGATAAGTGCCTTTGCCTACACAGCCGTATGACATAACAACTGCGCCCACTATTTTATGGTGTCCGACTGCTTTTTGCACAAGCTATTTCTTCTCGTGTAGTAGGTAAAATAATTGAGGTTGTTTTCAAGAAAGCTCCAGCAATGCAATGGTCACACAGGATGCTGATAATGGTCACTAGGTGGCGCTTCTTGATTAAGGTCCGAATCCATTCAATGCAGTTGTGCAATGCAATCCATTCACGAAGCCAGACGTTTAGCAATTTCAATGGATTATCAATAAAATTAATGGGTTTAGTTATCGGATTGGACTAGTGATTGAATATACAGAGGTATACAGTTACTATACACTAGGTATACAGTTTCTATTACACTATAGGTATACGGTTATGTTTGCATTAAGCTACCGGCAAATTGGCAGATCTGTTTGCTTTGGTTGTAGGTTTGTAGTAAAGATGGTTGGTTTCTTAATGCTCATGTTTAGAAAGTAGTATAAATTAAACAGCTTCCAAAAGTCAAAAAGTCAAAAGTCAATAACTTTATTTAGATAACTCAAATTAGGTAGGTAGATAGGTATCTACTTGAATACACACAATGATTTGTAACGATATTAATGCAAGGCATTAATATCGTTACAAATCATTGTTACCAAAAAAAAACCTACCGAAAAAAACTAGCGTAGGTATGACTTCCCAACCCACCAAAAATCCTATCGGTTCTGCATCCTATAGGCACTTCATTTACTGTCTTCAAATACCTACATATTTATTTGACGGTCGTACGAGTATCATATCCTGTACGGTCAATCACGAACAAAAATAATAGGCTTTTTGACTACATTAAAAATAAGTTCCAAATTGTTTTCATCCTAGTCAGTGACAATTTATAGTACTTGCACTTTACACTTTACACACTTTACTACATTTATAGACATTTTATAGTAAGACTTTTACCATAGGATCCCTTGAGACATAACATAACTTAAGGTACGTCGGGCCTTTATCAATATACGTATAGCGGTAACACAACCACAACCTAATTAATATTCCTGTCAGCAAACTAATAATCACGGTAATTACTCTGTAATATCCTTCTAAGCTGTGCAATTGGTGGATTCGACTGGACAATGAATATTCATACTGGCACCTAATGGTCCTATTAGTTTAAGGCATCCAGCTGTTTGAGGCGGGTGCTGAAATTTGGGCGGTTGTGCAGAGCGTTCTCAAAATATTGACTTAGGTATCACTTAAGGCTCTTTTTTCATGCATGTGGTCACATATCGGTATATGTGACCACATGCATGAGTATGATGATGATGATGAATAAAAGAGAAACGGTTTTCTCTTTTATTCATTATCATCATCATCAGCCTATATCTGTCCACTGCTGGACATAGACCTCCTCTAATGAGCGCCATAGCGCCCTGTCTTCAGCTTGCCGCATCCAGCATCTGCCAGCAGTCTTTCGCAAATCGTCATCCCACCTGGTCGGAGGGTATCCTACACTACGTTTGCCGAGTCGCGGTCTCCACTGAAGAACACGTTTACCCCAGTGGTTGTCGGTTCTTCTCGCGATATGGCCAGCCCACTGCCACTTCAGCTTGCAAATCCTTTGAGCTATTATCTCTTTTATTAAAATACGAAAAAAAATTACACATCCTGACTCTTGTACTAGATGAATACGATCGGGAAATAAAAGTTGCGGTCGTCAACACTGTGAACGAGTGGGACTTTTTTTCTCAGTCGTCAACAGTGTTGACGACGGAGTGTTACCGACTGGGGATGACCCGAAAATAAAAGTTGCGATTGTCAACAAAAGTCAATAACTTTATTTCTTTAGGCTTACAAAAAAGCACTTAGACAAGTCAAATTTAATACATAAATAACAAGTTTATTAATAGTAATTATCAAACAAGAAACAAAATGTTATTGATTTTGTTCGCTTCAATTTTTTGTCCACTAGTGGAACAACACTGTGAACGAGTGGGATTTTTTTTCCCAGTCGTCAAGAGTGTTGACGACGGGGTGTTACCGATCGAGAATGACCCGTGCTGTGTAAAGTTGTAATGTACTAGCTAAATTGACAAACTTTCGCCCGTCCCAAGCCTTTTAATCTCCTATATAATTAGATATTTTGTAGTTAGCCTTTTTGCACAGAAATGTTTTGACAATTTCTTTGAATTTATTTACTGGTAGATTTTGCCACTCACTAGGAGTTTTGTTAAAGAAGCCATTGCCCTTTAAAGATACGTTAATTTTGTGAAGCCTGGTTGTGGGCACAGCGAGTTTATGTTTATTTCTAGTATTTATATGATGTATATCGCTATTTTTAGGGAAGATTTTGATATTTTTATGAGTAGGTATACAACAAGCTTTCATAAATATATTGACAGGAGACTGTCATTACGTTTAATTCTTTGAATTTATCACGCCGATCTTATGAGACTTGAAGCCTATGGTCTTTATAAATTTAAAGGACAGGAGCACCGTCGCAATTCGTCAAATTTAGTGGACATTTAAAGTCCTCAAAAGTTGAGGGAATTACGGGCGGCGCCTAAAGTGAGTACCTACGAAGGTTGAGGGCTGATCATCAAAAGAAGTTACGCTGAGTGCTGTTGACGGTCATCTAAATATCCTTTGATCCTCTCGGAAATTCACCAAATTTTTAAAAACTGGGAAGGTAAGTTAGGAAACAGCGACATAAAAATTTGTTCTAAAGTTAAACAAAAAAAATTGAGTGGGAGTGTTCTTTTTCACCTCATATTAAAGGTGAACTTTTCGTGCATGTGTTTCATTTAGCAACATAGGCTACCATTATTCCTTTTTTTCTTTATTCAAAAGTCAATAACTTTATTTCTTTAGGCTTACAAAAAAGCACTTAGACAAGTAAAATTTTATACATAAACAGCTTAATAAATAATAATTAACAAACCAGAAACAAAATGTTATTGATATTGTTCGCTTCAAAGCTATTAAGGGTTTTGTCGCACATGCGATTACGTCGCCCTTAAATTTAACCATGCATGTGCAAATATAAAGAACAACCAGTAGCATGATCCAGAAGCCAATATCATTAAACAACCGGATGCAACTCCTTTATTTCTTACACTAATAATCTGAAATGAATCCTGTTACCGAGCCGCGACAACATTACAGCAAGCTTCACACCTTACGCATTGCGTGCGTTAATGGCACTTAAACTGGTTGAATCTGTTTCATGCTTGGCTTGCTCCATTCACGATATTTTGATAATAGCGTAAATTTATGCAGCTGTACTTCGAAATCCAAGAATGCATAATGACTGTGGAATGTGGATTAAACAGCTGGGTTAGTTGAGTAGAAAGATTCCTAGAATTCCTAGTGTTCAAGCAAACACCTAGATAAAAAATACGTAAAGAAAATTACAATTAAATAATATAATTAGATTATAACTAGTATTTACAATTGAAACAATTGAGCTAACTGCTGACTGTTGCAAACAATCCTCAGGTAGCTCAACTGATCCATATCAATACCATTTGGTAGCGTACCTAAGACGGTGGCTGCATTGCCCCGCTGTATGGCAATGCTGATGCGCAGTACAGGATACTCACCAGCTATATTGAATTACATATTTTTTTGAAAACAAATTTATCATGGCACTAATTGTTTGCTAGGTATATCTAAGTGGAGGCGATATTATGTAGCGGCGGTTTAAGTCACTCACGCATTCATACACAGATTACTAATCTGTGCATTCATACCAGCTTTAAGGTTTTTAAGGATATTGGTACAAACCCGCCTTTCCTCTTCTTGGTTAGGCTAATTGATTAATTAGCATATCCGAGAAGAGGAAAGGCGGGTTTGTACCAATATCCTTAAAAATGGAACCAGACTGGAACCAGTGGAGGTTATGACGTGCACTGATTAGTGCACGTCATAACCTCCACTGGTTCCAGTCCAGTGTCTCAATGACCCCAAAGACCACTGGGTTCGAAACAACACCAGCTACTCTCCGCTTAGCTTCATCCTGGTGTCGGTCTTGTTTTATGCTAAGTACTTGGATGGAAGAGACTGCAAATGTATGCAGATCGCTTGCGTGGGAAGTGGCAACAAGTGGTCGAGACGTTACAAAAAAGTAATCGCCGAGTCCTTTTGGCAAGATTAACCACTGGTTAATTAAAACATTAAGACGGCCGCGACTGTTGCGACGAAGATTAAGAAGAAAAGGATGTGGGACTGGGAACGTGTTAGAATTGAAAATGTAACGCTAGGCTTTGGAACGGGAGCCAATAAATGTACAACTTGTGGCACTCATTAGGGGAGGCCTATGTTCAGCAGTGGACTGATATGGGCTGATGATGATGATGATGATGATGATGGGCCACAAGACAAGAGTAATGAGTGGTTTCTAGACTTTTGGTATTAATTATTAATTTATCTAAAATGCTATACATCGACGGCGGTTACATCGTTACCTACCACTGTTGAGATAGTAGGTACATGGCATTTGCACAACTATTTCTGATAATTAAAATAGTTTATTATCATTTTTGAAACAAAGGGGATCTCCCTGGTATCCCGTAGATTATTATGATTATATAGTGTTTTTTTCGAAACTTTTTCGATAAAAATAACGGAGATTTTTTTTAAGGGTTACGTTAAAAAAAAAATGTTTATTTTTATCGAAAATTTTAGTGTTGGATGTATGTGAATTCACGTCAATTCACATACACCCACGCCTTAAGGAAATTTCTATGAAATAAAAAATATTTAAAAAAATCGACCTC
This sequence comes from Eupithecia exiguata, assembly GCA_947086465.1. Classification (NCBI taxonomy): domain Eukaryota; kingdom Metazoa; phylum Arthropoda; class Insecta; order Lepidoptera; family Geometridae; genus Eupithecia; species Eupithecia exiguata. The sequence goes on from OX352240.1 coordinate 3,263,886, forward strand.
GGCGGCACTTGAAACCGCAACCATTCCTAAGTACGGGAATGCGTTACCCATTCAATAAGCGCGTAGAAGTACTTACTTATCTTAGTAATTATAATAACTACGTTATCGGACCACGTGTTCACATTCCTTTTCTAGTTCGAAGTTACTCTGGATTGTTTTTCAGCAGAGATGACAGCGCGAAAATTTGGCGTGATAAGAGGGAATTACGTAATCGAACCACGTGTTCACCGGGTGATCGTATTATTGTCAAATGTCTTATCAGATTATTGGACAATCGTCAAAACTCGCATGTGCGTCTGAGTCTACGTAAGCAATCAGAATGATTTTCATAAAATGCGACGCAATTCTTTAATCGATTAATCAGTAATCTTAAGTGGATTAAATTCTAAGATAATATTGTTATTAATTGATCAATCATAGATAGATTATTTTACTCGATTAACTGTTTACTCGACTAATGTCAAGTTCAGTATTTCTAACGATTCTCAATCGTCAAATCAGTTTCAATCGTCAGATCAATACAGTCCATCACATTGTAAAGCTTGTTTACTATTTTTGCAGCGGATTCATACCTTATATATACCTTGCTAAAGAAATCACCAGGTGGGATGACGATTTGCGATAGACTGCTGGCAGATGCTGGATGCGGCAAGCTGAAGACAGGGCGCTATGGCGCTCATTAGGGGAGGCCTATGTCCAGCAGTGGACTGATATAGGCTGATGATGATGATGATGATGATGATAGAAATCAAATCTTGCTCAAATAGCAAATAAAAGAATCGAAGAGATTGAAATCACGGATGACCACTATTCTTAATGAAAAGCGGTCATGCCATGATATCACTTTCTTCGTAGCAATACCAATCGAGGTTTTCTGCTGTTGTGTCACTTCATATCAGTGATAATTTCCTATAATATTCTTCCGCTGTAGACCTATTTTCTGGGTAAAACATTTTAGTCTTTTAAGCTCGGCGCACATCTATCAAACTTCCTTCCTCCGCGCCGGCACGGTCAGCTCGGAATAATGTGCGCTGAGCTTAACTTACCTCTGACACTCTATTTTAAGGTTATTACAAATTCGTCCCATAAAAAAGTCATTCGCAATGTATAAAAGCACGTACGGTATCGACGCGGGGGGCGTGTCGTTACGATCGTATCGCTCGCAGTAATTACCCACCATCCACTAAATTTTCACAGACGTGCTATCAGATCGACGTCAGTATGTTAATAGCACTTATTCCGAATACCGGCGCTGTTCTTAATCGTTTTTTTTTCACGGCTGCCGGGAAATGGATATGTAGAATGAAATGTGGAAACATACCATAGGAAATATTAACGATGCTTCATGTTATAAAGGTTGGTTGATGTAACAGTCAGGAACAAAAAGTTTAATCCTACAAGACTTACAGAAATTTAGAAAAGTCGAAGTTTTTAAATCAAAATAGTTTAAAAGCGCTGATCTACCATATGATCTACCAAAATCGTAAAACTGACTTCCGATTTGTGCCCAAACGAGTCCAGGGGTTAATTGGTAGTAAATATATAAATGCTAGTATATTCTAAGGTTATTTTCGCGAGAACTCATAATAAAACACTGTTTTAACCGGATTGATCGCGTATATTTTATATTTTGTTTATAACCTGACGTTTCGGAGGCTTTTCAGCTTCCATGGTCACAGGCAGGCAGTCTGCTTTTCAGCTTCCATGGTCACAGGCAGACTGCCTGCCTGTTACCATCTTTTAGTTACTACTAGAATTAACCAACGTAAAAAAAAGTTTGCAGTTACAACAAAATATCGTCGCAAGTTATGGCCTGGTTAGCAAATTGTAAGAATAATCTAATATTAACAGATTTCGAAATCAAATATCTACCTTTAACAATAATGCACTTACATCATTAAAAACCAACAGTTGAACATCTAACATGTTCAGCATAAACTTCTGGATGACATAAAACAAACGACAAACACTCATTGCTCGTTAAGTTGTTGGTTTTGAAGTTAACATGTTGGAACATCCTATATTTGTGTTGTTTAAAATTGTGCAGTTCGTGTGCATGTGCATAAGTTGTAGAATGTGCTTAAATTGTAGAATATTGCATGCATTGTATGTTATTCATTGTGCATGATTAAAGCGTTAGTAAATACTAACATTTAAAAGGATTTTAACGTTTTCTCATATTTAATTCTTATGAATAGGCAAGGTTTTCCAAGAGTCCTGTAAGGTCTAAAGGAAATAAAGCACTTTGATATTTGATATTAGATTTTCGAACATTTTCTTATATACCCGTTCGGCTTAGTACATTTACATGGCACCCTGTAGAATGCACCAAGCACACAATGCAAAAATAATCCAGCACAATCTTTTAAACCACCGCCGTTTACCTTTTGTATTCAGACGCAGACCAAACTTCAGCATACTGAAATTTATCGCCACGTTTTCTCAGTGCAAGCTATGCAACCGTATGACAAATCACTTACCTAGTTGCTCGTGAACCGAAGCAAAATAGTTGCTCGGGTCGGGGGCCATTCCACAATAAACGTCACTTGTCAGGTGGTAAGGATATAAATCTACCCGGCGACGGCTGCTTCATGAATCTTCTTGAAACGACAACTTTCTCTCTGCTGAACAAATAGAGGTTATGGACTTTGGCTTGACTTGGTGGGATCACAACTAGTTAGAGTGTAGAATTAGTAGAATCAGGTATTTTTCTGTACGGTAGCCCAGCCAGATGACCAAAAAGTGCAAGCTTCGGAAAGCATAACCGACTCACAGAAAAAAAAAATTATGACTTGAGTTGACTTTGCATAAGTCGCATTTAGTAAGACTAGTGCAGACTAATTTGAATCAATGTTGTCTGGTAGAGATCGCTCTAGAGCGATAAAAAATATAGTGCGTATTAATTTGAAACAATATTGTCTGGTAGAGATCGTTCTTGAGCTAAGGACCGACAACTGTCACATCTGAAAAAAAAATTGTTAATTGGTTTGTCAAAACTGCAATAAAGATTTTCTCATCCAATAAAGATCATCTTATCTATGTCAATTTCAGATGACAGCCTCATACATCTTGCCTGATGTGAAAATTTGACAAAAATGCTTTGAATTTAACCCGTTAGTGAATCCTAAAGTACTAAAATAATAACTAGCACGAAAGCTCCAACAAACAAGCAGGACTTTATATTCGAATGCATTTTTTTTACTTATCACCTGTCACGACGTCAATATTCAATTGAATCCACTCAGGGTCCGATTGGACTATTTGAATTTCAATTAAAGAATTAATGGTGAACTTCCCGTTATCATGTTTTATTCAACGCAGTGTACAGCGCCACAAACTTATTTGTACAGGTGGAGAAAATTGGAACTAAGACTCCTGCTTCGAAATACCCTCAGATTCTAATAAAAAATTCTGCTGCTGTCGCCGTCGATAACTGAACAGAGAAGTTGTTGCCCCAGAACACCTTGCATAATGGAAATGACGTCTGCCAGACTGATCATGAAGCGTCATTTGCAAGCTTTTACGTGCACGTGGGAAACCAGTTATTGACTTGGTGTCCTTACGTTCCTATAGTGACCTATTTGATTTGATTATGCTCTTGTCTATCTATCATCGTGGTCGTATTATTGACTGTCTAATAAGAGTTCTGGCTGATAGACATTGCAGTAATCTACAAAGGTACTGGATTTCAAGCCTCATATAACCTTTTGCCAAATTTATTATATAAATTAGTTCTGTGTGTGTATGTTCATATCTCCGGCAGAACCGATAACCGTTGGGAAAATGTGTTTTTGGGAGGAGACAGCGACTCGAAAACGTGGTACCCTCCGGCAAGGTGGGATGACGACCAGCTAAAGCTGGATACGTCAAGCTGAAGACAAGGCGCTATGGCACTCATAAAAGGAGGCCTATGTCCAGCAGTGGACTAGTATAGGCTGATGATGATGATATTATTTATATAATGAGTTATGTACGAGTGTGTTCCATATCATCATGTCTCTGCATCTCAGCAACAGGTGCTGACGTTGCATAAACTCATCTAAACCAAACCAGATTTATTCATTACGACAGCGAATGTTAAGCAGAAGTGGCACACTCTAGGTCCCCAGATTTGCAAAGTAAATTGTATCATGCAGCGAAGTGAGGGTGGGCGGTGCAGTTATGACGTCATTAGCACGTTAGTGACGTAATAATTCCCCAGCTATCTTCCGGCTGTCGGCAATTACTGCGATGGATGGTACACGTGGCCTAAATGTGCCCCATCATTTTGACTAGTAGGCTTGCGAGAGCTTTTGGTGATCTTTACGGAGGCAGAAATTTTGAGGATCTTCTAGTATCAGTGTTTTGGGGGTAGGTAAGTCTAAGGAGCAAATTTCGAATGATTAATACATATTTCTGGAATTAAGTTGCGGCGAACAAAAGTGCATTTTTAAAGAGTTAGTTACACCAAAACAGTCAGATGGGTAGGTACGTTATTCTCAATAAAAATGACAAAACTGTACCTACTTACAAGAAGGACTACTGATGACCTGGTGCTATAAGATGAGGAATTGTGTTCAGCAGTGGTAATCCACTGCATATTATTGATAGTTCATAAGGAGGCTCCTCTTGGAATTTTGCTAATGCAAAAGGCTGAAAATGATGATTTTTATGTTACTAACACGAACAATTTAAACTCATTCAAGCTCGAACCCAAAAAGGTAAGTGTCAACGAAAATGGCGAAGTCAAACAAAAATCGTCCGTATATTGAAATAACTGGGAACTGGAAGACGTTAATGAGAATAGTTGGTAGCGTAGGACAATGGGCGCATAAATCGCGTGACTCTGTGTAAAACTGTGCTAAAAGGCGTACTGCACATAATCCTGAAATGGCAATAGGCTACTTGACTACTACTGGGAAATAATTCTAACATATTGTTTGATAAAAATACTGCAAAATGTAATTAATATTTCTTCAAGGCCAGTCGTATTAGTTATAAAAGCTAATTTTAAAGTTTTAATTTAATAATGCCGCGCCAAAACAATAATCTCTGTCATGGCTACGGTGTTCCAAGCTATGACGTCACCCCGCCATACCACACGGTTTCGGTCACGTGATCATATGTCAAAAAATTTGTAATTTTGATCCCGTTTTTTTACCTAAAAAAGGCATATTTTAAATAAAATAGGTCGTCAATGAACTTTCATTTTCTCGCATCAAGTAAATACCTATCACTTATTTCTAAGCTTTACAACTTTTAGGGATTTTAGATTAGGGATTCTAGTCCCCACACCAAATACGGTAACTCGACGACATTCATAATGCGTATTTAGTACCATTGTAATGAATGTGATCACCTTAACGGGAGTGGTCTCGCGAGTTACGGCGAAACATGTGCTTAGGATCGTTTGTTCGAAATTGTTTATTCATCGAGATAGTTTATATAATAGTTATTCATTTATTATGAAAATTAATGCAAGTTAACTCTTGTTTATGCGGGAGTTGGAAAGCTGTTGGGTGAGTCTTTAGACTCTGATTCATTTTACAATTTGGTCTCATGGCTGATTTCGTTCCCATCGTTAAGATATTTATTGCATGAATATCATGCTCTCAAAAAGTAGATAGATAGATACATAGATAGGTAGAGATAAATTTATTGACAAAACAGAAATACAGCACAAAACAGAACGGAGGAAAAGTACACCAAAAATATGGAGGAAAAATATGGTCTTACCTACCTAACTCACCCACAGACTAGCTAGAATCTAGATACAAGAGAGAAATAAGTTAGGTGAGGGTGAACCTCTAAGCTCCCTACAAACGTACTTTCCGATTCATTTGGAAACTTGGTTCTCGATTTTTATGAAATTTTGCGTACTCGGATAAAAAATAGCTATAATTATATGATCATTTGAAAATTACGTCCCCGATTTTAATGAAATTTTGCATTCTCGAATAAGAAATAGCTATAAAAATAGCTATGTTTGGTTTTAGTTTTGTAAAAAACAAAATCCTTTGAGTACCCGTACCCGAAAAAGCCTGAAAGTAGCGTCATCCTTTGTCCCACCTGTTGTTTCCCCTACGGGTATAAACCCACCCATCGTCCTTTTGACCTATTGTGTTGTGAAGCGGTCATAACCACCCCTCTCTGATCTCCACTTACAAAATCTTTCATTGCCCGAGGGTAAAGATGTTGGAGTATTTTGGTCCTTTGGACGTACCTGAATTACGGGGAATTAGGGGATGAAGGAGCGTTTCTATTGAAGCAGTTCTAAGCCTGCTTGATGTAAGGTGGTCAAGCGCAAGTAATACATACTACAGGTGTGTTTTCATTTATATTCAACTAACTGTTACCCGCGACTTTGTACGCGTGGAGTGCTGTATATAGGTGGTCTACTGATAAAGTTGATGATAATGCTTTCTTTAAAGCCAAACAAATAAACAAACACATTCATACTAATGTTATTAATTCGAAAGTAATCTATCAGTTTGTCTGTTAACTTATCACGCCTACATGGCGGAACGGATCTTGATGAAATTTGGCAGAGAGGTAAATGGTATCTCGCGGACGGATATAGGCTACTTGAAAAGCACGTGCAAAGCTAGGTAGCAGCTAGTAAAGTAGACAAGGTGAAAAAAAATCCGAAAGTGTCATAAAGTTCGTTGTGTGAATTTATGTAAATTTTTGCACACTTTCTCGCGCAAATTTAGGTATTCTATGTTATTTTATATATTTAGGGCACCTAATTACTAAAAGCTTTTATTTTTATTATCTCAGTTATTATTCTTAAGTTCAAAGATATATAATATTGACCCAAGCCCTAGCCACGAAAATGAAAACATAGACGAAACATAAGCCACTAACTACAAATTCCCAAACGTACGAAAATTTACCGACATCAAAGGCTTCGCAAGTCTAAATTTAGTCTGTAATCCATCTCAATTCATTAATATCAAAGACCCTAGGTTTCTAGTCGGGCTTTCAACTTTCTGGCTACATGTACGTATCTGATTGTATTAATTACTGGACGGGCTGTTTGTCTGACTTTCAAACGACTGTACCTAACCTACTGTACCGTGACTCTGACCTTAGCTTCAGATTTGTAATAAAAATTTAGAAAATCTAGGTTTTTGATAGAGAGAGACTGATAAATATTTACACAAACAAATTACATTACGCGATTTCGATTAAATTTTCTAATTATCGTCTGAGCCGTTTTTCTGATATCGTCTCTGATAAACACATCTTGTCATTTGTATATTCCTTCATAACTGAAATAGCACGTGAATGTAAATTGTTTGGTCCAGGCTGAAGCGATCTTGGAATTTCGTAAGCCCGTTTAATTGGATCCGACGCCAATTAAAAAACTGAACTCATAGTCTTTCATCCTCGTAACCTTCCTTACTCAAAACTATCATAAACAAAAATTCAAAGAAAACGATTAAAATCATCCTACTCGCGCTTCTCCCAGGCAAACGCGACTTTGACGACCTCTATTGCGCGGTGGGCGAAGGTCCGCCTGCGACGCAGGAGGTAGCGGATTCGATTCCCGCCTCGGGACAAATGTTTGTACGATCTGATAATGGTGTAGATATTTGTTGGGGCGGTTCTGGTCGTGTTCTATGTAAAAAAAAGTATCTATCTATGTATTGTAATGCATATCAATTATCTAGTACCCATAACACAAGCTCTGCTCAGCTTGGGGCTAGATAATGCTGTGTGAATTGTCAAGCATAAAAAAAACTCACGATGAACAGGGATCGTCTAAAAGAAACCATGATCTCGTTAAATGGTCCTGGCATGAACCCGTACGGTAGTGTAGTAACTGATTAGCCGTCTATTTGTTTAGCGTCTAACGCTTATAACATAAATAACTGTACACCGGAGTCGTAAGTCAAGGCGAGAGAATTGCGTGCGTGCGCAGCGAGTGTAAATCTTTGACGTGTAATGTAATGAGGTGATTGGAAGACGCCGCGAGCGCCGTGGGAGCTGATTGATCGCCGATTATTTAATGGAATTGATATAAGAAATATAAATATTACACGACACCTTAAGTGGTAGGTACAGGCAACTAATTGCGTACATCGTTTGATCGTGAGGGATAATTAAGAAGGAAACATCGGCAAACTTTGTATGAAGTAAAACTTTACATAAGTATATTTCGTATTTATCTACCCATATTCCCGACTTTTCTGGGAGTAAATTCACTGCCGTGGTCACCGAGTGTCATCCCATGCATGTCATGCTATAAGACCTGTAGCATTTCTCCGGAATCTGATCAGAGTTTGACAGATTACAAACAAATATATAAACCACAATCTAAGAAATAAAATAATTTCCCAAAAATTTCCGGTTTCGGCGGGACTCGAACCCGCGACCCACCCTCAGTACGGGTGTGCTCTAACCAACTAAGCCCAAAAACCCTTAGTCGGTTCAACCGAAAATCTTTGTGACCTCTTACGGACTATAGCGCCGGTGGTGGCTCCACCACTCTAATTTTCGTACTGAGGGTGGGACGCGGGTTCGAGTCCCGCCGAAACCGGAAATATTTGGGAACATGTTTCATTTCTTACAGATACCCAAACTGCGGGTAAACAAAAAAACCTTAAACCACAATCTTATCAAAGATCTTACAAAACTCCTAGGGGCTCTATTACAGGTGATCGGAATTCTGGCTTTTATTTCAAGAAGTACCTACCATTCAACGTGGCAATGCTGCCAGTATTCTGGGCACTCTGCCTTCTGGTGACGGATTAGATTTTTAGGAATAGGTATAATTAAGTGTAAATACTAGAGTAAATTGTTTTATTCTGTTATTGTAATTATCTTAACAAATATCTTAACCACTATCTTTACTTCGATAAAATAGTCAAGAATTTAGTTAGTTTTGGTTTTGGCTGTTTTGCTGGCGAACTTTCCGAGATTACACTGGATGTGATGAATTGTTCATTAGGTATTCTATACTTTATCATCTCAAGGGAAATTCCCACGTCGTTCCACCAGGAACTCGCTGAAATCTAATGGACGAAACATTCTAGTGTATTTGATTCTTTTTGATGAGATGTTTAGGTTGATCCGTCTTTCCGGCACTTTGTTCTCGTTTTGATGCTATTAAGGGACGGATCAACCAACAACGTGCAATAATTAAAATTATTTACAAATAAAATAATATCTGACAGTCCACAGTGTCTTCTAGCCCCAAAGTAAGCAGAGCTTGTATTATGGATACTATACCTCAGCCAAACTCCTTGAAGAATGTTTGTATACAAACCACGACGCAAATAACTAATACCTACTCACTTGCTTGGCGTCAAGTTTCAGATGCAATTGTAAGCAATGTTTATTGAAGGACAAGTAATGTAAATTGCGTATAAGACGCGGCAACAGCTAGAATGAATTTTAGGTAAGTATGGCCGTTTTTTTAACAAACTTTGGTTTGGTTAAGGTATAGATAACACGAGTGTTTGGTAGTAAGTAACATAGCAGCTGTTTTGTTGACCTTCTCCATGCTTCTTGAAGGTACGTGCATGCACGATAAGGATCTGGAGCATCTCCGGTATAAAGTTCCTGGATGTTAACCCTTCAAAACCTCTCAGTTTTATTTCATTTACCGCTAATTATGCTTTTTTAAATAGCCTCCATGACTATGAAATTTCTATGAACCGGACACTGGGAAAGAAGTGGCAAACCACACATTGTACTATATGGTTGTTCTATGCACATGTTGCCAATAACAACGAAGTCAAGTCCCTGAAAAACAGTTCGACAACAGTGTCAGTTTCGATAACAATGCCAATTTTAATATCACTGAAACCACCTAAAAGTTGGAGGTTCCAAATTAGAAAAGAAACATAATGAAGACGACTCCATTATATTCATTTTCCACCCCAATCCAATGCTATTTACTTATATTTCTAAGTGTCAAAATTCTACAAAATCGATGTTGGTACATTTCGAATACTGTTGTTAAAAAAACTTCGAGTCCAGTCTAGTACCGAAGACTGCAACTGTTGGGTCTTGTTCAACTGAAAGGGCTCAAGGACAACAATTCTTTTTCGGAGTAACTTAGGCGACTGCTCCATAGAGCATACTAGTGATCCCGGCATAAATCCGCTAAGACAAATTACTCGACCTTTTTTCCTTTGGATTCCCGTAGGATAACGGGTTCCAGCAAATCCCTTGATCACACTGTTTAATGGAATGATTACACCTACCTACTTTAGCGTTATTTAACTTGCTTTTTATGTTTTCGGTAGTGTCTGAATTTTTAAGTACCTCATCTCTTTTCGAAGGATATTTTCTATCAGAGCTTAGGTGCCAAAAAAAGTAATTTAGACCCGTTTCTGACCAATACGGTAGTGGTAAGGCATTTATGCAGTCGAGACCTTTTTGCTGCTGTAACACAGCACAGTCAGTCTTTTTGAAAAATGTTTTGTGAAATTGTTTTCGTTCTCGATGTTAAACTGTTACTTTTATTTTTCTTTCTCAAACTATATTTTCATGTACTTGTGTTTTGTACTGCAGCAGCAAATAAATGAATGTCTATGTCAATACTAGAGAATATAATATTTATTACCAATAGTCAGATTCGACGTATACAACCCTTATCAAGGTACCTATTCGTTAAGAGTATTTGGTTGTTACTTTGCAATACTTAGCATTACTAATTCCAATACAAGATACCTTTCAACGGTATGGAAACTAGGTTGTTAAGTTAGGGCCGTTTGTAAGGATAATTAAACTAAAACCAAAACATTAGTTAGCTGATAACGTCTGGCATTTCCAAAACAGATCTGAACTCAATAATTTAGTTTGTTATCAAAAGATAGAGCGAGGCATGTTCGGTTTATGTTGCAAGACTCATTCCGAAAGCCTGAGACAAATTAACCGCTTACTGGATTTACAGCTAATTGGAACTATTAAGTTAAATTTTACACTTTACTACAACAGAACGAGAATTTTTCACGTTTATTTTAACTTTTTTAACAACGTGTCGATCTGCCGAAATGTCAGTAATATCAATGGTATACAGGGTTATTGGTAAAATAGTGACAATACGTGAACTACAGGTCCTGCCCATCATCATAAACACGTTCGTGAAGGTGCCAAGTCTACATTCAAAAAAAATATAAGTCACTGCTGATACTAAATGAAAAAACATCTTTGTCAGGAACCCAACGAGTTACTTAAGACTTTAAGACCGATCTTTCACTCTCATAACTTCTGTTAATTCAGGGCAGAGTTTTTTTTAAGTTGAGTTTCAAATAAAACCTCTCTAATGAACGATTATCGTATTGCGGGGGGTACCCATTACCAATATCAAAATTAAGAATTAAGCTGGCGTCTTCAAAAACGTGTTTTTGATGATGGGCTGAATCTGCAGTTCACGTATTGTCACTAATTTACCAATAACCCTGTATATATAAAAATCAAGATACGTACTTAGTCTTGAAATAATGTAGGTAAGAAGTATCAATGAAGTAAATAAATCTGATTCAGTTTCGTCTTTGTGCGCAGAATAAAATTTTACGTTTCAAACAAAGTATAAAGAACCATAAGATACTTTTCTCAAAACGTTTGCAGAACTAAAAGCACTACCAGGCAAAGCGTCTAGACGAAAACTTTTGGGCTCCTAGTCCAAGAATCCACGAGGATGGAAGTATGCAGATGTTAATGAAATTATTTCTGGGAAAGTGAGATCTGGGTGCACTGCCCCGAGTGCTAGTAATTTGCATGTTGAATACTAATGGTGTAGCTTTCAGGGCGACAACGCCGCGGGTGATGATAAAGCTGAGTAGTGTAATTACATATTAAAATGCTGCTGATAATATCATCTTCTTTGAAAGTATTAATGGATCTGTATCTACAGGATTTGAAACCTTTTACAATTATTTTATTGCGGTACTCAACTTTATGAACAAAGAAAATTACAATCAAATAATAGAATTAAATTAAAACCAGTATTTACAATTGAAACGATTGAGCTAACTGTAGACTGTTGCAAACAATTTACAGGTAGCTCAACTGATCCATATCAATACCAGTCGCAAGCGTCCCTAATTACTACGCAATAATAATGAATATATTTTTTACCTGTGAAATTATTTATAATAATGACCATGCACCCCCTGATTAATATGTTTGCCAGCCTGCCGTTATTTATAATCGAAAGACCTCAGTTATCGCCCCCCCCCAAACTAAAGTTTCTTATCAAAGGTAACAATTGTAAACCGAAAGAGGTAAAGAAAACCTACAAGAACCACTTTTGTAAGTGATCGCCATACAATTTTCAAATTTTGAAAATTGACGCAGCTTGCCCTCTCGAACCTTAACAAATCTCTACAATCACACTGTCACGAGTCAGAAAACTGATAACAAGTAAAGAACAAGCAATAAGGAGTGCTTTTATTAAATTTTCTCGCATCGGCTGACTAATGCGGGGCAGCTGACGCACTGCGATTTACTTTCTCACCCAGTCGAGTTAAGGTTGAACTTCACATATCCTTATTTTGCTTGACGAAGCGAGGATCAAGCGATGCCTCGGAAAAGTCACCTGCACAGGAGATACCCGTGCAGAGTCGTACCAATTATATCTTGGGCAAGAGTGCCCAAGATATAATTGATACTACTCTCGCCATAGATACTTTTGCCTTGGTATGTATGTTCATTCATCATCATCACCATAGTAGTCCACTGTTGGACATAGGCCTCCTCTAATGAGCGCCATAGCGCCCTGTCTTCAGCTTGACGCATCCAGCATCCGCCAGCAGTCCTTCGCAAATCATCATCCCACCTGGTCGGAGGGCGTCCTACACTACGTTTACCGAGTCGTGGTCTCCACTCAAGAACAGGTTTACCCCAGCGGCTGTCGGTTCTTCTCGAGATATGGCCAGCCCACTGTCACTTCAGCTTGCTAATCCTCTGAGCTATGTCGATAACCCTTGTATGTTCATTATGTTATTAAAACAAACCAATAAAAAAATAAACACTACACGAGTTTTTAAGACAGTGATCAGATGAAAGGAGCTGGTTGCTTTTTTCATCTCTCTGGCAGATGGAATAGACAGTGTCTGCTGAAGTGTTACATTTGTACTAGCCGGCCTACCGGCTTCATTCATACTTTGAACTGACTTTGACGTAAAAAAAACCGGTCGAGTGCGATACAATAAGTATATGGTGAAATACCTACTCGTACCAACGGGCACTGCCCGACCCTTTCATGTGTGTACCTTTTTATGGATAGCTAAGCAATAGAGGCGCATATTTTCTGAATGACTGGGCTAAACTGTTCATTTATTGTCTTTTATCAGCTGTTAGAAGACAGTGTGAAAATCCGGTCATGGATTCTTACTACAGTTTAACAGCATATTGCGATAAACAAAGTACACATTGCATTCACAAATACATACGTAGAATAAAAAAAAACAGAAAAAAGGACTGGGTGTCAAAAGAAAAAAAATCTGTGTTAGATACGCAGTTGTTTAGAACTAAAAAAATCGGAAACCACCTCATCAGTTTTGGGAGAATTGAAACTGCGAAAATAAACAATTCCAAATTGAAATACGAAAAGATCAATCTTACTGAACAATTGATTAAACTTAAGGAGTAGAAAATTGGCTGGCTTTTGAGCACTTACAATAGCAAAACGGTCTTGTTCACTGTTCACATTAATTAGGAATGTTCGTTTCGTTTCGCCTTTCGGTAACACCATTTCCCTGAGTTCATTAATTCATTTGCAACATTCATGCTTAATTATCGAACTCTTCAATTAAAAACCCCTTTTAATTTGTTGCTTTATTTATTTACTCGACTTCACTATGCAAATAGGTATTCGACTTTTTACCGCGAAATCTACATGCGATTATCCGATTCGACGGTTACGGGATCAACTCATGATTTATAGGGTAATTATTTTAAATGGTAATGATTGTGGTTGTGATCATTAACGAAATTGTTTCCATATAAAAATAATTATAAGAGCCTCAGATTTACTTGATCATTATGCATTTTGTTTATTGTTCTTTACTTATATTACTTTATTCTGTCCTTTGAGGTTACAATACAATACAATACAATTTTTTGCTATCATCTATTTCTCTTCCTATTACTTTTTTCCTATAAACATTCTTTAAAGGATATAGATTGTCTTTTAAAAATAACGTCAAGTCGACGTGTTCCATTACTATACAGCTCTGTAGCAGAACTTCTGCAGAAGTCCAAATCTAGTTAAAAACAAGCGAGTCCATCCCACGCAGTATTGGATCAGAAACTTAACGACGACACGTCAGCAATCTGTCCATAGTTATTGGACGTCTGACACTCACAATGTAGTGTAACTTGGTAACTTTCTTGAGACAAATTGCTTTGTTAGTAACACTTAGTTATAATGGTTTATGTTGTCCACCTACAAATAAATGTTTTGTTCTCTAGTCATCATTATCATTCTCAATCTTTCTTGAGCTGAGCAAGGTTTTTTTTACAATCTTTGCAATATTATGAACCCATCAAGCATATTGTCTACCAAATTATAGAACAACGACCTAGGAATAAGCATAAACTAGACTTAATCAGGGAGAGTTGTCATTTTTACTCAGTCAGTTAAAAACCACAGCAACAGACTTTGTTGCTAAAGCATAGGTAACGTAGGTCACGTAGGCATCACGGAGGCATCACTTTTTCTGGCAAATTGTAAGTCGTAAAATGATTTTCGGATACGTGTTTCGGTGTGATAAAAAGCCATCTACCACGTCTTGAGAGCTTGTTATTAAACTTTCCACTTGGCCACTCCCGATACTGCCACGAGAAAAATCTAAAAGAAGTATCGATATCCCTTTTCAGGCAACTTTTGTTCAAGTTCCTAAAACGCGGCGCATACCGGCACGGCTGTAGTTTGAAGGAAAGACAAAAGTTTTTTAAAAGCGGTTTTAGGTATTTGGTTATACCGCCATGTGTCCACTTTTCATGTTTTAAAGTATTTTCGCTACGCTCTACTTATAGTGCCTCGCAAAATTGTCGGTTTACCAATATCGTAGCCAAAATCCCACGAAAGCAACTGTTTTCCTTCGACAAAAATTTACTTAATAGTATTTGGCAGAACAAGAGTTTCTAAGAAGGCTCTGCGTATAAATTGTTGAAATAAGTCGTTGTGGAGTTGTTTCGGTTGTTTTAGCCACATTTCGACGGTTCCTGAAAAATCTGGCCAAAGATTTTTGTTTTATTCTTTTCTGGTTGTTTGGAGAAGGAAAATTGCCGATTCGTTTACACGTTTGGGTGGATTTTGGTAACTAGGTTCAACTTTGTATCGTTTGTACATCAAGTATTTCTTACATGTTCGTCTAACTCTTTTGGAACCGTCCATAATATAGTCACGTACGGGGCGGACCTATGGACACGAGCTGCCGACACTGAGCGCGCCTTCGTGATGCAGAATAGGGTCGTCTTCGCCATTGTGGGAGTCCTGGATGATGTATAATGAGCTCATTTACCGGGAAGCGCTTTTCACGCATCATAATCTGGACCTGTTCCAGCGTCGTTGTTGCTACGACTAATCACAACCCTCGAACAAACTACGAAAGTCGGAGAGATCTGTGTACATAACGCGTAAAAAACTAAAGTATGGATGACTGATATAGTATATTTATTAATTCTACCGTTCAAAACTCTCTACCGACATAGATACTCGTAAAGTAAAAGTGTTCGTTTAACTTTGAAAGTTTTCTAATGTAGTAAGATTTTATAAGTGAAACACCTTTGCCATTTGAATTTATCGGTCTCAGGGTCGCTTCCCATTCCGACTTAGGTTGGTCAGATTTGCATTTAGAGTGAGAGTCACTATCTTTACGTTATCGCGGCGAGTCTGGCTTAATGTGCCACCTCCCCGACAAAAAGGTCTCGTAGAAAAATGGCGAAAACATTTTTTGGTAAGCAAGGAACCCTTTTAGGAGCTCTATTATAAGAAGAAAGATCTATTCTCGCTGCTTTTGTGAGGTCGTTGGCGTTAGATAGGGAATAAGTGCTTACCTTCTGAGGGTATTTGGGTCATACTATGTCGTAACTTTTGTGCGAAAGTTGTGTAAATAAAAATAGGATGGCCTTCAAATCCAGAGGCTTTTTGATCCATGGACGTTGTTTATTCCAATCCTTAGTTATCTGTAAAAAAAAGTGAGTAATTCGTCTATTACCGATACGAACGATTCTCTCATTTCCGGATCCAGTTTTGAAGTTTTTACAATTGTTATTGCCATTTTAAAGTTCAGTTGGTTTTTGATGCTAATTGCTACTGGTTTGTTATTTAATTGTTAAACGGTAAACAAACTTTATTAGCGACATTTAGTTAGTCTTTTACCGGGAACATCGTTCGATTTCTCCAGACTCAACTAAAAAAATACAAGGAATTAATAGATCCTAAAAATAGGTTCTTGTGTCATGTTTCCCTCAGCGGTTTCGCCGTAGGCTTCGCAAAATAAAATGCCTTACGGTTTAGCACATTTTGCCTGAGTCGCCTGCAGGTAGTAGAACTTCAAAGCGGCTTAAAAACGGACGCCCCTAGACAACATTCGCTAATTCACTTTGATGTCACCCACTTACACCCCTCAATTTCACCCCCACACCCTTTCTGTAACGAGAAAACGCGTCTTAAAACTTTAAGCGCGAGGTAGAACGAACGTTCGCAACAATTTTTAATACTTTTTTTAACGAGAAATTGTTTTGAAAGTTCTTTGAGTGGATATTTTATGGAACGGTTTTTGTTTTGTAAGTTCAAAGCCGAATTTAATAACATTTAACATCTCACCCTTAAACAAAAAACTTTTTGAAATTTGTTTGCCGGTGGGTGGCAGGCTTTGTGCAAATGAATATTTTTGCCAAACCAAAATAAACGATGTTTTGTTTTAGATAGATTCTATTTTCTGAATTCTGATATACCAACCTAAGTACCTACACCCAAACGTTTTCACAATGGTCTTCCTGACTATTTAAACTTTATCCTTTACAATATAACAGCGACATGATACGTTGATAATCCTCGATGATAAGCCCCCATTGCCAGCGGGTTATATTATATGTACCATGCAGTTAATACGGAGCTTTCAGCGATATTGCTTTGTCGACGGTCAGTGGTTGCTAGCTATCTCTCATAACGAAGATTGAAAACGATACAAAGCGGCCGCAAGAACGCTTTGCGGTTTATATTTTGTTTTGCGTTTGTTGAACTCAAAGTTAGAGGTATTCCAGGCTGGATACCTGTGGGGCGCTGCATGTTTGCTGACAAAGTGTTTGTTAGTCTGTAATGTTTGCGAATAGTTGAAATTTTACTACGGTTAAGAAAATTTTTAGGATTAGCCAAAAGGAAATACAATAATCGAGCTCTCATGGCAGGTACTTGTGTAGAAGTGTGATCTGTATCTCAGGTAAATAATTTCAAAATATTATAAAATTTACCAATGGTTTGGGATAGGAGATGTGATTGTGAGTGAGAGTGAGAAATACCTGAAGGTAGGATCAAGTTTTACAATATTAATAATAAAATGAAATAAGTTCCCGAAAATTTCCGGTTTGGCGGGACTCGAACCCGCGCCCCACCCTCAGCACGGGTGTGCTCTAACCAACTAAGCCACGAAACCCTTAGTCGGTTCAACCTAAAATCTTTGGGACCTCTTACGGACCATAGTGCGGGTAAGCACTTCAACAAAAAAAACCTTAATATTAACAATATTGTTATTAAATTATAAACATTTAGTAAGACAGAAAATTACAATAAAATAATAGAACTAGTATTAACAACTGAAACAATAGAGCTAACTACAGACAGTTGCAAAAAATCTGCAGGTTGCTGAACTGATTCATAAGAATGTTATTAATTAAACTACAATTTTAATCATATAAAAAAAATCTTTGTTAGACCAAGTCGCGGTCGGCTGCTAGTTTTAATATGAAGATACCTCTGTCATAAAGCACCTTTATGTGACATAATTATGAGCGACATTTTAACATGTGCGTTGCATATAAATGACATGTGAGTGATCGTACAATTAATTTGGAAACAACCCACCTATCATTTAAATATCATACTATTGATAGTCCGTTTTTTGGAAGTAAAATCTAACTCTCGTAGGTATTACATTAAACCTTAAATGGCAAATAAAATTCGTTTTGAGAAAGAAAAAAGACTGGGCACAGTCAACAAACACGCTTCAATGAAACCTAAACTACCGTAGGTTCACTAGGTCAAATAACAAGATCTGCAACATTTATGAAATTCCACGAGAAATTTCAGGCACTTATTCAAATTGCTGCTAAATGCGCCGTGTTACTAATTACATCAGAATCTGACCCTGCTAGTGTAAAGGCGCTTGCACAAGATACGGGTTCACCATTTTTAGTTGAGGCGCTAAAATTGTCAATTGAAAAACTGTTCCAAAGTTTAACTCTGATATAATGCTGAAATGAATAATCTGGTAGAAAAGACAGAACTTGTCAAGAGACAAGATAAATACTTAAATAAACAATATATCATCTTAGAAAATAAATGAAAGTAAAGAGAAAAAGAGACAAACTGAGCGATGAAATAAGATCGCTTTCTTAGCAAAAGAACTTGCCTGATGTGATGACTTACTTAAATTGTCGACGCGTACCCCAAGCGCTTGTGGGTATCTGGCGCAGCGCATCATCATTGCCATACAGCGGGGCAATGCCAGCGACTTGGGCACGCTTCCGACTGGTATTGATATGGATCAGTTGAGCTACCTGTAGATTGTTTGCAGTAGTCTGCTGTTATCTCAATTGTAAATACTAGTTCTAATTTGTTTCTATTATTTGATTGTAATTTTCTTTGTCAATAAATATAGCAAGAAATTATTATACCGGAATGTCCCGACAGTTTGGGTTTATGTCACTATGTTAAGTAGGAAAAATATGCACTAGTCAATTTGTGTTTTAGCGGATTTGAGTTCTTGATCTATTGTGTATAGTCACTTTAAGTTCTAGGCAAATATCAAATGTGGTCAAATTGTGTTCTGGACGGTCCAAGACCGACCCAAAATTAAGACCAAAATGAGAAACACATATGTATAGGCACCTACAATCACTCGTTTATATGTTAATGTTGCAGGCGCTAGGCAGCCTGCGCTGCATTGTCTAGTATCTTAGCTACGACTCAATTATAACAAAAAAGTAAGAAACACCAATTAACATCCCTTTATACTGTCTTGCTTCTATAAAACGAGTTCTTGCAATATTGCAATTTACTGCAGCTCTAAGAGCAATTGAAAATAGCTCTTGTTTGTACTGTTGTAAGATCAATTCTTGCTATGAGTGTGTAAGGTAGATCTTGTTTAAAGAGAGTAGGGACTGATGCTCGCTCATTTGCAAGTGTCCGTGGCTAGATTACATTTTGACAGAGCTAACAAACAGAAACCAGTTCAACGGGAGCTGATATATATAATATAAGTCCTAGTATTGTGCCCTGAAGGAGGATCAAATATAGTTTTCTTAATAAATATCCGTGGATATGTCATCTTCAGAAAACCAATTAGCCTCGGGGATAAAATGCTTTGTTAGGGCTGGATTATTTATTACAATAGCTTTTCTTTTTTTTGCATCATGTTAGTTATCCAATTATTTACCTTAATGTTTTATCAGATAAATACGATATGTTCGAAACTGTAATTAGCAGACACTAAATAATAATAAATTATTGGAATAATATTATCTATTTTCTTCTTTCGTTTCTGTCTTACCTCTACTTCGTCCTATTTACCCCTATTTTTCCGTCATACCTCCGTGAAGGAATTGAATTCCTTGTTCCCCGCGGTGTGCCGTGTAGGATGGCAATATCACTCTGTCTTTCCAGTAGGCCTGGGGGTTATTTCGCTGCGGAGGCAGCTAGATTGTGGAATTCTATTCCCCAACATATTAGAGTCAGCCCATCGCTTAACATATATAAAAATAAGTTAAAAGAGTACTTTCTACTATCATAAATATTATATTAATAGCTAAGGAAATGTAATGTTTGACCTCTGTGGCGCGGTGGGCAATGGTCCGCCTGCGATGCAGGAGGTTGCGGGTTCGATTCCCGCCTTGGGACAAATATTTGTATGATCTGCAGGTATTTGTTTCCAGTGTTCTGGTCGTTTTCTATGTATGATAAAAATATCTATGTATGTAATGTATTGTATTATATATAACAGTTATCTAGTAGGTAGGTACCCAATAACACAAGATCTGCTTAGCTGGGGGCTAGATAATCCTGTGTGAATTGTCCAGCACTATTTATTTATTTATTTTATTGTTAATATATATTTGGGTATTCTATTAAAATTATTTGTTAGGTTTATTAATCATTATTATTTTAATTTATGTATGTTTATTATACACATAATGTAAGTATTGTATACAGCTACCTAAAATCAGTTGAATTGTCTGTTTGTCTACATTTCGATTTATTATTTCTACACTTCCTCTACTTGTTCAATCGCTTCTCCTATAACTCTAAAGTTTGCTAGAAGAAAACTCTTATTCAGGGTTAAGCTCGCCTATGTACATAACCTATTCGATAAGTTCATTCTATGCATTATTGTGTGCAATAAATAATTACAGAATTTTAAAACATTTGTGTTTCCTTTGTTCTCCCATGGAGTGTTATAAAAACAACCATGGCACCAAAAAAGGCATGACCCTAAACTAAAGTCTAACAATTCTAAGATCTGGGCACTATTCTTGAGCAAATATGTAAGCCACTGACAGGATAAAAGCGTAAGCATTCTACAGGGACTGCAGAATGGCCCATTTCATATGAGAAGGTACAGTCGTGACCGTAAACTTGTTTGTCTATTCATGAAAAATTGATAAGAGGAGCTTTTTATGCAACTGTTTCTGAAGGGTGTGTTTGTACTCGAAGGTGAACACACATAGGTACAATATGTTTAACGTGCATAAGCATTCCCTTTTTCCTTTCATGCGTCACGATTAAAAGCCAGTCCTGCATTTTACAGTTCAGCTTTATGCGTAGCGGGATTGTACTCATTGTTAGGTATTGGACCTCTTATCGCCCTGTTGGATGGACCATCCATCTGTCCTATCCCTGCGAAACCAATAACATGATACCAATAACATTTTAGCAACTTCAAATAAAGAAGGAGTTTGCCGATTTTTGTGTCAATTATATAATTACTATTTTGATGATTTTTTGCTATTTTATTGGACAATATTATTCCCCAAAGAGATTATTTTTTCCACAAAATTTTAAAAAACAGTGTACTTTACTTACGAATTGATTCGTAGGCTTGTAAAAGCCAGGAGCCGGGGACATTCTGGTTAGTTTTTTCGCAGCTAGCTTGAAGGGCGGAATTTGTGATTCTTGAGTAGGTAAATTTATTTTTTCAAAACCATCTAATTATACCTTAATATCTTTATTAACAAAGAAAATTACAATGAAATAATAGAATTATATTAAAACTAGTATTTATAATTGAAACAACTGAGCTAACTGCAAACTGTTGCAAACAATCTACAGGTAGCTCAACTGATCCATATCAATACCAGTCGGAAGCGTGCCCAAGACGCTGGCTGCATTGCCCCGCTGCAGCTGTATGGCAATGCTAAATCTAATTATTATAATTAATATATTCATTAAATAATACAAGATTAAACAAAACTGTTGTCAATTTCTTTAGCGGAGTGTACTTACAGCAGGCGGTATTATTGGCAAAGCAGGTGCTAACTCGGTCCCTATTCAATATGGCCCTATTGTACCATTATGGGTAATCGAGAACATTTAGATCGAGATGAAGCGTCGAATTTATTACGAATATTGCCATTCGAAAATTGTCGAGTTCGTAGATGAATGAAAAATAATTTTGCGCGAGAATGTGTTTCATAAACAACTCTGAAACGATTTCATTCAAGTAAGAATTTGTTTGAAAGAGCTTCTGTTTGTAAAAAATACTTTCCTTTATCGCTAGAAATTATATTTCTACTAGCAGCGCCTCGCGGTTTCACCCGCGTAGTTCCCGTAGGAATTTCGGGATAAAAAGTAGCCTATGTCCTATTCCAGACTATAATCTATCTCTGTGCCAAATTTCAACCAGATCTGTTCAGCCGTTCTGGCGTGATAAAGGAACAAACATCCATCCATCTATCCATCTAAACTTTCACGTTTATAATATTAGTGAGATGAAGCAATAAAGTTTCGTATAATTTATAAATGAAATGTACCTAACTAACTTAAGAGTAGCAAACCACAATTAAAATTTATATTGCAAAGTTGAATAGTGGAATCTAAACAGTAAGTACACTTAGGGTGACAATTATTCTGTTACCTAACGAGTCGTTGGTAATTCGCGGCCACAGCAAATTCCATCAGGTGTACTCCTCGGATGTATTCAAAGCTTTGGCCAAGTCATGAGTTTTTGGCGACCAGGAAAATGTAAGAAGTCCTATGAAGTTTTTTCACGACCAAATGAGTTAAGCTTTCATATAAAATGTTGTGCAAAATAATCAGTGGTCTCGGAAAAGTATTGAATGGACTGATTAGATTTGGTCCCTCATTGTATGTTACTAAACACAACGCATCTAAGCAAAGTCAAAGTCGAGTTTGTTTTATTTCTTTACGCTTACAAAATGAGCACTTAGACAAGTCAAATCAATATATCATAAAAAGCTTTTTAAAAAGTAATTTTGTAATTATGTTCAAATAAGAAATAAAGTGTAATTGATTCTTTTAACCTCAACTTTGTATAATAATACGGAAACCTAATTGAATAAATTGATTAATCAATCCAAACTCTAAAATTAATAAGACATATTTCTTGTTTACCTTGTTTGAATTCTGTTAATCCTCTTTTCATAGATCGCTGATGCCTCTTCCTTGCACCCCAAACATCGTTAGAGCTGTATTCCTCTGTCTTCCACCACATGTGGACTTGCGGTCCAGTTTACATAGCTCCTTTGTTTAGAAGCGTCGCCCGCGGCTGTCAGCAACCGTTAAACGTCCCCGTCCCAGCAGCTTTGTTCATTTCACGGCGGTTTGCGCTTGTCCTTCGGTACCCAACATTCATTTCACTGTGGCATTCATTAGACTACCTAGTGTCTAATTACAGCGGTTTCATATTTTGATGAATTAAAATGATTTATTTATCTGGCTTTCGGACGGGCGAATTAATTTTTGAAGCAATTTGTCTTTGTACATGGATTTCATTTATCTTTTAGTAATTAATGTTGAAATATTTTTGGTAGATAATTCTTGCCGTATGACGAATAATTATAAAACAAAGACGTGACTTATTAGAACAAAATTTAAATACGACTGATTGAAACAAATTTTAATGCTTTTTGCGTTTATTTATATTAGAAAACTTTTTTGCAGTGACGGTTTGTTGCCTAAATCGATTTTTAGTGTCGGTAGAAATTTACTTTATTGAAAATAAATTGACGCGTCGGGGGCGTCAATGGAGGCGGTTAGCACAGGACCGTGGTGGATGGCACAAACTTCGGGAGGCCTATACCCAGCAGTGGGTAGAACCTGCTGCGGATGATGATGATGATGAAAATAAATTATTGGAGGTCAATAAATAATGTAGGTATAAGTCGCATTTCATGTCATTGGATAATGACATAAAATGCGACTTAAATGTGTACCTACTTGGAATTCTAGATAGCGCAATATTTTGATCAGTTCTTAGTATCAAGAAACAAAAAAAACGCATAGCAATGATATCTTTTTAAGTAAAAATTTTCTGCGAGTTCGACATTAAACAAATGCGGTTTCTGATTCTTGCTGAATAAGGGTTGTGCTTTAAGATAGAGCTGAAGTAATTCCATACCTAGTTCGTCGATGTATACTTTTATTAATTTCAATCTTATGATCCCTATCATAAGATTGAAATTAATAGGGTTGTTGGTATGTGGCTTTTCGTGAAATCATCATATTTATGTCAATGGAGAAAAAATACCCTCATGCATATGCATGCATAGAAGAGGGTCTCAAAGGAGTGCCAACCCTAATTCGCAACAGTACTTTGCCCTCGCTTCATTTAGCAAAAAGTATGCTTATGTAGGGATTCAGGAAAACAAGCAATTAATTAGTTTAAGTAATTGCACTATCCCTAACTTTTTCCGTGCCAAATAAATCCTTTTAACTGTTGAATTATGTATGAAAATACAAGATTTAGCTCTTTCGATGGAAACTTGTTCGCTTTTCACGAAGTTTAGTTGAGGAAACACTATTGATTCGATTTTATAAAAGTTCTGAAAGATCTAGCTCTTTTGAGAGCTTTTATTAATCAAATTGAAGTACTGAGGTATAGGCGCCTATGTTTTTTAACCGACTTCTAGAAGAGGTTCTATGTTTGGCTGTATGTATTAATTTTTAGAGTTCCGTAACTCAATAGGAAAAAAAGGAACCCTTATAGGATCACTTTGTTGCCCGTCTGTCCGGCTGCCGTCTGTCAACCTTCTTTTCTCAGGAACGCGTGGAGGTATCAAGTTGAAAGTAACATGAAAGTATTTATAAGTTTTCTTATAATAATCTTAAAATCGTAAAGGATTGGTTGTAACACTTTGGCGTTGATAGTTTACATCGAAACTGACATTACTTAGGGTATTATATTACTAAAGTCCACGTGAATGAAATCGCAAGTGCAATTGTATTATCAAAATGTTTTATGTGTTTTTATGTATCTATAAAGTTATTTTATTTCTTTACTTTCTTTCAAATAATTTAGAATGATTCACCCATGTAGCGTCTACAAAGTTTTCAGCGCCGACAATGTGATTTCACGGTAGAAATAATTCTTCTTGAATTTGACTTTAACGCACATTTGTAGAAATTTCGCTTTAAATTCTCATTCCGTTAACAAAATGTAAACAGAAAGTTTCAGAATTGGAGGCGTTGGTGTTGGGGCGTTGTATTTATTTACAGTAAAGTTAGTTCTAAGAATGCTGTGGCAAAAGTGATAGAATACATCGTCAAAGTAGTGAAGGACTAAAGAAACTGCCAATAGCATAAAAAAGCCTCAAAATACCCAACACAGTCTTGGGCACCTCCCCGTGTGGTGTCCCAGACTGGGTTGGGTATTTTGAGTAAAGGAATAAAATAAATGATTTAATGGTTAAATTATTACAATGTTATATGCATGTTAGTTTTGTATACTATCTATTTCGTCCTTAACTAGCCAAAGAACCCTATGGATAGCATTTGTTTTAAATTGTTTACCCAAGGCGTAGGCACACTACAATTTTCTTAGTATAACTCAAATTACCTATACTGATGAAGATAAAGAAACGTAAACAAATATTCAGATAATTGATTTATTTATTGTTAAGTCAACGGTACAAAAATGAAAAATTATGTCAAAATAAATTCTTTTTATGAGAGTAAGGGGTAAAAAACTTAAAAGTTTCTCTATTTTTCAGTCTTCTGTGTATGTCAGTAATATTCCCGGAGGTATGGTACTGAGTAAAATTTACTCTGCCTAACCCTATTGCCTGATTCTTCACCCGTTAGTTAAAATTAATGTTTAATGCTTCCATTCGCATTTTCTTCATGCTTGCTTCTGTTGATTTTTACAATGATTTACACAAAATATACATCAAAAATAAAGTCCTATTTATGTCCTATAAAAAAAATAGGATGTCCTTAATCAAAGTAGGTAGGTGCGGGTTCGAATCCCGTCGAGATCGTACATTTTTGGGATTTATTAATTTCTTAACAATCAGAAAAAAAACAAGAACCAAATAATTCCTAATGGTCGAATCGTAAAAATTGAGAGAAATACAAAAACCCTTCTAAGGTAAAGCCGAAAGTTTTTAAACTAAATTCATTATCTGCAAATTTACACAGTTCAAAAGTCTTTATTATTATTAGGGACAGCAAAAACCGATTTGATGTGGGTACTGGAGGTGCTTTTAGATGAGAACGAAATGGACACCCTTTGCACCAACGTGCACATCTTTTGTAGAGACTTCTCTTTTTCTAACACATTTTCCAATCAAGTTTATATGCAACGAGTATAAAATTACTCGTCACCTACGGAGCTGAGACGTGGACACTCACGGAAGGGCTTGTCCACCAGTTTAAAGTCGCCCAGCGAGCTATGGAGAGAGCTATGCTCGCTTGAGTTTCTCTGAAAGATAGGATTCGCATCGAATAAATCCGACAAAGAACCAAGGCTATCAACATAGTTCAAAGGATTAGCAAGCTGAAGTGGCAGTGGGCTGGCCATATCTCGAGAAGAACCGACAACCGCTGGAGTGTGGTGTCTCCACACTCCAACGTGTTCTTGAGTGGAGACCGCGACTCGGCAAACGTAGTGTAGGACGCCCTCCGACCAGGTGGGATGACGATTTGTGAAAGACTGCTGGCAGATGCTTGATGCGGCAAGCTGAAGACAGGGCGCTATGGCGCTCATTAGAGGAGGCCTATGTCCAGCAGTGGACTATTAAAGGCTGATGATGATGATGATAAAATTGCTAGAAAAAAACTTTACAAGAGGTCTGCTATGTAATTGCGTTTTTACGTTATTTTTAATGCCGAAACCACAAAATAAGTTAAATCAAAGTCTGATTGCCATGTCCCATCGTCCACTATAATTTCCGTTATTAAAAATATATAATTTCCGTAATTAAAGAGTGCACCAAAGTTTTTTGTCTGCGAAAGTTTGCATGTGTTCCACAGATTCGGAATACAGCTGTGTAACTGAATGTTTGTTGTTCTTTCCTAAGTGTAAAAGTTGCCGTCAGCAGCTACTGATCCAACTTGCTTCTTTTCACCGTGGCGATACCAAAATTGCTCAATTTCCTGTTCCAAGTTTCAGCATTGCTTAACGTCGTAATGAAAACTGTTTTGCAAAACTAGACCTTTTATCAAAGAAACTAATTAAGATTTTAATTGTTCCTTTTCGCAGTCGTGTTTAGCCCGTGGCATTTTGTGGGAACGTAATAAAAA
Organism: Eupithecia exiguata; assembly: GCA_947086465.1. Taxonomy (NCBI): domain Eukaryota; kingdom Metazoa; phylum Arthropoda; class Insecta; order Lepidoptera; family Geometridae; genus Eupithecia; species Eupithecia exiguata. The sequence goes on from OX352240.1 coordinate 3,290,809, forward strand.
CAAACGTTCTTCGAAAATTGTTACTTGGTAGATGTTTATTTAATTTAAAATCTATTGTTGATTAATAGGCAACTTGACTACTACTGGGAAATAATTTTAACGTATTGTCTGATAAAAATAATGCAAAATGTAATCATTATTTCTTCAAGGCCTTCCGACTGGCCTTGAAGAAATATTAATTACATTTCACAGTTATAAAAACTAATTTTAAAGTTTGAATACTATAATGCCGCGTCAAAACAATAATCTCTGTCATGGCTCCCGTTTTCCAAGCTATGACGTCACCCCACCATATCACACCTAACAAGAAGAACTCATTGACACTGTAATCTGTAAAAGTGTGACGTCACTTGCGATCCAACCAAACACATACCTAGCGTTTTCGGTCACGTGATCATATTATATCAAAAATTTGTATTTTAATCCCGTTTTTACCCAGAAAAAGGAATGTTTTTAATAAAAATCACCTGAATACGCTTTGTTATGTTGTCACTGACTAGGATGAAAACAATTTGGAACTTATTTTTATTGTAGTCAAATAGCCTATTATGATTATGTTTTACTGCTTTTGCCATGCTTGTGATTCAATTCACTGGAACGGTATATATCGAAATTAAGTAGGTAGATAACTAATTCACGCAATAAGTATGTACCAAACATCTCCTAAAGACTCGGTCGTCAAGCGACAGGCGTATTAGGTAGGAGTATTTTCATTTTATTGCATCTAAAATTCTACGAGCATTGCTATTGCAATAACACTGCAATCCTGTTTAAATTCATTTGACTCAATCTTTACGAAGCCAGTCATTGAATCTCAATTTATTTCATCCTACTGTCAGCTTCCAGCATTTTCAATTTCACTGAGTCGAAGCTAGCTCTGCAAATAGGCAGTTAATTTTAATAAGGGGCCGGTGAAAGCGGATTCAAATGAAAAATAAAGTTGATCCAGGTTGATCTCGACTTGAACGAGATTAAAGTTGAACTGTTGAGTTAACTGGGCTAAGCCTGCGTTGAGTTAAGGCGGCTATTCGACCTTTGTTATGCTGAGGAAAGTATTTTCCTTGGCATTCATTGAAGTTATAAATATAGAAAAGATAAAGAGAAGGACGCGAATAACGAAATTGAAATACAAAGAAACCAAAAACTACTACTTACATAAATTATCGTCGGACGTCTGAGAGATTTTTTTTTTAGACTTTTTCTGTGTTTTAGATCTAAAATGCTTAACACTTCAGTTGAACAGAATACCTAGTACAATACAAATACAAAAATGCTTTATTGTACACCATAAAATAACATTACAAAGAGACATCACATAAGATAAGTACAATGGGTGGCCTTATCGCTAAGAAGCGATCTTTTCCAGGCAACCTTTGGATGGAAAGAATTGTGAATTTAAGAAAGGCAGGGGGTGTACCAAAGATAATCTAAAATACATAAACAACAAAGATCAATGGATACCTACATTAAAGACATCCAATAAAATCATAATAAATAAATAACTAAAAGTAAAAGAAGAATAACTACCTAAGTCATCCATCAGTCATGTTTGTATTGTGTTCGATCATTTAAGGTTGATTCGATGCTTACGAAATTTGATGGTATTTTCAGATTAGTCATTAAATTATTGCAAAAAAATATGCAGTGTGGGTATCTGCCCTAAGAATTGAGAATAATCCATTTATGGATTCCATTTTTTGGAACTCTTTCTAACGAACTTTACACCTAGTTTACGCTGAAGGGAAACTTTATTCTATCTCATTTTTGTTCACTCTATCCCCTCGTTTGTGAAATATAAAGCCTATTAACAGTTTTATAACAAGCCTTATACTGTTGCAAGGAAGAGTCGCTTTGGATATTGCAACGCCATTAGATGGATTGAAAACTTTTCTGTTTACGTTTCATTGAACTAGAGGCCTATGCATCGTGCATTCGTGCACTATTTTCAATCTTTGGAAGGTTTTTTGGATTTAGTTGGTTTTGATGAATTTGCTGAAGCTGGGTAGGTGCATTCTTATTTTATAAATTTGTTCATCTATAGCAAACATCGCATCACGAACATAGCAGACAAAGCTCATTGGGAGGTTCATCGGATCTGGTTTGTTGAAGTGCTAGTGATCTAGTTTAGTACCAGCTACTGTGGCGCCGAAATTTGCAAAATTGCGTAAACTGTGCGGCCAGACATGGGCTTGCCCGCATTTTTTTTAATTGGGGTTTTCAAACTGTGCACTGTTGGATGTATCCTGCAGATTTGTTGACGCCAATTCATTATTAATGTAGAATTTCTTATCTAGCTACACTAAGAAAGCATACAGTTTTTTTACAATGTTAAAGAAAAATAAACTAAATTTAAGAAATTTTTGAATCCGTCGACAGACTCGATCATCTTAGTAGGACCACTTACTCCACTCCTATGACCCGAAGTGTGTCTTGGTCGCCGACAACATAAGTCACCTTTGTGGTCTGAACTGTGCATTTTCCCGCCCGTCCTCAGTAAGACCACGGTTAACTAAAACCTATAGAGTAACAGTTCTGTCAAACTTCAAGCACTCTTGCCAGCAACTTGTATTGACAGCGTTAAATGTTCAATTCGCACGTTCCTCACTGGTAACTACCACATACAATTGGCAAGTTTCCGGTTTCCGGTTCCTATGAGTTTTGGCGCGCACGGACGTCGTTAGCGGAACACTCGGGTGAGGATATCGTGGAAGCGGGTGCTGATTTAATAATAATAATAATAAAAATCATTTATTGCCTGAACAATTCCGTAGCTTAATATAAGTACCTTTATACAAAACATCGAGTATAATATATGAACCAGCATGCATAGGTATACAAGATAACAAAAGAACTTATTAATTAAAATATTTAAATGTATACATTATTAGCAAAGTATAGTTTTTTCAGGCAAAAGGGATAAACTCAGCATAATGCCGACAAGCTTATCAAGCATGTACGGCGCTGGTTTTCAGTTTACCCCTGCGCACGACTGGTGATCGTCGGCAACTTGATTCGGACTCGTATACATAGAGCACAATGTTATAGCTAAGTATATCTTCACTTAAGCTAAAATTATGCATTAAATAAATATGATTAAAATTGAATTACAATTACTGTTCAACTGATACTTAACTACAATCATTTTTATATCAAACATGACATTGCTAATTATTTCTATAAATATGAAGTATCCAAGTAAAATTAATTAAGCTAACAAAAGCGAACGCAATTTTGTAGTTGTTGCGCCCTGACAGGGATTTTATACACTGTGTACTCACTAACACTACCTTCATCTAAGAAAAATATGTATGCATAAAGTCACAATAAATGAATATGAATATAAATTCAGTTCTTTTAACAGTTTCCTGAGATAAAAGTATATTTATTTAGAGGTGAGAACGGCAAACTACGCAAAATTTATGTTCAATCCGTTCAGTAGTTTTGGCTTGAATACATTCAAATTCTTGTGTCAGACTTATCGAATATAGAAAACCTAGGAAAAGCTTCGACCTTGTATGTGTCAAAAGTCTTAAAATTTGTATTATTATGGTAATAACCCTCATGGCGCCGTTAGGCAGGCCCTGAAACGCAGAAGACCAACGAAAAGGTTTCGACTTCTTTCGTTGGAAAGAAAAGCCGGCATTGCGATGCACGTCATCGCAATGCCGGCTTTTCTTCAAAAATGTGACTCTCTCTCTCTCTTCTATTTCGTCTATACGTGTAATAGCGATTTCCATTGCAAACCGCCTCAGTTCGCGAACAGCTACAGCCTAACGCGCCCAATTATACCAAGTTCGGCTGATGAGGCAGGCGCTATTGAGCACACACAAGTTCTCACGGCTCGAACGACGAGTGCCATGCGATTATCTCTCACGGGCTTATTTCATATAGTTTGTCGCATCATAGGTAGCTGACACTTTTTCCATTATGATCTAGCTAGACTTTTTAAGATTGGTTAGTTCTCAATTATTTGTTACCCAACCCACAGGAAAGCATGGTTCAGTTGTACATGCAAGTAAAGTTGAAGCTAGCTCTGCTGGTTTGAGTAAATAAATAAATAATACTGGACAATTCACACAGCATTATCTAGCCCCAAGCTAAGCAGAGCTTGTGTTATGGGTACTAGATAACTGATGTACATAATATGATACAATACATAGATAGATATTTTTTATTATACATAAAAAACGACCAGAACACCCTGAACAAATGTCTGCAGAACGTACACACATTTGTCCCGAGGCGGGAATCGAACCCGCAACCTCCTGCGTCGCAGGCAGACCTTCGCCCACCGCAACACATCGTCGTCAGTAGTAGCTACAAAAGATACCTCAAATCAGCAGAGCTTTTTAGACGTCCCTTTGAGCTTCCTTACGAAAACTAGTACCTTTATTGTCGGGTAGGTCCGTCCACTTCAAGGAGTTGATCGCCCAAACGTGCTGTATCTCTGCATGTTAGGATGTAACCCCAGCCAGAGAAAGGATATTAAAACCAAATGACGCACGCAGAAGTAAAATAGAGGAACATAAAAAGGCTTGCATACATTCACATGGCTTACAAAGCGCTTGCGTAACACTTCGAATTTTCTCAGCTGATTTAACTGAAAAGAGAGATTAATTATAAAGCTTAGTTTTTTGCTATTTCAGAGCTTACATTATAATAAACTTTCTCGCGAGTGCATCCATAATGCACGTTCGTTAATATTCTGATATAAATCCCTTGCGATTATGAATTCTAGGCAAACACGAACTACCCTATACAAAGTGTATGGTGCAATTTAAGAGATACATTTTTGAACTTAGCTTGTAGCAGTAATTATAAATAAATAAATAATGCTGGACAATCCACACTTAATTTAATTCTTTTATTTGATTGTAATTTTCTTTGTTAATATAGAGATTATTTTATGTAACAACACAGCATCATTTAGCCCCATTTCGCCCAAAGCTAAGCAGTGTTTGTGTTGTGGGTACACACACTTAAAGGAACATAATACTATAACATAATAGATAGATATTGATTACTATACATAGAAAATACCCAGAACACACGGAATAAATATTTGCAGATCTAAATGTTGTAGATTAATATGTTGTTTGAATATGAACTCAAATCTAGTGCTGATAAACTAACGCTGGTTTCCTCGCAAAACCTTACCTCCGTTCAATTCATTCATTTATTCGTACTATAGATTCACAGGGAGCAACTTAGAGATCGCTTCTAAGCGATAAGGCCGCCCATTGTACTTGTCTCATGTAATGTCATTTTGTAATGTTTTTTTTTCTGGTGTACAATAAAGTGTTTTTGTATTGTATTGTAACTTAGTCAAGCCTACCTGAATGAGATCTAGGTAAACCTATTCGGTTCAAGAGTTGCAGATATTTAAATGAACAAACATATTTATGTATGAAAATGGTGTAAATCTCACTAATATTATAAACGTGAAAGTTTAGATGGATGGATAGATGGATGGATGTTTGTTCCTTTATCACGCAAGAACGGCAAAACGGATCTGGATGAAATTTGGCACAGAGATAGATTATAGTCTGGAATAAGACATAGGCTACTTTTTATCCCGAAATTCCTACGGGAACGGGAACTACGCGGGTGAAACCGCGAGGCGCTGCTAGTAACAGAATAAAACAAGGCTGAAGCTTTTATTATTTAAGGACCAAATAATCAACCACTCTGCAACATATGTCCTTACATATGTATACGACGCATACCACCTTTTCTCTCCCAATTTTCTCGGAACCGGAATATGCTTTTGGTATTTAATTATTTGGGCACAGCAGCAACTCAATAACCAGCTCATAAATAACCGTTTCATTACTAATTCCATAAATACTTCCTGTGAGGGGTTTGCGGGGATGGCCAGGGGAGACCCCTGTCGATTATTTGCCGATACTGACTGCATTTACACAAATTTGCATAGGTGTGTCGTATCGAGGCAAGTGGAAATCGAACTACAATGTGATAGGGGCTGATTGTTGATCTAAGTTTAGACAGTTTCGGTTTAACAAAACTTATATGTGATGACCGATGTGGCGCGGTGGGCGAAGGTCTGCCTGCGACACAGGAGGTTGCGGGTTTGATTCCCGCCTCGGGACAAATGTGTGTACGATCTGCAGATATTTGTTCAGGGTGTTCTGGTCGTTTTCTATGAATAATAAAAAATATCTATCTATATATTGTATTATTATTATGTAGGTATATCAGTTATCTAGTACCCATAACACAAGCTCTGCTTAGCTTGGGGCTAGATAATGCTGTGTGAATTGTTCAGCATTATTTATTTATTTATTTATTATATTAAATAGGCATCTTTATGTATAAGTAACTCCCAGTTGTGTTAAAGTGGTGGCATAGATTAGGTAATGTTACTAACATTACTAATATATGCCACGAATAAGATGGGGGACAGAAACACGAGACAACGTCGTAAATGACAACTACTTAAAAATCTATTTTGCTTATTATTAAGGGGTGTCAAGGATGACATTCATAGAATACCATTGTTTACCGTCTTTAAGATTTCTCTAGCGCATCTAGTATAAGTAATGAAAATATCACATTAAATAAACAAATAACTGATCTACAAAAGTTTATAATTATTTTTTTGTGTCATTTTATTATAAATCAACGGAGAAATACTCTTAAAAAATAATTATTCAAAAAATAGGCATTAAATAGAAAAACTAAACGGTTACTCAAATAAAACATAATTAGTCTGGATATGTAATCCGTAAAAAATGTGGTATTGTCGCTGATAATTTAGAGCATTTCAATTAAAACCGTTTTTTATGCGAAAGTTGTATTTTTTTTTACTAAAGAAACCAGTTTATTTTCTTAAATTGTATTCGATTACTCGACTTTTGCCGGTCTTTTCCCTACCTGTCGCATTTTTTTAATCTGAACATTTACGTTCGTTACCGTAAGTCTAAGTGTTTACAAATACACATTTTGCTTGGCTTTTGCATTCGGGGCACCCTTAAGTTATGTGCTAATAACAGATAGGATATTTCCCGTGATATTATAAAATACCTGATTGTAAAATACTGGAATTCCATTGAAATCCAGGTCTCCGTTTAATCCTAAGTACTACCCCGTCACCTTCTTTCATTAAACTCATCCCGGCTCAACGCAGATGTTCGAAACGACCGGAATTATTTCAACGCCTGTTTCTCAGAACTCATTTTAATTATATTTTCCCAGAAATCACGTTTTGTGTGAAATAATAAAATAAAATTATACAGATTTTCAGCTGCCAAAAAAATCATACCTATTTATGTACTTAGTTTAAATTCACTCACATTATGAACACGTACTGAACAAAAAATAAAAATGTTTTAAACAAGGTTGTCTGGAAGAGATTACTCTTAGCGGTAAGGCTACCCATTGTGTTACTGTGTTATCTCTCTTCTTCTGTATTTTTTTTCTTGGTGTGCAACAAATTGTAATGTCTTATTGTATGTACAATGTTATCGACTCACTCCTTGCCCGTGGTCCCGTTCAGATGGTCCAGTTGACTGAACAACCGAATTTTTTCGGTGGTTTAATTACAATTATTATATAGGTATATACAATTATTAACTGAAAAAAGGAATAAATGAAAAAGATACAATAAAACATACAGTAAAGGTACAGTAGCTTACTATTCCATAATTGGGTACATAGTAAAACACATATCACAGTAGGATATCCATTAAACTAGCTCGTAAAATAAATGTTAAGCGCAATCGATAAAAATCTCATAAAATCGATAGGAATAATTCAAAACAAAGCCGAATAAAATATAACTTTCTAACGTTATAGCTCCTATCCATGATAATAAGCGATCGTAATATTTTTATGTTCAAATTGGAATACAAAAACGTTTCGTGACTGACAGACGTGTAAATCCGTAATTTACAGAGCGATGAATGAAAACCCATAAATAAATAACATTTAAATGTGTTTTTATGGTAAGAACATTATACTCGATGTTTCGTTAGTCTCTCCTGTGAACTAATTAGGTTTCTTAAGTTATTTCATTACCCTGTCGTGTCGTGCTGTGCGGTGTCGTTGCGTGTGTAAACGGTTCATAGAAATGTATGACGCCCGGAGTCGTCACTGCGTTTTGTCGTGTGGTGTCGCGCCTCGTGTGAAAACGCCGCGACACGTTACAATAGGTAAGCGTAACGCCGGTCAATGCCCTATCCACCTTTAGGTATTTCGTGTGAATATTATCACCATTTGTTTCGTTGTTTCGCTGGCCCTACTTTATATCTATTTAATAAATAACTGTTGCGTGTAAATTACCTTTTTGCAGACAATGCAGCTGGAAATGCAAATGCACCTACGTATGCAGATTATTTGCGTGCGAGTGGAATGAAAGCAATCAAATTAAACGGCTGGAAAGGTTACAAATGGTGTGTTAAAATGCGTTCGATGCAAAAAGTAGTGGGCTTTTTACGCATGAATTATTCTTTTTGTAACTTTGACATTTCGGAGAGATTAAGGCCTGTTTACGAGAGAGTTTGCTTAGTCATCGATCTATGTTTGAGTAAGGCTTATGCCATAGGAAATCGTTACTCAAGTATAGATGACTGAGCAAGCATTCATAATACGATACGAGGCTAAGGCTTATGCCATAGGAAATCGTTACTCAAGTATAGATGACTGAGCAAGCCTTCATAATACGTTATGATATGACTCAAAGCTAAAAATTATATGATGATTAAGTGACGCCTTAGATTTTTTAGAAAATATATTTAAGTGTAAATTCTTTACTATACAAAAGCAAAAATATCATTAAAAATCTATCTTATCTATTGACAAAGAAATCGGTGAACATACATATAAAAAACAATCTTAACATTATACCACCTCCTCGTTTTTTGGGTAGTCATTTAAAAATCAAGTTATCTTAAAGTTTTGAATGACAACTTGACCCAAATCAAGATTTTTAAAACAATTATGTATGTATATAACAAGAAGTGTAGTCCTTTTCACGCGGCTTCTGAGTCAGGAAAGATTAATAGCAGCATTTATCAGACTTTCGTTTGTTTTGAGAGCGGGGGGTAACCGGAATTAGGTTGTTCACAAAATGTGCCGCGCGGGCAGGGTAATCCAATTTGAATTTATTATGTGACAACTTTTTATGCACGGAATACATTGCCGTCTTAGACATAGGGGAGTTAAACTACCCTCAGATAGAAGAAAAACAAGAGAAAACTTTGACCAATGAGATCATGTTCGGAATCCTAACATTGCTTGTTTTCTTCTCGGGACTATGTTGACGCAAATCAATAGAGTCGTTTTCGTTCAAATTAAAAAATATGTGCTTATATAAACATTCGACTAAGAAAAGGAAACTAAGCGAAGAGACTAATCATAGACAAGGGCCTTAAATAAAAAATTAAAAAAAAACTACTTATGGAGAGACGCGTGACAGAGTCAAGATTGAAACCATTTTATCATACTACTTACATTGTCAGACGACCTCTGTGGCGTGGCGGGCGAAGGTCCGCCTGCGATGCAGGAGGTTGCGGGTTCGATTCCCGCCCTGGGACATATGCGCGTACGATCTTAAGCAAATTATAAATAGTTAACGATCAGTTAGTAGAATCTGGCCTCTGAGTTCAATCTGAGGCTGTATCGAACGTGACGTCATTGTGACATCAAATTTTTCTATGTGATTTGGTACGGTGCATCCAGCATTGATTGGCCCTGGCAATGATACAGTTTAAATTCGGAATACTAAAAGATACGGACGAATTCGTTGGAAATATTTTATACCACACCGGGACTAAAATATGAATATCATATTCTCACAGTATCACCCTCACCTTTCATATTGTTTTGTTCTCCGTCCTCCACGTAACAAGCATCCTGTCTGGTGGTTAATTTGCTGAATGTTTTGTTTTTGTTTTTAAAAGTTGCCAGGATTTTTGTCACATTTTTGCGGCTTGCGGATTTTGAGGATTTGTTACTGGTCTTGTTTGTGTTTTGGGTCCTTAGGCAATTTGCAGCGGAAATAATCCATGGATATATTTTACTTTCTTTCTGTAGACTGTGAATGTTATCCAAGACAAAACAAGAATTTCGCTAAAATTTAACTAGAGCAAAAGTTGCCTACCTATCTGGCTAGTGTGGTTTTGCACTCTATTAAAGCGAAATAAGGTTTGATTTTACTGCTGACCTGTTAAAGGCCTGCTAAAGTGCAAGGAATCACTCAAAATCATTCAAAAACAACAATCGAATTGGCAGAATTATGGAAATAGTCACAAAAGCCACGAAACAATGAAGAACAGTATCTATGAAAAACTACCGGATAGCTGTCATACTACAAAAAATATATCTATCCGGTAGAGGCGCTAAATTGAATTTTGTGACGTGTCCAAGAGTCCTGTAAGGTCTAAAGGAAATAAAGCACTTTGAAACGAAAATAGTTATGGCATGCACACAACTTAGGTATAATATGAACTCTTTCACTAATTGCTGTACGCCTTTTAATCAGCTGTTGACAAACATGCGTAGGTGATTCATAACACCTATCTGTCAGAAAACATGGCTTGCTATTTCAGCAATAAACATTTTATTTCCAAAAATGTTGCAAAGAGCTTTCAAAAAGAATGATGGTTCAAAAATGCCTGCGCAGTTGTAACAAGCAATTTTCACGGTGTAGAACGAACAGTGAATCCTCCTGAATAATGGAAGAGCTGGTAAGTACTCTGTGACCCATTTTGACTAGGTTACCGCTAGTTAGAATGGGAAATTGAACTTTCGAGAGTTAGACTTAAGCCGTCTCTTGCATAAACATCGGTGTACAAAACAGATGTTCTTCAGCTACTGTGGACAGTCAACGGTTTTAATTGGAAGCCGGTAGGATAGGCTGAGTGTTTCTTGGTAAATCTATTGGTGGGTTATGGTAGCTTGAGATTAGGTCCTAGGAAAAGCTTTTTGTCGACTCAAAGTGACAGGAAAGAAGGAAATCAAATAGGAGGACATTCAAGCCAAAACCAATCCCTGGAAAATCACACTGGCAAAATCATATTGGATTCTAGAAACTTATTTGCAATACAAAAAGTACCTAGAAGGTTCGCAGTGGCAAACCTATTAACACAAAATTAATTAGTGGGGTCGTTTGTAGAATCTAATTCTAATTAAAGTATTCACTGGATAAAGCAGACACAGCTTAATAAAGCTGGCTGGTTACCTAAGTAAATTAAAACGCTCAATATAATTATCGTCGACCAAGTTAAGAACGAGCGACGCTATTTGTAGCCCATTATGTATGTAAGTGGGTTAACTACGAACCTCCTGTGTTTGTTGCTATTAGTAGTGTTCATTTACATGATTAACCAAAACTAAATACTAATATTTTTTGTATTACAGTGCGTAAGCCCTCGCACTCTGGGTAATCCTGCCGAAACCGAAAATTATTGGGAGTTATTTTAAATTCTAAGATATTTAAAATCCTATTAAACATGCAAAGTTTTAAGACTAGTTTAATGATGTAAAAAAAATTTACATCATCAACCTATAGTCTGGTCTATTCTAAAACTATAAGTTGATCAACCTATAGTCTTAGAATTTTAGGTACCAACCAGGTACAATAATCATAATCATTTGTTAATGCAAAAACGTGGTTTATAATGGTTCTTATAAATAATTGGGTTTCACACTTTTCCCAAATTTAAAGGTCTATGATGCTGTGTTATAGTCCAGCATATTTTTTTATACTATTATTAAAAAGAGTTCGCATGAGTTTTTTCCAATGGTCTGTTGAAGTTACCCAGCTATTCTTTAAAAGCATTTTTTTGAAGCAACATACTAGCTCGTTTTGTTCAAAGGCCCGCTCCAAAAGTTTGTTTTTCACTGTATTCTTATTCCGTAATTTAATTTGCAAGGCCCTGCTGATGGTTTTTTTGGAAAGCTGAAAGACGGGGTGTTTATCGAATGCTAAGTACGTGGGCTGGGGGTTGCGGTAGACGGACTACTAACGGTGGTAACTATTTCTGCTAAGTTGTCTTACTGCTTCTTATCTCTATTTCTTATCTTGCTTAGTTGTGTAGGTCACGGTTATGTAGTCTCGGTGGTAATTTGGTTTCTCGGTGACATAGCTCGGCGGGTTGGTGCGATATTTCATTGTATGATTATTGTGGGGCAACAGTGGTTTTTTTCGATTTGTTGGTGGACCGTCTTCGTCGTCGAGTTTGTTGTGTAAAATTCGTCACTCGATAGTGGGCTGCATTTATTGTAGTGACTGGGAACGGAATGGATCCATACAACCAACTGACGTCATAACAACAGAACAATATGGTGTCCACTACCCTCAGCGTTTTCGTCAAGTTACGCGCGTAACTTGAAAATGTAAATTTTGAATACATTTTTATGGCACTTACCGATTTAAAAAAAGTGTATTTTTAGTGGTTCATTAGCATTATAGAATCTAATTGAAACACCTTTAAAAAAGGGGTGTAATCCTCTATTTGTCACCACCCAGCCTAAAAGTGGTTACAAAGTGGTGCCAGGATCGCGCGACTAAATCAAGTGGTTGCCACCGTAAGTAGGTCGTGGCTCGTTTACTTTGCATCTTCTGTTATCTTTATTCTTTATCAGGGTCTACTTTGTATTTTGAAGGTTTACAAAGTGAGGATTATTTTAAGCGCTTTTCCTGTTCAATTTAAAAAAAAGAAGCTTTGACCAGGTTTTTAGGTAGGATCTTTGTAATAATATGTGATAAAAATGCACCTATCTTGATTAAAAAGGTGTCTTTTTTAATTAAAAATTATAAACTTCAGCATTTCAATTTCATGTACTTTACCTACCAATTACCCAATCTTCCAAAAAGACAAAACCAGCCATGTGCGAGTCGGCCTCGCGCACGAAGGGTTCCGTACTACTATCTAAAAAAACGGCAAAAAAAATCGCGTTTGTTTTGTGTTGTCTGTTTTTCGTATTTGTTGTTATAGCGGCAACAGAAATACATCATCTGTGAAAATTTAGCTGTCTATCTATCACGGTTCGTGTGATGCCTGGTGACAGACGGACAGACAGATGGACAGCGGAGTCTTAGTAATAGGGTTCCGTTTTTTACCCTTTGGATACGGAACCCTTAAAAAGAACTTCCGGAAATCTTCAAAAGCTTTTACTCTAATTTCTTCGGGAAATAATCTCCTTAGCCTCACTGGTACAGACTCCAAACTCCTCTAAGATTCAAAAGTAATTTGGATTTCTCAGCACATAAGCCGTAAAGGCGAACCGAGTCCCGAGTTACCGATCCAAAGTGATTCCAGGCACTTGCGTCATCTGAATTCGTCCCTCAAACACAATCTCCCCCTGATAAGGTCAGAATATCAGTCGTTCGCTTTAAATGCAAATATTACCGCACCCCTGAGAGGTGTTATAGCCAAGGTTTTACCTAAAAAAGGACGAAAGCGCCGCTAAATAGCATAAAAGCGCTTTTTCTGCTGACTGGATTGGGTAGTTAAAGATAAAGAATGGATAGAGCGTCAACTACGATGGCTATTTATGCGTCTTTGTTTATGGTATCTTAGAACCTATCTCGTATTCTCAAGGTTTATTTTCCATTTGATTGGTGATTTACGTATATTGAGTTGCTTATTTATCTAAGTAGTATAGATAGCAGTATACATAAGGAAGAATAGTGTTAGTGAGCGAGCCCTAGCGTTAAATTTTAAGGTCGTGAGATATAACTTAGACGCGAATTCGATAGAACATATCGAATTCGCAGTTCAATAAAGGGATCATCATCATCATCAGCCTATATCAGTCCACAGCTGGACAAGGGCCTCCCCTAATGAGCGCCATAGCGCCCTGTCTTCAGCTTGCCGCATCCAGCATCTGCCAGCAGTCTTTCGCAAATCATCATCCCACCTGGTCGGAGGGCGTCCTACAGCACGTTTGCCGAGTCGCGGTCTCCACTCAAGAACACGTTTACCCCAGCGGTTGTCGGTTCTTCTCGCGATATGGCCAGCCCATTGCCACTTCAGGTTGCTAATCCTTTGAGCTATGTCGACAACCTTGGTTCTCTGTCGGATTTATTCGTTGCGAATCCTATCCTTCAGAGAAACTCCGAGCATAACTCTTTCAATAGCTCGCTGGGCGACTTTAAACTGACTTTTAACTTTTAATAAAGGGATGTACTAGTACAAAAGTATTAGCTTGGTCTTTGGTACTAAAGAGCTCAATATGGCGCCGCAAGCCAATTAGAACAGATTCCCCCTCTTCTTAGAAGATGGGGAATCAGCTGGCTTGTTCCAAAATCGATATCAGAAATCAAAACCAATGTGTATAGTTTATGCTACAGTTTATGTAGCCAAATATCAAGCGATAACCTACCGTTGCAGTGACAGGCGCCATATTGAGCAAAATGGACATCATCATCATCATCATCATCAGCCTATCCACTGCTGGACATAGACTTCGCCTAATGAGCGCCATAGCTCCCTGTTTTAAGCTTGCCGCATCAAAAAAAAATGGATGTCGGACCCTTTAAAAATAAAATGGTCACATTTTTACCAGTGACCGTATTTTCTCTCCACTGCAATATTTCCAAACGATCTTATTACAGTTATCTAAATCCGTTTGGTAAAGAGCCGTAAAATAAATTCAAGCCTTAACAATTTTATCCTGCAATTTTCATTTATGATTAAAACGCGGAGGTCGCGCGCTTCCTTCGGAAACGAAGACTCAAGGGAAATGGCTTCAAAGTACCTACTTACTTTCTTAAGACAGTTGCCCACTGAGCTAAGTTAGGCGTAACTGATCGAAAAAACTATGAAATCTCAAAAATGACCTGATACATAATATATTCTAAGGTTATTTTCGCGAGAACTCATAATAAAACACTGTTTTTACCGGATTGATCGCGTATATTTTATATTTCCATGGTCACAGGCAGACTGTCTGCCTGTGACCATGGAAGCTGAAAAGCCTCCGAAACGTCAGGTTATAAACAAAATATAAAATATACGCGATCAATCCGGTAAAAACAGTGTTTTATTCTGATACATAATATTATTGCTGATAATAATGTCTTTCTATACAATGATGCTGACGTTTAGTTCCTAATTTAGATTCTTCAACTTGATAATTTGACCGCGAGGTCCCTTTTGTGCAACTGAGGTTGCTCAACTGCAAACAGCAGTTGAGCAACCTCAGTGCCTAGTTCCTTTTTGTGCAATTCATTTTGTTCCCTTGGCGTGTTTTATAAAACTATAAAAAATATTAAAAAATTACAAACATTTACCCCGAAGAGGGAATCGAACCCGCAACCTCCTGCGTCGCAGGCAGATCTTCGCCCACCGCACCAGAGAAGTCGTCCAAATAATTCTACGACTTGCTCCACCAGATTGGATCAGCACAGCGATCTTATAACACCAAACCAATGTTTCGTCTACCAAACCCAGTCTTAAGTTTTCAAACCTAAATAATTCTAACTGAATCTATAATCGCGATCGCGAGAGTATTGAACAGTATATATCGTAACTTACGCCAGCGAGAGATTGGAATTGAATAAAATATTGAATGACTTAATACTGAAAAATGTATGTCTGTCTGTAAGTCGTATCAGGAACCAGCACAGGTATCGCTGCGTTAGAGATAGGAATACAGGTACGTGTTCCAAGCGAAATACCATATCGGATCGAAACGAGTAAAGTACCTATCTTAGTAACCTAAGAAAAGAGCTAATTCACGGCCTCGTGGAAGGCAGTGAACTCATCTATATCAGTATATCAAACTATATCAAAAACCTAAGCCCTCGGTCCAGTTGACGATTTTACCGGGACGAGATCGTGACGTCTCATTTTTGTATGACATTTGAGTAGTCCCTTGTCCGCACGATAGAGGCAATAATGTATCAAATCTATTTGAAAAAGGAGACACGATCACGTTTCAATACTATCGTAAACCGGACTCAGGGCTCTGTTGGTTTTGACGTGACTTCAACTATCAATTCCTTCCTTCAAGCATCCTTCTACTAAGGCCCGTATTATGAAAGCTTGCTCAGTCTCAAGCATAGATCGATATTTGTGCTTGAGTAACGCTTTTCTATGGCATAAACGTCACTCAAGCATAGATCTATGACTGAGCTAGCTTTCATAATACGGGTCTAAGAATCCAAAGCACAACTAATACTTAAGTACCTTGTTTTTGTTAATCGATAAACGTGAGAGCTCTCATTACTTGGGTAACGTTTTATTTTCTCTAAATTATTCTAAAACACTAAATCAGAGATCAAAATTCATCTTAAACACCAAACATCAAAGTGCTTATTTCCCTTAGACCTTACAGGACTCTTGGACACGTCATAAAAATTCTAATTCCATATGTAAAACTAGGAAGTAAAGTTATCATTTTGATTTTTCGTTCACTTCAATCTTTTTAAGGTAAAAATAAAGAAGCGAACAAGAAACCTTGTTAGAATGTTAGTTTTCGAGTTGGGAGTAAAAGTCGTCCCAAGTTTTTTTAATCTGATATTTTGTAGTAAGCCTTTTCGCAAAGGACATGTATATTAGAAAAATCTTAGTTACTTATTTGATTATTGTAAAGTTTCACGATGCGATAAGTTTCTCATGATAGGGATAGGTGCATCGAACGTGACCGCACTGGAAACTTGCAGTTTGCGGTGAGAAACTATAAAGTTAGGTCCCACATCTCATCTAAGAAGTTGCTACTGTTGTCGGTGTTGCGGTCTTCGCATGCTATTGTCAGATGGAGTTAGGGATGGGTTTGAAAGCTTCTCCTGAATAAAAGATGAAGAGTTTATCTATTTATTTATTTATTGAGGAATAACAAACGACTACATTGTGCTTATTATACATTTCTTCTATTATACATTTATTATACATTTTTTATTTGAGTTCTTTGTATTCGTGTTTTTTTTCGTTTAATTAACAAAAGTACCTATCATCGTTTTGAAATTTCCAAGAATTGTTACATTTTTTTAAAATTTCTTGACAATACGCGATATTGCTGAAAAACAGTGAAAAGAGTTATAAAATATTGTATAATGTCAAATAATGCAGGAGTGTGCGTAAAAGAATCGAATAAGAGAAAAAAAAATGATATTCGAAAATCCAAAACTATTTAGACAAGTTGGTAATCCCCTCGGGGTCCAGAATCATCTACTTTCGGCTTAGTACACATGTTACGTGACACCCTGTAGTAAAGTATTTCACTGACGTAAAAGCCTAAGCATATTAAAAGCTTAAAAAACGACAGAAAAGACAAAGTTCTCTTTTAAAAATCAATCATTTGCAATGTCAATTTTAATCACATAGCAATCAAAAAAACGTCGCTGCAATTACCCTCACTGCATAAAAATTACGAGTGTACCGTGCATGTGACTGATTGCGATCATAACAATATTCAGAAATCACTTGACTGATTGAAATATTCGTATTTCAAGCGGATGAACGATATCCGTGAAAATGGAAGGCCACCGTCGCACCCGCGGGATCTCATTAGATTCATCTGGTGGCCTCATTCGAAGAAGGGCTCAATCGATATTGCCTCAAGATATTTTTTACGGGAATTCTTCTTCATTTTTAGATTGTATTTTGGTTTTTGATTACATATATTATAATACGTGTAAGACTACAAAATTAAGATTTATTTATTTCAACAGTAAGTCATGAGTATAATTTTATTTGCTGTCGTAAATGTGTATAAAATGAGAGTATATTAAATTTATTAAGACTGATTTTCCGACTTATGGGGACGACCGATCAAGGTTCAACGAAGTAAAAAATGCAATCCATGATATGTTAGACCCGCGTTAAAATAACATGAAGAACGTCATTCTCTTGGAAATAATTGCGAAATAAGGCTCATTGTCATGTGGCACGTCACGATTTGGGACTTTGTGTAAAAAAATATGAAATTTAAAATGCATTTTTTAAATTGCACTCCTTCTTCGAATAGGGAAACCCACGAGAGACTTCACAGAATCACCGATTCTACGCTTCGATTTCTGAATTCACGTAAAAATACAAAATACCTCGGTTGCCATAAAATTATTGGGTACGGGAATATGTACTGATGATTGAAACAGCTGACTGCTGGTTTAAAGTCTTACCAACTCTTATTTTGTTCATAAAACCGTTTTTCTTTCATGCGGATTTAAAAGAAAACCCCCCTTTTTACCCTAGAGCTTAATTAGATCATCGCGGGTACCTATCACGAGAGGAATAAAGAGAGGTCTATACAGTGCTGGTTAGTTTAGGTTAGTCACTTTAATTTTAGTATTACTTTATATTTCAGTATTTTTATTAATTGCGTTCATACAGGCATGGTCTTTGAAATAAGATGAGTTTTCCAAAAATGTTCACAGTTTGTACCCATTGAGGGTGTTGCAATGGATGACTGGCCAGGTATCATGCCTTCCTACTTATGATGACTTACTTAATGTTAATGCATTCGATACCTATTACTAAATATTACGAGTCGCTAAAAATTATCATTGAAGAAATCGTCAAGTTCGTAAAATCATTTTTTTTATGAGTATCGCTTTGAGTTTGGATTCGAACATGCTATTTTTTTTATAACAGTTCTAAGTTCCAAGTAAAAAGCGATCTCTTTTAAATAAATCTAGTCGAAACATTTAATTTTGTGAACACTTGTGAATACTCTTTTTTTATTATTCCGCAGCACAAAGGTTTTGTGGCTGAGCCAACACATCGCCTAAGTGGTAGATAATTACAATATTTTACTAATGAAAACTAAAAAGTAATACAAAATTAAATTTTTCAAGCTTCTTCAGACAATGGATTGATGAACATGTAGACAAATAAAAAATTTGGACTTTTTTCTTTTTTCTTTACGATTTGAAAATTTTAAAAAGATTGGACCTAGTTCTGCAATAAGGAACCAATCCAATCGATGATACTGTTGAGATAATCCAGATTTTGTGTAACAAATGTGTAGGAAAATAAATTAATTGACAAATCGTTATGACATTTACAGACTTGTTATGCAATTATTGCAATTTTTCTATGTACGTACACAGAAAAAAATCAAATTGCTCAATTTTGGCTTATTGTGTCGGTTGGTTCCTTATAGCAGAACAAGGTTTTATTAAAGAAAAATTAAAAAAAAAATAACGCATAAAAATGATACTTTAATAAAACACTGTTTTAACCGGATCGATCGCGTATATTTAAAACACACAAACGCAGCACAGCGGTTAAAACAGTGTTTTATAATGAAAATAACCTTATATACTAATTATACTTTATTTAAAAACCATAAAGATTTTTGGTATGTTATTATTATCTCTGTTTGTCCATTATATCTATGTTCCGATTACGTCCGTTTAGTTTACAGGCAAAATTATGCTGTAATAGTTTCTTTGCAGCTAATGGTGTATTCTCGGGGTTATTTTATTTTAATAGCGTTGTTTTAATTATTGCGTAGGAAAAAGGAAACAACCTGTCGTTGAGGTAATAGATACTAAAGTTAATTAGAGTCTGGAACATGAGCTTTAGTGCCCCTTAGGGTGCCTTCAGACTTCGTCACTTAAGGCACTCCTAACGGAATATTTTAATGAAAGAAGGAATTAATGATAATATTTATTTGTATGAAGATAGGTACATTGGTGGTAAATGTTTTTTTTTATTATAGTGCTTACCCGCACTTTGGGTATCTCTAAGAAATGAAATAAGTTCCCAAAAATTTCCGATTTCGGCGGGACTCGAACCCGCGCCCCACCCTCAGTACGGGTGTGCTCTAACCCACTAAGCCACGAAACCCTTAGTCGGTTCAACCGAAAATCTTTGGGACCTCTTACGGACTATAGCGCCGGTGGCTCCAAAAAATATCAGGGAATTTTTGGGAACTTATTTCATTTCTTAATGTTTAATTTGTACGTAGTACATCATCATTTGCTTATTTACCACGATTTCTAGTGTTTTGAGTTAATAAAAAATACTGCCAAAATAGAAGAAAAGAAATTGGGAACTTATTTAAATCTAAGAGATTATCCAGAGTGCGAGGGCTTATGCACTAGGTAATACAAAAACCTTAGAAGCTTCTTTGTTCGGTTGTATATATTTTTATAGGTATACCTAAAACTTTTCAACAAATGCAGTGTCGCGTCAGAAGCATAAATGCTGAATCACAAACGACCAAACTCTACCGCTATCTAAAAGAGCAGCAAATCTCCAAGAAACACTTTAAAGTAGATTGCAAGCATCGGCAAGTATCTACCGGAGCCATTGTGTTCTTGACAGATGCTCTGAAACTACGGGCTACGGGTGAGTATTCTGTATCTGGAGGTCTACTTTGAAAATCGAACGAAGTTGACGGGTGACGGTTGATCGCACGAAACAATAGTACCTACATTACTGGCGAGGTCATTGCAGTAGTAAATGAGTTGCTGGCCGCGGCTGACGATGGCTGAGAGCGAAGCATAGCGCAGGTCGAGACCTTTAATAGTGCGGAGAGCAAGGGTTGCAATGATGACCAAACTTGAAGGCCGAAACCATAGCAAGCTTAGCTTGAGGCCATCACAGCGTGGCCAGCCGGGCAGTCATTGCGTACCAAGGCTTGTATTAGTGCTTTACTCAAACAATGCGAGTAATTTAAATAAGATAATCATTGGTTGGTTAGAGCACACCCGTACTGAGGGGGGCGCGTGTTCGAGTCCCGCCGAAACCGAAATTTTTTGGGAACTTATTTCATTCCTTATTTTCATAATGGTTTCACGAAAATTGATCGAAAACGATATGGAAAATGGCAAAATTTCACAGTAGTACATTTTGATGGTGTAATTGCACATCTATTTAAGTGCATTCACTGAACTTTAGCTCGTAATAAAGATAATGTGTAATTGGTTGTAGAGAAAAATAAAATTACTATGTTTCTTTCTTTTAATTGCCGCGGGACTTCTTTCGTAAAAAGAACTCTTACCCGACGACATTGTCATGTGATTCAACGGAATACACCCGAAACTACAGGGAGCAAGTTAAATATTGAAGTTGTCAACTAGCAGCAAAGTCTGTTCCCTGGATCCAATTTGAGGTTTCCCTCGCACGAACATTTCTGTGTGTGTTTTAATATAAGTAATTAACGGTTTTAACTAGCCCGAAAGTTTTGTTAGAAGTTGTGAATTGATTTAACTGAAATTGATAACACTGTTGAAAGTCTATCTAAAGGTACCAGTCGCCGGGTACAGCCGGGTACAGTCAGATACGAAAATAGCAGAAAAAGAGCCAATCCCTAAAATGATTTTTTACATCTAAGTATACGAAGCGCTTATGATTTAAAAATAAAACCGGCCAAGTGCGAGTCGGACTCGCGCACGAAATGTTCCGTACCATTATCTATAAAAATGGCAAAAAAATGACGTTTGTTGTATGGGAGCCCCCTTAAATATTTATTTAATTCTGTTTTTTAGTTGTTTGTTGTTATAGCGGCAATAGAAATACATCATCTGTGAAAATTTCAACTATATAACTATCACGGTTCATGAGATACAGCCTGGTGACAGATGGACAGACGGACAGCGAAGTCTTAGTAATAAGGTCCCGTTTTTACCCTTTGGGTACGGAACCCTAAAAATGTGCAGTGGATTTTGGCGACGGCCGTACCTTTTATTATATTTATTTTAAGAAGTAAAAACCCCTTAGGTTCGATAATTTTATCCCGGGAGCCTGGGACTGGAGCCCGTTTATGAACGCTTGCTCAGTCATCGATAAGCTCGAATGATGTTTTTTTAGGTCATAAATGTCATTCAAGCATAGATCTATGACTGAGCAAGCGTTCATACACGCGCCAGCACTTTTCCAAAAAACAGTCAATTACGTTTACTTGCGTTGTTTTTTGTTTCTTTGATTAAAAACTGAACACCGTAAAAAGTCACGCATTAAAACAAGGGCCGACTCCGATTGCCAATAATTATTTTTATTAATTGAGTCATGAGTCATGATAGAGCCATATAAAATCGAAACCCGTTTCATCTACCAGTTTATAATTTTAGAACAGAAAAACAGACAAAATCATTTTATGAGTGATTCTAATTAAACTAGAGCATTGCGATCGAATACGAACCGAATAAAGTCCAACTATTCGAGATATATGACGGTAAATTACGATTTGTGGCCGGGCGTAAACTCAAAAAGAGTAACGGATTAAATAGGGAAAGCCGGATAACTTAAAAGTCGGATAGCGCTGCCGACACAGTAGGTAATGACAGTTCGTTGTTCTCGAAACACAATAAAAAAATTAACAGAACTTGTAATATGGGTTCTAGATAACTGATATACATAATATAAAAATTACATCACTATCGTAATTCTTGAGTCCTTAAAGGAATCATTCATGAACTTTTTAATACATTTTCAACGAAACTTTCTAATTTAAAAAAAAAAAATTAAAACCTTTGATTTAACTTACCTTTTAGTCCATTAAGAATTATCTTTAAAAGAAAATTACAAATTTACTCGGTTTTATGAACAACTAGTATAAGGTACCGTACAGTAACGTAACAGTTACAGCAAGCATGATAAGCTACGCTGTGCTAAAATCCGTCTAGTTGCTCGTTGCGAGTGCCTTTTTTCTCGTATTGATTGCACGAACGCTCGTTGTGTAACACGAGGTAACACGTTACCTGACGCAGCCGGATATTATTTTAGCCGGAAAAATCTAAACTCAAGCGATCAACTCTAACTCCATGACAGATTTATCCTCCATATACACGTCCTACTTTGTGTCACAGCTCATAAAGATGTCGTTACGTTGAATTAATATGGACGCATTTCAAATTAATCCCACTAATAATTTTGTTCACAGATGAGAGGCACCGTTATTAAAAACGTGATTTAGTTGCTTACGATGTGTTTCTAATTCTTTGACGCTTCGTTTTGTTATGAATGTGTGATTCGTTAGTTCTTATTGAGCAAAGCGTTTGGTCATTCGTTTTTAGATAATAATCTTTATTGCTTATATTTTATTTGAAAACGTCCTACCATTTCATCCTTTTGATTTTGATACGCATTTAGTTTTATTAGGCAAAATACATTAAAAGCCAGTTCGCAAAATTTTACGTCAGCGGAATAATTTTCACTAACGTTAAATTTCTTCAAAGCAGAACAGGGTTTGGTCCAGAATGCCCACTTCTGTCATTTTATAACCATCAGCCTGAAACTCCGCGCCAGACAATTTAAATTTTCAGTTTTATACAGTTCGTTCTAATTTCACAAATTAACTTATTATCCAAGACAATTATAATTTCTTAGCTTCTAGAATGAAGCCATCTGTGTAGCATTGTGAGTGAGAAAATGGATCTTGAGATCCAGAGGAAATTAACTCGATTGAAGATTTAAATTTTTCATCAGACCAACCTTATTAACTTCATAATTAACTTGACTGTCTTGCGAGTTTAATTCATCTATTGAGATTTCATTTGTCGGCGGCTTACTTTCATTAAATTTTATTACACTGCTTTAGAAAAGTCACTTCTTCGCTTTCATTCCAACATTTTACCGACAAAGTTAATCCGAAACTTTATCAAAGGAATTGTCAAAATAATTCCAAAAAACGTTTCAGAGTTCACAAAAGCACGAACTGCGATGCACGAAAACTGGACGGCAAAGGACCCTTCAAAATAAGCATTGTTAAATCTTTTAAAGTCCCTAACTTTTTGCCATCGAGTTCACAACTTAAGTATACAACTTAAATGAAGTGGAAAAGTTGACCAAAAAGATCACCATTAAGAAGGTGGCGCTAAAATTGTCGTTGAAGATTTTTTAGTATGAAATTCCTGTTCCCTTACCTCTGTTTCGGATGAATTGTTCCAGATTAGTGATCAGATCATTGTGGAGTTTTTAGAAATTCCCAGAAGAAAGCTCCAAGGGAACCTACCAGTGGAAAGACCACAAATAAGTAAGTTGTAAGAGTCACAAAGGTTCCCTTTGTTGACAAGATCGACTGGCAGAATTTCAGAGGTCGATCTTACGTCGCTTCCGCCACAACCGAATTTTCATTGATGAGGTCAATTTTCTAGTCTACGAAAGCGTGATCAAACAAAACCTCGTTAACGTCAACCGATAACAGTCAAATAAATCTGTCATTACCGTAATCAATAGACCACTATAAAGAAGTCAAGTCACAGCGAGCTAAGTGTCCGCGCTCACTTGTTTGAGAAAACCGCAAATAAATATCCCCCAACGACTAATTGGTTCCCGTTGGATTCGACAGGCACCCGGGCTGTGCGGTCCGCCGCATAATTTATTAAACGGACAGGGCGTTCGTCTATTCCAAATTATACCGCGATTGATACGTTTTGTGGAAGCTGGCCTTAGCCAGGGGGTGATTACTGTAGCAAGATCTATTGAATATCGAACACTTGTTTTCAGTGATTTATCTGTGATTTTAGAGTCTGTGACGAGCGTTGAACCTCTAGTATGATCGTAGGTAGTGTTTCAGTGGGGATCTGATGATGAGTTTTGCATAGTTTACAAAAACTATGAAAGAGTATGTATCACTTCATACATTATGCGTCTTGCAGCGCCTCTACTGGATGCTAAGAGGAATTAAATTGAAATCTATATTATAATATTTATAATTCTGTCTATACCTATAGGTATAGTTTGTCAGATGATTTGTGGAATTTGAGTTTGAAAGTAATGTTTGACAAGTCAGCAGTAGAAACCGAAAACTTTTTCTGATTTGATATATTTATAAATGAATAATAACCGAAATTTTCATAAAATATCTGGTCGGTACTTACCAAGTCCAACCAGGTTTATTATGTTAATTTTGCAACCTACTTTCCTTCAATTGTTGAATTAATTTTCCACCTGAGTAAACATCAGCTTTAAGTTAGTATGCAAAATTATCAGACTAGACTGTTCAAAGAATATTGAACTCTATCCAATCGATACTATCAGATAAGATACATAAACAGGCCAATGCTCTTCAAATATGATTTAAAATTCAAAGCTGTATACAACTTTTTAATACCTGGCAATAACACCGTTCGATCGGCGATTGTTCAAACAAACCAATGATTCAACACGGAAGTACTACCTCAGAATACAAACACTATCTACTCACGAATGATGTGTAATAAATTTTTAATACCTAATGACTTCATTCATTACGTTCCAAGTTTTATAGCATTTCTTTTTAGCCTGTCCATCACGGTTTTACGATTCTATACATTTACACCGCACTTACGCCCCATAAATAATTCAATATGTAATTGACCCACTCTCAGTCGAGCCACAGAGTAGCTTTATAATAATTTCTGCTTTGTTTTGGTCTGTTGCTTCACAAAAAACCCCCAGAGCATAGCGGCTCGTGAAACATTAAATTGATCTTGAATAATTCCGCCGTGGAAAACTGTAGATCCGTTTTTCACTTCTTCTGCGCAAGGTTTTTGCCCATTTGGATACCCGAACCGTATCCAACTGAGCCTGTTATCCTCAAACTTTGCCTTCTCGTTGAAAAACTCATGCTATTATCGTAAATATCAATTTGTATGAAACTAGAGGGTGGAGGCAGCTCGAGGCGCACAACTTAGCCTGCCACAGTCAGTTACAAATTGAAGTAGCTTCTCAGGATTTAGGTTTTTAAACGTCACATCCGGCATGGATAGAACTTTAAATTGGACCTATATTTTAGGTCATAAAATTCGCCGGGAACGTAAAAGTTACTGAACTCGGTTGGGCACTCATAGTGCTAGAACAAAGTTACTGTTTTTACCGTCTCAGTGGTCAAGCCAAGAGCTATTACGCCCGACTGCTTTGCAGCTGTAAACTAAAATAGTTTATATCTTTATGACCTGAAAGCTTAAATCTGAAGTGGTAGTTTCCTTTTTTATAAGTTGGAAAACTTGCGTGTGTTAGTGTGATAAGCAATTTGTCGTTCCACTATATTGTGACATGCTGAATTAATTTAGTCTAACGAAAATAAACCCTTTATTAAAATAACGACGTTATCTGTCTAGTTTTATACAGTAGTGGACTAGTTTACTAATAACAAGCGATGTCACCGAGCTATTATGGGTCAAGCAGTGTTACAACATTAGCGTTGAGCAAAGCGACAATCCGTTGATAAGCTAAGAGTGCAGCAAAACGGTAGCGTAGCGTAGCAAGCTTCGTCGTAGCAAATTTGTAGCGACAAGCTACGAGCGTAGCACTTTGTAATGTTGCAAATGAGCTACAAGCGTAGCGTTTGTAAAAATATAATAAACTGGGTTCGCTTTCGTTTTTCCGGGACAAAAAATGGTATTTAAATTTTTTCAGACTCAGAATAGACTTTAAAGAAATAAATATTCTTCAAACCTAACTACATTAGATATATATTACTGCTCAATCTCTTCAGAGGATTTGGTGTGAAACAGTATAAAACAAACGTCCAAGCTAAAAGAAAGTTTATAATGATTATTTTTGAATAGCCTGTACTTTCTCTGTATGGAAATTGCTAGACCTCTTCACTTATCGCTCCGCTCATGAACACCATCCAGCACCAAACGCGATGTCGCCGAGTACTTACAGGTCACGCACTGTGAACACGCTAGCGTTACGTTGATCCCTTCATAACGCCATGATTGATTGTTGTTAGCACTTTAATGCATTACGTGCTGTAAAAACGCAGGGCGATAAAAATAATTTTTATGTATTTTCTGTGCCTAATGTAAGGTTTACGGCTTATTTTTGGAGTTGTAAAAGGATTTGATTGTTATCAAGTTAGATGTTACGATTTTGTGAATCGTAGCTGTAAAACGTAGATCGATAAAAAGCTTCTAAATACCTACTAAAGGAACCAACTACTTTATAAAAAAAATGATGTATTCGTTTGGAGCTCGATGATGATGTGTGAATTGTCCAGCATTATTTATTTATTTGGTCAGTTTAACTTTTATTTAATTTGAACAAAAATAAATAATTCTATTTAAAAGTTTATTTATCTAATTAAAATTAATTTTAATAAATTTATGCAATATACAAAGATTTAATAAAACTCCTAATAGAGTCCACAGGTGATCGGAATGCTGGCTTTTATTTCGGTCAACGAATCAGCATTGCCATTCAACGTGGCTTCCAGCATTCTGGGCACTTTGCCTTCTGGTCATGGCTTAGATTTTTAGAAAATAGATTTAATTGTAAATATTCGTTGTAATTATTGTATTCTGTTATTGTTATTATCTTTAACGAAATATATGAATGTAATTATGTAATTAGTATGTAATTAAAAAAGTTCTTTAAAATAATAATATAATAATCTATGATAATGATAACCGATGTGATATTTTACGCTTTGCGCAAAATTAATAGTACCTCTTAATATTGAACGCATAACACACATCTACACACATTAAAAACACATTGGCAGGTAGATATTAATTATAAACACCACACTTTAGTAAACGCCAGCATAATTTAACCTATTATTACCACCACAAACCCGAATTGCACAAAACAGCAACTTAATAAAATTTAAATTGCATCGAAATTGGGTCAGTAATTTTATTATGGACGCATTCAACGGTAGGCTTAATTAACAGAGCACCGAAAACGGGCTCTATAACTCAGCCTGACGTCCTCCTGTCGTGTCGGGTCTCTTGTCATAGCACAATGCAATATGCATTTTATGTGTATCCAACACAGGAGATAAATTAAAGTGATATAACGTGCTCGAAACAAAGCCTTGGAAAAACTATAGCGGCTAGTAACGACATGACTTTGGTATACTGTTGTGAAAAATAAACTGTAAATAAATTTTATACCCTCTAACCGGCTGCGGTGTTAAAATTTGCAGGATAATGAAATCTATCTATCAAATCTTGAATGTTGACGTTATTACAACAATTAATTTTTAGGGTTCCGTACCCAAAGGGTAAAAACGGGACCCTAATACTAAGACTCCGCTGTCCGTCTGTCCGTCTGCCACCAGGCTGTATCTCATGAACCGTGATAGTTTAAAATTTTCACAGATGATGTATTTCTGTTGCCGCTATGACAACAAATACTAAAAAACAGAATAAAATAAATATTAAAGGGTGATTCTTTTGCCGTTTTTATAGATAATGGTACGGAACCCTTCGTGCGCGAGTCCGACTCGCACTTGGCCGGTTTCATTATCCTTCACATCAAAACAAACCAAAGAGCTTGGCGGCAGAATTACCATGGAGGCGGAATTTTTCCAGTTGCATTTTCACAAAGAACCTCTTCCTTATTCAAATAGAACCAATCATGTGATTTGGCTTTGCCTAAGCCTTGTAATCAAATACTCAAAGTAAGGAAGCCTGTAATTTACTTCCCGACTTTACGTCAAAACACAGGGGACCTAAATAGAACTTCGACAATAATGCTAACCATAGAATATGATGGAGAGAGCTATGCTCGGAGTTTCTCTGAAGGATATGTTTCGCAACGAATACATTCGACAGAGAACCAATGTTGTCGACATAGCTCAAAGGATTAGCAAGCTGAAGTGGGCCGGCCGTATCTCGCGAAGAACCGATAAGCGCTGGGGTAAACGTGTTCTTGAGTGGAGACCGCGACTCGGCAAACGTAGTGTAGGGCGCCCTCCGACCAGGTGGGATGACGATTTGCGAAAGACTGCTGGCAGATACTGAATACGGCAAGCTGAAGACAGGGCGCTATGGCGCTCATTAGGGGAGGCCTATGTTGCCATTCAGCAGTGGACTATTTTAGGCTGATGATGATGATGATAGAATATGCGAATTTCAAAGCTAATTAAAGAGACAGAAAGTTAAGTCAATAAGATAGAAAAAACATTTTAACGAAAAAAATTCTCTCGTTTTTCTTCTGATAGAAAAAAGTATTTTGCCACAGAATAGTATACTTTCTTAAAAATAATTATTTAATTCATTATAAATTCATTAAAAATAAATTAAACCAATTAAAAATACTACTTAAAAAACTCGAAAACCTTTAAATAATGTGAACAGAGGTTTCATACAAAGACATTTTATTAATATTTTCACAAAATTGTTATAAATCTGGACATGTTGCACGTATGTAGTTAATTTTATGACAGAAAAACGATTCTGGTCAAACATCAAACCTTCACAGGTAGAACTATGTTGTACGTTCTGAAAAACATGTTTGCGCGCTGAAAATTTGATATGAGCAGCCAGTGGCTTGAGCTGCCACAGTACAGCTGTTGGCTTATCCCGAAGGCTCAGTCCGAATAAACACTAAAATTTATAAGTTTACACACCAGTCCATTACACTCGGCTTGTACTGAATTTCAGCTCAGTTTCTGTTTTTTTGTATTATCAAGAAAATCTGTGCCAATGTAATAAGAATATTTTATATTCTATTATATTCTATTATATATTTTATATGGAACAGTTGAGCTACCTGTAGATTGTTTGCAACAGTCTGCAGTTAGCTCAATAGTTTCAACTGTAGATAGGTACTAGTTTTAATTTAATTACATTATGTGATTGTAATTTTCTTTGTTAATAAAGAATCTATATATGAATAAGTATTTTAAATTTAATAATGATTATTGTAAATTGTTAAAATACATACTTACAGCAAAAAAAAAACAGAAAATATTACTAAAAATACTTTAATTTATTAATCTACTTGACCAATGTCTAGTAAAAAAAGTATCTAATTAAGAAGTTAAAAAGAGGTATTCCGGGTTCGCCCCACTCGCCTCGGGCAAAAGTAATTTGAACACGGAAATTCAAATTTTATGCGGAAGTCGTTCCGAGTTCGTCCCACTTTGAAATTAACCAACAATTTTAATATTTACGTTATGACTGAACCTTCTGTCTAGCGTTGTCGGTCATATCTTTTTTATCTGTGCTTACTAGGTTCGTACATAACAACGTTAACGCGATACGATCCTTCAATAGGTAAGTTAAATTAAGTTTGAACAAAATGGTAAGAAGTGGATGCTTACAATTAGCGTTCCTTTATAAGGCAAAATTGTACACTGTGGTCATTTGATAGAAGTTAGTCGTTATGGTCTCTTACGTTAGGTCATACACCTGTACTCGGTTGTAGAATAAAATATATTTTATGTCAACAAAGACATTGGTCGAAGCGACGCGTAACCGGAGAGCTGGTGATTATCTGGCGCAACGCATCAGCATTGCCATACAGCGGGGAAATGCAGCCGGCGTCTTGGGGAAGCTTCCAACTGGTATTGATATGGTTTAGAGGAGCTACATGTAGATTGTTTACGGTTAGCTTAATTGTTTCAATAGTAAATACTACCTAGTTCTTATTTGTTACTATGATTTCATTGTAATTTTCTTTGTTAATAGGGAGACAAAGATATGTAGTAATGAGAAACCCTCTGGCCACGTGGTCCTACTGCCTTTGTCCTACCGATCAAAAAATGTCTATGTTAGACAGGACACTATACCAACAATACTAATATTATAAATGCAAAAGTGTGTTTGTTTGTTTGTCCTTCCTTCACACCCTAACTAAGCAACCAATCGGCTTGATTTTTGGCATGGAGTTAGTTGAAAAGATGGAGAGTAACATAGACAAACTTTTTAACCCATAAATCAGTTCCCATGGAATAGAAATAAGCTTAAACAACGCGTGCGAAGCCGCGAACAGCTGCTAGTAATTTATATAAAACAACAAGGTTACGGCAAAGTAATCACTAAAACCAACAACTTCAACAACGCTTAATTGCTGAAAATAGTTTTAAATTTCTGCGATTTTCTCCAATTGATACCAGAGTCGTTAAATATTTTATATCTATATTTCGGGTCTTTGTTTACTTAAAATAATGGGACGTTCTTATACAAATCGTTGGTTGAGTTCAGAAATAAACCACAGCAATGCTGCAGTTAGTAAACTCAAAATTTGTGAGGGTATCTGAAAATTATCAGCTTGGGATAACGTGAACTCAAACGACCCTGTCTCGAGTTTCCAAACCATAACTGCCATATCCATTCGCATGACATTACAAGTAACATATTGTACGATGAAACCACAGAAGATATTATAAATATGACATACACGATCACTCCGTTCCACAGCCCTTTAACCGATCCAAAAATCAGAATCAACTGGCACTTCGTAAAAGAAAGATCATAAATTAAGTACATATAACGCAACATTCATGTAAATTATGAAGCTCTTTTTGACTCCCTGTCTGAGGGTGCAAGGAAAAAAATCCCGTTGACAAAGTGCGTCATCAATCGTACATTTTATTTTTGTGATGCTACGAAGACGGCCAGGTTGTTTTAGTAGCCCCTTTCTCTCGCGGTTGCATATATATTTTATGCGTAGGGCGTATCTGGCTCTCGAACCAAGACCATTTTCTCATTCTCTTTTTCGTCAAATTGTTATTACTATCAGCTCACACCGAGAGGCAACGCGAAGCGACGCTACGCGCACTTTGATTCAAAATAATGACTTTATTTACTACACAAAAAGATACAAATTTCATTGAAATAGTTCGAAAACTCTCCGTGGACCGCGGAGCCACACGCTGTGCCGCGCTTGCGCCAATTTGTATTTTTTTACCTGGTAACGAATGTTATATTTCGTTGTTATATCTCGTTTAAAGTGCACGCAGCGTTGCGTCACGTCGTCTAGCTAACCCTTAGGTCTCTAGATCGATGACGCGAACTAGTTGGAGCGGACTTTTCATGTATGGCCACTCTTATACCCAGCGGCGAATGAAAACCTATTCTAAACAGCTATTTGCGTATCTCAACGTTATCATCCCTCGTAATATTATTTTGAGATCCTGCCAATGACTGTACTTTTAATTATTTACACCACTCAGTAACGGATGCGTTACGACTATATTTTATATTTATTTATTGGAAAACCAGAAGCTTTTTTAAACAGAATAATATGGAGGAAATATATCCTAGAAAACTTAAATTAAGGTTTCCACAGCTAAAAAACAGAGTCGCACCAATTATTAAAATTATGAACATACTAAGGCTAATCAACGTAAATGTAACAGAAGGTATTAGGTTAATAATAGATTTTACACTAAATTTGATGCAACAGTTTTCTCACCAAAAAATTCACCGCTTATTAATCTAATTAACCAAACGGATTGTATATCTGAAACCATACCAACAAAATTCGGTTGTTTAGTTTATTAAGAATCATACCTTGATTCTATGTAACGAGCTCTTGTGGCTTTTACTGACTTCAAAAGAAACTTTTATGTTCGGATGTATGATGAAGTACGATTTCTCAGTCAAATATGGACCAATCTTGAAAATTATTTCGCTATTGTATAGATTATTATATAACTAAAATTGGTCCCATTAAAATATTCTTGAGGGATTACTATTTATCCCGTCAAGCTTAAAAAACAACGTAATTCTTCGTCTTCACTCATTACATTAAACTAAATTAAACTCGAATTTGAACTAGATGTCGTCACTTAACATTTTTATCGCATTTTTTAGTTATTTGAAGGCGGGATATAGTTTTTTTAAACATTCCATCCATCTCGTATGTTGTTTTTCTAAATATAACTTGAATTTGTCGATAAATTTAAGTTCCTGTATTGTTCTTTTTATCGCTTAACCTACCTATTAACTAGTCAAAATTAAGGAAGTTTTATGCATAAAGTGACAACTTTTTTGTAAGTCTATTTACTTGCCCTGGTAGTATGTATGTATATATTTGTGTGAGACAAATCTTAAAACTGAATTTTGGATCAGCTATACTCAACCGATTGAGCTGTGGCATAAATATCCAAGTTCGGTGACAATGCAATGTTAGGGTACCATCCAGCTGGTCTGATGATGGAGACAGAAGGTGGCCATAGGAACTATGAAACGAACGACGTAACCTTATCGAGCTTGGACACAATTTTGGAAAAAAAAAAGATTTTTATTAAAGTTTTTTTATTCATTTTTCTATTCAAGGTTACGATTACGTCAGTTAAAGTTTTATTCTCCTTTTCAAGCCAACGACTACATTCGTCAAATTAAAATTCTCTGTACCTATATTTTGATTAAATTTAGGGAAATTACGTCTTGGTCTCGTCCCGGATGGACCTAAATGGACTTCAAAAGTATAAACCAATCGGCGGCTATTACCGACCGCTGATAACGCCCTCTGTCGAACTTTGCTTGAGTAGTTTTATGTGCGACTATTTGAAACTAACTTTGGACATTTATGTGTGAAATTTTACGTGTTATTTTAGAGCTTTCGTATTGGATGGCTCTTTGAAGTTTGAGATTAATTATATTACTTAATTTTTAGTAGGTGGTCGATTAACCTACTTGTATAATTATCTCTTAAGCTGCTACTTACCTAACGTATATTTTTTTAGTTGTTTTACTAACTGATATTTTTAGTAAAGGTGGTGTTGAAAGACAGTCAAACGATCAGTAGTTACTTTGAAATATAATGTATTGTAATAACCTCACTGGTGCAGGGTAGGTTGAAGGAAACAAGTTGTCGTTTCGATGTCTTGTTTATTAATGCCAACCCAAAATATAATATGAAAATATAATGTTAACTCGCTAAGACCTACTTATTGATCTGCGTAGCATTTCTTACCGTTGATTGCGCAACGCATAATGGATAGGTATTACAGTATGAAACTTATGAAAAAAACCTAACCCTCCTTGCGCGGTTGCGTAAAACTTCCTGCAAGAAATGTTATGGTCTGATTATCTCATAAAAGAATACCCTTACTTCCTTTTTCGCTTTTATTTATAAAAAGTTCAACAGAACGACATAAACTCTTATTACCATCAAAATGGTTTTATTTTACTTTAAAAACTATCGTAGTTTGACGAATTCATTACGGAAGTAAGCGGGTTAACTACGAATGTTATTTGTGTTTGAAGAACACCAACGTTTCATGCGGTTCTAGGCACGCGCGTTCCGCGTCCCTCCGAGCACACAATTAAGGTTCGTAGCTAACCCGCTTACATCCGTAATTAATGGTTTTATTTCATTAAAACTGTCGGTAAACTATTCAGTCTAGGAAATGAAATAAAAAAAAAACCTTAGTATTCAGTCTAGGTTTTAAACTCCGATTTATTATTCGTAGAAAAGCCAGCAAATTGGAGATGATCACTAAAATTCCTTCCGATTTCATAGAGATAGTATTGAAATAACTTTGTCAAATTAAGTTCAAATATATATCAAAGAAAAAAGTTCCAGTAATTTCTGGAAGCTTATTTAAAATTTATTAAAGGTTCGGCAAAAAAGCGAAAGAAAAGTGAAATTCAGATTCAGAAATGAAATGAATACGGGCTAGAGGCGTTTCGTCGCCAATGAATAATTTATCTAAGAACTGGGTTCTCGCGAAATTACTCGCCATCTCATTCGAGTGTGCCAACATTCGATAGACGCTAATATTAAGTTAGTCAATGAAAAATATTGACTCGTAAAATACTTACCTTTCATTTTTAAAATACTTAGATACCTTATATTTACTTACGGCTACAGAGCTTCATTTATATCTTCTACTGAATAATCATCATCATCATCCTACGTTAGTCCACGGCTGGACAGCGCCATAGAAACGATTTTCTTTCGGAATTTACGAAAAAGTACCGATAGCGTACAACAGAGTGCGTGATTGACAGTTCTCATTCGTCATTTTCAATATAAGCGAAAACGAAGCTTCCAATATTGTCGAAATCCTCTAATCGACAGCTTCAATGAATTCCCGCCCAAACGTTTCGGAAACATTCCGAAAGTAATTGAAACCATTTTTCAAGCATCGCAACGGTCCCTCGGCATTCGCGAGTTGTTAGCTAAAAGTTACAGCCCTTAATAAAAGTAGTTTGTATTTTCTATGTAACAATTACGGACTAGTAATAAAACTTTTCTACGGGACTGTACGTGACGGCGATACTGAGAAGTTACGTGTGACGAATGGACAAAAATACGAATTCCTAAGATAGGTACAACTGTCGACGAAAGTGTATTGAGGACAAAAATGTTGTATCACTTTGGGAAATGAAGGCACTTGAGCATCTATTGTCGTATAGTCTGATACGACTCCGATACTCGATGGGACGTGATACGAAACTGCCGAGAGTTAAAGAAACTTTTTATTTGTACAATCACACAAATAAAAAACGCTGAATGATACAATCACACTGATTCTTGTAAAAACTTTTGCAGCTTTTCGGAATGGAATCATAAATTCGCGTGTAAAACGGTTTTATTGAAATCCAATCGAGTTGTTACAAAGGTATGAAAGTATCGCGTGTGG
Source organism: Eupithecia exiguata (assembly GCA_947086465.1). Lineage (NCBI taxonomy): Eukaryota > Metazoa > Arthropoda > Insecta > Lepidoptera > Geometridae > Eupithecia > Eupithecia exiguata. The sequence continues at coordinate 3,325,987 of OX352240.1, forward strand.
CCGGCAACCAACGATTTGGTAACAATCGATTGGTGAGTTTCCAGCAAATATTAGCATTGACATAATGACTAAGCCGCAGTCAATGGGATTGTCGACTCTGCGGTCCGCCGATTACAGTCTATTGCGTGCTTGTGTGGTTATGTTTTGTCAATACTTTGCTTTCGTGCGCATCCATATTCAACTGAACTGTGCTTTTACACTTTTTATCGAGACAAAGACTTTTTATTGTACCTACATGAAGTCGTAAGTTTTTTATAATCGTTCCGTTAAGGGTGAAAGGAACGTTTTTGATCTAAGGTTAATAACGAATGTAATTAAAATGTGGTGTTTTGATACTGCTTTGTTAATAACATTTTGATTACCTTTAGATTAGACACTATCCCAAGTTACAAGCAGATATGGTTGTTGCAAAAAAAAAATGTTCTGCAGGTGGTAGTTTGTGTTTCCGGAAGGATACACATGGCGTTCAACGTGCTAAATGGTAAAACATTTTTTTTACCATAATTAGTTACCCTTTATTTTCATAAGGTCAGACTTTCAAATGGTCAGATTTTCAAATAGTCCTTTCTTTGTCACCCTTTCAAATCTTCTGCTTTTTACCTAATTTCTGCGAATCATTTATTGTCCACCAGTTTAAAGTCGCCCAGCGAGCTATGGAGAGAGCTATGCTCGGAGTTTTTCTGAAGGATAGGATTCGCAACGAATACATCCGACAGAGAACCAAGGTTGTCGACATAGCTCAAAGGATTAGCAAGCTGAAGTGGCTGTGGGCTGGCCATATCGCGAGAAGAACCAACAACCGCTGGGGTAAACGTGTTCTTGAGTGGAGACCGCGACTCGGCAAACATAGTGTAGGACGCCCTCCGACCAGGTGGGATGACGATTTGCGAAAGACTGCTGGCAGATGCTCGATGCGGCAAGCTGAAGACAGGGCGCTATGGCACTCGTTAGGGGAGGCCTATGCAGTGGACTAATATAGGCTGATGATGATGATGATTTATTGTCCGGCTCTCTCAACCAGACAAAATGAGAAACCCCCTGCTAACTAGAATCTAAATCAGCATGAACCTTAGCAAATCTTTAATCTTGTCCCTTCATTCAAAAGCCCGATTGTTTTTCCGAGTGACTGCATCAAAATAACAATTCGTTAAGGCTCTGGTCGCCAACCCTCCACCCTTGTCCACGAGGGTCGGGATCACCAGCCGGAACAATGAAGGCAGCCATTGCTTTCAACTTTTTACCGAAATGTCTTTTTACTGTAGGTACGTGTGAGTTTGGGAATTCTAATTCTCTTTGTGTTCTAGTTTTGTTGGTTGTTGTAGTTTTTTTCTGCTATTTGACGGGACAAATTGACTACCCACGTCGGGCGTAGAACCATCGATGTTAACAGAGCAATAAACTAACCAAGCAATGTACACGAAATGAAAAATTCCCAAAAAATTTCGATTTCGGCGGGACTCGAACCCTAGTTGCACACCACATGAAAATTTTTGGGAACTTATTTCATTTCTTAGCCTTTACCTTACCTTACCTATAGGTTTTTTGTTACTATAGTGCGTGTAAGCACTATAACAAAAATCCTTATTAATGTATACACACTACACATCGATAACTACTCTATTAGTATTAGGTGTTACCTGTAATAATAAAGGTTATCTTTAAAATAAATAAATCTGTTTCATTATGTTTCATTGTATTATATTTAATTTTATAACTTGGCCAGTTTAATAGCCAACTATAGTTCTTGTTCTGTTTGACTTGCCAAGATACAAATTAAAACAGGATATTTATAGATTAAACACAACTTAATGATAAAAGACGAGTAAATACTCGGCTGGTTCTTACCTTATTCTATTATGGCTTTGAAAATAAAGAACAAAAATGTTTGTCTTTAAAAATAAAATGTACTTACTCCAATCACTTGTGTTTATAAAATAAAATTCCGTTTCGTAACAAAGTAATCGTGAAGGGCTCTCTTCTGAGGTGCCAGTTATCGCCGTCAGCCCTTAGCCTTTAGTTAAGTGCGGATAATTTCCTTCTGCGTGCCTGCTCCAAATAACTGCGTGGGGTTGTTTTGACGGCAAAAAGAAGGATGGTGTAAGTTAAAAATGTTAGAATTTGGATTATACACGTAAAGTAATGAATAAATAGACCCTTTTAATCGAGGTGAGTTCTGCGTTGTTTATCAGTTTCAGACACATCATGTTTTTTTTAAATACATAATATTAAAAATAAACATGTTTAAGAAATTAATAAATCCCAAAAATTTACGATCTCGACGGGATTTGAACCCGCACCTTCCCCTTCAGCGCAGGGTTGCTCTTTTTCCAACTAAGCTACGTGATCTTATCTAGTCGACCCGTAAATCTTTGGGAGTTTTTTCGGCACTTACGCCGTCAGCGCCACCTACAGAGGAAACAATGAAGTTATCCAATTCTGCTCAAAGACCAAATTTACATTTAGTTCTTTGACGAGAGGTTTTGCCGTTGCTTGATTCTAAGGTGCAAAACCTCTCGTCAAAGAACTAAATGTAAATTTGGTCTTTGAGCAGAATTGGATAACTTCATTGTTTCCTCTGTAGGTGGCGCTGACGGCGTAAGTGCCGAAAAAACTCCCAAAGATTTACGGGTCGACTAGATAAGATCACGTAGCTTAGTTGGAAAAAGAGCAACCCTGCGCTGAAGGGGAAGGTGCGGGTTCGAATCCCGTCGAGATCGTAAATTTTTGGGATTTATTAATTTCTTAGAAATTACCCAGAGTACTATAATAAATAAAAAACCTTAGAATAAACATGTTTTTTATTAAAATATGTACACCAAAGATCCTAACCTCTGAAAATTACAATTAAAACGTGATTGCGATTTTCGGATGTTAAGTTTTTTGACATTGGGGCCCGAATTCTTCGTGGGGCATCAATCCGGACTTTACCCTATCAACAAATTCAATATAAGTAATTACCTAGTTCTACTTCCTACCACGCTACTCAAAATTTAGACAAAAGTTAACGCTTTTTAAAAATAAACAGAACCCAATAAACTTACATTATATAATGAAAGTTTTCATTCTTAAGTTATCACATTTTGCCTGCTTGGGCACGACGGGACAATGACGGCAGGAAAAAGGGTCTTAGAACGACAATTTCAGTTCGATTCGGGGGAAATTATTAATTTTTGTCTTTACTTTTTGCTTATCTCGACTAAACAGAAATGTTAAATACTTGCTCCAATACGACTTATTGGGCAAAGTAAATGATGGGGACATTTTACTGACTTTACTGTAGAGTATTTTCATTTAGAGATTTTATTTATAAAATACTTGTGTCACAACTCAATATGAACATCTCTACAATTTTACTGGTCCTCTTGTTTATGGAGGAACCATAATATAGTTCGCTGTCAATATGGCCGGTGTGTATGGAGGAACCAAAAAATATTTCGCTGTCAATATGACCGGTGTGTATCGATCGAGGAACCATAATATAGTTCGCTGTCAATATGGCCGGTGTGTATGGATGAACCAAAATATAGTTCACTGTCAATATGAGCGCTGTGTATGGAGGAACCAAAATTTAGTTTAAAAAATACCAATCGCGTTTTACGCTCCTGCGTAAAGCACGATTGGCATTTTGGCCCCTAGGTTTAAGAAATCCTATATTAGAATTTCAATCATTTAAGGTTAACCTTACTCAGTTTTAGTAGCACAATTACTCACCTTGGTAGTAACTATATACATACACACAACTTACTGAATACCTCGCATGATGTATTTACATAATACACATGTAGTGTTATACCCACGTGAATTCCATTATCAGCAATTAAACACTAAACGGAATGTCGTCGGCCCGTGGGAGATATTTGCCTTAATTAAAACTTGTCCTCTTTGCCAACAAGGATTCAAATAAACTGGAACAAACGCCTAAGGTTTTAAAGCTTTTTTCATTCTCTGCACTGCTGTCGATTAATTAAGTTTTGCATACGATTTTGTTTCTAATGATGTCTAATAATAATAACAAAAGTGAGATTAGATTTAATTCAGATTTTTATTTGATGTCAAATGTGAGTAGGTCGACTCATTCTCCCTTTATCAGACCACAAGAGCGAAGTTTGCAAAGTTGTCTGTAGCTTTGGGTGAAGAGACCGTTTCCTGCAAAATCACGCCGCTACAAACAAATCATGCTAACTGCGTTACGATGTCTGATTATGGGCACTCAATGTATTAATAAGTAAAATCGTCTTTTGTTGGTCCTAGGGCACACGAAATATACAAAGACCTTACAAAATCATAGGGTCCACAGGTATTCGGAATGCTGGCTTTTATTTCGGTCAACGAATTAGCACCATTCAACGTGGCAATGCTGCCAGCATTCTGGGCACTATACTTTCTGGTGACGGGTTCGATTTTTAGGCAATAGATAAGTGTATACCTACTAGTTGTAATTGTTTTATTATGTTATTATAATATTGATAAATAGATCTTTCTTTCGTTGAAACGACAAACTTTTTCTCTAATTCCTAATCCTATCCAGTAAAATATTCTGATACCCACGGCATCCGCTATAGGCAGGCTATAGGCACAGCTGCCCAGTTTGCAGTAGCAGTAACCCACAGTTTGTCTTACATCGCAACTCATTAAGTTAGTACGAGCAATATCGAATGGCGCACGTTAATTGGTGCAATGTATATCACTACCTAATAGTGCACCATTCGTTACTGTGTAGTTTTATTTGGGTACCTTTTAGGGATAATTAAAGGAATGCTCTTTCCAATATAAGAAAGAGCAGGTCCTTTTCGATAATGGTGCTCAATTAAAAGGTGCTGATAAGATAGGAGAGGTTTTATGTTGTTATCTATTGTGAGATATTTCAAAAAGATATAAAGTCAAAGTGTATTTCTGTTAACAATGAAAAAACAGGTGCATTTTATTATTTTCTTATCTGTAAGCCAAGCACTAAAAAAATACTTTTATTTAAAACTAAATATGATATATTAAAATCTGGTTTTTAAAAAGTTGGGACTAAAGTGCTTGATAAGACAAATCTAACGTATTATGTCTGTACCTATAATAATATCTTGATGGAGTTACAAATAAATAATATTCTATTCTATTCTATTCTAACGAAGGTTTTTTTTTGTTATAGTATAGTGAGTTCAGGCCACCACAATACTCGACCCTGACACTGAGACGCCAAGCAATAACGGCACAGTCCCACCAGAGATGTTGCCACTCGCCAAGACTTGGCGCGCGAATTCGGATCGGCTCAGCATCTTATGTTTTGCAATGGATAAGTATTTCAATCATTAGTCCACTCTAAAACTTTGAAATCATTTCTAGATTATTTCAGATGGCCTTGTAAGTGTGCGTGAGGCTTGATGGCCCGATCATAAAAATCTTTTAAAATAATATGTTTTATGCGTTGAATAAATAAATAAATGTCTCCTTACCTATCTAATAATGGCGGAAGTACTTAAACAGGTTCCCCTGTTAAACCTCCTTAGTTGCAAAACTACACCTTTACCTTTTATTTTTCCTAAAACACAATGTATCTAATTTTTCTCGCTACCACAATAAACTAGTAGCGGTAGGCAGTCGGAACCGGAAAGTTGGATGACGTGTGTCTTCCGTGCAGAGAAAATATATTTCTTTCTCTCATCAGTCTGGGAGATGCTTAATCAATTGTTTACCTTTTCTGTTTTGGAAAGATAAAATTTTATAGGAAAAGTAAATTATATATACATACTAGCAGCGCCTCGCGGTTTCACCCGCGTAGTTCCCGTTCCCGTGGGAATTCCGGGATAAAAAGCCTATGTTCTATTCCAGACTATAATCTATCTCTGTGCCAAATTTCATCCAGATCCGTTCAGCCGTTCTGGCGTGATAAAGGAACAAACATCCATCCATCTATCCATCCATCTAAACTTTCACGTTTATAATATTAGTGAGATTTTACAACGCTGTCATCATCATTATATATCAGCCCATACACGTTGCTGAACATAGGCCTTGCACACGCCACAACGAGGGGTCCTGTGCCGCCGCCTTTAAATGACAAATTGTTGACAATCACACGATGTGACTAGCGTATGAAAGACCGGCTGTTAGCAATGTCAAACTCTAAACAATGACGTTAACCATGGTTTTGTGGTATCACTTTTGCCTTCGATAAAAGTAAACAAGATAAAGTTAAAAACTACAACCCGACTACGTGAAAGTTATAAAAGTTTGAAACATTTACATTGACAAAATAGAATGACGTAACGGTCATATTTGATAGGCATAGAGTTGAAAATGAAAATAGGTCGGAGGTATTGTAATTTTTCTCTATGGGGCCTGCAGCCTGCGGCTACCTAAACTTTAATACGCGTTTTGAAGGCTTATTCGGGGTCGGAGCCCTAAATCCTATAGCCTATAACCATCGGGGTATTGAGACGAATCAATCGATACATAATTTGTTGAAATCGAACCAGTAGTTTCAGCGCTACGTGGGAACAAAGAAATTGGCCACATACATACAAACATACAAATATACAAACATACAAACATACAAACATAGGGTGCTAACCTCATAACCCTCCCCTGTTGGTAGTCGGGTAAAAAAGGGAGATGAGGCATTACCATCTCGAAAGTGGATGGCTCAAGTTAGGTTCAACTATGTTCCCTTACCTCAGTCATAGTCGGACCGGCGGCGGGCGGCGCGGGCGGTGGCATTTGTATTTCGCGTGCTTGCTACGACGTATAATTTTGTGTGATTTCGGCTAAATCAGCACGACAATGCTCTCGTGTTCGTTCACTAGGTGTACAAATAGCTCCTAAACAAAAAACAAAGCCCAAGGCATCACATATTTTCCCGCGTAAGTAGATACACCAAACTTTAAATTTTCTTATAATCCGATACCTTACCATTATTTCATCTGTGACACGGTACAGTTTTTGAGTGAGCGCTGGTAGAACGTACCGTGTCTTCCTTTTTTTACTTTTATCGAAGACTTTTGCTAAATAATTGATTAACACGTGTGTAAGGTGTGTCAATGTTTTTTGTGGTAAGGCAGTGACAGTCTGGCAACGCGCCGTAATTTTTAAGCTAGAAAACATAAGGTAGTTAGTGCCATTAGGTATGCCCCGCTTAGTTTACTAAACCAAGTCCATTGCGTGTACTGCAACGTTATAACTATCAACACCTTAGTTTTACGAGTTACTAGAATAATAAATTACTTTCCCTTGTAACTGCAACGGTGGATTTCTAGGTTCAACTGGTTTGCAGCTATGAATACGATGATTTATTGCAAGCAAAACATAGTGTATAATTATTACTAATGTATAGTCGTGTAAAATATAAACATGGACCTAGTAAGAAAGTTAGCGGTATGCGAATTCACCATCATGGCCTTTCAACATTTACTTAGTATATGGTGATTATAAAGTAAATTTTGGGTGGGTGTACGCAAATTTTTATAACATGCGCAATTTACCTTTTCTGAAAAATAAGGTTAAATTCTACCTAGTGGGCACTCTTGGAACTTTTTATTCAAATTAGTTGACCTGACATGAATAGGTACGACACATCTTATTATTTTTACAAACCGTCAAGTATTTTTCAGTAGTAGTAGTAATAGTAGTCAGTATAAAAGTGTCACTGTCTGTCTGTTTATTTTTCTCGTTTCTGCATACAATCCTTATGGTGTTTCCTCCCTTCACACAAAACTTGTGTTGTTTACATAATTTTAATAAGGTATCTAACATACTACATTAAGAAAATTATTTAGAATAAAACGATCAAGTGTATCAACAGGTACCTACGGTGGAATTCATAAATAAATTTTACGACCATCTCACTTTAGAAACTGACGATATGGCCTAAGATGGAGCACGTTTTCCCAAAAATAACTTAGTATTCACTGTAAATTTAAAGACTCCGAGATTGATAAGCACTCTAGCGGTAAAACAGACGCAGTAATTCGTGAAGATGATGATATAAGCTGTTGCCAGCCTCCTTTATCATATATTGTCGCATCCTAAAACATACAGATTGACTTCAATATCAACAATTGTAGAGACGATGAACCCCTATTTTCCTTCAAAGCTAGTTTTAATACTAATTGCGATGCGGCTAAAAGCACAATACAGATAAAGTAGATAGTATACACAGTTTCGCCACATAACTGTTTAATTTTACGCTTCCAATACACGATTCTAGTAAGCTCCGGACCATATTTCACTCGTTCGACGGGTGTGTAAGCATTCGTGACGGTACGTGGCCATCCGCAGGATTAATGGCCTATGTATTATACAGTGCGGCGTCAAAATGTTGCCCTTTCGACCCGCCAGCTAATGCTGAATGCTGATTGCGACTGCTGCTGAAATAGGTCACTTGTAGACATTTAAATTTGGAATTTGTGAACTTACGCACCATTGCGAAGCTAATAAAACCTCTTTAATTCGCAGTTCGGAAATTGAACATTTGAACCGTAGGAATACTAACGCTTTTTTATTCATCAGCATTGAATTTGCAGTTTTCTTATATTTGGCAGTATTAAGATAAAAGGGCTGGGACTATTTCGAAAAATCAACATTTCCATCCAATAGAGTCGAAATTGAAGCAAGAATATGACTTTAGGTATAGGTAGGCCTACTAAAACTAATTAAACTGAATATTGGTATCTATAATGAATGTGAATGGCTATTTGCACTTAGGTTCTATCAATTCATTAACAAATTGATTATCCGTTATGAATTTACAACATTGCGACGTCAAATGCCCTTCCAGCTAATGCTGTGACCGAAATAGGTGGCTTGGGACCATTCTCTTTGAAAGTGCTGCAAAGGATTTAGCATTGAGAGGCAGTTGAATTTGTGTGTCATCATGAAATTTCATTAGGCATTTGAAATTGTGAAGTGTTTTGGAAGTTGAAATGTGGGTTACAATACAAGTGGTCATAAATATATGGTTGTGGTGAGCGACGTTTGAGAATAAGCGGGATTTGCATGTTGGCGACTATAAAACAAATAAAAAATGCTGAACAATTAACACAGCATTATCTAGCCCCAAGCTAAGCAGAGCTTGTGTTAAGGGTAGGTACTAGATAACTGATGTATATAATACAATGCATTACATAGATATTTTTAATTTTACATAGAAAACGACCAGAACACACAACATAATTTTGAGAATACCAGCCACTTTTAATTTGTATTGTATTTTATTTATGTATATCAGTTAACTAGTACCCATAACACAAGTTCTGATCAGCTTGGGGCTAAATAATGCAATGTGAATTGTTCAGCAATAGTATTATTACTATCAGTAGATTCTGAAGTCTGGTGTTACAGATCTTACTCAGCTCTTGATTAACCTTCAGCTTCGAATTCATCCAATAATTTAATATTTTGCTGCATTTTAGCTTCTAGTATATAATTCCTTCGCTGCATCGGAGCGGCGACCGCAACCCTATTACAAACAGCTTGGTGTTAACAAATCACACCGAAGTAGCAGAAAGCGAGCGCGAAATATTAATTTTAATTTATTCAGACTGTAAACCCTCGGCCGTGCCAGTAAATTAAGTAAGCGGAAGAAAGCTCATTTATTTTTGGGCGGATGCGGGAGATTCTACATCCGCGTTAAATACACAACCCGACGAAAGGCGCACTTTCTCGTTTCGAGTGTTTTCAGTTAAAATTTAATTTCGGCCGGCAAATTACTGTCTTTTTGTTATTCACTTTCTGAATTTCTGATGGTAAGGGTGGTTGTCGACGGTGACGGAGCGGTGCGGTGCGACCAGTGATTCGCATAGCGTGACGCATTTATCGCAATTTATCACTGGACCACCAATGCAAGCCATGTGGGGTTTCATTGGTGGTCGCGAAAGGCGCACTTTCACGTTTCGTGTGTTTTCAGTTAAAATTTAATTTCTACCGGCAAATTACTGTCTTTTTATTATTGACTTTGTGAATTTCTGATGGTTGTAGACCGTGACGGAGCGGTGCGGTGCGACTGAAGAATGGCATCGCGTGACGCATTTATCGCAATTTATCACTACCACCAATGAAACCCCATGTTGAATGCAATACTTGAAAATTTCACCCTTATTAGATGAATGAGATGAGTTTTATTGCACCATCGGAAACTTATAAAAATATTTTTATGGAAGTAATTTAAACGAACCTTGTGCCGCACAAACAGTGGCCTTATCGCTATCGCGAGTTTTTCCAGGTTCTTTCATGAACTGGAGTAATCATAATATTTTAAGGTTTTCGCGGGTAACTATATTATCATATAATTCACGATAAATATAAAAAAAATTATGAAATTTTCACTTAATTTTAAACTTTGACGTGGAATCTTCTTCAAGCGACTATGACTTCATCATCATCAGACTATAGTAGTCCACTGCTGGACATAGGCCTCCCCTAATGAGCGCCATAGCGCCCTGTCTTCAGCTTGCCGCATCCCGCATCTGCCAGCAGTCTTTTGCAAATCGTCATCCCACTTGGTTGGAGGGCGTCCTACACTACGTTCTACGTACGTATTATGACTTATAATCTAATTATTATGTAAAATCTTACATAGCGTGATAATTTGCTGAAAGTAACATCAAGTTTATCGTTTAACGTCGTCGCTTTGCATTCGTTTCATGTCGTCAACTGGTCATCCCTTAGTTCTGTCCCATTATTAATTCATGCAATGGATCATGAGTTATTTTGGGATTTATCATGAAATATTTTATCAAAAGAGAAGGTTTCCTGATACTTTGTACCGAACGGCGCTTAAGCTTACGGAATCGGATGTAAAAAAGTGCTTCTGGAGGGTAAAGATCTTTTGATGAGACCATGAATTTCTATTGCTGGAAACTTTCACACAATTAATCGTCTATAAATTTTTGATATGTCTTTTTTAATATGTCCTGGAACTTGTAAATATAATTTCGATTCGGAAGATAGTTTAAGGGTAGTCATAATAACTGTGATTCCGTGACCACGATCGCTAATGCGGTGAAACTTATATGGACCTCTTTCATCTAAATCCTGTACTCTACGGATAAAAAAATTACAGTAAGTATTTTAGTTAAATTATTTTTTCTTTAAATTCAGAACGATTTTATTTAAATAGCTCTGCCCGTGTGAAATAAACTCCAATCTACATACGGCGGATAAAGTCAATCACATACCTACCCTGGCACCCCTGGATATTGCAATGGCGATCACGCAATGTCTACGCTTGAGTGACAGCGCGACTGCTCCCTGGAAATATTGCATTCACACTTCAGACTACGTTTGTACAATATTAGTTTTCGCGCCGCCGTTGGCTGTACTCGTAAAAGGCTAGAGAAAAAGCTGAATAATGACTTGCGCTCCAAAAAGTTCACTTTAGGAAATATTAAGACGCTTTTTTTCGCATGTTGGTAGTGTTTTGCCGTCTGTTTTGTCTTGATATATTTTTCAGATATAGCAGTAGAGCTTTTGGAAAGAATGTTCATTATTAGTCGGAATTTCAAGACCCCATGAAAGTTTTGTTGATGTTCATGAGCGTGTGTTCGTTTTTCACTCAGACTTAATTTAATTCGCCCCGAAATGGTGCCAAAAAAACCTTTCTAGACTTCTGAAAAATGTTACAACAAAACAAAATTAATGATACTCCCAGCGATCAGTCTCCTTCCCAAACCTTGCAGCAAACCCGTAAAACGCTATCGCACAAAAGTGCTATGCTTTAAGAGCTTTCGTTGTCATTCCGGCAAATAAGGCAGCCTACTGTATCCCATTTTACTGAATAATAAAAGCGGATCACATTAATTAACCGTGTATCTGGCCGCTGATTAAGAGTGCAGTAGCGGAACAGCAGAGCTCACAGGGTCAACTTTAATTGGCTGGCTTGTATTTAGATGTGCGATACGGAAGCGGAGGGTTAATGAATAGAGTCCAACATGTGGACAGTTGTTGTTCTTGCACAACGATGTTTTGTCTCGTAATTGCGTGATAGAGGGCGCCTCGGGATTAGATTTGCTGATGGGAGGCGGGCGGAATTTGCTCCAATTTAATGTACAGATTGGAGATATGTGCCTTTGCCAGCGAGCTTAGTTGAAGTAGGGATATTTTGTGAATTAATGTAGGTAGATTTTCCAAGCTGCATAAACTTGAAAGCGAGTTTAATTCAAATAAATTACAGAAATAAAACAAGTAATAGATGCGTCTCTCGATAAAAATCTGTAAGACTTAATTATCAATGGCTAGGCAGTGTTTTTCTTCAATGAAATTTTTGACACTTTAATCAAATGCATCTTATTTCCAACTGAGGAAGCGGTTGACCATCAAGCGGGTTTATAAATTAAGTAGAGTTTGTAAGTTTGTTTGTATGGGAGTATGACACAAAAGCGGAAATAGTATGTTAAAATAAAGTGGACCATGCTTTGTTTCCGAGTCAATCAAATTTATTATTAAATACTGACTGGTTAACTTTTCTACAAGGCAACTCGAACCAAGTTTGTCAATAACAAAGCCAATTTTGCAACAACTGCAATGCTTTAACTTTCCCAATAAATATTTGATAGACTTTAGATTTCAAACCGGAGATTTTAATGCCATGAAGTCGAGGCCTAAAGATTTTGATTTTTGTTCTGTAGAAACAATTTTGCAGTCATGCGAAATATTAAATTGTGACTGTGAACTGTGCATTATTTTTAGCTATACTTTACTTTTTAGACTTTTTTTTTATCAAATCCATGTCGTGTCCTATGATGATCTGTCATTAATGCTTGGACCAGCAGTGGAACTTTTTTTGTTTCCGTGGTCTAGGTAAAGCCTCTTTCTATCATGGACTATAAAGTTATTCAATTATAATTCGGCGGAAGCACCGAACCCGCCAATGAAAAAGAATTGAAGCTTGTTGGCTATTCTTGGATCGAACAGCTCGAGTGGTGGCAAGATATATTAGTGCTGTAACTCTCATCCTTTATCAAAATGTTATCATCATCAGCCTATATCAGTCCACTGCTGGACATAGGCCTCCCCCAATGAGCGCCATAGCGCCCTGACGCGGGCGCCTCAAAACGTTATGAATAAAATTAATTATTGTTATAAGTTTGTTAGTAATGCTGTTTTTAAAAAATGCAACCCTACCTACCAATAGATTCATATATTTTTCCGTAACAAAAAAAAACAATAAGTGATCTATATAGCTTTATTCTACAAATTTAATCCAGATTCTACGCGAGCGAAGCGGATCGAATGCTATGAGTCTTATTTAGAGTGAAAAGTCTTAATAAATCAATAACAAATAATGCTGGACCATTCACGCTGTGTCAATTGTGCAGCATTATTTGTTTTATCAGCATTATCTAGCCCCAAGCTAAGCAGAGAGTTTGTGTTAAGTTGAATCATCGTGATTTTGCCATGGTGCAGGAACCTGTAAGCATTATTTTCGGCCTTAGAATGTCTTTCATTGTTAATTAGGTAAAACACTGTTAGTCATAAAAAACTTACTTAAAACACTTCATTCTGCGGGTAAGGCTGCACGACATAATTACAAGGGTACAACATATCACCAGCCTGCTCCGCAATTGCAGTCACGTACCAATAACGGAACGATTGAGTGACACACCCTACGTAGAGCTAATAAAGTCTCCCTTTGCTTGTGTTGACTTTTATTTTATTGGTAGTATGTGAATATTTAACATGTCGATACTAGGCTAGGTAGAATATCCCGACTACCGTTCGAAAGCTATCGGGTCCGAAAAAAAATGAAATGTTAGTCTAAACCTTGAGTACGTTGACTTAGACCCGAGTTCACCAACAGATGGTTAAATTTAAAATAGTTGTTCTGACGTTTTTGACACAAATTTTCATACTTTTGTGACTTTTTGCCACAATTCTGCCAATTCAATACCCACATCTTGGACAACTTTGTCAGGTTCAGCGGTAGTACCTAAACGAAAACTTTTTTCTTGCAAACCAATACACACATACACACGCCACAACATACACACACACACACATGACATCAGTTACATCATTCTGAACCTTCTACTTTATTACAACCTATTGAAGTCTATTTTTACAGCTTATGTTTTTCGTTTCATCGCACAGACCGTAGGTGTTGAGACTTGAGAGTAACGAATATAGCTTACTAAACACGTTTTCGATAAGTCGTTACGGGTAAAAGCTCATAAGCTTGCAAATTTTCAGCTTCATCGGATTAGAAGAGAATGTCATAATAATAATAGAGTTATAAAGCTTGATCGAGATACGACACTAATATGAGCTTGGAGGGTAAGCTTTAGTAAGGTAAAATTTATAAGGTCACATAAACGACTAGGTACCGAAGTAAAATACCTTTTCATCCCCCCCCCCATCTTGGAAAGAGTATTTTGGCTCTTCGATATCTGAGTGTAAAAGCCGTTTTACCGTCAATTTACTTTATCCTCTAGCGGATTAAAACGGCTTTTACACTCAGATATCGAAGAGTAAAAATACTCATTCCTCGCTGAGGTGGGATGAAAAGTTACGTGTTGCACTCGAGTGCAAAGATTTTTTACCTCGTGCGCTTTGGGTTCCCTCACTAACGCTCAGGATTCTAATTGTTGAATAACTCGCTGCGCTCGTGATTCAATTTTAGATTGCTTCGCTGGCTCGGTCATCAAAATTGAGCACGCGGTAAAAAGCAAATTTGCATTCTTGTCTATTCAAGTGCTTCTTTGATGATTTTATTGATGCCATAATTTCTTACTGCAATACTTCGATAAAAGTAAAAAAGGCCTTTTTTACTTTTATCGGAGCTGCAATAGTTCATTATTGTAATGAGAAGTTTCTGATGATAGGTCAAACTACTAAAATAACGCTACAAACTAATGAATTTGTAGAATCCTTGACCCATTATCAGCTGGAAGAATTGAAAGAATGCTTCCACAGCGTTTTTTGATAAGTGAGTAGTACAGGTAGATATGTGTAATTTTTTTAATAGACTACGTTTGGCGTTTATGGCTTAAATTATCATAATCATCATCAACCACGATCTACCAAACAAATAAACAAAAGACGCTCACGGATAAGTTCCCAACTAAAGTATCTCCGTTCTAGTCCATATGTGGTTCTAGGTTACAACCAAACAAGTAGCTGTCTGCAAATTATTACCTACCTACAGTTATATGAGCTGTCACTAGATAACAACTGCAGAAGCTTTGCTAAGCTCAAAATTGGGTTAAATTCCTGTTTGCTTAAACGCTACTCCAAATCTGAGCACACAAGACGGTGTAACTTAGCTGGCGCCGGGAGTTGCCCCATATTTTGCTTGTTTTTCATGAGCTTTGAGTTATAAACGTCTGGTATTTTGGGTTGTGGGTCATTAAATCATGATTGTGTCCTTAGTTTTTTTGTCCGCTTAAGGTACGCACTGAGCAGAAATGCACAGCAGCGGAACTGCGTGGCACGACGCGGTTTTTTTTTGTGAAGATAGAACGCACTAACCGTCTGCAGTCTGCAGTTAGCTCAATTGTTTCAATTGTAAATACTAGTTTTAATTTAATTCTTTTATTTGTAATTTTCTTTGTTAATAAAGACTATTTATGTATCGAATTTTACAAATACTGTCGTCTAGGCATATCTATCGTGAAATAAGGCAAATTAGGCATAAGGTATCAAATAGCCATTTTGTGACATTCGATTTCCATCTGCAGTGATTCTATACAAAAATCGCTCTAGTGAAAACGCTCGTACACAATCACCATCATCAGCCTATATTAGTCCACTGCTGGACATAGGCCCCCCCTAATGAGCGCCATAGCGCCCTGTCTTCAGCTTGCCACATCCAGCATCTGCCAGCAGTTTTTCGCAAATCGTCATCCCACCTGGTCGGAGGGCGTCCTACACTACGTTTACCGAGTACACAATAACTATAGCAAAATATATTTGAATAATATTTCTAATCCAAGAAAGCCTTGGCACGTGCCAGCGGAGGATTACTACACATTAGAGTAACGCCCCGTTTTCCACGGGCACAGGGGTGGATTCAGAACTTACTGGTTAAATACTCGATTTATGTTTTAGATGAATCCCCTGCATATTGCGGCTTCAAAATTCTCACCATCTAATAACAAATACTAGCTGCTGCCTACGGTTTCACACGCGCTTTTCAATTAGCCTATGTCCGTCCCTGGGACACCATTTACGTCCCTGCCAAATTTTATTAAGATCTATTCAGCCGTTTAGGTGTGAAAAAGGTAACAGGCACTCAGTTATTTTCGAATTTCTCATAATGACTTTTGATTAGTATTACGTATTATGGATAACAAATACACACTTAAGGTTTTTAGGGTTCCGTACCCAAAAGGTAAAAAAGGGGGCCCTATTACCTAGACTTCGCTGTCCGTCTGTCTCCAGGCTGTATCTCATGAACCGTGGTAGTTAGACATTTGAAATTTTCACAGATGATGTATTTCTATTGCCGCTACTAAAAACAGAATAAAATAAATATGTAAGGGGGCTCCCATACAACAAACGAGATTTTTTTGCCGTTTTTATAGATATTGGTACGGAACGCTTCGTGCGCGAGTCTGATTCGCACTTGGCCGGTTTTATTTTTTGTTATTATTGTGCTTACCCGAACTCTGGGTATCTCTAAGAAATGGAATAAGTTCCCAAAAATTTACGATTTCGACACCGAAATCGAAAATTTTTGGCCAATTTTTTTATTTCTCTTTTTTTCTTTTTTAATTCTACACACATAACTACCCAAATCGTGCCCAAGTTCTTCATAACATTAATTCCTTTTGTTCTTATATTCAGAAACTCCTCTGTTGAAGTTAGTAAACCTCTGAACCAAATGAAGAGGGATCTATTATGTAGATTGTCACACAGTTCTGAAATTCCCTCAAATTTACACGGACAGTGAAAAGTTATGACTCATACAACCAAGTTGATACGTCGCCAACGTAAACTCAGTTCATCACTCGCCAATTTACAGTAACGCATCTTATTCTGATGCTAATACACTCCCACGTAGGTTGCTCGTTATACCCACGTGAGGTGGAAAAAACGTGATAGCTGATTCAATTTTCTGAAGAAAAAATTAGTCTACAGAAGAGACTTACTTAGAAGTAAGTCTCACTTAGAAGAGAAAGGAAGTAACGAAAAGAAGTAAGGCTTAGGTAAGTACCTAAGCCTTACTTCTTTTCGTTTTCGTAGAATTACCCACTCGTAGAAGAGGTTGACTTATTAATAATAAAATAACCATATCTTCGTATTTCTTAAAATCATAGTAAACGTATTAAATATTTTTATGATATAGGTAGTAAATGTATTAAATTAAAATTAAAGAGGTGGACATACCTACTTTTGCAAATCGTCCTCCCACCTGGTCAGAGGGCGTCCTACACTACGTTTGCCGAGTCGCGGTCTCCACTCAAGAACACGTTTACCCCAGCGGTCTTCTCGCGATATGGCCAGCCCACTGCCACTTCAGCTTGCTAATCCTTTGAGCTATGTCGACAACCTTGGTTCTATGTCGGATGTATTCCGACCAGGTGGGAGGATGATTTGCGAAAGACTGCTGGCAGATGCTGGATGCGGCAAGCTGAAGACAGGGCGCTATGGCGTTCATAAGGGGAGGCCTATGTCCAGCAGTGGACTGATATAGGCTGATGATGATGATGATGATGACATACCTACTGGACATAGTGAAAGCAAAACTTTTTAGAATTGGTATGTGCTTACACGGAAAGAAACCGATGGAGCTAACGGAATCAAAGTTACACCTACATAAAATATCAAATCGATCTCTCACTTACAACTTCCTTTGTCAATGAAAATGATTGGCATTCGCCGCCAACAAAACGACTCTACGTAAGCCCTTGCTTTTATATACCCTGTATCACATGTTTGGATGAATGTTTGTTACCTCTTCACGCCAAAATTCTAGGCCTGAAATAAACAATTGGCATCTTTTTATCTCATAAATCAGTTTTCATGGGATAAATAACCTTATACAACGCGTGCGAAGCCGCAGACTGAAACTAGTTGCAAATACTTGTCTTGAACTGACCCAGCTGTTCAAATCCTAAGCATTTGTAGATTGCAACTCCTATAGCTGACAACTTTAATCAACTCGATGGAAATTTGTCTAACTTGTGAGTTCCTCTCACGTCCCGACGGATCCACTGAACAATGAGATTTGCTTTAGATAAATTCCTTCTTCTCTGCGATGCTCCCTTATGTTACCAAGCAGCTCTGAAGGTGGCTATTTTAGTTTCATGTCTTTTAGTTTTATATCTTTGCTTGCAGCTGTAAAGTTTACGACATTGTGCTGAGTGATGAAAATTTTCTTCAATAATAACTATTTAGGTACATCTTTAAGTATAGGCAGGTCTTAGGTATAAACTTTACTTAAAACCCAGATGACAGATTTATCTTTCCGACAGATAGAGAAATTCATTTTGTATTTGCAGGTAACTGCCAGTAAATAAATTGTTTTCCGTGTTATTAATTTGATAGAACAATAGATTTTGATAGTACCAGGAAATAAGGAGATACATACCTTAGAGAAATTAATAATCGTAAATGTAAGGAATTTTAACTCATTAGTCCATAAAATCGATAGGCTGTGAGCCATAAAACCTGTTTACGATCACAATGATTATGATGACCAGACAGAAAAGAGGCTGGTGTCACGTAATTGATCCACTCAGTTAATACATTATAATGAAATGCTGGACCATTCTTTACGACTCCATTAAGTTGTTGGGGAAAAAATAAAGGGAGAAAGGAAATGGCAGGCACTCAGTACAGTTCGTTCCTCGTCAAGATCGGACCTGAATGCGAAAATTCTTTGCTCGATCGGCTCTTCTATGAATACTAATGCTGGGGCAAACGTCAACCAACAAACACTGGAATAGTAAGATGTGATAAGAAGTGATACGTGCTGAAGCTGAGTCAACTAGTTTTCTGAGAACTTGAATGTTGTAACAGATTCAAGTAAAATTTCTATATATTCTTCCAAACAATGCAATACGAACATCGATCAATTTACGTTTGATAAATTGAAGAAAATATAGTAGTCGACTGGGTATCGTTTTGTAACTTTTGTAGAATATGATCAATAGGATATTGGAAATACGAAATACAAACAAAAATTATTAAGATCTACTTTTAAGAAAATAGTAGCGGATTGGGTCAAATAAAGAGCGCGCATCAAATGTGGGCACGAGACTTTAGAGCTTTGTATATTTTATTTTCTTTAATCCTGTTGATACAACAATGCCAAAGTTCGACAGAACCATTAAATCCAAACGAGAAGCATCTACCTACCTCTGTCATTTCGCAGTTAATATTTACATAACGACTCTACTGAAAAGCAAAATTTTGCCGCGTGCCATGCTCAAACGAAACGTGGCAAAATTTAGCACAATTTCCATGCAGAAAACTCCATGAAAATGCACATAAGGGAAAATGTTGTTCTTATAATTGGACAGGTGCTGCACCTAAGTCGTGCGTGGCATTTCTGCAGAGTCGAATTAGCATATAAATAAGGAGCGACCCTCTGAAAAAGCGCAAGGGCGTTGAATGCAAAACAATTTTTACATTTTATAGCCGGAAAACCAATTATCACAGTCAATTATCGAGTCAGCGAAAAATAGAATTGGTTTTTTTGGATACCATTTCGTATTCAATGGTTTTAGGGTCTCCTTTCACGGTTCGTTCCATTCCAATCTCCTGTTTGCTGAGTGGGAATTCAGATGTTCAATAAAGCATCAGATTAGACGCAAGCGAATTGTAGCTGTACCTACATATTCGCACAATCGTATATCACAGACGTATACAATAATCTGGTGATACATTGTGTGCACTGAAACCGAGCAATTGAAAAGACGCAGCGGATGTGATAAACGTGACGCTGGATTTTTGCCTACATATACCTAAATCGATGATTTTGAAAACCCATTGATCTCTCTGGAAGTTTTTTTCTACCTCTTTGATTATTTATATGCCTTGATAGACTGTTAACGCCATAAAAAGTTATAAAAAATTTGAATCTTCAAACACTATGTTTCCACAACTTCAGTGTTCTTTTCCTGTTATGCGGTGGTCCGCGAGCCGAAACCTATGATAATGATTTTTTTCCACAAACCAGTTCTGTCTAGACGCCTTCATACTTCATTTGTTTCGTCCTTAACAATGTAAGAATAAACAAATGCCGTTCAGGGATCTTTCATCAAGCAAATTATAGCCGCCACTGGTTCGTATGGGCAGGTTCGCCAAATGCAAAATGCCCAAACATTTCAAATCAAACGGTACATTATCTGCGGCAGGTCACGTATATCCACGCTACCTGCCATCCCCTGTTCTGTTCCCGTCAGGACGTCCTCCGTCGCGCGTCGGTTAACCACAACGCTGATGCAGCTTGCTAACCCTTTGCCCGCTTTGGATTAATCCATCATACTGGAGCGTGGCGGCTAGCTAACAATTCCTTCAGTGAATTTCGTATTGAGGTGGAACGGTGCCATTTATTGTACAGATTATCCTGCATGTACAAATTGAACTTTTGGAATTTAAGACCTACTTACGAAAATATTGGGCAGAATACTTTACACGAATAGTTTGTGGAGTCTGCAAAATAACAAATGGCCATAAATCGATTTCAAGTATTTTTGATTTCCAACTTGGATTTTAAAACTGTGCCTTTAGCCTGAGTCTTTAAAAAAACATTCGATAAAAGTAATAGAGAACCATTGATGTCTTACACGAAAAAGGCTTAGAATGATAGTAGACACAAACGATGTGTAGCCAAAAAATAAGCGACACATACGTCTCGTTTTCTTAAAGCTTTGCATTTAAACCGACGACTTAGCAATAAATCTTGCCTGGATCTAGATCGTTAGGTGGGCTACACCTGTTACCTAATAATTTATACCTACTCAATTGACCGCGAACCTATACGACTGATGTCTTTGTCGCGCGGTGGGCGAAGGTCCGCCTGCGACGCAGGAGGTTGCGGGTTCGATTTCCGCCTTGAGACAAATATTTGTATGATCTTCAGGTGTTCTAGGTGTTTTGGTCGTTTTCCTTGTATAGTAAAAATATCTAGCTATATATGTAATATTGTATTATGTATATCAGTTATCTAGTACCCATAACACAAGCTCTGCCTAGCCTGGGGCTAGATAATGCTTTGTGAATAATAATTGTCCAGCATTATTTATTTATTATTATAGTCTGAAAATGGTTCCTTTTATGTTGCCGTACGAGACTTGCGGAAAAAATACCAACTTCTGTTTCGTATTTTCGTTTCACGCTTTAAAACTTTCACCCAAACTTTTACTATCTCGTCATAACTCAATACGACATTCATACTTACACGAAACTATTTGTATGACAGTAGGAATTTCTCGGAGAATTGTAACATCTCCTATCATGAACTTACCAAGTTGTGTAAATCACTGTTATTTGTTTACAACTGACAACTTCTTCTGGTTTCTTTATATTTTTATTTATTATATTTATATTAAAACAGATGGTTGGCGTGCTAGTATTTGTTCTATAAATAGGTACGAGATGCTTAACTATATTAAGCTGTAGAACCAACCTACTTAAGTTTGCCCCCATGTCACTCGCTATCTATTTACTGAATATCCTCTCCGAAAACAGCGTAGATATATTTTATCAAAACGTGCCGAAAGTCATGGAAATTTTTATTTTATTTTATTTTTATTTTCAAATTGAAATGGCGCAGCTCGTGTTAGAAGGAAAATGTGTTTTGGATTAGTCTATTAACTACTTGCATTTGCCTTAGATAAGTTTAGAATCTTCTTGTATTTACCATTTAAGTACATTTAACTAGCATCGCCTTAGGGTTAAAAAAAAACCTGTTATGATGTTATGATGATGATAAATAAATAAATGTTTTTAAAATGGGTATAGATAGATAGAAAATTCTTTATTGCACACATAACTTAAATATAACAGACAAAGCTAAAATGCAGTAAAAAAGAAAAATGTGACAATTGGCGGTCTTATCGCTCAGGAGTGATCTCTACCAGACAACCATGGATGGATAAGATCGTTGGATTGAACGGGGATCTGTGTGCATTAATAAGTAGCTAATATAATTACAAAATTCTAGTACAAGGGTATTATGGAGTTATTTCTTTATATGTTCTTTTTTTTTGTCAAAATAGTATTCGGGTTCGTAGTTTTTAAACGTTTTTATATATACATTGGTGTTCATAGTAGGTAGAAGCGTCTTCTATCAGAACTTTTTTGATAAGCCAATAATTCAGGAAAACTTGTCAAAGTTTTTTATGGTACAAACGTCTATACAAAATATTAGTTTATTGGCTATCGCTGTGAGTTATGATGGTATTGTGGTCAGAGCGATACAGGATATTTATAATGTGCTTATGGAAATATTTCCAGAAAATTATTTATGAGCTTGCAGAAAAGAACGCAAGTGAAGGGGAGAAATCATGATTTCTACTTAAATATTATGGTGTTTGGCAGAAAACCACTTCAAAAAAACCCCTTCAAAACTTGTTTTTCTTGGGTGAACTACGTCATACTTTTTTTATTTCTTAGAAATCTGTACAAACTTTATTGCGTTGTGCCTACACGAAATTGATGTTTAAAGTCATGTTCAAGAAATTGCTGTTCTAATCATTTCTTCATGAAAAAATAAATGAATTGAAATAGCAAGTAGTAACTTTCTTCAATTTACTACGAAACTTACTACAAAAATAGTACCTCTCAGTCAGTAGGGTCGCTTAATGTATGGAAGAATCGAGAATTATACAGTTTTCGTAATCGATGCAAAACTCATCCAAAGGCCTCTGAATGTTTGTGTTTGGGTTTCCTGTTATACCGGAGGAAGTCGATGGATGGAGGCTCAGTATCACTCTTTGTGGCGTCGTCGTATGGGGATGGCCTATGTCCAGCAGTGGACGTGTATAGGCTGATATGATGATGATGGTGGTAATGAATCAATGTATTTTACATTGGTTTTTTTTGTGGCGTCGTCGTATGGGGATGGCCATGTCCAGCAGTGGACGTGTATAGGCTGATATGATGATAATGGTGGTGACGACGCCACAAAGAGTGATACTAAGCCTCCATCCATCGACTTCCTGCGACCGCTACGATATCGTTGGTCCATCAAGTTGATGTTCTCCCAACACTCCGTTTCGCATGGCATCGCGGTCGCCATTCAAGAACTCTAGTCCCAAGCGATATAACAGGAAACCCAAACACAAACGTTCAGACTTCGATTAAACAGAACAAAATCGAAAAAGCTACATGAACAACGTAAAACCTTAGTTATTTTAAGTAAACAAAACCAGCCAGCCAATATAACGTGATTACGGCAAAACTATATACGAGGGAGCAGAAATATTTGCGCGCTCTCGTTTGCTGAAAGTGTTAGGTGGAATTTGCATAGTTCGACGGAACTCCGACGGCGAAGTTACACATCAATGTCCCGGAATTGCGGAACTGTTTCACGAGTCGCGCGTATTTTCATAATTTGCGGGTTTTAATTTGAATATTATTATGTATTTACTGCTGTCTCGATTTTGGTGGGTCCAATCGTCCGCTAAATGGGGACAGACCAAATTGTAAGTTTTATTCTCATAGGGATAGGGATAATAATAATATAAGCCTTTATTGCTGTTGATACATTCGGGACATTTTTATAAACTACACCTTATTACTAACATATATTTTATCTTCTGTGTACGTTAGTAATCTAAAAATCTAAAACAGGTCATCTTGTGACAGCTTGTCTCTCGACATAGGCCTCCTCCAAAGATATCCATAAAGTCTTGTCCTTTGCTGCACGGAGCCATAGTGTACCGGCTATTTTCTTAATATCATCTTCCCACCTTTTAAATTGTCTTCCTCGGTTTCTTTTGCTATCTCTCGGGTACCACTCTGTTACTAATTTTGTCCATTTTTCCTTTCTTTCTATTATCATATGTCCTGTCCATTGCCATGTATAGGGATGCAGGGATGTAAAGCTGGACATCAATAATAGCTAGTCTACTAGCGCATATTGTCTATTGGTAAGCTCTGTAAAGTGTTAAGGCAGCACGTATTACTAACGGCTTTGTCTGAAATTTTCTTTTGCTAGTGAAAAATGGGAGTTATGTTTTATGAGTTGGACGACCTCGGGCGAAGGTCCGCCTGTGACGCAGGAGGTTGCGGGTTTGATTCCCGCCTTGGGACAAATATTTGTACGATCTGCAGCAGAAATTTGTTCCGAGTGTTCTGGTCTTTTTCTATGTGTAATAAATATATCTATCTATGTAATGTATTGTATTATATTATGTATATCAGTTATCTAGTACCCATAACACAAGCCCTACTTAGCTTGGGGCTAGATAATGATGTGTGAATTGTCCAGCAATATTTATTTAATTTATTTATTTTATGAATTTTCACCTACAGCAAAGACGATTCAAGCAATTTTTAGTTTAGTTTAGTTGAAAAGTGAGGGGTGTTAAACAATTTCCTCGCATAGAAGCACAATTTAAAGCGAAACTCTATCTACGTTTCCTTAACGGTTCTTTATGACCCCATTCAATCCACATTTCATAATCATAGCCGACACATAAACTGTAAACTTTCATGGAAGTTGAGTCAACTCCATGGCGATACAATATACTTAGACGGCTTTAATTAAGGACTATAAAACGTCAGAACTTCCCCATAACCCCGTAAGGTACTTAAGTTACGACAGTTGTTCAGTAAATGTTGATTATAATTATCTACGAGGTCTTCCATATCAGTGTCCTTTTTGACAACAACAAGACATATGTTAAGGTTTTCTTATGACGACACAATCAATCATTACAGTCCAAATTTCAAGTATATTCACAAATGTCAAACCTATGCATTTTTCTTATTTCTATGACAATAAAGCACATGCATCAGTTACTGCCTAGACTAGTGATTATAAAGTTTTTATTGATTTTTTCGAAAACTTGATCGGGAATTTTGCAAAATTTCCGGCCATTTTTCTCGTGTTCTGTGATCAAAGCTACGCCCTTGAAAGTTAGGTCCTTCATTTTTATTACACCCTGAGAAAAATCAAGGAAGTTGCCGTTGGCTTCCAATTTCGGTAAAGCTAATTTAGTTCCTTGAATTGATATTGAATTGGGATTCAAAGGTCACTTTGTCTTGATGCTACTTTTCTAGAGTTTCCATTTGAACCAGGTCCCTATCCCACACAATAACTATCTATTATAGTTATTGTGTGACCTTGTACAGGTACGTTAATGCTATTATTATTAACGTACCTGTACAAGGTCTACTCCAATCTTAAAAATTCCATCGTGGTGTGCAAAATTAATAAGTTCTTCGCTCGCTGAACCACCATTATTAGAAAGCCAAGCACATAAGTTATTTTCTTATGCAGAAAAGAGAAAAATTACAAATAAAATATATTTCTTCCCCAAGAATTATAATAATATAATAATAACTTTATTGGCAAAAAAACAAGCATAATCACTGTGGAGATACACTAAAAAATTACAATTACAGACAGACTAGCTTGGTATATTAAAGTTTTGTTCCGTGGTATCTACACTAAGTCAAAGACTTGTGCTGTAGATACCACGTCCCTAATTATGACTGTTATAAGACACAGGGAGTTGGTCCTCTATGTTTCACCCTAGTCCTAATGTAGGATTAGAGATTTATGTATATTAAAACAGTTTTTACAATACTTAATTACAATGAATTATGTATGCGCCATAAGTCAACGCAAGCAAAGTCGCAGTCGGAAACTACTAAGACCATAAACTAAGCCACCATCTCGGTTCTATTTACCACTTGTTGAAACTTGCTGACAATTTTGTCAAGGATGAATTTAAGGACCGGGGCTCTCGATGGAACTCCTTTGACATTAAAGTGGATAATAAAACATGGTAGGTTGCTTTCATTAGCCAAGTCCGCGTATAAAAGCAACTTGTACTTTGAGCTTACGGGAAGTTAGACGTGTATAGAACTTGAAAGTAGCAACGAAATTCCTTTTATGATGGTCATAAAATTTCACAACTCCGTAACGAAATAATTTTCTTAAATGGGAATCAGAGAATTTCTGACTAAACCGTTAGCCATGTTTTCTAACCTACCATCAGACGTACTGTATTTAACTGAACATACAGGTACTTAGATCGTCATAATCAACAGTATTCGTCAGCGCTTCTTGAACGATCAAGCATAATACTCGTAGGTAGGTAGATATAATACAAACGTGGCACAGAATGACGACTCGATGGAGCGTCTTGTGCTTCAAGGCAGAATAGGGCAAAAGGTCCCATGGTCGGTCTCCAACCAGATGGCCGTCCATCGATCACGTTTCGTTGCGTTTTGGTAGCAGTCAGGTATGGACTGTGTCAGAGAGGCCGAGAGAGGAGACAGAGTCCATAACCGACTGCTGGTGTTATGGTTCAGGCCGTATCACCTCTCTGACACATTCCATAGCCAACTGTTCCCAAAATGCAACGAACAGGGAACGATAGCGGCGCATTGCACGAACGACCATTCATCAGGAAAGTCGTCATAACCACGACCACTCTTCCAAGATTGAATGACAAAGAAGATACTACAAATATAATCCAAAATTCCTTTTAATCAGATGTGTAAGGGAGACTCCAACATCTCGTCTCCCAAGCTAACCCAACCTGCACGTGGTGCATCTTGCTAGATAACGAACTAGGCTCTGGTGAAAATATCAAACAATCTTCACAATTTGATTACTCATATAATTTAAATTATTTTCCATTACTTGACACTGACAGAACTAACTGTGTCTAACCAGACCATTGCCATTAACAAAGAATCATCATCATCATCATTCTTTTAATCAAACTACAACTCAGTCTTATGAATAGGTAGAGTGAGTTGAAATTATAAAAACAATTTAAATAAAGCCAACGTCCGCAAGAGCAACTGCATTTCCATTACCACAATGCACTGATTAAATTCAAAAAGTAAATATAATTTAAACTCAAAGTTAATAATTAACATCGGGTGCGGGGCGTCTACCGAGAACCTAAGTTTGACTCAATATTTGTCTTGCTCTACTGTTGAAGTTACACGTCCGTAGTACCTGTTCTACCTATGCTAAGAAAGTTGTGCTTGTTCAGATAATATTGATTTAAGTTGCTTCACTTAATGCATAACTTATCCCCTTCGGGCGGGCCATTGTTCGAGTTTCGACAAATATTTTTAAACGGAGATTGTTTGACATTCTTGAATGTGAAAATAATATGTGTAACTTAGTTGTCAGCTGTTGGTGTTAGAAGAGTCTTTTATGGAGATTAGATCGTCGAGGTTGGTCGTTGTAGACAATTTTAGACCCGTATTTTGAGAGTTTGAGTCATAGATCTATTACTTGAGTGAAGTTTATGCCATAGAAAAGCGTGACTCAAGCATCGATTGATGACTGAGTAAGCTTTTATAATACGGGTCTAAGTCTCAAAGCCGTCATTGGATCGAATTTTTCCTCGTGAGTAATATTAAAGGGTACCTATTATTATTTTTGCCCCCACTGTACCAGTGCAGCAAGACCTTCCTCCATTTTCTCTCGTTTCCGCTGTTCTTTGATGCTAAAGGCCGGTTTGAAAGGTTCGTATCTAATTCACGCCACCTCACTGTGATTTATGTACCTAAGCAACCTATAAATATGTACCTACATTAAAATGTCCTCTTTCCGGACTATCGAAAACTTTACCACTGCAAATTTTGTAAGTACACGGCAACTCCATTTTCAACTGTCCTGTCAACGCTTACTTTTACGGGCTTCTTAAACTTCACTTTAATAAAAATAATCTGAAATTTACGATAGGTTTACGTTCACATTGTTATTAGTTCTAAACATTCGTCGATCGTATATTCTGTAGATGGCGTTACAAGCGCATATGGTCCGCTGTAACCGTAAAATTTTATAGCTTTCGATGCTGAAATGATACACGAAACAATCTAAATTATAGCAGCTTGACTCTGGCAGGACGCCATCGCCAGTGGGCTGGTAATGACAGGGCTTTACCAATTTGTAACGTTATCCGGGAAGATTAGAAGGCAGCAGCGGTCAAGAGTTTGAAAACAAGAAATAAGCAAGTAAGCATAATGTCGTAGAAAATATCTTAGATTGGGTTCGCACTATATATTTCTTTAATTTATTACTCGTACGCTGTTTGGTGTTGCTATAGGTACTATTTGGTTTTTAAAAAATATACCCACGTTATTATAAAAGGCCCACATGATTCATAATACATCCGTGGAGTGGGGGCCCTGGAGACTTGTATTTACAGGTTTTTATGAAACCTATAGCAAGCTCCAGCCTCTCACAATACAGGTTCAATATCGTTTTACGCACTGTGCATTATAATAACTTAATTTTAAGTAACTTATTATGAAGAGGAAATAAAGAATTTATTATTATTATTAAAATTATAAGGTTACCAGGATTTGTTTTGGCATCCATTTACAAATAATTGTAATAAATCAAACACAAATGACGAAAACAATGGAATTGCAACAAAAGCTTTTCATTGCATCTGTAATGGCTTAAGATT
The DNA here is from genome assembly GCA_947086465.1 of Eupithecia exiguata. Taxonomy (NCBI): domain Eukaryota; kingdom Metazoa; phylum Arthropoda; class Insecta; order Lepidoptera; family Geometridae; genus Eupithecia; species Eupithecia exiguata. The sequence goes on from OX352240.1 coordinate 3,354,534, forward strand.
TCCCCAGAGCATTTTCTTTCATGGGGTGTTGTTAAAGTACTCTTGCAAAGTGTTATTAAAATCGATATAAACTATGTTTATGATCTTAACTTTGTCTGTAATCGGTTAAGAAATGACTGTTGTTAAAATTTCTACTCAAAAACCTTTTTTTAACGTGTGCTTAAGATCACAGAGGGACAATATAGAGGATCATTACCCAGAAGTGGGTGAAGTTAGACATGATGAATGAATGATGATTTGATGATGAAACATCAGCTTCTTATCATTGAGGTACAAAATGACCTACTTGTATCAGCTATTACGTATTATTATGGGTTCTCCTTTAATGTAAATAATTTTGTTCTTCCAACTCCTTTACTGTTAATAATTTTATCTACTTTGTGAAACTTTGTGTGACTCACCTTGCTTATACTTACTTTGAGCAATTTTACATGTCTACCTCCCTCTGAATGAGTACACTGACAGGTGACCCCAGGTTTTTCGTAAACCTATAACAGGCAACAGTCTCTCACAACTCTGGTTTATAAGCATATTAACGCTTTCACTGCCCAGTCTTTGTGGTATACCCGAAGGGGCGCGTTGTTTGCGACACGGGTAATGAAAGAGTTAGTTAGCTATGAAATTCCTCACCCACTAATAGCACTACCTTGTCTAAGCCACCACGTAAGCTAAATTTAGTACCTTTGTGAAAAAAAATAAACATTTTTATAAAATTATTTATTGGAATACGCCGCTGCATTTTCTCAACCTAGTTTAAAAATAATATTCATTTAAGATATTCACAGCAAGAACCCGTTTACTTTCCGTCTTGCCGTCTTGTAATTTTAACGCTGTTACCGCAAGCGAAAAATTTCCATCTACTAAAACCTTTTAACGCGTTTAAAACGATTCTGCAGTAGCTAGTAAGTAGCAACTCCTTGTGCCAAGTGAGGCGGGCTAAGTACACTACTCTACGCCTATATTGCCTCGATGCGGGGTGTAAGAAAACTTGCTTCCGTTGATCCCCTGTTATCAAAACACTGTGGTGCGACTTGTAGGTATGTTAGCTGTGCTACCTTGGCCTTTTTACTCCTATTTTGTGTCTGTTTTGTATAGGAACGTTTGCAGTAGAGTTATTGTTTTTTTTTGCTCACTTGTGTATGTATACAGATAAGATATGAATGTTAGCTTAAGACAATAGTACCTACATAGGGCACTACAAAAGAATTTATATAAAGTGTCAAAGATTGAGTTCAAATTAGTTTTTCAAATTATTGGAACTGACTCTATCGCATGATGTTCTGATAACTCATACATAGCACATGGTATTTACCCATTAAAACCATCCACTTTTTGGGATAACTCCATACTGCATAGTGACACGTGTCAGTTATTGTAATTTCTAGCCAATTATGTGAAGTAATCAAGTTAATACTTTTGCAGAATCTATACAGCATCATCTAGCCCCAATTGAGCAGAGCTTGTATTAAGGGTACCTACTAGATAACTGATAATATACAAACATAGTTTTTTTCTAAACGTAGAAAACACCCAGATAAAGCAAATGAAGCAAATATCTGTAGATCAAAAATTTTGTCCCCAGGTGCAAACCCAAGAAGATCGAAATTAGTTCAAAGTAGTTGGGCACGCTTCCGACTGGTATGGATCAGTTGAGCTACTTGTAGATTGTTTGCAACAATCTGCAGTTAGCTCAATTGTTTCAATTGTAAATACTAGTTTTAATTTAATTCTATTATTCAAAGTGGTTAGTTTTCACTAAAAGTTTAGATTTATATTCCAACTATTCTTTAGATAAAAACCTGTATGGCAGACATTTAGACTCCACTTTAAATAATTCCTGCCATAGTGTGCACGTACACTTAGCCAGTAATTGAATTGCACGGGTAGCGCGCCAGCACGTGCCGGGCCCAAGGGACGCCTACAATATTTTGTGCTATCTATTTTTAATGGCAGCTTGAGGGTTAATCACCAGTGCAGATTTGAAAGCTTGTTGTGGTATGTTTGTTTGCAGCGGTTTTGTTAATCCGATTATTGCTCATACAACTTCGAATAATAAATGATTTATGATTTTGGGAATTTCGTTAATGACAATTTATTGTTTTGTGGTTACGACCTTTTGGTGGCTACCTCTGACAGCTTTACGAAAAACAAGTTAAAGGTACATTTACCTACCCTTCAATAAGTCCATACATAATCTCACTATCTCACTAATATTATAAACGTGAAAGTTTAGATGGATGGATGGATAGATAGATGGATGGATGTTTGTTCCTTTATCACGCCAGAACGGCAAAACGGATCTGGATGAAATTTGGCACAGAGATAGATTATAGTCTGGAATAGGACATAGGCTACTTTTTATCCCGAAATTCCTACGGGAACGGGTACTACGCGGGTGAAACCGCGAGGCGCTGCTAGTGTTGTATATATTTTCATTAAAATAATAACAGACCAGAGTTCTGTTGAGGTTTGGCTCTGAAGAGTCCAATTAAGTTTTCTCATTTACCAATCATGATCAAACCTCAAATTAAGCTTGGACATAATGCAAGGGAATTTAATCATTATGTACTGTATACACCAAACAACTGTGAATTAATTTTGCATCCTGCAATCTAGGGATGCATGGTCACAATATGCCGTGATAACAGAAGCTGAGCTTTTGTTCCCTACATTACTGACTCAGGTTGTGGCTAAGAAATAAGTTGATAATTTCGATAATGATAAAATTGAAGATAATGATGAAGAAAAAACTAGCTACACTAAAGGAGGCACGAGGAATTAAAGATAACAGGTCTATGATATGGATCAGTTTAGCTACTTGTAGATTGTTTGCAACAGTCTGCAGTTAGCTCAATTGTTTAAATTGTAAATACTAGTTTTAATTTAATTATATTATTTGATTGTCATTTTCTTTGTTACTAAAGGGTCTATGATCGAATAATGACAATGTCCTCCTCGAAAAATTTCGACCAGGGTGGCCAATAAGTCCACATGTTTGATAACAAACAAAAGTACACTCTATTCCCTCACTCTCATTATCCGATTGGACACCGACAGAACCGGGGAGAGGTTCGGCGCAAGACCAACGGTTCAACGTGATTTCCGAGGCACGGGGTTGTAATATAATTATAATATAGCTCTGAATCTGGTAAAGTCTGCTTCGCTCTCCACGCCAGGGATGCGATGGCGGCATCTGGCCTGACACGGCCTGACCGATTTGATATGCACCCTTCCTGTTCGATATGACGGGAGTTTGTGTTTCTGACACTCGCATGCAGAATCTATATCGTGAAATTCGGAGTTTTCGTTGTATCAGAATCAGTAGTGGTTTACAGTATTCGTGTTTGTTAGAAATTTGCAGAAACAAACAGTGGAATAGACGAGCAGACCTATGAGAATTTCTTTAATCCAAAATCACACCAAAGACTACTAAAGAAATACAAATTTAAAATGTATTCAAAAATAATTGTTGATAATGCCTCATGTGGGCAGTAGGTTCTGCTAGAAACCACTGTGCATCATAGGCAATGTAAGTGTTAGATCAGAAATACTAACACTTTCGTTTCCCATGACTCACGTGTCGCAAACCAGTGAAGCAGGGCAGGGAATGCATTATAGATGTTTTTAACTTTTTCGCATTGCCATTCTAGATAATAAATTAAAAAAATCTGGAAAATTCACACAGCATTATCTAGCCCCAAGCTAAGTAGAGTTTGTGTTAAGGGTACTAGAAAACTGATAATCATAATATAATACAATACTTAAGTAGACACTTTCTATTATACATAGAAAACGACCAGAACACCCTGAACTGACTGCAGATCGTACACACATTTGTCCCAGGCGGGAATCGAACCCACAACCTCCTGCGTCGCAGGCAGACCTTCGCCCACCGCACCACAGAGGTCATCAGATGAAAAACTATTATTGTTATATTTTATATGTAAGGTTTCGGAATAATGACTTTTTTATTTTCTTCTCCTTCATCAAAAGCCTCTACTGGTCCACTGCTATACGCAGGTGCATTTTTCTTATATGTATGAAAGACGTTTTTATTGTTTGTCCATGAAGTTAAATATAAATTGTGACACAGATCCTTTAATCTGAGTAAAAAGATAGTTTATTTAAATTATCCCATTACGATATGCGGTTGAAATAAATAAAGCCTCTGTAAAATGTATGATTTTAAATATAATTTTGCATATAGCCAAGTTAATGGACAGCGCGGTCGAAAGTTTCTCGTAATTCATGCTTTGTATTTAAACTGACTTTTTTGTGTTAAAAGGTTCAAATTTATATTTCGTTCATACAATTTGTAAAAACAGTTCCGACAGTCTCTGAAATATCAGATCTTCAACCCGATTAAACGTAATGAATTTTAAAATACAACTGAAAATTTGCCTTCGTTGGAATCGCAAAAATGAAATAAAATCCGCTGTACCAATTGCATTAATTCAACTGCATAAAAATCAGCCAATTATTCAAATGCGGCAACAGCGCCCTGAACCGAAGAACGTATCGATGAATATTAATTGTTTTCGATTGCGATTAAAAAACATAAAACTGAAAATATTGATCAGAGTTATGAGTTACCTAACTATGGCTTGCTAAGAACCTACCTACCTCCTAAATTCTATAAGATGCTGTAAGTATAGGTAAGTACGTAGCATCTATGCGAGAGCCGCCGTGTGTAACATTTTGTTAACACATGATAGATTGTTTGCAACAGTCTACAGTTAGCTTATTTGTTTCAATTGTAAAAACTAGTTCCAATTTGATTCTATTATTGATTATTATTATCTTTGTTAGTAAAGAATCTCATGATAAATAATTGTACTGCTTATTGTCTTATAAAAATTGTAATAAGAACCGCTAACTCTACCAATCTGAGCTAATAAATAAAGTTGTCGCCACTAACTAATCCGGCAGCTCAACCGGAAACTTTTTAACTTCTTGTCCCTAATTAAATGATCACCCGATAATATTTTTTTATAAATTAGTAACACAGACTGTATGTATTACAGACTGTTTGCAACAGCCATTTGCCCACTTTGTTCATTCTTAATAAAAATGTGTGAAGAGAAAACAAAAAAAAAACAATTTTGACTACCAGTTCTAATTTGTTTCTGTAATTTGATTGTAATTTAACAAAGAAAATAACCTACAATAAAGAATCTTTTGATAAATTTTACTTTCGCACTGGTTTAAAAAAATAAACAGAAAATCGTACTGGTAATCATTTATTGAGTTGTTCCATAAACATATTGATTTTTAAATAATAAATACGTTAAAACAAAAAATTGGATCGACTATCTACGATCAACCTTAATTATATTGTACCGTAGTAGGTAGTGTATGAACGTTCTGGTCAAGTTTCGAGAAATTCGCTGACCTTATTTCTCATCCCCAATACCTTGTTTATTACTCTTATTGAAATGCTGAATCCAATGAGATTATACGGCGACTGTGGCAATTAGCAAGATTGACAATTTGCTGAAAGTAGCCGTGATATATTACCAATGTATGCTTCCGGTTGCAGCTTTGTACACGTTCTCCGTGACGAAAAGAAGCTATATAGCCAGAGGGCCTACGCGTAAAAACGAAATCAAAGTTTCCGATTAGTTTTGTGCAAACGCTATTTTATGTAAGTGACATAAGAGTAGGTTTTGCATGTCAAGGAATCAGAAACTTATATTTTTGAGCCCCTGGTACTGACTGGTGTTACGGGGCGTAAAGTAACTACCATTCGCAGCGAGAATGATACGTTTCGATGAGTTCGGCTGCCGAAAACCATCAATTACATAACGTAATTAATTATGATTAAGGTATTAGGTATGTTTGTAATTTCTAAATTCACTCCAATGGTTTTGTTTATGAAGAATACATAGTTACTAAATAGTCATAGTTAAAAGTACATGTGCTATGTTGCATGAATGAGTAGGTATTATGATTATTACGTTACGCCGTGTGGTCATCCTTCTCGTTGCTCGTTGCTGTCGCCTACGTTTCCTGTTGGTACTGACTGCACGAATGCTCGCTGTGTAAGGGCGGCCCACATACAGTCGGAATTTCGTTTCGGAATTTCGATTCAAAATATCGATTCGGGATTTCGAACACAGTAACTACATACAAATCTATCGGCCTATCACAAACATACAGTAGTTTTCCGATCGTAGTTTTCTTCGATCCGCAATTCCGCATGGTAGCCTGTGCGTCTGGAATCTAAAATAATTTGCGTTGAGACACACACACATTAGATAGATAGTATAGATAATACCTTAATGTACCACACAAATACAGAAATAGTACAGAAATAAATCCTACGAGTAGACGAAGTACAACGGCGGCCTTATCGCTATGAACGATCTCTTCCAGGCAACCTTTGGATGGACTGGACATGTTAGATTTTCACACTGGAGAATGCAGGAGTGATTCCTCCTTTCGGCTATGGCAGCCAGTTTCAATGGAGACTAGCCTTGTGCGCAGGACATAAAATTATAGTGGTGTGCCAACTCAGGTGTTACGAGTACACCTGTGTGGGTGCTGGATTATACAAACTTACTAGTGGTTTATTTTTCGCTTCTTCCACTAGTGGACCAAAAAATTTAAGCGAACCAAATCAATAACATTTTGTTTCTTGTTTGATAATTACTATTTATAAACTTGTTATTTATGTATAAACTTTGACTTGTCTAAGTGCTTTTTTGAAAGCCTAAAGAAATAAACTTATTGACTTTTGACTTTTTGCTCTCGATTTATCTCTATTAATTGAATGCAGGAGTGACATACCGTAGCTTTGGCTGGTGGTATGAAAATTTCCCTCCGGCTGCAGAAAATTCCCAACCAAACGTTTGTCATAACATCACAAACATGATAAAGCACAAAACTGCTCCTCAAACCGTGGTTTCACTCCAAAATAGACAAATTCAAACACCTCTCGCATGTTGTACCCAAATGTCACAGTTGCCTACTGCATTATTGTTCGCAGACCTTGTGCTTTAGGGTTGCCAGTACGCATAAGTTTTAAGTTGTGAAAAAGCTAAGATTACATAAATTAGAAACATACCATTTTCCGCCATGGGACCATGGCGGGAATCGATCTCCAACGCCCGCCGCGCCACATCGGTCGTCTAAATTAATGCAAAAATTTCGATGGTAAGATGTTTAGATGTTTGTTACCTTTTCACGCTAAAACTATTGAACTATGATGTAGTTCTAAGTCTGGAGTACCTTATGGTACTCCAGACTTAGAAGGCGCATGCTGCCAGAAACGTCCATTGCCCGTGGTCCACCTGAGTACTTCATCCTGAAGTCAGTTATATCAGTAGTTTGAAGTAATATTCCACAAGGTTCTGGTGGACCACGGGAACTTAATTTCTCCCGTGTTCACTTGCATTTTCCACCCAGGTGAAACATGCAGGTGTTTCACTTGGGTGGAACACACACAAACACACAATTCAGTTCAGTACAGTTCTTTATGCCAAGTATTATTGCAAGTATTGAAGTAACCATTAGCGACAGCCCTCACCAGTCATTACCGCACGTAACCACTGAACATATTTCACTCACCCGCACAAACGCGTGGCTTGTATGAATTTATACGATTGTATCTGCACAGCTTGTACACAAAACTAACTTCTGAATATTTGTGTTCAAAAGAAGTGGACTCCATCCGTAAATTTTAATAAGCGGCAGTTTTTTTTTATAAACCTTTCAGTTTTCCTAAGCCAAGTATCATTGTAAATATTGAAGTAAATATTAGCGACAGCCCTTACCAGTCATTACCACACATAACCACTGAACATAATTCACTCACCCGCACAAACGCGTGGTTCGTACGAATATATGCGATTGTATCTCTGCACAACTTGTACACAAAACTAGTACCTATAAGAACTTCTGGACGACCTTTTAATAAAACCGGCAGTGCGTCGTAGTTGAGTTCACCCGTCGAACATCTAAGGCCATCTCACCGTGGTAGATACAGCCGACGTATCACCTAAGCATTATCGTGTTTCCTAATGATAATGGAACTTTCGAGTGACTGTAACCCAACATTAATTAAACTCGTACTTTAACCTAATGGCGTTGGTTTCGTTAATTGTATGGGGTAGGTTGGTATGTACGTCGGTATCATAGGTATAATAGTTACAGCGCATGTTACTGTAATGGTTTTAAGGAATTATCATGTAAAGTTATTACGTCTTTAAAGTTGTTACCTAGAGGCTTGTTAACTAAGAGTGTTTTTAGAGAAGGTGTTATGGACATAGAGTTCAAGAAATGCTAAGGAAATGCGAAATTAAGAGTTTCTGTTAAGGCGGCCCTGACGCACACTAGCGCCGCCACCTATTTGATTTTATTATTACACTAAACAAAGGAATTTTCAAAATAACTATCATTGAACAGTTTGTGATACACAAAAATAAACACAAATGTTTAAATTTGAATTCGAAAGCGAACGAGAGATCAATTAAATGATGAATGAAAGCTTTCGCCACCAAAAATTGTTTCGAGCTTCTGTGCTTTGCTTTGTTGATACCAATGTACGTAAATATTTTCCACCAAATATTCCTTGGGTTTTGTAAAAAATATCCAGGTTTTTTTAATCGGAGTATAGTTTTAGATGGTCATATTCCAGCTGTGTAAAGCAAAGTGTTTGCACACTCTATCCATTTTTAACCAGCTGTTAGTGATATAATGCTCCAGATTTTAGAGAAGGGTGAGTTTCAGTTAACCCCGTTATTAAAACGCTTTGTTATCGCGAGCTTGTGAAAATAACTGTTTTACGAAAGCTCTACTTTTGAAAACCAATTAGGTAGGAAAATGAAAGAGCTATTACGAGCTTACACTGAAAACATCCTTTTTCAATAACAATCAGATGAATTAAGAACATCTATAAATGGAAAGTAATTCTCAATATTTATTTATGTAGAACCAAAACCCTACCTACCTGTACCTGTACCCTACCTGTAGATTGTTTGCAATGGTCTACTGTTAACTCAATGGTTCTAAATACTTGTTCAAATTTGTTTATATTATTTGATTGGAATTTTCTTTGTTATTAAAAGTATGTTTCAATACATTTATTTCTATAAGCTTATAAAAGAACACCTATTTAAAATAAATAGTTACTAAAGTATCTTATTATCAAATAAAATCAGGTGACAAAAAATATGAACCACCCTTGAATGAAAGCTTTCACAATTGAAAATTTCAGGTACAATTGAAGCAATAAGTTTCAATCTACATAAATACTAGTTCTAATTTGTTCTTAATATTTGATTGTAATTTTCTTTGTTAAATGCTTTTGTAGATGTGCTTTGGTATGTAGAAGTATCATTTCTACCGTTACAAAGAAAATTTCAAGATTTTCAAAATATACTAACGCTTTTATAAACTCCGTATAAGTGGATAAAAAATATACGTGTCGTGGTGCTGGTGGCGTTACAATGTACCTCAAGATTGCCTAGCGCTCTTAGCAATATGCCGCGTTTGTACTGTTTATTTTTTATTTAGAAACTAGCTGTTTCCCACGGTTTCACCCGCGTTAAATTCGAATTTTACATTTCTAGGGGGATAAATTTGAATATTCCTGCAACTCTCCCTTGGGAATTTGATGTTTTTCGAGGACCTAAAGGAGCCTATGTTACTTCACGTCCTTTCAACTATCGCTATGCCAAAAATCAAATCGATTGGTACAAACAAACAAACACACATTTGCATTTATAACTTTAGTTAGGATTCGATTTTAATTCATGTTATTTTTAGGACAATAAACTGTTCATTCATTCTGACTTCAGTCAATTACTAACATCTACTGCTTTCAAAAATCTGACTGCCAAGCGTAGTGATTGTGACAAAAACCCCTTATAGGCCCCTTGGAGGCTTATAATGTTCAGCCAGTAAACATATGACGTATCTATACTATTATTATAAAGAGGTAAATTTGTGAGTTGGTTGGGGGTGAGGTAATCTCTATCTACTGAACCGATTTTGAAAATTCTTTTACCAATAGAAAGCCACGTTATTTGTGAGTGTCATGGGCTATATATTAATCCGAAATATGGGATACCTGAAAAGATCGGCGAGGTCGCAGGCAGCAGCTAGTAGGCGTACAAAGTGGACAAAAAGTAATAACAAAAGTTGCCTATGATTATTAAAAACTTACCCATTGTTTTGCAACCGCAGAACTTCAATCAGCAAGAGCTTAGAGCAAAAACTAAAGCATCGCAAAAGTACGACCACTAAGCATAGAAAATGGCGTCTTTAGAACCGATATATTGCTTTCTCGCGTGATGTCGTTACATCCAGCTGTTACCGTAGATCACAGTAAAATACATCGGAAACAGAAGGTTTACGATAACTGGTCGATACATACAGCACCTTAGAATGTAATATCACTGATGTAAATAAATAAATAAAAATTATGCTGGACAATTCACACAGCATCATTTAGCCCCAAGCTAAGCAGAGCCTGTGTATGATTTTTTTAAGCTTTAGAATTGTTTGTACTTTTTGAAAGATTTTATCACATAAGCTTAATTTTTAGGGGTCCGTACCCAAAGCTTCGATGTCTGTCCGTCAACGGGCTGTAGGTATCTCATGAACCGGAAAAGATTTAAATTTTCAGTTGACTTTTGCACAGAATATGTTTTTCTCTTGCCGCTATAGCAACAAATATAAAAATTAAATAAAAATATAGGAGGTCAATGTCTATACCAAGTTGAGTACCGATCACTGAAGTTAAGCAACATCGGGCGCCATCAGTACTTGGATGGGTGACCGCGTCATGATGCCTTTTTGCTTTTTTTATCCGTTGTATATGGTTCCTGAGAAATAGTCATGAATTTCTATTCGATTTCTCTATTCTATTCATAGTTATAGTTAATCATAGTTCATAGTATTCATAGAGGGTTCCATGCCAATGCACGGAACCCTCTGTGGGGGGGCGACTCGCACTTGGCCGGTTTTTTTTAGATCCGATTTTAAATATGATGTCGCAGAAATCTTCCAATTTTCTATAGAGCCCAATGTTTTAATTTGTATCTGTCTATTTAATAATCAATAACCTTTGTAACCTACTGATATTTATTTCATTTATTCCGTTTCTATAGCCCACTTGTTTTTGCCGATGTTTTAGCCAACAGTATAAAATTTGATACTTTATCATTTTTAGTTGGTTGTTTGCAAACTTCTGGTACCAATGCAGCATTATAAATTAGCATAGCATGCAATGCGGAATCGTTTATTTTAGCAAAATGTAACTTGATTTGTTTAATGTTTTCCTTAAAAAAGTAGGTACCTTAGCTAATCAGCAATTAAATTAACCTTCAAGTGGCAAGAACGATTTTTATGTTTTTTTTCGATTATTAGTGGGCAGACAATTCAAAATGCTGGATGCGGCAAGCTGAAGACAGGGCGCGATGGCGCTCATTAGGGGAGGTCTATGTCCAGCAGTGGACTGATATAGGCTGATGATGATGAAGATGAAAAAACTCCTTCGTAGGTTTTGTAAATTTTGCCAACAATAAATAGTTATTTACCCAACTATCTTTATCCAAAACGCAAAAATCTTTTTTTTTAATTCAAACTAAAAAACAAAGGGACTTAGTCGCTCAGCGACCACATTCGGCTTAAAAATCTTGTTGCTAGATTGTTCTGTCCAATCTACTTATAAATCACTAAACTGAATATTATAAAAACATGTAGCTTAGGTTTAAATATTAAATCCATAAAAAACACATTTTTATAGCTCACCTTAAAAATCACGACCTTTATGCAATCAAATAAAGATATCGCAATTTACAACGCATATTATGGAATACTAAAACAAAAAGCTTTTCCATTAACTCAAACTGAAATGTAAACAGCTGCAAAAAGCATATAATTTGAACTGAAGCCGACTTTCAAAGCCGCCGATATATCTCTGGTAAGTACCCCCATTTATATCATGAAACATTATTATAGTAACAGAAGGTATGCTCTTAACCGATAAAAAAACGTTATGAGGTATTTATAATAATTATACTAGTTTTTAGGAACAGTGTATCGTAAAGTAAGTATAATCATAACCCTCCCCTATCGGTAGTCGGGTAAAAATACATGATAGTAATGAATCATACTAAAGAAGATACTCTCGGTTTTAGAATCCAAGATAATTTATATCAACAAAGACATTAATTTATGAGTGTAAACTTAGCAAAAACTGATGACACCAGAAAACAACTTGTATGGTTACTACAAGGTTATCACTAAAAAAAAGCACCAAATTCAGAAAATGGAATAAATTAGAATTCGGAAACAGTTGAATAAGAAACGAATGAAATCATGACCTTTAAAAAACAAGAATCGTTTCGAACTTCTGCTATTTGCTAAATTATTTATTTTTATTTATTTATTACCTTTAAAGTACATTACGTTATAAAGTTTCTGCCAGTGTCGACTATTATTTTCCATCATTATAAATCTCTTTTTTAACCCCTTTGTTAACAAAAAGTATCAAGTATTCTAGAACCGAGTATAAGTTAGTAAAACCGCGACAATTTTGAAAGCAAACTAAAAAAACTGTGAAACGAAACACCAATTAACGTACCCTTATTGCAAACAACCGATATGACATAATCTCATTCTTCACGCCAAAACTACTGAACGGATCGGGCTGAAATTGCATACCTATAGATAGTTCTAAGCCTGGAATAAAACAAAGGCTACTTTTTATCCCATAAATCGGTTCCCATGAGATAGAAATAACCTTAAACAACGCGTACGAAACCGCGGGCAGAAAATTGTATGTGTTGTGTATTCTCACTTGTGTATTTTACGAGCCTCAGAAGCAGGAGAAACAGTAGTCTGAACTAATTGGTAAGATTTGAGGGTCTGAAGCAGGTCAGAGTAAAGAAACCAATCATTTGAGGAATCTGGTATACATTTACTCTTAAACAGCTATAAAATCACTATATCAGGATATTTACAAGCAAACCATAACAACCACCATGTAAAACCATGAAACACAACAAATTAATCAATTAACATTCTAACAAGGTAATGGTTTTTATGCAAATTGTCCAATACTTTTCCAAAGTCATATGTAACATGAGATTTGGCCTTATCGTAGAGATTCTTACAAATAAGAGGAAGGCGAAAATATTTAAGGCCAATAAAGAAACGGAACACAAAACCGAATCATAATAAATTGAGTGGAGGTTAAAGGATCAAGCGAGATTGACAGCGGTCTTTAACACTGCCCCGGGGCAAGCATCAACTTGTGTTTCGTGGATAAGTCTCAATTTTATCGAGGGAATCCGCTCGTAATAATTTCTTGGGCGTTTATGGTTGAGCCGTTTTGCCTTTTGACTGTTGAATAACACTGTATTAGCATTCACAAAATGATTGCGAATGTTTTTGTAACGCTTTTGCGCTTTTCATTTGTTAGACCTTTCCATTCCAGTAACTGTTTGTTTTGGAAAATGCTTGGATTAGTTTGATTTTTTATGAGCTTCGGTAGGTTGAGTATGGAATATTCCTTTTGAAGTTTTATTTGGTTTTAAGTGGATTATTTGTTAAATTAAAATTGTTTTTCTCAGCTGAACATCTTAGCAAAGTTTTTAGGTACAATTTTCATGACTATCCTGCCCTGAAAATGTTTATCTGAATACTAGATTTTGAAGCAAGAAAACCCAAAATTCCGCGAACTAAGGTAAAAATTCAAAAGTGTAATCATAAAAAGTGCATAAAAACCCCACTCAAAGGGGGATGGTGTGAAAATAGGCCGTTTAATAGTCTATTCGCCTCACGTGTGATGACAGCACTATCTCGCCCTAAATCTGGACTCTACCTGAGTGCTTTCGTGCTGGCTCTTAGTAACCTACTAAGCGTCGATATGTAAGTCAAATGACCCTATTTATAAACGCATTTGAATGCCTGATTAGCAAACTTATAGGTATTATTATTTAGCTAGTTTTTTTGTAAAAATACTATTATAACTGGACAATTTACACAGTATCATCTAGCCCCAAGCTAAAGAAAAGCTTGTGTTATGGGTACTAGATAACCTTAATTAGCAAAGAGAATTACAATCAAATAATAGAAACAAATTAGAACTAGTATTCATAATTGAAATAATTGAGCTAACTGCAGACTGTTGCAAACAATCTACAGGTAGCGCAACTGATCCATATCAATACCAATCGGAAGCGCCTCCAAGACGCTGGCTGCATTACCCAGATATATGGCAAATGAGATGCGCCAGATACTTACTAGATAACTGATATCACACTAATATTGTAAATGCTAAAGTTTGGATGTTTGGATGGATGGTTGCTACCTCTTCAAACTATAACTACTGATCGGATCGGGCTGAAATTTTGCATACAGGTAGTTCTAGACGTGGAATAAAACATAGGCTGTACTTTTCTTTACTTTTTATCACATTTTTTAATATTCAACTATCGACCCGCCCCGGCTTCGCTCGGGTGCATTTATTATACATATTAACCTTCCTCTTGAATCACTCTATCTATAAAAAAACACATCAAAATCCGTTGCGTAGTTTTAAAGGAATGGTTCCCATTACGTCGCGTCACGTTACGTAGCTAATTTGTTTGAAGGCCTCAATGTCAAAAGTACAGTCGGCGCGATAAATGAAGAGTGGTTAAAATGTGGCCGAATCCGATCCGTGTCCCATCGATGCAATATAAAATAACCTCTATCTAAGCATACATAGGGACAGACATTGGGAAGCGACTTTGTTTTATACTATGTAGTGGACTTTCGTTTGACCCCAATCTCACCTGATGGAAAGTGAGGATGTGGCCAAATCAGTTCCCATGGGATAGAAATAATCTTAAACAACGAGTGTGAACCCACGGGCAGAAACTAGTAGATAATACACAAGTTCTCACAAAACTCTTGAATCTTTTTAAAGATTTATCTACAGCTAATGGAGCTTTAGGACCATCCGAGCTTTATCAGTGATCAGATCATTGAGAAATAGTCATCATTATCATCTACAGATAGATTGTACTGGTGTCGAAAATACGTTCAGCATCATCATCATCAGCCAATAGTAGTCCACTGTTGGACGTACATAGGCCTCCCTAATGAGCGCCATAGCGCCCTGTCTTGAGCTTGCCGCATCCAGCATCTGCCTTTAGCCTTTCGCAATCGTTATCCAACCTGGTCGTGGGCGTCGTACACTACTTTTGCCGAGTCGCAGTCCCCACTCAAGAACAAATACGTTATCAAAGCCTAAGTGAATATTTGCATGATATAAATGAGCTTCTATTAAAATAGAACTGGCTATAAAAAGTGACCGAGATTGTCTTCGGGCAGTTTAATTAAAATTATTTTACGACCGGCCGTTTGATGTCGGAAAGTAATTATGTAGTCTCTTTTTCAATAATGTAGAATCTTATTAGTTTTTATTACTTAGTAAATCAGTATTTATTAGGGTATATTTTATTAGTATTTATTAAACCATAATTTGAGTACCTACATACTGATTCATAAACTTTACCTAATTGAAAATGTAATTTTTATTTATAACAATCTACATAATGACGACGTCTGTGGCGCGGTGGGCGAAGGTCTGAAAAAACAAAATCTCTACATACCTATAATACTGATCAAACAGAAAATAGTACAGTTCGTACAGAACCCACTATCTAGCATCTTGCATTGCAACATAAAATTACAGTTCACATGATCAAGAGCACATTTCCCTAGGGTAGGGGAACCATTAACGCCAACTGTTCACATTCGCCTCACTATCGTTGGTAATATATCGTGCATGCGGTGCCTTGGATGTATGATTAATACGGCTTGTGGTCTCGCGTGTTGAGATTGGTCAGATTTGACAATTGCTTTGGGGTTAATGGGGCATTTGCTGTTTTTGATTTACAGTTTTGGACATTGGATGAAACTTCAGGGAATGTCTTCTGTTGAAATGTTATTGAAGCCTGTTCAACACTTTCTTCGTTTATGTTTGTGAGTCACATGTAGAGGTAGAGGTAGAGCTCGTTTTCGAGCACTTCGCTCAAACTGGGCAGTGAACGGGGTATAATTTAACATTTTCATTGCATATGACGTGTTCGTCAAAGTTCGTCGTCGCAGCGTGCATTGCACCGTTAAGACGCACATTGACTAATACGCATAATGACCAATAAAAAAACATCATGAATACGCAAAATGACCAATCGCAAAATAACCAATACGTGAAATGACCAATGGAAATAACATCATGAATACGCAAAATAACCAATAGCATAATAACCAATACGCCAAATGACCATCCCATTGTGTTCGCTGAGATGGGGCAGGGATAAAGACCATTTTCTTCACAAAATTTATAAATGTCAGATTTAAATTTCGTTTCTTTCGTCACTCTAAAATTTATTTATAAGGTAAGAGCGGTACGTTTTGTTCCTAGAATGGGTAATATTAATAATTTTTGAATTATGCATCAATGGTTATTTTCATGTTACATGTGCATGTGTCCAACAATTTGTAGTTATCTCAACTAATAATATCTTCATAAGCCCGAAGCTCTTATCTTCAAAAAGTATTCTCATTAGTAGGTACCCAGGGAGCCACTTTTAAAAGTTCTATAAATATTTTGCTTCAAAGTTCCCGATAAGATTAGATAGTTTCACGTGTAGGAGTTTTAAAACTTACGTTGGGTGTTGTGAGTCTAGGAACTGAAAAATCGATGGAACTATGGAGAAAGTACAAGATTTAGCCAATTGGTTTTTGGGTTTATCTTTCGTTTGGGCAACCTAGCCCAGGTGGTTGCTTCTCTCTAGATAGGAGTTGAATTTCCCTAAATTACCTAAAAATCAAGGTTATAACTGATAGAGATCACTTTTCAGCAAAAACTCGCAATGTAGCTAAGTATTTTATGTTTGGTTTCCTGTAAATAGTTTTTTATGGCAGATGTGAACTGGTAGAGATCTCTCTTCAGCAGGAAGCTCGTCGGCGCTAACTACTAAGTACCTACTTATTCATTTTTGGTTTGTTGCATTTCTTTGGTTTTAAGGTAAACGATAAAGTATTATCGATATCTCATCACATTACCTACATTGGTTTGCAATTAGTAAGTCAGTGTTTTAGATATAACGTAAGTGCATATAAGAAATCACCCATAATCTAAAAGCTTGTATAGTATTTTTTTTCGTCGAGATTTTAACGTGAAATGTATTTACTTACATCCTTTAAAACGTGTGACTTTACTCGCATTGTGAACGATCATGTGTGTTATCTACCCTCTTGGAAAAAGTGGCGGAGACTCGATAAATCACTGAGCATTAGACATATCGTATGGGCGAAAGGGCTTTCGGCTAAGCTTCTGTACTGCAGTTACTACTAATGAAAGTCGAGAAAAATTACACCCATTTGTTTTGGTTTGTATGAATAAAAGGTTTTTGTCGATCCGTTGTTGGTACTAACAGAAGCTACCTAGTCACTTCAATAGGAAGACTCGATTTATCTAATAATTCAAAAGTAGAGGAAAAACAAGAAGAAGTGAAGGAGTGAAAAAATACTAGCACCTTTTTAGCCTCACCGTTTAAGGTGGGGGCGATACAGACGTACTTCATTCTTCATTTGGAAACTACGTCAACGAATTTAATGAAATTCTGCATACATAATCAGCTAAGAAATAGCTATGTTTGTATCGTTTTAGTATTTCAAAATACATAATGATCATTAAAATGCGAGCGAAAATTCATTTTTAACCATTTTCAAGCGATTTTAGTACTTTCGCTCTCATGATGTTCATTCTCATGGTGATCGAAAAGTACGTTTGTATGCGGGAGCTTAGAGATTCACCCCCACCACAGACTTGGTAGATGATATTAACACCCCCACCATGAGGCTGTGGTATGGGTCAAACTAGCCCCACCTCATATTTTATCTTATTATTATGTTGAACAAAGGAAATTTCAAAAATCCATCGTACAGTTTGTGATACCTACTTTAAGCTTTTTTTTAATGCCTAAACTGTCTAATGGTATTTAGTCGTGGTGGGGCTTTCATTATCCAGGACGTGCGACCCAACCAGGAGACTTCTCATCGACTTGTGCGTGATGGTCGCCCAAAGTATTAATTTGTTTTTGTATGCTGCAATTGCTGCCAGTTAGTATTATTATAACGTTTTTCTTCTTCATTACGGATGTAAGCGGGTTAACTACGAACCTTATTTGTGTTTGAAGAACACCAACGTTTCATCCCTTAATACTTCTTCAGGGTGAGTGCGGTTCTAGGCGCGCGCGTTCCGCGTCTCTCCGAGAAAAAAACGTGAAGTGAAGTTTTTCTTCTTGTCGTAAAACCGTGAAAAGAACGAGAAAAGGCCCCATTTTATCATTATTTATATTTATTTCCAGACCTAAAATATTTTGTCCTGCTATTCAACGTATTGTGACATTTCGTTGCTGAAAAATAGCTGAATAGAGGGCTAAAAAGTGACCATTATACAAAATATTTTCATAATTATTTTAATAAAATGTAATTCTCGTCTAGGATAAAATCTTGGATTATACCAAAAAAACTTGTTTCGCTGAAGAGGCTTCACTTAGCTCCTTTAAAATGAAATCTTTGTTGTAAATTCAAGATATTTTAAAGATTTTCTAGATAAATTTCAAGGCTTTTAGATTTTGTTCATTGTTGAATAATTCTATCATAAAACCTGAAACCATTTTGGTTGAAAGCATTTACTTGTAGGAGTCGTTCTTCACTCACACTGAACATTTTGCACGTCTTTAAATCCATTTCGTATCTGGTACCTACTTAATACTCCTAGTTGACGACCTCTGTGGCGCGGTGGGCGTAGGTCCGCCTGCGACGTAGGAGGTTGGGGTTTCAATTCCCGCCTCGGGACAAATGTTTATACGATCTGCAGATATTTGGTAATAGGGTTCCGTTTTACTTTTTGGGGAAGGAACCCTAAAAAGGAGAGGTTCTTAAATTTTAGATTATTTCCCAGTACTAAGGTATACTTTTTAAGATTCATAAATGTAAAACACACAGACGCAGGTCAAGGTGTGACATGTGTCGTGACTTTGTTTGTTTTCCTCAAAGTTCAGAAGCGGGATCTTTGATTTTAACATTCAAGGCAAGGCTGTGCTTGCTCAAACAAAATATGCAAAATAGGTGCGGGCGGGATGATACGGGTATCTGGTGGGTACCCTGCTAGAGATGGGATAAGGTCAAAATAAGTTGATAGTAAACATTGTTTCTGAAGTCTTTGTTACATATTATGTAAATTCCTTTTAGGAATGCGTATTACATCTTAGACCATATTTTCACTTTCTTACGTGTGAAGGTCGAAGGCTTTTTGACGGCTGTGCTGCATAACACAAGCTCTGCTTAGCTTGGGGCTAGATAATGCTGTGTGAATTGATTGTCCAGCATTATTTATTATGTTATTTTTTTTTTTCAATAAATAAAAGAGATGTTATCTGTTAAAGAAAATGGGAAGTCACTAAACATTACACAACACAGAATTATGATTCAAATCAGTATGTAAAATTAAACGAACAGAGAACTTAGTACTCAAAATTTCAATAGGTATTCCTTCGAAGTTGTATTGTGCGTCATTTTCAAGTGGGTTATTCTTCAGTCTTGCATTTTCAAGCAGTTTCGACATAGGATGCAGTGTAAGTGTGAGGCCACACTGAATGAGCGGTGGCTGGAGCCTAGGCGGGCGCGACAAGCGGGAGCGCGCGGTGGCCACAGTGACGCGCGAGCTCTTGTAGCGGTTCGACGTATATCAGGTGTCGCAAACTATGGACCAAGATTTGCTATTTTTACTAGACAGTCCGATCCTGAGATGGGAGGTGTTCAACACTAGAGATGGTGTGCAGGAAATAAATAAAAACAGAGCAATAACTGGTATTTTTTTTAGCTTTTATGAAGAATTGAGATTATACCCTAAAACATTCTTTGAGTACACTCGAATGCCCGTGTCAACATTTGACTACATACTAAGTAAAATATCACCTAAAATCACCAAATAATATAGTAGTAAAAGATAGTTTTAACAGCCATTTTATGACAAGACGCGCAAACGCCGAGCGTAAAGACCGAACTGGTTTGATATCCCCGCCACCCGCGCATTGGGTCGCTCGCTAACTAGGCCCGTAGTGTGGCCAGAACGCGCGGACAGGAGCGTTTGAAAATTACGCGCGCTGTCTCGCTCATGCCCGTCGCACTAGGCTTCCGCCTTAGTCACTACACTATGGACACAAAGGCGCGTTTCATATGTTTGATACTTCGCGCCCGTCGTCGCAACCGCGCTAGGCTCGCAGTGTGGCCTCACACTAAGGATAGACGTCGGAGGCGAATGAAATGAAACGACAGCAATCCAGATGATGACTACTCTTTATTAGGGAACGTTATTACTTATACCACAGATTACTTATTATAATGACTAGTGCATACATAATAACTACTACTTAGTACATCTCAGGACGAAAAAGTTCTGATATGTATTCGAAAAGATTTAAAAAAACTAGTTTGAATTTCGAAGCAGATATCCGAAAGATTGCCAAAAACTTTAGAACATCTCTATACGTGAAAGCACCTCCTGGTCTTCCACTAATTATGAAGGAGCACGGCCCGCGGCCACCGTGTCGCCCTACATTCCGGATGGCTAATAAAAATGCAAAAGATGTGGCAAATTATCAATTAAAATTAGCTTCATGGAATTGCTAAAACAATTGCGGTTTTTTTTCGGGAGGTAACAATGGGAGCGAATTTTAAAACTTGGTAATTTGATTGTGTTGTTGGGTTTTTGTAACTCGATTTGTGATGGTTTCACAAAGAGGAAAAGAGGTCGGTGAAATTTAAAGTCTGATTTTCGAGGTCTGTGGCCACAGTCAAAACCTGACGTGACACATTTGGTGGATTAACATTTGGAAATGTCTCTTCGTGCGTATTTGTTTCCTTTAGGCTGGAGTAATTTTTTTATTTGTTGGTCGCGAAAAATGAGTCGTTACATACAAAAGTTCACATGGTGAGTTGTCATTTTAATTGCAAGAACATAAAATATTTTAAGCGATTCGCATATCTAAAAATTTTCCATCATTATTATCTAAACGGGCTTTATGTCAATAAGCCTTCCTCTGGAAACAAAAAAACATGATAAACAATTTTATTGGTCAATGATCAGTTTACAAGTCAGGAAGTCAAGAAGTCACGAAGTATAAGCTGACAGATACCTGGGCTATAGGTAAATATTGATAAGTATCTACATCACGTGACGCAAGAGTTTGGAGGCCTATACCCAACAGTAGGTGCAGTCAGCTGGGTGATGATGCTGATATATACCTATCAGTAAAGCTGCTGTCTCATTGCCACGCACGCTGTGCACGGCCAAGTCTCCGAGGGTCCGTTTGTTTGACAATCTCATATTTGGGTGTAGCATGTGCAACCAACACACATACTACACCCAAATACGAGATTATCAAACTTTAACAGTGGACGTTATCACCTACATTTTCTTCAAAGCGAAGCTACACACGTACGTAGCCTCTCCGTGAGTTGTGGTGGGAAAGCGGCTTTAGTATGATTTCTCAGATATAAAATGCTGAAACATCAATTTAGAAATTCACATTGCTTAATTACAAACGTAGTGTAGGACGCCCTCCGACCAGGTGGGATGACGATTTGCGAAAGACTGCTGGCAGATGCTGGATGCGGCAAGCTGGAGACAGGGCGCTATGGCACTCGTTAGGGGAGGCCTATGTCCAGCTGTGGACTGATATAGGCTGATGATGATGATGATGATGATTATTGCGTAATTATATTTTCCAACTTGACAGACACACTCAAAATAGTGTAGTGTAGATGTAAAGTGCCACCGGAAATCTTACTTCAAACAAAAAAATATCTCCATTTACATTATTCAAATGCTAGTTTGTTATCACGCCCCTGTATTAACTTTACCCCTTATCTAAGTTTACAATTTAACACCTAAATATCATTTTTCTACCGGATGAAGCCATGATTTATTGTTTGAAAGACGAGCTCCTCAAATGTTTTATCTCCCCTAAACTCGATTTATTTACCACCAGAAGTGGGAGCAGGGACTTTCGATCGGTGCTTCAATAGATGCATTCACACAATCGTCCGATTTTATGAATTGTCGTTTCTGCCTATCGGCTGGGTAGTATAGTAACCATGTTATATTAAAGTACATGCAAATAAGGTTTAATGTGTAGGTACTTGCAATTATTTTACAAATACGCGTAAATATATAACTAGTATGTAAAACAATCCACGATTTTAAAAATAAGTAATAAGTAAAAATAAGAATTTTAATATTATAGGCTATTTGACTACATTAAAAATAAGTTCCAAATTGTTTTCATCCCAGTCAGTGACAACGTAACAAAGCATGGTGTCAGGTGATTTTTATTAAAAATATGCCTTTTTCAGGTAAAAAAACGGGATTAAAATTACACATTTTTTGATATATCACGTGACCGAAAACGCTAAACGTATTTATTTGGATCGAAAGTCACGTCACACTTTTACAGATTACAGTGTCAATGAGTTCTTCTTGTTAGGTGTGGTATGGCGGGGTGACGTCATAGCTTGGAAAACGGGAGCCATGGCAGAGATTATCGTTTTGGCGCGGCATTATTTAATTCAACCTTTAAAATTAGTTTTTATAACTAATACGACTGGCCTTGAAGAAATATTAATTACAATTTGCATTATTTTTATCAGACAATACGTTAGAATTATTTTCCAGTAGTAGTCAAGTAGCCTATTGATATTTTGTGGACAAAAAGCGCTAAAGCAGGACTAAATCATTACCCAATTTTATGCTCACGGCACCCAAGAAATGTTTGAATTATTTCAATAAATCAGAAACGTGTATCGAATTACAAAAAGTGATCCCCTTCTTACGGCACCTTTGTCGTAGGGCTCGAAGAATGCTTAATCTGCTTAGCTCATTTCGGGCCACGTGTTTCCGAATCGAATGCCTGCTAGAAATCTGTTAGGATTAATTCTTATAACTGGATTATGCACAGCTTCTGTGTTAATTAATAAAATGGGAGAATGTTCAGTGAGTTTTGGTCTGCTTCTTTGATGTTCGACAAAAACTCTTAAAAGTTTTCAAAACAAAATCATTTCTGTAGACAGTCATCTTTGTTAAAATTTCCGGAAATGATGTCATAAGAATCATTAGCATAATTTATTTAAATGTTACACGATGTTACAATGATCTTAAGTAATAAAATTATCATAACCATCTTCATCATCAGCCTGTATTAGTCCACTGCTGGACATAGGCCTCCCCTGATGAGTGCCATAGCGCCCTGTCTTCAGCTTGCCGCATCCAGCATCTGCCAGCAGCCTTTCGCAAATCGTCATCCCACCTCGTCGGAGGGCGTCCTACCCTACGTTTGCCGAGTTGCGAATAAAATTATAGCATCTACCAAACATGTAACCCGTTGGGACGCTGCAAAATAGTTTAAAACTAGTTAAATATAATTCATAAAATTAGCAATTGTCATCAAAAACAATATATTATATAATTATATTATTACCTAACTTATCTTGCGTGGAACAATAAATGATTTTGATTCTCGAAGAACAAATCTGAAACAAAGGTTTTATTTAATAACAGTTGTGCTACCTCTAGATTGTTTGCAACAGTTTGCAGTTAGCTCAATTGTTTCAATTGTAAATACTAGTTTTAATTTAATTCTATTATTTGATTGTTTTTTCTTTGTTATTAAAGCTTTTTAATAACAACATGTTTTAGAAAAAGCATGTACAACAACTACCAACACAGTAAATTAACTAGAACATTGCACCGGTACGCTAATAAACCTCTAGTGCAAACGGAATATTTCTCCTGAGACTTGCGTCGCAGACAGATATGATTTGCGTTAGGCTGAATGTGATTTGTCTCTGTGATAAGGCTGAGTAAGATGTCGTAGACACTAGTGTGAATATTTGTCATCCGGCGCTGAGTTTATGAGCTGTTGGTAACACTAGGATTTTTTGTTGTAGAACTCTCTATTATAATTTATAAACTAAATATTAAGCATAAGAATATTTGGTACTGATTTTCAGAAGTAAGAGTTTATAGCTGAGGTGCTCGTACAACTACGTCTACAGATGTGATTTGCGTTATGCTATATGTGATTTCTCTCTGTGATAAGTTTGTGTAACTAATGGACTCTCGTATGTCTGAATAAAGAAACTTTTTATTTTATTTTTATTTATAAGGCTGAGTAAGATGTCGTAGACACAGTGTTAATACATATTTGTCATCCGGCGCTGAGTTAATGAGCTGTTGGTAACCCTAGCTGGTTTTAGAACTATGTATTATTTGAGATGACCATTGTGAATTGCTAGGAAACACATACTTATAGTTAATAAGTGCGTAACATAATTTTAAATCGAACGCAATCATTTTTTGATTACAAAGAAATGTTTAGAAAAACACAACATAGTTATGTATTAGTCCCTGAAAACTTTTAAACGGGAATGTTTTAATAATAAGTAAAGTTTTTTAGCAGAAGTGGTTAGCACAGGTCCGTGGTGGATGGCACAAATTTCGGGAGGTCTATCTATATCCAGCAGCTGGACTATCATCATCCGATGATAAAATGTTTATCATAGTCAAATGAAAATTAATGTAAGCGTAGAAGTAGGTATTACGAGTACATGATAACACAGCTGGCAAAACTGTTAAAATTTTGCAGTTCTGCAAGTCATATTGCCATTTCAACTATTGTCAGTTATATTAATGTAAACGAACAATGTAGCGAACAATAAACAAGAGAACTAAGCAAATCTTTGGGCCTGCGTATTCAAACGTCATTTCAATATTCTAAGGATCGTCAAAAACAAAATTTTAATCCCTATTGTTGCCAAAAATTCAAATCTCGAACTCGAAAATTCTTCATAGCGCTCGGGCATTCTAAAAAGGTTGTATTTTGGGAGCAAACACGAATGGGAGCAACCCTATTGTCATCGAAAATTCCAAATTCGAACTGAAAAAAATCTTTCTTTGCGGCCAACTCAGCATAAAGGTTGCATCGTGTGCATCGTGATTGTAATGAATACCTGTCAGACGCGCGTGTGGGCGATCCGGCGAGCCTGCTCTAAGTCGAACGCAAACATTTACCCTTCGCTCAACAGTAATTGTTTAAAATTGAACCTAACTGTGTGGGCCTTGCCTGTTGCAGTCCAGCGCTTCAAACCTTTCTTTGTTCACGATAAGTGAATCCGTGAATAGCGCAATTTGCGAAACTATCGATGTACCATGCGATTACCAATTAAATCTTCCACCTCAATAAATAGAGATATGGACAAGTTAATGGAATTAATTGGACGTTCGATTTAAATTAAATGATCAGTTCGCTAATTTTATACTGGAATTTTGTATAAAATAATGGGTTTTGGCTACCTAATGCGATAGTAAATTAGGGTGTTTCGACGGCGGTGAACGCTGACGCGAGTGCTCGCTGATTTATGTCGCGCTATTATCAGGATTAAAACGCTGTTGCTAATCCTGAACTATAAGGGTGCATTTCAGTATCAGGCAAGTTACTGCGGGATTTGCCGACACGACACTGTCACAATTCAAGCCTATTGGAAACTCAGTGGTGTGCGATACCACACACTCTCAAAAAAACCTTCTAAACGTTTTTAGCTAGGAAGGTTATTTGTAAATACCCTAAGGTATTTTGATGTCTTGCTGGTAAACAAATCCGGATGTTAGCATCCGGATGTAGTAACGATGACTTTCATAACGAACAATTGTTTTTACAGTTCTCGTATGAGTACATTTTATGGATTTTGATATTCAATTCGTTTCTAGGTTGGCGAACTTGTAATTTTGTAATATAAAAATCTAGTTGTTTGTGGATGCAGCCTAACATTGACCTGCTGAAGTATTAAAGGTGCCTGTTCTTAGGAATAATTAGCTTTCTACAGATTAAGCTTGTTACAGAAGTTTCCAGTTGAAATTAAGATTTAAACTAAAACTTTTACTTGGCGGGGAAATCTATAGGATTATTTAAGTACAAAAACTCTTATATTAAAGAAGTTCCTTTAGGAAAGTATTGAACAGAGTTCTGAGTTGGAATTGATAGATTGAAATAGCGTTGAGAAAAACTTATTTTTTAGAAATAAAAATAATGAAAGTTTATTGCATATTGGTAGCTAATTTTACAAAAAAACATTTGATGGGCTTTATAAAAACTCATTCAGGGAGGTTTACGTCCAGCAGTGGACTAATATAGGCCGATGATGATAAAAACTCTTTAAAAATAGTTTTTTTTTGTCCTTGTTCCGTTTCTGTCTGAATCTACAGTACCTTATTTTTCAGTTCCGCAACGAGTTTCAACATTTTATGATACCAAGATGGATACTTCAGACTTCATAACTATTACAGAATACGGGACAACTATCTGAATTTGATTGACCTCATCAAAAGAAAGATGCTCAATGGTCGAGGACATCATTGTTTTACTAGCCGAATTTTGGCCACGACGGCCATTGAAACAGTCTGTTTTCCTTGACTATCTTGCATGTGGGACAGTTTCTGTCACATCTGACAGTAAGTGTCACATCTGACAATAAGTGTCACAGTATTTTCCTACGTATTTTATACGGCCTGTTTGTCTGTTATTTCTTTTCCCTATCAATCAATGGTGCAAACATAACTAACCAGTTACGTCTGCACCATTGATGGTGCAAACATAACTAACCAGTTACGCCTGCACCATTAATGGAGCAAATTATGGTGCAAACGTAACCGCGGGTTCTCCACTGAGACTGGCTAGTCTCAGTCGTACTGTTTACTTTTTGTCTTCTTTAGTTTATGCACACGTGGCTACGTGTGCATAAAATGAAGAAGTCAAAATGTTAACAGTACAAAAAGCTGGCTACGTCAACATTTTTCCTCATATCCGACCAATCGATTCCATCAAACTAGCTAAATGACAAACAATGTGAACTAAAAATAAAGCCTTTCAGCTTTATAAATGGGAAATAGAATGACATGATCGGGGGATGAAAAGACCTACGGTATACTTGTATAAACAATACTAAGTATACAAAAGAGTGTGTATACAATGCCGTGGACTCGGTGAACCGGCGCGTACACAAAAGAAGTATTGTTCTTGATTCGTCGAATGTGACCAATGGAGGTATACGTGAACTTTATAAAACATCAAACTGAAAATAAAATAGTTAAAAACAATATTGGAATGTCAGTAGAGAAGGTAGGTAATATATTTATTAAAGTTCAATGCAGTTTCAATGTCTCTTATCCCATAGGCAAACATACATGTAATGACGTTAAATTAGTGACATATAATTGATGACCTCTGTGGCGCGGTGGGCGAAGGCCTGCCACCCAGGAGGTCGCGGGTTCGATTCCCGCCTCGGAACTAATGTGTGTACGATCTGCAGACATTTGTTCAGGGTGTTCTGGTCGTTTTCAATGTATAATAAAAAAATATCTATCTATGAAATGTATAGTATTTTGTATATCAGTTATCTAGTACCCATAACACAAGCTCTGCTTAGCTTGGGGCTAGATAATGCTGTGTGAATTGTCCAGCATTATTTATTATTTATTAATGCACTTAGATAGTTGCAAATAGATACCCAAGGAATGACAAAAATAAAACGCCAGACAAACAAATCTAATCACAAATCATGTGAGTTAAGATAGCTGTAACATTAATAACACTAGAAACCTATATGCGAATCATTCCATATTGCCACAAAGAGAAGACAATTCCTAAGCAACCGTGAAAGAATAAATCACACAAATACTAATTATTGTTGCGGCAAGTCCAAGTCAATTTCGCTCATCTCCAGAGGATATTTATGGTCCATTTTATACAACAAAAGGATTAGCATCTACACTTTGCAACGCGACGCAATAACTTCACTTTCTAATGGCGCGTTCATCTCTATTATGACATTTACATTTTCCACTGTAGTTTCAAATAAAACCCAGCAAATTGCGAAGGTACAATTTCGTTAAGCTTATTAAATAACCTACGCTGTATTTACCTCGGTCGGTAATTTGGCCGAGCAAATACAAGGGCGGTGACCCTACGGTCACAATTTGCTCGGCAATGGGTCTCGGCCTTGCTTGAACTTCGGTAACAATGTTACACCGTCCCTACCGTCCCTCGAGGCGCTGAATATCCCCACATCTGTCCGCTGACTCCATATAAAACTCTAGCGTAGTTTACAATCCGCAATTTCATTTATAGGTATTGCACAATAAATCAGGATGAGCAGGACTTTCATTTAGTCTCTTTGTTCTACAGTTGAGCTCGCTGGTAAGGGATCGCAGCCGATTTCAATTGAAAAACTGCAGCCTCATTTTCTTCTCAGCTTTTGTTTCATCTGTCTTTATTTCAATGGGGCTTCCCGTTTTAATATCGAACGTAATTGTTTTCTCTCTGGCGATATCTGTATTCACGCAACAAAGGGTGCGTGCTTGCAGTGGCCGGGTATTTCTACTTATTCCTGCAGGTGGCGTTTCTCAACGAAAATGTTTTTCTATCGTGTAGCCCCCGAGCGGGCTTGCCTCCCCCGAGGACGCAGCAAGTCGTCTTAATCGACTTAGAGACGTACCGGGGACTGCATCCCCTTGAGGCTAACGTGTCCCCGTTTTACCCTACGCTGTCTCGACATTAGCTTCTTTTGTGGAAGTATTTTTCATAGTTTATTTCAAATCTGGTGCTTATGACAGCGATAACAATGTTTAACGTGTAAACATGTAAAGCCCACAACCCACGGAGATGTAATATATATAAATATAGTAAGCTTTATATTACGGTAGGTATAGCAAAGTTACCACAGACGGTGGCTATGCTATAATATATATTTTTGCTCTGCGGCCGTCATGTCTTACTATCCCAAAATATATCTTGCGTATGCCTGTCGACATATTTTGGTGACGTAATAAAAATATACGTTATAGCTGCGTCTATGGTCACTCGCCGATCACTATAGAAAATATACTGTAAATAGAAAATACCTTGCTATGATTTACATTGATGTAATATATTATAGCTCCGTCTGCTGTGGACATATAACTTTGCTGCAATACGAAGGTAATAACAGTTTTAGGATTCGTAAACAATATGCTAACGATCCAAAGTCGTAAACAGAAGCAAACTAGGTGTAACACGGTGGATCACGTTGGCTAGGTAACCTGGATTTCGAATAACGCTTTACGACATTCATTTCGTACGTGACAGTTAGGTATTTACTTGAATAACAAAAGAAAGTATTTCTACGTATTCGCCGTGAATTTTGTTCACCTCATCCCGAAAAAATATTCCAAAATCCTCCACCTAAAGTTGTATAAGCAGATACATGTCTCGAATACTGCAAGTAGTTCACTTTACATTTAGGCCCGTATTATGAAAGTTTGCTCAGTCATCTATGCTTGAGTAAGATTATCTATGACATAAACGGCACTCAAGTATAAATCTATGTATACTGAGCAAGATTTCATTATACGGGCCTTTACCCACTAATATTATAGATATGAAAGGTTGGATGGATGTTTGTTACTCAATCACGCCAGAACGGCTGACCGGATCTGGATGAAATTTGGCACAGAGATAGATTATAGTCTGGAATAGCACATAAGCTACTTTTTATCCCAGAATTTTTACGGAAACGGGAACTACGCGGGTGAAACCGCAAGTCGCTGCTAGTAGTTTCTATGCGAAGATCAGACAGTCACACAACGATTTTATCTTTATAGATTAAAGGATATCTCCCTTGTGTACCAACAAATAAATGTGAATTTCATGTAACCATTATAGCAAATCAGCACGTGCCTCTGACATAAATATTCTCATTATTGCGTAGTCGAATGCCTTAGTAGCGTTCGATACGTTTTTTCTACGATCTCCCGTTGTGCATTTAGATGTAGGGGTAGGGCGTAACATATCGATGCAAAGCAAGCGAGGGTGACTCGCTCACAGCCTACTGTTTGCCATTATTTGCTATAATGTGGGTGAAATTTAGCTCGTTTCGTTCAGCGTGCCATAATTGTCTACGTTCTTTTATTGTGAACGGTTTTATTGATGTCGCCGTGGGGTCCGCATCTAAATCCGGGATTATTTGGCTAACAAATTATATCGAATCTGTTAAGAATAGGACGCGCTAGTCAATAAATCAACGCGGATTTATTGATGAAAGCTGACGTTTATGAATTGTGATGAAATCATGTCCTCACCCTTAGCATTTGGTGGGTTATGAAAGGAAAAATGCTAATACGTTAATATTAGCTGTTCGTAGCGTGACTAACCTTTTTGACACCGCAGATGCTCGTCTGATGGTTGAACCAGCTGTGGTGTGCAGACCACAGCTATTATTAACCAACTTATACGAATAATAATATTAATAATTATTGCAGCGCACCAGTATTGCCATAAAGCGGGGCAATGTTGCCAGCGTCTTGGGGACGCTTCCGACTGGTATTCATATGGATCAGTTGACCTACCTGTAGATGGTTTGTAACAGTTTGCAGTCAGCTCAATTGTTTCAATTGTAAATACTTGTTCTAATATTTTTCTATTATTTGATTGTTATATTTTACATAGGTACCTAATGTTTCATGGTAAATTTATTTTTTAGCGAACTACTCAAATTTCTTGGAACGCGGTGGAACTCAAATATTCAATTATTATTACTAACAAAGAAAATTACAATCAAATAATAGAATTAAATTAAAACTAGTACTTACAATTGAAACAATTGAGCTAACTGCAGACTGTCTGACTGACTTTTTATTACTTAAAAATTCTTGGAGCGCAGTGGAATCAAAGTATGAACTTTAAAATCTTGAGATCAATGGGTTTTGGAGCGCAGTGGAACTACTCATATTGAATAACTTTATCTTCATTATTCTGCATTTAAAAAAAAAAAAAAATTTTACATTAATCCTCTTTCATGAGTAGTATACGTCCAAATGTGACCTGTTTTTATGCCTGTAAGAATGTCAGCGCTCTTGCAACATGTCTACTTTTGGCAACGGGGTACAATTTATTATTTTTACGAGGGCGAAATAAATAATAATATCATGAATCACTTAGTGGATTACTTACGTTTCTGGCACAAACAAGATAGAGAAAAACACAGCATAGATGGAGTATCAAGACAACAACATTTTCAGGAACACGCCTACATACGTTGCTTCTTATCCAGTGCGTAGTACCTATTTATTTATCTACAGGTAATATTCGAGGCTGATTCAATTAATCATAGATCAGTTGAGCTTCCTGTAGATTGTTTACAACAGTCTGCGTTTAGCTCAATTGTTTCAATTGTAAATACTAGTTTTAATTTAATTATATTATTGGATTGTAATTTTCTTTGATGAACAACACGCACTGTAATCTGTGATACGTGTGACGTCACCAGCGATGCAACCAAACGCAGAGCGTTTTCGGTCACGTGATTATATAAATAAAAATGTGTTATTTTATTCCCGTTTTTTACCTAAAATATGCATTATTTTTATGAAAAATCACCTGATTACGCTTCGTTATGTTGCCACTGGTTAGGAT
Organism: Eupithecia exiguata; assembly: GCA_947086465.1. Taxonomy (NCBI): domain Eukaryota; kingdom Metazoa; phylum Arthropoda; class Insecta; order Lepidoptera; family Geometridae; genus Eupithecia; species Eupithecia exiguata. The sequence goes on from OX352240.1 coordinate 3,386,111, forward strand.
GAAAAAAAATTGCAACTTATTTTCAATGTAGTCAAAATAGCCTATTCTAACGAGGCCGCGAGGGTGCGATATACGCCCGAAAGCTACACAATGATTAATTAGACCACGCGATAACAAATATGTCGCTTTCCTCCGTATTCCTGTTCCGACTGTGCTAGCAAATGGTTTCGGAAACATATGTGGAAATGGATATTATTTCTTTGTACCTACTCTAGTCAGCAATTTCTTTTTCATACCGTACTTATACACTAGGTAAACTCGATGTAGATTGTTTGTTAACAAATCACGACACAAATAACTAAAGCTCCTAGCTTGGCGTTAAGTTTCAGATATAATTGTTAGCAATATTTGTTGAAGGAAGGATCTTAAATCGACAAGTTGATGATTACAACGGTAACAGAGTGAATTCGTATAATTTTAATTATGTAGGTAAAATATGGGCGGTTTATGTATATTTACTAACTAGCGACCCACCCCGGCTTGTAGCCCCCGGTGTACTGTGCGGTGTGCAGCGGTTGAAACCAACTTCACAGCGCTCAATTTGTTTTGCGAACACTCTACCATGTTGCTTTTCAAAAGCTTCGGGAAGGTCTGTGTCTATTTATCGGATTGAGTAAAACCGGCTGCTAATAATAGTGATGATGAAATAGGTTACCAATTCAAGAAGTTTTACTTTAAAAAAATCCAAAATATTCTCCAGACGTGTAGGTCACTATTAGCACGGCTCTTTTGAAGACTGCTCGGTAACACAACAAAAACCAGCCAAGTGCGAGTCAGACTCGCGTATGAAGGGTTCCGTAGCATTATCTATAAAAACTGCAATAATATCACGTTTGTTGTATGGGAGCCCCCTTTAGTTATTATTTTATTCTGTTTTTTAGTATAGTTGTTATAGCGGCAACAGAAATAGGTACATCATCTGTGAAAATTTCAACTGTCTAACTATCACGGTTCATGAGATACAGCCTGGTGACAGACGGACAGACGGACAGCGAAGTCTTAGTAATAGGGTCCCGTTTTTACCCTTTGGGTACGGAACCCTAAAAGTAACTTAGTTTTTTGTAGATGAGTCATTTATCTGGCTATTAATCTGATTATCATCAGCCAACTGACCATAAACGGGTACAATATTAATAGATAAACCTCAAATCTGTGCAAATTGGATTATTTGGTGATAGGTCAGTGCAATCAGTGATGACATTGGGTCACAAAATCCCGGAAATTACACAAGAATGGGACTAAAGCGGAAATAGGACCGGGGATTGTGGTTTAATATGTTGCGTTTTATGTCTCATACAGGATGGGTATTAATCAGATATGGTCCGAAATACCTTTTATGGATTTGATGCCTACTTTGACATTTCTAAGACTAAAGTGTAACCCTCTTAGGAATATGGTTTTCATTATATTTTTTAAAACTGTCTCAATTAGGTTCTATAGTTAGTGCTAATGAAACACTAAAAAATATTTTTTTTTGTTAATCGATAAGTCGTGCCGTAATACATATAAAATACTTATAAAATTTGCATTTTCATTGTGCGCGCGTTACTTGAAGAAAATGCTGGATGCAGGACGCCATAATGCGCAATGGACATGACGTCTGTTGGATGTGAGACCTGAAAAAAATGCGCTGATGTTGCTGATGACCGATGCTACTTTTTAGTTTGCCTACACAGCCGTATGACATAACGACATTGCGCCTTCTATTTCATGGTGCTTAAGAAGTGATTAAAAACTGAATTTTAAAATTTATTTTGTTATAAACTAAAACGAACATTTTCCGTTTGCTTTTTGCGTAAGCTATAATAGTTAATGATTAGATTTTTTCTCATTTAGAGTAAAATAGCCTATTTTATTTATTTCTGCTTAGTTTTACAAATCTATCCTTTAGTGCAAGATGATGATGCGTGGATATTATTTATGTATATGAAAATCAACTTCCCGGCTAAGGATAGGTAGTTGGGTAGTCTATCTGTCAGTAAACCGGTATGGAATAAATTCGGTACAACCAGCCAAATATTCATGTAGGCACTAATATAGGTACCGATTATGATTTTATGAAGTACGTGTCAAAAAAGTCAAAAAGTGAAAAGTCAATAACTTTATTTCTTTAGGCTTACAAAAAAGCACTTAGTCAAGTAAAATTTTATACATAAACAACAACTATGTGTTATGAACCGTACTAAAATTATTGAATCAATAGATAAACCACAAAGGAAATGAATTACAAATTCAAACGCAAGATGCAAATAACAGAATTGACCATGTCGGTCCCCAAGCCAATGCACTGGAACACTTTTTATTGCAATTGCGTGCGTGGAACACCAAACTATAAAGTCGAGAGACAAGCTTTACGGTTTTGAACCCGGCACGGAATAACGACTGGACATTATTCTAGAACTTTATAAATGCGTCATAAACAATAACAATCTCTCGTCACGGCACTGATTTTCGAAATTAATCATGGAGGGATCTGTGAGTACTTATATACAAACAATTGTAAATTGAAGGTACGGGAAGATGTAAGTATGGGACAATCATATAATGCTACACTACACTGAAGGGACGCCTAAAAAGGTATTTTTTTTAAACTGATAAACACAAGCATTTTTCATCATACTATTTCATATCATAAAATACCAGTGGCAATGGATATGGCAAACTGAACGGACAACGGCGTTTAATATAGGCTAGTACGGTATTAATATCTGTGAAAGAGAAACAGTCAAAAAAAATTACCCTTATTATGAACCTGGTAGGAAATTACATGTACCCTTTTTAGTAAAAAAAATTGTCTAGCTCGTTTTTCCTTCTTTTCAATGTATTGTGTTTAATTTAAAATTTTGAATGCCATCATTATTGGTAGATCATAATGAACTTAAATCTAAATTAAGACCTTATTTTATATGCATGTATGTTTCTTGCAAATAAATATATGACTATGACTGTGATATAGGTAACGCCTTTGTCCACAGTAGACTAGCATAAGCTTATGATGAGGATGATACATATTATTGGGTAGATGGTATCTACGATGAATAAGGCAAACGTAGTGTAAAACGTCCTATGGCCAGGTGAAATGAAAAGACCATCTGCAAAAGACTGCTGGAAAATGCTAGGAAATGGCGGTATGCTGAAAAAGTGAGCTATTAAGCACGAAGCTCATGCCAATATGCTGCTTATGAGTAACAGGGACCAATGATGAAGCAAAATTCGTCGACCAAGCCATAGGCAAAAGCAAGCTGTACAATAAAGCCGCCCAGTAAATCTAGAGGATGATCCCATTTCATACTGGCGTACTTCATAATGTTTTAGACGGACCATTACACAGCGAAATTACTACTCGGAGTAGCGATATGTCAACCCGCTTTATAATGCAAACACCGCGTAAAGTCTAGCTGTGACAAAATACGAAACTAGAATCGGGGGACTTGATTTAGATTAGAACTGATTTATTTGAGTGATGTTCTGTTAATTCATGGTATTTGAAGAATTATATTTGTATTTTTGGTTAAGCATTGTGGGTAACTACTTTTATAATTATAACATATGTTTCATGCAATAAATAAATGAATTGAATTGAATACCCACATTCTAACAATACGTATACATAATACGGAATTAGAATCGGGGGACTTGATTTATATTAGAACTGAATTTATTTGAGTGATGTTCTGTTAATTCATGTAACATGAAGAATTATATTCAGCTTTTTGGTTATATATTGTAGGTTCACATTCTACCAATACGTTTCTATATTTAAACAGACTTTAGGAGGAGGTTAGATGCGATATGTCAACCCTATATAATGCAAACACCACGTAAAGTCTAGCTGTGAAAAAATACGAAATTAGAATCGGGGGACTTAATTTGGATTAGAACTGAATTTATTTGAGTGATGTTCTGTTAATTCATATATGAAATATGAATTATTATATTATTTGTGTTTTGGGTTATTCATTGTAGGTACCCACATTCTTACAATACGTATTCTTTCTCTTCATTTCATCAAAACTAAACTGAAACGAAATCATAGAACACAATAAGTCTATTTTCGTTAACAATTTTATAACCCTTTCACGTTCTCTCTTTATAGATTATGACTGACTCTGGCATCTGTGGAGGATTTATTTCAATTTCCTTTACAGTTTTAACATCCGCTACTTTTTACGGTGAAACAACTTTTTTATTTTTATTTTATGCCATTAAAAATAGATCTTAAATAACTAAGAGCTCTTCAAATTAATAGTATCTAAGATTGACGACCTCTTTGGCGCGGTGGGTGAAGGTCCGCCTGCGACGCAGGAGATAGCGGGTTCGATTCCCGCCTCGGAATAAATGTTTGTACGATCTGCAGATATTTGTTCTGGTTGTTTTCTATGTATAATAAAAAATATCTATCTAAATATTTATTGTATTACATTATATTATGTATATCAGTTATCTAGTACTCAACACAAGCTCTGCTTAGCTTGGGGCTAGATAGTTCTGTGGGAATTGTCCAGCATTATTTATTTATGAATTCATTGATATGTTATATATTGATATTCATTGATTGTAAATAAGATAAGCTTCTAACAGAAAGTACGCACAAATAATCCAAATTAACATTATAAATTCAAAAGTTACTCTGTCTGTCCGTCTGTTACCTTTGCACGCCTAAACAGCTGAACGCATCTTAATGAAATTTGGCAGGGATGTAGACAGGATCCTTGACACGGACATAGGCTACTTGAAAAGTGTAGGTGAAGCGGCGGGATGGAGCTAGTTTAATGTAAAAAAAAAACATTTAATGTTTAAAACATTTAAAGGAAGGCATTCAGCAAATCATTTCATTTCGGGAAAACATGGTTTTGGAATCGGCGTTTATTTTTTTGCACAAATATATTATGACCCACTGGTAAAGTGGTGGTTCATGGTGATTATTAGTAAAAAGAAAAAACTAGCCTGAACCTGTCCGTAGGGAGTACAGTCACCAGTCTGTTTTTGTCTCTAAAACTTATGATCTGCCGAACAACACTGACAAAACGCCCTCTGTCCCCAAATGTGCACCACCCGTCAACAGATCCGAACCATTCAAACATGTGGCACCAATTAAAGTTCTTTTACCAAGGGTATAATAAAGATAAGACTTGAATAATGATCTGTGGATAACATTTTACGAATGAGTTCCACTTGAACAAGTGACAACGTTATGAATAAATTCCGAGAGGTTAAGACGCATAATGACCAATATAATATTGAAAAAATAACGCAAAAGGATCAAAACGCGTAATGAGCATAAGCAAAATAGCCCATACGCGAATTGACCTATCTCTAATTTGCATATTGACTAATCTTCTTATTACGCATATTGACCAATATGTGTTGGAAAAATAACAAATAAAGACCAATACGTAAAAGCTGAAGACAGGGCGCTATGGCGCTCAATAGGGGAGGCCTATGTCCAGCAGTGGACTGATATAGGCTGATGATGACCAATACGCGTATGACCAATGAGCAAAATGACCCATACGCGAATTTTAAGTTGTTGAAGTTTTCAATCAGCCCGTCATGACCGCGAGGTTCCTTTTGTGCAACTCAATTGCGCAACTCAGTTGAGCTAATTGCGCAACGGGACCCTTTCTTATTAAACTTGAGTCATTTTAAATAGGTATCAATACTAGGTATTAAGGAGAATTCCTTGATACAGAGCATAGACAGCCCGACAGCTATTAGAAAAGCAAAAGCGGAGACAATGAATCCGTCACTTACTCCTGAATACTCAAACGCATCTCAGCAAGTCGTCGTTTTTTGACAGTTATCAATAAAAATCTGTCAAAAATTTGTCGCTTGAGACGTGCTTTTAACTGGGTTGCGTTTGAGTATACGGGTAAGTAAGTATTTCTTTGAAAAAAGTATTGGACAATTTGCATAAAAACAATTTAATTGATTAATTTGTTGTTTTTCATGGTTTTAGATAGTGGTTGTTAATGTTTGCTTGTAAATATCCTGAATTCAGACATTAAAAAGCTGTTCAAGAGTGTGCTGCTGTAGGTGTAGGTGTCTCGCTTCGGGAATCGAACCCGAAACCTTCTGTATTGCAGGCAGAAGTAGGTAATACTAAAACGAACTCGCTGAGGATTAGTAAAGAAATTATTACGAAAAACATGAAGTAGGTACCTAACAGGCATGTATGTATACCCCGAGCAGCTCGGTACGTTCGTACCCACCGTTCGGTTAAAAGTACTTGGTAAAAGTCCAAAAGTTCACCAGTGAAGTTCGAAAATAAATGAAAGGGTTTTTGTTATTTCACTCGTTGATTTTTAGAAAATACACGAGCGACCGCTCCACCATTTCACCTCGTATTTTGAAATAAGAATAAAATATTTTCGTATTGCGAAATCGAAATCGATATATTGCAAATATAATAAATTGTCTGACATTCTGTATGCTACCCATGTTTCAGATAAAGCATTCCCTGGATACCACTCAATCCATCTCACAAAATTGATGTCATTATTCATAATTATCCGCTCACCGTAGCATGTCACTGTAATTCTTTTAAATTACATGTAAGAACGTAGGAAATCGCTATAGCCATTTTGCATAAGCAAGTAACTCGACGTCTTCAATTAAAATTGTAATTAATTGCTGTGCTCAGTACACTGACAGTTTCAACGTGGGCATCATTCACTTTTATATTTATGCGAATCCTTTTGACGTGAGGAACGATGCGCATCTTCTTGTAATGTGTGTTTACTTCCTTGAGGTAAGAACCCACTACTGCGGACGACTCGCTTTACCGTAGGCCACGCATAGGCTACGGTAGAGTAAAAAAAATTATACCGCATCGTCTTATTACGTAAATTATTGAAGTTGAAGGAATGCATTTCTAAATTTTATGCGGTCGTAGACAATATTTTAGCACTACAAAGCACGAGTCATTTTGTTAAACAATAAAAACATATTGGTTCTCCTTCGTAAAGTTAATGTATTTCAGACATAGGCAAAGCCACGGGAGTTTTGTCAAAAAAAAATACGTAACTTACAAGTTTGGTGTCAAATAAGATTTAAAAAAAAAAAAAACTTTACATGTAATATTTATTTTAAGATATACTCCAGACCAAAATATACTCATTCTAAGTGAACTGGTCTATTCTTTTTGAGTATAAAATAAAGATCTTTAAACTGAAAATTCCTTGTTACCAAGGCGCCACAGTATGCGTAACATGCGCGTCTGCAGCAGTGGCCTTGATGATCGTTTACCCTATAATGATAGCTCGTGAAAGTAAGTAGGTATGTTCAAGAGGGCCACCAAGCAAGAGATCGCGGTTATAAAGGCGAACATGGTTGAGTTGGGAACACTTACACAATTACACAGGCTACTGCGTTCTCAAATAGAGATGTTTTGAAAATTGCCTGCTGCTTCGTTGTTAGTTCTGCTAGGTTCTAAAATGTGGTTCGAATCAAGATTAGGAATGGATTTCTTTTTATTGTCAGAAGCTTCTCATAGTAAAAAGTCTCATGAGCATTATTATTTTTAAGTAAATACTTACATATCAACTTTACACACTTACTCTAGCCAAACTCGATGTAGAGTGTTTGTGAACACGTTTGTGTAGTATAACCTGGAGGTATGTCTTACAAGATTTTTGAAAGATATAACAAATTACATTTTAGTAACGGTTTCAAATCGGTTTTTTCGTCTATTCATCAAAGATTTCAAAATAAGAAGGCCCTGAACCTTTAAGCTCCCATACAAACGTACTTTTCGATTCATTTGGAAACTGCGTCCCCGATTTTAATGAAATTTTGCATACGTAATCGGATAAGTAATAGCTATGTTTGTATCGTTTTAGTTTTTCAAAATACTTTATCATCATAAAGTGAGAGCGAAAATTCACTTTTATCCATTTTCAAGCGATTTTATTACTTTCGCTCTAATTTTATGATGATTATGTACTATGAAAAACTTCAGTCCCACCTTAAAAGAATTTTATAAATATTTTATAATAGTTATAAGAATTATAAACTACTAACTACTAGATAAGAAATCGTACAAGGATTTTCTTATAAGAACCTATATGTTCCTACTATTTCTATTCTTCGTATAATAAGTTCAAAAACCTTTTCTGATAAAACACGCTCCAATCTAAACGAGGGAAGGAAACTCCGTCCCAGAAAATTATGGTTAAATCTCGCACAAAGAATAAATAAGTGCTCAGAACAGCCACAATATAGGGAAAATAAATAACGTATAGGACCCAGTATCGTGCACAATAGGTCGGGATTGATCGGGTCCTTTCGGATGAGCATTTTATCAGCTCTCGTTGAGAGGTATCTATCGCATGTGTACACAGGACCTCAGAGAGAAGGATTAAGGGGAATAGATCGTTTTTGGATAAAGTGGTCAATCTGTTTTGGGTTTTAGAGTTCATTTTATCTTTTGGGATTTTATCGTTTGGGATAAGTTAAACATCTGATGCAAAATAACCAATTGGTAAAAAAGGTCGACCTTTAATTGCATCTGAAATACATAATTACCTAAGGCCCGTCCAGTTGATTGCGTTAACAGACACTTTTATTGTGATGGCAGCAGGGATAGGTATATCTACATCATCAGCCTATGTTAGTCCACTGCTGGACATAAACCTCCTCTAATGGGTTACATGACTCCATGACAATATCGTGCCTGGATAGTATGTTTTAAAGATATTTCGTTGGTTTCTATTTGTCTGTCTTTTCTAACCATTACGGTGGGTAAAGACCAAGCGAGCGAGAGTGAGCGAATGCAAACGATTGGGATTCGACGATCGTTACATTCGTTCCATATTTCTTTGATGTAGCGACAGCCGCCGGAGCACGGCCGAAGGCGAACGCAGGACCTTGTTTGGGCTCGCTTGCTTTCGCAATGACGTTCACACTGGTTCTTTTGCGTTCGTTCGTTAGCCTTCGTTCGTTCTTGCCCTTTCTTTACCCGGCATTAGAAGAGAACAATTAGCAATAATTTAGTTCTTTATAGGGTAATCGATTGTGCAATTGATAAAACATGGGAATTGACCACAAAATCGATTGATCTTAACAAATTGTTACACATGTTTTCAATTAAGAATGTATTTATCCAATTTAACTTAAGTTAACGACTGTACACATTGTAAGATGTGACTTGTGTCTTTAGTTATTCAGTCTTTTGCTACAAACGCACCATCCTCGACACTCGTGGTATTGACTTGCCATTGGACTCCACTGAAAATCAGGGCTGGGTAGACACACCAGTGCAGCAGTGTCAAGAGTCTTCCATAGTTGAAAAACCGACCCCATTTGGGTCCAAACGAATGTAGGGGTTAAGTTAAATAACAATATTTTCTATTCTACTTCATCATCACCAGCCTATATTAGACACACAGCTGGACATAGGCCTCCCCTAATGAGCGCCATAGCGCGTGATAATGTATGCTAACTTTTGTCTTGCAGACAACATTTTATTGGGTAATATAAAACTTTATCGTCATCACCTTCACCATTTGTACTCCAATTAAAAAACATGGATATTTTTGTATACAATGGGGTTACAAAACCCAAGGGATATTGGTGGAAAATATTTAACGACATTGATATCATCGAAGCAAAGCACAGAAGCTCGAAACAATTTTTGGTTTTGAAAGCTTTCATTCATCATTTAATTGATTTCTCGTTCGTTTTCGAATTAAAATTAAAACCGTATTCGCTGCATAATATGTGAGGTTATGCGTTATTAAAGTTTGTGTTTTAGTTTTTAGTGATAATCTTGCTGTTACCTTGTTGTTTCCTGTTACTATAGTTATTAGTTTTTGTTAAGTTTTCATTCATAAAATGTCTTTGTATCATAAAATATCTTGGCTTCTAAATCGGAATATAGTTATTTAGCTATCATATGCATAATTATAGAGCAAAGCCTTCTTTAAAGAATAGCTTTTACTTAACTAGCTTCTTCTCGCGGCTTGGCACGAAAAATTTCAGTATAACAAGTAAAGTAGCCTATTATCTAAGTTAGGCTATGTTCTAGCCTACAAAAACCAAAAGAATTGGTCAATAAAGATAGTTCCACGGTAGTAATAAAACCGGCCAAGTGCGAGTCGGACTCGCGCACGAAGGGTTCCGTACCATTACCTATAAAAACGGCAAAAAAATAACCTTTAAATATTTATTTTATTCTGTTTTTTAGTATTTGTTGTTATAGCGGCATCAGAAATACATCATCTGTGAAAATTTCAACTGTCTTACTATCACGGTTCATGAGATACAGCCTGGTGACAGACGGACAGACGCACACAGGTGAAAAATCAAGAAAAGCTGGCATAAACCTAAAAGATAAAATTTGCTTAAATTGAGTTCTAAGTGTTAATTCTACATGACAAAAGACCGCCCCATCGCACTGCGCTCGGGAATCCCCGGGTATAGGCCATAGGACGATGTGCCGTCAGTCTAAACTTGTGTTGAGCGGCGGGTATGTTTTTGGTTTTATTTAGCGCTATTTCAAAAAATTGTAATTGTGAAATTGTTTAAGTTATTGGAGTTTTCAACAATGGACGCTCTTCCAGGAGGTAATGACTTTCACTTTTTATAGTATTTAAGGTATTTAAATTATATTTTCGTTAGTTACGATTTTTTTACCAAAACCGTTAATTATTTTTGAAAAATTAAACTTCTCTTAGACCAAAAGTTGAATTTCCTGTCAATTCATTTCTTAAAATTGCTTTTAATACACGCTCTATATATCAATTAGTCGATTCAAGTCAATAACAAAGGCGACCGATCTAGACCGCTTAACAATATTCGTATTAAAACATGAATGTATCTCAATTACTGAGAACCGACATTTATTTATTTAAGAGCTTATTCTAATGTAAATACAAGAGTATTATTCAAGAGTGTTGATGTTTGCGTAGTTTCGGCGTCTTTTAATTTTACTTTGTCAGTAGGCATTAAGAAATCTAAATATCATCATCATAATCATCATCATCATTACGGAAAAGCGTATTTTTAAACAAACTTGTTACTTAATTGGTAACTATCTAGTTTATGGCTGAGTAATGTAATATACCAAAGCTTTTGTTGTTTTTAGGATCCAACAGTGAAGAAATATGTTTAAGCAGATTAACTCATAACATATTACCGAGAGTGTACCTCGAAAAATGATTCTGACAGAATACAGTACTTGTGGTCCGAAGTTCAAAAAGCTCTTGGATTGTCAAATTTTTCAAGTGAAATGAAGAGCGTTTTAAGTAAAATTGTTTATACAATGTTTAAACAAAAGCTCGAAAAATCTCATAAAATAAAATAAAAAATAGAAAATATGGGTATAGCTGTGGGACTTTTAAGTGAAGACGCGCAAGAAAGTCGCAACAAAGACATAAGGAAATATAGAGAACAATTTTCGAGAAAATTTTCCAGGAAAATGGGCATGGAAGATACTTTCCATAGACTCATCAGACCCCTATATTACTGGTATGAGAACCTTAATACCGAGAAAGACTGTCATTTACATCGTTAGAGTTGAGTTTAATAGACGAGAACTTGTAAAAGTTATACAATTTAAAATAAATAAATGTTTTCGAGAATTTATTCGTTTAATGATCCAAAACATAGTTAAATCACCTTAATATTAATTAAAATATGCAATCTATGAAAAAATAAGATAAAATGTTAAAAAATATCAAAATTTTGAAAAAATAGGTTTATGCCAGCTTTTCTTGATTTTTCACCTGTGTGAGACGGGCAGACGGACAGACGGACAGCGGAGCCTTAGTAATAGGGTCCCGTTTTACCCTTTGGGTACGGAACCCTAAAAAGGGTAGTAAAAGTACGCCAAATTTAAACTTTTCTGTTCAGTAATTTTGGAAATCTTAGGTGATAAAATAAAATTCTAGTTCAAGATTTCGGCTTTATAATATTAGTAGATGAAAAAACATTTTGATCGTAGCTAAAAATACAAGACTTCACAAAAAAATAATTTTCGCCATCCCTTTGAGAATAAATTGACTAACATGAGGTTAAACGAACTTCGCTCCACACCGTTGTAATTTTAGGGCTGTATTCGCTGCTAGTGTTTTGTTTTAATTAAATGGTGTTATTAGAATGATATAAGTACCTACTTGTTTTGATAAAGTGTTGGTGTACAAGGTCGATGTGCGAATTAATTAAACGTTCTTTAAAATACCTGAACTAAAGGGGAAAATACAGGTCGAGATATTTTTATTGCAAATTTTTTTTTTTCATAAACTTAAAAGTCTTCATTAACAAAGCAGATTACAATTTAATAATAGAATTAAATTAAAACTACTATGTACGATTGAAACAATTGAGTTAACTGCAAACTGTTGCAAACAATCTCTCGAAGCTCAACTGATCCATATTTATACCAGTCGGAAGCGTGCCCAAGACGCTGGCTGCATTGCCCCGCTGTATGACAATGCTGATGCGCTTTGATGCTCAGATTTTTAAAAACCCTGACAGCCTTGGTACCCCACGGACCTAGGGTCTCGACTCCAAGGGTAGCAAATGCGTAGGCTCGGTCGAGACCTGCATATTTCCGACTAGAGATCTTTGGCCAAATCTGTCCCCACATCAGCCCTCACGGATGTCCTAGTAAATACTAGTTTTAATTTAATAATATTACATATTTGATTGTTATGTTCTTTGTTATAATTGTTATTGTATTTTATCAACAAAACCTTCCCACGTTTTATTGTTAGCTCAACCGACCACATCACAAAGAAACTGATGGCAAATCAGTTGTCCGACTAAGATAAGACGAAAACAATAAAAGCAAGACGTTAGCACTGTCTGCCATTTTCCGGAAACGGACGTTAGTCGGCACTTCCGGTGAGGCACTCCGCCAAGAGACTACCGTGGAACTATCTTTATAGACCAATGCTTTTGGTTTTTGTATGAGATTCAGAATTAGAAAGCTCTTATTTTATTTAGCAGAAGTTGCACGTTTTTCTTGTTTATAATTTTGCCTATCATAAACACCATAAAAATGTGATATATATAAAAATACCATAAATGATATTATAACCGACATACTACCTGTAATTAATTATATTGTTATGTATATTCTCTTTTTTTATATATATATTATATATTTATATGTATATTCTCTTTTAGCTTTAACTTTCCAAGTCTAGAATTTTTTTTGATCGTGTTTAAAGGCACTTTAATAACAGGGTGTAGCGTAACTTCACCTACGGGTAGAGGGCATCATAACAATTCAGAAAATAAAAAACATACCGAATAAATGTCTCACAGTTTTCGAGTTATAAATTGGCATGAACAGAATGACATTGAAAAAATGGGTGAAGGTAAAAAAAGTTTAAAATTTCGAAAATGTCTATTAACTCGAAACCGTGAGACTTTTATGGGGTACAATTTTTAACTTTCAGAACAGTTATGATGCCCCATACCCGTAAGTTGACTACCCTTTACTGTGTTGTGAACACCCATCATCGGGTATCTCGCTTACTTTTTGTTTTCTTTTCCCCAACGTACTTACAACAAGGTAAGCGATAAATATACCCCTTAAATAATCTTTAATATGTTAACAAATCGTCACAGCCTAAACAGTTGGTCAATGTTTTACTATAAAAACTATCGTAGTTTGACAAATTCATTACGGATGTAAGCGGGTTAACTAATAAGCGGGTTAACTGTTGGTGTTCTTCCAACACAAATAAGGTTCGTAGTTAACCCGCTTACATCCGTAATGAGTTGGTCAATGTTAAAATCTAAACGTTAAATCTAAACTAAGCTGAAATAACCCACAATATCCGTATATAACATCAAAATTACCGCGTAAAAACGTGTGATAGATAACGTACTGCTTTACCAACCACTCATATCTGTGGCATTTCACAAAACAGGTCACGTATTAAATGAGAGTATTCGGCCGAGAGGCACCGACTTATTTATCATTCTCTGAGCTACACCCCATGAATTTTATACAAGATTGAACGATTTACTGAACGAAATTGATGGTAGGTACATCTATTGTGTGTGTCAGTGGCTGATTGAACAGTGTTCAGGAATCTTCAGGGAGTATAGCGCTTTAGATAACCTCGGGGATTTCAAATGCGACAATATTGATAACACAACTGATTCTTCCTTCGGTTTATTTTGTAGACGTTTTTGGGCCATAATATAGAAGAAGATGAAAAATATTTATTTTTATCTATAATTAAACAGATACGACTTACAGGTACTATATCTAAAATTAAAACTAAACAAAAAACAATAGAATAAAGAAAAGGATACAAAACATTGTTGTATTCTGACATTTGTTGACATTGCCGACATTTTGGTCATTTGCTGTTTTTCTGTCATTTTTGACATATGCTGTCATTTTTGACATTGTAATTTTTGCTGTAAAGGAAACAAAATGAATTGCACAAAAGGGAAGCCCCTTTGCGCATTTGCAGTTGAGCAACCTCAGTTGCACAAAAGGGAACTCGCGAAAAATTGGGTAACAAAAATGTGTACATTATTCGTTTTCGAGTACTCAAGTAACGTTTATTAACTCCGATGTAAACAAAAATCTGGAATTGGACGACATGATGGGACGAATAGATGAATCCATACTCATAATAATTATAAATTCAACGGTAAACTGTATCTGTCAGTCTGTTACCTTTTCACGCTTAAACGGCTGACGGATCATGATGAAATTTTGCTCGGAAGTAGGCGGTATTCAATCCAAGGGACAGACATAGGCTAATTTTTATCCCGGTACAGTGCGTACGATACCACGGGCAGAAGCTAGTTAAATTATAATTTATTTGATATAGCCACATGTAGAGTCTGAGGTCCGATGTTAAACACAACCACCTAAACACTGGCTCGCCACTGTTCACATATCGCCAAGCAGCACATCGCCCGCCAACGGCCCCAGATCATCTGGCATTCCCGCGCTCCGGGCTTGTCTGACACCCACGTCATCCGACAGCCGACCGTCTGTCTATCACCCGTCAATGACGTATGACAGTGACAGCTTGCCTGGATGGGATTTTAATTTTTTTCACTAAATTATATCTAATTAGTTCCAACAAATAAATTTCACTGTGACCATTATTGGAACGAAGCTAAAGTGACGAACGGGAGATTCTTTTTTACTCCAGCTCTTTATTAGAACTTATAAAAAAGTTTCCGTTTGCGAAAAACACATTATAATATGAAAAAAACATCCTTCACAAAATATCCACCTACGAGTTACTACTTACTTGTGAATTAATCATAAACATCGGAGTTTTTCTTCAAGCTCCATCATTCAATGTCAACCTGTAATGAGGTAGACAGATCCTATACCAACTGCTCCTGATGCTACGGCAAGAAGGAAAATTGTTAACAAACTGATAACTATTCATTGACGGTGAGAACTGTTACTGCTTCTGTGGTTAAAAGGAAGGTTTTGTACCAACTGCTGGTTATTCTGTGTAGAAGATATTCACTCAAACACACTCCTACACTCGCGTTTCGATAAATTGGTGTTCTTTGTGACAAATGGTGACAAGATGTGTACGTTATTTTGAGTGACAGTTTTGTGGGAATGCTTTGTGTTTTTGTCAACAGATTTTTTATCGAACAGATATAGTCCAAGCAGCTCCTGATATGTATACAATGGAATAGTTTTATTTATTATTATTAATTCATTTATTTCAGATCACAATCGAATCCATATCAAAATTAAATACAAATTTACAAAATGTCACTTAAAATTAGTACACAATAAAACCAAACAAAAATAGAATTAAATTTAAATAGAAATAAGATTAAATAATAAAAAATTAAGACAAATAATAACACAATAATTGAATTTATATACATTTAAATTTAAATAGAGATTAATTTCTTAAATAGAGACACATTTAAATAGAGACAGATCCCATCAATATTTTCATCCATTTATTTTGGATGGGACAGTCCAGACGCGAAAAAATCATTTTCAGGATGCCGTTGCTACTGGCTCGCGCACGCTGGAGTAGGGAAGCGACTTTTTTGCGAATGATCGCATGAAAGCCATCCGTGCGCGCTTCCGCGAACATACCAGATGCGCTGTTTTACAAGCTCGGAAAAAAAGAGTATCTACAAATATTTAGTGTTAAAAAAATTGTTACTTAAAAGCAAATATAATCGATAATTTAGTACTAGATTAACAAAGAAAATTACAAACAAATAATAGAATTAAATTAAAAGTAGTATTTACAATTGAAACAATTGAGCTAACTGCAGACTGTTGCAAACAATCTACAAGTAGCTCAACTGATTCATATCAATACCAGTCGGAAGCGTAAGTACTAGATAACTCATATAGGTACTTATACAGTATATTAAAGATAAATATTATTATTTATTGATAGAAAACGACCAGAAAACCTGACCGGAAACAAAATATCTGCAGATCGTACAAACATTTGTCCTGAGGCAGGAATCGAACCCGCAACCTCTTGCTTCGCAGGCGGACCTTACCTTACCTTCACCCACCTCGCCACAGAGGTTGTCGTCGACTTAACTGTTCTTTTTTTTAATTTTCGGAATACCTTCAAAAAAATCAGCTCTATCAAGCACATAAAATCAGCAAGTCAAGGAGATCCAAATAAATTAAAAATCAAATTATTTAAAACGGTCTCAAAAAACGACAACAAGCTAAATTAAAACACCAAAAGCGTAAAAGGGTAATTGTTTAACCGACACAGCTGAATTCTTACCTCGGCTTAATTGCCAGCCGATGGGTACTTACGGTGGACCGTGGGCTGATTTCAATCAAGATCGGGCTATTTTGATACAGGGAATATTTTGATGAAAATACCGAACGAACTGAGTAGTGGTCTACAAACAAGAACACGTTTATCCCAGGGGTTTCTTTGCATCATTAAAAAATACAAATACAAATCATTTATTTGATACCATTTACCTTCGATAAAAGTAAACAAGATAAAGTTAAAAACTACAACCCGACTACGTGAAAGTTATAAAAGTTTGAAACATTTACATTGACATGACAAAATAGAATGACGTATCGGTCATATTTGATAGGCATAGAGTTGAAAATGAAAATAGGTCGTAGGTATTGTAATTTTTCTCTATGGGGCCTGCAGCCTGCGGCTACCTAAACTTTAATACGCGTTTTGAAGGCTTATTCGGGGTCGGAGCCCTAAATCCTATAGCCTATAACCATCGGGGTATTGAGACGAATCAATCGATACATAATTTGTTGAAATCGAACCAGTAGTTTCAGCGCTACGTGGGAACAAAGAAATCGGCCACATACATACAAACATACAAATATACAAACATACAAACATAGGGTGCTAACCTCATAACCCTCCCCTGTTGGTAGTCGGGTAAAAAGGAAGATACGGTACGTCTACCAGCGCTCACTCAAAACTGTACCGTTTCACAGATGAAATAATGATAAGGTGTCGGATTATCAGAAAATTTAAAGTTTGTTGTATCTACTTACGCGCGAAAATATGTGATGCCTTGGGCTTTGTTTTTTGTTTTGGAGCTATTTGTACACCTCGTGAACAAACACGAGAGCATTGTCGTGGTGATTTAGTCGAAATCACACAAAATTATACGTCGTAGCAAGCACGCGAAACACAAATGCCACCGCCCGCGCCGCCGGTCCGACTATGACTGAGGTAAGGTAACATAGTTGAACCTAACTTGAGCCATCTACTGTCGAGATGGTAATGCCTCATCTCTCGTTTTTTACTTATATCGAAGCCATTTACATAGTTTTAAAACTAAAACATAATGCAACGATACTGACGCTAAAAGTATAAAACTGTGTTGCGTTCAGTATCGCCCTCCTCTGGACATTGAGGGGTAGTGGCCATAATCTCCACGCTGGGTTGGGGATCGCAGTTTGTTGGTTGGGATGTTCTTCAGGTTGTGCTGCTGTTCACCCCCCTGGTGTAGACTCATTAGACGCCTCTTACGATACCCACGGGAAGAGTTCGGGTGGTGTAATTCTAGACCGACAACGAGACTACGACTTGGTAAACGTAGTGTAGGACACCCTCCGGCCAGGTTGGATGACGACCTACGAAATACTGCAGGCAGATGCTGGATGCGTTAAGCTGAAGACAGGGTGCTATGGTCCTCATTAGGGGAGGCCTATGTTCAGCCGTGGACTAACATAGGCTGATGATGATGATGAGCGAGCCAACAGTGGTTAAAGACACTCATTATGTTAAACAGGTCACAGGTCACAACTTATGTGAAATTTAATATGAAAAAACTTTGAGCTTTCTTTGCTTCTACAGAAAATTCTTGTTTTGTCGGTTACCCCAATTGAACCTGCAACCGACGATTAGTGCTGATGAAATATAATTTACGAAACTCCGTACCAACTTCCTGTCCATTAAAACTATCGAAACATTAACTCCTGTCGTTAAAATTCGGGTATCTGAGATCCAAAAACAATCGAGAGCCTCTATTATCTTGATTGTTCAAGAATATTGTTATTTGTCATTTATTTATTTAGTATATTCTAAGGTTATTTTCGCGAGAACTCATAATAAAACACTGTTTTTACCGGATTGATCGCGTATATAAACAAAATATAAAATATACGCGATCAATCCGGTAAAAACAGTGTTTTATTATTTATTTATTTATTTAATTAGAACGGCGGTGATTGCCAATTACACTAATTAATTCTAATTTAAATACAAACAATAAAAACACAAGAAATAAGACAAAAATTAAATGATTAATTATTACTTATAATCTTAAGCATAAGGTTATAGATACTACTAGCAGCGCCTCGCGGTTTCACCCGCGTAGTTCCCGTTCCCGTAGGAATTTCGGGATAAAAAGTAGCCTATGTCCTATTCCAGACTATAATCTATCTCTGTGCCAAATTTTATGCAGATCCGTTTTGCCGTTCTGGCGTGATAAAGGAACAAACATCCATCCATCTATCTATCCATCCATCTAAACTTTCACGTTTATAATATTAGTGAGATAACGTTTAACCGCATGTGGATCCAGAACAATCCGCAGGACCTGCCAACACAAGACCACCAGCGGATAAAAGCCTCTGTAAAACCTGCTGTCAAAATAAAACACAACCTAGTAAATGGAAAGAGCAAGTTAAACACAGCATTTTGTTTTTATTTGCAGCTCAAAAGTATTTACGCAACACATGCGGGTCGAGAAAACAATAAAACTTTATACAGAACCCTTTTCGTAATGGTACTTACTTAATTGACCGTTATATTTGGCATTTAGCGAGCGTAATCTGAATTTTTATTACAGCTCTGCACAGCTCTTTATGTCCGAGGAAATAAAATTTTGATTCTATCCGCTGAACATCAAATCAAACTGAGTGAAGTTTATTTTCATGTTTTAATCATAAAGAAGAAAAGAGTGCATCTTTATTTGGTAGTCTTGAATAAAAATGACAAAGAACATAACTTAAGGCGCTACCCCGACCCAAATAGCGCCTCCACCTATTTTATCTTATTATTACGTTGAACAAAGGAAATTTCAAAAATGTCATTTGGCTGTTTGTGATACCTATGAGCTTTTTAGGGTTCCGTACCCAAAGGATAAAAACGGGACCCTATTACTAAGACTGCGCTGTCCGTCTGTCCGTCTGTCACCAGGCTGTATCTCATGAACCGTGATAGTTAGACAGTTGAAATTTTCACAGATGATGTATTTCAGTTGCCGCTATAACAACAAATACTAAAAAACAGAATAACATAAATATTTAAGGGGATTCCCATACAGCAAACGTAATTTTTATGCCGTTTTTATAGATAATGGTATGGAACCCTTCGTGCGCGAGTCTGACTCGCACTTGGCCGGTTTTATTTTACTATCTCTGCAATAATTTCATTCTCGCAGAGATGCGGACATAGGCTACTTTTAATCCCAGAAAAACGCATGCGAAGCCGCGGGCAGCAATTAGCAAATAAATAAATTGAAGCTATTTTAAAAAAACAATGACTGGCTGACCATTCTGGCGTCTAGATTCAAAATTCAATTTAATCAAATACATTTATTATTGCATGAAATTTATGTTACTGCAAAATTATGTTAGTATTTTAAATTCCATTTGACATTGTAAAAATAAAGTTAACTGTTTTGCAGTGCCCTTCCAGGGTGCATGTATGTACCTACCTAGTGATAACCATTCACCTTAGAAATAAGATGGGATGTACCTACCTGCCAGCAAAAATAAATGAAATATAAAAAAAAATATGAAATAAAATCAAAGCTTCAACCCATAAACTGTTCTTCATTCAATATCCGTAGCAGTTTGTTGTCTCCACCTAACTCTACCGGCTAGCGGCTGCCTGCGGCTCGCTCCAATAACTATCATTACAAAGCTCCCGAGGTGTGCCCGCTTGCAATTGATTTTTATCACGACGACATTATTACTAAGCTCGATAAAAAACGCAAGATTTACCGTTCACAGTAATTATTTTCTTATTTATGATCGAGAATGTCTATTATCGACGCAAAACCAATAGTTACGGCTTCAGATAATTGTTTCGTCACAGTTGGGCTGCAATGAGTGTTGTTTTTGTTGGTGGTCCTGTATACATCTATTGAAAGTTGAATCTTCATTTATGTCTGATCGTTTATGTTTCGTTTAAAATGATAATTTTATCATTTTATTTTTTATCACATTATCTTAGTTTTTTAGACTTGATCTTTTCTTTAATTGTTTAGCTTATACTATGGCATCTAGGCACAGGAAAAGTTGGAAGAAAGGTAGGGCGTTTGCCCTGCATTGGGATAAAGCGGGCTAATTATAATGATCTTGATTTTGACGGCCTCTGTGGAGCGGTGGGGGAAGGTCTGCCTGCGATGCAGAAGGTTGCGGGTTCGATTCCCGCCTCGTACACTAATGTTTGTACGATCTGCAGACATTGGTTGAGGGTGTTCTAGTCGTTTTCTATGTATAATAAAAAAAATCTATACAGGTACAGTATTATATTATGTATATTAGTTATCTAGTACCCTTAACACATGCTCTGCTTAGCTTGGGGCTAGATAATGCTTTGTGAATGGTCCAGCACTATTATTTATTTATTATGTAAATTCTCTTGTCTGGACGTGTCGGTTATATGATTTTACTAATTATATAGAAGCTCGAATTTAAATCCTAGTGCACAAATAAGTATAAATCTTCAAAATATATGTAGCAGGTAAAGTAAGGTACCTACTTCAAAAGAAGAAAAGTAAACCTGCCTACCTATTTCAAAGTTCAAAGAAAAAGCTTGTCGAACTGTCGAAAGAGGATTATCTGGTGGATACGATTGGAGTGGAACCAGACGTTTTACGCGGAATTTATGCCCTAACTTTACACATCACTTTTTCTTATCTTCGACTTCGCTGGCTTAGTAATCTATACTCTTTATTTCAGGACGGTGGGGCTTGTTATCAAGTTTATGAATAATGAAAACAGTGAAATTCCTTTATTAAATAAAGAAATTTCACTGTTTTCATTATTCATAAACTCCAGTCCAAAAAATATTTTGGAGTGAACTTTTTCATTGACTTGGAGAGAGACTTTAGAGTTAAATAAAATCTAAGATACATCTTAGTATCTTGATCTTCCGTGAGGGCTGGTACTGCGGCAGATTTGGCCGAAGATCTCAAGAGGCGCAAATGTGCAGATCCCAACAGAGCCTACGCATTTGCCCCCCCTGGAGTCGAGACCCTAGGTCCGTGGGGTATCAAACCGAGCTGTAATTTAATTCTATTATTTGATTGTAATTTCACTTGTTAATATACTGACTAAGATACATATGTAGGTGCATAACAATAGAAGAATTTATCAAACGATGAAAACTGGGTTCGTTTACGTGAAATACGTATTCAAAATCCAGTTTCAAAAACAAAATCTTTCTACTACGGAAGACACTTAATAATTCTATGTAAAACTTCATCACTTTGAAGATGGAGTTCAAAAACAAAAACGTCCCATTACTATATCTATATCTTATCTTAGTATTCTAATAGTGGGTACTTAAAGCTTATCTGGCTTCAGACTTTATCTTTACTAGTACAGCATCCTACATTATAAGTAGATTTCTCTTCTGTTAATGGATTTAATTATATCTGCTTAGCCATAAAATTCCAATTAATAAGCCTTAAACCCAGATTAACATGCGTATTATTGACAAATTAGACTAAAATGGTAATTGCTGGTAATTTTCGCGAAGGAGGTTGAAGTAGTACGTACGTAATAGAATTTTTATCCCCCCGTCTCGGAAAGAATATTTTTGCTCTTCGATATCTGAGTGCAAAAGCCGTTTTAACCGTTAGAAAGTAAAGTAAATTAAATTTCACACGAAGTTCTAAATTCAATTTACTTTATCCTCTAGCGGATAAAAACGGTGAGGTGAAGAGTGTTGCACTCGAGTGCAAAGATTTTTTACCTCGTGCTCTTTTGATTATTACGCTCAGGATTCTAATTTTTGATTCTCTCGCTGCGCTCGTGATTCAATTGAATCCTTCGCTTGCTCGGTCATCAAAATTGAGGACGTGGTTAAAAAGCAACTTTGCACTCTTGTGTGACTAAAATAACTACTATTTTTGAATGTAAACGCTATCACTTGCTGTGGTATTTCTGTATGGGTTTCCGTGGTTGTACCGTATGACTACCGCGCAAACGTAGTGTAGGTACGACGAGGTGGAATAACGATTTGCGAAAGACTGCTAGCAGATGCTGGATGCGACAAGCTGCTGACAGGGTGCTATGATGGCGCTCATAAGGGGCCTATTCTAAATTCAATAACTTTATTTCTTAAGGCTTACAAAATAAGCACTTAGACAAGTCAAATTTTATACATAAACAGTTTTATTAATAGTAATTACCTATTATCAAATAAGAAACAAAATGTTATTGATTTTGTTAGCTTCGATTTTTTGTCCACAAGTGGAACAAGCGAAAAATAAACCACTAGTAAGTGTATAATGCTTAAAATTTAATACAATGTTATTCGCCTATCTAAGTCAAGTATTTCCAGCTGTGGAGTAATAAAGGCTGATGATAATGAGTAGTTCTATAGACCGAGTAAAGTGAGCTGTATACTTTACGATAAAAATGATGGACCGGGATAACTTAGGCTAAGTTATCCCGGTCCATCATTTTTATCGTTATTTCCTCATTTTATATTACTAGAATCCCATGCACTACTAAGAATCCTCTTAGTGTTTCAACTAGGGATAACTTAGGCTAAGTTATCCCGGTCCATCATTTTTATCGTTATTTCCTCATTTTTATATTACTAGAATCCCATGCACTACTAAGAATCCTCTTAGTGCTTCAACTAGTACCTAGTAAAGTATACGGCTCACTTTACTCGGTGGGTGGTTTCCCAGTCACATTATCGTATCACGCCTTAATGGCAGCTGTTTGGTATCCCACGATGTACTTTTATGATAATTAGTTACTCTCAATATTTATTCGACTGGCTTTATAGACCGCTTTTATCTTTATTGGTGGTGCCCCTGTTTTAGGGCGACCTTACACTGTCTTTGTAAATGAACTGTTGATTCTGCTGGTTTAGCTTTTTAAAGGAACAAGCTTTATTAACTGACTTAACGTTGAAATGATCAGACCCAACGTTGAAAATCGATAAAAGGTGGAGGTTCTATGTTTGGCTGTTTGTGTTTTTTTATGTATGACCTTCTATTTCTGCGTCATTTATGGACCGCTTTGGATGAATATTTTGCAGTTGTATAAAATAGAGGATAATCCCGAGGTGGTCCCGTATTATGTATTAATATTACGTATTATATTCTGTATTATGTTTTTAAACTGTACATTAGACATTACCAAGTGTAAAATAAATGAACTGAACTGAACATAAAAAATATATATTCTCCAGGAATAAGTATTAATTCCGCAAAACTGATTTGAAAGAGAGGGATTCGAAGTCGTTTTTTTTTAAAAGAACGAATTATTAACAGCTTTATTTTAAATATTTTACTTTTACCTTGGTTTTCATTTGAGGGTGTTATTTCTTTGTTTTACGTTACCTTTTCATTGTTCTACACATTTTTATGACTGATTTTATAAG
Source organism: Eupithecia exiguata (assembly GCA_947086465.1). Classification (NCBI taxonomy): domain Eukaryota; kingdom Metazoa; phylum Arthropoda; class Insecta; order Lepidoptera; family Geometridae; genus Eupithecia; species Eupithecia exiguata. Next base: position 3,410,179 of record OX352240.1, read on the forward strand.
TTGTTCAATTCAACTGTTAATAAATTCATCATTGTTTCGGTTTCGTATCAAGAGAAGACAAAATTAAGTCTAAATCAAGCCTTAACTCCAACATTGATTCTAATTAGGTTTAATTTACGTTTTATTTCGAGTGCAGCCATTATGATTTCAATATAAATGACGAAAAAACTTGTTTTCTTATTGGGCAATGTTTATACTCAATGACACATTTTTTTCGAATACTACCTACTGCGGTTTGATAATAATTTTAAAGCTTTTTAATTTTGTTAATGATCATCATTAACAAAATCATCATCTTCTTTTATAGAGACGGTTTAAGTTATGCCTTTGGTTTGTTTCTCTTGTTAATAAAAGAGCAAGACGGTATGCAAAAACTTTTGTTAACCAACCTTTTAATATATACTCGAAAGTTTTCATGGCTGTTTTTTTCTTGCTCACGCAAAACCTAAAGAATTATGTTGCAGGCTTGTTGTTCAAAAATAAACATGTTCCATTTTCATTTACGTTAAGTTATTTGACAAACCTGAATGATTTGATAAGCAGATGTCAAACTCATAGGTACTCTCTCTCCCATTTGCTCTACTTTACTCGAGAGTTTTAATTGCTTTTTTTTTTCTTTTTCACGAAAAACTACAGAACTATGTTGCAGGCTTGTTGTTCAAAAATAAACATGTTCCATTTTCATTTACATAAAGTTATTTGACAAACCTGAATGATTTGATAAGCAGATGTCCAACTCATACTCTCCCATTTGCTCTACTTTTGGTAAAATCCGCGATATCGTACATCATTCTATCATTACCACGAAACGATGTTATTTTTCCCATTTTTACGAGCCACTGCGTGCACTCAGATGGAGGTAAATTCATTTCCTTCGGCTTCCATCTGAAAAATGATTGATGTTCGCAAGTGACAGATAAGTTTTTACTCGAAAATTGCAACACTGCCTCGGAAACTCATTATCAGAACAGGTTGTTCTTGCAAAAAAACAATAATCACTTTATATCCATGTCCTATAAACATAAAATGAGTAAAAACTTTATGAATAAAAAGTTAATTAAATTACATTAACATGATTATAAAACTTTTTATTTTATTTTATGATGTCTGTCTTATTCAATTATAATCCCAATAATCTATAGGATCGAAGCAATTCTGATCAAGCTCCTTTAGGCTTTAATGCGAACAGGCACTACGTAAATGTCACCGATCGTCTAACCACAAGGCTAAGCCAATCTCAAGTTACAGCCACCATCGATCTTATCACGTCTCCATAAAGTAGATTTTAGTTCAAGAGTTAGCTTGAAAAGCTTGCCTAGATCTCACTTCCAAGCGGTCAGCTGTGAACGATGGCTAATTAAGAACGTAACCTCAGAGCTACGGTGGCCTAAGGCTCGCTAAATATAGTCTAAGTGAGCTTCTGAGCTCGCCGTTGGTTTCACGTACAACGTAGAATGTAACTCTCAATTCAGCTTTGATTTTGCATAAATTGAATTGCAAATAGTTTAGTTACGTACTGCAGTGTTGCTGTTTCATTTGCGAATGCGAGGCAATTGCCGTGCAGCAGGTCACTTTGTGCAGGTATTTTCATAAGCGAGGGAAACGTTGCGATGCTGCAGCTGGGGTTTCTGAGTACATAACATTTACCGACGGTCTTGTGTACACATTCCTAGGTTTCTATTTCATAATTTTGGACAACTCAGTTACAAACTTGTACAACCTAACCATGTTAGGTTTATGCGGTGTACGGTTTATAATATGTAGGTATAATTTAACGGAGTACTTACTCAAATTTGACCCACAGAATGTTTTCTAAGGATTTTTTTGACAAAGCAAAGCATATTGCAAGTTCCACTGCTTTAGGTAGGTATTGTTTGATTAATTTCTGCATATTTTGGAATTATTGTCGTTTTTTCTTGATGAGGAAACTGGTCAATATGTGCGTGATGTCCTTCTAGCCAAACTTTGACCACAGCGGTCAGTCTCAACGGAAACCAGTCATGTGCACAGGGCATAATTATTATAGTGCACAAGTGTGTGCTCAAACACTGGTGCGCTCTCCATTTCCGCACGGCAGGGTTAGCCCAATAACATGACAACCGCAGAGGGGGCAGGCGCAGGAGCTACGGGTTAACGCGATCTCCGAGGCACGGGGGGTGGAGAACCGACGACTTGTTGACGCTGAGCTGCTACTGGAATTATTTACATCTGTAAATGCTTTCTTAGTTTTAAGTGTGCAATAAAATAATTTTCTATTTATCTATCTATCGAACCCACATACGTGCGAAGTCAAATTACCTAACAGATTTGGGTACTTAGTTGTTACAAAACCATTCAAATACCATCTAAATGCCAGTTGACTTGACTAGCCATAGAAAACCTGAGTCAGGGCCTACGCAAGAAACAAGCTCTTATGATTCTTCCTTTAGGATACATCAATGATTTGAGGCTAGGTCGCAATCTATATATGTTTTGTATAGTTATCTAGTACCCATAACACAAGCTCTGTTTAGCTTGGGGCTAGAAAATGATGTGTGAATTGTCCAGCATTATTTATTTAGTTAGCTGAATTGTTTCAATATTGTAAATATTTGTTCCTATTATTTGATTGTAATTCTCTTTGAAAATAAAGTTGTACTATTCGTTGTGAAGATTTTTCGACCTCCAAAGCTAGACTGCTCTGCTCGTATACTGCGAAGTCGGCATACAATAAATTCGTTGGCGAAATAGACGTGCGTGCAAATACGCTTGCACAATAATAAATAAGTTTTATGTATGTTGCAAACGTACCTTTGTTTTCGATACTTTAGGTCGAGTGTCTAGCTTCCCTTGCATTTCGTGTAATATATTTTTGGACGGAAATCATACCTATATGCAACCGGATTTATGTCTGGATAAAACTTGATTCTATTTCTGTTGTATCAAATTATTGATCCTTGATTTTGATGTTCACTATCTCCTTTAGTTCATAGTTCTTTGTTGATCACTTATACATATTACGGGCCACTTATTTATGGATCATGTTTTTGTTTATAAAATCTAAAATTAAATCATCTGTACATATTGCAGAAAACTGACGCTTTATAACATTACATTTTTGTATAGTAGGTACATTATGACATTTTTATTTGTATACGTGTCCTCTGTCAAAATATAAAAACTCATTGTGCGCCGCGATTTTGATAAAAAAATTTTTGGTATCCAAGGTCCAAGGCCAAAATCTTTAGTGATTTATAGTTGGCAAGTAGGTATTATTCATACAAGTATGATGAAATACTAGAGGTTTCAAGTAGCGCCGGTAAAATATCCAAACATTATTGATTGCTCAATATCAATCAAACAGCTTGCTTCCACACGGAAGGCAAGAAAATTACTTTTACCGTAAGCTCAAGTTCAAAACACTTACTGCATAAACAACTTATAATTTCAGAGTTCTTTTTTTAATAATAATACACTCGAAGCACTGATTATTCGTAATTGCTAAATACACTGCGGAACGATAACTCACTTGGCTGTAATTAATGAAACCTGCAGTTTGATTCGGAGAGAATCTGTAATGGGCAGCTAACCAATGCATGGGTAGATTATATAATGCCGCTGTATGTGGAGACTGGTGTAGAATATTGTATTGTATACTCCGGCCAAAGTCTAGATACAATTTTGCGAAACATTTCCCCACACTTAACCTGAAAATGACTTCTTTTTTGTTGAATTGTGGACAGAATTTGCACTACTCGTCCATTTTAAAATGGGCAAAACAATCAATAAAAACCTCGTTTTATTTGATTTCCTTGCCTCGGACTAACTCGAGCCTAGACTTTGTCGTTGTTTCTGAAAAACGTTAAGTTTTTGGAAATATTGACACTAGCCTTAGCTGGAAAGTATCGGAGAGCGCTGATCGAGGCAGCCAGCAGCAACATGTATCCACATACCAAAATTTTTGAGACAGACCACGCAAACGTTAATAATGAAATTTATTACGGAACCCTGAAAATGATGTCCAGAACCCTCTGCCGTTATAGGCACTACAAAGGTCCGTCCTTACAAAGTTAGCTACACATTTCATGATCTACAATTCTCTACACAAATAAATCACAAAGTGCATAAACGTCACAAATTACAGGCCACATGGAGAGCTCATACCGCAGATATAGATTAGAGAGGCGTGAATATGGGAGATATAGTCTGAGACAATACTTTAATAGTAGGTCAGGGCATCCTAGGTTAAGCCGGAGGCTCTGCGGTGCGCTTTCTAGATTGCTCTCAAACGTCTGACTGCATTTACATAGACAGCTGACTTCTTGCTTTCTCTAGTACAAGTATACATAAAGATAATATAATCTAGAGGAACGGGACGCTTAGTGTAATTAATGATTAAACGAACTTACCTTAAGGTACTGTTCTCGGTCAAGGTCGAATACAATAGAGAATACTTGGAAGAGATAAAGAAAATAAAAATAAAAAAGAAGGATTTAATCCTCAACTTAATGAGTGGTGGAGGTGCATACGCGATTTCTACGCGAACTTCCTTATTCATCCACCAGTTAAAGTAGTTTGGATTGATATACCTATTCAAAAGCGCCGAGGGATTAAATTAATCGTATTAAATGAATCCTAATTAATTCATCTACCCTGAGGGAGACAAAGGACACGATGGAAAGATGTAGCGTTAAAGGACATGAGAGAGTGTCAAGCTTCCCAAGGCGACGACGTCGAGGATAGAGCGAAGTGGAGGATATCAATTAGGAAAACGGACCCCACCACCATTGGGATAAGTAGCTGGGGAAAAAGAGAGACAGATTCATTCACCCCGGGAGTAGATGCGGTATAAAATCATGTAATGAAATTTCGATGGTTATAGTGGTGGTTATAGTCTCGTCCCAGCCTACCCCCAGTAGTAGGCCCGATGGTAGGATGGGAACGTTGGGTTTCTGAGGAAGGTCATCTGCATTCTATCTGAAAACCAGTGGAAAAGCAATGTTGTGCGGGCAATTTATGTAGGTATTAGATAAATCTTCGCAGGGCTTATAACTATGGGTTCAGGTGATGGTTTCCTATGCAATTAGCAGTTCTAAAGGTAAGTACCTATAACGTTTACAGCGGTGGTCTTCCAACCTATCTGCCAACTGCTTTTTGTAGTTCCAGAGCGAGATTTTACCTACGTGAACGTTAAATTAGAGTGCAGTGTTCTTTATAAACAAACTAATCTCTTAAAAACGTTGTTTCAAGGATAAAAAGTAGCTTATAGATACGTTATTGCAAGTCAACAGAGATTTCATTACTGATGTATGGAAATGTACTAATTGATGGATTTAAAAGTAGTCCAGGCATTTTTCAAGTCAAAAAAAAAGTTAAAAGTCAATAACTTTATTTCTTTAGGCTTACAAAAAAGCACATAGACCAATCAAATTTTATACATAAACAGTTTTATAAATAGTAATTATTATTTAAGGTCAATGTCTAGATAGACCCTGCATCTATGCAGCTCAAACCATCCAGTATAGGTTTGGTAAATGGTATCAAATAAACGATTCGTATTTGTATTTTGTATTTGTAAACCTCCGAAATTTCGCAATTTTTTTTATTATGTAGGACAATTCACACAGCATCATCTAGCCTCAAGCCAGAGCTTGTGATATGAGTGGGTACTAGATAACTGATATACTTATAACATTACCTACATTACTAATATTAATGCGATTGACCATTGTAAGTGACACAGCACTTGTCCTACTGTTTTCAGGATTTTTCACTGCCCACACCCAAATTAACCCGATACTAACATGAGTAGAGCAAAAATCTCATAGCCACTTATGATGTCAATAAAATAATCGCCATTTTGTAAATGGCAATTATTTATCATAGTCTTTAGTAACTATAAAACTTGATTGGGTATACCCATTTTCTCATAGATGATATCCATTTGAAACGAACTTGGTAATAAACTTTACGTAGAACATTGTAACCATTGTTGACCACATATCTACAAGCACTTAGCCCCATGAGTATTTCTAATAATTTGTAATTGTAATTGAGAAGAGCCTAGCTCGCAACAAGGCGTAAAACTTTACGAGTTGTGTCATTCCTTGCACTTTACGATATGGACTAAAATATTCTTTCTTACATTACAAGGAACTCGAACCTTTTCACAATGAATTATTTATTTTCCAATTCAACGAAAATTCATTATAGCCATCTGCTTTGTCTGCGACGCAAAAGCAAAGGTGTGCAGTACTCGTAAACCTTCGTGAGATGTTGTGAATCGCATTAAACTTGCTCTAAGCATTACTTAAACTTAACAACCTTGGGGCTAACGCAATGTTGGAATTATTTTTTGCCGCTTAATGACTCTATTTATGACGCTTCATGCCTGTAAATTCCAACGCTTTCAAATCAAGGGTATTCACTTATATTCACAGCTTATTTTATCACAACATAAAAACAACAAACTTGTTAAGTTAACTGACAAAATTCCCCTAGCAAGGGAAGGTAATTTATTAAACAAAAGATCAGCCGCCTCCGCGTTCCCCGCAGAAAACCTGATAAGCCAAAATCTTAGATGCCAAATGCAATATTCACGGAAAGGAACCTCCCTTTCATACCCCTAGAGGTACTCCCAGGGCGCATCTAACTAACCGTGATAAGAACCCGTGAAGGGGATTCAAAAACTTGACAAACTAAATCAGCATCCAGTTTAGACAGACCCCTGGCTTACCTTCAACAACCTAAACAAGCCTTGAGAGTTTTAACATCAAGGAAAACCACAGCTCGAAACACACTGGCCGGAAAGAAAAATAAAATCCACCTTCCAAATATTTGAAACAGTTTCGAAAATTAAAAACAAAAGTGTTGCAACAAAGGCAAATTAAAAACCATTACAGTCGAAGGCCAAATTGAATATCGAATGCCATAAACAAGAGTCGTTTATTTCACGTGGAGAGTGGCTACCGAAACCAGAAGTAAAATAAAACTGTGGCGATTACACTAAATGAGGCAAATCGCTGTATGTTAAGTGCCATAAGCACTCACAGCGCACTTTGCTTAAGTTCTATATTCAAATACTTTTATCCCACTTACGGTACGCTAATGCACTTTTTCGAGGTGGTCGGTAATAAGGTAGTCCATTAGTTGTTTTGAACCAAGATGCTGAATTGCTGAGTGGGGAGGCTTTGTTGAAAATTTGCCTTTCTAATCCCTTTGCCAAGGGTCGTTGGTTTGGTAGTCTTGACCAATACCTAACTCAACGATAATTTATACATATTTATTGTAAACAAGAGGTTTCAAACTAAGCTGTGATAGAGGATTTAGTTTATGAATGCAATAACTCTCATCTATCTACATGAATGCCGTCTTTGTCAGACTAAACAAGCCAGCTTCAAAGCTATTAAAGGCCATTGAATATGATAAACAAATATTGTTATTCGACGTCCATAAACTTTCTCACAGTAGACGAAACACTTGAAAATTATGTGACAACTGACATAAGTTTAAAATTCAATGTAAACATAGGCTTCGTGGAATCAAAACTATCGAATGGAGTTTACTGAGTACAAAGCAAATAAAATAACAAAGTGGATAGGTACATTCGCAATGGTCCCACTCGCACTGGTGTAGCGGGGTGATTATGGCTAGGTCAACGAGGGCTTTTCAATGCAACCTTTTAAAACAAAGTGGTTGCCATAAACTAAGATAGATGGCGCTGTATGAAACTCAAGTGCCAAAAATCTGGTGGAAACATAAAGTTATTTCGTTGCTTATTTTATGACACTTGACTTTTGTGCAGCGCCATCTAGTGTCAAAATAAAAAGCGTGATTATTGTTATTAAAGATTGCATTAAAAAGCTCTCATAGATGACCGCATCCAACTTTTACGGAATCTAGACAGGTTCTTTCATAATAAGAATTTAATCTCCTTGTCACATAAAACAGAAACTTCACATTGTCGCTTGTTTATATATTTTTTTGCAGTATCGGCAAGTGATTCTTCTCCTACTGTAATAAAATTGAAAACCACGCTAACGTTTACCATACATTTTAAGGTTCTTTTTTGTTTTTAGTGCTTACCCGTAATTTGGGTAGCTCTAAAAAATGAAATAAGGTCTCAAAAATTACTACTCTACAGTCCGTAAGAGGTCCCAAAGATTTTCGATGGAACCGACTAAGATTTCGTGGCTTAGTTGGTTAGAGCACACGTACTGAAGGTGGGGCGCGGGTTTCGAGTCCCGCGCCCGACCTTTTTTTGGGAACTTATTTCATTATCTAAAATTAATTGAAAATATTCGAAACGGCTACGTCACAATCCAATTATCAGCTACCCTTATTCAGATTCTTCTAACCAAGTTATCGTTTGGCATAAATGCATTTAAAATGTCCGAAACGGTTACGTCACAATCCAATTGTCAGCTATACTTGATCGAAGCTTAACACTGTCAAAACTATTGTACCACGTACTAGGTACTTGTTCGGGCTATCCTTCATCAGCTGTAACCCCCGGGTGTTTTATCCGTTCTGTTTCTTTCCCCGTACTTAGCTACTTACGTGGGCATTCGTTTACTGGCGGCATCGAATTGTATTGAACTCTACGGTTTTAGCTTTATGCTTTTGTGTTTGATTTGGTTCACCTGTTATTAACTTACAGTTTTTAAACTCGAGTTTAATGTTGGTTGATGGCGTTAAGTAACGTAAATGTACCTAATGTTGGTATGTTTACTTTCATCATCATCATCATCAGCCTATGTTAGTCCACTGCTGGACATAGGCCTCCCCTAATAAGCGCCATAGATAGCGCCCATGTTACTTTATTAAATCGGAATTCAGAAATAAAACGAGCACATAATTTTGTGAATCTTAAACGAAATCAAAGTCAAAGCCCAATGGTGGAAGGAAGGGGTGGAATGGCGACTTACTGTGAACGCGTTCAGCCCCATCTTTCTAGGACACCTAGAAGACTTAATAATATTCTCAGGTTTCTTTGTCAGGTTTCCCCCAAGGGAGATTTGTCAAGGGGGAAAACTGGAATAAGCCGATTTTACCTAGACTCGATTCAGTCTACACGTTTCTTTTGAAACTCTAATGTATTCGAAACATTCATGAAAAATACAATTTCTATCTGGCACTGCGACCTACTTATCGATTACAAAACGATAACCGAACGAGGTCGAGTGATTTCCCTTATTTGTTTTCCATGTTCTGACTGTGGCTCGTTATTCTTTCTCGTACGAATGTGAATAGTTGTTTTTGCAGATGAAGAGTTTCACTCTTACGTATAACGATCGGGGTGCTTAAAAAGATGGGGACCAATTGAGCAGAGAAAACATTCGGTTTATGTAAATCTATCGAAATGTTGTAGATATGGCGTAAGGAAAGTATCCATTGGTACTGATATTATATAGATGATAGATAACTCTTTATTGTACCACACAAATACAAAAAACAATATTGAAAGAAATGCGAATCAAGGAAGTACAAAATGCAGCCTTAGCGCTTTGAACGATCTCTCCCAGGCAACTTTTAGGATATGTATTACATATTAAATATGTCAAAATAATTCTCCAAGGACGAAAAATTGTAGATGGTGTCCTGGAAAAGGACAAAGGTTTCTTTTTATTGGATTTATCGTATTGGAGCTTGTTGTTCATAACTTAGAAACAAACATTAGCGTACCCTTTATAATAATAATGTGACCTGTGACCATATCACGGTTCCATTGTCATGTCACAAAACAACGTGGGAAGGCAGTTGCGCTCGCGATTTCACAGGCACACTTCCATACACAAAATTTGCATTGTCGATCAATCACCATGCGATTTTGTCGCGTTAAAACACGCACATTTGATACCGTTGTGTCATGGGCATGGATTAGTCTGTGACTAACATGCTTAGTGAAATGACGTGTCAAATAGAGAAATGTTAGTTAAAATGGTCCGCACCGCATTGCAGTCAACATCTGCAGTCTGCACGCACTTTGAGCCACAAGACAGCAATAGGATTGGAGCTTTGATGATGCCTTAAACTATCTGGAGTAATAGAGACTCTGGCCTCGAAACTGTGTAGTCAAAAACTACAATCGGAACCAATAACTCGCTTTGTGGTGAAAAATATAAATCCCAAGCTTTGAAATTTCACGTTGTCGACACTCAGGCAGCGAGCTCAGAATGATTGTTAGCGTAACAAAAGTTAAGAAAGTATGACCATAAGAATGAATGAACACTAATATATTCTACCAAAAAATTGCAAAACGAAACATAATTTTTTTATGTACTACCTAATGTTGGAAAATAAGCACAATAGGCGAGCTAGTTGCCTGAAAAAGTTGCCTGATAAACCACTTAGGGATGCACATAGAATACACATAGACTACCTTGATAATAAACGTTTTGTGAAGAAGAAATAAACAAACTCTATTATTATAAATAGAAAGCAATTTCTCCCTTGCAACCTTTGAAGACCATTTTAAGCTCAAAAGCATAATAAAGGGATAAATAGTGGTTTTTCTAATAAAAAAAAGTAAGTTAATTTTGTCAAATCTATAAGGATAAAAATACCTATCTCTGGACACAAACTTTTATTTATAAGCGACACGGAGGACGGACTAAGTTTAGGGTCCCTAAGGATAAGCCGGATCTGTTTGTACTATTTTTCCATTTTGCTTTGTTTTGTGCAGGTTTTCTAAGGTTTATTTATTGTGGAACAATGCACAATGTCTGTGAACTGTGATAAGCTTGGAGTTGTGTTGTTTCTCGTTATCGTCGTCATCGTATCTTAATTGATTTAGGGTGGCATGTGTTAAGTTAAAGTAGAACTAAACTGAACTTGCAAAATTCACCATGTTCAAGAATTCTTCAGCTAGATAAAATACTTACAGCTTTTAATTTGCAGTTAATTTCATAGCAGAAACTGACGTTAATCTCAATTTATTCTTATTAATCCTTCAATAATTTTGCGAATTTACACGAGGAGATTACAGTAATTTGTAATGATCATCTTGCTGCCTATAAGTTAGTTTAATCCTAGTGATAAAATTAAAGAGTAAGTATAAGTTAAGTATTAAGTATACCTAGGTTTAAAATATGTAATCTTTACCTTGAAGTCTATTACGAAAATAATGTATACCTAAACAGAAAGATCATCCGCTTTAAATTCACAGTCAAGAAATTTAGGTTTTCTCTCGAATGACATACGAGAATAATAGGGATCCAAAAGTCAAAAAGTCAAAAGTTAATAACTTTGTTTCTTTAGGCTTACAAAAAAGCACTTAAACAAGTCAAATTTTATACATAAACAGTTTTATAAATAGTTATTATCAAACAAGAAACAAAATGTTATTGATTTTGTTCGCTCCAATTTTTTGTCCACAAGTGGAAGACTTCTGAAACGAGAAACTTTTGAAACTATCATGGTTATTACTATAGAAATAGAAACGAGAAATACGATAGATTTTTCATCATACTTACAAAGTAGCTTAGCCTCCTTGATCGCATTATTTTCAAAAATCTTGCACCAAAATCTTGAATGCAAGAAGTTGCTTCCAACCAAGTCAGAAGTACAATATTTAGACCCTATGCCGCCTCTTTCTCACAAGTTGCGTGAACTTCAAAGCAATCGTGTGGTCTCTAGTTAGTTGGATTGGACATAATGACCAGAATTTATGTTCATTTTATGCATGAGCAAATATCATTGGTTCTTTTTAATTATCATGATAATGTGTACATGCATTATGGAGGACTGTTTTGTGTCATATAAAAGTCATAAAGTTGTTTAAAGTAGAGGCGGCGTCTTTGCTTGTTATCTTTTGACGGGAAAAAGGAATGATAAGGTCAGCTAACGAATATAGGGTTTAGGAATACATATAATTGTTTGGTGTAGGTACTTAATATTTGATATTTTGGTCGTTAAGTAACATTTCAGTAAGTTTTATTTTTATTTTAGTCCATAATATCAAAGGTACTTGTAATGGAATTTAAAGTATTTTTGTTTATCTATCCTAATATTAGATAGGCTCCGAAACTACGGGACCGATTTGAAAAATTCTTTCACCATTAGAATCCTACATTATTCCTGATGAACATAGGCTATAGAATATACCCGTGCGAAGCCGGGGCGGACCGTTAGTCCGTAGATATGCACGCACGGTTACTTATGAATGTTATTTTTTTTACTTACCGTGTAAATTCCTCAGGATTATTTACGCTCACAAAATCAATCTCAACTTCGTAAAATGTCAAACAAAGAACGGTAAAAAGGCAACAAAACGCGTTCCAGTCGAAAATAAATTTCAAAGATTTAAAAACCCACTCGATTTCTTAACAAACACTCATTAATCCAGCTTAGACACTAATAACTTGGCTTAAGATTAATCGTCTGGAGCGAAGTAATAGAATATTCAGTCACACACGCAACCTGCAAGTTACGGGAGCATTTACATTGAATGCGGTTTGTCGGTAAGCGAGACGCTTATTCTACTTTCACCTATTGCTTCGCTTATCCTATTTTTACCTTATTTTGACAGCTTGTGCAGTATTTACTTTTAATAATATTGGCTGTATATTTTCTAATAAACTACATTTGCAATAGCAACTGAAATAATTCAACATAGCATTTAATATTTGGACTAGATTTTTACGAGATATCAAGCGACACTATTTTTGAATTATACTGTTAATAATAATTAATTAATTATACTGTTTTCTCTTTTTTAACCGACTTCAGGAGAAGTTTCTATGTTCGGCTGTATCAATTTTTATGTATGTTGGTCGAATTCACCGCCAAAAACGACAAATTTTCCAAAATTATTACGCTATTGTATAGAAAAAACAACTCGGTCGAATGGTAATCTAAATCACTATCATTTTAAGTATTGAATATAATAATAACCTTAAAATTTTCATCCACTGTCAGTTCAGTACTGCAGGTAGGTACGTACAGTAGTGGTACCTACAAGTATACAGGTACTTTGCCAGAAAACCGGTTATGTATGTAAATGCGGTCATACCTGCGAGTTATAAAATTGAAGCGTTTGATAAATTAGTCCTATCCGTCAGAATTGGTCACGGAAGTCTGGTAGTTACGAAGCCTTGTTTCTAAAGATGACTTTTCACTTGTTGTTTCAACACCTCTTCCAACATAAGTATCATCTCCAGAAATATTTCGCAAAACTTTTCGCGAGAATTTAAGGACATAAAAGACACGCAAGCGTGCGTTTTATTGTAAATTGAAACGAAAATAAACTCCAAATACCCCTTTTTATCTCTTCATCTAAACAAGCTCACGCGAAACATGATCTTTTAAAAACGATAATTACCAGGTGTTGATATGATCAACAGGCGTCGACAGCTATACAACTAAATACAGTGTAAAGGTGCCTTTATGCGCGACAAAAAGTATGAAGGGTTACCATAATGACTCATTATATTTCCACAATCGCAACGGAAGTACGCTCCGATACTAAAACGTTGATGTTGGGAAAAAATTGCATGTTGATTTTATAAATGAAACACAGCCGACTGATTGTGAGATACCAACTATTTTAGTTTTAAGGTATATCTTATTTTGAACTGGGAATAAAGATTTTATTTAAATCGAAAAAAAAAATCGTGACCGTAATCGTTTTTTGGTAGGGCTTGTAAACAATTTTTCGAAGCTGTCTTTGATGAGCCCCGAACAATAATATCTGAACCTACCTGAAGAAGTCACATTAACAAATCTCTCAGACAGGAAAAAAGTACACGAAAGTATAAGGTAAACATTTCTCGTGACGTTGACGGACACTCATGGTCCACTAGTTTAAGATTGTCCAGCGAGTTATGGAAAGATCTATGAGTTTCACTGAAGGATAGGATTCGTAACGAATACATCCGACAGAGAACCAAATTTATAGATCGAATTAGCTATAAGAATTAGCAAGCTGAAGTTGCTGTGTGCCGGTCATACCTCACGCACAAACGCTGAGGTAAACGTGTTCTTGAGTGAAGACCACAACTCGGTTAATGTAGTCCAGGACGCCCTCCGGCTAGGTGAGATGACGACCTGCGAAGGACTGTAGGCAGATGCTGCGCTAAGCTGAAGACAGGTCACTATACAGGGCTATTGGTAAATTAGTGACAACACGTGAACTGCAGGTTCAGCCCATCATCACAAACACGTTTGGGAAGACGCCAGGTCTTCATTTCTTATTTTGGTATTGGTAATGGATACCCCCCGCAATTCCATAATCGTTCGTTAGAGAGGTTTTATTTGAAACTCAACTTAAAAACAGCTCTGCCCTGAATTAACAGAAGATATGAGAGTGAAAAATCGGTCTTAAGTAACTAGTTGAGTTTAAGGCTAAGATGTTTTTTCATTTAGCATTAGAGGTGACTTATATTTTTTTAGAATTTAGACTTGGCGCCTTCACGAACGTGTTTGTGATGATGGGCACGACCGGCAGTTCACGTATTGTCACTAATTTACTAATAACCCTGTATATGGCGTTCATTAGGGGAGGCCTATGTTCAGCAGTGGACTAATGTATAAAGTATTTGTGTAAACTCATACTAGCTTCTCTGGTTATGCGTTTTCTAAAACACAATTAAGAAACAGATTTATATTATGATGTCTTTCAACTCAAAGAAGATAAAATGTCTATGAATTCGCAGAAAAACATACCAAAACGTATCTATCTTGCGCAAATCAAAAGTTATGAAGATATCTTAAGATGCTATAAATAAAATCCAATCCCATATCAGCCAAGCGTAAAGTATCAGACTTGACGCCGAACGTGTTAAATCCAATAAAGTCATATAAATGTTGATGGATAGTGATAATTCCGTCATGAATTTCTGATATGAATTAGAAAATTATAATTTTGACCAGACTCATTAAAATATAATGTACACGTCATAAACAACAGTTTATGTTATTAACGGATGTTAGTAAAAGCCCTAAATAAGTATAAGTGTTAAATCGTTACAAATCTAGGGCCGTAAAGACATTAAAAAATAAATTTTATTGAGTGTCGACGTCGTTAGCGCAGCGATTTATATAAAACATGTGACGCCTCGACAGAGTTTATTTCAAGTGTCTCTGTTACAAATTCATTTGATGACATGAGTATTTTTTTAAAATAAAAATACTCAAAGCTGTTGATCAAAATGTACACCTATTTAAAGCGAGCTTTAGGGATATTGAACTCATAAAAAGAGACTCTTGCTTTTTTATAATTATCACGGATTTGGTACTAATTTTCACATAATTTGATTTTTTGTAATACCTACCTAAAAACGGCTTCTAACCCCTGTTTTTTAAGTTTTTTGGAACAAATTATAGGTTCTAAAATTTTTTGATGACACCTCGGGAATATCTTTAAGTACAAAAACCAAAAGAATCATCAAAATGTCGAGTAGTATAATATGTATGATACAAACACAAAAAACTCAACCGAGTTAAAAACCACCTTTTGTTTTTCGTCGGTTGAAAAAATACAGATCCTTGGAGGAATGACGTCGAGGTATCAAACATAGACACCCAGTGCATACGGCGCGGTGTAATGGTTTCCGGTTCCCTCGACGTGAGCACAATGGCAGCTCGAGACGAAAATTACAAAATGTGATATGCGAAATACTTTTTGGGGAAAATAAGTTCGAGAAAATTTATGAAGAGCTTTTGTATTTAAGAAGTACAATTGTAAAGTATGTGGCAGTGATGGAATTTAAAAACATATACGTATTTGTTTTGTACTATTTTAGTCAAGGTAGGGTATGCTATCAATCCGACTACTTTGGAAAACCTCCTCAATCTATCTTTTCACTATCAACCAAAAGACCCAGAACAATTGTATATAACTTAATTGGTTAAAGGAAAGAAAGGTGGAAAACAAAGCTAGTTATTGAATCAAAACGTCAAGGAAACTTAAGGAAGAAGTCAAGGAAACTATTAGTCGATGGATTTGACTTGATTAACTATCGAAATTGAGACACGGATCCCAATTCAAATAAGGGATCTTGTAACGAATGGCGAGCATCCGTCCGAGTATTTGTTACTCTACAGGGGTCATGGAAGCACGTTCCTCACATTCTTTCCGAAATAACAGCCAGTCGCGTGTGCTCCGGCGTCGATTAATCACCTTACTTGGCTTTGAACAATTTCTGGGGTCTTTTGGTGCTCAGAATTGTATATTACGGTTTCGTGGTAGAACGGAGCTGTTCTTTTGACTCAATTGGGTGCAGTTACTCCTAGAATCTAGAAATGAAAAGGAAAAGGTCAGGAATAATGGACCTAGATTACTGTCGCTAACATTTTTGTTTTCTTTAAAAAGCAGTAGAATTCGCACAATCGCGATTTGTTATGGCCTTCGTTTGAACACAATCTCTCCTGTTGGTAAGTGACGATCGCCAACGATGTGTCGCGAAGGTCATCAGACACTATTCTCGCTTGAAGATGGTGGTTGGATGGGGTTCGGTCGTTGCAGGTATGATTTCCATGAACATAGTCATCATCATTGTTGTCATTATGATGATAAGCAAGCAAAGTCATGCAAAGCAAAGCAATTTTTTAAATCAGGTAATAAATGTCTAATTGACATTTCTGTTAGGCACGTTACCCATTTAAAAATACGTACCCATTATTATTTTGGCTGTTATGTTGAAATGATGCACTATTTACCAGGTTTTTTTAGATTCTACATGTTATTTTAAGGAGAATGATATCATGGCAGTATAATTATATTTAACGAGCTAGTTGAGTAAACAGAAGTAAGACTTTGAAATACGCAAGAGCCAGTATTTTGTATGTTTTCTTCATGAAACCGAGATTCTTTAAAAGTCGTGACCTCAGTTGAATCTCGGTTTAAATTATGTTTTGCGTTTTTCTTCTTAACTCCCTGCCAACCTGAGCTCCTGGTTACCACAAGCAACACGTCTAGCGCAGCTGCTCGCTTTAGCTACGCCAGCTAAATTGAGTATTGTTTGGATTACTCCAACGTCTTTCTGCGTCCCTAGTACCTGCTCTTAATATGCGCTCATTCGTTTTCATGTTTTTTGTGCAGTTATTGTTTTTCTGCTTTTCTACAGAAAGATGATATAGAATTTTTAAGGATTTTTGAACATTAATTTTTTTCTTTATTTGTACAATAAACCTGTGATCAGCTTCATTTAAACTACGAAGCGAACAATGTGTGTTCAAAAGCTTCGGTACTATCTATATCCGTTTGAAACCAAACTCTGTATTCTGTATTCCGTCGTTCAATTACAACGACCACGTTTCAAAACACTAGGTACTACGTGACTAGCAACGCTCCACTCACTAACATTGGATTTTCAGAAACGTGCCACTCCACAAACCATCCATTTAAATCACTCTGCCGGCTCTACAAAGCCCACAAATTACCAACGGATTTCCCCACTTCCGGTTGAAACAAAAAGATAATTTCATAATTCAATTACAACACAAAAGATGCGACTCGTAGATAAAATATAAAAAGTGAGAATATCCGTATCACCGCAAATAATGAAGGCGGTCTGAAGGGAATCGGTCATCGTGCTCTATCATTACAAAATCCCACAAAAATTTCTCGACCAAAAAAGCACTCGAAATTGTCGAGGGACACAAAAATGACGAAAAAATTCGCGCTTAACGTTACCCCTAAAAGACTACTGCAGGCCAATTGCTACCATAAAGATAACAATAATTAGTCGTAATGACTACGTCTGTGGGCCAGCGTCGGTTTTTTATTTTTTTAAGTGCATTGGGCGGCACGATGCCGCGATCTGGAGATAGTACGTCCATCAAATCGTATGATAATCGGGCCCAGTTAATTCCATTACCAATAATAAATGCGCGCATTAATTTGACCTGTCAGATGAGTCGACGGAACGTGGCCCGATCGCGCCCATCATTCGGATTATTATATGAATAATTTATCACAGAAAAAGCTACAGCTTATTATTGTTTTGAATTTGGAACGTCAAGAGCCATATGTCATAGTGCTGATGATAGACACGATAGCGTCTATGTTATAATTTACGAGCGCGAATGTTACAGCGATTCTTGGGAGCTGCATGCTTGGACTACTTTGTTTTGTTCGAAATGCTTCTCATCCTGGCAACAGATGATATAATTTATTATCAAGATAAAATACATTTATACCCACCGAACAACTGAGCAAGAAATTCATTTCACATTTTAGAAGTTGAGTGTTAACAGCCGATGAATAAAACGATGCAATATTTTTATAAAGAACAAAAGCATAAATAAACTAATCCACAACTGTAACAGAGAGAAAGCTGCATTGTTAGCGGCTGTCACAGCTTAAAATAACATAATTCATAGGAGATTTGGTTCAGAACGTAAATCTCGCTGTCACCAAACTCCTGTACAAATATTTTCAGCGTTTTTTCCTTAATCCCCTTTAAAATATAGGTGGAAACTTCTTGAGCAAAGCAAACATAGCACAAATTCCAGTTATTCCAATTGTATTTTGTGGCATAGCAGGCCGACAGTTTTATCAACTTTGTAATGCTTTTAGAAAAATGGCATGTACGTACCTACCTAAAATAGCTTCCTAATAATTTTAGTGATTTTGTAGTGTATTATATATTATAGTGTGTCTTATGTTAAAGCGGATCAACCACTTATCTTAAAGTGGATCAACCACTTTAACATAAGACACACTATAGTTATTCCACTCTTTTACTTGCTGTTTGGTAGTTCGACTGACAATCAATTAGTCATGTCCTAAACGTTTTATCAATTCGATTTTTATGACAATCGATTTTGTTTATGCTGAATATGTAATCGGTTTTGTTGTTCAACTTAGTATTCATTTTACGGACTTTACTCAGGCGTCTAAATGATTTTATTTTTAGAATCAGAATATTCAATTGAGTAAAAACCAAATAGAATTCGAAATTCATTACGAACCGCATAGAGCGGACAGTAATAATATTACTGTCCGCCTGTTCGGATAGGCCCGAAAGGTCGACTTTGCCCAAAGAAGGTTGTCGACATAATCAGCAGATTACATAATACACACTCACACTACTTGTGATGTGCTTGATTATTTATATAGTAGATTACATACTATGTTTAAGTAAAATTGTATTATTTTGTTGTTTTATTTACTACTTGCTTCCGCCCGCGGTATTTCACGCGTTTTTCGTGATAAAGTAAGACAGATTGAATTACTGTTGTAAACTTTATTAAAATACTAGCAGCGCCTCACGGTTTCACTCGAGTAGTTCCCGTTTCCGTAGGAATTCCGGGATAAAATATAGCATGTGTTACTCCCTGAAAAGTAAGCTTTCTAATGGTGAAAGAATTTTTGAAATCGGTTCAGTAGTTTTTAAGTTTATTTGTTACTTAAAAAAATACAAATCTTTCCTCTTTATGATATTAGTGCAGATTAATTCTATAGTATTTTATTAACATAAACTATTTTCCAAACTTTTTAATGGTAAAATCAAGAATCCTCTTCGTTTTAAACTATGTCTGATCGACAAAAATCGAAACTTTCGTAAGTCCCCTTATTTATCGAATCGACAGATTCTGTCGATAAAATAGGTACTTCATTCCGTAATTCACTCTCCATTCACTCACCTGTCAACAGTTATAGAACTTCATAGTCGTGCATATACCAAAGTAAAATAAATGCGTGGACAGGGTACAGTGTCTTTGAACCTGACTAGAGCACGACCAGACCAGCTTGTCTTTCATTAGTTGATTACAGGGCAGACCAGCAATCAGAAGCTTAAGTTACCCAGTGAACTACTCAACCGAACAAAAAAGCTCTAGAAGCTACTGATGGGCCCAAGGAGACTCAAGTCAATTTCATTTCAAAAGCGTACCGAACTTAATAGCTGAGTCATCGTGATCCGATGTTGTGAGTCAAGCTTGTTGATGGAGTGAAGCATTTTCTGTACCCATTTGTCAATTTTAATTACGATAAGGTGAGTAAATGTAGGATCATCGTGATAATTAAGAACAAGACGATGTTTACAGGTAGTTGACAGTTGCAATGAGAGTGAATATTCATTAAATGCTTTCGATGTTTTAATTTCAATTTGTAAATTCGGCACGCGGCTTCGCAACGTTTGATGGTTATTTCTATCCCATGGAAACTAATTAATGGGATAAATGTCAATGTTTTATTCCAGGTCTAAAACTACCTGTGCGCAAAACTGCAGTCCGATCCGTTCAGTAGTTTTGGCGTGAAAAGGTAACAAACATCCATCCATAAATCCAAACTTTCGCATTTATAATATTAGTTTGATCAGTGAGTATTTAAAATTGATTTTCATATTTTTTTTCTTTTGTGTAGAAAAAAAACGATGTTTGAAAGCAAAGCTTGTTATTATAACCAGAAAGGTGTAACCCAAATTGAGAAAACAAATTTCAAATTAACAAGAACAAAATTGGGCCACATTAAGAACTTTGTGAGGCCAAAGCGGTTTAGGCACGTACAAAATTTTTACAAACTCGCAAAGTCAACAGATGTTTGCTGCGGTGACCAAAGTTTTTCAGCCTTGTTTGTTAGTATCAAACCGCGTTTTGTTATAATTAATGGACTGTCGGTAGTAACCGAGGCTAATGAGAGGACGGCCGGCAAACAAAGTCCTGGTTTTGAGACAGGTGTGGTTCGTAGATAAAAGGGATTCGAGCATAAGTGATCGACGTTGTCGTTTGTCGAGCACTAGGTAATAAATCGTTTGTAACAAATAGAAAGCACTAAGTACCTGTTTGTGCTGAACGAGTAGGAGTGGGAAGCGAATTCAGTTATCGGAAAAAATCCATCTTCCGATCGACTACAAAGATTTTGAGTACCTAGTGATAGTTGTAGTGGGTCGACAATGTTTTTTATAACCACCTCAACAGCCTATAATGGTCTACTGTTGGACGCAGGCCTCTCCCGTATAATCGTCTTATTAACTTTTATCTCATGGGGTAGTGCTCATATTCCCCACGCTGGGCATGCGGGTTGGGGATCGCAGTTCGGTGGTAGATCTATTCTGCAAGAGGCGCTGCTACCCGCACCCTCGGTGTATGTCCCTTAGTTGCCTCTTACGACATCCACGAGAAGAGTTGGAGTGGTGCAAATTCTAAGCCACACGGCTCGATTTTTGGATACATTTTTTGCTAATTCAGACATTGCAGTGCGTTAACTGTTACAGTCTTGTTTCTCAGTTTTATCCTAGACCAAGAACTCAGATCTGATGAAGAGATCTGTTTCTTTTTTTAATGCAAAATAATTATAAGTTTATTAACAAACATACAATGTTTTTTGCTAATGTTTTATGCTGTTTCTTGAAATATATTCATAATTAGGCCTAATTATGCATGCGTGGAACCAAATATTATCATAACAGATTTTTTCGGTAACTACCTAAACAATTTACAACCACATTTAAGACGTTGCCAACACAACCAATCGAGTCACACTCTGACACGTAATTGTGTGAAACCAAATTGCAAAAACCTCTGCTGATACTTGTGACAGGTCTGGTGGTTTTCTGTGTATGATAAAAACTTTTTAGTTTACTATACGAAAAAGCTCTACCTATTTTGGAGCTAGGTGATGATCAAGATGAATTATTGATGAATTTACTTTTTTTACGATACCTATCTACCGTCGATAACGTTCACATCTCATGCTTGCCTCCTAGAAGACATATAGCCGTGTCGTGTCTGGAGCGAGCTTAACACTGTCGGGGTAGTTTGCTTTATTGGGAAAGTTTAATCTGTTCTGCTTACGGAACATAGAATGTTTTTTGCTGTTTCTAATCTGCTGAATGTTTGGATCGGTTAGAGCGGAAATGTTGTGTACGGAATAACATTGGAACCGGATGCAGGTTTTTGGAGATTGAACTTCCGGATTTAAGTTTAGTAGGTTTAAAATAAGTAATTTAAGTGTAGTTGGTAGTAAATAGAAACTAAGATCTAAAATAAAAATACATTTCATGACGAACGGGAAGTAAACTTCCCTTTGGTCCCCATCGGGGACAAAGCGTGGGGACGAGCGGGAATAACCCATTTATTACTACTGGTCCGCTCCATCTTCGCACGGGTATATTCTATGGAATAATCTAGGATTCTAATGGTGAAAAAATGGTTTCAGAACTTATTAAATTCAAACAAACTAGAAAACAAATCTTTCCTCTTTATAACATTAGTGTCGATAGTATAATAATATATAATTTTAATGCATTTTACAGGTAGTAGCTATTGAGGCATAAAAAAGATACCTATAAAACTTGGGCCTACAAAAATCAAATGTATAGATAGATAGAGAGCCTATACCTTTTTTAGATTTTAAAAAGATATACAAAAGGTAATTGAGTAAAATAACTCATCAACACAAAGAGCTAAAATTGTCATATTCGCAAGCGAAGTTCAAACCAATAATAATAAATCAAAATATGAATCTGCAATGCGTATGAGTGGCTATCTCTCATACAAAATATTCTTTGTGTGTGTCACCTATCGGTTGATTAATGTTGCTAGTGTCACAAATATTACTATGAATTAGCCGGAATTATTTATGCGTTATCTGATATTATTAGAAATTCCATTCGGAATTATTTCGCAATAACCTAGGTACTTCAGTATAAGTACAATAAACATGGATGCACATTTCACATTGCACAACTCAATATAAGGTCTTGTACTGATAAGTAAAAGACTTTATTAAATTATATAGAATAACGTAAGAAGGTATTCTTACGTTTGTACCTACAGTGGGTTTTTTATAATTTGTAGTATGACCTAGTAAATGTGCCACAAAAGTGGCAAAAATGGATGTATAATTTTAATCTACCTTGTCATTTGAAAATGAACAGAAATAAAATCAGTGCGTATAGCTTTGTTTACAGTAAAAATTTCATAATCTTATTATTAAAGAAAAATTTGGATATTTTCACACCAATAATAATAATTATAAATACAAAAGATTGAATGCTTGGATAGATGGATGTTTGTTACTTTACGACAAAATTACTAAACGGATCGGAGTGAAATTTTTAGTATATTATGTAGTTCTGGTTTTGTTCTATTATGTAGGCTTGGAATAAAACATAGGGTTCTTTTTTATCCCAGTAATCAGTTCCCGTGGGAAAGAAATAACTTTTAAACGTTTCCATGGAAACAACGTGTGCAAAGCCGCGGGCAGAAATAGTAAATTATAAACGTACACAGTTAATTACGCAAATTTTATCATGCTATTTATCTAAGTAATTACTCTGACAAAACATTGCATATTTTTGTTAGAAAATTCCTCACGAAACATGAACCCTAACCAAACACTGATTAAAAACATTTAAAGATATCTCTCAAACAAAGAAGAGGCAACATGGAGGTAATTAGAGAACAAAGTGTTGTTTGAATTAACCTACAGTGCCTTGATATTAGGGTTAAATCGTTGATAAACTGAGCGACAAGCGTTTTTTTAAGACGCATAATGATTCGAAACTCTGAAAAGAAGAAAGGGGCATAAAGCCTACACATGCATACAGCAGGAACACTTGCATGACAGCTGCTAACTACTAACTAACAGTGCTGACACAGTTTGCTTCAGCTACATAGTTTGGTCCTAAGCAATAATAATAAACCAATGACTACCGAACAAATTGTGTAGAACATATATATTAATACATACATACATATATTTTAATATTTTATAGCCTATTCATTTGTCTGAAAACAGATAACTTTAGTGCGGGGTCAGATTTGACACCACACATGAACGTTTTATTAGAAAAATTGTGTATAATAAGCTAGATACTATTTGGAGTTTCTAGCTCAGCTTATGTTAGGGTAAGGCTTTAGTCGAAAACAAGGTGAGTTGGCGAGCCTTAAGTCAGCACTTAATTTATGGTCAATTAACCGGGTGTTAAAGTTAAATAAGGTGACAATTAAATAGCTTGGACTAAACAGACTGCTTCGCGCTGAAAAAGCTGAGAAGTGAACCGGTTTGAGCTTACTTTGTGTGATAATTGTTGAATCGTCACGCACAGTTTTCTTTTTTACAAAATAGAGTTATGTATTGCTATGATTTGTTAATTAGAATACTTTCTTGGCATTTGAAACTCAAAAATAGTACGTAAATAAGTTGATTACTGTCTTCTTACAGGTTGCCTTAAAGTCCCGCCTTCTCATATAATTAACTCTGTTAAACAAAATCAAACTAAAGTTATATTTGTTTATTAAGAACTGGGACCAAAATAATACAAAAACACCTCAAGAGACAAACTTTCTAACCCCAGTCTCACATAGTTCAGTTAATTAATTCCCAAGTAATCCGACGCGCTGATCGACATTATCACACGGATCTCTCGTCATCTAGATCCGATACTCAGATAGCTAATGTCGAGTAACTAGTATAACAGGCGTGTAACTAGTATGTCGTGTTGCTGTGACGGTTATCGGTCCTGATGCCCCGAGATCTTAGAATAATTTAGAAAGGTATTTTTGACCTCTTTTCTGTGTACATTATACAGGATGGGACCAATAGTGTCACCTTGCGGAACTATATTTATAGTGGAGACTATGAATATACTATATAATATAATATAGTAACATAGGCTACTTTTTATCCCATAAATCAGTTCATAGACAACATAGGAAAGTCAAAGGCAGCGGAAAAGATTATTGATCTTTGCATTTCAGATATGCTCGACAATGGCATTATATCAAAACTAGCAGCACCTCGCGGTTTCACCCGCGATTATTGTTCCCGTAGGAATTCCGGGATAAAAAGTAGCCTATGCTCTATTCCAGACTATAATCTATTTCTGTGCCACATTTCATCCAGATCGGTTTAGCCGTTCTGGCGTGATTGAGTATCAAACATCCATCCATCTATCCATCCATCCAAACTTTGACATTTATAAAATTAGTGTAACGTGAGCGACTTTTAATTAATATAAAATTAAAATAAAAAACAGGAATAATAAATCTGAATTGTAAAAAATTGAATCCAATAAATAAGTCAATTCTTTTACAAATCAATTTAACTACAAAGATTTTTGTCTACAAAAAAGTAATTTATCGCTGGACTGGTAATGAATGAATAGTTAATCAGTTAAGCTTTTGCTAAAGGGTACTTCCCAATAAAGCTTTAAGCTATCGTTTTAAAGAAACAGGAAAGCTTTAAGCAACCGATGAACAGACGAATGTTTTTTACTTTCAATGATTATCCAATTATGTTCAAAATTCGTTAAAAAAGTCCCTTTTCGAGATTAATTTGATTTTAATCCTACTAGAATATAATAAACACACAACAACGCTATAGTAGAAGGTTCTCTTAAACTGAGCTTCGACAAAAAGAATCCATCCGCTTGATTACACTGACCTCGGGCGAAACAAAACACAATTATTTCCTTTTGATTTATAATGTTTGCTTTTAATAGCTATAAAGGGTAATCGTTTATTTAGATTACCTACCTACAAGAGTATATTACGGACAGACATTTGAAAACCTTGATACATATTCGATTAAGTACAATAATGACAAAACCTGATTTGAAATTGATATCACTTGTTTTTTTATTTTACTTTTTTTACTCGTGATTACTACGATTTTTATTTTTTGTATACCTAGAAAAATGAGATACATACTATTCTATTTATTGGAATTGGAAAAAAAAATTTGTTAAAAAAATTTATTGGAAACACTCTTTTATTTGAAACGTGTTGAAATATTAACACAGGTGGTGAACGCTTTGAAGGCAAATTGATGAAGCACCCCCAGAAGAATAGCATTGAAATACTTACAAAGTTTGTGTTGCATTTACATTCAATCACATGCAATGTTTGTTAAATAATCCAAGACTTCGCATAAAAGTTAATTTCGATATCAGATTAAAAGTAAATAATATAAATTAATAATGCTGGACTATTCACATACCACATCACCACACCAAGCTAAGCAGAGCTTGTGTTATGGGTACTATTAGATAACTGATATACATAATAGAATATATTACAGAAATAAAATTACAATCAAATAATATAATTAAATTCAAACTAGTATTTCCAATTTAAACAATTGAGCTAACTGCAGACTGTTGCAAACAATATACCTACAGGTAGCTCAACTGATCCATATAAAAAAATCATAAACAGAATTTTTTTGTTATACATAAAAATCGACCAGAACACCCTGACCAAATATTTGCAGATCGTACAAACATTTGTCCCGAGGCCGGAATCAAACCCGCAACCTCCAGCATCGCAGGCAGACCTTCGCCCACCGCGCCACAGAGGTCGTCATTGTGAAATTATAACGAATGTTTTATCAAGCTCGCGTAGTCGCCCCTTGACACAAGTAACTTTAAATTATTGCCGTCCTCATACGTCTTCAACCGTCCCCCGGCTATCCCTAATACCCGACGAAACCAATTTGAATTCAATTTAGCTTTTTTTTCGTGCAAGCTTTTGTTGGCTCTCAGTTGTGTTTACCTTATTCGATTTCTGTAATTTCATTCATAACAAACTGGATTTGGGGTTCGAAAAGCCTATCGGGGTTGACAGGGGCGTTTGAAATAATATTCTCTTTGATAAGAACCGGTTGTAAGTGCTGGGGTCCATAGATTTGGTACGGGATTTGTCAAAGTGAAGTGCCAAAAACTAATTATGGTCCACAATGAGGCGATGGGGGAAGGAGGACGGTGTAACGATATCGATTTCACCAGTCGATTAACGCGAGTAGAATTTATTTAGGATCGTTTAGTTTGCGCAAACTTTATCGGTTGTTGATTTGTTCGGGACGGTCTATGAATTTGATTAGAAATTAAATTTCGATAACTTTGGTATATTTAACCTTCACACTTTAGAACAATTGGTTTACCATGAATCATTTATTGATGATGAAGAGTGCTTATAAATGTTTTATCTCAATTGTAGGATATATTTTTAAATATTTTGATTACAATTACGTTGGAACCAACAGATTCAGTAGAAGTACAGTCAGCTGCTCAGATATGTATACACTTCGAAGTTTTCACTTTTATTTTACTCGGAACTTATCATATAAAAGTCTACGCACACATATTCATACTACTTCAGACATTCAGACCACTTAGTAGTCATAGTTTTTGTCAGAATACGATATATAAATTATCACAATGACTGTACACTTACTATTCAGTCAAATTTTAAAACATGGGAGTGTATACATATTTTCGCAGCTGACTGTACCTAATACGAAGTTTTTATTCGTAGCCATAATTGCGGCTGGACAACCTTTACTCGGTTCTCAGGTGGTGGCCGCGATGCAACGTGAAACGGAGTGTTGGGAGACCACTAAATCGATGGAGCGCGACATCGTAACGGTCGCAAGGAGTCGATGGATGAAGGCGGCTCAGGCCCGCTCTTTGTGGCGTCGTATGGGGGAGGCCTTTGTCCAGCAGTGGACGTTATGATGATGATGAACCATAATTACTCTAGCTTAGCTTTATGAGAAATTGCGTACACTTCTATGTATAACAAGCAACAACAGCAACTGAGCTCCCTATTCGTAAATTTAAACAGTACATAAATTCTTATCAAGAAAGCCTTTTACTCCATAGATGATTATATTAATGATGTTAATGCTTGGCCAGATGTCGCCCACTTCCACACCGACAATAGTATTTAGGGAGAACAATCTTAAGCTTAGTTTTATATAAAATTAAATATTGACCTGTATCTAAATCACATTATATTTAGACATAGGCGAATAACATTGTATTACATTATAAGCATTATTCTGTTTAAATAAGCTTCTGGTTTTCCAATAAATAAATATAAATATTTTAACGTTACTAATATTTTCGTCTATTCCATTCAACTTGCGTTGACTCTAGTCTCCTACAATATATAATAACAAATAAAAATAACACACCCCCGTGGTTACTTATTGTCTTGACGCCGATTATATCGCATCTTGGCGCTAATAGACCATTGACTAGACAGTCTTAATTAGAAGGGTCTTGCTATTTATTAATAGCGGCTACCTATTTTATAAAAGGTATACAAAACATAGGTAGGTAGAGTATCGTTATTTACACTTGTTAACCCATTAGACCCTCTACTATAGTTTATATATCCTATACAAATCTATATATACAGATACTTGATTATTGTGTCCACGAGAGCTACTGACCAACTGTTGTACAGTTTGGCACGATTTTTATAACGCAATGAACTTTTAATATGGTAATAAATAAATACAAATTTGGACGATCAAGAAATGAAATCTCGTCTTTGTTGCGAGTTCTGTACGCTTAGTACCAGTGTGTACAGTTTGATTACGAAAGAAGTTTTTGACAGATTGATTAAATTTATTTCTTGCTAACATGTACAAAAAACAATCAGAAAAATAAAACATTCCGTAAAAATTGCCTGAAAATCTCTCAAAACTATTCGAATAAACTAAAATCGAGTTCGTATAAAGTTCTCGATAGACCCATCATGGATCTACCATGGATCTAATAGAAAAAAAGTTCTCAATAGAACCACACCTTCCAAAGTGGTTCTAATAGGAATCATCCGTTTGTAACTTACTGAAAATTACTAATGTACGAGCAAGAAAATATACAATCGCTATGAAACTATGAAAATTACTAGTGGTTACTAACTATATAACTATATGTTTAATCCCACTGGTACTAAAGGTATGAGCATAAAATTGAAATCATATACCTAATAAAAAATAAAAAACACTAGAAGGTACTCGTAATACTAAGTTGTAAAAAATTTGGGTGTTTTTTGAGTAACAAAATAGTAGGTTGCTGAGTAACGGCTCCAGGAAAAAGAAACTTAATCATTAAATTAATTGATGGCTTAATTCCAGTACCTACTCAAGACTCACAGAAAACGTAGATTAGTATCTAGATTTTTCTAAGTAACTTTTGTAAGCGACTTTGATAGTATCATTGAGCTTGCGGCGGTTATTGTACCCACATCTTTTCGCTTTTCAGGTGGACCTTCGCCCACTTCACCACGGAGGTTTTCAACTCAACAGTTTGAGTGCTGACGGAAAGGCGTCGCAGCTCGCGTTTCCTGGTCGCGCACGGGTACCGAACGTGAGCAGTGAATGGGATAAGAGATAACCAAGCCGCTCTACAACAGCTGCGGCATTAACTTTCAAATCCATGGTTTACCTGACAGAAAGCTGTGCGGTTAACCGCGCGAAACGATTTGACTTTGTTGCCTGAAGCTTATTTTATAACGGTCTGTTGAATTGAATTCTGCGGTTATTTATTTAAGGGGAACTAAATGTGGTTTGCATGGAGACGGGTGTGAAGTGGACTATAATACGAACAGACTCTTTATGTTTAGGTTAAGAGTTTTTTTAGGCAATAAATGTTTTTTTTATTTTATTTATAATTATAATATTACATATTTGCATTCCCATCTTTTATAACGGGATATTAGCTATCCAGCTATAATATTTACTATAACGGGATATTTACTATCTAACTTTGCGAAAGACTGCTGGCAGATGCTGGATGCGGCAAGCTGGAGACAGGGCGCTATGGCGCGCATTAGGAGATGCCTATGTCCAGCAGTGGACTGATATAGGTTGATTATGATGATATTTACTATTACGGGAGCTAATAGCTATCCAATATTTCGGCACAGTGTCATGAGTCATGATCACGGAATAACTGAAGACACTGTTAGTGAGTATTTATTGGTAGACAGACCAATCTACCCAAATTTTTAGGGTTCCACACCTCAAAAGGAAAAAAGGGACACATAAAGTTTGTCTTTTGCTACGAACGTTACCACTAACACTGGTTTCATTATCGAACTCAACTAGATCACGACACACAATACTGACGGTATCAGAACACCGCCCGGTTGGTAACATCACGTCTTTTTAGCAAAAGACAAAATATGAGGGTAAATCGGTTAGTCTACCAATTCCGTGATCATGGCGCATGAAACTGTGATGAAATATTGGGTAGGTCATGAATCAAATTATGGTAAAAATCCCGTTATAAATGACTTTAGTGTTAATAACCATGATACATATTATTCCTATATTTTTTAGAGCCGAATTGGACTACACAAATGATTTCAAGTATATAGACAAAATCAGATTCACGAGAAAATGTAAAGGAAAAAACAGAATTTAAATTCATACAAATTGGCAAACATATCCTTTGTAAAGAGTCTTACTACAAAATTATCAGATTATCTAGGATAAAAAGTTCGCTTCTTTAAACCCTTAAAACTAGGAAATGTAGTGTATTTTTTTTTAATTAGTCTTACATTATGTCCTTTGAATTTTGTGACGTGTCCAAGAGTCCTGTAAGGTCTAAAGGAAATAAAGCACGTTGATGTTTGTTACTTGAGATATGAAAGCATAAATCTACTAACTTCATATAACTCAATGTTGGTGAATTAAAACTTACATCAGCGAATCCTAAGCTTTCTAAAATAATGCGTTCAAGCTTTTTAATGAACAGTTCGCTCATTTATATTTAATAAAATAATTATCTTTATTAATATAACTACATAAATATTGAATCAGGCTTAATGTAAACAACATCAAAGAAACAAAAATTCGCAAGGGAACTGAAAAATTGAACCTTTAGAGGCGATATCTTAGAGGTCGTAAATTAGCTCGTATCTCTTTAATAGTCAATTTAAAAGCTAGGAGATCGTTAAAAACGCTGCTTCCATTAACGTAATCATTCGGGAGCCAATAACGTCATAGTAACATGCGATGAGTCGTAAGGCTCTAACATTCTATGTTAGAATTTTAAGAGAGTAATGAGACCATGAACAAAAACTTAATAGCCCAAGCAGCAACCAAGCGTAATGAACACCTAAAAAGCAGCCAATATAGCACTTAACGCTGTTTTACAGCTGTATAAGAACGTTGAAAAGATATTGTATTGTTATAATGTCGGTTTAGGAGCAATTATTCAGCTCTAACTGTATTAAGTCTGTATTAAGGAGTCAAAGTACGCTTAAAGTTCTAAATCAGTGTATGATAACTGTCTTGTACAGCTTTAAGTTTCCTGTAACGCTTTAATCTCATTTTAGTATTAAAGCTGTACAATAGCTGCATTTTGCATACCGTCACTTACTTAATACAGCTTAGAGCTGTATTATGGTGGTCCTCAAATCTTAATGCTGTATTATGAAGTAGGCAAACGCTCTTCTACAGCTTCTTTTTATGGTGTAATTGTACACCGTTTTACAGACTATAGCTGTATAATTTCTGTCTTTGAGAGTAATAAACAGCAATAAAAGTAAATGACGCCTATAGTACAGCCTTAATCTGTATAAGTGACAGAGTCGCCATTTTGAATTATTGTGCATTTGTATGCTGTTTTGGACTGCATCACTTTACAATACAATACAATACAAAATTCTTTATTGTACACCACAAAGTAAAGCTTTTTATTTTTAAGTTTTTTTTATTTTTTTAATTTTTTTATAATTTTTTTATTATTATTATTTATTTTTTATAATTTTTTTATAATTTTTTTTTTATTATTTTTATTCTTATTTTTTATATAATTTTTTTTATTTTTTCTATTTTTTTTTTATATTTTTTTTTATTATTTAATCTTATTTCTAGTTAAATTTAATTCTATTTTATTTGGTTTTATTGTGTAATAATTTTAAGTGACATTTTATAAATTTGTATTTTGTTATTGATTCGATTTGTGATCTAAAATAAATGAGTTAATATAACAATATAAAGCTAAAACAAAACAGATATAAACATTAAACATAATAGTACAATGGGCGGCCTTATCGCTTAGCAGCGATTTCTTCCATCCAACCTTTGGATGGAAAGAAATTTGAAAATTTAAGAAAGGCAGGGGTGTATACAACATAATACATAGGTAATAATAATTATTAAATATTCATAAGCAAGTAGAAACATAAATTAATATAAAAATACTTCATAAAATAGATAATATACACGGAATAAATAAATACCAAGAACGAAGAAAAAACATAATTTAGTACAAATATTTACTTTATTTATTTCTTTACAAATTCTAGGACGCAAATCTACAATAATTGCTTTGAAATTTCTAGAAAATAACTTTAATACTTACTTTATTTTCGAAAACGTGATGTGATCTCGCAGTGCATTTTGGTTTTTCACTTTATATTACGTATCCCTAAAAAGAGTTACAGGTTATGTTCTAAACACTGCTATGCAGCATTAATAGTAAATTTATTTGTTTATACAGCCCTTCAACAGCTTAAAGCTGAATACTAGTATCCATTACCTACATAGTACAGCTATTAATGCTATAAGTATTAAGAGTTACAGGTTATGTTCTAAACACTGCAATGCAGCATTAATAGTAAATTTTTTCGTTTATACAGCCCTTCAACAGCTTAAAGCTGAATACTAGTATCCATTACCTACATAGTACAGCTATTAATGCTATAAGACCATCAAAATAGAATCTAAGCTGCTTAGCAAATTGTCGCCATTTTATCAATTACCAATCGAAGATTACGAACATGATTACATAAAAATTAGACTAATGTTTTTATGTTTATCAATATTTTCAGTTTGTCCAATAATCTACTATGCACCAATGAGGCTCTACGTCCATTAATTCAAACATTTTTAAATTCTAACCTATAAAAACCATATTTACTTACCTTATTTAATATCTCTTCCCTGGTTATTTTGCGGGCGCGTTTATTTTTTATCACAAAACATATATATGTCCACAATAAATTTATTTTTGCACGATAATGCACTGTATCCTGCGCCTATCGAATCTCCAAATCTTTAAACACAAAGCGTTTATAATAAAATGTCACTTTGATCAATATACAGCTGTTATAATTGAACGCCATCATTGAAATATATCTTCTGTTTCGTTTTAATTCTTTTGTAACTCTGTTCAACAGACTTTTTACAGCGTAAAGCTGCACAAGTGTGTTACAATGTAGTAATTGGAGTGTATTGGTTTCCTCTTACACCATAGTACAGCTGCAAAACAGCTATTATGCAGCCTATTTTATGCTTATACAGCTACTGTACAGCTAATATAACACAAAACGCTGTATAATTTGTGCCCATTTTAGCTGTATAAGAGCTGTATAAGCGCTTATACAGCCTTTATGCAGCAAGTAATACAGCATTAAGAGTATAAACGAACTTTAATACAGCTGTTATACAGCTTGTGATGCTGCTTGGGAGTCTACGTAACCGCAGTCCGAACAATGTTTGTTCGATCTAAAATAATGTAAATGTAACATATCTCGCAAAAAAACGACCATCGCTGGGGTGAACGTGTTTTTAAGGGGAGATCGTGACACGGCAACCGTAGAGTAGGACGACCTTCGGCTAGGTGGAATGATGATCTGTGAAAGACGGCAGGCTGATGCTAGATGCGTCAAGCTGAAAACAGAGTGCTAAGTGTAGGTATACTCATTAGAGGGGCATATCCAGCAGTGAACTAGTATTAGGCTGATGTTGATGATATATGTAAGATTTAAATTAGATTTATAACATCAGGCTGTGTGTCTTCTACACACGATCTCCTATCGAACAGAGTAGCGACTGAATCCTGGAGGACCAGAAAAACCAGGAACTCCAGGACCTGTTTGCCGAACCAAACATCATGGACTTTAAGAATTTTGGCTCAAGTGTGTGTCTCCATAACTACTGCAAGGTCTCGCAGTGAGGCTCATATTGCCATACCAATTTTAAAAGTTTCATTGTATTTCTTACAACAAAGAAAATGCGAAACATGTAATAGAAACATAAAAACTATAGAGAACTAGTATAAACATTTGAAATTGAACAGCAAACTCCAGACTGTTTCTAATGTAGACGTAGCTCAACTGATCCATATCGATACCAATCGGAAGCTTCCCCAAGACGCTGTACGTATGTTTGCTGTGTGCTTTTTTGTAAGCCTAAAGAATCAAAGTTATCGAAATTTGAAAATCTGAAATCTGCTGGTTGCAATGCTGATGCGCTGCGCCAAACACTCACCAAGCTCTCGGGTCTCGCGTCGCTTCGACCAGACGCTCTGATAATTTGTATATCTTTCCTAAAACTTGTACAAAATTAATTATACATTTAGTTTCTGTTCCTTTATAAGTACTATTTGATGTATCTATTTAATGTAAATTCAATGTTTGCCATTTTATAAAAATTATTTAGTAGTGTCTAACAAGGTGCATATACTATTGACCTAATCTTCATCATCATCATCAGCCCATATCAGTCCACAGCTGGACATAGGCCTCCCCTAATGACCTAATCTTATATTAAGGTAATTAATTTATAAGCTGTACACGTACATTATGAGCAAAATAAATAAATCTTTAAAATCATTCTAGTAGTTTGCTCGTCACTACTCTCCCGTCCAGAACTTACACTCCTAAAATACCATTAGTTTTATCTTATTTACATGCATAATGAATACGCTTTTAATAAAACATAGTCTTGTGTCGCAATTTCTGTATTTCTAATTAAAAATTCGTGTTTTTCTTTATTTATTATTTTGAGTGAATGCTTCGTGACCCTGAGACGATTATTCTGAGCAACTCATTCATTACTATCACTGACACTGATGCTTATCTCGAAATTCTCAAGCGAATAATTCTTCTTGGTAACCTTTCTCTTTCACTTACTGTCTTGGACATGAAGCAGAGTGAAGATAGCAACTGGATATAAACATTATTTATTATTATTATTATTAATTATTAAAAAAAAATTCGGCATTCTTCAAAATATTCTTGAAAATGGGTTAAAAACAATTTATTAAAGTTGTAGTGTAGTAGTTCGGCTCCTTTTTGGTTATGTCTTAAACTTTTGAATGTACGGTTGTTTAATGTTTTTGGTGTGTGTCGGGTATCAAAAATTTCCGACTTTTATTTCGACGGATTTGGCTTATTTCGAGAATTTCTTTTACCCTAAAGTCCACGCGAATGAAATCGCGACGGTAAAGCTAGTAATTTATATAGTACGCTAAGAGCTGAACGCATTCCAACAAAACAGAGTCAGAATATTGTACGATTTCACCATCTGCTAGCGGCATCAATGCAAGTGACGTTTACATCGGTACTACCTCAACTGACAGACGGAATATCCAATTATCACTCTTATTATTATTAACGTCAGTGCTTTGTATAAATTTTGTTTGGTTCTTACTTGTATCGATAAAGTTTGATAGAGATATGGCAGGCCCAATGCCACCTCAGCTTGGTTATTCTTTGAGTTATGTCGATAACCTATATTTATGATGACTATACTTATCAACCGACTCGGTCCCTGCTTAGATAGGTACCTTTATTAATTGCCTATGACCCGTCTAGTTCAATAGGTCCACAAGTTTACAAAGTCTGCAATTCAGAGAGCTATAAATTCAAGGTAACTACCTAAACGATACAGTTCCTGCCATTTTCGAGCGTCCTTGCGATTTCATAACGTCTCGAAGAATGTCTTCGGCACTGCTAATAGTTCTTATCCCAAGGATTTATCAGATCATTGAATCGTGGGTTTACTAACCTTTCAGGTAGAATAGAAAATTCAGCTCTAGGCCTTAGACTACACGGTTTAAAATGAGACGATCAAAAGCTAGGTCTGTAATTGCGGAATTCATTATTGCCAACTGTCGGGTGATCTGTCAACAATCTTGGCTACATTCTCGAAACAGGTAGAGTTATTGTAACTTGGTAGCTACTTATTGGTATAGACTTTTGTTCTATTTAATAACTAACTTCAGAAGGTGGTTCTACGTATAGTTGTATGTATATTTTTTATGTATGTTCATGATTTCACTGTCAATTAAAGACCGATTTAAAGAACCTATAGAGATTGATTCCAAAATGGTCCTATTAAAAGTAATCCCGAGGGATTAGTATTCATCCCGTGAAGCTTAAAAAAAACATAATACTTTTGAAAAATTACGACTAGCCATAACAGTTTTTGCAATATCTGAACCAATTGTAAACAGACTTTGATTATTCTTTCTGTGTGTTGTCTTTAAAGAGGTCTCAAAAAAGTTCTCAAGATCCTCGATGAATTTGTGTGTACAGGCTATTGAATATATAGGCTACTTGAATAGAGCGTGCGAAACCGTGGGCAAAAGGTCGTATAGAAAAATAGAATGTTATTTTAGTTGAGATATGAATTAATAAATTTTAAAATAGAAACATGTTCCCTCTATGCGCAGGCTTTACAAAGCCAATTTTGTAACAATCTTGAACGACAATCAAGCATTTGTGCAGGGTATCATAAAAAGTCAATGTATTTTTCATTAGCCATTGAAACACAAAGAGCAAAAAACATGAGCATTTCTGCAACGTGCTTCGAGTTTACATGAGAGAAGTAAATTGGCTTTTTCTGTCATAATCATAACTGATAAGTTTATTTTTGCTTGTTATTACAGAAATGGTGTGCATTGAGTGAGTCTCATAATTTTTTACACATAAACCGAAAGTCTCGATCTGATAAAAAGCTCAAATATGTTTTTCTTTTGTGTTTCTATGTAAATTTCATAAAACTCAACCTACATAGAGATGATATGAAAATGCGAATAAGTTTCATAATCAATATTCCGATTCAAAAACATGTTTTTTGTATACAATGGGGTTACAAAACCTAAGGAACATTATAAAAAAATATTTAATGACATTGTTAACATTGAAGCAAAGTTCAGAAGCTCGAAAAAAATGTTAAGCTTTCATTCATCATTTAATTGATCTCTCGTTCGTTTTCGAATTTAAATTAAACATTTTTCGCTCCACATTATGCGATGTTTAAGGTTGTGTTTTAGTTTTAAGTGACAACCTTGGATGTAACCTTGTTGTTTCCTGCTATTTTTATCAGTATTTGTTTAGTTTCATTTATAAATGTCTTTGTTGATATAAAATATCTTGGATAATAGATAATTAATTGTCACTGGTAGACCATGCCGAGCAAACAATACGAATGCGTTATGTTATGTGTTAGCCTGTATCTAAATCACATTATATTTAAGGTGGAAGTGCACTAAGCGTCAGCGATGACGAAAAAAGCCGCGCGGCTTATTTGGTGATTTGTTCTAATTTGACATAAGGTGCCGCGGCCGCGCAGTTCCGCTGTCGCGTAGTGCGTTTGCACTCCTAAATAGGCAAATAACATTGTATTACATTTTAAGTACCTATTATATAAACTTACTAGTAGTTTATTTTTCGGTTCTTTCACTAGTGTACAAAAAATGGAAGCGAATAAAATCAATAACATCCTATTTCCTATTTGACAATAATTAGTATTTATAAAGCTGTTTATGTATCAAATTTTACTTGTCTAAGTGCTTATCTTGTTAGCCTACAGAAATAAAGTTATAGACTTTTGACTTCTGTTAAAAAATTTAAGACGGTTTAATTATTATCAGTATTAAAATTTTCTCAGTATTGAACTCACAATACCTCCAGTTTCCCCAAAACACTGTGGCTTTTCCAATTTACATACCTACCCGCATCTGAGAGTGAAGTTGCAAATGTCAGTTATTCGAATAGAGAATTCCACCCGCATCGGTTAACCGCACTGACCTAAGGGCGACATGCCTCTTGGCTCCATAATTTGACCAATAACATTGTTCTTATTGGTAATTCTGTCTACATTGTGTAGCGTTATAATAGTAACGCTGTGTGTACGCTTATAATAGTAACGTGTGTCTCTGGTACCATCGTCATCATCATCATAATGATGGTACCATACTACACAGGGTGTATAAAAAATGGGATGTAAACAGTTATCTACCTTTTTATATATATTTTTTATGACATGCATCAGTGCAACTAAAAGTCGGGTTCTTTTTTGTATTTTTCCCGTGTTTTGTGATCGAAGCGGAAAAGTTAAGGTTAACCCTTAAAGTTTGATCCTTCATTTTGATTACACCCTGTATGTAACGTAACTGACTTTGATTATGAATAGTAAAGAAAATTACAATCAAATAATAGAAACAATTAAGAATTAGAATTTACAACATCAAAGCTAACTGCAGACTATTGCAAACAATCTGCAGGTAGCTCAACTTATACATACCAATACCATTCCGTAGCGTCCCAAAACGCTGGTGTCATTGCCCCGCTATACTGTATCTATGGCTCTATACCAGATACTCACCAGCTTTCAGGCCACGTGTTATCAATAATTTTGTGCTTATAATTTGAAGTCATTCCCTCATGCTCATTGGCACTACGGCCCTCCTCTAGAACCAAAGTTCTGTTCAAACTCCCAAATGACAGATTTCACCAAGATAAACATTGACTGGAAGTGACTGTCAATTTTTTTTTTGCATTTTCGGTTTTTATATATTATGTACGTTTATATGGTAAAATATTTATTATTTTTAATATGCCTTATCATCAAACACCATCATCAGCTTTAAAACGTACCGATCTTCTCCATCCAAAGGTTGCCTGGAAGAAATTGCTTTTAGCTATAAGGCCGCTGATTGTGCCACTAGATATAGTTAGTATTAAGTTATTGTTTAATTGTTTTCTGTACACATTGATTCCAGCTAGCTTTAAAACCTGGGTTTTTTCAAGACAAGTGTGAATAGGTACAATATATTACGTAGGTCCAGTGCAGGAGGCACTGGACCTACGTAATACATCGTCGACCACTCCGTCACAAAGATTGTGTTCAAACGAAGGTCTAAAACACTTATAATAACACTAGTTGCATCTTAAAGGGAAACTCCATGCAAAACTTCAGCTTCGTAGTTTCAGAGTTCTCTTGATGTGTCTCTTGTCACCCAGTTTTCTCTTCTCTTTTATAAATATAGATAGTTCAGAAAAAAAATGATTCACTAGCTTCTGACCGCGTCTTCAGACACGTTTTTCTGATTATAATCTTATATTCTTGCCACTTATCTCAGGTTATTATTTATCTTTATTATGATCTACGCATTGGTATG
The DNA here is from genome assembly GCA_947086465.1 of Eupithecia exiguata. Classification (NCBI taxonomy): domain Eukaryota; kingdom Metazoa; phylum Arthropoda; class Insecta; order Lepidoptera; family Geometridae; genus Eupithecia; species Eupithecia exiguata. Next base: position 3,449,046 of record OX352240.1, read on the forward strand.
CTAAAAAGTCTTATTATGTTGACATTAATCATTATTAATAATATTCTTAAAAACGTAGCGATTAAAAATAATTGTATTAATAACAATAACTGCTTGTTTTTACTAGTTTAACCCGTTGTTGAATCAATTGACGGGTAAAAAAAAAGAACTTCACTACCATTCATTAATATCTGCTAGTGTATGGTACATAATAATAAATACGAGTACCTATGTCTGGTTGTATGTTCTATTGAAAAATTTCAAAAGGACAAACAGTTTGCTGTTCCTTTTTTTCAGCATTTGGTTTATGATTAGAAACCAAATCCTTGGCTTGGTTTTGGTTTTTGAAAATTTAAATTCTGATTTTTCGTCCTTGAAAAGAGCCTTTTGTATGCCTTTTTATTTGCCTTTTTATATGCATTTTGTATCTATGTTTAAAATAACTTGAATACTTACAACTAAGTAAGTAAACTAACATGATACTCATAATCTAACTTAGGTTTTCACATTGATAATCATACAAAAAACAAAAATGATCTGGTTGATTTCTTTAAAAGTAAAATAAGAAGGTAGAGTCATGAAACTACGCTTATGTAGAATAACTAGCCGCCTGGGATATGCAGTTTTTTCTAGAAATATATACGAGTACCTATCATCGATGCTGACAGAAATTCTTGGAAGGCATCATAACAGTTTTTTCTGTAAAGATACTCTTTATAATAAGCGGCAGCGCAAACTATGCATTTTGTTGCTACGTTTAGAGTCGCTACTACAACAACTATATCTACTACTACAACTATATCAGCTAACTTCAAATATCAAATAACAAAGTATTCTATTTCCTTAAGCCCTTACTCTTGGACACGTCACAAAATTCAAATTACATACGTTAAACTAGGTAATAAAGTGATCACTTTGATTTTTGTCCACTTCAATCTTTTTAAGGTTAAGTAAAGAAGCAAAAAAAAAAAATTACCTCGTTAGGTTGTTTGTGCTTGTTTTCTGGAACAAAACTCCTCTCAAACGTTTTTATCTTCTAGATAATGTGATATTTTGTAGTGAGAGGCTTCCGTCAACTGGGACCGGTAGGTACTGGGACCGCGGTCCCAGTCGCCGGATAGATTTAAGTTTATTATTTTTCTTCCGGCAACTGGGACCACTCTCGAAAGACGTGACTTGTACAGTCGTCGTCAGATAGGTACAGAACCGAAATAAATACCGACAATGTTTAAGTAAGCCTAATTCATTGAATAATAATTATAATAGTTCCTGTCAGTTAAAAAAAATAACTCCATGCGCTTAGTGACAGATTTAGCCAATTTCAACCGTGCAGGTAAGTTTGTAACAAATGCTATCCCTCTCTAACCCCAGCCCGTTTCGCCTGCCTATCTCAAGGTTATACAACCCTTTTGTCTAAAACGGGAATTTGCATCGCTTGGTGACTCGTGCGGCCAATCACGGTTAAGAAGCTTATCAGTTTAAAATGGTCAAGATATTTTGTCGCATTGTACAGTTTGTTATTAGATGGTTTTTAGACACTGTTCTGAATGTTTGTTGGTGATGTGAGTGAGAAGTAAAGTTTAAGTTAAAATTTATTCAGTTAGTGCAGTTTAAATTCATTCAAAATAGCACAACGAAGTGAGTTACAACGAAGGTTATGAGTGACAATTTGTTTAAATTTATTCATTGAGTAATTTTCGCAACACACTTGGAGTTTTATTTAAAGCTTTGAAAAAATAACCAGGTTTACAAAATTGATGAACGCCAACCTGTCGTAGCGTATATTTGTCGAAGAAGATGTTATTTATTAAAAAAACACTGATTCCCCAGTAATGTAGATTTACAAATGGTACCCGAATAGTAGAATAATAGTGGTATACAGGCGACAAAATAAATGTATCCGAACAATGCCAATTTTCCAAAAGCGTTTTTAGGATTAGGTATGTAAAGTACCTACAAAATGAGGTACCTACATATGAAACATTTAGGTACGTTTTCTTACGACATAAGAAAAACTCGGTCTAGCAGCTTTTGGTGTTTACCGAGCCTATCAACCCATTTCATTCTACCGACGAATATACTTAATACACTGTCTCTTCTATTTAATTTAATTCCATAGCTATGCAGAGCGCAACATGGTGTCCGACCATAACCATTATCATTTGCTTCACAATAACGCCCCAGTCCGATTCAGAGGAAACCCATTTCGAGCTAATAACATTAAACATAAAGAAACAGCGGGGTGTATCAATGTCACCCTTTATGTAGGCATGTTTGTTTCGAATAAATCTTTAAATAACGTCTACACAGTGATTTGTGAATTATTTCTCTAAAATTTAGAACGTAGAAGAAATAAAATTGATTATCATTATCATCAGCTTATCTATTCTGGTTTAATGCTGGACATAGACATCTCCTAATGACTTAATGAGCACTGTAGCACTCTGTCTTCAGCTTTCCGCATCCAGCATCTGTCGGAAGTCTTTCGGAGGTCATCGTCTCACGTGGCCGGAGGGTGTTCACCACATATCATATGCCTAGTCGCGGTCCTCACAAAAGAACACGTCAAAATACATAAACCAAAAATGTGCTTTTATTTGAAATTGGTTTGGAATCCTGTGAGTCAATGAATAGCCTCAAAAATAAGATTAATATTTTAAATGACCCGAATTTTAGCATTTGGTAAATATTGACCTGTTTTGGTATCCGAGGTGAATAAAAGTGCACTTCGTGATTACTTCGGTAAGCATTTATCAATAAGGCCTCATCTACAAAAACGAGGGGCGTCGCGCGTCGCGTGTGGCGTGGCGTCTCTTCTCTCTTTCGCACTCTACAATGTCATATGTTTTGAATCATGCGGGCCGCGCCGCCGCCGCCCTCGCCACTCGGGGCGTCTTACGTCTCCGTAAATGACAAGGCCTAAGGCACTAAGTGCAGACATCGAGAAAAAATAGAAGGTACAGAGTATATCAAAAAATTATAGTATGTAGGTAGGTTGATACTAGTATAATACAAGTTCTATTTTTATCTGATTTGTTCGTTATTTACGAGTCCATCCATAATATTTTTCACGTAGGTAGGTATGCCACGTTTGTCTTTTTCGTCAGAGGCCGACGTTTCGTGCCTTCAAGACAAGTAATTACAGAATAGTTATAACTTATCTAGAACTATTCGATTTTCTCCTCAAATAACAGATAGATTATTTCCAATACTGGTTGTTCTAAGAACAGAAAATAATAGTTATATTCTGTAATAACAAACATTGTCCTCGGGCGATACTGGGCAACAAGGGTTCCCACTCTCAGTGTTTTTACCTAGACCTTGTTACGTTGGGCTTAGTAACATCATTTTATATTAATAAATACCACCGAGGGTTATTGGTAAATTAGTGACAATACGTGAACTGCAGGTTCAGCCCATCATGACAAACACGTTTGTGAAGACGCCAGGTCTTAATTCTTAATTTTGGTATTGGTAATGGATACCCCCCGCAATTCAATAATCATTCGTTAGAGAGGTTTTATTTGAAACTCAACTTAAAAACAGCTCTGCCCTGAATTAACAGAAGATAGTGAAAGATCGGTCTTAAGTAACTCGTTGGGTTCCAGACAAAGATGTTTTTTAATTTATTAACAGAGGTGACTTATATATTTTTTTTAATTTAGACTTGGCGCCTTCACGAACGTGTTTGTGACGATGGGCAGGACCAAGTTCAAGTCAACCAAGAACAAGTTCACGTATTGTCACTAGTTTACCAATAACCCTGTATATTATGTAGAAGGTAAGTACCTAGTGAAAATCAGTAAAACCGGTTCGCCTTTTTCTATAAAAATGCCGTGACTTTTTGGGGCATATTATCCCTAAGGCTAATTAGAAATAACGTCGTTTTTTTTTGTATATTTCATGACTGTCCTAACTTACCATCCTCGTAAAGCAAATATTGAACTGGTTTCAGCAAAATTAGAAATCCGATTGAAAACATTGTGGTAGCCCTCCAGCCTGGATTGCTGTTATTACTGTCCACGGAAGCCTGTTTGGGTACGAGGTGATTACCGACATTTTGTTTAAGCGTTTTTATCGAAACTCGTTTACGAGAAATTATATTTTCATCAAAACAAGTCTGTAAGCTGTTATTGGTAGGGCGTTGCACTTTATGCTGAAGGAGGTTGTTGACAAGGTTGTGTTGAAAAACAATCTATAGTCAACCTTACATTTTAACGGAAGTTGTACGTAATTCATTTTCAATGATAGTGGTCGTATTCTCTAATATAGATTCGAAAAATCCCGGTTAATTTTGCGTATAATGTGAGAAGGTCAGAAACGACACTAAATATTATGTATCTTCCATATATAACTTTTCGACGAACATGACAATAAAGTTAAATATAGTTATAAAATTTTCATAAAATTTGTTGATTTTTTGTAATTTTTTTATCAGTTTTCTACCCATTGTGCTTTGCGAATTCAATGAGAGGCTTGCGATTGTGATTATGGAGAGATCACGATCCACATACCAAAAATCGACAACCGCCGCTAGGGTAAATGTGTTCTTGAATGGAGACTGCGACTCGGCAACGCAGTGTAGGACGCCCTCCGGCCAGGGATGACTGTGAAAGACTGCAGGCAGATGATGGATGCGTCAAACTAAAGACGGGGTGCATTGACTGGTGGAAAAATAGGAATACCTATTTTTTTTTATAAAATAGCTTTATATTTAGCATGTTGGAAAAAATAAACTGAAGTTAATGCATTTCTTTTTTGGGAAAGTCGAAATGTTTAAATATCGGACTAAAAGGCTCAGTAGTCCGATGATCAGTATTGATCAGCATCATCGGATGATGAGACTAAAAAGTCTCATTCTCATCAGTCCATGCATCGGACTTAATCATCGTACTACTGATACTAGGCGGCAATGACGCTCATTGACATTGTAATTAGGAATAGAAGGGACAACAATAGATTAGCCAGACACGAATCAAAAACTACTCTGTTGAGAAAGAGTGTAGTGTGCATGGCACCTATTATCTATAATAAAATACCTAAGAGCTACAAAGAGTTAAATGTAAACTTATTTAAGACTAAATTTTAAAAAAAATTATGTGAAAAATGCTACTATAATATTGATGAATTTCTAAATGATGTATTCTAATTTTATGCTAGGTATACTAAATTCAAATCGATTAATTAATATGCTTATAAATCTGCTGTTGCTATGTACAATTAAATTAAAACCTGCATGCCTTACTCTCTAATTATTTTTGCACACCAATGTATGTTGGTCAAACATGTTGACTCTAAAATAATTATTTATCACCTTTTTACACGTGTTTTTGCAAATAAATGACTTTTACTTTTACTTTTACTTTACTAGGAGAGGCCTATGTCCAGCTGTGGATAGGCTGATGATGATGATGATTCTCATTTTCTATAACAGTATTTTTTTACTTACACTGATTGCTTAGCTATTCCAACCGCCACATTTTTGAGTTTCACATCTGTTGTGGGTAGTTAGTTTGCGGTTACCGGTTATGCCGAGGTAATGAGCAAAAACTGGGCCATGCTTGAGTGGAGAACAATTTATGAAAATAAAGCTCTACTAGGATTCTTTGTTGTTTCAAATTTAGTTTTTGTCGTTTAGCGCTAAACGATGAACGAAATTATCTTTCGACGAAGATGTAGGTAAGTAACTCATGTAGTAAAAGCTTGTGAGTATAAGGCGTAGCGCATCAGCATTGCCATACAGCGGGGCAATGCAGCTAGGTCTTGCTAGGAACGCTTCCGACTGGTATTATATGGATTTGTCGAGCTACGTGTAGATTGTTCGCAGCAGTCTAGAGTCAGCTCAATTGTTTCAATTGTAATTACTAGTTCTTGTTTATTTCTTGTAAACACACAGATTCCTTGTATAGTGTTTAATATATTTAATACTAGCAGCGCCTCGCGGTTTCACCCGCGTAGTTCCCGTTCCCGTAGGAATTTCGGAATACAAAGTAGCCTATGTCCTATTCCAGACTATAATCTATCTCTGTGCCAAATTTCATCCAGATCCGTTTTGCCGTTTTGGCGTGATAAAGGAACAAACATCCATCCATCCATCTAAACTTTCACGTTTATAATATTAGTGAGATAATGTATAATAAGTAAGTATATATTTTTCCATAATCTAGAACTTATCATTTATTTCTGATCCTCAATGATAAGTCTTGACTTATCATTATCATTCGAGACGAGATTTATCATATTATCCTTGTATAATAAGTAGTCAAAAATGGTTGAACACTTTTTACGTTGGTAATACTTTTTTGCAAGATTGACTTTTAATCGATAAATTCGAGGTACTTAATTAGAAATCGGGTCTTTCCGGGATTGGGGCCCTCAGGGACTAACCCATTTTCTTTGTTAATATACATAATATAATACATGTGTCCAATCCAATATCTAGTAAAAGCTTTAGGAATAAATAATCAAGCACCTAAGAAAATAGTGGGAAGTATTTGAATACTAGGTTAAGATATCGTTTTATTACTTACTTGCAATCAATAGGGCCGACTATTCAAGAAAATTGACACTATCTTTAATCTAGATACTGCAATAAGATAGTGTGTTTAGTAAATCAATAATAAAATTGAATATAAACGGTTACAGTCTTGGCCGATAGATAAAATAAATAAGTTAGATGTTTGCTCTTATCTACCTATAAATTATTTACTTCCAATAGACCTATTTGATATTCCAATATTCAAATGACTACGGGGCTTCGATATACAATCGCCTTTTAGTATAACAAAACTGTGTTCAACGTTCTACAAAAGGTTTCTTTAATTTATATCAACTTATAAAAAGTTGGGTATTTAATAAAAATGTTTTTGATGTAACTTTTGCTCTTACGAAACAGCGATGTTATATTTTGGTTCAGACTTCAGACGAAACAAAACAAAATAAATTAGATGAGATACGAACAAAGTTTTTGTAACAGGATGAACTGTTATGTAATATAACCGACCAAGTTTCAGGGAAAAGAACACAAATTATGATCATGTATGTCCTATAGGCCTTTTTTCTCCTCCGCTTTCGAACTCCGCAGTTGCTAAAGCCGAAAATATTACGTAGGACCCTAGTTCAGTTGCTTTATTTATATTACAATACAATACAATACAATACAATACAAAAACACTTTATTGTACACCAGAAAAAGAACATTACAAAAAGACATTACATGAGACATGTACAATGGCCGGCCTTATCGCTTAGAAGCGATCTCTTCCAGGCAACCTTTGGATGGAAAGAATTATGTGAATTTAAGAAATACAACATACACACACACAATATTACTAACATTATTAACAAAGAAAAGTACAATCAATTAATAGAAACAATAAACAACTTTAATCAAAACATTTTGAGTTACGGGTTAGTTTATTATTTACAATGACATTGTATATATTCATTCATAGGTATTGCAATAAAATATAAATTGATCTTGTTTTTGGATCTTCTTTAGACCTAAGTTTTATAGCAATATCACCTCGGTTTGTTTCTATTAAGAGCTTGAAACCACTGATACCAGGAGATCGCATAAAATCTTTCGTACCTGAAGTAATGCAGCATATGACAATTATGCAAAGAACTAAAGAAACTTGATCACTACCCACTTATTAAGATATCGCGGTCACATCGACAATTATGCAACAGAGGCCGGCCAGGCCATTCCTTACCTGTTAAGGTCTGTGGAACTCCAATCTAGCTGAAGAATAAATTTAAGCTCTAATGCGACTGCTTTCGATTCAATTTAACGTACACATATTTAGATTTGGTATGGTACCAACTTTTCATTAGCTTGATTGAATTCGTTGTCTTCATTCATCTACAATATTTTTTGAGTTCATTGTGATTGCATGGATACGATGTGCTTAGAAAAGTCAAATAAGTTCTTGTTTTTAAGGCCAAATATGTACCAAATTGAATAGATATGTTTGGCTTTAGTATACGGGTGCCAAAAATGAACTTATTTTATAGCACTGATAAAATTCGCAACTGTCAACTTTGTCATCGGCATACAAAATTCCTTTAGATGGAGTGGATGGTTTATCGAGGGTTGATGACAGCAATGATCTCCTCTGATCCACCAACAGAATGTACCGTTACTGGCTTATGGAAACAACACGATCATAGAATTAAAAAAAAATGAATTCAATTAAAATTTTAATTGAATTCATTTTTTTTTCTACTTAAGTACACATTTTAAGGTTTGTATACTCAGAAATTTTCTTAAGCTTGATTTGCTTCTTCTTCTTAATCTACAATATTTTACAAGTAAGTTACGATCGCATGTTAACAAGAACTTAATTACGTAGAAGCTCACAACTTTTTATTGACTTGATTGAATTAGTTTTTTCTTCTTTATCTACAATAGTTTGCAAGTTGGTTGTGATCGCATTTATATAACAAGAACTAATTTACTTAGAAAAGTTAAAGCCTCTGGTTTATAAGGAAGTCTAAATCTGTACCAAATTGAATGGTTATGTGTGGCTATAGTATACATGCGTATCAAAAATAAAACCGGCCATGTGCGAGTCGGACTCGCGCACGAAGTGTTCCGTACCATTATCTATAAAAACGGCAAAAAAATCACGTTTGTTGTATGGAAGCCCCCTAAAATATTTATTTTATTCTGTTTTTTAGTATTTTTAGTTATAGCGGCAACAGAAATACATCATCTGAGAAAATTTCAACTGTCTAACTATCACGGTTCATGAGATACAGCCTGGTGACAGACGGACAGCGAAGTATTACATAGTAATAGGGTCCCGTTTTTACCCTTTCGGTACGGAACCCTAATTAACATATTTTAATTACCGATAGCATTCGCAACCGTCAACTTTGACACAAACTGCGTTTCTTTAGATGGAGTGGATACTTATCGAGAGGGTTGATGCCGACTATGATCGCTTCTGTGACGATAATACCTGATTGCAGAACTTCCACGACATCCATCAAAAAGAATGTACCGTTCCTGGCTTTTGGAAACAACAAGATCATCGACTTTAAATATCAGATTGGGGAGATAATTTATTATGCGTAACCTTTTGCATCGTGCGTGCTGTTTTGGGAAAATTTCCCATAAAAAATTCCTATATAAAATTAACGTTAGTTTATGAGACAAGACGTACGAGACATCAACACTATGAATTTTATGCAACATTTGGTAACAATGCTGTCAAGAACGCAAAATTCCTGAAACGCAAAAGTATGGTAATCTTAAACTTTGAATTTTGTTTCTTAAAATCAGCTACCTCTATGAAGTGTGGAGACCGCGACTCGGCAAACGTAGTGTAGGACGCCCTACGACCAGGTGGGATGACGATTTGCGAAAGACTGCTGGCAGATGCTGGATGTGGCAAGCTGAAGACAGGGCGCTATGGCGCTCATTAGGGGAGGCCTATGTCCAGCAGTGGACTGATATAGGCTGATGATGATGATGATGAAGATTTTTGTACTGGCACTTCTCTATCTCTCTATTATAAATGTTGGTTTGGTTTTCAAAGCATCAATCAAATAGTTGAGTAACAATTTCATAGTTGACATATTGCGTGTTGGCTCCCGACGGACGGCGGTCAATTTACATCAAATTACGTCGAGTGTCATTAACGGCATCCACAAAGCTTCCACCTTCAAAAATACATTAAACAATCCTTACCAACCGAAGATAACGATCAAAATTCTGTAAAAACTTGCAGGGGATCAGAAGCAATTTGAACGGTGTAAAGTAAAAACTGCAACAAAAAGGTGACAGACTCAGAATGTGTTGAGCAAACCATAGCTCTGAGATAATATACGAACAAGAACACTGTATAGACAATTATCAAGAGTTATTATTTGTAAGTAAGAAAGAGAGAACATTATTTAATAGGCAAAACACAAAAACCAACTTAGGTATACTAATTAATAACACGTAGACGGACAAAAAATACACATGAATAATGAATATTGACTAAGTACTAACACAAGTAGGCAAGCATTGTGTTAATAATATATACATAATTATAACATAATAATAAATACTAAGTAGTCCACTCAGCAAGCAGACGAGCGCGCGTGTGTACTTCTCACAGGTCTTGACTCAGAGCAGTACTGAGCTGAGGAGGAGCAGCCCGGCAACGAAGTTTGTGTTGTGATGACATGTGGCATGCCCTAGAATGGGAGAAATTGTACGGGACAAATTGCGTAGGATTTGGAGAGTCCTGAGTCTGCCGAGTGGCTGTTTTCTCACTATTTGGTCTGTATAACCACAAGGACCATAGGAAGGTGGAGGGAGCTCCTAACTCAGTTTGTTGCTCTAACATAAAAATCTATCGTAATATACGAGTATGAACGAGCGCTGGTTTCTAGTCAACAAAAAAAAATGGTTTGAGAAAATAATTCGTAAGCAAATATTATGAGTGAGTAACACGAAAATCATCGTAACTAAAGCTGCCAGTAAACTTAATTTAATATAAGTAATAGATTGGATAATACTAGGTATATTGAATATAATTAATAAATGGAAATAGGTACCTTAGTTAGGTACACTAGGTGACGACTGACTGGACTTGGGATTAACGTTCCACAATACACAAAAATGAAGGACCAAACTTTCAGGGGGGCGTAGTTCTGATCACAGAACACGGTTTTTTTGTTGTTTTTATGTTTCCATAATAATACATTTATCACTAGATTAGGCAATAACTGTTTTTGTTACACCCTGTATATCCAAAACTAGTAAGTGTAGTATGGCGGATACTTCCGATTGGTACAAATGATTTTTTTTAGTTGTGCTATTTTTAGATTGCTTGGATCAGTCAGCAAAATTAACTGTTCACATAAAAAAGTTGAGTTAATCAACTTATTTATGTGAACAATTAATTTTATTTTCTTGATCGCTGTCCAACTCAGAAATACCCGCTCTACCTCTATTATTGTTTCTCTTCTGAGAGGTGGTCCCTCGAAAAGGGACGATGCAGATGACACTGAGGTGGTTAATGACAATTTAATAGCATCGCCTGCGTCGCCTGTTGGAACGAACGTGTAATCAGCAAATGTGGACATTACAGGGAAGATGACGTTTTTTATCAAACACAAATTGATGTTTCTTAGAAGTTGATACAAATTATTTTGTAATTTAGCTCTGGGTGCAACAATCACTGTGGTATGAATAAGAACGACTTTTGTTATTACTGTTAAACGGCTGTATCTTAGAAAAATAACATTCGTAATCGTTTAGAAAAATATGGTTTCTTTAACATCAACTGAGATGCTTATAAGCCATTTTATTATCCACCACTTTGGAATAAATCTACGTAGATTAGCATGCGTTTCTCCACATTAAAACAAAAACTTCAGTAAATTATCTACTTTTCTCGACAACTGAGCTCACTTAGGATTTTTGACACGTTATATCCAAGTCTTTTGATATAGGTGTCACGTCCTGGGTTATCTTAAACACCCTGACAGGCACCTTGTAAAATGATAGGTAGATTCCGTGTTTTATATTCACCTCGAGTTCCTTGCACGAGATGTCTCCTTAGTATGCAGGGTCGGCCACGACACTTATTAGTCTCAAAAATTCCCTGAATCTCCCTCTTTTAAAAGTTTCTCCTCTTGGTCCCATCTAAAACTTAGCTCTCTAATGTTTTATACATAGCCGATATTGCTTTTGATAAAGCGGTTTACGAATCTAAAATTTAAAGCACGATCGAATACTAATGCTTTGGATGTTTTGTTTGTTAGAGTCATAAATATTAACTGAGAAACACATGAAGGTGAAAATTTTAGGGCGTTGTTTTGTACATCCTTTTGCTTTATGCCCGCAACAATGTACGGCTTCGATGTAGGTGGCTCAGATATTGCAACAGTATAAACTTGTTTATTGAATAGAATCTCTTGAAACTACTGACAATCAAATATGTATGAACTCGGATAGATGTTATTAAAACGTGTTTGTAAAATAGTCTCTACATTGTTCATTGTTTTGAATGACCTACAGGTTTGATGTGCCTTCATCATCACAAGATGAACACGAAATTATAATTCAATTCATCATGTTTTATTATGGAAATGATGCCATTGTTCAAAAAACATCGGTCGAAACTGTTCCCTGTCAAACATTTCCATGCACAAGATGTTCGAAAGTAAGTTACTCTTATTTGACAAGTATGAAATTTTCTGCAGTGAAAATTTTATTAGGTAAAAACAACGTACAAATTTAGCTTCATTGACGTAATAAGTGGGTTTTCTGAGAAGTCCCAAATATCTTCATTGTTCAGTTTATAGGTTGTGTGATAACCATGGTCGATTTTCCCTCGATTTAAGTTTACAATGGCTGAACTTCTCACATTAAAAACTGGAGTGAACTATTCTGGAAGTCGTTACGATACAAAATGTCGAACGTGCTGTTAGTCGCAATTGTTTCGAGCACAGTTTCCCTAAGAATTATAGGTGCTTGCCACACGTCTGTTCCTTTTATAATAATTTAGCCGATAATGCGAAAAATACGTGCCTCCTGCCGTCTCTACGTGAGTGAGATTTTTTTCTTATTGCTTTCGAATAAGCTGAATCAAAATGTTTAGGAGTCAAGTTTTTATTGCTGTTTCGCAACTTGGGTCTTATAAAGCAATCATAATAGTAATTAGCTTTTAAATGGGTTTATTGTGAAAGTAGTTTATTAGTGTGTAGCATAAAGGCTGGTTTTATGTTCTGTTTGTACAGTTCCATGGTAGGTTCTAATGTTGTAAATGTTGGGAGGTACACCTACACACAAAGTGGTAGGTAACAACAAGCACAAAAGCTTTTCTAAACAAAAGCCTCAATAACAGTAGTGGCATCGTAAAATCAATATCCATAGTGGGTTAGTTAGATTGAAACACGATACTTCGAACCCAATGGTGGGTAGTCTGATCATGATGAGGTTATCATTTATCATTGATTTATCTGATCGCTCCTGGCCGTCAGACAGAGGAGTCAATCTTATTTTAATACAGAAAATATGATATTCTCTGGATAACGAGTTGTCTTTTTATCGGATTTCGCAATGATAAATATAAAATGCTATATTTTTATAGACTTTTGTGCTTTACTGCGAGCATCTACTTTGCAAAACGATTTCGAATGTATCGATTTCGTATACAGAAACTTATTTGTTTGATGAGAAAGCCTCTGTCGAAAGAAAAACGAACTATGCCTTAAAATTTGATAGTGTGACAGGGATTCTTCCCAATGTCTCACGTGAGACGTTCCTATTACCAACGTCCCACAGAAAGTATTCCCAGCATCCGACGTGAGACGTTGCCTTTTCTCAGCGTCTCACGAAAAGACATTCTTAATACAATCTACAACATCATATTAGTCATATATTTCAAGAATGACCATTTTCAGTAAATCTGTTGAGCAACCTCTAGATTGTTTGCAACAGTCTCCAACTAGTTCCACTTTTTTAATTTAAAAATACCTACTAGTTCTTATTGTGTCATTTACTTAGTTGATATTCTATTACTAAGCTAGTGACGTAATGTTGGTGTTCTTCCAACACAAATTATAAGGTTCGTAGTTAACCCGCTTACATCCGTAATGAATTCGTCAAACTACGATAGTTTTTATAGTAAAATAAGCTAGTGACGTTTCAGATGCGGTAGATCATGACTTTGTTCATTAATAATTCAAGATAGGTACGTTCTGGCAAAACGTTCTTTATTTAAATATCTTTACTTCTCCGAGTGTGATGCTGGCCAAATACTCTACCTTTACCAATAATAAAAAAACAAAAGAATACCTACTTATTGCCTATATTGAACGGAAAACAATGTTCCCTTTTTTAAAATGACATCAAAAACCCTTTATACTCATTCAATGCAACTTCGTTATAGAATCGCTTACATTATTCACATCTTGCCTGGGTACATTATATGAAATGTGTCTAGACATGAATAACTTAATAATCATTCCTGTCTTTGTCACTTGTGATATTATATTAGATAATATTTTCAAGTACCGAAGTCCATAAAAAAATTACGTCCAATATGAATCTTCCTAAAAGTGCTTTATACGAGTATATCGTTTATAGATTAAGATTGATTTATATATTGTGAGATAAGATTAGAAAAAAAGTAATACAATATAATCAAATCATCTACATTCGTGAGAGCTGTTAAGTAGGTCAAAGAAAACAAAGTAGATACCTTATTAAAATGGCGAATACCTTATTAAAAAGGCAATAAGGAGAAAGAAATGTGATAAGTATCTCGAAATCGGAGAACCAAAAACAGGTCCTGATGAGCTTCCCAATGAAGGGTGCTGATTTTGTAATAAGCTTTTTAATACCCGATTATAATCAAGAGTCGTATGCATGAGATAACTGATCTTATGCGCATACATTATGTGCGGTTGTCGCAACGAGTTATATTTACAATGTAGACTCAAGCAGCTAGCACCTTGTCAAAGCAAACTTTCCGAATTCTTCATTAGATTTGCCGTCTACGGAACAGCGTGTGTCACTGCGACAAAGTTGTTCAGTGTTGTATTATGATTCTGTAATAGGTGTGGCTTTATCTATCGAGAACTATCATTTTGATATGACAAATTCAAAGAGTCGATTCATATTTTATGCATTAGTCGTGTTGGCGCTCCTTCGTGTTCTCTTGTTTTATTTTTCGTGTTCTCTTATTGTCTTGAATTGGAATTGCGACATTTTATCGTTTATCATCGGTTGACACTTTTTATGAATTTTAATCCTTCTCGATATCGCAGATTGTTTTTTTTTTTACATATTCTGTAAGTTGTTTATGAATTCCTTAGTTGCTACTTGTATTGAAAGAATCATGTGGTTCATTCATTGTTTTTTTGTCTCTCTGTAAGTAGGAATTAACGATACTATTCTATTTATAGGTAACTAATGTTTTGTTACATCTAGTTGTTCTTGAAGTTTCCTGATAGAGATCGCTTTGTACGCCCATGATTCGAACGAAGTTATTGGTTTTCTATCTTCTGATTATTTATTATTCTTTCATCAGCCTATATCAGTCCACTGCTGGACATAGGCCTCCCCTATTATTCTTTGCTGACCATAAGCTCTACCACATACTCCACAAATGGTGCCACAAAAAAGGTATTTAAAATATTTATGAGTGAAGTGAAGTTTTTTAATAAAATATTTCTCCTTTGAATTCAGTGAGTAAATCCAAAGAAAGGGATTCATACACTGCCACTTTGCATATGAACCAAGAACACAGAAGCAATGTTTGCATTAAGTCAACCTACTCACCATTCAATACATACAAAATACACACTTATTAAACAGTAGGCTATGCTCAAATGAATTGAAAACAAATATGTATTGGTATAGATTGACCGTACAAAATGTAGAGGCTGGTATACTAGAATAGGAAGTGAAAAAATACAATCTTAAAATTTCGTTGTTTTATTCATTCACACATGCAACGTGTTTTTGTAGAATTTCTTGGTAGATATATATTTTTACAGCAATCTATATCAATCAATCTATATCTATATATCAAGATAAAAAGGCAGTTTAAAATACTGTTCAGTTTATGGAACATAATATACCTTTATGCTAACCCCATTTCTAACCCATATAGCTGATTGCATATGTTTTGTGTGGCGACTATCACTACTTTACCCAGTACTAAATCATTTATTTCTGAAGGTCTAAATTAGTATACTTAGTACATTTATTCGCAACAGATATTTATTTAAAGAAAATTACAATAAGAACAGAATACAATAATTACAACTAATATTTACACTTAAATCTATTTTCTAAAAATCTAAGCCGTCACCCTGTACTTATAAGTTTCTTTTTATAAAACGATATATGGATATAAGTTCTTTGCAATCCATACCTCGTCTTTTAGTCGTTTTTTACTCGTAATGTATAATGCTAGATTATACATTACGAGTAAAAAACGACTAAAAGTACGTAAAACAGGTATCAGTTCATATAACGTGGGGTAAAAACCAGAGTGCTTAAAATTAGTCAAATGGCAAACCGGAGATCTTTATTGGTCTCTGACATCGTAAAGTTGGTCGATTTATGTTAAGAGCTTGATCGTTTGACGGTATCATAGCTCATTGTGATGTCATAACGCATTAAAAACCAATTTTCTGGTTATAGAATGGCCAAAATGGCTTCGGAATTAGAGAAAAACTGGCAATCAACTGAATTTCTAAACTAGACAGTTCCTAAAATATTCATTAGTTTGAACCTAATTTATACCATCATAACTATTAAAAATACCTGAAATACGCCTACATAAAGAACTAATTTCGAAAACTTATTTCCATTTTTATTTTCTGAATTACTCATAACTTGGTCGATATAGCTGCCTGAATAGGTAAAGTGTCTTCATCATTTTTTTATCAGCTCCGTTATAGGCCTTTATCGTTTCTTTATCGTCACGGGTTACTAATCGTTTTTTTATTAGCACGGGTCAAACTGCCTTTCTTATAAACTGTTCAATAAACTTCCATCTATAATTGGTTAAATTCAACTGGTTCAACAACAAAAATACATTAGACGGCCTAATTTGCATTCGATTCGATTCTACAGTTCGAGTCATTATCGAAAAAATATGTGCCTCGTTTAAAAGTTATGTGCTAGTCGTATCATAAAACAACGTCGGGATTGAGCTATAAAGTGCCACAATTCGATTTAATGTAAGTTATTGCAGAGTCAGCTCGAAGGTAAATTGAATATCCGTTGTTAATTCCTTCGTTTGTGCGTAGTTGTAGATTACTTGGATCAGATCGCAATTGGCAAGAGGTATTTGCACTTACCTTCGTATGAGACACGAAGAACATAAATTGAAATATCTTGTTGATAACCAAAACCAAAACGTCCGTAGGTTTTTTGTACCTTAAGTATGTACGCTTTTAAATGCCTACCGGCGGATAAAAGTACTTCTACTCGTAGACTAAGTCTCTATTTCGACTCTATTTCGTATTTTTAGTCATATCATATCTGTTTAAGAAATTGATTGATAAGATATCGTGCGGGTATCGAATCGATATGTGCGGTCAATAATCGACTTAAAGTGAAAGCGCCTTCCTCTATCTCATCTCGCGTTATGGCGACATTAGTAGAAATGCCCACCGAGCACCGGACCAATCGTAAAACCCTAATTTCTTTGAATAAATTATCATCTTAATCGAATCTTTTCGCCTCACAAAAAGCATCAAGAGACTAATCGGCTTGCAAACACTGAATTGGGTACGGTGAATTAAAAATTCGCCATGATATACATCGCCCGTTCCGTTATTTATTATTCAATCAGATTTTAAAACACAACTCGTAAAGCTAAGAGAGTTGTAATATACTCGTATTTTTATATCTCCTTCGTTATTCATTAAAAAATATAATAACGTCGTTGTTCGTGTGACGCTGGAAGTTTATGGGGTAGAACATTTATATTGAGACTGTTATGGAAGATAAAATGGTTTTAACTCCAGTACTTTTAGGGAAGATGAACTCTTGACTGGAACACTTGACCGTTCACACTCAACCGATGATACGTTAGTGCGAATAGACGCGACCGATGATACGCTCGACGTATTTTACGTCAGATGACCTTGATTGACCTTCCCTTACGTCCACTGCTGATAGTGCCTCCAAAATAAGAGGTGCTTAGCCATATTTGACATGCTTGGCAGGTGGATTATTGATAGCACTAGAGGAAAGAAGCTGCTCTTATTCCTCTGGTTGGTTCATTTAGTTGGCTCTTCGACATCCATAGGTTAAGTTGAAGAAGTCGATATTCTTACCCCGCGACCCCACGGCGCATTAGTGCCTCTTTGTTGCTTATCTATACTGTATTTTATTATTTAAACTTGAAAGAATAACTTCCTTGTTTGTTATTTGTTTTTAAGGTATCTCAAATCACTGGGAATTTTCCAGAAAATACCAGTTGGTTTTTGTTTTTCTTAGTGCTAAAGATACTTCAGTGTATCTACCTATCTACTTACTTTATTATAATTTAAATTCTTTTTGAATAAATGAAGCGTTTATGAAATCTTAGGAAAAGTCTTAATTAAATCTCAATTCAAAGAAAAACGAATTAAATTTTCACTTATATAGAAAAGTAAAAACCGTTGAATAAGTAAATAAAAATCAGTAACTTTTCTATTATTTCTACGCCAAATATAGTTATAGTCTTTTTCTTAGTTAAGTATGTACTTAATGCTGTAAGCCTGACCATGGCAGACTAGAAATACCAGAAATTAACTGAAGACGTAGTACATTGACCTACGCATTACCACCACCGCATAACTGAAATAAAATTCATTTATCATTTCGAGGTACGCAACGTTCACCTGAAAATCATTGTTCTCCCGGCGGCGAGTCAGGTTTAAAGCAAGGTCCACGCATCGATAACTTTTCAATTTAAAGCCAACCTACCTGTCGGTGATCTTTTGTTGGCCGTCACGTCCCTGGCCACCATGCTTACATCGTTTATTTTCAAACGAATCCAATGAAAAACGTGATTAAATAAAAGACAGTTTGTTATTGGTTTAAGTTTATTGCCAGCGAACTTTCTAGACGACGTAATTTAGTTATAGAATTAAGAAATACGACTAGACTTGGAGAAGTAGGTACAGACACTGGTGGGCAGTAAAAATTTTACTCGGTTGTATGCCCTTTTACGGAATATTTATTTTTCTCTTGGGTTAGTCCTTATCGGGGTGCATAGTATGAGTGTGCAATATACGAATACGTTAAAAGTTTATGTAAGCTTGATACACTATAACTTCAGTTTTGCTAACACCTAAAAAAAAAGAGATATGTAATTATATGTATTTCGTAAAAAAAAGCCTGTGTAAAACCCCTCAAAATGATTCAAAACTAAAATCGAGATCGTATGCAGTGCTTTTCACAAAAGAAGTCTAATTTAACCAATTCACCTCATTTTTTAGGTGTAAGCAAAACCACCATCATGGTTACTTACCAGATGAATTGACCAGAACCATCGTGGTGCCCATCGTAAAGTGTAAAACTGGAGATGTATCGGATAGGAATAACTACCGGCCTATCTCACTTGCAACCATTAAAGCAAAGGTGCTTGACAGCTTGCTTAATAACATTCTCTTGCAACACATCAATCTGCACGATGCACAGTTTGGTTTTAGAGCCGGGCTATCCACAGAGAGTGCGATGTTGTCTCTTAAGCAAGCTGTCAGGTACTATACTGACAGAAAAACGCCGGTATACGCTTGCTTCCTTGATTTATCTAAGGCCTTTGATACAGTTTTATATCACAGGCTGTGGGAGAAGCTTGGGAGAGAGGGTGTACCGGCTGAAGTGGTATCCATTATGAGATATTGGTACAGATGTCAAAAAAATCAGGTGAGGTGGGCCGGCGCTCTATCTGAGGAATATGGCTTGGAGTGCGGAGTTCGGCAGGGCGGGATTACTTCCGCTCTATTGTTTAATTTGTATATTAATGAGCTCATCGGTGAGCTCAGCAGCACTCATACCGGTTGTTTTGTTGATGAAGTTTGTATGAACAACATAAGTTACGCGGACGATATGGTGCTGCTGGGTCCAACGGTGGGCTCTATCCAGAAACTCCTAAATATTTGTGAGAACTATGCGGCGGAGCATGGGCTGGCATACAACTCTAAAAAGAGTGAAGTCCTTATTTTTAAAAGTGGAAATGTTAGGCCTACCCATGTTCCGCCTATAGTACTAAATGGTGCGGCTCTGAAGGTAGTTGATACATTTAGATACTTGGGACACATTGTAACTGAGACTTTAAGCGATGACGCAGATGTTGAAAGGGAGCGTAGAGCGCTGGCTGTACGGGGAAACATGATCGCGCGTAGGTTCGCACGCTGCTCGAGAGAAGTGAAAGTCACTCTTTTTAAGGCCTACTGCCAGTCCTTCTACTCGAGTAGCCTCTGGCTCAACTGCACCCGACGGGCAGCCAGCGCTCTACGTGTCCAGTACAATAACATTTTCAGGATGCTGATGCGGCTGCCTCGCTTTTGCAGCGCATCTGGTATGTTCGCAGAAGCGCGCACGGATGGCTTTCATGCGATCATTCGCAAAAAAGTCGCTTCCCTACTCCAGCGTGCGCGAGTCAGTAGCAACGGCATCCTGAAAATGATTGTTTCGCGTCTGGACTGTCCCATCCAAAATAAATGGATGAAAATATTGATGGGATCAGTCTCTATTTAAATGTGTCTCTGTTTAAATTTAAATTCAATTATTGTGTTTATTTGTATTAATTTTTTTATTATTTAATCTTATATCTAGTTAAATTTAATTCTATTTTGTTTTGTTTTATTTGTGTAATTTTAAGTGACTTTTTATAAATTTATATTTAATTGTATTATGGATTATATTGTGATCTGAAATAAATGAGTTAATAATAATAATAAAAAACTGAAGTTATAGTGTATCGAGCTTACATAAACTCTAACGTATTCGTATTTTCGAAATGCGAATGAATCAATTTAGTTGAAAAAAATTTTGGTCCACCGACCAGAATTTTTTTCATTCGCATTTCCGATGGCGCTGCTTCTAGGGGACTCAAGTGTTTTTCACGAAAGAAGTGCGACCAAAGGAGTTTAGTGAATCTTTGAAAAACATTTAGTTCCACTAGTTTTCGCGGGACTTTTTTCGATAAAAGTACTCTAACTGTTAAATCGCTGTCAAACCTCAACCACAACCCATACTAAGGGGACCTTAGTATGGTTGTGGTCTATAGTGACCATCCACTCTACACAAGCTGGTACTGGCTCAGGCTATAATTGTTTATGGTTTATGCCTTTGTTTTATCACTTTGCTGGTTAGAAATTATTAGAAATGGAATGAGCTCTGTAGTTGTTACCATTTGCATTTTGCATATTTTGGAGTGATTTTTAGACAAAATTGTTTCTCGTCTTTTTACGTTATTGCTAAGCATTGCATCTAACGGAGTCACATTTTCGAATTTAGCACTTACCATACTATTTAACAGTGCAAGGATTCAGTATCTTCTACAAAGGCCTTAGGGATATTATTCCTTTGTCTATGCATTCATCTTGAATATTCTCTGTTTGTAGGCTGTAGATATTGGATGCAGGATTTATGTACCAACAATTTTAATAGTAGATACTACTGCTGCTTTCAAATACCACTCAGGTGTGTTCAATTCAAACGCAATATCGTCGGATTAGATGAGATTGAAGGAGTCGTAAAGGAAAGGGAAGGAAAACCCTGTGTTTCAACGCATTAATGATTAAACTTTAAGGAATTCAGGAAATGAAACAGAGCGTTGTTGTTCAATGACTCAATTCATAAAAATAACGAACTGTAATAATATGAACTAGGTACCGATGCAGTTATGTACGGGTGCAGTTAAAGTTTGCTTGACATGATGGTAACAAACGACCTCTTTGTTGATTTGACATTGACAGTGAAGTTTGAAGCTTAAGATTCAAGGGTCGTCATGCATGATATGGACAACCCCAACCGATTTGAAACTGAACCATACCGGTACAAACACGTGGCATATTAAAGATTAATGTAATAAAATTATTTAATAACTAGATCAGACTGATTTTTATATAATCGTTACAACGATGGAACTAATGATTTCATTTCCTGTACAGAAAAGTTTAAAATATTATGAATCTTATCAAACAGATCTAAGGTTTCAAATTAGGTAAGCTTTAAGTTTTTACTTTGTAAGGGATTAGAAACACATGTCAATCACCCTAATGAGCAATTCAAATTCTGTTAATTCTTCAAATTGGTGCATTGAGGTAATTATGGCATAAATTAGTGTAGGAGATCTACAAGTTTATGAATGGTTAATGATGGCAGTGAAATACAAGCTAAATTGGGTATTAGTTGTGTATAAGCGCCTTTTATGGCAGTGAATTCCGGCTTAACAGTTCGTTGTGGGCTGTAGGTGTACCCACTCAAACAAAATCTGTTATTGTAACTAACCTCGTCCTCTTTTCAGAATGTTGAAAGCTGCAGCAGTTTACTGTGATGATGAAATAAATAAAATAAATAAATGATGCAGGACAATCCACACAGCATTATCTAGCCCCAAGCTAAGCAGAGCTTGTGTTATGGGTACTAGATAACTGATATACATAATATAATGCAATACATAGATAGATATTTTTTTTACATACATAGAAAACGACCAGATCACCCTGAACAAATGTCTGCAGTTCGTACACACATTTGTCCCGAGGCGGGAATCGAACCCGCAACCTCCTGCGTCGCAGGCAGGCCTTCGCCCACCGCGGCACAGAGGTCGTCAAAGTGTACTTCAAACAGACACGTCGGTAGAGAGTCTACAAAAGACGAAAACACGGACATATTGGCACCTTCATCCGACGACACACTTTGACGACCTCTGTGGCGCGGTGGGCGTAGATCTGCCTGCGACACAGGAGGTTGCGGATTCGATTTCCGCCTCGGGACAAATGTGTGTACGATCTGCAGACATTAATTTGTTCAGGGTGTTCTGATCAGTGTTCTATGTATAATAAAAAAATATCTATCTATGTATTTTAATATGCATATCAGTTATCTAGTACCCATTCCACAAGCTCTGCTTAGCTTGGGGCTAGATAATGCTGTGTGAATTGTCCAGCATTATTGTTATTATAATTTTTTATGTGTATTTCGAAAACAAACTTTGTAATTGTTGCGCCCTGACAGGGTTTTTATGCATTGTGTACTCACTAACACTACCTACACCTAAGAACAATATGTATGCATAAAATCACAAGAAATGAATATGAATATTTGAGGATTTTGTTATGAGGATTTGCAATCGTACGTTTCTCTTGGTTGATAAAATATCGACGCCATGTTTTCGGTAACAATCATTGTGAACATGTTTACTGCATATAAGTCTAGGGCCTACCTATCTAAATGTATTATACATAACTTTCAAATACTATTCGTAATACTTCTACCTGTTTACCTACCAGGTTTCGAGCTTGCAAAGAATCATAACGGTAACATTGATGCCTAAATTTTGTGCCTCCTATAAAAGGGAAAATTATACTCGCAATTTTTCAATTGATGCAATCCATCCAATGTTGAATGGCTTTTCACTGATCAATTAGCGTGATTGGACAGAATAAAACGAGCTTAAATCTAAATTCACTTCGGATAAAAACTCCCGTCAAATAGAGTCGAAGTTTATTTCAATCGTGTTTGCAATATCGGCGCAAAGCGAATGAAGGATTTAGGGCGGAAATCTTGTTGAGTTCGTTCGGTTGTTTGTCATTTGTATAATTAATGCTTCTGGCTTATCCCTTAATCCTTTATACTCTAAAGATAAATTTCTATTTATACAACACAAATTTCATTCATCCTTATTCTCACTTAAGCAAATATTTACTTATTTTATTTGTCAAACAGCTTTGTACATAACCATAATAGGCTATTTGACTACTATTGGGAATTATTTCTTACGTATTGTCTGATAAAAAATAATGCAAATGTTACTAATATTTCTTCAAGGCCATTTGTATTTGCTGTGAAAACATAAAACTTTAAAGTTTGAATAAAATAATGGCGCCCTAAAACGCTCTTAGCTCCGGCGGCATGATTTGATGACGTCACAACTCCGTTTATCAACCAACACCATGTCAACCGTAGACGGAAGAAATCACACCCTGAAACAGACACTGGCGGGGAGTCGCGGCGAAAGGCAAGCAGCGCCGTAAAGAAGTTGAAGATGAAGTTGTTACGTCACCAGCAACGGCAGAGCGCTTTAGACGCACGTGTTCGAACACAAAAAAAAATTTGGTAATTGAAATTCTCTTTTTTACCTAAAATAGACACATTTTTTAATGAAAGCCGCTCAAAATACGCTTTTTTACGTTATCACCTTATCACTGACTAGGATGATAACAATTTGGAACTTATTTTCAATGTAGTCAAATAGCCTATTATTTGAGTTCAAATACATGTAGGTACCTATTAATAATTCAAATAAGATCCATTCTTCAATAGTTTTCACGTGAAGAACAAACATCCAACGAATCTTTCGTATTTATACTTGTAACTGTATCATTTGAACAAGCTCAGCTTCCAACGCCAGTTATTCTAATCTAAAAATTATTACCCATGTTTATAATCGAAGCCTCCCCATCCGTAAGAACATCCTGTAACCGTCCTCCGACGGTAATCTGAATCGGTTGCAAGCATTGATTTATAGGACGTGGCCGGTCCGGCATTCCTGTCTCTGGAGCCAATGAAGGCAATTTCGTTACTAGTTGCAAAATCACTACATAATAATAAAACAAAGTCCCTCAGCCGCGTCTGTCTGTATGCACGAAGCACGAGTTTAACGTCTATCCGGTGTGAAAACCGTATGAAGGGACTTAATGAGGAAGGTTTAGGTGTATAATTTTTTAAGGGTTTGTATGATTTGGTTGTAATTTAACAATGGTTATTGAAAACGTTGAAAAATAATGCAGACTGGCCCCCATTATCTTTAGTCGTTACCTCGACCTTGACTCAACCTCCAAATGCGTTTCGGTATGCTTGAAGGAACGAAATTTCCCCACTAAACTTACCTTCAATTTTTTCTTCAAACGAGTTGAAAAAATATCCTGTCATCTCAAAGTACGTCGCGAGTGTCGCGGCCTACCTTGAACGTTCCTCAAAAGAGTTGGTGGTGTATATTGTAATGAATTTTGAAAACTATCTTAATTATTCTAAGGTTATTTTCGCGAGAACTCATAATAAAACACTGTTTTTACCGGATTGATCGCGTATATTTATATTTTGTTTATAACCTGACGTTTCGGGAGCTTTTCAGCTTCCATGGTCACAGGCAGACTCCTGTCTGTGACCTGCCTGTCTGTGTGAGTCTGCCTGTGACCATGGAAGCTGAAAAGCCTCTGAAACGTCAGGTTATAAACAAAATATAAATATACGCGATCAATCCGGTAAAAACAGTGTTTTATTATCTTAATTACATTTACGTAACGATGATAAATCTTAAAATTACCCATCGCGAAGTTATTTATGAGATGCTGAAAACCCTTTGAACGTTTAAAACGAGATGGCGAATTCTGTAGAAGATACCACCAGATATAAAAACCAAAGATTTGGTTGTGAACATTATATGTATTGCCATAGCTGAAAATCGATAACAGTGATAACAAGCGTGGGTTGCCTTTGACACTTAAATTGCAAGTGCTAAGATTTTACTCTACTGGTAATTTTCAAGTGGAGTTCAGATTAACAAAATCAACGACTTAACATACCGAACTGAGTAAGTTTCAGAGTAATTTAGAGGAACATTCGAGGCACCCTCTGTTAAGATTGAGTGGAGGACTAATCGAGGAATTGTGTAAAGATATGGGTGCGTTGCATTTGAGTTTCAGACAACAATTCTTAGGGAATTATTCCTCTTACAAATATATTTCAAACTACTATGCTATACGTCTGAAGCCGAGGCGTGTTGCTAGTCATGCTATTATAGTGTAGAGCTAGATTTAACTGGTGGACGGACGTGATGCGGAGTATCGACGTTGTCAGTTATTGCGAGGTGTTCCGTTTCATTTGCAGTATATGTTGCAATGTGGTTAATATCTGCAAATTATACTAGGTATTGAAACGATACTTGCGATTTTATTGGTATTTGAATAATAGGTTTAGAAGAGATTAGGACTCGACTAGGATATCAGTTAAAAACTAGCTGGTTGGTATCAAAAGAATGCTATTCAGTTAATAGTTTCGGTTATTTAAACAACAGAAAGTTTCCGAATTGTTATTTATTTTAGTTTTGTCCCGAAAAGCTTAAAAACAGTGTAAATACTGAGGAATTTGTTAGTTTTTACAAAACAATCAACCTATTGTTTAGTAATGTTTTCAGAAAAGGCTAAAAGATGTTTAGCCTTTTGTGAATACATTAACAATCAAAAATGTATAAACAACAGAAAACGCAGCTTTAGTTTTTTGCAAATTTTGCGAAACCTCAACAGTGCGGACGGCCCATATCGGGTCGTACAGTTTACGCAATTTTGCAAATTTTGCTACCACTGAACACTGGATATAAAAGAGATTTTTTTTCCAAATTGGTCCATAATTGAAGAACATAGGTACTACATAAAAAAATACATACCTCCAAACATAAAACCTTTTGTTTTTCATAAAAAAAGATAACGTCTAAAAGTTTCTAAGAAATATTACTAAAAGACTTTGGCGTTGCAACAGCACACGATTTAAATAACATTGTTAAAAACCATCTGGCCGAACGTAGGCCTGGTACAACTAGATTGATTATACCCAACAACAAAAAGTACAAGACGAGAAGCGGGCTAGACCAGCGCGTTTTGCCTAGGGCCAACTCCGATAGAAAATTATTGAGAAAATTAAATGATTCTACCGTACCCGTTCACAGATACACCAATTAATGATACCATCTCGGAGTGGAGCACTGAAAAATGTGTAGGCAGATTTACTTGCATGCAATTTAGTCTGTCTTATCTGTTTCCCCGTCTTACTATCCATAGAATAAATAATAGGACAGACCACGCTTTCAAAGTAATGGTAATTGATTTTATGTTTCGAATAATGCCTTGAGAAATGAGTTCGTTTGCTATGAAAATATTGGAACTGCCACTTAGCATATCTTAGGAGTAATGTAGAAACTTGTTTCAGAGAACTCGGTTTATATTTTTATGGATACTTCAAGGAGATATGCATAATTAAAAACACCTTATTTTTATACGATATCATTATTTTTATGTTATTTATGGATGTTGAGATCTTTTGCATAGGTAGTGTGTAATTTTGTTTTAGCATGCAAATTTGTAACGTGAGAGAGAGGTGATGGAAGAGTTAGCATAAATATGTGATTAATAATTACTACAAAAATAACTACATGTGTCTTCAAATATTAACCTAAATGGCGATGACTAAAATAACGCTAAAACGAAAATCAGTTCAGACATACTTATTGAAAACTTAAACTTTCAAACAAATATTTTTTCCAACATAAACGAATCATAGTAACATAACCTAAAGTAGATATATACTCAGCACATTTACTCTTACCACTTCAAATCTTACTGATTAGCCTTCAGCCAAAGCTAAGTATTCAAATGAACTCAACTTGGCAAGTGAATAAAGCTCTGAATTTGTAAACTTTATGGAAACTTAAGATGTAACTTATAATTTGCAAGAATGAGGATATGAAATAACTATTGTAGTTATACATGGTGCTACGTTACATGTGTAGTAAGCCGAAAGGAAGTGAATGTGGACCCCAAGGGCGTCACTTGTAAATAAAAAAATATTGAAATACTAACTTCCATTATTTTTGAAAAAAAAAATGTTTTTCTTTATATTCTTGCTCTTTTATACGCACTTTTGCATTCTTCTATGCCCTTTACTTATGCCCCATTTCTTAAGTTTGCACTATTGCATGATTTAACATTATAAAATGCTTCATAAATGTTTTTTCTTTTTTATCAGCAAAACCAGTTTGTTGTAATGAAGTTATTACAACAAAACGATGTAAATACTTTGAAATAAAAAAAAAATTAGAATACACGTAAAAGAACACGAATGTAAGAAAAACAAGGCTCTTTTTCAAAGTAATTAAAAATTATCGGAATTAAAAAAATCGTAGGACATAAACCCCTAGCGCGGTCCAAAATCACCCACTTTCGGCTCGGTGCACATGTTTCGTGGCACACTGTGCATGGCATTTTATATTTTTATGGTGATAAAGTTGATCATTTCTGTTGTAGGTACCTATCGAAGAAATGACACCACACATTACAACTGTATTTTTTGTTTTGTACTGGTACTATAAGGCCCAGGCTGCGGAAGGGTACGTATGTTTGTGTATATTATGTATTAGTATGTATGTTCTGTTGTATTATGGTAAAAGCTTTATAAAGCTTTTACCATAATACAACAGAACATAAGAACACAAACATATATCTATCTATATATATCTATTGACGCAATTATGATGCAACGCACTGGGTATATGAATAGAATATATATATAAAGTTTACTGTGATTTTCAGTTTAATGTAAAGAAAATTGATTTATCATGAAATTAGCAATACAAATGATCAATTATTACTGATGCAAACCAATGTTAGAAACTTATGATTCGAAACTCCTGAAATCCCCTTATAGAAAGTTGGAAAAATGCCTTGAAAGTTTAGAAATCAAACTAAGCCAAATTCTGGTGAGCGATATCATATTTATGTTATGCCTACGAATGTTTTCGACACATTTCGCTGGATAAATCAAAACTTACCAACAAACTGAAAGTGCCTCTGATTGCTCTAATTTGCACCTTCACACAAAGCCTGTGAAACTAATGAAATTCAACTTTGCACTTCGGTTATTTCGAGTAGCCAGGAACTATCGAGAACTATTCCTACGTAATTAGGGATAGTTCACAACAGGTGGCGGTCAGTCGCCGTTAATTAAGGCTGGTTACAAACAACCGGTTATAATAATTAGTGAGGGGCGTTCTGGGCGGCGCTCGCGCCGCTAAAGGCGTGGTCGCTTTTCGGCAACACGTCGCATGTATAATTAAACGAGTGCTGTCGTGTGGGAGGCCTTTTTGGCCCGTTAGTGATTCCGTGATATAAACAGAGATAATAATAACAGTTATGGTGCATTGAGGTCTTCCTTGACGTCACCAAACCGCTCAGGAGGGCCACAAGATAGAGACTCAAGCACCAAAAGACTTATGATTAACGTTGGCTGTGAATACAACACAGCCTAGGTCGGCGGAGATAACTTAACCCTGCAAACCGTACGAATAATTTATAATATTAATGTAAGTATGTTGTTATGTGTGCGTATGTAACAAAACAAAACACAACACACACCACGATAACTTAACCCTGCGAACTGTTCGAATAATTAATAATATTAAAAAAAGTATGTTATGTGTGCACAGAACAAAACACAACACACACAACACTCACACACATGAACTTACTTTGGTTTGGTAGCTCTTGTTGCCTGGACTCCTATGAGACCAGTGAGTGTCCCCGGGATATCCAAACTAAACACACAGTTTTAAATAACTTACACTACAACTAAAATCAAGTCTAGTCATAGAAATTATTTTTATTATTATTTATTAAATGTCGTTTCATATAATAAAATCTTTAATAACAAATAAAATAATACAATTAAATTAAAACGAAGTACCTAGTATTTACAATTGAAACAATTGAGCTAATTGCAGACTGTTGCAAACAATCTACAAGTAATAAATATTTTTAAACTTACACGATCTGAACATATATTTATAAATACTATTTAACGGGTATTTATCGCGTTTAATTACCTTATTTTCCCGACGTTTCGACAGGTTTACACACTGCCGTGGTCACGGGATGACTGGTCATCATCATCAGTCATCCGTTAAATAGTATTTATAAATAACCTACAAGTAGCTCAACTGATCCATATCGTTTAATATTAAAATTGTTTTTCTTTTAAATTATTTCTGTATGCTCCGAACCTAATGATGAGGAAGAGCGGTGTTCTCTAACACAGGTAACCATATTTATGTTTTAAAGATAACCCCAACACATTTGATTGTTTCTTACCTACGAGTATGTACAGAATTAAACATGTTTCATTTTCATACCTAGAGATTACCCCGAGTGCGAGGGCTTACGAACTTAACAAAACTTAACCCTACAGCGCATAGTGTCCCACATGTGGAACACACTAAAAAAGGTCAATTATCTCGATAGAAATTACCTACTAACGCCATCTAGCGCCATAAAATTAAAATAAAATGTATAACCCCCACATTTAATAGTTCTTATGCTTGACACACCGGCGCTAGCAAACTGTAAAAAATATTTCAATCAAAAAATTTGGTCGGTTGGGCGAAAAGTTTTTACGTGTTTATCAATGTTATGAAATTGATAAAAAATATAGTGTTTGGGATGGGAAAAAATTACGGAAGGTAAGTTTACGTTTCTATTTTACAATAAAATTAGTTCTTGATAATAATAATGAAAATTTTGGCACGAAAATGGATTTTTCCTTATGTGCCTTATGTGTCCCACTGTGCAAGGGAGGTTCTATAAAACCTTTGTTTCTTTACAGATGAAACCGAGAAAATCTTGTAACGATGCCGACATTGAGCATTTCCTGGGTGTTCCATCGGACAGTGATGATGATCAGGAGATGTCTGAGGAGGATAGTGACGATGATTTGTTATCAATCCGTGATTTGCTGATGAATGAAGTTGAACAGAGACTCCAACTCTTTCAAGAAGACTCCCTACTAGACGCTTTCATTGGGAAGCATAAGATAAAAATGCGTACAAGAAAATGGTACATGCGGCTGTTTTATCACCTGCTAGATGTGATGCTAATCAACAGCTGGCTTTTGTACCAAAGAGTTGAAAAGCAAAACAAAATTCATCACGAAAAATGAAATTACGTGAATTTCGATTGGAAGTAGCTAAAGCTCGTTGTCTATCTGGACCATCACTTACTCGCAAAAGAGGACGACCATCATCCTTCGTCAAAGATATGCTAGAAGAGAGAAGAAAGAAGAAACCCAACGCCAATGTACCACCCAAAGATTCCAGGACTGATGGTATCGACCATTTTCCCATTTGGTCAATTTCTCGACAACGTTGCAAGATGCCTGCTTGTAAGAGCAAGTCATTTGTAACTTGCGAATAATGCATTATTTCTCTTTGTCTAAATAAAGACAAGAACTGCTTTATGTCGTTCCATAAATAGATATATAAGAAAATAAGTCCATAATACTATGGTAGTTTTATGTACCTTCGATCTCTCTAGAGTTCCTATTAGTTGACAATTCTAAGTCTGTATGGTTCATAAAACTGTTTTAATTTCATAAATTTATTCTTTTTTAATAAAAAATACAAATAAATATAACTTTTATTCATCTGTGTATCCTTCTATACGTTACAAAATTCATGCACTAAATTCATTCTGTGCCAGATATGGGACATGGTATAAAACTTCGATTTTCTCGGTAAGTATTGGGTTGCTCAATTTTTTTCTTTTATCCCCATATCATGAATGGTATTTATAATAACATATATTTTTTTGGAAGCAAAACAAAAAATCATGCACTGTAGGGTTAAAGCAGTCGTTTTGTATCGCTCTTTACGACAGAAACTTCCACACAAAGTACACTATTACTATTCTTAAATTCAAATCAACCAGCACAAAAAACTCTATCACGTAGCAATCAAATAACAATCCAGTAAACTCCACTTAGCTTGCCGTTCGCGTGCGCGTTTCGTGCGTACATTGCGCGTGATCTGGCAGTTGCATTGTCTGCGTCGGCGTTGGTTTTCTAGAGTTTTTTCAACTTTATTACTTCGTCACCTGCTGCATATTTAGCTGTTTTACTAAAGCTTTCGTAAAGTCTGGATATATTGTATTAGTCCACCTAGTTTTATCCATTTGTCTTAGGTACTTTTAAAAAGTTTAATATAACGTTTTGCACGCGATTTTCGAAAGCAAATATGAGTTCTGCGTTTATTGAAGGCCTACTATATCTTTGCATGCAGAGGTTTAGTCTGATCCATTCAGTGGTTTGACGTACAGAAATCCATAAATTTTTATTGACATCCCAGCTGACATAAATATCTATAATAACAAAGAAAATTACAATCAAATAATAGAATAAAATGAAAACTAGTATTTACAATTGAAACAATTGAGCTAACTGCAGAATGTTGCAAACAATCTACAGGTAGCTCAACTGATCCATATCAATACCAGTTGGAAGCGTGCTCAAGACGCTAGCTGCATTGCCCCTCTGTATAGCAATGCTGATGCGCTGCGCCAGATACTCACCAGCTCTCAGGTCACGCGTCGCTTCGACCAGACGCTCGGATTTTTTTTTTAAAACCCGGATAGTCTCGGTACCCCACGGTACGGTGTCCCAGCTTAGGTACATACCATTTTTAGGAGAAAAAACCAGGATAGTACGTGAGTACGTATCTTATCAACGTCATTATGTGCGAAACGCACACGTCTCTTCTCCGCTCATCTGAGATCGGCTTTTGTGGAGTCTGGCCCTAACGGAGTTAATTTATTCTCTTTGAAATACTTTGCTTTTATCAAATAATCACTGAATATACCTGAATCAAACTAATCAAATCCATTGGCATGATCCTAATATGTAGAATATTTCTTTCTTCTCCATTATTTGTAGGATTATTCACTCGCCCATAGATTTTATAGCTCCAGATAGAGTTATTATTTTGTTCGTTCTTATCCCGCAAAATCAAACACTTTAAAGTCTTGCTTCGGGTTTTTAAATTAGTATTTTCCAGTCGCATACCCTGGAAAACTACTTAAATAATCTAATTCACTTACCATCCTCGTGAGTCGGTGTTTTTGTGAGAAGCAAACATTCGTGAAGTTTGTTTTATAGCGTACGTGAGGAGGTTCTCAGACGTTTTAAAGCAAGCCCATGTTTGTGATTTGGTTTGTTTTTCTAGAATTAGGAAGTTTTGTGTAAACAAATTATTTTATCGAACAACATTATACTTAACACTTTGGGAGCATAGGGTATTCTTGAACGCTGCGAAAAGGAAACAAACACAGTTGGAATTACTGAATAGGTGATGTGATGAGTAATCGACAGTTTTAAATAGGTACGTGTGGCCGCACGTGGGTCACTTAAGGCTGACAAAACCTCGTCTATAAAAGCTAGGTAGCTAGGCTAGCTAGGTCCACTGTTACCTATAGTTCTATATTGCTAAACTAAGAGTTTCGATTTCAAAAAACAACAATTCTACAAGAAGTGAATTGTTGCTGTGTAAGTCGCTCATACAATGTGAAATAACCATCATCATCTACTATCTGTACTATAGCATCTACTATTTCGTCGAATATCTATATTGACTATAATAATAATTTGTGTAGTAGGCTTAAAGTCGATCAAATAATAAATGATAAATAAATCGCATTCACTACCCAGATTCACGTGACGGAAAAGGTTTGAGAAAAGTGAGATTTAGTTTTTTAAGTCGTTGCTGTAATTTTATTCTTTATTCTAGCCAGATCAGTAACTTAAAAATGATTTCTTTCAAATTGACGCTTATCTCTATTATAATAAGCCCCTTATGAATACAGAACGCTTTATCTTAATGAAATTATAGACCGACCACCGCCAGCATCAATTACCTCTATTACAAGATTTTATCAAACAATCAGACAAACTGCCTTACGCGAAATGAATAGCATTTCACGCGCTGAGAGAAAACAGTCGGCAATTACAGTAATTATAATCGAAGACAAATATTTACCGTGTATTTACAAGGCGATGTTTAGAGATCGCCCACGCGATGACAGGCGCCCATTACGGGGTCCTGGGGCGGGTTCCACAGTGGTGCTTTCTGAGTAGCTTAGATTAAACGGTGTCGTTTTACTAGAAACTGCTCGCGGCTTTGATCCTATCCTGTTTACACACACTTGTGTTTATACAGCAGAATTCATAACAATACACAGGCCTTACATTATTATATTATTGTTATTATTATTTACTTAAATGATAATAATATACCTAATGTAGGGCCTGTTGATTCCGCTATGCGTATGTTGATTAATATTTATTAATTCTTATGAGCGTTGAAACAATAAGGTCACCACTATACTTACCAGCAAAGGTATCATCGATGGTTGACATACCCAAGTTGTTAAATTCAATTTGATTTTCACAGTCAAAGTCAGCATGTCACTACCTTTTATAGTTTTGAGCCATTTCAAGCCAGGCGCAGAAGTCATTTGCTTTTTTTTCTTACGTCACATAAACTATACTATGTAATGTATACCTAATCTATTAATGAAGTTACTCAGAAAAATATAAATTACTTATTTTTTTCGAATGGGTGTCATGTCATAGTTTTCAATTTGACCGAATGCAAACAAGCAACACGAGCAAAAAAAAAATGCATACGGCGCCCCCCCCTAGCACTAATAGTGGATGGACTTAGGATGATTTAGTAAGACCAAAATATTCCACCAGTGTGCATGCACCCATACAACTTTGATAGACGCATACCCTCCGGTAGGTAAGTACAGATAAGCAGTCATCCTTCTGAGCCTCTCGAAATGTCCATCGAAGACAGGTCCGAGACAAGTGGTAATTGCTTCTAAGGGATTTCAGACTTACGTGTAGATGACGATGCATAATGACAGTAAATTTGTATTTGGAATGTCTACAACTTGAGTAGAAAGTTAAGGAAGAAAAGAGATGGATAGAGAAAGCTGAATAACTTCTGTAATCAAACGCAGCTAATGAAGCAGCTGTGAATTTAGATATCATCAACCTACTCATTTCTAACCAACCATTTCTAGGGATTACATCAATTTTAACATAATCATAAACGTTCGATACTTAAACCGTTATGGCCACCGACTAAGACCTTATTATCAAGAACACAACTTAATCCCAGAGAGCGATATAAAACGGGCATAAACCTTAAACCCAAATGAAACGAAACAAACATTATCTGGTACTGAACATAAAAGATAGTTGTCCTTAGGTCGTTAACAAGAAAGACTGTCCCACACATTCGCTTTGCATCGGCAGTTTAGATAGCATCAACTTAAAACCTTTCGATTGCAATATCTGTATCTCGTAAATATACTATGTTATCTCAGGCCGGGGTAAGGATTTGTAATCTTGGGATAATCCTGATCATGCCATAACATATTATGCCTTATTGCAAAGGCCCTTTTTATGACAGGTTATTGCTATTATTATTTATCAAACACTTAAAATAAACCTAGCTATGTGAATAGATTTTCATTAATTTCCAAGTCAGGTAGGCATTTGTTTCCAAGGAAACGATCAAAGTTCTAATTCATATAAACAAGTGTAGGCACAAAATCAAAACAAAAGCTTGGCAAAGAAGCTGATCAATGCACTGCAGCCTCTGCAAGGTTGACTGGCGAGGTACAATGGGTACTGTTTTGAAATTCAACGTAGAAAACCGTCTGGTTAACAATATCAATTCAACTCACGACCTCATTGTTTCCAAATACCAAAGGCACTCCAATAGAACAGTAAAAAATAATTAGTCAACTCCCAAAACCAAGCAAATTAAAACAAAACGAGCTCACGACCAAAAAATAACTTCATTTAAGGGACTATCGGAACCGAAGGCACATAAGGAATAAGTAATGTGTTCAAGTTCTGTAATAAATCTTAAAAAAATGCTTTGGCCGTTCCCAAAGGATACTCGTGGAAGCGTTCACCTTCTATTTTCCCCGTTATTTATGAGCCTATGCTTTATACCAAAACCGCGGGCCAAGAATAAAATGGGTAACTAAAATGAATGGCCGTAAGTTACCATAATCATAGATTTCCAAAGCAGACCGAATAACTTCATCCCTAATGAAAATAAACGAGAAATAAAGCCAAATGTGGCACTTTAATTTTTATGCGTGAATCGGGATGACCGAAATAAAAACTGGTCACTGTTCTATTTATCTAATCTTATGACGTAAATTATGGGAATCCGAATGCAACCGTCTATTATTTTGAGAATGTCGATTTCTGACTTCCATTTACACGTAATTTACATTAAGATGTCTCATTTGCATTTTGAATTAACCTTTTCACAATCGTCACGTTGACGTCAGTGGCTCCCCACTTGGCGATTAGCTTAATGGACTTAAACTGAGAAATTTAATGAAACTCAAACTTTTAGTTGTAATTTGGTTTTTAAAGAGAGAAAGATTTTTTTATATCTTTTCGTTCGAAGTTTTTGTATCAGCTTAAAGAAATAACGATTCGTTATTTTTAAATGTACCATTATTGGTTAAGTATTTAAGCCTGCACGCTCGGGATGACGAGAATAATCGAAAGGGTTCCTCGACGTTCAAATCTTTTTGTTTGATCAGGCGTTTGCTGACAACAAATTCGTTGACGTTAATCCCTAGACAATGGCACCGATTTATCCGGGATAGAGCCCTAACAACGACCAACGGTATCCTTTTAACCGAGGCTAAATCTCCGAGTCAATATTTGTTTAAACCTTTATTTCGGTTTGATATGGTTCAGAATGACGGATGGCACAAAGTCCTCATACAAAGATCTTTTGATGCACAAGTAATTTGGCAGTAAAAAGTTTAATTGTCGAGAAACTTCAAGTAGATCGCTGAGCAACGTCGAAAATGCCTTAAAAAGTTTGGTAATTTCACCAAAGGTGTCGAAACCGTTCGTTAGGCGTCATTCTTTCGAGCCATTCGGTGATTTAGCTGAAGTATTTTGCTTTTTATACAATTCAGATATCTTTTCTACCCACTTTACTACCTTTGGCAGATTCCTTGAGCTCCCAAACAAAAGACGACGGAAACAATGGATCAGTGGCTACTTTTTATAAAGCTTTTAGTTAATTTATCTTTCTATTTTCAAAATGATACGGAAGGACGTTCCTGCTTCTATTATCGGAACATTATTATTACTACTTACTGTATTTTTTACACAGTTCATACTGTGTAGCTTACACAGTGTTTTGTTTTGACATAGGTATGAGTTTTGTAGCATCACTAGTCCTAGCTAAACAAAATGAAAGCTTATGAAAATCAAAACACAATCTAATTTGGCAGAAATATTTATTTAAACTCGTTAAAGTTCAGCTTTGTCATTAGCAAGTAATATTATGTACAACTTTGAGAGAAGGTACTAAAATAATCACAATAATAAATTAATTAGGTCTATCTTACATGCCATCAATTTTGGTTATAATGATACCAAGATTATTATTAGTCAAAGAATAAATTTGGTCTCTTCCCATCTACACAACGAACTAAAGTACAACGCAACCACTATTTAGTACCTTTCTCCAATATTCATAATTTCTATTTAAAACAAATGAGTTTTTATGAAATTTTAGGGCTCAATGCACACCAACTTTTATAACGAATGATTTTGACGCACACAGTTAATCAGAACAAAACCTTAGGTTAGAAAAGTCATAAATCGCCATACTATACATTTAACCCGTAATTAGAAATATCATGTTCTGTTGAAGGCCAAGAAAAATATACTCTCTGTTATATTTTTTACATCGTTTTTTTATTTACAATACATATTTATACAACAAATATTTTTATTGCTGAAGAAGACAGACTATATTGCCATGTATACTAAAAATATTAAACTCACTGTTGTCATAGTAAATATCATATTAATCTAAAAACTATTTTATCCAAACGAACAGGGACTAGTTGCAAAAATAGTTCTAGGATTGTACTGCTATTTAAACAATATTTTATTTGTATTTTAATTAATTATAGGTTTTAATTTAATACCTATAAAATTATCTTGTAGTAATGACACGAGCACTTAACCTTTTGTGTCTATTTACAAGCACTGGAAATTATGACAGTCCATCCATACATAGAATAAATTATCATTTAGATAGGCTCTAATGTTTCTTCTTAACATATTTACAATGCTATATTTCTGGTGTTTACCTTACTGCGTGATTTTTAATAAATACATTTTATAATCTAGTTCACTCTTAAATACAGTTGCCTAGCTCTACAAAAATTACAGGGGTAATTTCGTTATAGCAGCCGTTTTATATATACAATTACAGAGTTTCAAAGTATTCATTACACAACGGTACACGAGATCGCACAAAAACTCTTAAATAACTTTCACTAGTTCCAGTTTTTTTACTTTGTATCACATTCTCCTTTATTTTCACACGAACATGTCTTTTGCTAATTGTCCAGATTTAGGAACTGAAGAGGCGGTCTTCGGAAGACAGCACATCGAAGCTGTGACGTCAAACGATCACATCACGCGATGCTGGTTCGTTGGATGTTTCTTCTGGGGCAATGACCGGCTGGAAGCGGTGAGCAGCAGGGGTGAAATCCTCTACCAGCTTTCGCTTGAGCACAGAAGAAGAACCTACATAAACGTTGGTCCCTGGAAAGGTTCCTCGTCGTCTTCGTCTCCAGACAATAGCAGCTAGCACGGCAAGTGCGAATGCAATAATTGCTGACAAACAGCCCAGGACAAGCTCTGAGTCGGGCGCGCGTTCAGGCACTCGTTCTCCTCTCATCGAACTCACCAGCACTGACATAAGTCTATCTCCTTCGCTCACTTGGACATCCTGAACGCTCTCTGTAGACACGCGCTGAGCACGGCTCGTGTCAATAGTCATGGTCTCGGACCTCTCGTTATCAACTCCAGGAGTGCGGGAAACCAGTTCAACTTGAATGTGGTAAACTGTATCGGGCCACAGCGATAAGGTCACTCGCGTGGAATCTGTGAATAGATTGCCTTTGAGACCACCACCGTCGACTTCCCAAGTTACAAGGTAAACGCCGCGCGCTATTCTCGGCTCCCAAGCAATTTCACCGATTACGAGAACTTTCTGGTGGATTAGGGATATTTCTTTGAGCGTCCATTTGTGTTCGTCGTGGTTTGAGGTGTTGGTGTCGTGAGCCACCCAAGTTTCATCGGGGCTGTAGATCGTGACAAGGCCTTGCGGGTCGACCACGAGTACTCTTAGGAGGGCGCCTTCGTTGTTGGACGGTACTCGTGTTGCAAGGGACTGAGTTTGTATGATCTGTCTCCAAGGGCCCTCTGCTGCTCTACGCATGACGACGTATACGAGAGGCACGGGGCGGGACGCGGTGCGGGG
The DNA here is from genome assembly GCA_947086465.1 of Eupithecia exiguata. Lineage (NCBI taxonomy): Eukaryota > Metazoa > Arthropoda > Insecta > Lepidoptera > Geometridae > Eupithecia > Eupithecia exiguata. The sequence continues at coordinate 3,487,706 of OX352240.1, forward strand.
TGCCGGTGGGGGCCAGCGAGCCAGGGCTCCGCTGAGCCTCATGACTCCTTCTCCCTTCGTGTGGATAACTGGCTGGGTCTGCGCTGCTCTCGCTGCTTCTGAGTGAAACTCGCACGCGATTTTGCATCCAGGGAACTGTGGAAAAAGTGTTCTGTTAGAATTTATTGTTCGTTCCAATGTGAAATGTCTAAGAAGATAAAAATAATTATCAGTAACAAAAAAAAAATGCTGGACAATTCATATAGGATCATCTAGCCCCAAAATTAAACAGAGATTGTGTTACCATATGTAGTTAAGTAGGTATTTTTTCCTATACATACAAAAAAAAAACTTATCATCCGAAACAAAGTAAAATGTCTGTAGATCATAACATTTGTCCCGAGGCGGGTATCGAACCCACAACTTCTTGCCTCAGGCGGACCATCGCTGGCTGCGTCACTGAGGTCTTCAAAGTCAGGTATAGTTTAGTTTTACTTACACAAATATCCTTCTCATCACAAACAGCACCCCAAATTTGGTAGTTCGACTGCAACAGCTCACAGTTCTCCCAACACTGCAACAAAACACAAAATTTCAAATATCTTCAAATCACAACATCTCGTCGCAATTAAACGGGTCTTTTGAACTCTGATTTATTATCCCGTAGATCATTACCACAAATGGGTAGCGGGAACTGACACTAACAAATTCAAAATTTTAATGCCCAAGCTGGGCTTTCAAACAAACTTTTTTTGTCAAATTAGTCTACAGATCGGGTGGTAGTGACTCGCTTAGATACAGTCGTTTATCATTGCTCTATGAATAGGACAAGCTTGCTTTATACTATAGCAAACGAGCTTACTTTCACGCGAAAAAATCGATATGATGAAAAATCGATCGAAAAAATTATTTCGAGCAATATTTTTAATATTTATTCTAGTGAGAATACTAAGGTGCACGTCAAAGATAATTGCAGCAGTGAATCACACTCGTAACACATAGTCCTAATTACCCCATTGTCCAAAGCCTCATTACGGAAACCGAAATAGGTCAACCACATACGTTGCACAGTACTTCTAGCCAAAATTCCCCTTCGGACGTATAACACAAATGCATTTGTCATTCGTAGACTCATTAGCCGAGTTGACGTTTACTTGACGCTCGCTTTATGACGACGTTAGTTTTAATAATTGTAAGAACGGATCAAGAGCCGGTCATTATGATTATCAATTACAGATTTTGTAAACGAGGCTTAGAGTTTGCGACAAATAATGTTAACAAGTTCGAAAAAATTCAATCTAAAATTCACATGCCAAACAATAAGATGTAGATGTATATCACGGAATAATCTGTTAAAAAAAATCCTTTTCTGATAAGCGAGTTACTTACAGGTAAACATTTACATGGTGTATTATCTTATTGTGTAGTTTATATTATGTACAAGTAGATTTGCGAAGAAAATTCTAAAAAAAATCGTATTTACCAAAAGAATTAAGCAGTACTTTAAAAAAAGATAAATCGAGAAAAAAAAAGTCAACTACTGAACGATTTAGTTCGATCAGTTGTTTACTTTTTTTTGTGTATGTAGCAAGACAAAGACATATCTAAACATAGTTGTTTTGGGACCAGGTCTGTTTACACCTAAAACTTTTATACTTATATTGTATTTCAATTCAGTATTATAATTTAGCTTCAAAGCCTCTAAGCTTACAGATAAAATTATAACCTAACAATAGGTAGCGTTTTAGCTTGATTAGCCTAAGAATGTTCAACAGTGAAAGGCTATAAATTGACATTTAACTGAAAAGGTATTGACATAACCATTAACAAATTAAAAAAAACATAATATTATGAAGCAATGACTTTACTTTTATCGTCCCTCTCAAAGTATATGAGAGACTTACGATCCGCTCCGGCTTTGCACGAGTATATTCTATCGCCTCGATCATCAGAGAAAATGAAGGATTCTAATGACGAAAGAATTTTTAAAATCGCTCCAGTAGTTTCGGAGCCTATTCAATCCCAACAAATCTTTCCTCTTTAAAATATTATTATTAGTACAGATAAAATGATAAAGACTTCAACTTAAAAATCATGAATTAAATATTATTTACGAACCCTAGTAGGTAACTAGGTTGATAGCGACTTATTCTTAAGTCAGTTTTTATTCTTAGTTCTGTTCCACTAATTTCGTTGCTTTTATTGAACGATCTTAAGTTTTCAACCGTTAAAATATGAGTTATGACAGTTCTAATTTATGACGACAACCCACTTGGTTTCAAAGTTATAAAAGGGATTAGAGACATACTGTTCTATTTTATAATTATAATGTTAGAATTTTCTGGTTATCCCTTCAAAAAAACTCAGAAAAATAGGTTAAGCTCGGCACAATTGTATTAAACATTGATTTTGAATAATGACCACGCGGCCACGTGACCACCTCTAATTCTTTAGAGATTCTTAACATATTTTAGCAAATACGCAACTGCTGCTAAAGTAATATTGTACTCATTTTTTAACCTTCTCTGTAGTCTTTTGTTTTGTGTGAACAAATGAATTTTTAATTGCAAAAAAAAAGTAGAAAATGTTTAAAACTTGCAAATTATTTCAACAAAAAGCAGGCGTAAATTAGTGGAATTTTGTTTTAAAACCATTATTTGTTCAATAAATGCAAATTCTTCGCAAAAAGATTTTATTGGTACCATAAAACAAAATAGTTCAAAGTTTTTTTTTATTGCTTTGCAAAAAAGGGATACAAAAAACAAACCTATATATAGAGTCCGAAAAAACATTTTGCAACTTTTGTAAAAAAAAGACAAGATTATTGTTTAGTTTTTCAAATTCAACTTTATAAACATAACGGTAGTTTGCTAATATTGCTTTTATGAGGCACTGGTCCATGCTTGTCCGTTATTCCAAGACTGTAGACCAGAATAATAGGATTGAAACTAAACAATGGCTAACCATCAGGTGGCTGACTAAGGTGCTAGGGATGTCCATGAATAAATATATAGAAGACACTTTGCAATCATTATGGACATAAGCTAAATATTTACTTTATATGAACAAAAAAAGCAATATTGTTTTTAACATCACATCACACTGTCACACTAGGTATATATATAAATAGAAAGTTTGGATGGATGTTTGTTAACTCTTCACGCTTGAACGCTTTAACTAACGGATCAGGCTAAAATTTTGCATACAGCCAGACCTGGATATATACCGTATATATAAAACATAGGGTACTTTTTATCCCGTAAATCAGTTCTCATGGGATATAAAATACCTTAAGCAACGTGTGCAAAGCCGCGGGCATAGGTAAACTAGTTTTTTCATAAAGGGAACATTGCCTTTGAATCTGTCTGCTCTACCCTTAATAGGATCAAAAACTGGTTTTCACAATTTACTTTTTTAATGTAACTACTGCAAAGGTACAAATGTATGGATAAATTGAAAAGATTCTAAATTTTAAATGGAAAAAAGTTTTAGTGTGAACGGATAATCTAAGTTGTTAAATTTTGTAAAACTGAACAAATAAACCTGTGAAATAGAAAGGTAAGATATTTGGCCTATTGGGACGATACAGGCTTAAAGCCCACAACAAACGGAGCTAATTAATATAGCAAGCTATAAATTAGCTACATATTACGGTATAGCAAGCTGCCTCAGGCGGTGGCTATGCTATAATACATAGTTTTACACTCATTAGCTCTGCGGCCGTCATGTCCTACTATACCAAAATATATCGTGCCATAAACTGTGTTGACATATTTTGGTCACGTTATAAAAATATACGTGATTGCTGCGTCTGTGGTTGCTCGCTGATTACTATAGAAAATATACCGTAATATAGGTATATTATAGCTATAATATATAATATTAAGAATCATAGCTAGGAAGCTATGATTCTTAATAATATATATTATAGCTCCGTCTGTTGTACTGTGTGACTTTAAGAAGTAAATAAATATGTTGTCCCATCCCTATTGTATCAAACACTTACCATGAAACAGTCGGGGCCTTGCAAACACGATGACTCCCCACCGGGCCTCGGCGCCGCAAACTGTGAACAAACACACAAAACGTCACTCAAAATATTCTTTATTAACTACACAACAAAAATAACTATCTAAATCGAACTATTGAATCGATATGTTGCTTATAATTGAATGTTTTGTTATGGAAATCAAAGTACCCATTGGTGCGCGCTTTGCGTATGATTTACATCAAATCCCCAAAACGGTTTACAGCTTCGACTGGTATTGATATGGATCAGTAGAGTTACCTGTCGATTGTTTACAACTGTCTGCAGTTAGCTCAATTGTTTCAATTGTAAATACTAATTTTAATTTCATTCTATTATTTTATTTTCATTTTCTTTGTTATTATTTTTTACAGCTAAGTTAACGTTCATTATACATATTTTGTATGCTAAATACGATTCCATAAAAATAAGCCCTCTATCTCCTATTTGTTAGTTAGCGCCAAAGCATAAACTAAAAAGTATCGTTTCAAACAATGAAATAAATTTGCAACGAGCAAATTCCTTGTCATTAACATTTCTTAGGTCGAGTCATAATAAGTCACAGTCATAATCCTGGAGTACCTACTAAGACTAGAAAACGTAACCATCATGTTAAACAAGGGTTCAGTTTCGTAAATAAATATTTCACACAACTTGGTACCTAAGATATTTTACGTTTCAACGCTATTCAAGTTTATGATGTTTATGCCTTTTATGGAGAAATGCTTATTATGAAGGGATTTGATGAGAAGAAATAGAAATACTTTACATATTAGTTTCAATCTTTGCTCCTTCTGCGTGGGTGGTTGAACATACCCGGTTTCAGAATTCAATAATTTAAAGTACCGCCAATACAACTAGGTATTTCTTAGAAGGAATTTTTACTTTAGAAATCCTTGAGAAATGTCTTACAGTTAAGAATTAGAAGGAGGAAAAACATAGCACATTTCAAAAACCTTTGGCATACCTCACTGAGCTCAAACCCCTAGCTAACCTCAAATCGACACCCAATCAGCAAACCCATCCTCAACCGAAAAAAGAGTTCAAAAGCTTAATTAACCCGCACTTTCCGAACCTCAAAAAGGGATATTTAATTATTCGACAGAGCACCAATACATTACTCCTTATCTCAGGGTTTTATGCTTCAAGAAAAAGAAAATAAATGTTCGGATCGAGCAACCAGTTTAATGTATTTGATAAAAGTGACAGACATCTGCTCACCGTACGGTCGTCTTTAATTGCCTGATATGCCAATGGAACTTGTGAGCCACAGGAAACATCAGGGCGTTGTGTTTTTAGAGCTTATCATAATGACTCTCCTACTAGGAATGAGAGCTTGGTCATCATGAGACGGATGTCGGGATTAACTTCTTGGGAGTCTTGAAATGGATCAGTTTTATGTTTACTACTTGATTTTACTTCCTATTTCCTTTCTCTTTTATGTCAAATTGAGTGACTGAGATAAATGACGAAATTTTATTTCGATCTCTATTCAGCCGCTGTCTCACCCGGCGTACGCTTTGCACGGCCACGCGGTGCATTTTAGCTATGTGGTTCGTTTCTTTAACACCGTGGTGGGTTTACGTTACCACTGCCTTACACACTAAAATTAAACGCTGTGGACGGCCATGCGGCGCATTTTAGCTGCGTGGGTTCGTTTCTTTGACACCGTGGGTCTACGTTTCCACTGCACACACTTCAATTAAACACGCTGTGGACGGCCATGCGGCGTCAATAATCTCGTATCGTGCGTAGCGTGTTCGTGGGTTGAGAGCAATGGACGTTATTATTTACATTTCTTGCTAATCGAAGCTAGATACACGTGCGTAGCCTCTCCGTGCTCAGCGGGGGGAGAGTGGCTTTAATCTGGCTCAACGGTTAATGTTTTACTGCCTATATTTTTGTGCATTTTATTGATTTTGAATGGATTGAATGGGCTGTTTTAATGAAGCTATGGATGCGGGAGCTGTGGCTCAAATGTCAAATGCTTTAATGTCGTGATGAAGCCTGGTTCAGGTCATTGCCACTTTGCTTTGAACGTTCCTATCGGTTTTATGACTCTCTAAGCTAGCTAGTGTATCTTTATTTATTGAGACGTTTTACGTCTGAATGAATATTTTTTTATGTTTGTATGCTTTTTTCTTTGTGCAGTTGGAAAATTTGCTTCAAAAAAGTATTCTAACTTAAACTTAAACAACCCATAACATGCTAATCTGTTTGCTTCGCTATGACTATCGTATTTTCACAGAATGACAGATTTTTGTATCCTACCTTTGATGAAAGAAGCCACAGATCTATATTTGTGGCTTCTGTAGCGTGTCCCTATGGACACGCTTAAGCTAAGTGTGATGGTTGAAACCATTCTATCAATCTCTCCGTGCGAATAGCATCAAATAGTAAAGCGATTGGTTAACAAAATTGGACCACAGTTCGTTGTAATAAAAACCAGTTGTATCGTAAATTAGGCTTGTACCGACTGCTTTTAGCCAAAGTACCTGGCAGATATCACCGAGGCGAAGCAAACTGGAAGAAACCTTCCTTATAAAACTTCGAATTATTTTGTTATCAATAAATAACAATGTAAATAAGACTTGAATGGTATGAATTTGAATACCACGAATGTTATTATTAACTATGAATTTAAACATACATTTATAAAGAGCTGCTAAGCTAAGCGTGATTTTAAAAAATATAAGTGGAGCTTTTTGAGCGTACTCGCTGCGAAAGCCACGACGACCTCCGCGGCGCGGTGGGCGAAGGTGGGTCTGCGACGCAGGAGGATCAATGTCGGGTTCGATTGCCACGTCGGGACAAATGTTTGTACGATCTGCAGTTTTTTGTTCCCCGTGTTCTAGACGTTTTCAATCTCACTAATATTATAAACGTGAAAGTTTAGATGGATGGATGGATGGATGGATAGATAGATGGATGGATGTTTGTTCCTTTATCACGCCAGAACGGCTGAACGGATCTGAATTAAATTTGGTACAGAGATAGATTATAGTCTGGAATAGGACATAGGCTACTTTTTATCCCGGAATTCCCACGGGAACGGGAACTACGCGGGTGAAACCGCGAGGCGCTGCTAGTGTATAATAGAAATATCTTTGGGTATTGTATCGTATTAAGTATATCAGTTATCTAGTACCATAACACAAGCTCTGCTTAGCTTGGGGCTAGATAATGCACACAGCATTATCCAGCATTATTTATTTTATAAATCAACAATGAACGTCCAAACGAAAAAAACTACTCGAGAAATCGGATATAATCAACAACGTAGGAAAACAAAATTATCTACATTTCAGGTCACTATCATCGCGGCTAATGACTCTCCACAGAATACAAAACATCAAACAACTCCACGTCCGCCGTTATTAGATGTAATCATCGTAATTTTTCACACAATTTGTTTTTTCTTTATGATCATACAACGGTCGGAAGCTTCGAACACGTGGCTTGACGACTGCATATTAGAAGTTGAGTAGCATCGCATTTTTAGTTGAAGGAAGACAGCAAATCTTCCTTCAACTTCAATGCGATGATATAGTGAAATAAACTTGTTTGTTGTTTTAGTCAGTTTATTGAATAGATCTCCTACATATTTGGCGTCTTCACAAACGTGTTTGTGATGATGGGCTGAACCTGCAGTTCACGTATTGTCGCTAATTTACCAATAACCCTGTATAGGATGTTTCTAAATTAGTGCAATGAATTGAAGGAGGTCATTCACCTACTACCACAAATTAATATTCAGTGAACAAACTACGCCGCAAAAGAAAGTTTTTTTTGCAATTTTGTTTTTTATAATGTCTTTTTCGTTTATAATGTCTTTTTTTGGATCTGTGATGTCATTCAGTATTGTGCACTGATTTGGAAACACCCTATATAGGTTAGTACCACCACTTTTAACTAATTACCTGAACGATACTGTATACTGAATGTGTATTGTGTATACTATTAACATTTTTATGTACACGTTGTAAAGCTCATCAGTTGGTGATGACTGTAAGATGCTCCCGTATTCCCATTCGTTACAGTGTCATAACAAGTATGAAATTTTATTTCTCGTCAACCTAATGACTACAAAAAACACACGATGATTTCTTACGGTCACTGTCTTCCTTCCTAATGACATTTTTTAGATAATTTTATGTAAATTTATAGAATATTTGAGAAAAAAGTTAGTTAAAATCGACGGCAAACGAACACATAAAACCAAATTCATCTTAGCCTATTCAATTATTACAGTTGTACCAAATGCATTGAAATACGAGTACGAAAGTCAAACAAAACAAAGCGACTTCGGCAACTGCAAAGAGAAGGCCAGTGAATAAAGGTTCATCCGCACTCTCCGACTCCGTATTTGATAAATAATATTTCGTTAAGAGTTGGATAGAAATTCAAATCAGAATCAGTGACGAGAGTACACGTAGAGGTAGCTAGGTAGCTACTAACAAAATGTCGATATTGAACTGTTTACAAATTGTTAGAAGGTTCAAAGTTCCGGTACGGTCCGGATGCGGCAGGTAGTGAAAGACTTTCGGCAAAGGGAGGAGTGAATAATGAATGTCGGTGATTGAAAACATGCGAGCTCCGTCGAGTGCTTTCGGATTTGTGATAGATGCCGCCGCAGATAAGCCTTTTGTTAATCAAACAACGCTTATTTAATTAAGAAAGATTAATTAGATAATAAATAAATTTGACTTCGATATACTCTTCAAAGATACCGATCTAACTCGTTTAGATCAACTCGATTGAATAGTTGAAATACTCAAAGATTAACGTAGCACACACCTCAATAGCTATTTTAGAGCGACCGTTAAACTAAATGGAAAATTAGGGTTCGAAGATGGATTACATTTTTAAAACGACCCAGGATCCTGCATACCGACACTTAAGTTTACCAAAATCCATTAAAGATAATCATCTAAAGTCCGGCCTCGGGCTGCGTCCGCGCAGGAACTAATCGATCGATGGGCACACACGGCCGTTTACAATCAATCCATCAGCGTTTATGTAACGCGTAACTACTGGCGATATATCATTTATCATTTTGTTTTGTGAGTAGCGCGCACTCTTGGGGGTCAGCGGAGACCCGAGCCGCATAAATGCCATGTTTCGAAATATGATATGTAAACAACTTGTTTCCGCTTAATATATCAATTGCCTGATTATAAATTGCGCAATAAAGCCGTGGAAGCTGTTACTTTCCAATTGAAATTAGCATCTATGTGCCGCCCACGCGCTCCCAGTTTCGAACATCAATTAAAGTCTATCACGAATTGCCATCTTATCTCCGCCAATAAACAATAGTGAGCGCGTCATTAGCATGTAACCAGGATAGAAGGAAAACATCCAACACTTAGCCGCTGTAAGAAGCAAAACAGAATGAGTTACGATTTCGCATAAAGATAAAATACAATCTAAGTCAGCAAGCCAAATGGCGAAGAAAAAATGAAATTTTCTCGGCAGAACAGACACTGTGAGTCGAGTAGCGGAACATGAAATAGAGGGGAACATGGTGTATTTCATGCTTAGATCCTTTATGTGTTTAATATCGGCGGCGGAGGAAACACATTTATCATGCGCAAATAATAATTTCGTTGCTTTCCACTCCTGTTTCTTGGAGAGTTCCGCCAGTGAAACTACTTGCATTTTATCTTGGTCACTTCACATCCATTTGACCGATTTCAATTTAGAACAAAATGCTATAAGATCCCAATCAAATAAAACTGACCCAACGGTGTCCTCAATCGCTGGAAGTCTGTAAATGTGTACGCTGTCTCGACCGTACGTTGGTTGTTATTTTATTTGATCTGCAGTAGGTAAACTCTATTACCGGTCCGGTTTTTACCGGTAGAAATTCAATTTTAGTTCCATTTCTGCGACTTAGTGAAAACTGGGTTATTCAGTGATGAAAAGAAATAAAGACTAAGGTGATCAGAATAGACTATTTGACTATATTGAAAGTAGGTTGCACATTGTTTTCATCCTAGTCAGTGACAACGAAACAAAGCGTAATCAGGTGTTTTTTATTAAAAAATATACCCATTTTAGGTAATAAACGGGATTAAAATTTCTGATATAATGATCACGTGACCGAAAACGCTCGGCGTTTGGTTGCATCGCTGGTGATGTCACACGTATCACAGATTACAGTGCGTGTTATTCTTCTTGTTGGGTGTGGTGTACGGTGTCACGTCATCGAGTCATGTCACCGGAGCCAGGACATAGATTATCGTTTTGGCGTGCCATTATTTTATTCAAACTTTAAAATGAATTTTTATTACTAATACGACTGGCCTTGAAGAAATATTAATTACATTTTGCATTATTTTTATCAGACAATACGTTAGAATTCTTTCCCAGTAGTAGTCTAGTAGCCTATTTTGCAGCAGAATTCCAAAATAGGAAACTAGAAGACAGGAGTTGAGTAAAAGGAAAAAAGTTGCATTCCCAGTATGGAACACACAATATGAATTTATAAGCGGGCTTACAGTCAGTTTAAAGCTTTTAATAGTTAATGTCTTGATGGTGTAGTATCATAATAAACGATTAATGAAAAATATGTCCTCGCTAGCAATAAAACATGGCATCAACATCATTAGGTCCCGGCTATGGTATGAATTTTTCATGAAATATGGACACGTATAGAGCTCGTTTGTGGTCTGTGGAGAGATGACCTTTGGGGGACAAACATTATTTTAATTTTCATCGGGCCGACAACCATGTTTGCTTTTTTGCTCTTCGGACGGACAACGGTTTTATCTCTAGCTTTTATCGTGGAACTGGACGTGAGATCAAATAACTTATCTACCAATGAGAAGAATTCTCATGAGCAGGATTCTACTTATTCCTTTTAATTGTATCATTTTGAAATCGTACAAAATGTTCGATAACTTTTTTGGTACTTACATAATGTTTTCATATTTAACTATGCATTTTTATTATTATATACACAGGTAATAAAGACTGTAAAATTATGTATAGGTTGAACAAAGTGTTGACCCGTTTACTTATTATAGGAGCATCCTGCCAATTTACGATATCGATGTTTTATTATAGCATCATTAAGTTTTTATATTCATTGCTTTTGAGGGACCGCCTATAATTATGATGTTACGAGCCCTATAGTCCTTAAACTATTTATAAATTGTACCAAACTGGATGAATCTGGTTTAAAACTAAAAGAACAGTTTTGAACGTAATTACTTGATCGATATCTACAGGGTCATAAATTCAAGGATGGTCTTTATTATTTAAATTATAATACAAGATTGTCGCAATTACGGGGCTGCTATTACGTATGTAAATAAAGCGACTTGCATCGAAACCTTTGAATTATATTTCGAAGACAATGTCTCGAATGTATACCCGCTCTCTATAATTTTAACAATTGTCATGGTAAATAGGTGCGAGCCCGAACTTGATAATGTATAATATCGTTTTGCTGAGTCAGTGAGCCGCTTCAGTAAGTCCCAAAGCAGAAAGCTGAATTAAACCGTGGTGTTGCATTGCATTACCGTGATATAAATGACCACAATCGTACCAAATTTGATCATGCAACAAATAAATTAAACAGGAACACAATCAAGGATTAAATTACGGCTTCATTCTGCCTCCCACACGCGTCAAGCGGGATCGCGGGGCGACGCGACACATGTGCGACACTGCCGCTAGTTGTGTGCTTGTCGCCTCGCGCTATGTATGTAGGTGCCTTCACATATAATATTGTGGCACATTGTGCGGCACGGCGACCGCATATAAATGCGCCGAGAGCAAATAAAACGGTGCTATAATTTCAAATCATACGGACAGAGAATGGGTGTGGAAGGCGCTCTCATTGTGTGGAAATGATGTAACTGCTATTAAAAGTGTGGGCCGTATCCCTTGAATATTTCTTGCAACGAAGACGTCGTAGGGTCATATCGGTATTTTATATCTTACCGGAGACAATAGCATAAATTTCCAGCGCGGAAACTTGCTCCGTTCTAACTGGCCGCGAGTCCGCATTTCAATATTTCCATCCACCGGTATTGCTTTGAAGCGATTATCTTCTTAAATATTAATCGTATTCAAAACTGAGACGATATAAATTTGATTTATTTCCAATGCTTCATGAAAATCTAATGAAGCAGTTGAGTTATACTCGGAGAGATTTGTTACCTGTTACGGTACGAAATATAAAAAATCGAAGACTGATTTTTATAGCGACATCGTACTCTGTCACAAATGAAACAACGACGATAAATTCAAATTCTTTATGTTAAAAAAAACGGCCACTTTTATAGCATTGTAAAACGTTTTAGAATTAGTGGTGTCCAAAAACAATATTTCGTTAATGCTATAAAAATTCCAATTTATTTGTTTGCCCTCTCCATATAAAGTGTATTCAATACGCTGTGCGTTCCACAGATGTGTAAATACTTATAGAAAATGAAGAATATATGTCTAAAGTTTAATATTACTGCCGTACCAGACGATGTCATGAACCAACTCTACTTTATTTGTAAGCTCCCTCACAAATCTTTCCCCTTTTACGATAGGGACTAGTTAGGGATTACAAGACACTATTATTTTCCGTTAAGTTTCTTGAAAACCACCAAGTTTAAATTTGGATTCGAAACCAATTCCAAATAGACTCGTTTAGACGAAGGGATTAAGAAGCAACAAAACTAAATTTAATTTTACCCTTTTGGTGTAAAGTTTCCTTTGAAACAAATCAGAAATTGTTTATAAAAAGGTTTGTGCTGACATCTCATGAATCCAGATTAGCGTTTTCCAACTGAATCCATCCAAGTCGAAGGACATTTTTGTAAGGATAATATAATTCAGCTATGTCCCTTTCTATCATACGAAGTTATTATATATCCGTCTTTCTCCGGAGCATGTCTGTTTTTGTGAGACTCGCAAGTTCTGTGAAGCATGTGACAGCTGTGCGCATGGTTGCGGTTGTAACGGACCGTGTTTCGATTGGAATAATCAATCACATCTTTGATTGTTTGACCACTGACTACACAGTGACTTCATAACTAATAACGACACAATTATAAGATTTCCGACAAAAGATTATTCAATTGTTTATAATAGAAGAAGACTATGATGAATTATAGTTAGAAAAGTTAAATGCAAGAAGGGATAGATTTGGAAGATTATGTATAGAGGTAAACACGCTGCATCCGAAGGTCTCATTGAGATAAAGCGAACACAATCAAGATGCAAGTTAGCGAGGAATCGCGTAGAATGCAACCTCGATGCAAGGACCGTTACGAACCGATATCTACACCGAATCCCATTGCCGCAATGCGAAAATTATCCGCAACCAGGCAACCAGTCACAAGTACCGAAGTACAGCGGAGGCGTAAAGGCGTCTTAGAAATGGTTATGTTTTGTCATGTATCTGATTTAAGCTGTGATGTGTCGTTCGTACAGCTTACAGTGAGTATGATGCGATCAGTATATTTCCCTTTATGGGAGTCTATGGCAGGCAAAATGGCTACGAGCATGGAAATTTTATGCAATAAGAAGATTGGTAGTTGCAACGTTTTCTTTTTGTATGGGCAGACGGTCCAAATTTATTTGGGTTTAAATCAATGCAAACAACTGAATAAACATCTTATAATTTGAGAAACTAAATAAAAACATTCGATATATATATACCAACCAAAACATTTGATAAACAAAAAAAGCAAACCGGTAAGTCAACTCGTCTCCGAAGAACATGATACGTCAGATTCAATAATCAATATCAGATACGGACAAGTATTTCGCTCACGAGCGTACCTATCGATCAGCATCGTGAACAATGGAGATATCATTAGTATCTGAATGTACAGTTGCACGAAACACTTATACCCAGATCCCACAATCTAAGGCCTTTTGATCGGAATTGCTGATGAGAATCCGACCCATATCAAATGTAATATCGTCTAATGAGATTATAGCTACACTTTTATTTTTGTGTCTAATCTGGAGCGCACGAGTTTTTTACGGTACCGTTTACGACCGGAGCGGCAAAGCTTAAACTTATCAAAGACCATATTTCAAAAGCATAAAATGAGAAGAGCAATTAAATAGTTCATAACCGGGTAAGTAAATGGCCGCATTCTTACAAATATTGACGAAGGCGACCGAGTAAACAGTAGCGCTAAAAGCAAAGACATGGGTTTAATCCAAGACAAACAACCTGAAAGAATTACTACACTGGGACATATACACCATAAAACTCTTTCTCTCCCTAAGGGTAAACAGGGAGCTCGTAAAGTGAGGTAATCCTTCCTAAGTGTTGGAACTATGTGGACTTATTAAGGCAAAGTGCCTCCATTCAAAATGTAAATTGCTTACTTAGAAATTCAACAGGGATTAAGATGCAATATGCATATGCTTCAAGTAATCCTCAGTGTTATTAAGTTATAAAAATGCTATCTACTTACATATAAATAGAATTTGAATTCAATAAACTATAGCCCGGCACAATATCTGTGGAAAAATTCCAAATATTGTGACCGGGAAATAACGTCTTATTAAGATAAGGCAAGACAATTTTTAATAGTTCAATTGGCTCAATAAACTCATAAGTCAGTTTATTACAAATTTCAATGATAAAATATTCCTATCTGCGGCTGAAAATATTTCATACACTACTGCGCTTTAGCGAACTACAGCCCTAGCAATTGTTAGGGTTGATGTACATAGACTTAGGTACTCTAGTAGTTGTGACTCCACCTGCCTTAGTGCACATCAGTGGGCTGGGACAAATGCGTGAGAAACAAGTGGGTACAAGGGGACACGCACACTTGTAAAGACAAACACGCACAAGCGATCGGTGCGTGCCCTGCGTTCCTGACTAATCCTACACGTTCGTTCTACATTGTCATTACAGGCAGATCGCTTTTGTTTGGGAAAGTTTATATGAACGTAGCTGTATGACATGTAGAAAGAGGTTATTGGAAGCAAAAGTTCTAGCAGTGACAGGGTGGTTTTTGTCACTTATGGTATTAAAAATTGTAATACACCACCATAGACAACTTAATCAAGTAACTTTAACAATTTCGATTCAGCGATGGTAGTAACATAGCCAAAATTACAACATTTGTGAATTACGAATTACGAAATTCTACAACCTTAAGTAGTAGAATTTCGTAAACCATGCTATAGAGCTATATTATTCTGTCTGTTCTTTCGATGAAAATAATAGCCTCTGTCAACATTTTGCTATTCTCGTACTTCTAAGTAAACGGAACATTACGAAACATGTCGCAGGGCCGATACAGTCGCTGTGTCTCGATTTGTGGGCTGTTATAAAGCTGTCATTCCAACTGAGTTACAAACGCTTGAATTTGAAACGGAATTATAATTTAAAGCTGCAATTCAGTGGGCAAACCACTGGCTACTAAACAATATTTCTATTTATTATGTACCTTCACGGTTTGCCGTACTCATAAATTATACACATTACCTAGTTACGATACGCAAATTCAACAACCCGATATATTTAAAACCAACTAGCGAAGTTCCTGCTAAATTTATAGCCAATTAAGTTAGTGTTAAGCTAAATAAACTGACATGAAGATAGCACAAGTAACCGTAATACAAAATGCCCGCCCCATTCGCGAGCATGCGGCAGGATTGTGTAGGCGCAAGTTCTCACTAAGGTCCTGTCAACCATTGAACATTTTAAATAGCCGGATTATCTACCAACGAGTCTTTGATATTGCAGCACCGATGACAAGCAACGGAGCATTTGATTTATTATCCACTACTAAGAGAGCGCCTCGAGAAGTCGAGAATTATAGCTTCACGTATTGCTTTTCATTATTGCTTATTGAATCGACTCCCAAATGAGGATTAATAAGGATTTATGTGAGCTGTGGCAGAATGAAAATTTTCCATTCGTTGATAAAATAAAGTACGCCGAACGTTTACTATTCATCTGTCCGTGTCTGTGTTTGTTCTTCAATCTTGCTGAGGTTAATTTATTTTGCATTGTTTGGGTACTTTGCTTATTACCTGGGTTGCCGCATTTTTCAAAGTCTGGCACGACTTTTTAAAATTGAGTTACTCAGAAACGTGTTTTGAATTAACGAAGCGGCAAAAATTTAAGCTCAGGGTGGAGTTTATTTACCTATAGAAAGTTTTCTTACAATCATTTTAGAGGCAAAGTTTAATATGACAAAGTTTGGAACGGAGTAAAAACTGAAGTAAAGAAGGCCAGATGCTGAAGACAGTTGGAAACAACTGGCTGGAGTTGCTTTGAAAAAGTAAGCTTTTAAAAGCTACTCGTAAATCAATAGAAAAGAGCAGAGGAAGTTGAGGCGGATATTTACGGTGATGCTACACTCGCCCTCTGCGATAAATTTCTACAGCACACTTTGTAGCTTTGGCTTTATGGAAGTGCTAATCACAAGGGAGGAATGTACGACTGTCGTATCTTCACTAAAATTCTTACCTATTCATATTATGTTTTGTAAGCAATATTACCTACTCTCGCTAAAATTATTCGAAACCGGCTGTCATTTGTTTCATCTTTGAGTCAGCCAATGGTGCCCATAGCAATTTTAATACGTTGTCTTGGTAACGGATGTTGAGTCATAGAAAAGAATACCTCTTAATATTGTGGAGTGTCACGGATTCTTATTGTTCAATGACTTCGCAATATTACTTTCAAAAATTCAAACCTGTTGATTGTGCCACTGTTATAAAAAAGAAAGGGTTAGGTTTTTTGTAACAAATCGTCACGGCTCGATCGGCATCCAATTTACTTACAGAATAGCATCTTCTGAGTAGATATCTGATTCTTTGTCGCGCGGTCACGCCAAGGGCCATAGCATTTGTGAGGTAATAGCTTATTTATGTACTCTGTAATTAAAATACTCGATAATGCACTGACAAAAACGTCTTTCGACATCCTGATGAATATAAATTGTATTGACGATGAGATCTCGCTAAGAATAGGTTGTACAAGTAGGTACTTCGGATAGAATCGTTTCAAATGAACGGCATTTTGAAATTTAATTCTATTGCTAGCATTAAATTAAGTTCAAACATGATAAAAAATTCAATGTTGGTATGGTACATGCCGGATTGTAATTAGATTTAGTAAAATGCTCGTTATGATATAAGTAATCTAGCTCAAAATGTTTATCTAAGTGTACCAATGCCAAGTTAAGTCGAGAAGGTCGCATTTCCACTGGCATTCTATTTCTTATCTGGCTCCAAAATGTTTCTCCAGGAAACTAGGTAGGTGCCTATTTGGCAGAGTTCACTTCTCGTAGCAAGGTTGAAGTAGGAATCTAATCAATGCACGTGGTACTATAATATGCTATAATGTAGTATTGGTTTATTAATTAGTTCTGACAACATGAGTTTTAGTGCTATATACTATGTAGTTTATTATTTGTTAAAATGTATAATTCTATATCTCATTTTTACACACTATATCTATGGCTATAATTTGCAGTAGGTATGAAGGTGTACTAATATCGTCGTATCCTACGAATAAGGTTACAGTCGCCACTGTGACCTTTTATTTTTATTGCATTTTTGGAATCTCCATTATCATTTACATCATATCATTTCGAAAAAACTAAATAAATAATGAATATAAAAAAGTTATTAGGGTTTTAAAATTTGGTTACAATTGCACTGATGCATTTAGCCCGACGAAAAAGGTAACAAAAAGCTTTGGGACTTTTTTTCATGTGCGAATCGCAACCGACATGGGTATTTTCCGCCGAATATGGTTACACGCTCCACAGTAATCGTTTACCGCGGGCGAAAAGGCGCGCGTGCGGCGCGCGGCGAGTCGTTTTACGTTGTAGTAAACTGAGAAACTAAAACGAGGCATATACTAAGGTATATAAATTAGTGTCTACGAAAGATGCCCCTGCGCGGAAAGAAAAGTAAAATGTAAGTACTTACCTATTTAAAGTTGAAATATGGTTATTAACACAGGTCATTAAAAGTGGTTGATCCGTGAAACTGTGTCAAAATATTGGAAAACTTAGGAATAAATTATTATTATTTATTCGTAGTAAACATCCCGTTTTAAATGACAAAGATAATTCAGTGCAGTTACTAATAAATATAATGTTCTATTTGCTCTCATACATTCGCATTACATTCGCGTGCATTCTTGCGAATACGAATGCGAGTATTGAAAATCTTGCAAATGTTCGCCAATGCGAATGCAAGTATTCGTTACATCTCTATTATAGATGAATGGATCTATCTATTAGATTATTAGAATAGATAATAGAATACCTAGTTTTTAGATTGATATAAGAGCCTCTGTTTAAAACCTGATTTTATTAATTACCTACATACTTATTTTCAGAGCAATGAAGAAAACTTTTGCCCTGGGCCTTCAATTGATATGGGCTACACACGTCCAGCTTCACAAGAGGAACTGATCTTGCAGCCTAATCAACTTGTAATAATAAACAACAATCTCTAATTATATACATAGATAGGTATGTATGTAAACTGCACGCCAAGAAATTACCAAATGAGTCAGTTTTATGTATTTTTTTATGGATTTATTAGTTTCTGCTTTTACGAATACATTTTGTTTTGTCATTTTTACTTGCAGAAAAATTATCAACTATTTTTCAAATCTTTCCCTCATACAACCATGATTTAAAATAGGTATGGTTATATGTTTTGAAAACTAGTGGTATAAAATTAAACACACATTAAATGTGCCTTACCTACCTACAAATTAGGTATTTTGTTTATAATTATAAATAGTGTTGAATGAATAGAAGGCTGTTTTAATACCTACTAAATAAATCTGATTATTTTAATGAAAAAAATTATTTGCTGGTCCCCTACCTATACTAGTAATTCTATAAACAGTAGACCTCGCGAGCACTTAGACGACCTCAGTGCCGTGGCGGGCGAAGGTCTGCCTGCGACGCAGGAACATTTGTACGATCTGCAGGTATGGTTCCGGTTGTTCTGGTCGTTTTCTATATATAACAAAAAACATCTATCTTTGTAATGTGTTGTGTTATGTAGGTATATCAGTTATCTTGTACCCAAAATACAAGCCCTGCTTAGCTTGGGGCTAGATAATGCTGTGTGAGTTGTCCAGAATCATTTATTTTTTTGATTATATTATTTATTTATATGTATTAATTTACTTTATTTATACATTATATGAAAATATACTTATATAATGAATATACTTTATTTATATTTAACTGAATTTATTTCTTTATTGTATTTATTTATGTTTTTTACTTTTTTTCAACAATTAATTGTCTAATTCCAAAAATTATATCATTTAGACGCCTGAGTAGTCTGTAACATAATACAAAATGTTGAGCAATAATAACAAAATCGATAACTAAATCTTCTTCCTAAACAAAACCAAAACAAAAAATCGCACCGGTATTAGAATTAGGATACTTGATTATTTGATTGTCAGTCAAACTACGGCATAAGTAAATAAAAAGGTTACTTCATAATAAAATTAAGAATTCTGAAATAAAATAGTTTGTGGTCTACTAAAAAAATTTAATCTTTGAAATAAAATCTCATAAATCTGCAAACATACGAAGACGAAACATTTGGCCGGGCTATTACTTAGTTCCCACGTCCTACTCTCGAAGTGTTACAAAGATGTTCTAATAGGCGGCGCTGTACGGTAAATGCTCTAATGCTTATTGTTGCATTTTGCAGAGCTATTTTTCTCGTCATGGCAAAAATCATCAGTAGGTAGATCTTTACCATTTTATACGAGAAGAAATAAAAATTAAAAAAAAAACTTTCAATTAAAAAAATAATCATCGAAATCAGATGTCTTAAAGCGGAGATGTTCGGTAGCCCCCTTCTTGTCCTTTTTGGAGGAAACAAGCCTTTCATCAAAAAACCCCGACGACTAAAAAAAACATTAAATCTGTAGGTACACCAAGTTTAGTAGTTAGTAATAGTTTCGTCCAGATCGGTCGTATAATACGCCCTGTAGAAGATTAAGTACATTCTGACAGCACCCATACTTATGCTAGTTGGGTGCTGTCGCCTCTGCATCAACTATGCAGAGGCGCTTCGCTCACTTCGCTCGCTCGGTCAATTATGTAGAGACTTTATCATTATGAAATACACTATAAAACACCAAAACATATGTATTCTCTAATCTATAATAGGCTCCAGGCTCATTGACGTGTTCTTTCATCGGGTTACGGCCGAGAGAGGATGGATTAATAATAATAATCCACACAGCATCATCTAGCCCCAAGCTAAGCAGAGCTTGTGTTATGGGTACTAGATGAATTATATACTTAATACAATAGGACAATATGAACATATCTTTTACATAGGCCTACATTTTATGTAAATACAAAATAGGTTAGAAGAAACTAACAACAAAAAAAGCCTTCAAATGGCCTTCACAGCTAAACGCCAGTGTGGAAAATAAATACTCGCATTCGCATTCGCAACAATGTACGCGAATGTAATGCGAATGTTAAAAGGGCAAATAAAACATTACATTTATTTGCACTGCACTGAATTAGTCATTTAAAACGGGTTATTTACCATGATTTAATCTATGAGTTTTCCAATATTTCGAGACAATTTTATGCGCATGATCACGGAACAGCGGTTCAAAAGTTTTATGCTGAATTACCTTTTTCATATGAATGGAATTATAACGTATAAGTTTCATTAATTTATTTAAAAAAAAACAATCTAGAATGAGTTTTGCCTTTGTATAGGAGTTATTTAAATATTATACACACAAAAAACTCTCAAAAGGAAAAATCAAATCATGGCAAATATCCCGTTATAAATTACTTTTATATCATTCCCCCCCTTAAAAGCTTATTTTATTCACTGAAAAGGAAAACAGTGAATAAAAAGTACTTTTAATCACTATTTTGGTGTTTGAATTTAGAACATACCAGTATATTCGACCTCCGTCTCAATGCTATACAACCTCCTTGCGCAAAAAATACTCGATACAAACTAAAACAAACCAGGATTATTGAATACTAATAAATAAATTCATTCTGGACAATAGGCTATGTGACTACTATAAAAATAAGTTAAAGTTCAGTCAGGTTCAGTCTCGAAATATTGGAAAACTCATAGATTACTATGAGTTTTCCAATATTTCGAGACAATTTTATGCGCATGATCACGGAACAGCGGTTCAAAAGTTTTTTGCTGAATTACCTTTTTCATATGAAAGGAATTATAACGTTTAAGTCTCATTAATTTATTTAAAAAAAAACAATCTAGAATGAGTTTTGCCTAGCTTACGAAAGTACTACTTTTCGTAGTAGGTATGTCAGCAATCCTACAGTTTCATAAAAACTCGATTTAAGCTTTCGAATGATTTTGAGCCATTTAGTTAAAGAACTTTGATAAGTCAGCTGTAGTAGTTGTGATTTGTCCCGAATTGGGAATCGAACCCGAAAATTATCAAAATACCAAACGAAATTCTGGAAGGAAAGTAAAATGTAACCCTCTTAAGTTTGTAATTGTCCTTATTATTTCGTCGAATAAGGTTATAAAGACGATTGTTACCTTCTTAGTTTGACGTCGTGTAGCGAATCTTCGTGGAAAAGGGTCACAATGGCGTTTAGAATAGCATCGATTTGAAACTTGCACGCGGAACAAGGTGCTAAGCGACAAAAACTAGGGAAAACGGTTTTTTTTATTCATGAAACTTACATGATAATTTAGCGAAAAATATAATAAAACGCTTTATTTAAAAAAAACATACTCGTTTAATAGAAACTTTTTGAAATAATTAGAAAAAACCGTCTCCTGTAAAGTTGGTGTTTTGCAATAGTGACCTTATTCGTAGGATACGACGATATATACCACGATTTTCCATGGTACTACCATAACATTATAACTTATTTACCATGGTTATTCATACCAGGGTGTCATCATCATCATCATCAGCCTATATCAGTCCACTGCTGGACATAGGCCTCCCCTAATGAGCGCCATAGCGCCCTGATTCTGAATATCATAAAACAGGATATTCATACAAGGTACACCCTGGTAGCTGAAGTACCAGGGTATACCTTGTATGAATATCCTGTTTTATGATATTCAGAATCAGAATATAATAAGAGATTTATTTAAACATAATATAATATTTCAAATATTATTTCGGAATGGTATTGATATGGATCAGTTGAGCTACCTTGTTTTGTGTGCAATAGTCTGCAGTTAGCTCAGTTATATTAATTGTGAATACTAGTTTTAAGAAATTAAATAACTCTATTATTTGATTGTAATTTTCTTGATTATAGAACACTTACTCAAAAATGCTTTTAAAAGTAATTGATAAAACAGAGACGGTAGGTAATTTAATTTTGCAAACAATCACAATCTTAAATTTTAATTGACACTTAGAAGTGTTTTATTGAATACTTAAGAAATCACTTAAAACTCAAATCCATTACTAAGTCCATCATTGTAAGTACATCATAAATCGTTAGCAACTATTGTTAAAGTACTTAACAAAGACAAAACCATTATTCACTTTCTTAACAAACAACGACTTTCAGAGAATTTTCCTGAGAGAAAATTATGAAGGAGAAGCTTATCTATTTACCAAGACCAACTACTCAAAGCAAAAACGATGCTTAAGAAATGATTTATATACGACCGGGCCGTGTCCGGGCCGGGCCGAGGGCGGGGCGGGCCGGAGCAGTTAGTACTGAGAAGTTAGTAGACGGGCCCGGACGGGACACGGATCATGCACTGTTTAATATAACCCACTTCATACAAAAAGTATGTAACGTTTCAAATCCGTGCCCCGTTTAGGTCACGTACACGGAACGCCCCGGGCACAGGCCGGTCTAATATAAATCATCCCTTAATCAGCTAAAGCGGTTAAGTAAACGTTTTTGATATCTCTGGTGTGTGTGGCCTTATCTGCTTAATTCTCTGGGATTGTGGACTTGGACAGAGCAGTTTGCAGAGGATAATAAGATAGCAGAGCTAAATTCTACTTCGAAGAGTTTCTTCAGCACTAAGTGATCACGAGCTCCGCGTTATAGATAAAACTCAAAGTTTCTATCAGTTGATGTTCACTTATTAGCTCTATTTGCAACTTTACTTATATCGGACTCGGATGTTTCCTTTATATCGGACTCGGATGAAGTTTTTTCATTTGTTTCTTATTTTTCTTTCAATCAAAAGATTTTGTTTTGTGCTTTAGATTTCGTATTTGAAAAAACTAATTTTTGATTTATTTAATTCACAGCTACAGTTTGAAATTATTTAGGTATTTATAGTAAGTAGTGTATGTATAATTGTATAAATAATTGTTTTCTTTTTCTTATTACTCATACACCACCCGGCTATATTGTTATCTTATGTTCAGTCTATCCCTAGGTTACCTGGAAGAGATCACTCAAAGCGATAAGCCCACCCTTTGTACTTCCTTGATTCTCAGCATTTCCTTCTGAATTGTATTTTGTGTTTGTGTGGTACAATAAAGAGTTATCTATTTAACTATTCCTGTGAGTTGTTACAGCAGCACCAAAATATAAATATGTCTCGATCTTTTCAACCGCAAAAGTATTGAATATCGCGGTTGAATATATCTACCATAAGCTCCGATAGTATGACGTCACAGTGGACCATTTGTCAGCCTGATCCGAGCCTGTATAGAGCCCGACTTATATAAGATAGCCGTACCGTATCACTGAATATCTCAGATACGGCTTCGAGCGAGCAAAGGATTTATTAGTTTGTAATATGAAATATCAGATGGGTACCCGATACGTGGTGAGCCTTAATGTAAACCTATTATTCTATATCAGGCTTCTACGAAATCCATGCTGCGTATAATGTACGTACATGCAGCATACGTATAGACAGAACCTTTGTAATAACATTAGTTTGAACTTTGAACACAAATTGCAACATTGTGGCTTGGTTTACGTAAAGAATATTACAGTTAGTATACTGTTAGATTAGATACACTTGGCTTTTTGCTTTATAGTGCGTTACTCGCACTGGGTAAATCTTCTACGAAAACTTTTTAATGATATCCCAAAAAAAAATCGATTTCAGCAGGATTCGAACCCGCGCCTCACCTTCAGTACAGACAGGTGCGCTCTAACCAAGCTAAGCTAGGCTAAGAATATAGCAAAAACGACACCTCTCGTCATTCGTACTAAACGTTTCTTTAGTCAATGAGCAGGTTTGGATAATCTTTCAAGGTTTCCCCTGTAGGTGAAGCTAATACGACGCTTAAGTCGTAAGAAGTCCCAGATATTTTCGACCAGGCTCGTGTCGATCTAGTTGCTTAGTTGGTTAGAGCGTCATCAAAGCATCATCTTGTCCCAAACGAAGCAGAGCTTTTGTTGTGGGTATATTTACTGACTTAATTAATGATATGAATGTAATATATACTATAGATAGATATTTTTTAATATGTATAATAGTTTTAGTAGTCAGAACAGGACCCGCAACCTCCTGCGTCGCAGACGGAACTTCGCTCGCTGCGCCACATCAGTCGTCTTCGGTCAAGAAAAGACACGATCCAATCAGTAGCTCAAACATAGGCTTATATATGTTTATGTTCTGTTCCTGTTAAATTGATAAAATTTAAAATGCTTGGGTAAGAACCTTCTTTACAAACTTTGAAATTATTAATGAGAGATCATGACCCGGTATAATCATCCTAAGCTTTTATGTGATAATGATAACATGCCCCAAGGTATTATGATTAAGAGCTTACATAGTTTACAGCCAAGCATTACCAAGCCCTGCTTTATTAACGAGTCTTAATTGGTAGATCAACGGATCAATTAGGAATCAGGTTATAGGTTAATCATCTAAACTGTGAGTAAACTGTCAACGGTCAACCTCTTGACTAAACACTTAGTTATGAGCAAGCATTAAGACAGATGGAAAATCTATTAAAGATGTAGGCGAAGGATCTCAAACTAACTACATATTGAATAATTAACCCCCAGATGGTCAGATGAATAAAGAAAAATAATGATATGAACGCAGCAGAGAAAAAACACAATGGCAATATGGGAAGAAAATCTTATTTATAGCATAGGTACCTCCACCTACTCACTAGCTGAATGAACAAATACATACAACAAAATAGAATGTTTTTTGAATAGTTTAAAATGCTATTGTTACGAAGGCACAGACATATATTATAATTTCAACCTAGAACAGAATTTTAAAAATAAGCGTCCTTGTAATTATAGAAAATAAAATACAAGAGATTACGCCGTTTCAAGACTAAACCCTGACACAGGTAACATTCAATACTCAGTCAGAAAGTCATAAGTGGTTTGTAAATGACATTTTAATAGCACATTCCCCTTGCGTTTTCCAATTACCCGGAGGTAAAGCAGTAATTTCGAAAGAATCGGAACCCGATTTCGGGGAACTTGATGAACCGGTTCTCCGTACATGGTTTTTAGATGGAAATACGGCGATATCTAATGAATAAGGGAAAAGTTTTGATTATGAAGAGTACTTATACTAACATTATAGTTGCGAAACGTAAAAAGTAATTAATCCCACTAATATTATGAATGTGAAAGTTTCGATGGATGGATGTTTGTTACTCAATAACGCCAGAACGGCTAAACGGATCTGGATAGAATTTGGCACAGAGATAGATTATAGTCTGGAATAGCACAAAAGCTACTTCTTATCCCAGAATTCCCACGGAAACGGGAACTACGTGGGATGAAACCTCGAGGCGCTGCTAGTAGCAACTTATAAAGACAAGTTTGATTAAAAAATTATAATGGCATAGCGTAAGTTTCACAATAAGACGTGTTGAAGTATTTTTATGATGTTTGTACCTTTAAATTTAATAGAAAAACGAAAGATTTTACGACTCTCAACAAACAATCAATAAATTACTATTCAGACGTTCACACTTAAAATAATTTAGCAGTGCGCCTAAGTGATCGTAAAATCAAATAAGACATGTTTTGAATTCTAATTGACTATTTTTATACAGTTTACAAAAGGCAATAAAAATCACATAAACAGTTAACGATTGACCCACTAGGAGGTCCAAGTGAAGTCGCAAGTTAATACTATAAAAGTACACCAATTGATATTGACCTATCCATTCACAACAATCCGTTAAAGACATTTACAAAACTTGTACACGTAGATAGCTCTTGGTAAAATGGTTTCGATGTGTAACTGAGGTATGGTATGAGTAGACTCCTATAGTGATGGAACTTCAAGATAAAGTCAATCGAGTGATCGGTGAATTAATTATAAGACGTAATGCGATGATTAGTTATCGTGAATTGTGGTGGTAGCAATTGTACTCTTACTTCGAGATTAGAGGAATCTGCTTAGCATGGGCTGGTTTAAAAATATACAAAACGGTTTTTTTTGCCGAAAAATGTTAGAAAACCAGGAAATATGTTTTGCTATTATATCCGCAACATTGTACCGCGGCGCGCGGTGCCTATCATTCAGTTCCCCAGTGTTATGTAAAAAGCCAATTTAGGAGGACATTGGTCGTGCGCCCGACAATGCCAGCAGGCGCGGGCGTTTCATTACACGTTGACAATGAACGAATTATAAACAGTCCACTTGCTTCAATACCCGCGCGCATCACTTCCTGTGCCATCCATTGTCAATTTTATACAATATCTTTTATTGAAACTATCCTAGGAAACGCTCGCCAAACACTGAATAGACGCATTTTATTTGTAGGTTGCAAAACTACATTGTCAAGGCACACAGCCAATTTCAATTCCCCCGATTTCCGTCCTATATCAAAAGAAAGGATCGGATGTACACAGACTGTTTGCAAAACGCTTTCAAGTTACGCTCCTATTATGAAAGTAACACATTTGAGACAAATTTATGTCACCCCAATGGGTTCCTCGTCCATTGTAACTTCTCATGCGGTTTCGGTAACAATCGAAGGAAGTCAGATTTCCTGTTGACGAATTACCTGTAACAAGGAACAATTTTATTCGTTAATTTATAAGGTAAACCGTATAATAGATGACAGATGTGACTAATTGATATTAATTTGTAAAGACTCAAAGAATTCGCCGATGTTTTTCATGAAATTTGTCTTAACAATAAATAGTTTTAATACACCATTAGTTTTTTTAATGAATTCATGAATAAAAGTTATATTACTCAAAGAATTCGCCAATTTTATTCATGAAATTGGTCTAATTAGGGTAGAGAGTGTAGCAAAGTCTATAGAAACTACTAGTGTCTTTATAGGAACTACATGCAACAAAATTTCAGATTTGACATCGAAGTACGTTGTGTTTCGTACATCAGTACTCACATCTTTTTGCGTTTTAATAACTATGAGCATAATAAATAGTTTTAATACACCATTCGAATCTTCAATACATTTATTAATAAAACTCAAATAAGTCTTTAGTATCTACTCTAGTATAATATAGTATAGTATAGTATAATTAGGCCTAGTCTTCAGTCGGTGTTAGTTATCTCTGTCACCAAAAGCACTTCTATGAACGAGGTCACCTATTTTGAATAACTGCCAAATGTATAAATGTAAGTACTTGGCAGAGCAAATAATATGACCCTTATGATAAGCTGCTGGCTGACAATTAAAGTGAGCTTTTGTGTTAATTTTGCTAAAACTGTCTTTTCAATTTTTTAAGGCTCGATCAATCAGTTGACCACAGCTTTCTTTTTTGATTTCCGGATATAATTTAAGCCAAATGCAATGATACGCTTGAGTGGTCAAATCGGATGATTGCTATATACCGTTGGTTGTAGAAACCATCAATCGTCGGGGTTATTATAACCACAATGTGGGACATAATCAGTATGTGCGGAGTGCCGCTACTTAGGAAGTTGTTACACCGCGGCGGAATGTGCCTGGCTTGGTGCTAACCTTATTATTACTAACTTGATTTAATTTGTATGCAAGAGCTACATTTGAATTATTTTTCAATTTGAAAGTTATGCCTGCATAATCATATCACATACTAATATTATAAATGCGAAAGTTTGGATGTTCGGATGTTTGTAACCACTTCACCCTGAAAATATTGAACGGATCGGGCTAGTTTTTCATACTGCAGTTAGTTTTAGGCCTGGAATAAACCATTGGCTAATTTTATCCCATAAATGAGTTTCCATGAGATAATTATAGCCTTAAACAACACGTGCGTAGCCGCAAGCCGAAACTAGTTGATTAATAATCAAGTAAAATAATATATGAGATCAGATTGTTAAAGTCACACACTAACAATTTGCTCTCGTACAAACTTTTGGATTATACAGGGCTATTGGTAAATTAGTAACACTATACGTGAACTGCAAGTTCTACCCATCATCACAAACACGTTTGCGAAGACGCCAGGTCTTAAAGTGTGTGGTCAAAAACTATGAAAGGAAATAAAGTAGATACATATATGAAGACAATACAAACTGCAGGGTCTGAATTCCACTATGATAGCTTCTTTAAAAGAATAATGGCAGCGAGGCAAACTAAAGTATTAACTGTCATCACCGATGCATCGTCGCATTTGTTCAAATCTCACATCCAACACAGAAATACCCTAAACAACCGGAACAAATATTTGCAGATCGTACAAACATTGGCCCAAGGCGGGAATGGACCCCGCCACCTCTCCTGCGTCGCAGGCGGACCTTTGCCCGTCATGCCAACTCGGTCGTTAATAGAAGCACGGGTCTAAACAGTCATTGGTATCAGATATCAATTTGAAGCACGCAAAAAGCTCGTCTACTCCATCCAAAATGCCACGAATTACTTCAAGTGTAAGATCAAGTATTGCGGATTATCAATCGTGAACAGATATTATCTTTTCAACCAATAACCCAATAAATCATCAGCAAAATGAACTTCGATAAAACAATTGAATTTAAAAGTGCATTCGAAACTCGGAAGACAGTTTTTATTCCATGATAAATTGGATACAATGCGCCGTGAAATGTTTTCGATTCGAAGTTTCTCAATAACTTGACTGTTCGCTGAAAATTTCAATAGAGAAATTCAAATATAGGTCACAGAGGCGACGTATATTCGAAGTTTGTGTAGCGTATCATTAAAACAACACATAAATAACAGCTTTTGTTTACATTTTGGTTTGTCTGGTTACTTAAAATTTCTTATGCATCTTAAAATACCTAGGTACATTTAACAGTTATAAATATAAATCGGTATAAAAAATCTGTATCTTTACTTTTAACAAAAATAATTTATAAATAATGCTTGACAATCAAATGTGTCTCTCTCTGTTACAACAGAGAGAGAGACACAAGTTCTGCTTAGCTTGAGGTAGAATGCTATGGGTAGGTGACCGATATACCAACTTAATACAATACATTATACAGATAACAACAGATATTTTTATACTAGAGAATACCCAGAACATTTAGAACAAAGTTGTAGATCGTACGAACATTTGTCCCAAGGAATCAACCCACAACCTACTTGCGGATGAAAAACCGGCTGTGAGTGTCGCTACTTTTTGTAAGGGTAACTCTTGCGGGAAGCCACGGGCAAAGGTTAGTTCTAATATAAAATCAACGGTCATTTTCATCATCAAATGTTGGTAATATCACTTTAAAGCAATATTAATTAATCGCAAAATATGCACAAGAGCAATGTAAACATTATCCTAACTATTTCTGCATGTGCAACTCCAATTACACAATGTAAATGAATGGTTTCAATACAAAATGATGTTAGCATTAAAACTTAGGTATGGAAAATAAGATACACAGTGAAATATCTATTAGATCATCTAACATCTAAACATCCAATCCGATTCTCATTTTATGAGTAAACTAAAGTTTATAATTATCATCACAAAATTTGATATTAATTATGTTCAAAATATTTACACAGAAAGTTCATAAGCCTTCGCCGTTATTGAATACGTAAGTACATAAACTTTGAGTGTTACCTACGTGAGTGAACAAAACAAGTAAATCTGCTAATAGTTCCGAAACAAAAGCCGCTTAGAGCTATGTACTTCCACACATAGCTATGGAGCAAAGAGCAAACTTCACTAAGTAAGGATCTAATTTTCATGAGACATCGAACCCTGATGTGACCACTAAGTAGATTACGTACTTGTTACTTCGGTCACGTTGGGTAGATTCTGTTAATAATGTGTTAGGGAAGGGACTTTGAATTTGGCATTAGTGGCCATTGAGGAAGAAATTTAGCATTTAAAGTGACTACAGAACGAATACTAAGAAGTAGGCTATTTAACTACAAATCACATTGTAATGTGCATAATAAAGGGAAAGCGTGAATGAAATGGATGATTAGATAGCAAAGCACGTGGGCAAAACGTGCTGTGCCAAACGTGACTATGAATATTGAAAATTGTGTCCAATACCCTACTCCATGACTTACGGAGCTGAGACGTGGACACTCACGGTAGGGCTTGTCCACCAGTTTAAAGTCACCCAGCGAGCTATGGAGAGAGCTGTGCTCGGAGTTTCTCTGAAGGATAGAATTCGTAACGAATACATCCGACAGAGACCGAGGGTTATCGACATAGCTCAGAGGATTAGCAAGCTGAAGTGGCAGTGGCCTGGCCATATCTCGAGAAGAACCGACAACAGCTGGGGTAAACGTGTTCTTGAGTGGAGACCACGACTCGGCAAACGTAGTGCAGGACGCCCTCCGACCAGGTGGGATGATGATTTGCGAAAGACTACTGGCAGATGCTGGATGCGTCAAGCTGAAGACAGAGCGCTATGGCGCTCATTAGGAGAGGCCTATGTCCAACAATGGACTACTATATAGGCTGATGATGATGTTGATGATACTCTTACCACTACATAAAGTCAATGACATGGGATTGTTTAATTTGTAACGTGACTGCATGTATCGTATATCGGTGAATAATTATGCAGATTTTGCGCAAAAGAATACGAAGAAAAACACACAAGCACCTACCCATATTCATTATAATTAAAAGAAAAAGAAATAATTTATGCAACTCGACGTTGCGTAAAGTCTGCACGCTGGAATACTTCATTCCAAACTTGACGTCACATAAAGTCGTGGGTGAGAAGACGCTGCGAATAAAAACATTCACTCTTTTTTTTAATTTAAAGCGGGGAGACAATGAGCAAACACAGCTGGCAGAATGCAAAACGAAGTAAGATAAAGAGAAATCCATGAATGTGGTGACGCCGATGCGATCCTCGGTAGCCAAAAGCTCGAGTAATTTATGAGGAAACAAAATGTCAGGATGAAGAGAGATTGTAATGTCACATGCGATAAACGAGCTTCTGGGTTAGGGTTAGTATGAGTGAGGTTTCAATGAAAAGAGCTTTTATTTAGTTTGCTGATAAGAAAGAGACAACAATTATGCCTGGCGTAGTTGTGCGCTGCGGATTCTTACGACATCAGATAAGCAAGAAAGCGTCCTCGCGCTCACAAAGGAAACGCTCAAGATATACTATTGTTGTGCCTATTGTTGCCCGCATTAATTACGCAGTGGAATTGTATCGACTATTAAACTAGAACTTTCGAACTCGATGCCATAAAACACCACGCAAATGGCTTACTTAAGACTGCGCTTTAACGTTTAAAATAAATATGTCGGATTAAAACGATTCATGGCCAAAAACAGCGATATTTAGGAGTCAATTAAGAATAAACATGTTGGAACGCCCGGCGTGCTTCGCGTAAAATGTGGATAATAGTGTTTTAGATGGCAACACTGAACAGCAGGAGGCCGTTGAGAAAAACAACCTGTAGCATTCACGCCGCGGGCGCCATGGACCTCTACAGTGTTTACGACACTTTCCCTGTTCCTATTGATTGAATTCGCCACAAATTAAAAATAATATTACCCAACCTGCTTTGTAAATAAGTAATCTTAAGTTTGAATGAGTATCATTGGACTATCCAGTAACGAAGATGTAGTGCTCAATAGAAACAAGAAACCTAAGTAAACAAAGATCTATTCACTGGAAAAATGAAAGGACAGTTATTCCTTAAGACAATAGCAGCTATTGTGTAAGGTGATACCGTTTTACGACTTACGAAGCCATACGTTCAGTCTGCAAAAGCATTGAGGTGTCGTTCTTTAAGCCTATCCAATATCTCAAACTATGCAAATCTACAAGCGAAAGATTTTATTCTTTATGAATTTGTGAAAATTAAGAGATAAACGAAGGGAAATGTTAATAACAAGTAGATATAAATTTCACAGTAATATAACCGCTCGTCTTGTAAACATTCAAAAAGACTCAAAAGACGCGTCAGATCGTCAAGATGCAGTCCCCTTCAAAGAGCGTCCCGAACACGTCAATTTGTATACGAATTACGCATAAATTCGTCCCCGAAGACAAGACATCTCGGGCGGCGATCGTTGTTGCGACATTTCAATAAAATTTACGATTCTGACTTAAATGGCGTGTCCAATGAACAAAAAATGCCCCGACATGTTCCTCTTTTATTTTAGATGCAAGTTCACTTCGTTAAAATATCTCGGCTGCGATAATAAAACTGTCGTGCATTGTCCACTAATAAATATACCAACGAAATCGATATTGTTCGGTCTAAGCAACTGCTTTCTGACTTTCAATCACTATCTATAAAAACGTTTAGTTTCTTAACATGCCTACAATAATAAATTTTGGCGTATTAATGCAAAACTTCTTGATTATTTACATCAATCCCAGAATAGCTACCACCCTTCCCTTCGTTGTATCAATCGTGCATGTTTATCAATGTTTCACTTACATTACTGCCTATATTGGCTTGCTCGTAAAAGTTTTTACTGTCAACGTAGACATTATTATTTTAGGATTCCAAAATTAGTGTGTCACATGTCTAAGCCAACTGCACGCAACATTGATGGCTCTTATTGGCCGTGACATGCAAGCGTCTGCTTGTGACTTGACAACCCCAATGGTATTTTCGTTTACAAAGTCTGTTGGCACGATGCTAGTAGAAAAGCTAGCGCTGGAAAGAGTCTGTTTGGAGCCAAAATTCATTTCATTTTTGTTAAATGTGTTCTGATTTATGATTGTTTCGTTCTCAATAGACAAGAAGTCACTCGATTCCATTATCAAATCAATTACGGGATTACGATGTTCAATCCATTTACTGTAAAGTTCAAGTATTATTTTATTGTTACTGGAATAATGTTAACAAGTCATGAGTTTGTTTACTCAGATGAATTGAAAGCTTTAAATTAGGCAGTTATTTATGAATACCTTGGAACTGTCCGAGAAATTAGTTTGCATATCGTACTGAAAGGCAACAAAGAAAAAAATGTTTTGCTCACGGTACTAAAAGAGTACCTTTCCATTTACTCTTGCAGCAGATGACAAACTGAAATAAGTCAAGCTAAACTCTTCTGCCAAAAGGGATCTGGTATACTTACGCAGGTGTCAATTTTCGCGATCAACACTCGCGCAAAAAATTACAAAACTCCTAATATCTCCCGAAATAGTCATCATTCCTTAGAAATTTT
The DNA here is from genome assembly GCA_947086465.1 of Eupithecia exiguata. Lineage (NCBI taxonomy): Eukaryota > Metazoa > Arthropoda > Insecta > Lepidoptera > Geometridae > Eupithecia > Eupithecia exiguata. The sequence continues at coordinate 3,521,162 of OX352240.1, forward strand.
TTCTCTGTTTCTTATCAGAGGTTTCAGAGCAAGAAGGTTTTTTTTCGTATGTGGTAGGTAAAGTGGGTTTGTGTAGTCTTATGTATGCTACGCCGCGCCGGTCTATCGTAGCATCGTTGCACGTGTTACAAAGACCTAACTAAAATGTTTATGGTTGGAAAGAGGGTAGAGGGAAGGTTAAATATATCAGAGGACATTAAGCAAACTCCCATACACAATAGTATTTGCAACTCTATGTGACGCGGTCTATGACGTCTATTTCGAGATACATTATTAAAAAATCACAAAATTCCTAATGGCCGTACAAGTGTCTCTAGCACAAATGTCCTGATACCCTGGGTATTTATTTTATAAAACGTTTACCAATCATGGTCATTTCGGTTAATTTCACTGGCAAGAAAACTAACATCAGTTATAAAAAAGTAAACAAAGTGGGCCTTTTATTTACATTTGAAAGAACAAGGCCTTGATTTCGTAAGAAAACCAATATAAAGGCATAATTCATTATTTTTTACCTCTTAAACAACGGGGTGTCTCATGATTTTTTGTTAGAAATACTCGAGTGTCTCACCCACGCGGCCACGGTCTGATCGGTTCACACTTTAAGTGGCAGTACAGTAGTTTGTTTATCTTCAGGCTTAGGCTGTTTATAACAATTTTAGGGAAGTTTTTTTAGATATACGTATAAACTTACATACATACTAACTATTTTTAGTGATAATTTTATCAATATTAGTAACTTACTGTGATAGGCACTTTGACTTAGCTTGTCGTTTCAAAGAGACTTTCTTTTGTGTTTGCATTTTATCAATCGCGTTTAAGGTTTTTACTATTGGTTAAAGCAGTTTCGTGAAATGTTTGAAAAGATTGATATTTGTAAAAAAATATGTTTGGTTCTCAATATCAACGTTCCTAATTCTTAAATTCTGTTTTGTTTGCTTAATCTTCAAATCTTTTCCAAATAAACTAATAAGCACTTTGTCATAATGACATACTCACACTGTGTATCGACACCTCTAGGAATTTTGATAGTGGTATTATAGATTTCACGTTTGATAAACTGAGGTGCCCCATCAATTTCGTACAGAAATTTTGTAGATTCAAAGATTTGTTTTTATGGCTTAAAAAAGATTAAGAGATAGAACGATTTTGGGGATGTTGGGATAAATTCGAGACACAATAAATAACACCTCGAATAAAAAATATCAGATTAAAATAATCCTGTTTCTATTTTAGATCATTGTATATAAATGCTGTTTAAACTAATTGAGTTAGGTATTCAATCAGTTAAAACAGCATTTCTGTAACAATTCTTTAAAAATTCATATGACATGTTTATCCAGTATTTTGTGGTTTTATTACCTACTTGAACGAAATGACTATCAACTTTCACAAAGGTAATAATGACCTCATTATTATGGAAGAAAATAATATATTAGACATTTAATTTGATAATTTAGGCTAGTTAGTCCAAAGTTTATGATTTCATTATGAGGGTCATAAAGTCTGTCTCAGGGAACTGAACTCCTTAACACTTGCGTTTACGCATTCAACTTGAAATATGTATTTAAAACACAGATCAGATAGGTATGTGTTAGTTTTCATAAATTTGGTAAATATTTTTGTCGTGTTGTAAACTTTTATAACATCAAACCACGTTACATCCTCGAAGTCGATTGGGATTCGATTCAAAGCAGCTGCAGAACGAAACTAAGCCCTAAAGGCTGCGATGAAATTGAGATAGTTTTAATGCTCGTAAATTTCATTCCGGGACTTGGCCGCTGGACTGGACTAATCACTTTCGTCGGGCTATTTGGTAGTTTTAGAACTAAACATGGGAAATAATACTGTTAGACCAGTTTAAAATTTGTTTGTTTTGCAACGTAATGGAAATTTTGTGTTTTTGTTTTACTTGACCTGTCTATCTTTTGTGAGACCAAAAGTTTTCTTTCCACCCCACACTAACTTAATCTCACTCTAAATATGATTTGTGCAGTTTTCCTTTCTTTTTTACACACCTGTATGATTTACTTTTTGTTTATTATGTAATTTATCGGTTGACTTTATTCTTGATTAACAAATAAAATTACAAGAATTAAATTAGGTATTTACAATAGAAATAATAGAGCTAACTACAGACTGTTGCAATCAATCTACAGGTAGCAACTATTGACTTTATTGTTGTCTCCTACTATTGAGATACTAAGAGAAATAATTTGAGGCAAACGGTTCATCGTAATGAAGTCGGCCGCGCGACCTCACATAACCATTAAACTGATAAACTGTTTCATAATTTGTAATCTTTATTACCACAATGTTTATTTTCTTCTTTGTTTATGAGGCGCTCATTTTTAATGCATTCTCGTTTATGTGAGACGTTAATATAGGGACTACTATTTTTACTTATTAGATGTGAAAATAGTTCATTATAGTAAGTACATAGACTGCTAAAGAGGCTTCTTACATGAATAAAATTATTAAAGATTTATTAAAACCATAAAGATGATCTAGAAAGTAACCCATCTATCTAAAGATCTGGAAGTAAGTTACCAAAACACTTCGGATCCCGGCTAGGTTTAAAAATAAAAGGTATTTGCTGTATAAATACATTTACTTGTACAATTTCTACTAATGAAATGTGAACATGTGTGTGTGTTTGTCCGAAATTGATAAAATTGTTGGTACCAAATTATGATTTTATGACCTCTCCTATAGATGTGTTACACAATTTTACAATAAATTTATTCTGATTCTTATTCAATATAGAATAAGACAAATTCAAGATGTCATTTGAAAATTACGACAAATATTAATATTCAAAATGTAACCGAAACCCAAACAGCGTAGGCACATAATAACGAAGGTGTTCTTGCGGAAGAAACGGTTAACGTCAAAAATCAGACGGGAACACAATGGTGGGCCGAGGATTAAAAGCGAAGTGGTGTAGCAGTAGCGCGCACATCATTTATCAGAACAAGTCGAGCTTTCTCGTGCGCTTTGACATCAATGGACTTGAAATAATGTTGGTTCGGTTTCACGTTTTTTCTTTAATTGTTTATTTTTCAAATGGTATAAAACAATTCTCTACCTTTTTATTCGGGTGGCCTATTTATTTTTATTGTCTATCTGATAGCATTACAAATGGTGTTTTTACGTTTATTTGGACACCAACGTCACTGCTATCTTTGGCCCATTTATATTCATCAATAATTTCACAATCGTCTTCGTTATCGGCATAGAATCTCACTTTCGTGTTTATCGACGAATATAAAATTTTAGCTTATCATAATATCACCAATGCACCAGTTAACAATGTTTGTGAAATTCAAAGCCCAGTCTCGTCCAAAATTTGCTTAGTAGAACCCGAAGCGTGCTTTATCGCAGAATCGCGTGACACATGGCCCTACATCAACAACACATATCGGAACGTCATGTAATTTCTAATAACGACGTGCTTCTTTTATTGTCGCAACACTTAATATTTCTCATGTGCCAATATGCAATCCTGTTTTATAGAGTGCTATAAAATGTAATTTTAAAAATGAATCCTTTATTTGAAAATTAATTATTATATTTTAAAGAATAACAGTATTGAGAAAACCCTTGAAAATATATGTTTACTGCTGCATTTAACAAGTCATGATTCTCTCCAACTTTGTCTTATAAATTACCTAGTTGATCTGGGATATATGAGTCGTAAAGTTCTGGCAACTGGTATTGCAGAATGTTGATCATAAAACTCAAGCGCTGTGGTATGGCAAAAAAGGCTATCGTCAAGATGGCTTCACCTCATGAAGGGTAGCTTATCCGGCAAAGCAGTCGTAATAGAGCCGTATACGAGAGAGGACGATTAATGATTCATGACCCCTCGTAGCGCAGTGTCATCAATATTATTCTGTTTGTATCCAACGCGTCTGGCCCACCCTCGTCCGCGCCCTGCTCATACATAAATAAGCGCGACACGTCGTCTTCTCTGATTACATCTCACCGATGTAGTGAGAAATAGTATCTACTGAGATGCTCTTTTGTTCAGAGCTAGAGTGAATGGTTAACACTGTATGCTCAGAGCATGTTTACGGTTTCGGGTTACTCTTGGAGATTTCAGATAAGAGTGGAATTTATTTGTTTGACGGCAATAAGTGCTACAATCGGATCCGATGTTTATGGGTTTCGTGTAAAGCGATGTGTATCGGTTTGTTCGATTATACTGTACATATCTACCTACCTATGTTTGTCCATATGAAAGCTCTTGTCTTATTGTCTTACAGTTGCAATACATTTCTCTCAAATATTTTAAGAATATTGTTGTTCTTCTTATTGTATTAGAACATTGTAGTCCTCCATTACTGCAAGGCGGCGGTCATCTTATTTATCTGATGAATAAGATTCGTTAATCTACTGAATGAGAAACTGTTTCTACACTTATCACTTTTACCCTGTATCGGTCTAATCATTCAACGAATGGGCTGATCCTACGATCCAGCGACGACATTTACATGAAATCATGATTTGAAGACATTTCCACCTTCAATCGAAAGAAACCTCCAAAAGAATTAAGGCCAAGCATAATGTTATTTTTTCGAACATAAAAAGCATCAGCAATTTAAGTTAATTCAGAGGGCAACAGACATGGCTACTTCCAAATGAACTCAAACGGAACAAAAACGAAAACAAATCAGACACAAAAACGCAGGTCATTTCGGCATGGACGCTCTCGTTTATTTTTTCTAAGCCCGAGGACGTGCATCCGAAACCTTGAGAGGTTTTTTTCTTTGAACAAAATTTTATTGTGCCTATCGTGCTTGGCTCAACAGCGATAAAATAATAACGCTGAGACGAGTGGCTATGGCTAGGGCTACTCAGAAAGGGACCGTAAGCGGACGCAGAACGTTCTTAAATTTCTAATCATGATTTTTATTCGGGATCACCCGGCCTGTTCTTTATGGGTTCCTTTTTCAATGTAGAAGGTCTCAAGGTGAAGGCTTTCTGAAGCGGTTTTGCAAAGAAATATTTTGCAATTTTGGCAGTTATATTTGAAGAATGCCCGCCGTAATGTTGCCGACTCAATTTTATAGTAACTATGCCAATTATTTAGATAATGATTCAAACGAAAAATACTTCTGTCAATTAGGATTCCTACTGATGTTCATTTTATGATTATTTCGCAAGAAGTCAATGGTACACGAAATATATTTATTTAGGAAAAATATGGAAGAATGTTACTTGCAAGCTCATTCTAATTCTGAACATACAAATCTCGTAACAATTTTCCCACATGAAAGTATTCAAGACAGACGAATTTGAGTAGGTAAAGACGAAGAAACATAAAATTTACATGACAAGACTACTTTCAAGCCTAATGTAGTCATAACCATAACTATAACTTGGCACTTATATTATATGGTACTTTTTAAAATTCGTCACGTGTTCCCAAATACAGACTCCGAGGGAGGCGCGCTTCCAACAAAAAGACAAAAATCTACATAGAAAAAAGAAAAAATATCCTGTGGCGTATTTAAAATGGGGTTATGGGACATGTTTCAATGACAGGCGGACAATGAATTCTTCTGGCAACACACAAAGTTGACAAAAAACTTTGTTTTATAATTTACTGGTTTGGCTTTTTCATTTGTATAATTTCTTTTGTTGGTTAACTAACGGTTTCCAGTAACAACATTAAACTTTAACACGTAGATACATACTGCCAACCAACACCTTTAAACATAACCAGTAACTAAAACCTTACCTTACCAACCTTACCTTACCTTTATCGGTATTCTGTAACTATTAAAAGCCACCGACGCTATTGCATTGTTTGGCGAAAAAAACAGACAAATTGCTCCAAAACACCCTTTCATATATAAAAAGGCCAAAACCCATTATGCCCATCTATTTAGAGCTATATTTATAGTAATTTGCGCATTTCCTCCGATACCCCAATAATGTGCACAAAAGAATAGCTAACTACCTATCCTTCCGCCCTTGGAAACGTCACGCACATCCCTTCGTTTGTAAAAAATAGGAAAAAAACAGGGCAGCATTGTGAGCAGTGCAGGTAGGGAAAAAATTAGCTCACTAAAAGCTGGAGAAAAAAAATAGAAGCGTGATCACGTCAAATAGTTGAAGATTAGGAGCAGATGTAAATTTTTTACGGGATATAGCTGATATAGGTAAACGTGATCTTTACCTGGATTTTGCTTTAAACAGATCTAACAAAAGATACGGTTTATATTTTTTGTTAACTTTACTTGCTTCACACTACCTATCATCATCATCAGCCTATATCAGTCCACAGCTGGACATAGGCCTTCCGTTAAAGCGCCATAGCGCATGTCTTCTGCTTGCCATAGCCAGCACCTGCCTGCAGTCGTCATTCCAACTGACTGGAGGCCAACATTACAATTGCCGAGTCGCGGTCTCCACTCACCTTAGCTATAAATTGAACTTATTATTTTCCCAATTTCACCTACTGCTTTTTCATCAGCACATACGTCCAGTCGTCCACTGCTGAATAAGCCTTCCAAGCCTCCCAGCCAAATGAGGGCTTACACTGTATACTGTTTAGTTACCGGAAACTTTTTAACTCTCATTACACGAACCATGAAAATTCACTATTTCAATCATTTCTAAAATTAATTTATAATTTATTTTGTCTATTTTGAAAGATTTAGAGACATAATCAATGTTCCGATTCCATTCCGATTTTTTTAGCTTTCAAAATAATAATTTGTTTATCAAACAGAATAATTTATTAACCAATCTGTTACGGATAGGAACAAATAAGTTTATTCCAATTAAGAAGGGATACGATACAAATTACGTTTATGGAGGCATCGTCCCGAACTGGCAACCTGTTCCTGTTCGAATAAATAAAGCTAAACAGGTTCCGATAAACCTATCTGTAAATATTGGTAGTATAAATCGTCCTTATCTCCTAGATAAGTTTAACAATTTACAATAATTGCGTTGTCGGGGTGATTGATGGGTTTAATTATTGACATAGCTCGTGATAATGATATGTCAATTACAGGATTGGATGAGATACTGGTATAAACAATAAAACGAAACAGCAATCTATATCTATCTACGTTATATATTGTACTTATACTATGTATGTATATCAGTTATCTAGTACCCATGACACAAGCTCTGCTTAGCTTGGGGCTAGATGACGCTGTGTGAATTATCCAGCATTATTTATTATTATTATAACACAAGCAAGAAAAACTTCATAAATGATAGAGCTTTTGTAGACAAGAATTAAAAAAAATTGATATAGGTAATGTAACAACAAGTCATGTGTATGAAAAAGTCATCGGTGATAATACTGATAATCGATTTAAAATTTGTGATAAATAAAGTCAATTGGAAAATATAAACTCCATTATGTGAACGTATTTCGAGACTCAATATTACGAAACAGCAGAAAACGACCTAACATGTTCCGTCGAGCAGAAGAAATAGGCCTAGCGTCAGCTTTCCTGCCTTATTTCGAGCATTGGCAAACATAACAGAATACACAATTGTCTTTATTCAATTCTCTGTCATCAGAATTTTATTTTAGGCTCTGAATTGTTGTTGTTTTGCTGCTCTATGGTTTCATAAAATTATCATTATTAAATACCATTATTCTATCTATGGTACATTGTAAAAAGTATATCAGTTATCTAGTACCCATAACACAAACTCTGCTTAGGAGCTAAATTATATGGTTTTAATTATCTACATTATATTTTATTTGTTTATACAGGGTAAACCCTGTATATTTTTTGCGTCTACTACTCTTTGACTATACCTAGTTGTTTTCATATTAGCACTTTGTAAAAGTATTTCTTCTCAAATCAAATTAAGCATTGTAAATGGTAGGAATTTAATTAAGCCCATTTCTGTCAAATCATTCTGTCCAGTGCTGGCTCTAACGGTGCCTGTATTGAGATTGATTGAGGGACAAATTAACATGACTGAAGCGTATACATCTATTATACTTAACTTTGAAAGGTCTTTGCTTCATGCCAGCGCTACACTAATCTGATTAGGTGATAATGTCGTATAAAGGTAGATCAAGCTTTTTAAATTGTATACAGTCTTGAATCTATATTGCTTTAGATGAGGACCAAAATATAATTACAACGACGTGCTGCTCTACCCTTAACATTATTTGCATCGACGTGAGCAGGTTCGTGATTATGATGACAATAATTAATGATCAGACATTTTAATGTCCAAAGTTTAGTTACCTATACCAATTTATTTTGAGAAAGTTTCTCCCTGTTTATTTTAATCTTCTTATTTTTTATGAGTTATAGGTTTGTATTTGAACATACCTTTTGCAAACACGTAGCTCTGCATTGTGCTACCCTTAACGGCGATGAAACTTCCTCTTCGGCTGACACTCCAATCCAAAAAGCGATAACAGTCATCGTAAACTTATACAATAACATTTTGGCACACATCGTCTTTGGTATTCCTTACTTGTTACAATCCAAAGTTTATGGTTATGCTAAATCTTCAGTTTCATAACCAACACCCCGAAACGCGCAGATAGCATAACAAACGTCTTTATTTTACTTTCAATGTTTTTATCCGCTCTACAAAATATTCGTCATGTACACATAATTCGCCACTGATATTAAAGTTTTTTCAGCGACAAAACCGTGATCCAAAACTCAAACGCATATCAATAAAAACTGAAAATCAACACAAAACTGAAGCCGTGAACGCACTTGAAAAATATTTTTACAGTTCGAATGAAACGCGACGGACTACGCCGGGTGAGCCGTCGTTGCCGCCAGCGCGGTCGAATGCAGACTAACCTAACCACCCCGCTTGAAGCTCGGTTACTCTCCCCTCTGTTGGTTAATTTTTAAGCTCTCTCGCTCCCACATGAGAGCTTTAGCGCTTCTCTTTCCCTCACAGTAGAAAGTACGCATCCATGGCTACTACTACGTGTGCTCTCTCTATCCACTCTACTATTGCATATACATTGTTCTATCTCGTTTCATCTCGGGCGGTTGTACGTTGTTTTTCCTTGATGCAGTTTAACGGATGGGAATGTAGTGGTTATTGTTAGACAAAGACGGTGGTAGTAAAAATTTAAGGGGTTGTTCAAAAGGGGTGACAAAGAATCGAGCTAATTCAGGGCTTTCGTTTTTATGGGAGCTCAGGCGGTAAAAAGTATCCCGCCTCTCTCGTTTGTTCTACATTACGGTTTGTGCATCGGCATCGTGATGATGTTTTATTAATATCATATTGATGGGGTAGGTAGATAATTGTTCCACGTTTCATTATTAGCAAAGTTATTTTATTTTGAAAACGTAGCAGTTTTGAGAACGTTACTATAGTGCATCATCTTGCAGATTTGTACGTTTAAAGTTCCTTTTACCGTCGTTCTTTGTCTATCATAGCAGTAGGTACCTCCCTTAATTATTTCCTGAGACGCCGAGATGTTTTCGCGGAATCAAAAGACCGAACACAAAACCTCGGCAAAAAGATTAAATAAGAATACAGTGTACGTGACAGCGCACAAGCCTTTACGTAAAGACATTTTTTCGTTTTCTTCTGAATCTCGAGTCGAGCTCGTATTCATACCGCTGTCTTTTAATCTTCTAGCCTCTCAGCCTTCTGGTACTTATCTAGATTCATCGGGTTTATCGTTTCTTGCGTTAAGATTGCAAACTTTTAGAAAATGTGTATTGACTGAATGTTTTTTTTTAATTTTCTCAAATTTTGAGGTAACTTTAAAACGATTTATATTTTCAGTAGCTATCGAAAATGTGCTTAATGTTGTACTCATAAAATATAAAAGTAAGTGCTTATAAATAAATAAATAAAGATTACCCGTGACACAAGCTAAGCAGAGCTTGTGTCACGGGTACTAGATAACTGATATACATAATACAGTACATTACATAGATATTTTTTACTATAAATAAAAAACGACCAGAACACCCGACACAAATACCTGCAGATCGTACAAATATCTGTTCCAAGGCGGGAATCGAACCCGCAACCTCCTGCGACAGGCGGACCTTTGCCCACCGCGCCACAGGGGCTTATTTTGTTAGCATAGAGTTATTGAGTTTGAGTGAGCTTTTGTGAGGATGGTATTAGCACCCAACACTATGCAATACTGTTCAGCACAGATCCCACCCAGGTAGTTGTGTAACCGTACACTGTCGCGAATGCTCCAAGTTGTTCCCCAAAGTTAGTTACTCCGACCATCTCTTACAAGTTCTAATTAGCCTCTTGTTCCTCGGAACGGAGTTCGTATTTGTTGTGAATGTGGGTTTATTCGAATTGTGTTTTGTAAAATCTGAGTAATTTAGTAGAAGCCGAAATTAACGAGTATGAGAGAACTAAATAATAAATAAATAATGCTGTACAATCCACGCAGATGAACAAATAAAGCTATCTGTTTCAATTGTTGGTAAATACTTTAATAACAAGGAAAATTACAATCAAATAATAAAAAACAAATTAGAAGTAGTATTTACAATTGAATCATTTGAGCTACCTGCAGACTGTTGCAAACAATCTACAGGTACCTCAACTAAATAGTAGTTCTAAGTATTTTATTCATATTCCTTAATTTTGTTTAAATTCCGATATCAACACAGTAATCTTAAAACCATCGTTAATCTATTGTTTGCATTCAATTATAAGGTATGTGTTCACCAAAAGATAATCGGACAATTAGGCAGCTTTATCGGTTAACTTTTGCGTTTAATGTATGAAAATTTGTGTCAAAAACGTCTAAACAACTCTGTTTTAAATTAAACCTTATTATGGTTCACTAACATATATTATGTTGGTGAACTCGGGTCTATATCATTTGTTTTTTTTTTAATGTTTTTCAAGTAATGCGGGACAAATACAATTAAACGAGAATACATTTTAATAAAACCTTTTTATTATTTATTATTTATTATTGCAATAATACATGAATCATCCAAATTTGTCCACAAATGACAGAATAATCAGCTAACATGTATAAAAAATACAAATAAAACATACAAACGCCACCATTTTTCAAAGCAGGTTAAAAATTATATCCAGCTCTAGTGAGGCATTTTGGAAACTAAACAAAATATTTGCATCAACATATTCCGTCATCAGAACAAAAGGTTGAATCACAAAGGTGAAAATTGAATAACATATCCTTATTTGCAGAGTTCTTCACAAACCACCTAGTTTATTGTTGACAACTGGTGTCGTCGTTTTATAGGTTGCCATCACAGTTGAAGCATTGTCAACTACACTGAAAGGTTTACGGCGTCGTAAAAACAAGCATTCAGTTAGGAAGGTCAAAGTTTTGGGTACAGTAAGCTAATAAGTGCATAGGTACTATAGTTCTAGGGAATGCCATTTTGGATTTGCAAATGCTCTTGCATTTTACACATTAACTAGATCTTTGCTAAGCGTTCATTTGATCTTGACCTAGTATTCAACACTGCTTTTGAAGATTAGTGCTTGAAAACAAAAGAGCGCATTTACAAATCAGGAAAAATAGTATAAGTAAAAAATATTTATAAAGAAAAAACATTTTTTTTTAGATTTGTACAAACTAGACTTTGGTTGCTAGCTGTACACCGGGAAGTCCAATAGGGTCGAGTTATTGAGGACGTCCGAATTGGAGATGTAATCTGGTTTACAGAAAATATGTCGGTCTTTAAGAGGCTATGTTAGGTTGTAAAAGATAGTAAGACAAAATTCGTTTTATTGGTTGTGAAGCATGCTGAGAGCAAATTGTTTTAAATGACAATCTCTGGTCTTCGTAATCCGAGAATCATGTTAGGCCTTAAATAAAAACATAGAAAGGAGTGAAATAGGTAAGAAAGATATATTAAAATTCTCGCACTTACTGTACAAAAATGATAAATGAAATAAGTCCCAAAAATTATCGGTTTCGGCGGGATTCGAACCCGCGCCCCACCCTCAGTACGGGTGTGCTCTAACCAACTAAGCCACGAAACCCTTACCCTTGTTTTGGGACTTATTTCATTTCTTAGAGATACCCAGAGTGCGGGTTAGCACTTTAACAAAAAAAACCTCAAAAATGATAATTTTAAATCAATGACTAGATAGATAGATAGATAGATAGAGATGCATTTATTGACACAACAGAGATACAACACGGAACAGAAAGGAGGAAAAAATATACAAAAGTTACTAGGCCTTACCTACCCACTCACCCACAGACTAGATACAAGAAAGAAATAAGCTAGATAAGTGAGTAGACTACAAAGTCATTGATCATATTATTATTTTTGTCCAGTGAGTGCGAGAATTTTATCATGTCTTTCTTACCTATTTTAGGCCAAACGAATTATTCTATTATGAAGGTAGACAGAAGAATTTTTATTTTGATACATTTTATTGTATGTTTCAAAAAGCTGGTTTATGATCGGAACCCAAAATTAAATACAGTTTTTTGCAATTTTCTTGTCTAGTAAACCTGAAAGAGCCGAACCTCTACTTCTTCATTGATTTGATCAGCACTGAAAATGGAATAGAGATTCTTCTGTCTACCTTCCTACTAGAATTTTTCGTAAGGTACTCATAGTAAATATTTTTTTTTGGGATACGTTTAGTCATTAAATAAATAATATAGATGAAAATCTCTGATGAAAGTGTTTGTTTCTCACTAGCTTTTTATGATAGGTTTAGTCATTAAATAAACATAGGGTTAAAAATCTATATATGAAACTGTTTGTTTCTTATTAGCTTCTGCCCGCAGCTTTACACGCGGTTTTCAGGAAAAAGAACTATTTATAAAAGATCAGTAGCAGATGTAGTTCGTGACCCGGATTAAAATAATATGTTATAATTTTAAATAATATATCCACGCCATGAACTACATCTGTGCAAAAGTTCAGCCTGACCTGATCAGTAATTCTGGTGTGAAGAATTACAACAAACATTCTAAGCATCCAAACATTTACATCTTTATAATAATAAAACACAAGTGTGATTACCTATTTCAAAATAAAAGTTTCTTAAACTATGAACTCCTTAAAATTTGATACTAAAAAGTAACATTTTAAGTAGTTACAAGGTAGTTTAAGTTTAAAAAATACTCTACAGTTTTCATTTGAAATATTGTCATCATCATAATGCATACTTTCGTTTATTTCTTCAGTCGTTGCATTTTTATTTTGCTCGTTCTATCTGCATTCAAGGTGGATCACAAAACAGAGAATTCACATTTTCTGTGTCAGTACTTTTGACGTGATTAATGCAAGTGTTTTTTAAATTACAATATTTAAAATGAAATGTTGTGTTTGTGTAGGTAAAGACATAATAATCAACAAGTTTTGCGACTAGCATAAAGTTAGGAAAGTTTTTGGATAATTTTTGCTTAAAATTTAAAAAAGCAAGTTTTTTTAGATACAAAGTAACATAAGTCGTAAAGAGGTCCCAGATATTTTCGACGAGGCACGTGTCGATCTCGTTGGTTAGTTGGTAAGAGCGCACCTGTACTGGTGAAGCGTGGGTTGGAATCCTGCCGAAATCGAGAAGTTTCGGGACTTTAATAAATTTTCGTAGATACAAAGTATTTTGAATTTTGAGTATTTCTCGTCAAACAAACTAAATGTAACTTTGGTCTTTGATCAGATTTGGTTAAACTGTAATGTCACCCCTGCAGGTGGAGCCACCGGCGCTATAGTCCGTAAGAGGTCCCAAAGATTTTCGGTTGAACCGACTAGAATTTTCGTGGCTTAGTTGGTTAGATCACACCCGTACTGAGGGTGGGGCACGGGTTCGAGTCCCGCCGAAATAGAAAATTGTTGAACTTATTTCATTTTTTTTTGAGTATTTATCTGAAAGACAACAGTCACAGTGTGAAGAAGATCTTCTAACAGTCAAGGTACAAATAATAGTCACATCTAAATAATTATTTGTGAACCAAACAGTCTCTATTCCATCCTACCCTGTATATAGAAAAGTACAACTGAGAAGATGGCACAGTTATACTAAAGGAAGGACACAACCGTCTCTCGTTATGTAACTATTTTTATGACATTATTCTTTGAAAGAATGAGTTTCTCGGAGTTTTTTATTCGTGCCGCGGTAAGGTCTTTTAAATGAGATTTCTTGGCATTGTCTCTTATTAAAAATACAAACTGCTTAGATTTTACACTTTATAAAAATAAAACCGGCCAAGTGCGAGTCAGACTCGCGAACGAAGGGTTTCGTACCATGATCTATAAAAACGGGGAAAAAATCACGTTTGTTGTATACGAGCCCCCTTAAATAATTATTTTATTCCATTTTCTAGTATTTTTTGTTAAAGCGGCAACAGAAATATATCATCTCTAAAAATTTCAACTGTCTAACTATCACGGTTCATGAGATACAGCCTAGTGACAGACGGACAGCGAAGTCTTAGTAATAGGGTCCCGTTTTTACCCTTTGGGTACGGAACCCTAAAATATATTGTAAGTTCATCAGAATCTACAGGAATCAAAAGTAATTTCAAATCTATAAATGGCAAATAAGCAATAAAGTAACAACTAATAGGAGTGCTCGGTAGGTACAATTTAATGATCATTTTAATATTCAAAGGTTTTCACCCTGTACGTGACATTCGATCACAATTATATAAACAGCTTCATTCAAAACGATATCTTCATACCAACGATCCTATCCATCCACGGTTGTCTGGTAGAGATCCCTACTGAGCGATAAGAAAAGCCAAATAAGCCAATTCCTCTCTAATAGTTATTTGCTAAACAAGAGTACAAAGTTGCTTTTTAACCGCATGCTCAATTTTGATGATGCAAGCGAATGATTCTAAAATTAATTCTGATTTTTTGTTAGTACAATAAAACAAATTTTTGAGCGTTAACGAGGGAATCAAAAGAGCACGAGGTAAAAAAATCTTTGTCTAATCTAGTGCAACACGTAACTTTTCATCCCACCTCAGCGAGGAAAGAGTATTTTTGCTCTTCGATATCTAGTGTAAAAGCCGTTTTTATCCGCTAGAGATTTAAATGATATTCCGGGGAAGGACATAGGCTACTTGAAAAGCGCGTGCAAAGCCGCGAGAAACAGGTAGTCTTTCATAAAGTTAACAAATCGCGAATGTTTAAAAAGGTTTTAAAACGACTTTGTTGTTCCATATCCACAGTCGGATTATGTTAGTCGGTAGTTGATTGTAAACCGTCACATGATCCAAATCATCACATGATCCAAAACTTATTGACACCCCAGTTGATTCCCTAGCTGCCTAACGCCACAATAAGCAAACAACAAAGTTCTAATCAAAGTAACGACGTGAGCTCATCGCCTTTGAGACCGCAACTTTTGTTATTTCTAGTCAAATTAGCCTTCCATGACTTGTTCCTAAACAGAGTAGAAAGTCTCGCTTGAGACGCTTGATCAAGCCGTCTCAATTCCTTTGATATGTTTTAGTATAGATTCTTTATTAAGGCTGTTGTATGGGTCAAACTAGCGCCGCCACCTTTTTTATCTCATTACTAGCAGCGCCTCGCGGTTTCACCCGCGTAGTTCCCGTTCCCGTGGGAATTCCGGGATAAAAAGTAGCCTATGTCCTATTCCAGACTATAATCTATCTCTGTGCCAAATTTCATTCAGATCCGTTCTGCCGTTCTGGCGTGATAAAGGAACAAACATCCATCCATCTATCTATCTATCTATCCATCCATCTAAACTTTCACGTTTATAATATTAGTGAGATTACGTTGAACAAAGGAAATTTCCAAAATCCATCGTACAGCTCGTGATATCTATTATAAGCTTTTTTATGTTTTATGCCTTTGTAATAGTTTTACTCTATTTAGTTTAGCCAGAAAATCGAAAATAGATATTGGTGGCCACCAAGGGCAACTTCGATATTCAGCCTAAACCTAATAGAATAAAACTATTACAGAAGCATTCAAAAAAGCTTATAATAGGTATCACAAATTGTACGATGGATTTTTGGAATTTTCTTTTTTCAACGTGATAATAAGAATAAATAGGTGGCGGCGCTAGTTTGACCCAGCCTTAATAAAGAAAATTCAATCAAATAATAGAATTAAATTAAAACTAGTATTTACAATTGAAACAATTGAACTATCTGCAGACGATTGCAAACAATCTACAGGTAGCTAAACTGATCCATATCAATACCAGTCGGAAGTTCCACCGAGTTTCTCTTGTTTCTTTTACGAAGCTTTGAACGATGGTGAACGATGGAAGAAGTTGACACACACTTGGCCATTTTTTTAAATTAGTGCTCCGAAAACGAATGAGGCTATAATATGATTTGGCGATAGACAAAACCGGCTTTTCACATAATAAAAAAAAAATAAGTGAAATTAATTTCTCTCCACTTATTGCGTTAAAAATGAAATTTCATACAATTTTTCGTCCCGCAAAAAGTAAACATATGCTAAGCTTAGAAGTACCTTATGCGAAATTTCAGCCCGATCCGCTCAGAAGTTTTGGCGTAAAGAGGAAATAAACACACAAACATATAAATCATCCATCATCATCAGCCTATATCAGTCCACTGCTGGACATAGGCCTCCTCTAATGAGCACCATAGCGCCCTGTCTTCAGCTTGCCGCATCCAGCATCTGCCAGCAATCTTTCGCAAATCGTCATCCCACCTGGTCGAAGGGCGTCCTACACTACGTGTGCCGAGTCGCGGTCTGCACATTACATAATAAACCATCCAAGTCTTCGCATTTACAATATCAGTGTAGTAGGTAAGGAAAATAATAAATATCTATTGATGACTGTAACCGGTGGGTTCATAAACAAACCATAAAGTAGTCTAAGAATTTTAGACAATTTAAAGTAAGGTATTCTGGCCGGTCGGTGGTAGCTCGCAGCAAATTCTGAATTACTTGGCCGGTATCTTCGGCGAACTTTAATGAAGTTTCCTTTTATTACTAGCGTCTTAACCCCAAGGACTTTTGTTTATGATCCTGTTATAACTTTAAAGAGATTGCAGCGGCGCTCTGAGGGTTAATTTTTTATTTTTGTTGCTAATGAGAACGAAGATCCTTTTTTTACTGGTTAAGAAAACTGCGGCGCAATTCAGAAGTTCCGTCTTCAAATATCTTTATACAGATATTTGAGCTATAAGGTATTTATATTTTGAATTACAATCAAATAAAAGAATTAAATCAAAACTAGTATTAACAATTGAGATAATTGAGCTAACTGCAGACTGTTGCAAACAATCTACAAGTAGCTCAACTGATCCATATCAATACCAGTCGGAAGCGTGCCCAAGATGCTGGCTACTAGTAGATTGTTTGCAACAGTCTGCAGTTAGCTCAATTGTTTCAATTGTAAATACTAGTTTTAATTTAATTCTATTATTTGATTGTATTTTCTTTGTAAATTTGAACATTAGTTTAAATATTTATTTTCATCATGTTGGCAACACAATTTAAAAAGATTTAAATTATCAGTGTGTTGCAGCATGAACTTAATCATTAAATTTTATTGTAATTGCGAATTGATATGCATTTCATTGGCACACTCATTTATACTAATGAACGTTTCACCGTACAGGTATTAAATTTAATTGAGTTGATGTTATTTTAAGTCCTTTTATTTTTGTCCTTCAAGTGTTCTATAGGTTTTTTTTTGCCAGGGCTTTTTAATTAATTAAATTAACAACGAGGTAGAGCTTGTTGATTTTTAGGGTTCCGTACCCAAAGGGTAAAACGGGACCCTATTACTCAGACTACGTCCGTCCGTCCGTCTGTCCGTCTGTCACCAGGCTGTATATCAAGAACCGTGATAGTTAGTTGAAATTTTCACAGATGAGGTACTAGATAACTGATATACATAATATTATACAATACATAGATAGATATTTTGTTTTATTAAACATACGACCAGAACACCCGGAACAAATACCTGCAGATCGTACAAATATCTGCTCCAAGGCGGGAATTGAACCCGCAACCTCCTGCGTCGCAGGCGGACCTTCGCCCACCGCGCCACAGAGGTCGTCAAATTATACCTAGATACTAATTAATAAAAAAGCAACATTTAATAAATTTTGCTCACAATTATAGACATAATTATAGAAATAATACATTTATTCAAGGATGTATCTCAGATCGACAAGTAATGTCATCATCATCATCAGCCTATATCTGTCCACAGCTGGACATAGGCCTCCCCTAATGAACGCCATAGCGCCCTGTCTTCAGCTTGCCGCATCCAGCATCTGCCAGCAGTCTTTCGCAAATCGTCATCCCACCTGGTCGGAGGACAAGGACAAGTAATGTATAAGCTGTTTATAAAAAGATGCCTTTTGGCTATTGTATTGACAAAAAAGCGAGCAAGTTTTCTACAAGATTTTTTTCTTGCTTTCTCAAGTTTTGCATAGCTACCTTATTTGCATGTCCGGCTAAAACTTCATCTTGTTCTCGTAGATCCCTGCATAAGAAAACAGTCGTCGGTTTTTCTCGAAGTAAATTTTCCGTCCAAAGTTAGGTACCGGTTCACCCCTCATATTGGACGTAATGCGGAAATGCAATTTCCATAAATTTTACACACTGTGAGCAGAGTCCCCATCCGAAAAGATTGGACGTGACCACATGCTATCATGGAGATTCTACTGATGTTTTATTACAGTTGCGAAGACTTTGTTACTTTTCGCGAATTTGGACCCTATTGTCAGACGAAGATGTTGTTTGGCAACTCTTTACAATGCGTCTAAGTTTGGGATTCAGTCGGTGTACATAAATGATGTATACCTGTGTTATGAGATGCTTTTAAGTTTTTTTTTGCCTAATAGGTGGTGACAGAAGTACTAATGTATCAGTTTACAGTTTCAAAAATATCGACAACTAGTTTTTTCCCGATTCATCGCACTCGTTGTTTTTATAGAAACGTTTAGATGGAACATTAAATGGGGTTTAAAAAAAAAATATAGTAAAAAGATAAGTACTTTAAACATTATTTTTATTTTAAATTCGTTACTTTTTTTTATTTATTTTTAATATTATCCTAGAATAATTATAAAATAGAATCCTAGTCTAATGGTTAAAGAATTTTCAAATTCACTCTCTCAATATTATTGTATAGTATATGGTATATCTATATAATATATAGTATGTATTAGTGTGATACTAAGGAATAAATTTGCACATAAAGCTTCATCACCATCATAATTAGCCCGTATACGTCCACTGGTGAACAAACATTGAAAGCTTACAGAGCTTATTATGTGATGTGCTCCGATGTGTGCTTTATTAAAAAGTTTATTAAAGTATTGTTACTATCTACTAGCTCGAACAATACACAAGGGACTCAACCGGATGGTACTAATGAATGAACACTGAACCAGCTGCATAATGGAACTGAAAACAAGCAGGTTTTCATTTCATTCTTTAATCATGACAATGAGTTGCAACATCCTGCAGAACATCAAAACAGCGAAGCAAGCTAAGCATTTTTATGACCTGAATTTTTCATAACCATTCTGGACAAAACTGGGAAATTAAAGCGCCCGCAACATTTTTCAGAGTAAATTTTTCAATGTGCATCCGCATACATTTTCATGGAGGCACCAAGAAAGACTGCGGTCGTAACAAACCAAATAAATTATAAAAAGAGTTCTTGGGGAGACAAGGCTTTTCTTGTGACATGTCGTAAAATTTACGGTTGGTCCCTAATATTCCTAATGTACCTATTCACGTACTTTCGCAAGCAAAACTAGGCTTTATAACTACAGTCTCATATTACAAAAGTTGAATGTTTCTAACCACAGCTAGGTTTTTTACTTCTTCAGTTGTATCTTTCCTGAAACCTACAGGGTAGTCTGGTCCATGTTTTTGAGTTTTTAATTGTGCATTATTACAAATTAAACATTTTTATTATGTTCTGGCATATCTCACAGGAAAGTGTTTTTTATATCACCGTCTAACTGCCTTAATTAACGCAGTCAATTTCCCATTCGCCTCAGAAATGGCTCTATTGTACAAAATTGTAACGTAGTAAAATTCTTTACCGTAGCCACAGATAATAATATAATACCCCGAGCAGAATTACCACGGAATTATAAGATTATCCATATAATATTACGTAAAAAGAAATGTATGAAAGTTTGATTTTAACTGAGATTCATTTTCAATAGTTTTCTTGATGTGAATTCTTTATCTTACTGCCTTATATGCTTAGTAAGTAAAGTTGAGAAGAATATGGACTAGGTCGTATTTTAAATATTTTTATATATACACGATCTAAAAAATAGGTAAATAAACGCAATAAATATCCGTTAAATAGTACTGATAATTAATTATTTTATTTACTTAATTGTAGATACAAAATATTCTGCCTTAATTTTGTTTACCTATCGTACAGAACAGTGGATAAATATATATATAAAAAAGAAGTCAAACCTAACTCTAATAACAAAGAAAATTACAATTATATAATAGAAATATATTAGAACTAGTATTTAAAGTTGAAACAATTGAGCTAACTGCAGACTGTTGCAAACAATTTACAGATCGCTCAACTGATCCATATCAATACCAGCCGGAAGCGTCCCCAAGACGCTCGCTGCATTGCCCCGCTGTCAATTGAAATGATCCTCTTTGAATTTGAGTACATTGAACAAGACGTGGTCAAATTCGGTACTGGCCACATCTAGAAGCCTGCATGTTAACAGTGGTCACTGAACGCCTTTACTATTCCATCTCATCATGTAGGTATGTCTGTCTAGAAAATAGAAATAAATTCATTAGAGCCTTTAACGTTTGTGTAGCTTCTGAAGAAATCTTTCGGAACATTGCCAACGACTAAAGACACCGGCGCACTACTAGCTACAAAAATAATTTAATTAAGACATAACAGCACCTTTAAGTCGATTAGTCACACGGGCCGTTTGGGCGGACTAGGTAATTTGAGATCATAATGGGTTTACAGCAGTTGGGTCGTACCTCCTACGCCAGCGCACCAATAGGCTCTCTCTTCATTGGCTTCACTTCCATCATTAATGATTAATACTTAGGGTGTGTTTCCGGATAGCGGATGCAAGAGCGGTGGCGTGGGCGGATTTTTGACAGTTTTCGAAGGAAATATCGCGCGCGATGTGGTAATGTTTCTGAGAAACTTGTAAACCGAAAACACAGTTGGGTGTGTTTTCAGTGGACAGCGGGCCATCCGTACTAATATTATCAGTGTTATCTGTCTGTCTGGTGCCCTGTCTGTTTGCTGGCCTGTCTGTCTGTCTGTTACCTTATCACGCCTAAACGTCTGAACGGATCTTAATGAAATTTGGCAGGTAGGTAAATGGTACGTCGGGGACGGACATAGGCTACTTGAAAACCGCGTGCGAAGCCGCGGACAGCAACTAGTGTTTTATAAATGAAGTTCAGAAAGCACCCGATTTCTAATAAAACTGAGATTTGCTCTCCTTTTCTGTTAAGACAACTACATCAAGTCATGCCGAAGTTGATGAAGTCATGTCAGGTTAAGGTTCGGTTTGACGGCATGTTTGAATTACAACACATTCACTGTCCAGCCTCGGCGGTGCGACCCGCATCCGCTACATGGGGCTGGAGGAGATGTCAGTGCAGATCCAAGTTACCCCAATTAGAATTAGGGCTGGAGACGGACAAGCGCATCGTGGGCCATGAAAGTGTTAATTATAATGCATTCAATACCCAGCATCGGTAGCGGTGCGACCATAAAACTGTTTAACTTGGCTCCAAGCAGCTTACGGGGCCTGCGGATGATGATTTGCCCATACAAACGTACTACCAAAATGATTTGTAATTCGAGCATATTTCCACCATATCATAGTTTTTGTATTCGAATAGTATTTATCTAGGTCTCTGGTTGTTTTTTTCTTAACAATACACACCTATAATGGTATGCAAGCAAATATATGGAAAATGCGATTTTGCATATTGTTACGTCGAAAATGACATGTTTTCGTCCTATTTGTTTTGTATTAAAAACAACAATATCTTACGTTTTGTTTGATAAGGAACATAGCTTATATTGTCTAGTTACAGAATAACAACACAATGTGGAAAATACAAATAGTTTTCAGTCATCATTTTTGGTATTACGGAACATAATAATTTACAAATTGAAGTTGTGAGCAGCTGTCGCCGGGTTAAATGCGCAAATCATAGACGCCTCCACCTGACAGCACCTTTAGATTCTCCAATAGTTTAAAACCGTAATGTAATTTGTTGAGATTACAGCTTAATGTGTATCTTCTAATAATTGCTCATCAGCTATAAAACAGAAGCGATGTACGTGATTTAGATGTTTTGCAGTCATTACCAGCTTTGATTATACGTTTGCACGTATGTGCTGTGAGAAAAAGGACCTACAACAATGTTAGATTTCCTTTTTAAGAGCTGATGCAGCGGATTTCCTCACTTTGATTTCAAAACCGCTAGTTCGAACTCGATTGCTCAAGTAGCTAATGAGTTTTATTGTGCAAAATAGTATCTACGGTTGGGATTTGAAAAAGAGGTTTTTAAGAATCAGAATCAGATAATTTGTTTTTAGGGTTCCGTATCCAAAGGGTAAAACGGGACTCTATTACTAAGACTCCGCTGTCCGCCTGTACGTCTGTCACCAGGCTGTATCTCATGAACCATGATAGTTAGGCAGTTGAAATTTTCACAGATTTTTTTGTTACCGCTTTATCAACAAATACTAAAAAAACAGAATCAAATAAATATTTAAGGGGGCTCCCATACAACAAACGTGAATTTTTGCCGTTTTTATGTATACTGGTACGGAACCCTTCGTGCGCGAGTGCGACTCGCACTTGCCCAGTTTTTTCCTTCATCATCAGCATATACCAGGGCCTATTTATTTCATAAGGAAGGACAACAAAAATAAGGAAAATCAAATTAGAAGTTATTAAAAAATCTAACTAGAATATAGACGAATTTATATGACTGGTTCCTGTTACGTCGCGTCACGTTACGTAGCGAATTTATTTGACGGCCTTACATCTATTTCCTAAAAATCTAAGCAGTCACCATAAGGCACAGTGCCCAGAATGATGGCAGCACTACCACGTTGAATGAAAATGCTAATTCGTTAGCCGAAAAAAAACAATACCAATACTGGAAATTCTGTCAACCTGTGGACAGCAGGTGCTTTACCTTCAATTTGATAAGCAGTTTGTTGAAAAGCACGAACAAGCCTATTCAAAGATGTAAAGACCAGACAGAGTGAGACCTACTGGACTCGTGCTAATAAGCTCCTTACGTCAAATGAATCCTTACTATTATTTTTCAAGATAGCATTGCGAGTTTTCAATGTAATTGCCCCGGTTCCTTCAACAGCCTGACAGCTCAAAGGCCGGTCTGTGACGTGCTTCATTGTCAGAACGCCCACGTTTACCTTATACAAAGATTGTCGAGTTTTTTCTTTTGAATATTCAGAGAGTCAGTTAAACGTAATAAGTACTTTATTTGCGGGATTTTGTGCGAGCTTCAAGGAATCTGTGAATGGGTTGGTTGTATCAGAATGTAATTGTTATTTGGTTGTCTGCTACAGCCGATGAATGTCACATGAAGCTTTCAGCGTTAATTTATTGCCTATATTCGTTTTTGTACTCGTTTATGCTTAAAATCTCGAAAATACATGTAGGTATTCATCCAAAAACAGGAAGTGAAAATACATGTAGGTAAATTTATCCAAAAATAGGAAGTAGGTAATGTTTATAAGGAAGGATGGACGCTAGGAAAATCATTCTAAGCTCCCAGACTTCGTAACTAATCATTTACTTTTACAACGTAAATAAAACCTAATGCAGTTCCCCATAATCATTGAAATTACAGCCTAATTTTTGCCAGCAACCTTTTATTACGTAAAATTGTAGGATACCGTAATAATTTCTTTATGGTCCACCACCGGTGTATTTCAGCTCTCCAATAGAAAATGTTCCAATAGTCGTAAAACCAAATTGCAGCAGTAAAACGTTGTAATTAGTGAAACTAATGGTGGTAATGGACTTCCATACAAAAATTAAAATCATAAACATTGTATTTTTAAATCGTTCATTAACAGCTTCTATAAAAATTAAATTGTTTATTGAACAAAAAGTTGATTTATGGTTCGAATCATAAACAAGGTCCGAATGGTATCAACGTGTAGGTTAGCTTGCCTTATTTTGTTCGCTCATTCCCAAACTTATGACAACACATACAAAAAGAGACTGCGTCCTTTATTTCCTCTTCAGTAGGTAATTTGATATTGCTCATTCAGTTGTTTTCTGTTTGGGTATAAGATTACGATAAGATTACAAGCAATTTATAAACGGCAATCGAATTTACGAATGCATTCAGCCGGTTTAAGTATAGCATTTTAGTTTACTGTATTTTGTTTTTATAATAAAACCGTTTTGCAGAGTTTCGGTGTAAATGTATTATCGTTTTCTCCTTAAGGCGTGTACTGACCGGTATTAGAGGCGATAAGTACCATTCGCGAGCACGATACGTTACGCCTTGCGCTCGTTCGTTGCTCGTTGCAAGTGCCTTCTTTTCCGAACTGACAGCAAGAACCTTGCTGTGTAAGATGTAACATAAATCATTACGCCGACGAGTACCCGGCTTTAGCCATGTTCGTTTTATCCATATTCTGAAGATTAACTTTTGAAAAGTACTGACAGATTTATAGGCGTAATGTACCATTCGCAAGCATGATACATCATGCCTTGTACTTAAATGCGTCTCGTTCGATGCTCGTTGCGAGTGCCTTCTTTTCCAAACTGACTGCAAGAACCTCGCTGTGTAACGCGTTACATAACTCTTCATAAGGCCAACAGTACCCGGTTATAGCCATGTTCATTTTATCCATATTCTAAAGATTAACTTTTGAAAAACTTATATAGGCGACACGATTTGACTGTGCATAATGCTCTAGAGTGAAATCCAATAATATTGAGCTTAATTTACGTCAAACAAGAACGGTAATCAGCTTTTTGTCATTGTAGATCAGTGTTCTTTGAGAAGTACTCCCATTAAGAGCATCAATTCAAGAGCACCATATTTAGACGATGACCTCTGTGACGCGGTGGGTGAAAGTCCGCCTGGGACGCAGGAGGTTGCGGGTTCGATTCCCGCCTTGGGACAAATATTTGTACGATTTTTTCCGGGTGTTCTGGATGTTATCTATGTATAATTAAAAAAAACTATCTATGTAATGTATTGTATATTTATATCAGTTATTGGGTATTAATAACTGATATAAATAATACAATACATTACATAGATAGTTTTTTAACATAACACAAGCTCTGCTTAGCTTGGGGCTAGATAATGCTGCGTAAATTATCCAGCATTATTTATTTATATTTAGAGCACCTATTTTATTCATATTTAAAGCACTCATAAAAAACTAGTTTCTAAGGATGGAGTTTTGATACAGCTAGCTGTAACTTTGCCATTTAGATCCAGATATTAAGACCTTTGCAAAATTTGAGAACCGCTTTTCAGCGGTAGCAAATTAAGTAATTGTCAAAGAACGTCAACGACGTGCAAAAAAAGGGAAATCAAATAGGGGTCTTTTTGGCGATATTAAACAGATTCCAGTGGAATGTTTGGACGCTGAGCTTGATTTTAAATATTTTTAAGCTTACGCGATCTGAACACATAATTATTAATACTATTTACTGACTGTCGTGGTCACGAAAGTCATCCCGTGACCACGACGACGTGTGTAAAACTGTCGAAATGTCGGGAAAAATAGATAAATAAACGCGATAAATACCCGTTAAATAGTATGAGCTTGATTTTTCCTTCAAAAGCTGTCTAACACTTTTCTCCTGCTGATAACTAGAAATCCAGCCAGTTTCTGGTTATTATTAACGGATAATATTGCACTTTCTGTGTTGTGTGAATGTTTAGCAGTCTACTTTGTTGCAAATGCATAAGCAATATTTAAGAGTCCTTTTGTGGAAGGCATTACTGTGAATGGTACTAGACGCAAATCGCATTTGTGACATTATTTTACAAAACACACAAGCAATTTCAGTGTAAATGGTAAAACGATCTGTATAACATTTTATTAGACGTTTCTCATTTGTTATACTGTAAGCTTCTAAAGGGATTTGTTTTGCATTCTCTGATTACTTGCATCGTACTGTGTGTGTGTTACGTTTATCAGTGTGTTTTGTCGTGTTGGCGCGCTTTTGTAGAGATTATTGCTTTTTCATAAGTTTGTTTCTCAGGGGTCAAGGAGCTACCCTCGAAGAGTTCCCGCCTTGCCGGGGCTAGTAGCAAGTCTTTATACCATAAACAGGTTTCTAAATAGTTATAATTATCAAACAAGAAACAAGGTGTTGTTGATTTTGTCCACAAGTGGAAGAAGTGGAAACTAAACCACTAGTAAGTGTATAATTATAAATTAATACGAATTATTTGACTATCTAAGTCTAAATAACGTGATTTAGATACTGGTCAATATAGGTATATAAAACTCAGTTACTTCAGATGGAAGTTTGTTATAGAAGCATACGCAATTTCCCATAAATGATTTCCCTACCTTTCGTAATCTATATGATGGGATGTGTAATATGTTCTTATGTTGTGAACATCACATTTTTCATAATCTCTATTTTTGTGCTTATACATTAGATTTTCATAGATGTATTGCGATATTACTGTCATAATATTTATCTTTAAGTAATTCCCTCAAAGGGTGGCGTGGTTTAAATTTATAAATTGCGCGTAAAGCCCTTTTTTGGAGAACAAATATAGTCTGGAAGTCGCTGCCCATCCCCAAAGCAAAATACCATAATACATTTTGCTATGGAAGTAACTGAAATAAACTAACCTAGCTGTATCTTCATCGGCAACTAATATAATAATATCTAATTGTTCGAACAGCATGGGCTGTTGTGCACTATAAAAAATGTCCTGCGCTCATGGCTGGTTTACGTTGGGATTGGCCACCGTGGACGAAATTCAGCCAGAAGGACATCACATTTTTCCCATACACTACATATACTATACTACATTTTTACATACTATATACATACTATATAGACTATACATTTTTTTCAGTCATTGCCAACTCGCATTGCCGACATTCAAAAATATGCCTTATTTCTTATGTCAAACAATTCTAAGAAACCAGTATAGTATAGCTAAACTTTCCAAGACCTTTTCCAGTGGACATCCAACAATATCGGTTATCGGTACAATTATCGACGTCTCGGAGACGGTTAGATTGTAACCCGGATAGGTTGGGTTTAATCCGCAAATTTATGGCCTCACTTTAATAGGTTCTCGGGAAAAAGTGGCTTTATGTGAGCCAGTTTGAATTGTCACAGGGAATTTAATTAGGTAGTTTCCTGGACAGGACTTTGTGCTTTTGTGATCAAAAACAAAGGATATGATTAGAAGTTAACATCCTTATAATTAAATAACTTTTTATTTATTGTATCATCAGATGACAGATTATCCGTGCAGCTCTTGCTCGCTCTTGAAGCTCGTGGGAAGCCAAAATTATATATACTTAAATTAATGAACATTGTTATAAAATTTGTTCAAATTTTTCCTGTCAGAATAGTGAATATTGGTACTTACATAATATTTATTTATTTATTTAGTATATTTTAGTATATTATAAATTTTTTATGTGTATATCTAGTTTATGTGTTTATTAGTTTATCTTTAGTACACCCCCTGCCTTTCTTAAATTCACAAAATTCTTTCCATCCAAAGGTTGCCTGGAAGAGATCGCTTCTAAGCGATAAGGCCGCCCATTGTACTTGTGATATGTAATGTCTTTTTGTAATGTTCTTTTTCTGGTGTACAATAAAGTGTTTTGTATTGTATTGTATTGTATTGTTATATAGGTATTGAACTTTATTTAATATGAAAGTAAGCATTTTTGTCATTCTGTGATCTCTATCCGAGTAAAGGCCTCCTCCAGAATGTGCCATTTCTTTCTGTCTTGTGCTATAGGAGAAGAGTTATTTCTGAGCCCATATTATTTGAATGCGCATTTTTGTTCTACGCCGTAGCATTATGGGATTAAGGTGCGCAGAATATAAACTGAATGTCGCACCAAGGACGCCGGTCCGTTTTGTAAACTTTGGCTTGCAGACTCGACTTCACAAAACCAAACAAATAAAAATCACAGGCAAAGCTTCACAATCATACAGTTAATCCTACAAGGTACCTACTACATGCTTTTTCTCACAGAAGAATCACTAATGAGAACAATAAACATGAAAGCTAAGAAATTGTTTAGTTTTATAGTTATCATGATTAGTACAATTACGTTTGTCCGGTTGTATTCGATTTAGCGGCTTATTCTTATTAGACCATCCTGTTTTGAATAAGTCCATAATACTTTGCTTTAGTTAGAGAGACAGCGTTGCTTTTAACTACATAAGCGGTAATTCTAAGGCCATGAGGTATGATAAGACCGGCAAATACATTGCTATTTAAAATGTTTAGTTAAATTCAATATTTTTTTTATGGTGAGTTAGTAATATCGATAGATAATACTTTATTCAACAGCATAGATCTAAAGCTTGAGCCCGTGTAATTTCTTCGCCACATGAATTAACAAAAATAATGAACTTAACAATAAACTTAAACCTAAATTTTAAAACATGACCATGACATGAGTACAATAGGCGGCCTAATCGCTGAAAGCGATTTCTTCCAAGCAACCTAGGGTCACATCCACGAACTTTAGTTTTTACTAACCGACGGAACGAAAAAAAGAGGAGGTCAGCAAATTAAATACAAAAGAAGTTTTTAAATCAATGGCTTCGAAAAGCCCTGTAAATATTGTTTTCCTTTTTTGTTATTCCGTGTGGTATATTTTTGATGACTTAATAAGACCCGGGGTCCCGGCTAACAAGTAAATTACGGACGTAAAATCGTTCCTTCATACGAAATGCACTAAATAAACAAACTCTTACAAATTATTTTTATGCTGCAATTTTGCTGCATTAATATTGGAATAATGCTGCTTATTTTGATAAAAAACAACATACTTAGCATAAATATTTAAACAAGCGGATGTTTTCGCGAATTAAATTCTTTACTTCAGATTTCATGGGTCCAGGGTTACATAAAAATTAGAATCTACACAATAGGCAAACAATAGTAGGTATTAAACATAATAAGTAATTACTTATTTAAAATAAGTTAATTTTAATATGTAGGTACCTAGACTACAATGCCTCATTATCACACTTTATTATCAGACGGTTTGAATGTTTGATAACTACCATTT
Organism: Eupithecia exiguata; assembly: GCA_947086465.1. NCBI lineage: Eukaryota > Metazoa > Arthropoda > Insecta > Lepidoptera > Geometridae > Eupithecia > Eupithecia exiguata. Next base: position 3,550,379 of record OX352240.1, read on the forward strand.
CACGCCAAAATAATAATAATAAATATAATATGAACAATTTCTTATTTAATGGTGAAAACTTTGCTGGTTTAAGTGTTACTTTAGTAACTTTTTTGTTTAGTTTATAAGAACTGTTTATTTTGTTATCTAGCCCCAAGTTAAGAAGAGCTTATGTTATGGGTACTAAATAACTGATATACATAATACAAAACAATGCATAAATAACATAGATTGATATTTTTACTATACACAGAAAACGACCAGAACAGTCGCAAATATTTGCAGATCGTACAAACATTTGCCCAAGGCAGGAATCCAACAACCTCAGCCTCCTCTTCCTCAAACGCAACCTCCTACACGCAGGTGGACCTTCGACCACCCCGCGCCACAGAGGTCGTCAAGACTACCGAACAGATCGCCTTAAATTTTGCATCGACGTAACTTAAATCTGAACCCTGAGTACGATTGACGGTAGTATCGAGACGTGAAAGTGACGTAACCTTTGGGATTCGGCGCCTCTATCGTGCGGACAGGGAACTACGCAAATCCCATAGAAAAAATAAACGGAACGATCACGAGGTCTCAATATAATCATCAACCGGTCTTAGGACTCTGGAATAACTTATTGGCTTTTTATTCCGCGGAAACGCGTGTAAAACTGCGGAGAATCTAGTACTCAAGTGGGCACTAAATGAAAAATCCAATCTTTACTATGAGCACGATGGAAGGGACCAGCTGGCAAAAGAAATGTTGGCAGACCGTATAGACGGTGGGCTGATGATATAGTCCAAATAGCAGGAGAAAGCTGGTTGAGCCAGACAATCGACAGACAGTCATGGATGAATATGGAGGAGGCCTTTACTCAAGAAGGGATCCAACTCACAACTGTAAATAATATCTAGTTTTATATAAGTACCTACTAACCTACTAATAAGCAAAAATACTAATAATAAAACTTTGTACCTATTCACTTAAGGAGTTTGGAAATAAAAAGACTTAATTATTATTACTATGAGCAGTAACATTAAGTAACAAAGAAGATTCATATCAGACGCTTTAAAGTAATCCAGCGACTATAAAGGAAGAACAACGTTCTTCACAGATGGTTACGTTTTCAATGCCCTTGTAATTGAATCCAATATTTCATTCAATCGTTGTCCTTGATTCATCGTTATAATTATTTTCTTCCGCTTAGCCAGTCTTGAACAAAGCTTTCTATCTCGAAGTACTTAGTATTTCTTCATGCCTGAGCGTCGTACCGTGAAATTGACAGATGTTCAAAATAATAACTGGAGGTTACAGTCTACTGAGCTTGTGACGGCTCGCGCTACCAACTTTTCCCTTCAGTCTACAGTGGCGCAAGCGATGAACAATTTATTAGAATCCAATAGTAATTTCAAAGTAACCGACTTAGTTCCAATGTTAGTCACCTGAACGTATAAGTTGGTGGTCTTCTAATTGGGTTGCCAATGGTCTAGAATCAATTTCAAATCGAAAGGAGACAGTGACGCATCCTTTGTTGGTCAGGGTTTCCTGTTTTGTGGTCGTTGTCTGTAAATTCAATTAGCGGATAACAATGGGGATCGCTTTATTTTTATGGTTTAGCCAGCGTAAAAGAAAAGAGATTGACGGCAATACAGTTTTTGAAATGTAGAAAAACACGAAACGAATTCTCAATAGGTAACTTAAATGTAAAAAAATCGTAATGAACTAGTTATATGTTGCTTTGAAGATAATGTACCCTTTTTTAAACAAGATCATACATAAGCATATCACTGATTTTCCAAAATAATCTTTTTTTTTGTCCTATGTAGTAACATGATTGAATATATTTCGATATCTTGTAAAATTTTCCAGTAGAACGTATGTATTTGATTGTAATAATTTGTATTGAATTTTCAAGTAGTAAATATATACCACCTCTGGGAGTGTATTCATAATCAAAGTCATAATATTTTCTTTGTTGAAATTTAGGTACAGTTAGGTCTTAGATTTTGTAATAGGTAGTCTCAGTACATTCTGCCTCAAAGTGCGTGCAAAATTAACAAAGATACCTAGTATTGTTCAATATACCTTAGCCATACAAGACCTTTAGCAGCTTCTTGAAGTAGTGGAACGTATTCCACTGGTCTACTACACCAGTATTACATTTATGACTTTGGATGTTGAAAACTTTGGCGGTAACTTTCAGCATCTCCACAAATGTTGATGTTCGGAAAAGGAATCGAATTATAGTACCTACTTTCAATGTTAACCGATATCTGTTAGTAGGTTAAAATAAACTACCAAGCTTCGTTTGTTTTAAACCTAAAACACACAGAGCAGAGTGGCGCAGTGGAAGCGTGCTGGGCCCATAACCCAGAGGTCCGTGGATCGAAACCACGCTCTGCTATGACTTTTTGCTCTTCAGATTTTTATACAGGTGTCCCTCGAATAACTGGTCCTAAAAATTTACAAAGTTAACCCTACACTACATGCAGATGACTAGGTACTACTTAAGATTTTTTTTAAGAAAAAAAAACCTTCCAGTTTAGGGCCTAACTATAATCCTTAAAAATTATAAAAAGTGGATTGATTACGTTTTAAATTCGTTGTCATACTACTCCGTCATATGGTTTTTTACAACAAAGCTAAATGTTTTACAGATTAACGAGTAATAGTAAATTAATATGAAAAAAGATCAATTTCGTACAAGTAATCCATAGTTACGTACTCTGTTGCAAAATACTTATATGAACCTGTTCGTTGTGTGAAACTTACGACCTTACGAATAAGTATAATTTCTTGAACCGTGCAACTACGGAACCCAACACTGTGAGTTACCCAACACGGACTTTGCTCGACCTGTAGAGTGGCAAATCGTCGAAATCCGGGCTTTCAAAAAAAGGGCAAAAGTGGCAAGACACCGACGGTAATTTAAAAAAAATTAACTTGTTTCCTTGTCTATTCTACCTCAAGTTGCTCCAATGGGTCGACAAAACCCATGCCGCCATACTAGGCCATTCTGCCAAGCTAGGTTAGAAGGAGATTTTAAAAAAATTTGTGTGTGTAAAGTGATTAACGTGTGAGTATTTTGCGAGAAAATGTTGCCTAGGTACTTAATACAGCATTCCACCATCTCGGTTTTTGTGTTACCCTGCGCATTTTCATTAAAAAGTTTTGTCAGACAAAAAAATTTCGCGCGTGGCTGCCGTTCACCTTTGCAAAGTAAATTATTGTATTAAAACCCTATATAAATAGCTCTAATAGTGTGTCAATAATGCCCTAATTGATGTACTCCCACATCCAAATCAGAGTATTTATTCGTAAATTTCAAAATACATGACCGCTTCACAGAAATCTGCGAAAGAATGCACATGTCCCATTCGCGCGCGAAACGCGACAGACGCCGCGCCACCCGAAGGAGGTTGCGAGCGAACGCGAGCGCCGCCGCCCGTCCGGAGGCGGAACCTTTACATTGCTTAACTAATTATCATAACAAAAGAGACATTATTTTGTCTTGCGCTACCTAGATAACCCTATTTTATAAAACCTAAGTTAATAACTACCATCCTTTTGGGACAAACCAAAATCTTTATACTTTGCCGCCAAACTACCTGACCCCCATCAGTTTTAACTTCAATAACATTTATGATTGCGACTGTTTGAATAGGGTTCTTACAACGCAAAGAAGTATTTTCACTTTGGTGGTATATGTTGCATGGGAATTTCTAGTTTTTGTTGTTATTTGCCCTTGATTCCCGCAATTCAGTTTTTGCGTTCTTTGTTCAAACCGCCGGCATAAAGGTGCGATCACATAAAAGCCGGTCCGCGGTGCTCAAGTCTTTTTACAAAAGGCAGCTAGGTATAAAGTATCATCATCGTCAGCGGACTAAATTAGTCCACAGCTGGACATAGGCCTCCCCTAATAAATGATATAGCGCTGTCTTCAGCTAACCGCATCCAGCATCTGCCTGCAGTCTTGCAGATTGTCAACCCACCTGGCCAGAAGGACGCCCTTCTGGCTACGTGGGCGTTACTTCTACACTACGTTTTCATAATGAATACTCATGATTTGCTTCTTATCAGTTTTACCTTCTCCTATAAACTATACTAAGAATCCTATAAAAAAAATTAAATTAAATTAAATTAAATTTAAAAGTTGGCAAAATGGGGAATTAGTTTTTCAATCATCAAGGCGATATTTTTTTCTGGCAGAGGATTAAGTTAGTGATCTTTAGTATCCAACTATTTGATGAAGGTGTGAGGTGTGTGGATTCCAGTATGACCTCTACTGTCATATCTGTGGTGTCTCTGAACACAATGTATGAAATCGTTATCCTGAAGATTCGGTGGATCCTTTTTGAAGACGGCACCTTTATTCCTTTACGTAGGGGCCGGTCATTATTGTCCGACCACCCGGCTAGGGACACACAGTTTTGCAGTTACGAGAACTATGCGTCGAAATTGTGGAGTCGTGAGTGCGATGCGTTTTGTCGGTGATATGAAATTGATGATGCTTTTACCCTATTTAACTTTGTTTGCTTGCATTGTCATGTTTTTTTTCTGTTAAATAAATTTAGCTGGTTTAGGATCTCCGTCATTTGGCATATTTTTTTGGTACAATTCTGAGTCATGTATTATGATCTTTTGATGCTGTTTTTTCTAACCGTGCTTATGAAATTAAATTCAAATTCTGGGATCTCTTAATATACCATATTCTCTTCTTCACAGTAATCTTGAAAATTGGTGACGTCAGTAAGTTTAACTACGCGAATTGTTATAGCGTTTTTCCTGTACATAAATTAATGCAATATTGATCAGTCTCAGTAGTGTCATTCCCAAGGGTTTCCTGGAAGATAGCGCTTATAGCGATGATATTTTTTTTAGTCTTTGTGTGGTAAAAAAAATAGTTTTCTAAGACTATCTTCAGGTGCAGCAACGTGGACAATACGGATATGTGCCTAGTGGTCATTGAGCACGTAAAGAAATGTTATGCTTGTCTTTGAAAATTATGTTAATATTTACAATTGCCTGTCTGTCCTGTGTTTATAAACATCAGGAAGTGTCTTTAGGTAACAATGGTCATATAGTATTGATAGTTTACTTCCTGTGGTGAACAAGCTTAGATAGGTATCTTCATTTTATGAACTAAGATTCTTTATTTTTCAGCCTGACACGTACAGAGCAGAGTGGCGCAGTGGAAGCGTGCTGGGCCCATAACCCAGAGGTCCGTGGATCGAAACCACGCTCTGCTATCGTTTTTTTCTCAATATTATATATTGATTTTAAAACGACTGTTCAGCAAATAGACTGAAATTGGCCTATCGGTTCTTGAAGAATCAGGTGGTCGATGTCGAGACTTACTTTCTAGTAGTGAGACACGTCTCAGATTTTTTTAGAGCAATCGTATCCTATTCTTAATCCAAATTCATGTCACTCAACTAACGATGTTTACAGTACAGAATTCCAGGGGCTGTTTTCGATGAAGAATTTGCCGCCATAAATGACTCGTATAACGAGTTATATCCTTTTTAGATTAAATGTACCTGAATGTTCTTTTTTCTACAAAATAATCTCCCAAACACCCAAAATAACAAAACAGTAGCAAAATCTCTGAGCACTGTAACCAAAGAAAAAGAAACCGTCGTCGTGTAGGGTAGTAATAATTCAAACTGACTAATGCAAAAACATTAGTATCTTCAACGAAACGTTAGCAGTAGGTATGCGAGGACCGCAGACCGCACATTTAGTGTTTCCCTAGTAAATTCGTTGGTGGCCGCCAATCCAGCTATTTCAGATATTTTACAAATTGGAAGATCGCGACATCACGACGCTGCTGATTCCAGAGATGAATCCTTTGTCGTGCTTTCAAACCACTATACGGAACGGAGTCGCTTTGTTGCCTACTGAATATGTAGCTTAGTTTTAAATTCTTTCTTGTCTGAAAATACAAGATAAATATGTGATAAATATTGATTTATTGTTTATTATTTACATTTATACTGGCCACATCTCGAGAAGAACCGACAAACGCTGGGGTAAATGTGTTCTTGAGAGGAGACCACGACTCGGCAAACGTAGTGTAGGACGCCCTCCGACCAGGTGGGATGATGATTTGTGAAAGACTGCTCAGATGCTGGATGTGTCAAGCTGAAGACAGGGCGCTATGGCGCTCATTAGGGGAGTCCTATGGCCAACAGTGGACTACTATAGGCTGATGATGATGATGATTTACATTAATAGGTAATTAATGTGTGTGACTGTGTTTCGTTTTGCACTGAAAATAAATTATTAGGTAAATAGATAGATTATACTTTACTGTACCACAAACACAAAAAAACAGTAAATAAATAAATGGTAGGTACGAGTAGACGAAGTAAAAAGTCGGCCTTATCACTATGAACGATCTTTTCCAGGCAACCTTTGGATGGACTGGACATGGAAGAACAACAAAGATGGTGGCACTAGAAAAAATAAAAGAAATAGAAAATTAGAATATTAGTTGAGGTTTTTGTGTGTATGTAATACCTTATGAAAATATATGAATAAATAAATTGTATGAATAAGCTTATTATAAAAATACCAACAGCAACAAGAAACTGCAAAGAATTCACAAAAAATTATATCATGACCAACACTACCAGTATCATAGAGCAACAAAAAAAGCCATTAAATAAAACAAGAAACGGTCAATAAATAACCAGATCCACAAGATCTTGTAGACTTGTCCGAAGACAGGACTACTGCTTCATTACAGTGCGTCTAAATAAATGACCGGTGACGCAAGTTTTCAATAGACCAAGCTTTTGAACACAGGGAAGGTAAAACAGCAAGTTTAACGAGTTGGTCGCATATTTATTAATTAATTGCATTTGTTAAGAAAATGAAAATAACAGAGTATAACAATTACAACTAGTATTTGCACTTAAAAGGAACCTCTAAGCTCCCATACAAACGTACTTTTCGATTCATTTGAAAACCGCGTCCCCGATTTTAATGAAATTTTGCATACCTACATAATCGGATTTGTAATAGCTATGTTTGTATCGTTTTAGTTTTTCAAAATACTTTATCATCATAAAGTGAGAGCGAAAATTCCCTTTTATCCATTTTCAAGCGATATAATTACTTTTTCTCTAATTTAATGATGCTGAAGTATTTTGAACACATAGCTATTACTTATCCGATTATTGCGGGGACGTAGTTTTCAAATGAATCGAAAAGAACATTTGTATGGGAGCTTAGAGGTTCAGGGCCTTCTTAAATCTCTTTTCTAAAAATCTAAGCCGTCACCAGATGGCAGAGTGCCCAGAATGGTGGCAGCATTGCCATGTTGAATGGCAATGCTAATTCTTTGATTTAGGGTTTCCACCACAAACGGCTCGAATAGGTAATCTCGGTCATGCTTAGCGTATTTTTTCATATGGCTAATTTAGTGGGCATGGTGGTATATAATAATGCTGGACTACACACAGCATTATTGAGCCCCAAGCTAAGCAGAGCTTGTGTCATGGGTACTTGATGACCGATATACCTAATGGAATACATTACATAGGTAGATATTTTTTATTACATAGCAATACCAACTCCCGAAACTAATATTAAAATTTGCAGATCGCTTATACATTTGTTCCAAGGCGGGAAACAGACCCGGTCCGTCGCAGGCGGACCCTCGCCCAACACATCGTGATGTGGTGCGGTGGCTTAAAAGCATATCGGCGACCGATGCATTGGTCGCCGATATGATTTTGAGCTTTTGTTATTTTGTCAAAAATAGTTTCATGATCTATGTACCTATGTATATTGATCGAATGTCATGATTTGGTTTTGTGTGAGAAAGTAATAAATGAATGATAGAATTTATCTTCTAGAGCAGGAGAGCTAGGATATATTGTTGTTGCATTTTATTATACAATTTTGTTAATAATCTCAAGGAAAGGACTATGTTATCAGAAAGATGTTATTAAAAAGTAATGCCTTCTCCTCATTGTTCGAAAGGAATACAAGTTTTTTGAAGTTTTCAAAATATGAAGTTAGCTTAAAGGTGCAAGCGCACTACGCGTCAGCGGAACTGCGCGGCCGCCGCGGCACTGCCCGTCAAATTAGAACAATGACGAAAAAAGCCGCGCGGCTTATTTGGTGATTTTGTTCTAATTTGACATAAAGTGCCGCGGCGGTGCAATTCCGTTGTGGCGTAGTGCGTTTCCACCTTTAATGCTACTTATAATTATCAAGAATTGAAACGAAAGCTTTGCTCTTATGAATGCGTTGTTCGTAAGCTAAAGATATCTAACCTAGCTGTTCTTAAAGATAGAATTGGTATAAATCAAATAACTCTACTGTATTCGCTGTCGTTGGCAAATCTGTCTTCATTCATGACGGCACGCCGGTGCATTGTGAATCCATGGAGACTTCCATGGCTCTGCTAAATATGAATCTAATGATTTTAGAGCTTACGCGACAAGACTTTTTATTATTACACAATGCGATAACATCAATGATGTCCAAATCCTTTGCAGAAAAAGAAAAACGAAATACCACAATTAACTTTATTAATATAATATCAACTCTTGATTATTTATTTTAGGTAATTGTTGATAAAACTCAAAATATACAAAAATATACTCAACTCTTCTATTCGCGTACTTATTTCCTGCCTAAACTCGTTTGGCCCCAAATCAGGGATCTTTTGTACGACTATGGTAGTACCTGATCAGGGCTTATGCAAGTCTACCGTACTCAAAAAAACCAAGCCCTGTAGACCAGGCACGGGGATTTTTCTCTAGGCTATATAAACAATAATGATATCGCATCGTCACACATTGCGTACATTATTAAAGTTGAAGGAATTAATTTAGAATATTTTACGCATTTGATGACAAAGTGATGTAATTTTTCTCTATTCTACCTTAGACAACAGTTGCTTGCCCTTCTGATCAGGTTCCAAGCGAGTGTAGGAGCTCAATTTGAAACAAGACAATACAAACGTAAATACTTACCATAGTTACCAGTTGTCAGTGTCACTGAGTTGTTTTGTCATCTATTCTCTGTTATGCGACATACATTGAGATAACGCGTTTACACTGGAATTCCAAGACTATTTCTCAACCAGAATAATAGGAGTAATAAGTGTTTTACTCAAGACAGTGACACTATTTCGCTTTACGCGCCGACAAAGACAAATTGCGTGAAATTTGTTGAAAAAATAAGCTCTACTGTAATTCTAAATTGACCATTATATTCTCAATAGTGTGTCTGGAAAACAGTGAACAAAGAGAAAAAAAAATCCACAGTGATTCTTTCTAAGGTTCTTCATAATTTTGCAAACAACGTCATGAAAATTTGAAATTACGCTGAAAGCTTTTTAAGTAGCTTAAAATACTAAACAATGTTCTGCATTTACTTAGATTCGTCAATACATTTTTATATTATTATTATTTTTGAAAATTTTAGAATGTCGAAACATTGAGCTTGGCTACTGCCTAGGATTGAAAGTGCAATGGAGTCAAGACATTTTAGTGTAGTGGTATTAGGCTTATGCTGAATGCTTGAAATATGCCAGTCCTCCGAAGATTGCATAATTATGTCATTTGTGTCATTAATCTGACTGACCGGTGGTATTGTTAACCTGCCGACCGGTATTGCTATGTAGAGCAATACCGGTCAAAGCTATTTTTTTGTCTATCTCTATTGTTCCATAATGTTAAATAAAATATGAACTCATTGTTTTTAACTATGTTAGAATCGTTATTAAAATGTTATTTTCTAAATAGTTTTTCTATAAAAGTTTATTTTTCAGCAATTAGGGTTTTATTTAGTATTTTATTTTGCTTAGGGTGACCGGTAATACCCGACATTACTCTACATTTGTAATGGACTGTAGGTATAAGTACTTGTAAACCGAAGCCACTCCACCACACTTTTTTCCATGACAGACACAGACAGGTTTGAGCAAAAATAGTCCTTACTGTGATCGGGTACGTACGGACAGACAATGCATTCATTATTGAGATGCAGAGCACCGCTGCTGTAACTGGACGCAAAGCGCTGAGTCGCTTTTTTGTACGGATTTGACTTTTTGCTTTGGATTTACGATGGAAACGTGTTTGATTAAATATTTTACATGGAAGCTGTCCTACTGCAATACTGTACCTAAAAGATTCTAGCTAGACCCAAGATAACACAAATGTTTGTCAGATTCTGGAAAATAAAATTAATTCATACATTTAATAAAAATAGAAATGTTGAACAGTTCTCACAGTGTAATTTATCCCCAAAATGTTGATTGGAATACAGAAGAAAAATATTTATGTACCTAGTTGAATCAGACCAAGATAATACGAACCTACTTACCTACCCAAGCCAGCAGATATATAAGTTTGTTTTATTTTCTCACAAAAAGAGTTTCATTTTTACGTTTTTTGTTAAAAAAAACTCATTAAATGTTGCTCACTGAAATGAGTGTAACAAATTTATTGGAGATACCAACATAAGGAGAATGATGGTTGGTAATATTGTAAGTACAAAATGGAGCTCTCTTATCTTGTATTTTTTGAAACACGAGATGTTATTTTGTCTAGACTAAAAATTTATGCATATCCATTTAATTCAATTACATTACATTTTTTCAAACATTTTACGTGAAAGAGTTTATAACTCGTTGCTTATAAAGCATCGTTTTATTTTTTCAATTTTGATAACATTCTAATGAAGGTAGGTATCGCTTTCGAACGAGTTCAAATCGTCACTAAAACAGATAAACGTCAAATTGTTGACCAAATGCGTTCTTCATTTAAAATCATCAACGGCTCAACTCACAACAAAACCGCTGGATCTCGTGGCAAAACGAAATAAAGATAGGGATCGACCGCCCGAAATAGTATTGGACTCTATTCAAAACTCTTTGGAATTACTACACTATTTGTTACCATCGTCCATTCAGTAACTCAACGCCCTGGAGTAATTTGTTACAACAGGAATTCGACAGTTATTAGATGAGCATAAATTTTTACACCTAGAGCCGAGGTGTCTGTTTACGTAGCTGGTGGAACGCAAATGGATATCGTTGTTTATAACCTTAATTCTGAGCTAAAAATATTTTTATTCACTCGTTAAGGGCATATTTCTCGAAGAAAGTACTTAAATACAGAGTCATGGTTATAGATTTGATGATTATAACAATTTTTATGTGGTTAATAACTTCCAAGAGGTAATAAAATGGATGCGTTGTGAAAGAAACATAAAACTTAAAGATTAAATTTTATTTCTTCATTTGAGACATTTGTTATGAAAATTACAATAACAGAATAAAATAAAAACAACTAGTATTTACACATAATGCTATTTCCTTAAAAATTTAAGCCGTTACTTGAAGGCAGAGTGGCCGGTATATTTTTTTCTGAATTAGATTAATGTGATGCCTGGACTAGAAATGAAATACATGACTGAAACAAAGCTGTGGTACGTATTAACACATTAATTATACTAAAGTCCAAGCACCGGTCGTAATACCTCTCCTTGATCTGATTCCTATTATTGCAGTCGTAGGGCAACATTCTATGGGATTTATTACAAAAGAGCTGTTTAGAGTTGCAGTCGGCATCGGCGGCCATGATCAGTAAAATAAAGCAAGGTGTACATGTGTTGCAGTGAATGGATTAACTTATGATGTTTTGAAAAAGTCAGATGTAAAATAATAAAAGATTTAATTTGATAATAATTATACAGTAATTTTTATCCAAATAAAGCGAGATATTTACCAACGACTTATATAAAATTAATACAATACAAAAATAAACATCAGATTAAAATTTTATATTCACCATCCAGCTCAATGATTTTTTGTGATCTACCTAATTGCTTTTTAGACCAAGACAAGTAGTGTTTGGTGCAGTTTTAAAACAATATAAGAATAACACTATATTCAAAAATTAACGCTTGCGAATGAAAATAAAATTGTTCTTCTTTATGAGAGTTATATTTCTTAGCAACATGCCGTTTAACAAAACTATGATTTATCGAGTCGGCGTGGTGCCGAAGTTAAGAGGCGTGCTGATGCTCACTCGAAACACTTCGTGCAAAATGGAATTCTAGTTTCACACGCAACAAATGTTTTCATTATCTGATGAACTTTGCTTGCGGACGCATAGACTAGCTATAGAAAATGTAGACAAAAATAAACGATACATTTTTCGTGACTTTGGAAACATAAAGCTGATAATTGAGAAAAACTGATATAGATGTATGTCGATTCCTTTACTGACATAAAAATGATACGACTGTGTGATTGACGACCTCAGTGGCGAGGTGGGCGAAGATCCGCCTGCGACACAGGAGGTTGCTGGTTCGATTCCCGCCTCGTGATGTGTCTAACGATGAATCGTCTGGACTAGAACATAGCTATAAATATAAATAAAATAAATAAATAATGCTGGACTGGTGTTCTGTGTTCACAGTTGAACCCATTTTTTTACATCCTATAGGTACCTACATATAAAATATACCGTATTGCTCATTCGAATACTGTTGTTAGCATAATTCAGATATCATTGCATAGTGGAGATAGTACTTGCAATCATCGTTAATTACCTAGAAACAAGCTATTTCATTAACATTACCGTTGGTTACTGTTACTGATAAGAAACAGTTCTAAGGCAACGAGAAGGTACATGATAACTTCGAAGAATAAAACACCACGGATGACAATGGAGAAGGAACACACACTTGCAGACATTATAAATAAATATAAGTAATGCAGGACAACTCACCCTGCATTATCTAGCCCCAAGCTAAGCAGAGCTTTTGTTACATACTAGATAACTGATATACATAATATAATACAATACCAAGATAGATATTTTTACTATACATAGAAAACGACCAGAACACCATGAACAAATGTCTGCAGATCGTACACACATTTGTCCTGAGGCAGGAATCGAACCCGCAACCTCCTGCGGCACTCGACCTTCGCCCACCGCGCCACATCGGTCGTCAAACGCATTTTTCTGTATTAAGACTGACTTGTATACCGATCTCAGTAGTGTAGAGATATAGACCTTTGGCTCCATTAATAAATATTTCCAGAACGAGAAAGGTACTTTTAATAACCATTAGCAAAAAACCTAGATCCCAAAATTTGATTGCCAAATTAATACGTAAAACAATTAATTTAATTAAGATATACTACTGCAGAATGTTTCTCAAGCAACTTTGTATTGAGATAGGTCATTTTAAAACGACGAAAAACAATTCGTTCTTAATGAACTAAATCCGCACGCAATGTAACCGATTACGCGATTATTTGGGTAGCGCTCGCGGGCTTTAAATTAAGATTGAGAGCAGAATTCTGAAAACTTTATAATGTTCCCAACCAGCTAACATGCACATCGACTCCAAATTATTCAGAATTGCGTAAATTATCCCAAATTATCGTCTGGGTAGCTTACTGAACGCTACCCATCGACGGAGTAAGGCATTATTGTACGCCCAAGGGCCTATCTTGCGTGACAAGAGAGAAATATTAATAATTATAATGAGTAAAAACGCAAAACGTTACAGACAGGCTTCCATTTATGCAAATAAACTATAATTTACCAAAAAATCTACCGAATTCAAAAGTAGCCTACTGCAATATGCTAAAAGGGTTAATGTTCCGGTAAATATAAAACTAAACTGTTACTATGAGTCAGTTTATACAAATTCAAAGAAACAAAACTTACTACAAAGTAAAACGACGCGAAAAATTTGTTATTGCCAATATTGCAAGTTAGTTAAATTTTTAGAATTTTGCTTGCAAAGCAGTCTAGATTTTATTACATTCCTTGAACAAACTTTTGTAATGTTATCGCGGTGCATATTCAAAGAAAAATGCGTTTAGAATAACATAACATGAAACATACATAGAAACATGAGACGACAGTGTACATTTCATGTTATTAAACGGTTTATCAATATGATGATGTAAATTATTCAATATATGAAAATAAATGTGTGGTCCTGGTGTCATTTGTGATGAAGATTTACCTTAGTGCCTCACAGGGATTATGGACCCATCTCAAATTTATAAAAAGTTGGTATAAAGATCACTGACAAATTTGTAACAGAACAATGAATCGGATATTAAAGTATCCAGTTTCAGACACGGACGAGCGGATGAGCATCTAAAGGCGTGCGCTGAGTGGGCAAAGGTATCAATGGCTCTTGTGGTTTCTATCTATTTATTTTCCCTATAAAACTTAATCGTAGTTCAAAAACACTGTCTTATTGTTTCGCGCCTGCATGTTTAAAGGCCATTCAAAATAGTAGAGTATCTAATGAAATAAATGCGGTACTACAAATGCACAAATGCAGTCTCATAAAACTAGAAAGTTATCAAAAGTGTTGTTAGGGCAACAAAAGTGTTTTGAAAAGACTGAAAACCGACTTCGAATCCAATATTTTTAAACTGTTTTTTTAAGATATTTGGAAGAAATAATAATGACTAGGGATTTTTATGGGACCACCTCGGGATCATATTCTATAATTACAATGGCAAATAAAAAATCCAAATCCTGGAAATTAATTTTATGTAAATTCGAAAGTAACTCTGTCTTTCTGTCTATCTGTCTGTCATAAAAAAAACATACGTATAGCCGAACATAGAAAAAACAATAAAAACTTTTTTCGTAGTCGATTAAAACAAGTAAATTCTTATATCACTTTTGTGAATTTACACAGAAAATAAAACGGAAATCGTGTCGAAGCAAAGATACCACAAGGAGATAGTGCGTCGTAGGAGTAAAGTACTGCAAAGCACGTGAATAGTGGTCGTGCGTGTCATCTAGTACTCACATACAAAGCTGGAACATTGTCTAGGACTACACAAGCTACGAATGTATATTTGTTATTATCTTACGCACTATTTAAAGTCGTGTTGACACAATCAGAGTCTGCTTGGGTAAGGTTAAGACCGAATGGACTCGTAGTAGTAGCTTCATACGAGTGTACTATGATAGCCGTTGATGTTAGCATAGTTCACTCGGATTATTTTCTTTTTCATCTTCGAAAAATGTCATGAGTCGCTTGGTTGTTGTTCCTAGATACCATTTTGTTTTTCTATTAAAGTGTTGCGTAGGCGCGAGTTTTTTTGTAAAATGTGAGATTTTATGCTAAAAATCAACATTTTCCCAAATGCTCTAAAACACCATTGAATAGAAGTTGGTTTTATGATGAGTTCATAGAAAATGGTTTACGATTTGCGGCAAGTTACATTACCGCTAGTTTTATTGCTCGTGGAACGCAGAAAAATATAAAAAACACAAAAAAAAAATATCTCGCGCCAACCCGCGTCGAACTAGCTGAGCTAGCTCGGAAAAATATAACGCGGTCCGAGTCTACTAAGATCGAACGCCCTCGTCCGAGTGCGTTCGGTTTAGGGGCTGCCAGAATATGAGTAACGTCTGAGTAGGTTTCCGAGTCCACTCGGTCTGAGCAGACTCTGGTCGTGTTAACGCGGGTTTAGAAACTAAAATGTCTCGAAACGTCAATCGAATTCACAAATACAATATTAATCTTGAGTATATGTCTGTGTGGCCGCTTCCTCGTCAGATTCTGTAAGGATTATTCCGGAAATCTCTCACGGCCGTCCCCCTCATGGCAGGATTTTTTCTTGATGTTCCCCAAATCAAATCGAACAGTCTCGTGGGGGATTTCGGGAAAACAGATTCAAGAAATCCCTCACACAGCTCAAATTAATGTGAAAATATAAAAATTGTTAGATTAACGACGGATTTGTGCTGCTGTACTTTAGTGAGCCTCAAACGCTTGTCGCTTCGCTCATCGCTCCGCTCAATGCTTAATTCACACTCGGTCAACCGCTTGCAAACCTCTCTATGGTGTTAAAGGTATCCGTCTGCTTGTATCAGGTTACCGTAAAGGCGTGGGCATTGACATGTCCAACTTGTTTTGTTTTGAACATGAGTCTGTGTCACCCATAATCGTCGCTCAATGTATAATGAGCTCTATTTCAATTAGTTAAAAGTAGATTTCTGTAAAGTTAGCTATCCTAGCCTCAACAGGTTCAGTGCGCTTCTGTGGTTTGATAGTGAAATTTCTGAGCTTTAGTGTCATTATTTCCTGTGGTTTTGTTCAACCAACCATACCAAAGGTTGACTTTCTATGAGCATCGACGTGACGTCTTCGGTTCGCTGAGTTTATACCTACTGCGTTTGTCAAACGTCAATTTGACTTTCGGACCAGCTGGTAAAACAACAGGTTAGTTAATTTGAACCTCGGAGTGATTAATATACTTCGTTGCTATTTTGTACCCACTTAAATACTTCGACTCGTTTTAGGCAGGGTATTTTTACAAACCAGAGAAAGTAGGCTGTGGTTCTAATACTTAGGTATTTTTTAGAATCTTATGGATTCGGCGACAGCTGCTCGCAACTTCGATTCGTAATATTATTAAGCTCCGTAATACCAAAAAGGTTGACTGAAAACTTTTTGTATTTTTCAAATTGTGTTGTTATTCTGTTAAAAAAGAAAAGAAATATAAGCTATGTTCGTTATCAAACAAAACGTGAGATATTGTTGTTTTTAATATAAAACAAATATTATGACGATAACGTGTCATTTTCGAGGCAAAATAACGCAAAATGCGATTTGCTTACATATAAAAAAACAACCAGGGACCTAGATTAATACTATTCGAATACAAAAAATAACATAATTATGGTGGAAAGCTTATCGAACTACAAATAATTTTAGTATTCCGTTTGAATGAGCAATTCATCCGACGCTCCCAGGCCCCATAAGAAATGAAAACTTCACCTTTTTAACGAAATCATAAAAACAGAATATTTGATCGATACATTCAAGATCAATATCACCATCTTAAGATGTTTTTTATTGTCTAATTTCAGTAAGGTTTACCCCACACTCATAATTCGCTTCCTCACTTCACATCTTGTTATTATCAAAAAAGGCTTCGATGAGTCGAAACCAATCATTAGGCAGTTCAATAACTCATCGATCCAAGAATTCGCAAGTGAATTATACGATACCATAATAACAAATCGACTGGGCTTAAATTGAGCTGTTGCGCCTTGTCATCCTGATTATCGGGTGCATATCTCAGCCAACAATGATGCTAAGGATCTGAATACACAGTGTTAGTAAATGCAGCAAGTCTTTATTACTCTACCTTTAGATAGGAAATTTTGCAATCGTGCCCATTCTGTAGTACTATAAGGATATACATATATTGTAAAATTTTAGGTACCTTTAGAATAAATAATAGCTCTACAATATTATTATTTTACGTCTAGCTACTGTACACGGCTTTAACGCAATCACTACCCAGCATCGGAGGTGCGACTCGCAGAAGCACGGAGCCGCCTCCTAGAGGACCACCAGGTATACATGGGCGTCGTGGGTCATGAGAGTGGTAGATATTGCTTTCACTGTCCAGCCTCGGCAGTGTGTTTCTACATTGTTTCAGCAAATTAGACATTGTCCTTATATTACATAATGCACTTAGCATTGAAATAATTTTGAAGTCAGTACCTAGTTATGGATTTAAGCCAAGACAAAAGTAAAAAAAAACCTAAAATTACTAAAAATATTAGTAAAGTAAGTAAGTATTGCTTAAAAATATGCGTCCTGGACATCGTGGCAGCAGCACCCTGGACAACGTGGCAGCTGCGTCCTGGACAGCGTGGCAGCAGCACCCTGGACACTGTGGCTAGTATTTCCCTTACTGTTAGACACGGTAGTCTGCGTCCCCACTTTTGAGCTAGAATAGAAATAAAACCTAGCAGAGAAAGAAAAGGAAAACAATGCAAGTCCCTTGTCCTTCTGTAAGGAATGCATGTCCTTACGATGATCTATTTTTCATTTAGCTGCAAATTATGTCATCAAATCCTAATAACCAAATCATAGACAATAATAATCTTTATTGAGTTACATATAGGATTCTGAGATGGTAGCTTTGGAGCAACCTTGACACCTAACATATTTTGTGACAAGAAACAACTAACCCCATCAAAGAGTCCACTCACGTCGTCTGTGACAAGACTTAAGTTCCTACACCTCAAAGTGCACTAACATCTTAATAATCCGTTGAAGGGTCTTGTCTGCGCAGCATGACGCGTCGACAAACTGTAATTATTTACCAAAGACATCTTACTTGACCATAAATAAAATAACACAGGAATTATTGCTACATCACAAAGGCAGGGTAAATTAAAACTGAGCAGTAATTGCAAAGTAAATGGCGGATAGGATTGAAGTCTCCGCTACATCAGAATTCTCGCAAATATATTTCTATAAGTAATATAAATAGCTAACAGTTATGTAGTTTTGCGCACATTGTAAGCGATTTGCTATAAAAAGTATGAAAGTGTGTTTAAGCGTAGCTTAAACACACTAGTACGAATCAATTCGTTTTTTTCATTAATCAATCTTATGTCAATACACTTTAAAACTGCAATTGATGCAAAGTCTGTTCTTACGAAGTAATCATAGCAATGGTTTACAATACCCGCAAATTTCTTATCTGCTATTTAAACTACCGGTGGAACCTACAAAACGGTAAAAAGCCGATTTGATCTCCACAGATGCTGGCGTTTAAGGTAGGTCACGCACCACGCGTAAAACGTGAAACTTCAGAGTGTCAGCTTTGTTTTTGGTGTTTTTTTGCACCAAACTAGGCCTTAGTAGAAGGCAGAGCTTGTGTTACGGGAACAAGATGTCTGTTATTAATAAAAACTAATAATTTTACATATAATTTGTTTATAATTAATATTAGCAAATCAATCATACTAATATACCAACTCATCCCGCGGATATCGTAAGATAGGAATAAAGGATATCTTGGGGAGAGCACAGAACCAAAACAAAACTGCGATCCCTAAACCACATGCCCAGCGTGGGGATTATTGCATTACCCCTAATGATAAGAGCCAATAAGGCACCTATCAGAGGAGTCCTATGTCCAGCAGTGGACTCGTCAAAGATGTTGATGTGATTGCGGGAACCTTACACAAACTATCAGTGTTTAATATTATTGTGCATTATTTTAATAGATAAGACATCGCTCATACAACACAAGAGCAAGGAACTCTTTGTCGCCACAAGTTCGTGAGACCATTTAACTTGACTACCAACTCATAAATAGTGAATTCCTGAGTTTTAAAGTCATGATACTAAGGTTGAAAATACAATCTTAGAAAGAAAAATAAGGATTGAACTAAGCGATGCACTTGAATACATATGCGGTTATTATGTTGATGAAAATTGTCGCGATGTGGTTTGATATAACTCAGCACATGATAAGAATATACTCTACTAAAATAGTCATGGGTATGCCGACAAGAAAGTGCTTTGTAATGAAATCTAAAAAATCTTTAATTTAGTGATAGTTTTCGAATGATTCTGAGTGATTTGTTGCGTTTTGATATGACAGCGGCAGTCGCGTTTGCGGCATTGATGTTATAAAAGTAAGTAGATAGAGAACCTCTAACATAGCTTGATCACAGAAATGCCTTTAATTGGTGCTTCAAGAAAAATAAGAACACACGGGAAAACATTTGACTGGGGTACTTGCACCGAATCTTACTATTTCCTTTACGTCCTATGAGCGTACTAAGTTTAACGCAAACACGTCAAGTATAGGGGTAAAACACGCTTTCTTAACAATTCTCTTGATTTCAAAGATAAAAACGAATCTATGTATGTGTGAGTTGACAAACATCATTATAACTTCAGTGCTTTCACGCATAGCACTATACGAAAAGGAAAATGAGACTCATTATCGCATTTTTTTGTCTACACTTCGTTTGTGTCTACTACCTACCATTTTGAGCCTTTTTCGTGGAAGATTGCAATGGTTCTTGATTACGTTTATCGAATGTTTTTTTGTATAAACTCAAACTAAGGCCTCTGGTCCAGATTAGCACAGGACCAAGACGAATGGCAAAATCATAGAGCGGCCTTTGCCCAGCAGTGCAGTGGGTTGACAAGGGCTGATGATGATGAGTCAAAAACGATGACGATGAGTCAAAAATGAAATTTACTAGTTTATAAAACTTGATTAACCGAACATTTGAGTCGTCGAGCGGCAGACGTTCAGTCCATTAAATTTTAACCGAACTTCTTACTTACTGGTAGAACCAAAAAATAATAATGTGGCTATGCATAAGATAGCAATAATCAACATGACAAAATAATAAAAACAACATTTAGTTGATCCAACTCATTTATCTTGGAAGAAACTATCAATAACTAAGTACAAAATAAATTGTTATCGCAAGAATATAAACGCCGCATCAACAACCACTTTATAGAATCCTCTACTTACTTATTCAATAAACGTTTACACTGTGGGAACGAAATATAACCCACTTTGTTCTGAAGAAACTACAGCTATTTGTCAAGGTGCATCCGTATTCTGTGAACTCGTTGCAGTAAACGTATGTGGGTACCAGATTTATGTTTAGATATTGGAAATTCGAAATGGGTAGCGATCGATTGAGATAGTGTTCTAATATTTTACTGTATAAACATGGTTTTATAACGTGAAGCAGAAAAAGTAGGATACAAAGAGAAGCCATACATATTTCCTACCAAGTTGAGAAGGTATAAAAAATTATTCAAAAAAATCTGTGGCATAAGTGTAAAATGTATGTACTTACTATACATATTTACGTTTCAATATTGGAAATTCAAAATGCGTAGCGATCGATTGAGATACTAAAGGAATTTTCTATTTGCAATACGTTTTTATAGTGTAAAGGACCAAAAATAGTATAAAAAGAGAAACCATACATATTTTTTGGCAAATAAAAAAATATATACATACGTATTACCAGATTTATGTTAAGATACTTATTGGAAATCCAAAATACGAAATACCCATTGAAATACTAAAGGAATTAACCCTATGAACTTGTCCTAAAAATTTAACATGACATGGACCTGATTTACAAAATCATCATAACTTTGAAACAATCAAGTACTTATTGCAATCCAAAAACTGCGGAAAACCACGTCTCAGCATGAGGTTGTCACAAGTAAAGCTTTAACACCCACAATATTTTACCTTCAGCTCCAGAACAATGTCGCTTACGACGCCAACTCTCAAACAGGTAAAACGGTATAAAACATTACACCTAAATTTTACAGTGGGTGAATCTCACCCATAAACAAATACTGCCGTCCCAAGTGCAATTTCACGCCCTATTTTACCGGAATTTTCTAGCTGGTTCCCAATTGAAAATCTCGCGAAAAAAGCACGGGCCTTTGTATGCGGGTTTTTTATTACCGTCTGTTTTAGTTTTCCTACAGATAAATGACGTCATTCTTTTTTCAATTTAGCTTCAGCTTTGTAGCTGAAAGAGACAAATAAATAGCGAACGAATTTGCAAAACATGTCGCTGTTTCACAACGGGCTATTTTGTTTTTTTAATGGGTCAGTTACGTTGAATTTGAGATAGTATTTTGTTAAAAAAGCAGCTGTATTTTTAGTGAAATGTAAGCCAGTTTGAAATGTGCCTAATGCCACGATATAAATATGTGTGGGAAGTAGGTATGGTTGTTAAAATGTTCTTCTAATTTTTGTTTTCTTCTGATAAAATATATTTTGCGGGTAATTTAAACTCCAGACAAATTACAAATTTATGAAAAGACATTACGTTTATGAAGATACTCGAAATCCCTGAGGTGTATAAAGTTTAACCGTAAGAATAAAAACTAATCACCTGAGCAGTAACCAACAACATCACAATATTACTTTCGTGTTCTTTATGTTTATTTGAAAAGCTTAACGTTTGCTTTGGAACTAGATGATCAGAGTCCTTGTTATGAGTTGTGCCAGAGAATATACAATAATACTAATCTATAGAATGGACACTCTGCGCCTCCCACCTGACCTCTTCCTCACCCCGCCGCGTCTTAACAAGTTCGGTTTGCGTTCCATTATAAATTGTCTAAGCATGTACGGCACATTCACGGGGTGCAGATGGCATAGGTAATGATTTTTACAGACGACGTCGATGGTGTTTGATTTTTTTTTGTTTGGTCATGGACAAACGGAAATACTTCTGTTTTGAGTTTTATTTTGTGAGAATATAATAAAATGTGTATGTTTGAGTTATTTCACAGCTGTGTCACTCGCACGATATATTTATAAAGTAATCCTGGACGTCACATATACAGTTGCACGTGTAGCGCTACTTGTGCATCACAGTTGCGTATGTTTTTGTGCCGAGACGTGACTTTTGTATGGAAAAACGGGCGAGTGTCCGAGGTGTAGTTTTTGCATTGCATACGAAAACTATGAAAGTTTTCGTTTTCTTCCATACATTTAGTACCTTGCAGCGCCCTACTGGGTACTGAGAGGAACTACTTTTCGTAGCATGACGGGGCGATCCAATAGTTTCTTACGAACTCTTTTATAGTTTTATCGTTTACTACTAGGTACTGACTTGTCAAAGTTAAATTTCCTGAAAATAATTATAAAACTATGAAAGAGTTCGTAAGAAACTATTGGATCGCCTCGTCCTGCTACTATTCCGCGTAAGGCATATCCCTTACGCGGAATAGTTATCGTTTACTACTACTGACTTGTCAAAGTAAAATTTCCTGAAAATAATTATAAAACTATAAAAGAGTTCGTAAGAAACTATTGGATCGCCCCGTCATGCTACGAAAAGTAGTTCCTCTCAGAACCTGGTACCCGCTGCAAGGTACTAAATGTATGGAAGAAAACGATAACTTTCATATTTCGTATGCAATGCAAAACTACACCTCGGACACTCGCCCGTTTTTCCATACAAAAGTCGCGTCTCGGCACACACTCGTACTAGTTAGCCACTGAGCTCAAATACCTATTTAACTTAGTTTCATCTAGTAACATAAGCCCAATTAATCTCAAATTTTCTCAGCACGCGAATTTGTCTGAACAAAATCACGACCGCCTTCTCAATTTGCGGTTGTGTTGCCGCAGCCAGAGGTAGATGCGCCCAGCGTGACGCCACTCCGTGGCTAAGTGATTTTATTTGTGTCCACCATCCACATACCGATGTGTATCAAATTACCCGGCCTGGTACCAGCTGCTTGATCGATTGTCCGTCGTGTCGCTAAAAGCTAAATGTTGACTAGAATATTTGTCTTAGTTGGATCTTGGAAACTAGGAGTTGATGTTATTACTTTTACCTTTATAAGGAGGTTGATAAAGATACTAGCCTTTATTTGTCCTCTTAGTAGTATAAATATGTATTCAGGTATTTTTGAAATTATAGTTGGTAGGTAGGTAATAGTAAAATTTGATAAAAATTTGAATTTTGTAATTGTATTAGCTACATAAAAATGCAAACAGATCGCCGTTCAATCCAATTATCCTATCCATCGATAAGATCCTATCCATTATCCTAGCGATAAGATTGCCGCCAATTGTTGTTTTTTATTTTGTTTGTTATAAATATATTTGTTAAGTGTGCAATTAAGTATTTTCTATCTATCTATATTATTTTGTCAGCAATAAGTTAAGTCTCTAAGTTTTGTTTTCCCCTGACATGAAGTCAGAAGAAGAACATGAAACACTAGTTAGCCATTGCTTTTTGCTTTACTTGTAAGGATAAACATTATCAGGTCGGGACCTTATTTAAATTTGCTTTAAATGTGTGACATATACGTGAAATAAAATTGTTTACTATTGACAGATTTTCTTAAGTCCAGCGAGTCTTATAAAACAAACGAAGTAACATCGTTACTTTACCAACATTGGTTAATAGTACTCGTTTGTAAAAGCCTTTTTATCGTTCAAATTTCGGTTGTAACGGTTTATAATGAGTTTTGTTTAATCAAGCTCTGTATTCACAACTCTCGAAATAAAGGGCAAAGTGGTTGGAACCCACAAACAAGTTGATGCGTTAAATGATGCGCGCCGGGTGCCATAAAACGTTCGCGGGCGGCATAATGTTAACATTTCGACACTTTTATGTCCGTTTTACGCATTTTGCTGTTGCCTCTAATAATAAGTATGATGTATTCTGCAATAACCGAAGCAATTAGGTGACACGATGTTATGGTTGGAAATTGTTTCAATTTTTAAAGTAGGTCGACTACCGCGCTGTTATCTACTAAGAACTTAAATTTTCCGTCTGGTGTTTTTATTTCCCTGTTTAAAATAATAATGTTGCTGGCAACCTTTGATTATTTTGTCATATGCATAATCAAAGCTGGTAACATTTAACCCAAAGTAAGCAAAGCTTTGTATTATGCGAAGGTTAGGCACTGATGACTGACTCTACTTCAAAAAATAAATAATATGTATAAATAAATGTTAGACAATTCATACAGCATTATCTAGCCCCAAGCTAAGCAAAACTTGTGCTATGGGACTGCTAGTACTAGAGAACTGCTATACAAATTACAATACATCACTAGCATTGCCATTCAACGTGGCAATGCTACCAGCATTCTGGGCACTCTGCCTTCTGGTGATGGTTTAGATTTTTAAAAATATATTTAAGTGTAATATCGTATTACAATACATTGACCGAAAATGACCAGAACACCCAAAACTGCAGATTTTATGAGAGATCTGCACAAACATTTGTTCCGAGGCGGGAATCAAACCCGCAACCTTCGCCTACTGCGCCACAGAGGTCGTCAACAACCACTTTTTTGATAAAAAAATCATTCGAAATTCACATATCCACATGTATCTTTCGTCTAGCCTCCACTAAACCTCCAGTTACCTCCAATATTATTCGTCTCTATGCAAATCCCAGATCTAGGCGGAGCGGAGCCCTAAGCAGAGTGTCATTCCCAGATGTGGAATCGATTTGGAAGTTTATTCAGTCTGACAATGCGTGCAGCCTCCATCGATATCCATTTTGTGCTAGGGATTTTCTGAATCTGGGATATAATGTATTTGGGATTTCATTTTAAATTACTTATAGGAGTACAAACCTATCTACAAAACTTTTGGGTTGATTATTTATGTGGTAATTTGGTTATGAACAAAAAAAATTACATTTTATGTCCTATTTGATAATAATTACTATTTATAAAGCTGTTTATGTACATGACGTGTCTAAGTGCTTATTTTGTAAGCCTAAAGAAATAAAGTTATTTACTTTTTGACTTTTGACTTTCTATTGTTTGTGTAAAGTACACTGCCATTTCTCTATCGTCATAATGGTCATTCAGCAACCAAGAAAGATGATCAGAGTGACACCAGTCTGGTCGGGAAAAAAACATTCTGAAAGGTATTTGTACATTTCTGTATGATTTTGTAACTAAAACAGGCCAAGTGCGAGTCGATTCGCACACGGAGTTCCGTCGAGGTACCACCGTACATAACTATTTCGCAAAAAAAATCCTCAAAACGTATAAAAAAAAAGATAACAAAGCTATCATGACGCGGTCACCCGTCCAAGTACTGACCACGCTCAACGTTGTTTAACCTCAGTGATCGATATTCAACTTGATATGAACATTGGACCCCTTGATTGCTGAATTTATTAATATGTGATCTACACCCTGTCAAAATTTCAACCATCTACTTATTACGGTTTAAGAGATACAGCCTCGATAAAAGTAGAGCAAAAATAGCCCTTAAATTAAATCTAAAAAAAATATACTTTTTCGCTAAAAATATGTGTTTACCTTGTACGGTTCATGAGATATATCCCGCAGACGGACAGCCAGCAGAGGCTATCCTGCAAAGAATAGCAGAGTGATAGTAATAGGGTCCCGTTTCCACCCTTTGTGCATTATCGAATCCAAAATATCCATCAAATGTCCAAAATATAAAAACAAAAACAGAGTAATTAAAAACAACCCATAATCAATTTGAAAACAAGCTCTAAATCAAAATCTATGGCAGATGCTCAAAAGAGAACACAATTCTCCTTAACCAATACAATTTCAATCTGCGATTCAGGTATCAATAGAACCCACAAGCTCCTCTTCAAGCACAGATCTACCGTTCAGATCGAATTAGGAACGCCAGGGTGCTATACAAATCCAATCTATCGAAAAACATTACATTCGCACAAGTTGCTCCAAACAAGTGCGGTATTAATTGAGTTGTCAGTGGATAGGCACCGGCAGTGCATTAAATTAGAACTGAGACTTGTCATTGTGGAAGACACTTTGTATCTTTTGTGATTTAAATAACTGCGAACGTTGTTTGGAAAAGTGTAGTAGTCTTTCTTGATATTCGTTATCACGAAGACCGATGCTGCAATATGCAAATAATTGCGTTGATTGATTATATTAATTTGGTTTTATAAGTTAGGTATAGCTTTTTTGTTAGGTAGCTTTTCTATAGATACTTATTTTTTATCCAGGTTCATATAAAGTACAGTAAAAACTGACATTATGTTTGAGTCTAAAATATGTAGGTACTGTACTTGTTTGGTTACTTTTGTTTATTTTTAGAAGAGTGTAGTAAGTACAGTTGCTACACATTTTTGCGTGAAATGCAGATTGCATCAATGCATGGCTTTGAAACGTTGGCTGGGTACAATTGGCTGTGACAGAAGCTTTTCAGAACTGTCGAGGAATACATTTCTTTATGAAATAGAATAGAGACATTGTGGCAGTAATATTTACAAACAATTTTAAAATGTTAGTCAAAAGAAAATCATAGCGAAATGAAATACATTAGAAGTCACTTCATCTTAAAAAGAAATGCGATTTTTTTAAATAGTCGCTTTGCGGAAACCTTTTGCAAAATACTGATATTAAAAATTCGGAAATAAGTCTGTCTATCTGTCTGTCTGTTCACGCTTAAACGGCTGACCGGATCTTATTGAAATTTGGCTGGGAGGTAGATGGTATCCCGGGGACGAACATAAGCTACCTACTTTTTATACCGGAAAAATCGCGTGCGAAGCCGGGGGCAGAAGATAGTACTAAAAAAAGAACTTTCTATTTTACTTCTTATTTGAGCGGAATCGTTTGTAAATATTTTTATTTAGTTTTTGTATTTACTACTTTATGGTTCGTAAGTAATGAATGATTGACAATATGTTGGATCCTCATCATCATTATCATCATCGGCCGTCTAAGACGATTTAGGCCTGTCTGCCTGTAGGGCCTATGGTGGATACTACGGATGGAGATAATTACATCAAATTGCCTATAATTAACATTATTTTGCACACTTTTTTCTATATAAATACAGACTAAACGTGTAATTCCAACATTACCAACTTCCCGTGCGCCGGCGCCGCTGGGTGGGCCCGCATGTTGAGATGACAGAAATATGTAACTGCCCTTCAGAATGTCACCCACCATGTCATCTGGCAGTACTTTGCCTTTTTCTGTTGTTGAATAATTTGCTCGCTCATTGATGGCTGCAGTGTGTCTGTCAAATTTGATAGAAATTGAGGCATTCTTTCCAACTTATTGGTAGATATATCTTTTTGAGAATGTTTACTTTGGTTTACCTTCCACAAAAAACTGAATTAAGTATACATTGGGTAGGTGCCCGAAATGTATCTTAATGTTAGTTTTCGATGCACAGAACTATTTATTTATTGATTTAGTATTTTTTTTATTTATTTATTTATTTAGTTAACACAAAAGATCACAAATTATACGATAGAACTTAAAAACTAGTGCACTCAAAATGACAGGTAGCCACAGCATGCGCAAAAATAGAAAACAACTCAACTTAACAACTAATTGTAAAATTAATGTGGTAATAATTAATGATGTAGTAGTGATTATTTATACATAATTAATATAGGCACGAGTACCTATGAAAACTTAAGATTTTGTACAAATTAGGTAAATTATAATAAAAGTGGGAGATAAGTAAATGATCTGAGATCTGAAAAACGTTGAGCTTTAGTTTTTCCATGTATAGTTTTGTTCGAATTGCAATCACTCATAATATTTTTATCTAAAGGTGACTGGTAAAAAAAACGTTTGTAGAAAAACTATGAAATATAAGTTGACTCAGTATCTGTACAGGTAGCCAACACAGAACTACTTTTAAAAATCATTAGTCACCCATGAGTAAGGAAATTATAAATTTGATTTCAATATAATATCATTCATTTTAGATTCAATACGAGTTTTTATATTTGTCATAATCATCAAAGTTAGAAGATTCGATGTAGCTCTAGCTCTTTCAACAAAATAGCGATCAACTAAAATCACACACGATAATAATCTTTGATCTTCCCACGAACCTCTGCAAAGACGGTGCTTAGAAAAAGAGCTTCATCCAGATGGTATCAGTGAGAATAATATCCCCATGAGCGATTTCCTTAATTTCGTGAGTCGAATCCAGGATCGGCCCGCCCCGATCGCAAGTTAGTGATAATGCTGGGCTTGTGTGTGTCACTCCGTCGCGCCTTTTGTTCGTCGTTTCGTTTGTTTCTTTTCATATTATTCATTAGATTACTAACAGCTAGGTTAATTCTACTTTTCGTTTTATTTTTATGTGCTACTAACACTGTTCTTCTAAGTTGTCCAAAATAAACAAATTTAATTTAATTTATTTATTTGAAGAAGTCAAAAGTGCATAACTTTATTTCTTTAGGCTTACAAAATAAGGACTTAGACAAGTTAAAAATTATACATAAACAGCTTAATAAATAGTAATTATTATCAGATAAGAAACAAAGTGTTATTGATTTTGTTCACAGTAGAGACTCCGGGGACAATATTTTTAAACGACAGGATTTTAAAAAGAAGGACGTTCTTTGTTCGGCTGTATGTGTTTTTGTGTGTGCCCGTCGATATCTCTGTCAATTATGGACCGATTTGAATGTTATTTTTGCTGTTGTATAGAAGATGACAAAGAAGTAGCCCAAGAAAATGTATTCCCAAGGGATTAGTATTTATCACGCAATACTTAAAACTAAAGGGAAAAATCAGTTAAAACTAAGGGATCTCGATTTTGGTTTTAAAAAATATTTAATAAACAAATAAGTTTATTGTTAGTAAGTTTATTGTACGTATTTATTTATGGTTTAGTATTATTTATTTACAAAAAAATCTAATGATACAAGATATTTCAGATACGTTGAGCTTTAGATTTTTCATGTATTTGTTTTGTTCGAATTGCAATCACACATCTTTATCAAAAGGTTACCAGTTTAGTTAAGTTTACCAGTTTTAAAAGAAAACGTTTGTAAGTTTGTCTGTAAGTGCTTTATTACTATCCACCTATAAACTTCTGAAATGATGTTCTGCGAGTAAATTCTCGATATAATCTTGCAAGCAATTCATTTACACTGTTATTCATAGTGTCGTTAATTCCTTCAATACTTTCAGAGATGATAGTTTACTTAGTGTTTAAATTTAGTTATAATTGCTACCTGATCACATATTACATTACCGATAACCGCCGTAAACGTGTTCTTGAGTGGAGACCGCGACTCGGCAAACGTAGTGTAGGACGCCCTCCGACCAGGTGGAATGACGATTTGCGAAAGACAGCTGGCAGATGCTGGATGCAGCAAGCTGAAGACAGGGCGCTATGGCGCTCATTAGGGGAGGCCTATGTCCAGTAGTGGACTGATATAGGCTGATGATGATGATCACATATTCCTCTCAAGTGAAACTTTTTAATCCTGTTACTGTGACGTAATCTGCTGTAACGTTTATGGTCGAACGCCCCCCGGCTCCGAGTAACGAGACCTCTTTTAGGGATGATCATCGATGATCGTCACGAGATTGATGCCATCTGTCGCTGATTCATCAATGACTTACTTTACAGTAGAGTTTTTAATTGTTGTCGGGACTATTTTCAAGTAAAATGCAACATATACCTAACATTTTAGATTTATTTACAGACTAAATTATTCATTGTTTAAATATCTGCGTCCTTACCTTTTATTTCCCAATTATTCATTCAAAAAAAGTATTTAATGTGCAGACTAAGTAATGGTAGTAACTATACCCTAGGTAGTTTAATATTTTAATCGGATAAGGCCTAACAAAGTCTTTAGGGCACTGCTAACTAAGATGAGCAATGTACGTAAATATTGACACTAAATCCAAAATGAAGGTTCACGAAATCTTCAAAATCATTAAATAATAGATTCAGGCGTTACTTTGCGGAAATCCATTGCAAAATATAAGGATGAATGTATTTAGTAACAATTCCGCGAAAAAACCTTCTCCGATAAGTTCTAACAAAATGTAGTCCGCGTTGTAGAAGAAAAACGACGCCAACTACAAAATGAAAAATACCTATCAAAGCAAGACGTCAACTAGTTTCGTCTCTCCACGAGACATCTTCAGGTCACCACAATACTCGAATACAAAAATACTCGAATAAATACTCGCTTTCAGTGCAAAGTCGTTTTGCGGAATTGTTACTAAATATTTTCACCCTTATATATTTCAAAATCATTGTTAATCAATTTCCATTGCCTAGGTTAAACCCTTTACCAAATTGATCCTCGAATCACATTAAGAGCATCTCATTTCTTTCGATCACGAGTATTCGTGTCTGGATGTCAATTGGCAGTGAGGTTACGAACTTTGCACGAGATACGAGATCGCAACTTTATTGTTATTGTTTTGTTGCCGAATGTGTTCTGGCGAGAAAGCACGTGACCAGCATGTTCAAAGGCAACGATGTGTATTCTATTGCCCATTTTGCTAGAGCAGATGTCACAAGAAACATGGGAGACAAAGTACACACAAGTTAACTAGGTATTGCGTTATCTATACTATTTTCATCTTTGTTTTTAATATTATTGTTTCGGTTGCCAAGTGAATGTTTCTCAAACAATAAAAATTTACAATCCTGTTTTAGTTTTGGTATTTATCTAGAAATGGCCTACTTTTTTCAAAATTATTATCACCTGACTGTTTTATAAGCGTGTTTTTGTGTGTGTTCTCATCCTCATCATGAGTGTTCCAATGAGTTTCTATTCTTTAAAAAGAGTTAAAATTTAAGTTATAATCATTTAAAGTTTAAAATTGTATAGTCTTAAAAAAATAAAAGTTATTATTTCTTTGACACAACAGTCGCATTATATTGAGTAGATTCTCATTGAGACCTGTTTCTATAATTATAAATAAATAAATTAAATTAATCATGCTGGATAACTCACACAGCATTATCTAGCCTCAAGCTAAGCAGAGCTTGTGCTATGGGTAGGTACTAGATAACTGATATTTTTTGTTATACATAGAAAACGACCAGATTACCTGGAACAAATATCTCCAGATCGTACAAAAATTTGTCCCGATGCGGGAATCGAACCCGCAACCTCCTGCATCGCAGGCAGACCTTCGCGCATCACGCCACAGAGGTCGTCAAAAGTCGTTATCAATGAATAAAACGGATCTTATCAGAAACCCTGTAAACTTGAAACATATCATTCCTATATCCGTGCTCCAATATTCCCACGTTCGAAACTGAAACCTCGAAGTCGTGTACATATTACGCCACGCCGCCCAATCGGCAGCTAGCTTATAGGCGAGGCTTTGTCATCGTTCACTGCGTCCAGTTACAGTTGTGGACTATTGAACTAAGCTTGGTCTACGTGTATAAGTTAAACCCTGGCTTTCAGCGGTATTATAGACACTTAGGTTAAGAAATACTTGACAGGATGGGAATTGTCATAGAAATCCAGGAATAGTACGGGTTTGCTTATAAACAACTGCAATAATTGGTTAGTCAGGGTACATCTCACCGGCCCGAAAATCAGAAGACATGACATGGTTGTGCCTATAATTATTTTGTCCGTAAAATTGTTTAGTAAAGAAAAACATTTTAACAATGTGAAACCAATATTCGTTTAGTCTAAAAGTATCTGGCTCTAAAAGCACCTGAGAAACCTTGAGAATAAAATAAGACAATCCATTAACTGAGTCTGTCAACAATCCAACAAAAATATCTAGAAGGTCGTTAGCCCAACCTACACCTATATCTTATCTGTCAGAAAGGCGGTCCCTCAATCATCGTTTTGTTTCATCGGCGACAACAAATTGTTTTGGACCATCATAGCTGACAATGTGCCTGTCAGTTTGACAGGTGTCATCGTGGGTGGTCGCACTAATTGCGGCCTGCTGCTGGTACGACAATAACTTGATAATGATTTATTTATTGGAGCTTGGGTTACTAAGGTTAAGGAGCTTTATTAGAAGTAATAGCGTTTTTAGATCAATTTGATACACGAAGTTACCGCAAGATTTATGAAAGTGGAAGAAAATATATTTATTGATTAATCTTCTATACAGGGTTTTTGGTATTACGTGAACTGCAGGTTCAGCCCATCATCACACACACGTTTGTGAAGACGCCAGGTCTTAATTCTTAATTTTGGTATTGGTAATGGGTACCCCCCGCAATTCAATAAAGAATTAGGACTTGGCGCCTTCACGAAAGTGTTTGTGATGATGGGCAGGACCTGCAGTTCACGTATTGTTACAAATTTACCAATAACCCTGTATATTATGAGTTCTATGGTAGTTATCGAAGCGAATGATAATCGTGGACAGAAGTACATCAAATACCCAACCATTGGATAATTTGAGAACTACTGCTGCTGATGATGATAAATGTTGAATACCGATCCATAACGATGCACCACCTAACCCATCTAAAACAAGATAATTCAACATAATTTATACATTTTCATTTACATATAAATAATGCATTGGTGATTCGAGCAAAATTACTCCAGGGATTCAGGACAGAAGGATATTAAATGCATATTAATCAGCTTAGTCTCGTTTCGCACTTGCCTGTTTTAAATATTTCCCCGCAGTAAACGACTGGTTAAAGTGAATGGATTTTAGAAATAATGGTTCTTCTAATATTATTTGTATCGATGAAATGTATTGTCGGTACATGAAAAAAAACTTTCCATGTCATCATTATTATAGTCAGCAAATACTGAGTTATATTTAGTTGTAGGTATATTATTATCAATGCATGCGAACGTCAACTTCAACTTCTTTTCTTATGGCGCCGACTGCTTTTCGCCACGACTCTGCCAGTGTCTGTGTCACTGTCATAAAATTCTTAAATTGAATATAACCGGTTTGACGAATTTAAATCTTATAAACTTGCATCAAAATGATTTGACAACAACAGGACAGCACAATATAAGCAAAAAGATAACACAGCATAGCGAACGTCTTTCTCATGGCAAATTAAGCCTAAATTTGCCATAACCTTGTCAACGTTGACCATAAGGTCCAACTCCAATTTCAGAAAACCACGTAACTTTTTTAGCAATAATAAATTTGCCCAAAGCAATTATAATAAACAAGCAAAAAAAGGTATGAGAACGAAGGTAAGTCAAACAAAACGAAATTATTACGAGCTCGACCTTTCCACAATTTATCCAATACAAAAAGCTTGGATAAACTCCTGAGCCTGTTTAAAAACGGTGTTGTGAAGCCTATGTCACTTATCCGACATTGTTTATTTTCGAATATACCTAATCCTTCTTATCAATAGATAATCTAATATTTTATTTAATATGATTTACTGTGACATTTATGCTAAGTACCTATTTTGTTTTCATGGATTGTAATTTCGAAATCATAGAGGCCCAGACTGGCGCAGGACCGAGAGGCGAATGGCATAAACATAGAGAGGCCTATGCCCAGCAGTGGGTCGACAAGGGCTGATGATGATGATGATGATGAATTTCGAAATAAACGAGTTAATAATAATAATCGTTACTTGTATGCAGATGTCCAAAATTATCTGAGCTATCCTTTCTCACCTCACCTCACCTCAATAGCCTATTATGGTCCACTGCTGGACACAGGCCTCCCCTGATAATCACTTTCTTGGCTTTTATGTCATGGGTAAGGCCCATAATATCTATTAAATTAAATATGTCGTACTCTGAGGCCATTTCCAGGCAATGGGTATACTTTTTGTGATGCACATTATTGTTCAAAGCATGTGCACATTTTTCTTTACTTGGCAAAGAATGAATGCATTAAATTTTCAGCCATAGCTTACTTTCGTCAACTTCCGTTTCCAATATAATGTTTTTGAATCCATTAAATCTAAAACGTGTCTAATAAAAAAATCTGATCTGTATTTGTGTTTATTATCTTTTAAAGATATGGAGTGGATATTCTTCTAGTTCGTATCGCATCTGTGGCAGGATCAAATATATGAGTCGCAATAGCCTTACGTAAATGGTATACAAACGACGGAGACGTGTTTGTATGATATTGTTGAATACAAAATCAAGCTCTTTGCACAAAATATACGTGTGGTATCCCAATTTGTAGTAAATGTCCGTATACTGAAATGCTACTCTTGGAATCTATGGTTTCTAGCATAGGTTGTTAAATTTGTGCAATAAAAATCAGGCAAAACTGGAGATTTGAGATCTACTTAATTTAAATGGAGTCTGCTTGCTTGAGAGTGTGGTATTAAAACTTTTCAAATAATTCACACCTACTAATAATTCTTATGAGATACTTATTACTAAAATTTTGTTTCAGACGAAACTGCTTTATGTATGTGTATGTATGTATATAACATTTCTCTAGACAACATAGAAAGCGTATACACTAGGTAAATTTAGTTAGATATAAGACAAAGGTGTATGAGGAGGTTCTACTAGACACAAGCTAGCTTAAACTAAAAGCCGTATTGCAGTAGTTTCCTATCTGCATAGTTTTAGAAGCTTCTGGTTTTACCTATCTATCCAGCGCGTTGAAACTTAAAGAGGAGCCTAGCATAGCGAGGTCGATCACACTGCCGAACAGAAGCCAAAGTCTGCGAACCATCGCAAAATCTTCCATAGACGAAAAAAACTTGATAGAAAGTGTGTGTAGTGCTTTTTGCATGGAGAGATTGATAGATTGGTTTCAATCTTGAAACTTTTGACACGGTTCTCTACTTCTCTCGCTCTATAGTTTCTTTCATCCAAGGTTAATTGCCAAAATGTGTAATTCTGAGTTGATACAATTTTTATGCTGAAGCGACTAATTTAGTGGAATTAAGGACCTAGAATCATTTTGAAACTTGCGGCATTTGTATTGCATCAATTTAACCCTGTCCGTCAACTATGGCATTTCTTATGTTAGGAACTTCACCCATAACCAAGAGAAAACATCAATAGGCAAATGTTTTACTGTGAAATAATGGATCCACTATCGCAACTTGAAAGTTCATTTCGAGAATATTCTACAACGTGATTTATCCGAGCCACTGAATTCAGACGCCTGTAATATCCCAGCTTCCAATTAGCTACGGGACCATTACAAGATCAAATCTAACGTTATTTTGTTTGCAAAATGTTAAACTGCAGTCGTAAACAATATTAATGCAAGCCATTCCCGGCCAAGTCAAATTTTATTTATCCCTGAGGACAATTTCCTCTTGTCAAGTGTCGCCCACCCGGGCATTCGCTAGCGACAAAACGACGACAACAACTTGGCCTAAATTAGATGCAAAGATTGGCTTACATGCCGCTTTTGTAATTTTATCTGAACATCTAGATTGTAAGTAGATGTTTTTTTTTGTCTTTGAAACAAAACTCTCAAAAATTTATGCAAACCTTTCTTCAACGACTAGTATCGGCTACAATATTAATAATAATATGTTTTTATTTCAGACACAAGATTCATAAATTTCAATTAGATTTAAAAAATAAAACAGTCAGGTACACTATAAAAAAATATATTAAAAATACTTATAATACCTACCTAAACTCAGGATGCTAGCTCCATCCATCGTTTGTATGTACATATCTGTCTGGATTAGTCTATCTGCCAGACTAGATATAATGCTACTACAATGCATATATTCGGACTGCTGGGCAAAGGATCTCCCCATAGATTTCTAATACCTTTCTCTCCTCCTCCTTCATGCACTGTTTCCCCAATACGGGAGGTCGTGACCCATCACGGTAGCAGTTTCTTCCAAACGATGTAGCGCCATCTGCTCCGGCTTTCAGCGATATGTATCGCTTCTGACATTTTAATGTCGAGTGTGGATCTGGTCAGACTAGCGCGTTGGGCTTCTTCCTCTTGGTCTCTTTCCATCCACTTTTCCAGTAACGATGAGTTTTTTGGAGGTTGTCTCCGGTTTTCTCACCATGCGTGAACTCTGCAACATCATAAATGTGTAGGTATGTATATAGATTTCCTTTTATTACCCTGTGAACAACATGCCAAACACCCTCGAATTAGTGTTAAATCACCCGTGACTTGACATGTTAAACTGTTGTTCCTTGCGTTTCATACACAACATAACATTTAGGGTTATCCTCTGTCATTCATAATGATAGCCAATTACCTACATCATGAGGGTTTATTGTTTAGAAAAATACACACATTTATTTCACTTTCAGTTTTGAATTGAATGTCGTGTGAATAATATTGTTGGGTTTAAAATTTTGTTAACAGACCAAATTATTATTTTACGTAGAATCACTTAGCAATAAATAATATAGATAGATGCATTGTGTAAGTACATGATTTTTTTAGTTAAGCACTTATACTTACAATGAATGACCATGCAAAATATGCACTTTTAACCTTTACATGGCATGTGCAGCTCTACAAGGGAGATTTTCCCTAATTCTACACGTTCATCACCATTCTTCGACACATTTGTATACATTTTCTTCAGCTATTTTGTTCATTTTCCAGTTGTTTTCTTTGTCAACCAACACCATGTAAACCCACCATCCTCGCACTTGTATCCGAAACGTTACGTTAGCGCCACGTACAATTAAGGTCGCGATCCGTATCTGTTCTCCGAAAACTTCACCCCTAGCTACTGTCATCAGGAAATATAATTGTCATCGTCAATGCTTCTTTTGTGATGTGCCATCAACTTATCTGGACTCATCTACCGTTTCTTAGATTTTTTTATAGGATAGGTCTGAAAATTTTCGCTACACAATTTTTTTCAAGTAACCTTTCTTGAAAAAAATTGTGGGACGTAGGTATATCACTGATATGTCTACTTCCGACAATTTTTTTCAAGATACCCAATACTGTAAAGTGTTTATTACGTCTGGATTACGCGGAAGACAATACTATCGAATACAATTTGAGAGAACTAAAATTCCCTAGTTGAAGCGTCGTCTTCGGAACTGCTGATTGGCTATTAACCGCACTGTTCTACCATCCGACACTTATCTGTAATGTCTCATTTTGGCTTTACAAACGTTGTCGCAAAAGTCAAATAAAACATCTATTATGGGGCAATTATAATATCTATTAAAGCGCACAAAACTTGCTTTACATTTTTCTTTTTATCATGGGCTCTACCGTTTTTGAAATAGAGGGCGGAGAAGCGCCAGCCCTACATAATAATAGCTATAAACTTTATAACTCCAAAAACGCCAAAAGGGCGTACGAAGTTCTAGATTGTGATCTCGGAATTCCGAGATTGACCCTATTTTTGGCTAAAATGACTGGACTAGCTATTTCTTACTGTATTAGAATCAAAGAGCTTAAATTATATGTCTCAACTTACATTTTATCCACACGAACAATAATGTAAGTGTCTGTGATGATAACGGTCTGTGTGGGAACGTCACTCTACAGAGTTTCTATCCCTTTGATCTCTGCGCGAAGCAACTGATATGTTTAACAGAGTTGGTCTTGGGAATGGAGAACTTTAATGTGTTACATGAGATATTAACTACAAATAAATGCGGGCACAAATCCCAAATCAATGTTATTTTTCTTAGAGTTGTTACAACATTTATAACCACAAAATCCGAAAACCGGTGATCTATAAGAACTTTAGGCAGTTTGTTGGTCCACAAACAAAATCAGAGCCAAAACCAAGCTGAATTCGATTCCTATGCCTTGAATACAGATGAAAGCAAACAGGTCACGTAATATAAATAAACCTTGGCCTGGATTCTGCAAAACAAAACTCGGAAGCAATATTTCCTGCAAACTGAGAGAATGAACATGTTAAGATAAGGAGACAAAATGGAGCAGAGATTACACTCCCAACATGGCCCGATAACATCTATGCAACTTTATTTCAATGTAACATGGCAAAAATAAAACGCACGGTCGGGGAGTGGACTCGTACGCAATTACTTGCACTCCTTCTGCGTAGCTTATATGGAAATGGCTGGATCTGTCATTTGTCAAACTGGTGCAAGCAGCGTCAAATAAGTAGGCAGCTTCTGTGACTATTTAAAGCTTTATCTGAAGGTTATATCGTCGGTAAAAGGTTCAATTGGGGTAACTGCCAAAACACGTAAATAAATTGAGTATACAGTTTTCCTTCGTTTTTTCTGCTCTTTCGAAGGGTATATTTAAAAGAATTCTTTATAGGCTTCTAATGAGAAGTCGTATTTTGGCGGTTAACCCAATTGAACTGCGTGATGATGTATTGAAAATTATTATATTTAATCTATTACTAGGTTACCAAGGAGATGAGATAAAAAGTCTGGTAAAACATGTAAATGTGACTGTTTTACTAAACGCGTTGGTCTATGTACGACGGTCAGGTCGTGTACGACGATTCTTCTGATTATGGCACGTCTCTATCAATTATGTATACTTAAGATTTTTCTACCATCATTCGGACTTATCCGTATGAACTAGGTATAACAACAGCATTTTCTTGCTAGGCTTGCTTGGCTGTTTCATTTGGCCTGTACTTCCGACAAATTGCCTTACTTATTTATGGTTAATAAAATTCTGATTTTATAACATCCCCAGTTTTACACTTGTTCGTGCTTTGTAGTACACAAGTACAAGATCATTATTCCGAACTGCCTACTTTGGGACCTGTAAAACTTTAGTGCCGACTTCTCAGCCTTCCGTCTTTCAAAAGGACCACTCAATAAATAAGGCTTGTTGAGAATTTTTGCAGCAAACTCTTTCGTTACCCGGTTGTAAAGTACGAAATATTTTTTCTGACTAAGCTGGAAAAAGACTTGGTAACGCATTACAAACTGACTGAGGTAATCATAATTACGAATATTAGGGTGTAAATGTAAGACCCTTACATTGGAAGCTAGAGTTTCGTCGACGTCTTTGCTTTTGCTTTCAAGATAAGAAAATCAAGAGCAATTTTAATGCTTGTACATATTTGTTGTTTTAATAAATTCATTATGTTCTTTCTAAATGAAGAGCTTCACGAAATGAAACTTATTCTTGCGGTATACCTGTCTTCAGATGGCACATTAAATTTTGAATCACAAAGTCTATTTACCTTGACGATCTACAAAGTTTCCTTGTTTTATACAATGCGGATCAATGTGGGGCAAAAGAATAATCAAGTCAAAATCTTCTATCTTGCAAATGCCCTTGTAACTTTTTAAAATTCAACAGAATATAAAGCGGGCTTACTTTGGAAAGTCCATCAAAAAGGTAATTAAGATGAATTTACGACGAGGTTCGCGCGGATCCAGGATATTAGATTCGTTGCAGACAGACGAATTACTAAAAAAACTGACCAAAAATGTGTTTGAAGGCTGAATAAGACATGAATTTTGATTGATTTCTTGATAGAACACTTTGGTGTAAATAAAAAACAATACAAAAATGAAATATTTGAAAGCTATACCTATTTAAAAAAGAAAATTTAAAAAATGAAAGTCGCTTAGCGAGCTGTGGAGAGAGCTATGCTCGGAGTTTCTCTGTAGGATAAGATTCGCTACGAATAGATCCGACAGAGAACCAAAGTTATCGTAACATAGCTCAAAGAATTAGCAGCCGAAGTGGCATATTGGGCCGGCCGGCCGGCCCACAATCTCTACGGTTAAACTGTTTTTGGATGGAAGCCGCCAAATCGGCTCGGAAAACGTGATGTTGGTTGAATGACGATCTGCGAAAGACTGCAGTCAGATGCTGCATGCCGCATGCTGAAGACAGGGCGCTATGACGCTCATTAGGGGAGACCATGTCGAGCATTGGACTAATATCGGATGATGATGATGATTAATCTTAACACTAACGAATAGAATGAATGAATGAATTAGGTATCAATAACTTTGATTTACATGTCTAATTTGAATGAGTTTGATGTCTAAAAGGAACTTTCAAATGTTGCAATCACTTACACAAGAGGTGTAGTAATGAAATAGAATTAAAAAAAAACTCCATACGATCGTTAATTAAGGTACCAGCTGATAACTTAATGACACAGGTGTGCTTGTACTGGTCTACCTAAAATATAAAATGACGTAAAAAGCGATGAAACTGTCGCTACATCTTAGCGCACGTGTGCGGTCACCCTTGTTCCTTGTAATTGCTTCCCACACCACATTTTTACAGCAAATTGTCTGACTAACGATTAAGTTCCTCTAATTTTGGACAGTTCAGTCGAAATTAGAGAAATATGGTAATTTCCATCTTTGTCTCAAACCAGCGAGGCGGAAGATTATAATTATTTGAAAATTATTATGGAGTGGATGGCTTGCTTTGTTTAAGAAACCAGCGAGCTGGATTAACTCCCACTGGAACTTTTATCATTTTTACCTTGAATGAACACGAGGAGAGCACAAGACTTTTCGTAATTAATTTCTTATTTATCGACAAAGCCGAACTGCTTGCTGGGCAAAGAAAATAAACCGAAAAATAAAACTTTTTTCCAAAGCAAATATAAAAGGTCTTAATAAAAAATATTTTTCTGACCACCATCCACTTTCGCGATAAAAAGGCTTTTCCTTAATTAAAGTAAGAACAACACATGGGTCCGACCCGTGGGTCAGGTGCTAGTGAAATTGCTGTCTTCTGTGTAACAGCCAGCATAACTTGACCTGGGTGTTTTGTGTTAGTTTTGTAAAAAAGTAGGATAAAGTAACGAATAATGCTTTGGGTTTTTATCTGCGTGGTTCACGTTATTTTGGGCATCCCTTATCTACCTCAGAGCGCGCGTCAACGGTCGTTATTCAATAACATAGTAGGGTTTCCTTCATCCTCTTGAACTATTAAGGTGTGTTAAATTCAACAGCAAAAAATTAACTACGAAGGTTGGGAGGTGGAGGTTTACAAGAGAAATAATCTGCAAACTGACTTCACCTACTGCTAGGATTTAAAGAAGAATAAAGAATAAAGAATAAAGAATTTATTTATAGCCACACACATATTTTACAAAAAAGGGAAACACAAAAACATACGTGATCAACAGAAACATAATACCTACTTTGAGATTTAAACATATAGTAAAAAAAAAAAATAAGCATGTAGTAGAGTCCCAAGAGTAGGAAAAATTGGTCTTTCCCTATGTGCGCGGCTAATCAGGTCCTGCCTCAGCTTATTGTCGTTATCATCCGAGGACGATAACGACGCTGGTTTTCAGTCAGAACCTATTAGGGTGACGTCACGTCACGAGTAACAGTCCACAGAGTAGTAACTAAGTCTAACAGTAATACATCCAATACACCCACATTACCTATAATGTAGATGTATAAGGTATAAGTAACGATATAATCCAAGAGTAAGAGAAACATTAATGGTGAGAAAAACAAGTTAACGTAAAAAGAAATTTTATATAAATACAACAATAATTGTTAGGTTTACGTGCAGAAAATGGAGAATAATTAGTAGGTATGTATATTTTGGGTATGTGTTTTGTCTTAGGAGCTTTTTTGGTTAGACAATAATATTTTTTTTAGCTTAGATTTAAATATGTATAACGACTTGGTATCGCGTAATGGAGGAGGTAAATCATTCCAACAGCGCGAGGACGCAAATCTAAATGAACCTCTGAAGGCTACAGTTCGATGCGCTTGTGTCAGTAAGACCAAATTGGAGCAGGCTCTACGTGGGTATTTAGGGTTCTTCTCGGACGCCCATTCAAGCTTATTGTATAGGTAAGGGGGAGATTTAAATTTAATGACACCGAACAATAGAGTTGCCAAGTGCAAGTGACGGCGTGCTTTCATCTTCAGTAAGTCCGACGAGTTCAGGTAAGGCGTGACATGTGATCGAGGAGGAATGTTAAAGCAAAATCGTGCGCAAGCATTCTGAACTCTTTGAATCAGCTTCTCAGTACGGCTGAGCAGACACGGCCCGAATACTACATCGCAATAGTTAAGTTTAGATAAGATTAGTGATTCACATAATGTGATTCGGACCGCTTCACTCAGGTATTGACGAATTTTGTATAGAGTTTTCAGTCTATAGAAACAATTACGTACACTTTCTGCTATTTGGCTTTCGAACTTGAGTTGTGCGTCAATGATTAGGCCCAAACTTTATATTAGGATTTAATACCTTGACTAACGGACATGCAGGGCAGCTCGTTGCAGCTTGGCAGGGAACGCGTTAAACTAACCCTATAGTCCTGCGCTAGTCACTTGCTATACAATTTATATTCTAGCCAAATTCGATGTAAGTTGTTACGCAAACCGCATATACTTCACTTTGATGCTGCTCTTCATACATA
Organism: Eupithecia exiguata; assembly: GCA_947086465.1. Lineage (NCBI taxonomy): Eukaryota > Metazoa > Arthropoda > Insecta > Lepidoptera > Geometridae > Eupithecia > Eupithecia exiguata. Next base: position 3,592,668 of record OX352240.1, read on the forward strand.
ATTTACATAACTAGTCGGTTAAAGATCTTGCCTTCAGTAAATATTGCTTTCAATTATATCTGAAAATCGAGGTCAAGTAAGTGAGTTTTAGTTTTATGTGTCGTGGTTTGTTTACAAAGATTTTACATCGAGTCTGGCTGGTGTATGCCAGCTAAAAAGTTTATAGTATTCAGTCTATCACATAGAAAACAAGCCTGTCACTCTTTAAAATAATAATTGTAAATGTGCTACACGATGGTTATTGTATTTTAATCTTAAATTTAGTTTTAGGATTTCGGACCGAACTATTTCAGAGGCAAACCCTAAAAATAGTAGGTATATTGTACTCCAAGGCGAGAAAGTGGCCAATTCCCTTGGAGTGTGTCATTTGGTATTAAACAAACGAGGTAGGAATCGCACTTTCTCCCGAATGATACATAATGCTTTATACAAATACAAATACAAAAATTCTTTATTGTACACAAGAAAATAACATAACAAAGAGACATATTACATCTACGATGAAAATCATCGTTTTTTGAGTCTTAAAAATCACACGAGTAAATTCAAATTGTAAACTCAAATGTAGCAATAAATAAGCACACGTTCGATTTTCATGTTTCTTTTTTTGTACTATGCATTGTTCCAAATACTGAAGAGGCCAATATCAAAATTATGGCGCATTCGGGGTAAAAACTTTTTGTCGTTTAAACTATTATGAAAATAACTACCGGCTAGTATTTTAGGAAATACAAAAAATAGCACGTTAGAAATGGATTTCGATACCTATATACCTTTCTCTATGTTAGGAAAAAGAATAAGAAACTATCTGAGCAGGTGAAGTATGGATCAATTCTTGATATTTAAAGAAACTATTTTAAAAACTTCGATAAAAGTAAAAAAGGGAGATGAGGCATTACCATCTCGAAAATGTATGGCTCAAGTTAGGTTCAACTATGTTCCCTTACCTCAGTCATACTCAGTCAGACCGGGCGGCAGGTGTACAAATAGGTCCACAACAAAAAAGAAAGCCCAAGGCATCACATATTTTCCCGCGTAAGTAGATACACCAAACTTTAAATTTTCTGATAATCCGATACCTTATTTATTTGTTTATTGGTAAACCACAGCGTTACAATTTCCAATAAAATACTTAAAATTAAAGAACAATAAGGCCAAAAAGTATCATTATTTCATCTGTAACACGGTACAGTTTTTGAGTGAGCGCTGGTAGAACGTACCGTATCTTCCTTTTTTACTTTTATCGAAGTTTAAAAACAAGCTTTTATGATCATTTAGGATCAAAGTGCTTAGGAAAACAAATCCAACGAACCCATACTCGACAGGGTAAAGTCATTTTGTTTAGGAGTTCCTAAGGCCACAACTGTCTCCATCGTCAGATCAGCTTGTTGGTACCATAATATTGCATTGTCATCGAACTTACAGTATGCCAAATTTCAGCTTAACTGGTCTAAAATTCTATTGCAAGATTTGTCCCACACTAGCTAACAGGGCAAGTAGATTAAAAACTTGTGTTAATGAAAACTAACAAAAGATGAAATCAGATAATTCTTATCTATCTTCAAAGAACAACAGAAATTTACATACAAATGAAACTTAAATTCGATACTCCGGATGCATTGAGAATTCAATACAACCACAATCAATTGCAAAACTTGGAACCACGTAGTACATTCACCGCATGAATCAAAAGTAGCTTAACACAACAAACTGTGCTTTTTACCTTGACAAAGTTGGTTTATAAATGGCGAGTAAAATTGTGTGTTATTCTTAGTAGTCATCGTAGTCCGCGCTTAATTTTCTCTTTCGGTTGATTTTAGACTTGTAAGCCAAGACATTATATGCATCAGAGTCAACCAACTGTAATAGTGTAGACAATTTTGAAATATAAGGTAACCTATTCATATGAAATTTATATACCTACATGCTCAGTTCAATAGTGGACGTCTTTCAGTAAAAGAAATGATGATCCTTGGGTAAAGTGATATAGGTAAAAATTACCAAGGGCCAAATTCTGCTTACCAATCGATGTTCTATGACAGTGGGTATCGTTGCAGAATTGTCGCGTGCGGTGCTGTTTGCACGAGTGATTGACAGATTGATGTCAGCCTTGACACTTTTGACACTCGTCTCTCTTCTGTAATTTCTTTCATTAATTTAGATTTCGGGCCCTATTATAATTATTTATATATGCCTGTAGTTTGGTTAAATTGACGTCTTTTGGTGTGGCTGTACTGCCTTATGCGCGAACGCACCGAGAAATGCAAAGAACTCAGATCCGACGAGCACAACTACATACACCTGCATATTATTTATTTTTTAAAGGTTGCCTGGAAGAGATCGCTTCTTAGCGATAAGGCCGCCCATTGTACTTATCTTATGTGATGTCTCTTTGTAATGTTATTTTATGGTGTACAATAAAGCATTTTTGTATTGTATTGTATTGTATTTTGCCGCCGCATCAATAGTTATAGGTTTATTAAACCATAAAGAGCTTTACACGAGTTGGAAAGCTACTTCTGACCACCAACTTATGACTTATCTGTGGCTCACGTACCCAACTTCGACGGAACAGTTTGAAACGAAAGATATAAATTAAATTAATGTTACCACTTAGGGGCAGTTAAAAACTGGAAGCTTTTTGTAATTGCTTCGGGTAAGGTGACCTTGGGAAATGAGTGGAACGTGGCATTGATCGTTGCAATAAATTCTAAATGGCCGTTACTTAACTGCATTATGAGCCCTTACGCACTAGCGGTTTAAACGCGCGGTAGCCGCATTTTATTACGAGAAACAACGTCAAGAAGATAAGAGAGGCTACATTTAAATAGTAAAACGAGAACCATTGTGTTTTAGTAGCTGGTAAGTTTAATATCCCAGATAAAAAATCTGTCAGTAGCTCATCCTGTTAACGTACCGATAGTGATTTCTGGACAAGGTAAACGTTTAGACAGTTGCAGTTTTTCTTTACACTTAGGTAATGTCATTTTAACCACGGTTTATCGTCAAAGAAGCCCATAAAGCGTTATACGAATTTATGAATATTATCAATATTTTGTATGTTTTATAATTGTTCCTACCTAACCGTGAAATAATCTTCAGTTATTCGTAGAAATCAGCCATTTAATACATACATTTAAATTGATATTGTAAAAATGTGTGTTTACTTGTACCTACCTAACTCTAAATATTTTTAAGCTTACGCGATCTGAACACATAATTATTAATACTATTTAACGGGTATTTATCGCGTTTATTTACCTATTTTTCCCAACGTTTCGACAGGTTTACACACTGCCGTGGTCACGGGATGACTCAACGTCAAACGTTGGGAAAAATAGGTAAATAAACGCGATAAATACCCGTTACATAGTATTAATAACTACCTAACTCTGTAAACTAGAAAACACTCACTCTTTCACATCAGTAAAACATAAAGTAACTCAGTATCTCTTGAAACAAAACAAGGAATCCCAAATAGAATCCGTTGGATCCCGAGTAATATCAAATGATGACACATAATCTGTCCACGATCGGTAACACGGAGTAAAAGCTTACTACAGACTGCAGTAGCTTGTAGTTGTAAATGTGTTATAGGTATGAACCATCCTTCGTCGATTTAAAAGCCATTAATGATGATGATAGGTATGAACAGAAAGAGAAACTAGATCAACTAAGATGACTGATTAGTAACAGAAGCGAACAAGTTGGCAACCGATTGAGATCTGTCTACCTACTTGACTATGTGAACCAAGAAAGGACAGCAAAAAAAGTGCATTTTCGGAGAACGGAGGAAGCGGGGATGACTTTGACTTTTGTCATCTGCTAATGATATGTGCGCAACACTTGCATTCGACTCTCGCTTATATTTTTTCTGTAACACACCCAATACCTTATTACCATAGCTATCTGGGTTTGTCCATTGGTTCCTATATTAGTACTTATCTTGCCTTTCATTGGAAGAACTGCGGATGTTCTATTGGTAAATTCGAAGTATTCGCGCTCTTTTGCAAATTTCCTCTCTCTAGTTTTTCCAATCGACTTGGAATTTTCGATTAGTTCGTGATTGATTGAAGCAACTTCTCCGAGACGTGCACTTTATGATTTGATAGTGGTTCTATTATAATGATACAAAACCTTATCCGAGTATGTTCTTTTTCTAAATTATTTCTGTTAGAGTTAACATAAAAAAGAAGCTGAAAGTAATTTTCAGAATAATTATTTTAGACAAATAAAGCCAGCCAAGCACTAACGGTTAGATCGGTAGGTCACGAAAATAGGTTAAAGTTCTCAAGGGGCTAATAAAAAGTCTATTAAACATTATAATCAAAGCTTTTACTGAAGTGAAGCCATTTAATCACCAAATAGCACTTAAGGAATTAAACCACGTTAGGTTAATAATTTCTCCACAAAAACAAACCACTATATCATTTCATAAGCATAAAAGCCGAAAGATGAAATTTTTATGAGTCCAAGCGTCTGGCATCGTGGAAATTTTTAAAAAGGTTTTTCAAATTTTTGTGATTCATCCCCAACTCCCTAGACCGGTTCCATCGTATGCTGGGCACATTAAACATTTGCACTTTGCAAACACAGTTCGAGATTTGCGTAACGTGAGTTGAAATTGGCTTACCTTTCTGCCTACTGAGGTTCCTGGCTCGTGGTATTTTTGTTGAAGATGGTCGGAGAGAATTGTTCTTTCAGTATGGCTTCATTACCTATCTGATGATTACAAAATTGCACAAATTAGATGTACCTGAGTCGCCATACTATTATCGCCTCATTCGTTCAATTACATTTGTTTTTTTTTTTTGCAACTAGCAATCCCCCCCGGCTTTGCACGGGTATATTCTATCGCCTATGTTCATCAGGGATAATGTAGAATTCTAATAGTGAAAGATTTTTCAAATCGGTTCAGTAGTAGTTTTGGAGCCTATTCAATACAAACAAACAAATATTTCCTCTTTATAATGTTATTAGTATAGATAAAAATGCAGATATTGAGCGGCGAGACAGTAGATTGATACACTCAAAAAACTTTGAATCGACCAGCTATAGTAGGTAAATTGCATTTAATATATCTATCTATATTAATGAGGCTAATACATCGATTAAAATGATACTTATTATTTTTACCGTGACTGTTTCTTACAAAACTTTCGGCAGCTTTTCGCAATCCTCAAACAAAGAACCTGTTTTAATGTTTCACGATGCACGCCTGCTATTTTCTTTTTCTGTTTGTTTCTTACGAACAATTTCTGCAGGTTTTTCACAATCCAGCAGTCCCTAAAACAAAGCGCCTGTTTCACTTTGATTCGATGTCGTCTATTTTATTTATGTGGTGGGTGGTGGGCATTTCGACAAAAGCACGCGAGGTCAGCTTGAGAGGGAGGAAACGACTTTCGCCTAATCCGCTGACTTTTATTTATTCAGTGAATTAATCTAAGGGCGCCTTAAACTACGGTTCTCTGAGATAGCGTCCATCGGAATAATAGCAGTATGGGCTTTACGAACAATTTGGCCCTGGAGGTCTTCTTTAAAAAACGAATGAAATTAACGGATGACGTCGGATTGGTATAGTCTTATCTCGTGTCTTACTATTTTGGAGTAAACAACTAGATTACTCCCATCTCGTGTCTAATTTGAAATGACGAAAAAAATACCTACTCTAACAAGAACACGACAAGACAAAAGGACAAGAAACCACTTGTCCTTTTGAATAAATTTTTGAGAAGTGTCATAGAGCTAAGAATGCTGCACAAAACGAAGGACGGCTGACCCGTTCTGCCGATGGTCTTGCAACGAAAATGATTCTAACATTTATTTCTTAGAGATCCGAAACGAAAGGTGTCAGTTGGTGAATTGTCAAAAGCTACTTGGTGGTAAGGTTGGTCGTTTCATGCGATCGACGTCATCCGTTTACTTAACTTCTTTTCAAAGTAGACTTTGTATTTTATTCTAATATACTAGCAGCGCCTTGCGGTTTCACCCGCGTAGTTCCCGTTCCCGTAGGAATTTCGGAATAAAAAGTAGCCTATGTCCTATTCCAGACTATAATCTATCTCTGTGCCAAATTTCATCCAGATCCGTTTTGCCGTTCTGGCGTGATAAAGGAACAAACATCCATCTATCTATCCATCCATCCATCTAAACTTTCACGTTTATAATATAAGTGAGATAAGAGAAACAGGACACATTACCCTCATTAGTGGATGAACGCTTTTACAGAGAACCTTCTCAATAACTTTTTGACATAATGACCAGAAGCAGGAACCATAGATTTAAAATTTTACTAACGGGTAACTAAAGTGTATTTTTGTTCGACCGCATGGGTAAACACAGTTAGCTGTTCCATGAGACATGTTTGATTGTTAGCTCGCTAATAATATTTCCGTCATAAAGCGGCAACGCCACTACAATAGCTACCAGTTTGGGGACAGTGGCCCTTTTCTGTTCTGTTGCGATACCACGGTTTCTCGGCTGGACATTGTGATAAAACCAAAGCCAGGAGTTTCATGACAAGTATGAATTTATACTTGAAGATTATGGTACATTAGAATTCTGTCAAAATATTCCTCTATCACGATGTGAATTATGAGACGTTGTGGGAAATTATAATTTTCCTGTTTCGAATAGACGCTGTTTTTGGTAAGCTACAAAACATGATGTTTTATATGATGCCTTGTTTGAATTGTTATGAAAATTGTTTTATTAGGACCAGGAAAAGAGTAAAAAAATATTAAATTTAAAGCAATGTTATTTTTTTTTTCAATAACTATGTAGGTTATTTAGCAGCCGATGATTATCAGAGGAGGCCTGCGTCCACCAGTGGACCATTATAGGCTGTTGAGGTGAGGAGAGGTAGTAAAGGATTCGGGAACGTTATTAGTCTTTTTTAAAAACTAACTTTAAAGTAATCTATTGGATTTGACAATGAAAATCACTTTTATAATGAGACGTCTATGAGCGTGTTTAATCTCGATACGAATGACGAATTAATTAAAACAAACTTAGGTCCTAAATACCATCGACGCGTCTCAAGCGCGCGTGGGCGACGGCGAGGCGATAAGCATTCGCAGTACAGTCGTGCAAGCTTGCACTTTAGGCATTCAATGTTATGATGTCTCTACTGGCTGGATGCATAACTCCTCCCCCCTCAAGTGCGAAATTATCGGGTCTTGCCGATGCTTTGATCTGATGATTTCGCTTCAAAACATAACGATAAAGTATAAGACAAATTACGAAAAAGACTAAAATTAAGTACAGAAAAATAGTTCCTAAACTAATGCTTTGGGTGTTCACCACACTGATTTCACTTTCACTTCCACTAATCTCACTTCCTTTTAGCTTTAAGATGCGTGAAAAATATTTTACTTCCTCCAAATCGATGTTCTTGATGTTAACGGTGGTCACTGCAGTAATATTCGTCGATTTCAATTTAGGAAAAGTAACAATCGGTGTTATTTTATACTGAAGGTTTCCTGCAAACGTCTTAAGATATCCCAATTTCAGCTCACCCAAATATACTTCACAGTCTTCTGAGGTAGTTAAAATGAAAGTACCATGTAGAGATTCTCTACTATTCTCATTATTACATTTTTCCGCTAAAACTGTTGGTTTTGTTGTAAATACAATCCAAGAATCTAAACCGATCCTCTGAACCTTGATATCCTCAATATCAACAGCATATGGTACGCACAAGGTGGGGTCTGGCTGAAACTCTAGGAGCTGCTCTGCACAGGTGAGTATTGGAAACTGCATCATGTCACGACAAAGGAATTTGTTGTTTTCTGCAATTTTCTCGCATGGCTTTGAGACCGGCAAGTATTTCGAATCTTTCGCCAAAAGGTATGGGAATTCAGGAAAAATAACTACAGTTTTATTCAAGGAACTTCGAAAAATAGGCAGTGAATAGATCTTAAAATAATCATAAGATTTTTTATCAATTAATGGAACTTCCAATATGAACGTTATCTGGTTCAGTTTTACATAAGCTTTTACTTCAATAACCCTTTCTAATTTTAACAAATTGCTTTCGTTTACCTTATAGACCAAATGGTGTACATTTTCAATTTCTTTTAATAATGACAAGAGCTCTGTGGAATTTACAATTGATTGATGTAGTACAGACACTTTACTGAATGCCAGCGCTGTCTCTATCTCGTTCAACTCTACATATATGGTCCTAAACGTACTTATAAACATATTGAACATACTTGAAACGTATGTCAGATAGAGACAGGTGTTTTCTTTAAAATTTTGTAGTTTTATTAATTCTTCAATAACTTTAAAACGTTTATCCAATATAATTATGTTTTCTTGTAAAGTTTCTGTACTGTTTTCGAAATTGTCCAACATCCTGGTGATCATCGTTATTCTTTTCTCGGTAGCAATTTCCTTTGAACTAATTCGTGAAATTAGTGAATCATATCGAATAGCATCTTCATTATCTAGATTCCCCGAAACAGCCTTAATAAGTGACCCAAGGGGATTAACTAACCCTCGCTTATACCTATGCGACGGGACTAACTGGCGAAATTTGACGACAGTTGTATTCCGTACGTACTCTACTTGTGTTTTTATGCCCAAAAATTCATGGGTAAAAGCCTTATGACTATCGACTAACCTAATAAACTCATTGAATTTCACTATGTAAAATTCCAAATTATTACCTATGCCGCTTAAATCTAAAGTCTTAACTATTAACCACTTATCTGTTTGCCTGAACGCTTGTCCTTCTTTCACAGGTAAAATACCTGGATTGTTTTCAATCTTTTGCAGATGAAGGGCCCGGCTTTGGGGAAGTATGGTCAGTACGACCAAACACCACCTGTGAAGGGCGTTTCACATTTTTAATAGGGACCCTTGAATGTTTCTGATCGGTTTCCACTAACGCTACATTTCGTTCTATTCTCGATTTTACAATTGCCTTCTTGTATCTCGCTTTGTCCTTGCTTTTTCGTGTATTTATGTCCTTTGTATATACTACATCTCCTGGCTCTAACTCAATCTGTTCTCCTAATCTTTTTTCCCTAATTTTCTCCTTTCGCTCTACCAATTTATCAGAAATATATTGATATAGATATTTAGTTCGCTTTGCATGATCCTTAAGTAATTGCTGCATGTACGATTTTTCAAACTCTCCATCGAATAATTTACTTGAATCCGTATGTCCAAAAACTATTTCAAACGGAGTTAATTCTGTTGTTGAATGTATAGTATTATTATAGGCCATAATTGCATACGTCATTATAGAAGCGGCATCAGTACATTTCTGTTCGTATTTTGCTAATCTATAAATTTCTATTATTGTAGAGTGAAAACGCTCAACGATACCAGTCGAATTGGGATTGTTTGGAGTGCAAATATGTAAATCAATTTTGTACATTTCAGCTAATTCTTTCATCAGATTATTGTTGAACTCGGATCCTGAGTCACTACTGATTTTAGTCGGGACCCCATACATTGAAAAGTATTTAATCAGCGCACGTACTACTTCCGGTGTTGATTTATTTCCGATCGCAATAGCCTGACCTAATTTACTAAAGGCATCAACTAAGGTCAAGTAAGATCTATTTTCAATAGAAAATATATCGATAAAGATTTCCTGAAATGGAGATGACTGAGTTTGAGTCAACTCTATAGTTGGCTTTATGGGTTTTCTGTCATATTTCATTTTTTTACATGCCTCACAGCTATTTATCACTGCCGCGGTAATTTCCTGTATTCTATTCCAGTAATAATTTCTTTTTATTCTCATAACCGTTTCCTTTATGCCTCGATGGCAAGTTTTCCCTTCATGATGTTGCAATACTATAGCTTTCTGCTCATTCTCATCTTCCACTACTATAACCCTTTCCGTGCATTCATAAAACTCTACCGTACCTTTTTTAAACAACCTAATAATAACGGCGTTAAATTCTTTCCGGTGTTGCTCATCCTCAAAATATATAAAGTATTTTGTTTTTGGTTTGATGTATTCTTTAAGGAATTGCTTTATCAATTCTTCACTATTCAATGGCAAAAACGCTTCTATAACCTTTTGATGTTCTCTACTTAAAAATTTTACATTAATTTCTTTTCTAGGCCAAGTAAAAACAAGTATTTGGTTAGGTTTGGTATCCACTGCTTCTTTCAAAATAGGAATCCCCTTAGATTCTAGCTCTGCAGCTGAATGGATTGTTCCTTCCGAACTATGTGAAAGTGGCGGAAGTAGTATTTGAGGTTCTAATTCGTCAATATTACGAGCTTCTTCCGTGTCAGATGCGTCTGACAAGACGATTGTTTCTATAGGTGTTTCCTGATCATCATCGTTTTTTGCCAAATCAACAATTTTGTTCGTTATTTCGTGAAGATGTTTTTGTAATTTTTGTTCTTTTTCATCTAATTGTACCTTCATAGATTCATTTGAAGATGAGTCATCAAACATATCTATCCCATCTAACGCATTCACCTTAATACGTGACCACGCATCAGCGTTCGTGTTTTGTTTACCATTCTTATACTTAGTTGTATAGTCATATTCCAATAAGCGTAATCGCCAACGTGTCAATTTACTATTCGGTTCTTTAATAGAATCTAGCCAAGCCAGGGGTCGATGGTCGGTATATATAGTGAATTTATTGCCGTAAAGGTATGGTCTAAAATGTTTAATGGCCCAAATAACACCCAAAAGCTCGCGTTCTATCGTGCTGTAACGCATTTCAGTCTCACTCAATGTCCTACTTGCATATGCAACAGGTAGATCAGTTCCTACAGTTCCTTGTGATAATACTGCACCCAGAGCTACGGCGGATGCGTCTGTCGTGAGTATGTAAGGTTTTGATGGATCTGGATACTGTAGTAAGGGCGCATGCGTAAGAAGTTCTTTGCATTGGTGGAAAGCGTCCAAATATTTCTGATCTATAACGATGCTATTCCGTTTTTTGAGACAATTTGTCAGTGGTTTTGTAATTTTTGCAAAATCTTTTATGAATCGCCTATAATAACCAATTAAACCAAGAAAACTCTTGATTTCTGTTACAGTTTTTGGAAGTGGATAGTCTAATATTGCTTGTATTTTATCATCGTTTGGTTTAAGACCCTGATCTGTAATTGTGTGTCCTAGATACAGTACCTCCTTTCTCAAAAACTCAGACTTGTCTAGCTGAACCTTTAGGTTTGCTTGTCTCAGTCTGTCAAAGATAGATTTTAAGTCTCTGATGTGTTCCTGCATACTAGTACTGTAAATAATGATGTCATCCATATATACTAGACAATGTAATCCTTGCAATCCCCTAAGTATGTTATCCATGGCTCTCTGAAAGGTCGCGGGTGCTGTTTTTAAGCCGAATGGCATTCTTAAAAATTCATAGTGCCCCGCTTCCGTGCTGAAGGCTGTCTTCTGTCTATCTTCATCATTGATCTCTATCTGATGGTAACCATTCGCTAGATCAAGAGTACTAAAATACTTAGCTTTGCCCAGCTTATCAAACAAGTCGGTAATATTAGGCACCCTTTGCCTAATATTACCGACTTGTTTGATAAGTACTTATCGTCTGTCGTTATCTCGTTTAAACGTCTATAGTCAATGACCATACGAAATTTTAGTTCACCTGAAGCATCCATTTTTTTTGGTACCAAGTGAACAGGCGCATTCCATGGCGAATGCGATTCCTGAATTACGTTGTTTTGTAAAAGCTTCTCTACCTGTGATTTAATTTCTTGTGTTTGAACAGGCGGTTGTCTATAAGGTCTAACATAAATTGGATCTTCGTTTTTAGTTCGAATAAAGTGTTTTACCTGATTTGTGAAGCTTAATGGAAGCTTATCACTGTAAAATATATCTTTGTAGTCTCTACATAATTCAGAAATACATTTTGTTTCCTCTTCGTTCATGTGTTCTAGCCTAAGTCGTGTCAAATTTTCATCCAATATATCTTCTACTTCCATATCTTTCATTTCTATGTCGTTAAGACAATTTACACCTATACTGTTGTCATTCGGAAATTCTTCAACCTCAAATGGACCTGTTACTACTAATTTCCTCAACTTATCCGTTGCGTTTTGGATAATGGTGGTAGCATATCATTTTTCGCAGTTTACTATTGCATCTGGCATTCTTATGCCATTACAAAATTGTTTAAAATTTAGGATCGCAGTGCCAGAATACAAATTTGTGGGCATTTTTACGCGTTGCTCAGACCGCGGGGATAATTCGATGACGTGATTTCCCATACACCTCATTATAGGCAATTCTACTGTCCTAGTTCTGAGACGGTTATGCTTTAAGTCAATGACAGCTTCCAGTTGCATTAACAAGTCGTTTCCTATTAGTCCCTCATACATAGGATCTACTTCATACACATAAAATTTATGATAGTCGCAGCTATTAAACGAAGGCATTAGGGGGATTTCAATAACCTCATTATGGTTGCTAGATGCGTGCGTGCTTATGACCGTGAATACTTCACCCCTAATGTAGTTACCAAAGAATTGGTATGCTTTTGCTGGGCTGATAAAGGAGCGTGTGCTGCCAGTATCAATCATAAATTTACCATCAATTTCGGGTAAGTATATGAACGGTAGATTTATTTTGGTATCGCAATTAATTTTTATCACTTCACATCCTCTTTCGAGGCTGTTACCGAAAAATTTTCAGCCTTCTCCTGTGTGTGTGTATCTCCTAACTGGGTAGAGTCGGAAAAGCTAACCTGCTGTTCATTCCAAACCAGGGATGTCAGACGTACCATAATTATGGTACACGTACCATAATCCAGGTCTTCGTACCATGTACCATAGTACTTCTATTATGGTACGCAAATGTACCATAATTTTCAATCATCAAAATTATTTTGTCATGTAATGGAACGAACGACAGAAACGTTTCGTTTCCGGTGCTAAGCACTAGTCTGTACGTATAATATGATCTGTGCTATGAAGCCTTACTCTTAATCTCATAAGAATAATTTTACAATCGATGTATTATGCGTAGAATGAAACGGCCTCTTTAGGTAACGTTTGACGTTGACTGCACTGGTGCGAGAGAGATGGAGGATAGCCAATACAAGTTGTGTATGTTGCATCTCTCTCGCGAACCGAAGATTTCTTTCTTCATTTCATTCATCCGTTCATACGGTTCGTTCATTCGGTTTATGATATCTTGTATTGACTGGCTTGAGTAGTAAGTAATAGTAACTCTTGGTTTATCTATAATTTTGAAACTCGGTGACTCTGTTTTCTGTTTCAAAATTTGTGAATTGTGTTGTATTTGATACAGTTAAGTATCTGTTTTAGGTTTGATCTGTGACTTGCGTCGCTCGTTATCCCAAGTTTATATACCTTTCTACTTAGCTAGCCATGTTTCTAGAAAAAACTGTAATATTAACTCAAACCAATTAATAACCGTGTGAGACTTTTAGAAACCGTACCTTAATTTTCTGAAAAGTACCATATTTTTGACAGACCGATGTCATAATTTCCGAGTCGGCATCTAACATCCCTGTTCCAAACATTCATATCTATTTGAGGTTCAAAATAGTTTACGAAATCAAAGTCACCATAATACCCTTCATTGTTTTCTACGTTTTCATTTCCGTATCCATACCAGTCATATCCGCCTAACTCTAACTCATTTAGGCGAAACCCTTGAGGTTGTTGAGTCGCAGCCGGCATCTGTGGTTTTTGAGGAGGTGCAGTCCTCATAGAAACATCCGTATCTCCAAGTTTTGCATTGGGAGGCTTGTAACCGAACTGATTCAACTGAGGCCGATAGCCGAATTGATTTTGTTGGAATTGAGGCCGATAACCGAATTGGCCTTGGGTAATTTGAGGCCGGTAGCCAAATTGTTGCGGCCTTGAATTTTGATATTGCATTCCATTTTGTAGTGGTTGCATCAATTGAGGTCTAAAACCCATAGGAGCCTGAGGGGCAAACTGAGTAGCAGCGGGCTGCCTGTACTGCATGTTTCCTGGAATCCCGAAGTTAAAACGAGGGGGTGCCATAGGGGCGAATGTCGGTCTAAAACCACTTGGCTGAAAAGGCATGTTCTGCGTGGGAGGATTGAACTTATTAAGTGTAGGTGTTACTACAGGCGCAAGCTGAGGCTTGAGCATTTTACTTCTGAGCGTATACTGCTCGTAGAAGTTCACTTCCTCCAACACATATTCTAATGCTTTTTCTAGAGTATGCGGGTTTTTCATTCTAACTGGTCTCAATACATTTTCAGGCAGGTTGTACAAGAAAACATTCAACGCCTTGTTGTTGTAGATTTCGGTTCTAGTCGCCATGGTAAGATTGTGTGTCTGATTCACTTTAGAGATAAGTATCGATCTAACTGTCTGAATACGATTGCAAAACTCTTGATAGCTTTCCCCTTGTTTCATCTTTAAGGTCTCTAACTCTATCGCTAAACATTCTTCACTTCTAGGATCACCAAAATGCTGTACCAATAAAGTTTTCAGTTTTTCATAAGTATCAACATCATTTCGCTCGCTTGCTAAAGCAGCGGCTTCATCAGTTAACCTACTCGTTATCGAGTGCAAAACGTAAATGTTTTGCTCAAGTTCACCGCGATATTTATCGACAACATAATCACATTTTTTTAAAAATAGATTTAAATGCCGTTTGTTACCATTAAAAATTGGTATTATACACAATAATTCCTTTGGAATCGGCTGTAACGTGGTCATCTTTTATTTATTTTTTAAACTAATTTTTCTTTAATTATCAAATTTTATACCTATTATCTGTAGAACAGTTCACTTAAATCTACTTACTCTAAAATCCCTACAATAGGAACCAGAAAACGTTATAATGGAAGAAGTTCGATTCCAAGAATAACTAAACACAAAGCACTAAGGGTAGGAAAGGATGGCGAAAATTCTACTCACCAGCCAGTCACCAACATGCTTGTTCGCCTCCCAGGATCTTCACAAATTTATTTGGTTCGAACAGATCCGATCTGTCGGAAAATTCACGAAAACTCGCGGAAATTCGCGTGGAAAACTCGGAAAATCTGCCCCGGCTGCGCCAGTAAAGGATTCGGGAACGTTATTAGTCTTTTTTAAAAACTAACTTTAAAGTAATCTATTGGATTTGACAATGAAAATCACTTTTATAATGAGACGTCTATGAGCGTGTTTAATCTCGATACGAATGACGAATTAATTAAAACAAACTTAGGTCCTAAATACCATCGACGCGTCTCAAGCGCGCGTGGGCGACGGCGAGGCGATAAGCATTCGCAGTAGAGTCGTGCAAGCTTGCACTTTAGGCATTCAATGTTATGATGTCTCTACTGGCTGGATGCATAACTAGGTTCAATCTAAATAATACCTTTTATAACGGTTCATTTCTTATATCTTAGAAGCTTTTTTAAGGTAGGTGTAAGTTGTAGGTAACATATACCCAGCAGACCTCATTATATTTTAAAATAATATAAAGGATTCTCTTTTCTAAAATTAAAATGATAAGTCACCGGAAAATACGTAGAACATTTCTCCGAGACATTAAAATTTAGGTTAACCAGAAAAGATAAAATTTAAGTTTCCGTGAAATGGAACGTTTATGTAAATTGTCGACTGTTGATATGTTTATCATCGGCGTTAGAAAACATACAACTGGGTATCGAAGGTGGCTATTTCTGAAAAGTTTTATAGCTACCGCTAATTTTGGCTTCGCTTTGATCGTGTGTGGTCGAAAGTAAAAGGTATTAAAGTTCTTTATTCATTGATTTTCAGGATTAAAAGAGACGGTTGACTTTAAAACGAGAAACCTATTTGAAAGGCTGTTAAAACGGTTTCGGAAGACACAAAATCTGGAATTAATCGTACAGATTTTGTGTCTAAAGAAGAAAAAAAGAGAGTAAGAAATCGTGCAGCGAACGCATCAGAATTACCAATATAGTACCTATGTGATAGGAATAACTGCACAGATTTGGAAGAAATAGCAAACAATAAAGCTCGAGTCGAACTGGGCTATTACTTTACAACCTGCCAGCACAGACACCAAAATCCAAAACAATACGTATTTCTTTATCATACGACATATTTTTCAACGACGTAGATATATACTCGATCTTATCCTTCACCCACAGAACTCTAAAGGCTGTCGCATATATGGACTTCACCACTGTGACACAAAAATGTGCCTAATGCTCGTAAAATTTTCAAATATGGACAAACATGTCCTTAATTGAAAATTTTACGAGTTAAAACTCATGTTTTAACTCGTAAAAGTTTGATGCATCTTATGATAATTATGACAACTTCAGATAATGGACAACTCGCAGGTTACTCGCTTGAAGCTTGCAATAAGCCAATTTGTCACGGTAAAAAGTATATAAAGATTACGAGTATCTACAAGCCAATTTTTGAATGGTTATTGTTGTGCCGCTTGCGGTAGCGGTCATGGATGTATGTATGTGCTAAGTCCTTCAAACGGGAGTTATAACGGGTATACACGTAAAACTAAAAGCCATTCGCTGTAGGATGCAATACGTCATTGTTCTCAATGATAAGAAGCTCTGTTATGTTATGTTAGAACAAAGCTAAATGCTTCCTGCGTCGGTAGATACTAATATTTTCACTTAGTGTGATAAGTTGAAAAGGTCGAGTAGACATCTACTAAAATAAGTGATAATGGAGACCAACCACGTAATTTTTACATAAAAAGTACGTGGTTGGTCACTTATTTTTAGTAAAGATTTGGTTACCTATAAAGAGGCAACCAAATACCTACTACTTGCAATGTTTAGAATTATTTTTTACTAACAAACTTTAAATTAGTAATTTAGTAACCTCATCTTATCTGATAGGTATTTTAGAACGAAATCCCTGAATTCCAAATTACCCTCTTAAGTATTATACTGAAAGCAAGTAAGTACTATACAACCAAAGCCTACAGAATCACTTTACAATTAAAATTAACTGGGTTCGCGCCAAATTAGCAGTCTATGTGAAGTTTCAGTAGATATACAGAGATAATTTTATTTAGATGTGAAACTGCGAGATTGGAGTAAGAACCTTACTTTTTTGCAAAAGTAAGGTTCTGAACCTGATAAAAAACTTAATTGCTACTTTTAATTTCAAATAAAGGCGTGCGAAGCCGCAAGCAAAAGTTACCTTTTCGAGTTATACAAAAAAAATATTTGTATAACTCGAAAAGGTACTTTATTACAAAAGAAATTGTTCGTTTTCGTTTTAATTTCGAGTTTCGTTTCCGTACCTTTAATTTAACAGCACCAGCGAAGTGCTTTTAAAATCTATTGTTTCACTTAAAACCTGTTTTGCATATCAAAGCCGCGGAATATCTAATAGAAGTTTTTGCATTCATAACGAACCACGCGAACTGAAATAAAACACGACTTAAAATGAACCTGCCATTGATTACTAAGAAGCCTTTGGAAATTACTTAAAACCTAGCTATTGTGATTTAGATAATGTTGAAACGAGAACGTCTGAGGACATAGGCATTACCTAATGAGCGCCATAGCGCCTTGTCTTCAGCTTACCAAATACAGCATCTGCCTGAAGTTTCTCGCAACTCTTCATCCCACCTGGCCGGAGGGCGTCCTACACTACATTTGCCGTATCCTCCACCCAAGAAGACGTTTACACTAGCGGTGGTCGGTACTTCGCGAAATACCTCTAGACAATGAATGCAACAAAATCTAATAGGTGGTTTTGAAAAAACTAAAAACCCACTTCAAATCCCTTAATTTTAGGCGGGAATCGAACCCGCAACCTCCTGCATCGCAGGCAGACCTTCGCCCACCGCGCCACAGAGGTCGTCAATTATAACTCTACCATTGGGGTAGCATAGCATCAGATTGCAAAAATAAACTTTTACAGTTTTCCAATAGACATCTATCACAACGTCAGGACCACACTTGTAGAACTCACATTTCTTAGGCTTCAGTCCAATTTCCAGTTCTTTTATAAATTGAAAAGTTTTCGTCTGCCTTCGAAGTTTCAAGTAATCTATTTGCAAACTATTTTCAAATTGATTCATTATTCCAAAATCGAAAGAAATTTCATTTTATTTGCGTACAATTTATATGCGAAAATTATTTTACCTCGTCCCAAAATTCGTATTTTGATTGCAATATGCAACAAATCTTTAATAATGTTCAAAGCATTTCGGTCAAGACACAAAGCCCAGTTCCTTCTCTGCCAACCAATAAGTTCCCAACAGTTATTTACAAACAAGTTAAAGCAATAACATTATCAATAACGGCCCATAACTGAATCATTTGGCCGTAACTCCATCTTTTGCCCATAACCGGCTCATTTGGCACAAATGGCGCTACATTTACAATTAACTATCGCAGTTTTAAATTACGCACTCAAGAGTCAGAATTTAATAAACAATGAATTTAATTTTGTAGCGGCCGCATGGAGGATGGCCAATAACGGGAATTTCATGGCGTTTTTATTATGATGCATAATCATGAATCACCTATAAAGGCTGTGCGGCATACAGAAGAATTATTCCGGCACTCGACAATATTTCGCCGGTGCACATAAAACTGTGGCGCTCGTGGCTCGTGGCTCGTATCATGGAAATAATTTATTGGCCCAAATTAACCATATTTTGGCAAAAGTTGTAGTACCTAGGTAATTGAAACTGGCTCAAACAGTTATAATGGAAAGAAAGTCTACACCCTAAGGCCATGTAACGTAAGACATGAATTGGTAAGACTAGCTTCAAAGCATCGAATCATGAAATAATGAAAAGCAAGTCAAAAAGAACTCGTATGAAATTACAACGAAATAATAGCAAAAGAAATTTAAAAATCTATCCGTTGTTTCTAGAAAAAAAAAAAAAAGCATAGATACTCATCTGCGCAAACAAAAGGCGATTACCTATCCGAAATTAAGCTAACAAGCATATTGAAAATGAACATAGAGTGATTCACCTGCATTATTTTAACAGGAAAAAACTAGTTAATAAAAATCAATACAAAAAAGGACCCATAGGGATCTAACAACACAGCAAAAGGAGTATTAAGTGTAAATGAAAGGAAAAACCTTAGATACTCATCTGCGCAAACAAAACACGATTATCTAAAATCAAGCTAACAAGCTTATCGGGAGTGAACATAGGCTGAGTGGTTCACCTGCATTATTTATCGCGTTACATTATTAACTGCATATCACGGTAGATGGCTATCGTGTGCGGTACAAGCCAGAGTCTGCCTCGCAGTGCACGCGCTTTCGAGTGAGAGAGATATGGATCTGGGGGTTTGTTCGCACTGTTGCACGATTTGTCGTATTTCTCGCTATAAGTTCCCGTTCATCTATCGTGACTATTCAGTTTCGTAACCGGCTGCAAAAATATGGGAGAACGAATTCGCATGTTAGTAAACTCGCTTTAGTAATAGTATAGTGTCTATGTACAGTACTGTGTGTGTCATTTGGCTTAAAACATACGAGATAGGAAATGCACTTTCTCCCCGGTGATACATAGTGCTTTATTATACACCTACGAGGAAAATCATCGTTTTGGTATTTTCAATATCACTGGAATTCATTCAAATATGCTTGTTTGAAAACTCTTAGGGCAAGAAATTCGCGCCCGCGCGTTTTCCCTTGTTTCTGTTTTTGAGTTATTATTGTTTCGTTAACGGAAAAGGCCGATATCATAATATGGCGGACTCGGAGTTAAAACTTTTTGTAGTTTGACCTGTAGTTTCCATACATTTTTCTCTCCCTTTTAGCGCATGAGAAATGATAGAGTTTTCCGTCCCGCATTTTAGTACGCCTGCAATGACTTACTTTCTACTACACGTTTGAAAAAAGAATAAGCCACTTTAGTATAAAGTACATAAAGTACACTATGTTAACAATAAGAGGCATAAAATTATATTTCTTGCATTTCATTCAAGAAATTTGGAATATGACTACATAGATTATATATTATGTCGAACCACCCATATGTAGCCTTGGAGACGAGTATGTTGAAATAACGAACGGTACAACAAGGTAAAGAACTGTAAATTTCACAGGGCATTTAATGGAATTTGGTCACTTTTAACCCATCTATTAATTTCTTTAGTACCAATATGAGTTGACTGAATCATAATAAACAATGCATGACGGTACAGTGGAAACAAGCGCGTTTGAACTGAGCGCACTCATAATTCCTTTGTCTTAGCAATTATAGAAGTTTTAAAATATTGATTTCATCTCTTCCATTATTTTCATAAAGTCTGTAGTGAATTCTAAAAATATTATTTTTCATATCAGGAAGAGTTATAAATCCTTTTAAAGCACGTTTTAGTCGGTAATAGGGCATCAATTGTTGCAGCAGTATCGCAGAATCAAGGTACCAACGAACTTCAGAAGGCATTTGGCAAATCCAGCAGTTGATGAAATTCTGCTTTAAAATATAGCTACGACGACTATAATCTGGCGAAATTGTCACTAAGCTGTACCTAATCTGTACACTTATCAAATAAAATAAATAAATAATGCTGGAGGATTCACACAGCATCATCTAGCCCCAGGCTAAGCAGAGCTTGTGTTATGAGTACTAGATAACTGATATACATAAAACAATACAATACATAGATAGATATTTTTATTATACATAGAAATACTCAGGCCACCCGGAACAAATATTTGCAGATCGTGCAAACATTTGTCCCTGGCGGGAATCGAACCCGTAACCTCTTGCGTCGCAGGCGGACCTTCGCCCACCGCACCACAGAGGTCATCAAACTTTTTCGTGTTTATAAGTATCATTTCAGTCTTTTCAAGAATCTGTACATGAATAGGGAAAAAAATTGGGATACATCATTTAGGTAAGAAAGAAGTTACTTGATCATTTATCTATGACTCTAGAATTCTGAAAAACGAACACATTTTTAAATCCCTTGATCGGAATATCTGATGCCACATTCACAGTCCCGAAATCCCCCTACCTCCTCTTTATTGCTTTGAATTTTCAATTGGATTTTGATTGATTGAGTCCTTCAGGGCGATACCCTTTGCGAAAAAACTTCTGAATGTTCGGGAAAGTTTTATTCAATTGTCTAACGCAGTGAATTTTTCTTTTAATTGAGATAACTTGCGTGTTTACTAAATTAGGTACCTAATCATTTTATTACCTAGGTACCTACTACAGTTTAGGTTTTTAAATCCGTTACAGATGTACATCATAAATCATATTGTAATCTTTCATGATACGATGATGTCCGTAGTAAAGAATACACCTTTTTTTAGGATGTTTTGTATTGGACTGATCATTGATCGTGTTTGTTCTTTTTGCACAATATGTTCAATTGTTTTATCAAATGTTTTTTTCGTTCTAGTCTTAGTTTAGTAGATTGTTTATGTTATCTAAACAGCCTATATAATACCTTTTTATGGTCAAGAATTTGACTTTGTTCAGGTTTGTCTTCCAATTTCAGACTTAAACGCTTTTCTTTCAAAGTAAAGCGTTTACTCGTTATCCCGTAAGTGGTGAGCAAAAAGCTTTTCTAAATCTGCTAAATCTCGATACAAAACAAGAGGTTCAAATCGTATTTACTAGAGGGATTTTGACAGAATGCGATTAGGGAATTTATGGATTTAGGATTTTCTCTCAAGAATGTTAGCAGAAATCATTTATGTAGAGCGCTTTGTCGTTTGTGTCACTAGAGATGTACGGATTTATATTTGAAGCAGACTGATTTATTTAAGTTATTTGTCTTAGCAGTATTTATTTATAAATCAATTTCATTTCAGCTGATTAAATATTGAACAATGATAGCGTCACACAATTATTTCTATGTAAGTTTCCTATGTTACCCCAGTCAGATCTATAACTGAATCTCTGCATAATCCCACTAATATTATAAATGTCACAGTTTGGATGGATGGATAGATAGATGGATGGATGTTTGTTACTCAATCACGTAAGAACGGCTGAACGGATCTGGATGAAATTTGGCACAGATATAGATTATAATCTGGAATAGAACTACTAAGTACTTTTTATCTCGGAATTACCACGGGAACGGGAACTACGCGGGTGAAACCACGAGGCACTGCTAGTTAGCTATAGTTCAATCCGCACTTTGGAGTGAAGAAGAAACCAATATCTAAAGAACCGCTTATTAAGGGTGGATTCGAGCAAAGTAGTATATCGTATCCTGATAATTAAATCGCGTGTTACTCTAGACTTTCTAAACTTTGCATTTTACCCAAATCTTCCTTATTCCAATAATAACTGTCTATCCAAGAGCAATTCCTTATACAAAAATACACGGAGTAAACAAGATAACAGAGAGTAGAATTTTAATGACGGCCGCTAGAACAAAAGCTGTAATTATTCCATATTGACTCTTAGGCCCGTATTATGAAAGCTTGCTCAGTCATCGAATAATGCTTGAGTGACGTTTATGCCATACAAAAGCGTTACTCTGAAGCTATTATGAAAGCTTGCTCGGTTATCAAACGAAGCATCGTTTGATAACCGAGCAAGCTTTCATAATACGGGCCTTAAAATCCTGCAAAAATAAGTATATACAAAATATTGCTTCGCGCCCTAGAAACAATTGTATTTCGATTTTAGTTGGCTAACATATTCGTTCGCCATACTTAGTGATAGCTAATCGAAGTTTTCGATTGAAAAACGCAAATGATGCTATCTGCAAGTAAGTCCAGAGAAAAATTATACTAATAAACGACCAAATACATGAGTAACTGACCCTCAGTTACTCTTGTGTTTGGTCGAATCCACCCTAAGTGATATTATTTGATATTCTGCGTCATTGAAATTTAATAACGTTTCCCGGTAATGTTCCCGTGAAAACAACTGACCTTATTCAAGATTGCTCACCAGTTTAAAAGCATATACACACCCTGCTCTAAAAGTACTTATACTAATACTATAAATGCGAATGTTTAGATGGATGGATGTTTGTTACTACATTACGCCAAAACTACAGAACGCACCGGGTCGAAGTGCTACATAGATGTCGGTAAAAAATTATTCTCATTCGTAGCGTTCTTGCCAAAACAGTCATGGTCGTCATGACGAGTCTAGTTGTATGGCCTGTGCCGCTTGCCTCACGATATATCGCCGTCTCTCCCTGTTGGTGTTCATTCTGGAGCATTCATGAGGACTCTTTCATCAGATTTTCTTTGGTCGGTCCACCTCATACGCGATCAACACTCAATCTTTTACCCTCCACCTTTCCCTGCACGACGAACCGGGTAACGGTAAACAATGGTACCTGAAATAAAACATAGGATAATTTATATTCCATAATAAAAACTGTTCTTTTGGGAAAGAAATAAAATAACCTTTGAACGGTTCCATAGAAAAAATCGCGTGCGTAACCACTCGTATCTTCCGGGTTCTTAAAGCATAAGCGGTATTTACAACGGCCTCCCCAGGCGCATTGGGATTCAGGTGAGGCCCGAATTACCATGAACACGGGCTTAGTTCGTTTACGCACTACACTGGACAAGGGACTAGATTACTGGATGAGACCGCTGGATTTTGGACCAGGAAAATTAACAGCCGTTTATCTGTTATTTTTTTTGTAATTTTTAAGGGAATCACATGCACACCAAACCTATTCGTACCTATTTCCATGTGATCTAGAATCATAATATGTGACAAGAAACAAGATCTTACTATTATTATATACGGAATCCTGGTTGCGCGAGTCCGAGTCTCGCACTTGCCGTTTTATTTTGAAGTCGGTTAAAAATTAAGATCGAGCACGCTTTCCAAGAAGGAACTTATTACGCATTTGCCACGGTTCTTCTAGTCTTCATAATCCCTAAGCGTCCCATCGCCCTAGGACATGTCGTCTGCCGTAATTACGGGTACACCCCACTAGCGCAAATAGAAACAAAACCACACATCCGTATGCAAATGCGACCGTGGTCTCAATTCGGTGTTCCGATGGTGTTTGGTTACAGACCTTCTTTGACTTACAAAGGAGTTCGTATACCTATTTGCTTATATTTAAATGGAAGATGGAATCATGGACGGGTGAATTCCCTCGTAAATTAATTACTAAACGATGTAGCAAAAATATTTTTTTCTAGCTACCTTTGGCTCAGTAACCCGGTAGGTAATATTTATATGCTTTGATGATTTTTTTAGAAAATTAGTTGATTTTGTTAATGTTGCAACCTGCCTACTCTGCTTGCCAACTTATGTTCCTCAAGATCTCAACACTTTTGGAGTTACAGTCAGTTCTAACTCATTTTGTGATTTAATCTTCTGGGATAAAGTTTATTTTACCAGAACATTAACATCGCAAGCTGCAAACGCTTATCGCTAATACCATTCCATCGATCAAGTGTGATATTGCATTTCATTTATCACCCTCCGGTTCACACCTGCGAAACCACAAATGCGTCTTTGATATCTCGCTCTAGATCCTAGATAAGTCTGTTAACTAGAGCGAGAATGAAAGTAGGTATAGTTCACTTCTCACTCACACATCTCACTTAGTATCTATTTTTAAAAATCCTAAAAACTTGAAAATGATAAAGGAAATGTTGTAAGATTACTGTAACTTGAGTTTACTAATCCTAGTTATATTACCTATAAAGCCGAAAGTTGTGATTAAAAATGAGTATTTTATTTATCTCTATTTTAGCTATCTCCAAAACTAATGAACAGATTAGAAAAAACCTGTAGATTGTTTGCAACAGTCTGCAGTTAGCTCAATTGTTTCAACTATAAATTAATTTATTGGGATGTAGATCCCAATTCATCGTTTACCCATTAAAACCACTTAATCATCAAATTTATAAAAACACCAGGTTTTGCCACCTTTGAAGATTGAACAAGAAAAACAGTGGCGGCCATGGCTTCCCGACTATTCGCTAAATCTTTCAAGAGTGCAAATTTATCTTTGAACTTTATGAAAATCTATATCGTAATTCTGAAAGTTCCCACTTGAATAGTGTTCCCTTAAAGAGGGTTTAGCATTCAAATCAATCCCAACCACAACAACCTTAAGGTCACTTAGTGGCGAAGTATCAGGTCCAACAATAACAAGGTAAAGAAAAATCTATTTAGGTTTATTTACAAACTATTTCGCAGTGTACCTTCTAACCCTCCGTTTAATATTTAACAAGGGACCGCAAATTATTTATTCACACAACAGTACAGTATACAGCCTAGAGTTGTAGAGCCGAAGTCAGAGACTAACACAGATAGGTCACTACATAATCGCCCATTTTGGGACCTACAAAGCTTGTAAGTTGAATGAGATTAATGGATTGAATGGTACATCCATATCCATCCATATATTCTAATATTATAAATTCGAAAGTAGCTCTTTCCGTCTATCTGTCTGTCTGTTAACTTTTCACGCCTAAACAGCTGAACGGATCTAAATGAAATTTGGCAATTTGGCTTGAAAAGCGCGGGCAAAGCCGCGAGAAGCAGCTAGTTCATTATGAATTCGAAAGTAACTCGGTCTGTCGGATGATACATTGATAAAACGACGATTGAAAAGTTCTTGTTTGCGCACGTTGCCATGGAAACAATTTGCTACGAGTGATGTGAAAAATTATCATGTGAATCATCACAACGTATCTAAAGCATCAGCATTAGAGACATTTTACAGCGCACATACCAATTCCTCGAGGATTAACCTTTTATGGAACAACAACTAATCCAACGGGAATATTTTTTTATGTAACCAATTCAGGATCATTCTCTATACAGATTTATAAAAAAATTAAAATCGGTCCATAATTGACGAAGAAATCGACGAACATACACAAAAAAATATATTATATAATAACAGAATCTCCTAATGAAGTCGGTAGAAAGTGAACAAGCTCTTACTCTATGATAGTTGTAGAACAACCGCAAGGGACTTGAATAAACAAAACAGCCGATAGCCCGGCGATAATTTGAACTATATTACGGCGCGGTTATCGGTGACTGCGTAATTCGGTTACTGGAATCTGTTACTGACTTTATTTAGCTATTGATGGCTTGTTGTTGGGAAAACAGCTGGCTACTTCTCTTCTATCCACGAAACTCTTTTATTATTATTTCTAGCCGTTACCGTTGCGCTGGAGAACTGCGCTGGGCTCTTCCTCGCGATTTTGCGCAGTAAAAGGGTACTAAGAGCGCATCAACCTCGTTACGTAAATCTATTCGGTTAAAATGTGAAAGCAATTTATAGCTTCTATCTGGTTTTTTGTTACTTTTACAAATGTATTCTAGAAAATTCTTAGGCCCGGACCTAATCTGCGGCCCGGATCTTATTAACTTAAGCTATAAAAGTAACGATTGGTCCGTTATTGATACAGTGTGCTCCAATTAGAAAATAATTTAGGAAGATGAAGAAGAAAACAATGCTATGGGTGTGACGTGAGCGTTACTATAGCACTTATGATGATGATATATGATTAACCTGTGGTTGATAATTACAAATGAATTAATAATGGCAAAAGCGTTGGTATAGAAACGCATTAGACTTTCATTTGTAGTAACCAAGGTTAGAAAGTCTATCAGTTTTCGTACTTACGGGTTAAATTTACATATTTTAAAAAATATGACTTCCCCCATCATTATCAAAACACAATAAATATACCTAACAATAATAAACATTTGGACAACCCTATAAGAGTCAGTCACGTGCGAGTTAAATGATCCGAAACGGGAAGCAATATACCTATTGTTTACAGCATTTTGTTGTCGTTTATCAATATTTATAATATCCATTGCGCTGATATTATCAATGATTTATTAGTACACACTTTGGTGAACATTTTCTAGGGTTGGGTATACGGAGTTTTGATCGAACGATTTCTATAACTGTACTAGTTTTACACAATATGTTAGGTGGAGTTTATTTGCAGCACATGGTGTAACAGGCAATGACATACGGTACGAGATAAAATGTCCCTGTGAAGTACCACTTGTTTTATCAAACAAATAAACACCGTTTCAATATTCACCAATATTAATCATGAACATTGTTAAATTTTCTACTGTTATTGTTATTTCAGAAGAATGCTTTGCGCAACTTTCCAGGGGCCACCTAAAGTCTGTCCTCCAATAGGTTTTCTAGATTGAATGCCTTTTTGTCACATGTTTTTAGTACTTTGACTGTTAGAGTTAATGTTACCATGTCCTAAATAATTGTTTTTCTTTTTTATCTACTTTCTTCTTTTTAATTATTTCCGATTATCCGTATCAAAAAGAAATTGCTTGTAAGTTGGTTGTGTTATTTAGCCTAGAAGTTCTCCCTTGTGTCCTAGTGCTCGTAGCTTGTGTCCACTTGTGTCTAACAATTTGGAAGGGTTTGTTATTATAACCTCACCGATAAGGAGGTTATGTTTATAGGTAATCAGGGTAATCTTGATCGACCAAGCGTGACCAGTTTACATATCGGTAAGTACACTATTACTGATGTTTGAGCAACCCAAGTCAACAAGTCAAGTCAAGCACATTTTGACGACCTCGTCGAAGATTCACCTGAGACGTAGAAAATTGTAAGGTAGGTCTCCCGCAATGGTTTTAATGCTTGCATGATCTACAAATATTGGTTTTTAATCTCAATCATTTTCTATTTGTTATGCATAAAAACAATGTAAATTTATTTAGTCATCTAAATTAATTCTAGTAGGTCTATCTAAGACCCATATTATTAATAAAAGCATGCTCAGTCATAGATTTATGCTTGAGTGCTTGATTTATGCGTTTATCCCATAGAAAATCGTTACTCAAGCATCGATCGATGACTGAGCAAATTTCATAATACGGGCCTTATACTGCTGTATTTATTTTGGGGCTTGATATTGCTGTGTGAAGTGTCCAGCATTTTATATAAATGTATTTCTTACTAATAATTTTCATCCCAATGTTTGTGAATGTTGGCGATATCTTTTGACAAACACACATCGTGATTGTCACAAGATATCGCCAAAACAACTCAACGAATCGGTCTGAAACTTTGATAATTATGTAGGTACGTAAAGTTTTAGATCTAAAATCTACTCTAAGATGACCTAATAGGGTAGGTACTTACTATTTATTTAGATCATCAGATCTAGCTAGATGATCCTGTGAATTGTCCAACATTATTATCACTATTATTTTATTCTGTATAGCAAATTATGCCAAGCCGCGGGCAGAAATAGGTTCTACATAAAGTAAAATATCGATGGCCCATAATCACTGAAACCCTGGCTAGTGGAAATAGCTAGAGCCATGGAAACCACACAAGTGCCACTTGTCAGCTTGTTAGTGTATCGTTGACATTTCGGTAGTAATTGGATTTGTTGTAGGTTTTCTGTTGGTCAAAAAGTTCGTAATAAATAAGTAGGGCTTGCTAGTGTAGATATGGATACATTTCTAAGGTTTTTGCTATTATAGACGTATGTAAGCCTCGCACTGGGGCAATTATATGAGTAATTTTTGGGACATTTTTTCTTGGATACATTTCATCGCCAGGAAGATCGTTATTTTCGTACCTTATCAAAATTGCCAATGCTGACTTGGCTAAATGATTTGTTTTTAGGTAGTTGGTTTATAACAAATCAGAACGACTTATGACTTATGATCTTTTTACTGAAGGATGCTATATTGAAATTTGCTTTGAAGCATGTCTTCTCATCGAATTTTATAATTCTCATAACTTGGTAGTCGGCCATATTGGTTAATTGATACCGGTGGCTCCATGACCGCAACGTGATACTCAGAGGGTTGAATCCTCTATTTTTGGATGACCAGCCAATCAGGAAGCGGGGATTGTAGTGTGAGTGCTTTTGTTTTCACTATTCTGTACTTTCCCTGTATGACGTCCTATGTAGTTCGTATTACTATGTAAGAAGTCTTATGTGTGCAACATATATAAAATCATTATCCTATTTGGATCGTACATAAAGGTCATAAACCTTTTAAGCAGATTGTCGTGCCTATTTGTCGATCAGTAACGTTTTATGAGTAATTTTGGGTCCAACCAGATGGTAACAATTTTGTCTGGTTTTAATGTACTTTTCAAAAAAGGTCTTTGAAACATTGATGCACCATGATCATAGATTAATTTTATAAGAGCGACAGTTTGTGCCGTTGTGAAGATTTTTGGCCGAAAACAACGCTATAACTACTAAATGGATCGGGCTAAAATTTTGCCCACATAAAGATCGTTACTTAGAATGACATATAGGATACATTTTATTTTAAAATAAGCGCGCGTAGCTGCGGCAAAAAGGTAGTAACTGAATAAAGGAAAGCTAAAACAACGAAATTGGTATAAAGTTAAAAATATTTTGTTGAATAATCGTTACAACAAGATATGTTATATTTTCAATACATCAAAAAAATTTATATTCAAAGAATTGATTTGTCAATTATGCCTTAAAATCAAATCAACTTTTTTTTCTAAAGCCATTGACAATAGTTCTACTTGCACTCAGTCTCCAGTCCCCAGTGGCATATTAGTACAAAGGCCTAACGAGTAATTTCCAACATGTCTGCCAGCGTCGAGCATTGTTTAGAGAGTACTCAAAAACTAATCCTGCCTAGTGCTATTATAACAAAGTACACTACAAACTGACAGACGCTGATTGGTCGTTCTGTCCCTACTGTCTACCCCCTAGGCATCCCACCCCTGTAATATAATGTAGTCTCAATTTTTTTTTGCAGTGAGTAATAGAGGTAATGTTGGTATGTTTTTTTTTTATTAATCTCCTAGGAGGTAGTTCTGGATTTACATTATCGGCTACTTTTAGTCTCAGAAAAACGCGTGCGGAGCTACGGGTAGAAAACATGTAAATAAAAAATAAAAAATGTATTTGTTAGAAAAAAAAAACAATGTGAATCAGAAAATCACAAAAAAATATGTCAAGGATAATTTTCTAATGAGATGCATTTTGTCCGTAAACTTGTCTAGACGGAGATAAGTACATTTTTATATTTTAGAAACTTTTAAATTAGAGAAGGCCACTCATAAACCTGGCTTATGGCCAGAACTGAAAGGTTTCTAAGTGTTTTCTGATAGTTTAGAAAAAACACCAGACGAGATATGGCCTCTCTGAAATCGTATAATATCAGAGCTACTTTGTGCCCAATGTTTTTATTTACTTTTTTCAGTTGGTTTTAAATATACTCGTATAAAAACCACTTTGCTGAAAGAAAAGTGTTTTCATCTAGTAAAATTCTAAAACGTACCTACTGAATGTTTATTGCTAATCTTTATTTACCTTAGAGTATCTATGCTTGCAATTTTTATCACACCAGACCCAAAATGCTTTTTTCGATATATTTTTATTAATAGAAATAAGTATTCTGGCATAACATTTAGTCAAGATAAATGGCTGATACAGACATACATCAAAGCATTAAATAAAACTATTTTTTTTAGGTAGCGATGAATACTCCCGCTGGGTTACAAAGCTTTGTCGTAAACCGCACGTGGTTTTTACGGATTTGGTCCTTTGCAAAACGTCGTCATTTTTAGCTGAAATTAAAAAGCGCAGTTCCCGAAACTCAGAACGAGGGAAAAGGTACGTTATAATTCCATGCTTTTGTGTCTTTGTCGCTCGCATAAATTCAACATAAAAGCGAACTCTTTTCATCTGAAAAAAACATTTTAGAGACCTTTAACTTTGTCAAAGAGAAGTTTTCCTTCCTATCTCTACCTCACATCTAGTTTAACAGCGATGAAAATATCCTTACACTTTTCATTATTATTATTATTGTCAATTTTTTATTATTTATCGGGTATTTATCACGTAACTTTTGTAATGATTACCCTATTATGTTGCGTTATGTTAGCAAATCGCGAAAGTTTAACAAGTTTTGTCGAATACAGGTTTAAAATAAAGCTTAGCTGTGTCACAATAACGAAAAAAACTTACTGGCTATTTATTCCTTTTGATGAAAGATCTGTTTCCTAAGAACTAACCTAAAACAAACGATCACGATTAGAATCTTTGTGTACGAGAATAAATTTGTCGTCGCCACGAGTCTGTTTGATCTACAGATTAAAAAGTCGAGGGAGGCATGCAAATTACTCATTTTAAATTTAAAATCTTTGTAAATTTCACGCAACTTTGTATGCAACCTATTTATACTGACGTGCTTAGAAAAATAAATAATACGGTCAAACAAATTAAAGAATTTTACTTTGGTGACTTACATCATATAGTAAAAACACGCTGCTGTCTCTGACTTATAATTTTGGTAATTTTATTATTCTGATTGCAAAATTTATTAAAGATCTTGGCGAATTTCAGGTCACAGGTATTTATTTATTTTATTTTAAAACCTTTATGAAAACTTACAACTAGGTTTTTACAATAAGTTATAATATAACTTTTATTTTTATCGAAAGTGTGTGCAATAAATGGTATTAATAAAAATACAATGGTTAATTACATGGTTTAATTAATACAATAAGATAACACGTCGCTTTTGCTTCTGCCAGTCACCTCTACGTTATTATTGTTCTCACAGATCCAATAATTTGATTTCATATTCCTTAGTATTTACACAGTTCTTAAGTTTTTCGGGAAAAATACTTGTATATTATCAGTATTCAGGAAATTGAAGTCGGTTTATTGTTTCTTAAAATACAACAAATTAAAAAATACATGTAGCTTAACGTAGAACATCCATCTCATTTGTTTATAGTCGGATAAAAATAAACTATATGCCAAACTACGTAGGATATATATGTACTACCTAAGTGTAATAATATTTTTTAAGTCCACAATAACAAATTGGGGTATTCAACCTAATATTCGAGTCGATACGTAAGCCACATCAAAGGTCCAAATTAGCATAGCGTCCATAGCACGTTTGAGGTATATTAAAGTGGTAGTTGTCGACTAGAACACCTTAGGGGCTAATTTTGCTTGGCAAGTAATGATTATTAGCCTCCACGAAACGCCTGGTAGGGACCGCAATATGCAAATGAGTTTAGCCTTTAGCGTATTGTGGGTTAGACGTTTCTGCACTTATAGCATCAATGTAGGTGATTAGGTTTACGTGTTTGAGGTTGCTTATTATATACAAAGTGTATGCCATACGCTAAAAAAACAATGGAAACTCTTTATTGTACACTAAAAAATACACTAGGTGCAGGAAAGTCTTCTACTAGGTACTACTAAGGATTATACAAACTTACTAGTGGTTTATTTTTAACTTCCTCCGCTAGTGGACAAAAAATTGAAGCGAACAAAATCAATAACATTTTGTTTCTTGTTTGACTATTTATAAAGTTGTTGTATAAAATTTGAATTGTCTTAGTGCTTTTTTGTAAGCCTAAAAATAAAGTTATTGACTTTTGACTTTTTTGACTACTACTACCAAAACACCTAACAAAGGGGGAAAACTGGTTTTTTTTCTCCAGTTTTCTCCTTAGGGAGGATTTAAGGGGGAATAACCAAAAACGTAGTAGTTTTGTAAGGTCTTTACAGGTATTTTTTAGTAGTCAGTTCAACTACCTGTAGATTGTTTGTAACAGTCTGCAGTTAGATAGATAGATATTATTTATTTACAGAAAGATTATACAGATATTTAGTGACAGAAAGATTACAATTGATATGTTCAACCACCGTAAGTTCATCTATATCTTGAAGAAATAGCGTTTCGCGTGTTTTTTGCCGATTTCTCGAAAACAACTTTTCGGGCATAACGGACTTTTAGTGAACGGACGGCAGAATACTGAAACGTCAATTATATTTGAACAAGGTGTGTATAGTAAGCATCAATCAAATTTCGTAAAATGCTTAGCAAAATAGGGAACTGACGGTGCTCAAAACTAAGAACCGTTAGCGTAAACGGGGTTAAAACCAGTTAATCTGTCTTTCTAATTTAAATCTAAAATCTGATAACGGAACAACAAAAGACAGATTTATGCTCAACGTTAAATACACCTTTTACGAAGATTATCAGGGTAATTCTCATTTAGAGCTTTCATACAAAGAAAGTAGGTTAAAATTTAATATTTTGTCGTCTCTATTTATACACATGTACCCACTTTTATAACTTTGTCTCTCTCTCCCAATAAGGTTTGCTGGAAAAAAACACTTTTTAGGGTTAAGCTCGCCTTTGCCATATTTTTTCTAGTTTAATTTGTTTTATTATTGTAGTTTTTTTTCGTGCAATAAAGAATAAATAAATAAAGTTTGTTGTTAGGCAAGCCAACACATAAATTCAATTGTGAAGGAAAGTAGTTTATATTCTGTTTTTTATCTAGAATATTCATGGCTGGGAATACATTTTATTGTTTGCCCAACAGGTGGGGCAGGGTCGGTAAACTAACCAAAAAAACTAGGAGCGAATATATTTTATATCGAGTTAAAGCGTACGAGCTGAAAAACGAATGCAAAGAACATGAAATACTCTTCTTGGAAGATTTTTTTTTCTGTCTTAGAAAGATTAGTAGGAACCTACTCAGTCAGATACTCAAGAGTTATCTTATGCGAAGCGAATCATTTGAACAATTTGAAATCAACGGTTATCAAAACAGAACGTCGTTTGTATGGTATATTGTATTAACTTTGTTATTTCAACTACGAAGCTCCATTAAGACGTTTAAGCTTTTGCTAATAATCTCAGCGGGGAACAAAAGGGTGACAAATAATCTCTTATTTTGTACAGAAGATGAACTCGTTGCGATTTGGAAGTCTGGAAGCCTTTTGAAGAATATCTACAACTAGCGTCTACCCGCTGCTTCGTATCCATGCTTCTGCTTTGTGTGATAATAAGATTCCGAAGAAAAGTAAAAAAAAAACGAAAAGTTCAGTAACAAATTGTTGTTCAATAAGTAATACCAAAAACACGCTTTTAAAAAGAAGTCTATAGGTGCGTTCAGATTAACTAAAATGTTATAAAATTTACGTGGCACGTCCACATTATTGAACATGTTAACCCTTAAGTACTCGCATGGGGTCAACGCAACTTTGCGCGCTAAAAAGTAATACTTCGGTCGGTCAGAACGCGCTTCCACCAACAGTAGCTTCCTAGTTCGCGCCAAAATTTATGTTTTTTTGACAAACAGGACATCATAGGGTACGCACGCGTCTCTGCACTCTTAGTGCGTGACCCCGTGCGAGTAGTTACGTAACTTTTTTGGTTCGAGGTAAGTGAATCTATTATTTTTTTTTTCGTGGTTTTGCATAATGTTTTGTAGCGTTTTGTTACATAAAATATTTGAACTGCATTTTGCATAAAAAATACTGGTTTTTATGTAATATTTACCAATACTTTTTGCACTTGTTGTACATAGGGCAAATATAAGCAACATTCGTTCCCTTGTGAGACGCCATTTCCTGCGACAACTTGCAGTAGAACTAGTTCAAGATCACCAAAAACAACGGATGAACATAAATGCAACTCCAAAACTAATAAAAAACGACTAGTGGAGGTCCATGATCTGCAGAACCAACCAGGCCCATCGACAGCCAAGCGTGGTCGATGCAATATTTGCCCTAGGAGAGTGGATAAAGAAGTACCTACCAAATGCATAAAATGCACAAAATTTATATGCAATGCCCACTCTAGGGTCTTATGTCAAACGTGTGCTGAAAGTGATACTGATTAGTTTGTAAGAATAGACATAGTTTGAACTTTGATCTCATGGTGCCTCAAAAGTACAATTTTAGAGAAGTATTTTATTTTCATTATTTTGATAATGTTCCTAGTAGTTTTTACGAATGTCGTTCGTTAGAAGTTTTAATATAAATATAGTATTTTCCTAATATTGAGCCCTTTATTTAATGCCATTAGTAGTTTAGCAGAAATATTCCTTATAAATTGGGGTCAGTGGAGACCCCATGCGAGCAGTTGTGTGATTCTCTTCATGCGAGTAACTAAGGGTTAAATTATAACACGACCACATTGCAAAACATTTTAATAATAATTATTGCTGGACATGCATGTTTTGTTATTTTATCTGGACGCACCTTAACGCATTCACTGCCCAGTCACTGCTGGTCGGGAGTCGGTGTCCCGCGGGAGCTCCAGATGCACGTGTGCGTCGAGGGCCATGAAAGAGTTAAAACTACTCAGAAAGAGGAAAAACTTCAAGATCTGTAAGAAAACATTCTGAAAAACAGGAAGGTACCTGTCATCATTATATAAACCCAGTAAAAAGTTGCTAATCCGCTAATCCATGCTCAAAGGATTATAACCATTCTGAGGCCTAAAATTAGGACGCAATTTCCGACATGCCACTTCATGCCAGTCGACCTTCATAAATCGTTATCTTAATAAGTAATTTTTTATGTTATTTATACAAAATTACTCCACGGCATTGTTTACGGGACTTACATGAAAAATACAATTTCGGTGAGCAGTAGGCGTGGAGACCTGTGATTTAAGTGACCATTTTACATTAAATACCTTTTGTCACGCTTACTCGGTATAAATTGAGACATTTCGCCACGTAACGCTGATTTTAAATTAAGTTAATGTGGCATAGGCTTTTATGGCGTAAATGTATGTTAGGTTGAACTAGGCAATCTTTGTCACGCGCGGATACGGTACCTTTGCTTTATATTACGACAATCAAACAATAAAGAAAGAAAGCCAAAAGTGCCAAATTTTTCATAAATTCAGGATTCATATCCAAACATTATCAGATTCAACTGCATCTACTTTTTTCTTGATAGATATTTTTTAGATATCAACCAGAACACTATGAACCAATGTGTGCATATCGTACACACATTTGTCCCGAGGCGGGAATCCAACCCGCAACATCCTCCGTCGCAGGCAGACCTTCACCCACCGCGCCACAGAGATCGTCATAAATCAAACTGAAACCCATCAATGAAACGAAAAAAAACTTGCTGGATACACACCTGGTTCGCAGATTGATGAAGTTCGATAAATCTACACGTTCTTATTAAACTTTCATGTTGAAACAAAGCTGGATATACTGGAAATAGTCGTGGACCGTGAAATTGTCAAAAAAAAAACTTGGGAAAATCCATCACGAATCAAATGACACTTTCAAATTGTAAAGCTAGCCGAGGAGTGGAGCGGTCTCCGAAAACAATTAACGGGAATCGCTGATGCGAAAAATTGGAATAATCAACTTTGTGTTTGACTGTATAAAGCTGAAAAATTACCTTATAGAATCCTCGCTTCATCGTGCTAGCTGCTGAGCCTTTTACGAAGCTTAAAATTTTATTTAACTAGGAAGTACGTATAAAAAACATTGGCACAGAAAACTTTATGGACCTACACCGATAGGCACCTTTTTTGTTAGGATCGTAGTAACGTTACACATTTGATGAAAAAAGCCAGATGCAAAAAGTTGACTACACCGACCGGACGCCGGAGTAAATCCCTATAAATTAAAAACTCACATGATTAAATTTCGGTTCATTTACAGGATCTGTTGACGAACTAATTTCGAAAGCGCCTTAAATTTTAAAGGGCACAGTAACCG
The DNA here is from genome assembly GCA_947086465.1 of Eupithecia exiguata. Classification (NCBI taxonomy): domain Eukaryota; kingdom Metazoa; phylum Arthropoda; class Insecta; order Lepidoptera; family Geometridae; genus Eupithecia; species Eupithecia exiguata. Next base: position 3,629,036 of record OX352240.1, read on the forward strand.
ATACCAACTCGTTGAAAGCCAGGAAATTGAGCATAACGCGCGCATTAATATTTCAACGACTTCCTAGCGATTAACGGTACCGTACTGCTGATCGAATAAGACCCTTATATTCAAAAAGGGAAAGCTCAGTTTGAAACAATGCAGGGATGTAGAAATGTTGGTGTGTGCGAAGGCTGAAACGCATACCGAGCGCCCCAAAGTTACACTGTGGAAATTTTAATACATCCTGTCTGGGGTGCTGTGTTTCGAAGGGGCTTACATGGTGGTTTGATTTCTTGTTTATAAATTCACTATAATATATTTATTAACCCTACTACCACCACACCGCAGCCCAAAAGGAGCACCAATTGAAGTACCAATTGATGGCATTTCTGTGACCAAGCTATGTTGGAGGTGCTCTATCTACTTACTTTTATAACATCAATACCGTAAATGCGACTGCCGCTGTCATATCAAAGTGCAACAAATCACTCAAAATCATTCGAAAACTATCATCGAGCTAGTAAGAAACGATTGGATCGTTGTCAAACTACGATAAGTAGTTCCTTTCGATCCGGTAGGGGCGCTACAAGGTGCGAAATGTATAGGAAGGACTCGAATTCGATGGAAGTATTTGAGAGATAATGCGTACCAGTCGTACTAGGGCCCCTGTTTTTCAACTTAGTAGGTACAATGGTAGATATGTACTATTTCTAGAACATCAAACAAACCAAAATCATGCCGATATAGTTTATCCAAAGTTAAGATTCTCGTTATATTGGGGTATCAAAGCATTAATATTCTGGGCTCTTAGGAATTCTAAGTTTATGGAACTGTACTTGATCTTTACCAAACTATCCATAGTCTATTAATTTGCTTGATGAGAAACCCACGTAATTTCTAATATTGACTAAGTTATTCAAACACAGCGATAGTGATGAGAAATTAGTTTCTCTTTTCAGGAGTTTTAATTTTACCTTCTTGTTTTTTTGGGTTTTCATGCGAGACATTCACCTATGATCAAAAACTGGTTGAATAATATGAGATGGTATAATGCACTTTTGTAAAAATAAGTATTAGTAAAATGTTTACCTAGGAGATAGTCAAGAATTAGTATTCATCATCATGAATTACACGATACAGATTATGTTTACGACTTAACTTGTATCGCTTCCAGTCCAAAACAGAAAATAATATTTTCTATTATGACCAAACGCCTTCCTAAATGTTTTTTGGAAATTCGTACAAGATCGGACGGAGTGGAAAGATTTGAGGGAGCCCTGAACAACTCAGTACCAACTCTGATTATCCTAATTAAAGGATAGGTGCGTAATGAAACGACCGTCTCAGTAGAAGTTATTTATATGAAAAATCTCAAACTGACGTCATCCTTACCCGTGCGTTCTCTTCTGTGCGATTCAGCCTTCGTCCATTTTAACCCGCGACATCTAGTTATAACTTGGCACACTAAAGTAGGTAGCCTGGTATCCACCCACTACATCTTAAGGCGATTCCCCGACCCAAAAAGTGCTGCCACCTATTTTATTTTATTAGTACGTTGAACAAAGGAAATTACGAAAATTTCGTTGTGCAGTTTGTGATACCTATTATAAGCTTTTTATAATGACTCTGTAATAGTTTTATTATATAGTTTAATAATATATAGTTTAGGCAAAGATGCGAAAATAGAGTTTGGTGGCCACAAAAGGCAACTTCGTATCGTATTCGCCTAAGATATACAAAATAAAACTTTTAGGTTAGAGGTATTAAAATGCTTATATTATGTATCACAAACTGCCCAAAGAAATTTTTGAAATTATCTTTGTTCTACGAAAAATAAGATAAAATAGGTGGCGACGCTAGTTTGTGTCGGGCTATCGCCTTAAATTTTTACAATGAACAGACTTTTTCACAGCAGTGGGCTGATAAATAATAATAATAATAATAGTCATTTATTTCAGATAATTAGAATAATCCATATTAGTTAGTAACAATTGTCTTAATAACTATGTTAGTTTAACTTTACCGATTAAAACATGATTTTACCAACACAGCAATGCTGTGTTTATATAGCGGCACATCTAGCTTATCCGCTATCATCACCAGGATGCTGTTAGTGGACAGGCGGACTCTGCTCAGCAGTGAGGCCGCTTTTCTGCGCATGCAGGCGGCGAAGCCATCCACACGCGCCTCGGCGAACATGACGGAAGCGCTGCAGAACCGCGGGAGTCCCAACAGCATCCTGAAGGCATTGTTATATTGGACGCGAAGAGTGTTGACGGCTTTCTGAGTGCAGTTGAACCAGAGGCTGCTCGTGTAAAAAGACTGACAGTATGCTTTAAATAAACTTATTTTGACGTCATCAGAACATCGAGCAAACCTGCGGGCCAGCATATTTGCTCTCATTTGATAAAATAAAAATAAGAGCAAAAACGCCATGTGAGCAAGCTCTTAAATTAAAATCTATTCCAGGCGGTAGGTACCCCTTTCGTTGGAGCTAAGCACCCGCCTCCTAAATTACAGAACGCTTTTCTTACTTTTCACAAGAGGTAACGGATTAAACGATAAACATAAAAAACTCTGAGTATTTTTGTAAGAATTATATAATTTGTAGCTCTACCATTGTTGTTTTATAGTTTACTGGTGCGTTCTTTGTGGTTTACGTACCACAAAAAACGCTGTTTTCTGAAAGATCCATTGACAATTGAAAAAAATCCTATCGTCGATTGCCCACCGAGCTCACAGTAAACTAAAAACTAATCTACCCTAAACCTACCTTTATAAAAACGAATCTTTGTCATGGTTGTTATGGTATAAAGTGAAACAAAATACGTAGTAACATTTCAAGCGCGGTAGATAAATTTAAGTTTAACCCAAACAACTGAAACATAAATATAAATTCCATACCAAAGCACCAAACATCTGTTTTCCCAAATTGAATATTTATCAATTCACTCACTCTCTTCATTATTAAAGCAGTAGTTTGTCGACAAACAAAGAAAGTTCCAGGGCCTTGCAACTACATCGAAGTCAACCGACTTGACCCGAGTTTAATTATAAACTGAATGGGCAAATTTGCAGAACAATCAGAAACTTAGATCATGCCGCCAGTATTGAATTAAGTAGTTTTTCTGATGAGTTATCTTGCGCGGAATATTTAATGACGTTGGAAAAGGGAGATCAGCACTCACAAAAACAAACCCTAAAACCTGATTCCACATATTCTACAGCCTTCATGATTATAATTTCACTTACCTCTGATCATGGTGTTGTTATACGAATTCAGAGATCAGAGATTAAGGTCTTATAAACAAAACAAAATAAAGTAATGTGTACTATAAAATAAACATTATCATTTATTCATTCATCCGAAGTCTTTGAAAGACGTAAGATAATATAGATACTATTGGTGGACCCTCAATCTGTATCTGAGTGTGAGTGTAATCTGAGGTGTCTAGGTCACCTCCCGTGTATGTATAATTTATTCTACCTTTGAAATATAATCGAACGAGCATATTTTGATTGAGGGTCCACCAATAGTATCTATATTATCTTACGTCTTTCAAAGACTTCGGATGAATGAATAAATGATAATGTTTATTTTATAGTACATATTACTTTATTTTGTTTCAGTGATTACGCTTTGTTACGTTGTCACTGACTAGGGTGAAAACAATTTGCAGCTTATTTTTTATTGTAGTCAAATAGACTATCTTAAAAAAATCATCAGAATGCAAATAAAAGCTAACAATAAGCTAAGATACAAACGAATGCTGACAGTAAGCAAGAATAGAGGCGTCTGAGCACAACCGGCTAATCCAATTACTCGCCGGCCAATTACACGACAGAGTACAAGATCGAGCGTGTTTCAAGGCGTTTCTTGCCGTCGTGATTTAGTTTAACTAGCAGAAAACTAGCTTTTCTGAGGATATTTTATTGCACGCAGATTCAAACTACAGTCACAGACAAATGATAGTACTAACTTACCCTGTCACATAATGTTATGACGATAAAATAGTTACAGTTCTCAAATGGAATTTGAGAACTGTAACCGACTATTAAGATTTTAGCTATTTTTACCCGACTACCCACAGGGGAGGGTTATGAGGTTATTACCCGACTACCGACAGGGGAGGGTTATGAGGTTAGCACTCTATGTTTGTATGTTTGTATGTATGTGGCCGATTTCTTTGTTCCCACGTAGTTATATATTTAGAAATCCGTTTTGCTCAATTCACATTATTTAAATAGAAATATATTATGTACATGAAAAGAGATCAGTTTACGTAATTTATAAGTTAGCAAAGTAAAGAAAGTTCCTCTCCCCTCGGACCGCGGTAGCGTACAGACGTGTCCCCGTAACACTTTTTTAAACAAATAAATAAATTCACCAAGTTTTTTACGAAAATAAATCATCCAATATTCCGTCAAAGTACCAGGCGTGCATAACCGCATAGGAGTGTAACCGGACCACACCGCTCGGCTTGCTGCGTTAGCTACGGCCACAACCCTGTTACGTCACTGCGCTACAACTTCACTTCTTTCGTCGCTGCGCGTCAGGATAGCGAATGTGCTCACTGCGGCTACTACATCACCTGAGGTAATTCAAAACCGCGAATGTGCTAGGACTGCCTTACGACAAAATTAATTTGACGGATTATCTCTAATATAAAATGATTCGCACGCCAGACAACAACTCTGAGCCTGACCTAGCCTCTTTGGGTTTGGATGAAACCCCAACACACTACAGTAACTTTAGACTAAAGCGTTTTCGCAACAAGGAAGGCCAAATCTCTTTCAAGGATGAGTTTTTGAGTTTCAAGGATGAAATTAAGCAGTTGTTTATCAGTCTACAAGCAGAAACAACAAAGGAGATAAAAATCCAGTTTGAAAGCTGGAAGAGCGTCTCTAACACTAGACTGACAAATATTGAGACATCTCTAACTAATATTGAAAAATCCTATTCTGAAATTGAGAAAACGCTGGAATTTACATCAGCTCAGTATGATGACATTAAAACTAAGACGAATTTGCTAGAGCATGAGTGTAAAGACCAACGTGTACAAATAATGTTACTGGAGGATAAATTGGAAGAAATGCAGAGAATCTCGAAAATTAACTATTTGGAAATAAGAAATGTGCCTAAAAAAGACGGAGAGACCAGACAAGATATAGAGAATTACTTAAACACGATGTGCAAGTCTCTAAATGTAAACAAAGGAGAGTCGACCATAAAAGATTTCTTCCGCTTGCCGGATAAGAAAGGGAGTAATTCGGCTATACTAATGGAGCTCAACAACAACTCGAATAAGAATGTTATATTGAGAGCAGTAAAAACATTCAACCACTCAAACCAAGTAAAGCTCAATAGCTCCCACTTGGGTCTCTCGGCACCATTGGTACCAGTATATGTAGCAGAACATCTTACACCGAAAGCAAGAAGATTATACTATATAGCTAGAAACATGGTGAAATCAAAACAAATACATATAAGCTGGATTTCTAATGCTAAGGTATTCGCGAAGAAGACTGAAGGCTCACCTCCTATTCAGGTCAAATCGGAGGAACAGCTGGAAAAGCTGGCGAATTGCCCATCATGACTCCACTGCTGCATATCTTCTTCTCTCAGCTGCTCATTTTTACTGTCTTGCTTCTTAATTGTATCTATGTGTCTATATTTCCATAAAATTAACACATACTTATTATTCGTTCTTAGAAGTACACTTATAACTATTTATCTACTCTATTTAATATATTTTTCTGATTACTCTATGATGCACAGCAACACATTCATATATACACTTACTAAACACACAACACAACCACACTTACTGAAAAATTGCACATCACGATTTCTAACTCAAATGGCTAATCATGCTCAAAACACTATAATGCTTAATTTAATGGTGAACTATCAGTATAAGCTGTTTACCCTCTTCTTGTTCGTAGTGATGCACACACAAACACACTTTCCTATCAATTATTCCTCTCTGAACCCATGGCGCTTTAACTATGTAACCCTTTCTTTTAAAATTTGGTAACCTTAATGATCTACTTAACGACATTGATAACTATTCGATATCTGAGAATTTAAATTGTGACCCTGAAGAGTGCACTAATGCTTTAGGAGAACCTAATCGTTACCTCAAAATAATCTCACAAAATATACGTAGCATAAATGCTAACTTCGATCAGTTCTGTATCCTTCTACAACAACTTAATATAGACTGTGACATTTTAATATTATCCGAATGTTGGCTATCATGTGTAACTAACATCCCAGTCGTTCCTGGCTTTCGTAGCGTAGCATCTACATCCCACTTCAATCAAAATGATGGTGTCGTGATATTTATTAGAAATTATCTTAACACTACGATTGAAGAACCTGTCATCCAAGAAGCTAACTGTATTATTGTCAAATTGAATAAAGATGTAGTTATTCTTGCTATTTACCGCCCATTTTGTTTCAGAGACACAGATGCATTCTTAACGTCTCTTCAATGTATATTATCAAAATTAACCATGTATAAAAACATTCTAATTATTGGAGACATAAATGTTAACATAGCTACCAACAGTTCTGATAGATTACTGCCCAGTTACTTAGACTTTCTATCTTACAATGGTCTTCTTCCTGCATTTAATATTGCTACACGCGGAAACAGTTGCCTCGATCATGTCATCCTACAAACTAAGCTTAAAGTCAAATGCTTCATTCTTGAGACTGCTATCACTGACCATAAAGCTATATTATGCTGCATGGAAATGAACCCGAAAAAATACCAAACACACAAAATAATTACAAAATTAAACTTTGACAGTATTGTGAACTCTACCAAAAATTTTGACTTCTCCTATATTAATAAAGAAACTGATCCAAACACAGCATTGGATTCATTTATATCTGCTCTACAAAACATAATTATATCTAACACTACTATCAGGACTATTTCGTCAAGGCAGAGACTCCTGAAACCATGGATGACTTTGGGTCTTATCAGATGTATACGTAACAGAGATCGAATGTTTAAAAGACTAAAACAGTCACCCCAAAACTTAATCCTTCAAATAACTTATAAGCGCTATCGAACCTACTGTAATAACCTAATCAAAAAACAGAAACGGGAATACGAAAGACAACTGCTAATAAACGCTGGTAAAGACAGTAAAAAAATATGGTTAGCTATAAATGATATCACAAATAGGAAAACGAAAAGGGAACACGCTTCTGAACTCCTTTCTACTGCCCTTTCTCCTTCTGTGGCGGTAAACTCCGTTAATGAGTTTTTTGCTACTGTTGGTGAAAAACTGGCAAGTAAAATAATACCACCTTCTTGCATTATTTCTCAAGCTTCAATAATTAAATCGCCAGTTAATTCCCTAGTTTTATTTGATACTGATGAGCAAGAGGTTGGACGCCTTATTGCTGGACTTAAAAGCAATTGTGCACCTGGTGATGATGGAATACCATCTAATGTTCTAAAATGCATAAATAATCAAATAGCTGCTCCGCTCACGCACATAATCAACCTTTGTTTACATCAGGGTGTGTTTCCTACATTGCTAAAAGGGTCAACAGTACGTCCTATATTTAAGGGTGGAGATGGAAACCGTGTCACAAACTATCGACCTATTTCAATTTTAACTTCCCTGTCAAAAATATTTGAGAAAATTATAAATTCTAGACTGATTAGATACTTAGAAAAAAATAACTTACTGTCAAAAGGCCAATTTGGGTTTCGCCCAGGCAAATCTTCTGAAGATGCTCTCATTGAATTTACAGACTTTGTAGTAAATAAATTAGATTCAAAATCAAAGTGTCTAACAATATTTTTAGATTTAGCTAAAGCTTTCGACACGGTTTCTATCCCTATCCTCTTACAAAAGCTAGAGTTTCTTGGTGTACGAGGAAATCAGTTAAAACTATTTACAGACTACTTATCTGACCGATCACAGAGAGTTAAAATTGAAGATCTGTTGAGTAATAGCCTACCCACAACCCATGGTGTACCTCAGGGTAGCGTGCTGGGACCTACCTTATTTCTAGCCTATATTAATGATCTTTCTTCACTCGATATAAGTCACTGTAAAATAATATCTTATGCAGATGATACCACACTGACCTTTTATGGTAACACATGGTCCGAAGTCTTCGAAAGGTCACAAACTGGGTTTAATATGGTCACGCAATGGTTAGCGCAAAATTATCTATCTCTAAATACTCTAAAAACTAAGTATATTCCCTTTTCTATCCAAAATCCCCCCTACCCTGTACCACTTACCTTTAATATAACAGCTCATAACTGTAATAACATTTCGTCCTATAACTGTGATTGTCCTTACTTGTCGCCAGCTGAATCCATTAAATATCTAGGCATTGTAATTGATAACAACCTAAATTTTAAAAACCATTTAAATTACATCTCAATCAGAGTTAGAAAACTAATTTATATTTTCAAACAACTCCGATATTCTGCAGATCATCGTATTATGAATTTGATTTATTCCTCGCTATGCCAAACCATTCTCTCATACGGTGTCACGTGCTGGGGCGGTGCGGCTAAATCCAACACACTTATTGTTGAACGAGCTCAGAGAGCCTTACTGAAAATAAGCTACTTTAAACCTAAACTTTACCCTACCATTGATTTATTTAAAGAATGTAGAGTACTTAATGTCCGTCAGCTCTTTATATTACATGTTACTCTCAGACAGCATTCTAAGCAAGATTTTGATGTAAGTCGTCTCAACACACGAAGAAAGCATCAAGTTTTCAAAGTTGTGGCCCACCGTACCTCCTTTGCTCGCAGATTTCTGAGTTTTCTCGGTCCATGGCTTTATAACAAAGTAAACAAAGAGCTTGAAATATTTCAAATGACAAAAGGATCATGCAAGCAAACCCTTCACACTTGGCTCCTCTCTTTGACGTATGATACCACTGAAGATCTGTTAAAGGTAATATCGTGAGATGTTATACCAAGTTATACCCGACTACTCATTCACAAATACTCACCAACCCACACTCGAAGTTCCTGTTGCCTGGTCTCTTACGAGACCGGTGTCCTCAGGAGTTCCACATAAATCCACATTCATACACAACTGGTAGCTTCTGTTGCCCGAACTCTTACGAGACCGGTGCCTCAGGAGCTCCACATACATACACATACAAATATACACATAAACACATACATTACATACTCACCTGGTAGCTCCTGTTGCCCGGAGTCTTATGAGACCGGTGTCCTCAGGAGCATCACATACACACACCTACATCCACTCTCATATCAATAAATATATATACATATTGTTTATAAATTTATATAACTTACTAACTTTTTTCATTAAATTACTTACTTACTTTTGAATATTCAACAACATAGATTATTATCATTAAACATAAATCAATTCAACAATCATTTAGTATAGCTCATAGTTTATTGTTACTATCACAAAAAATATGTAATGGAACACCCTGTCTGTGAGGAGGGCGATGGTGTCTGCGACACAGTTTTACCTAAAACTAATGCGGACATCATCGAATTCCAATAATTATTCACACCCATGTAACTTTTCCTGAATAAATTACTTTGAAATTACTTTGAAAAAAAAAAAAAAAAAAAAAAAAAAAAAAAAAAAAAAAAAAAGTAAAGAAAAAAAAGGTAAAAAATCTTAGAATATGGAAATCAGTTTGTTTGGATACAAGTATAGGTATCTACTGATTAATAACCATAGTCAGAAATTTATATACTAGGTATATTTAAGGGATGAAACCCTTCGATGAAATTTCTCACCTGAAAAAACAAGACTCATCCCAGTCATTGAGTTTCCCAAGCCAAAGGCTGAGTCATTCAAAGTTTTGGAATTCAACACACGGAGTACATTAGAACTTGGTACATTTTTAAGATGTGTTTCTAAAAGGAAAATTTAAGTGAGTGTACAACATTCTGTTCACAGAGCACAAATGTGACTTTAACGGCACTACAAATGTCCCCTTTACTTTAACATAGGAAGTTAGGAGTGCTATGTGCTCTGGCTTGAAATCCGTTGATGTAATCTTTCTATGTGGTTGTCTCGTTTGGATTATGAAGATACCACTTCTTGATTCATCACACCCACTTTATTAATGCGAAATATTTGATGGATAGGATGTATATTGGTTGTTGCGTCTTCGCGCCAAAACCAATGAACAGATCGGTTTTTTTATATAAATGTAGTCTTGACCTCGAATAACCTGTAGGCTACTTTTTATCCCATAAATTAGGTACCATGGGATAGACATAACAAACCGAGAGACCATAGAAACAGCGCTGGCAAAATCTAGTAGCTGATAAAATTTGCATGAAATACAATGAAAAATCTCCCTTGCTTAATCAGTCTATCGTACTTAAAATGTTAGTCAAAGAAAATAATGTTATAAATATAACATTACTTTATTTTACAAGCATTGTGAGTAAAATATCAAGCTTGTTATTAAATTACACAAGACTAATGTCTTGTGCGAGATAATTCTCGCCGCTATAAAAAACCTTTTGTAGTTTTTTCTAACTACACAATTTCAGTACAAAGCTTTGAATCCGCTGAGCTAATTAGAAGACTAGAAACATGTACAAACAACTTACTAAGCTTAGCTTTGTGTTACTTTGAGTACAAGTATGAGTCTACCTACCGAAAATAAGATAAACTAATCTACAAAGGTGGTCTTTATACGTACTGATTTAGAAGGTAGAGCGTATAAACATATGCAAATATATGCACAACTATGAAGTTCCCTAATTGTTGACAAGTGAGTAAAGGAAGACTGAATGACGATATGAAGTATTTCATAGACACAGTTACTTTTGACAGATAGAGTCTTCTGTCGAATTGAAAAATGTGGGGAATTAGGAAAGCTTCGATTTTTATCGAGCCGACGTAGTATAGAACGAAGATTATTTATGAATTTTCCATGAGAAGGTATTGAATAAAGTATAAAAAATGTAGTTTACTACAGTAACTCAATCTACCTTCTTTTTATCGAAAAACGTGTGTAGAATACCATGGGCAAAAAAAAAACAAACTCAAAAATTATTTATTTCCATAAATACAAAAATGTACACTTAGAAAAGGTCAAATTCTTAAAATAAAACACTGACACGGAAATAAAGTGGTACTTTTGATTTCTGTCGCTTCGGTATGTAGACTAAAGTAAAGAAGCGATTATAAAACCTTTAACCTGTTAGTTATTATTTTTCGAGTTGGAGCAAAACCCGTCCGAAGCTTTTTTATCTTCTAAATAATCTGATATTTTGTAGTACCTAAGCCTTTTTGCATCTTAGGCACAAGTGAGAAGTATGCAAGTAGCAAATAAAATAACAAAAATAATCTGAGTATATTTATAAAAGAGAAAAGACTGAGTGACTCATCAAGAGATCTCTGAAACTACACGAGCTACAAGGCTGAAATTTTGCATGAAGATTCCTTTTAGGACGATAGCTTCCACTTAAAATGGAAATATGGAACGGATTTTTGGAAATTCTTATTCTAAGGTAGTTAAAATGGGGTCAAAGGTAATTTTTGATAATAACTTCAGAAACGTTACTGTTGGCCCTGACGGTGTTTTCTTAAACTGCCGTCCGATAGCTAAATGGCCGTAAAGTGACATTTGATTTTTACCCGACTACCAACAGGGGAGGGTTATGAGGTTAGTACCCTATGTTTGTATGTATTTTTATTTAACGGGTCACCCCTTTGTTTACAAAAACGATCTAGGATTCTACAACCGGTATATTATTATTATTTCGTTTTAATATAATCTTGACAGAATTTAACTTCTTACCAGCTTCTGCATCATTATCCAGCTTTTACCTGAAAATGGAGCAACTATAATTTTAGAAGAAGAAAATTGCGAATACATTAAGAGCCCATTATAAGAATTGCGCTTTACATTGAACGGAGTAGCGTGTTCTAGAATTTTCTGAATGCAGTCGACCCAAATCCAACACAATGGACGATGTTGGCCACGATGTTTTCGGTAGCACAATGTGTCCCATCGTACGCTGCGGTTCGTTCAGGTGCTTGTGACTTTGGCAAGAATTTTACAGGAAATTATTTTCAAGGAGTTGAAAGGCTCTCGTGAAAAGTAGAGGACTACAACAAGCTGCAGAGCCTTAGAGCGGTATAAATTGACAGCGGGTTAGATTGTCTAAGGGTATAAAACCTGAAAAAGCAATTTGTTTGCAAGCTTGACACCACGTTTGGGAGGTGAATTAGTGTAATGCCACTGATTCTGGCGTCGATGTATGTGAATCACGTGAATTGGGTTAAGTTAAAAAAAACCGTTATCTTCGAAAAAGTTTCAATAAAATACATAACGATCTATGGGATTTAAGGCAGATCCCCTTTGTTTCAAAAATGAATAAAAATAATCTTAAATATCCGAAATAATAGTGCAAGTACATCATCTGTTTTCTGAAACTATCAATCACAAGATTTTTTTATTGTCATCACCGTACAAAATAATAGAATACCTAAGGAACCTTTGACTTATTTTTGCAAATCAATGTTCTAATAATCAGCAAAATCTTGATTTTTGACCTTACGCCGCTCTGCTCTGTCCCGCTCCTATAAACGCGAAATCCGATGCCTATCCTATTCACAAAATGTTGTCATATATCGATATAATATATCCCTTAAGGGACGTTATAAATTTGATTTGCCTTGTTTACGGAGGCATTGTCAGGTCATCGTTAACAGTTTCATTGCCCACGATGCACATATAGTTCCAGCAGTCTTACTAGCTGCGGCCTGCCCGTACGGGTCGCGCCCAGGGCATTGCATGCACTAAGAATAACCTGAGTTTTGTCTTGACCTCTGTTTAAAGTTTTAAAACCCTTTATACCAATCATGAGTCTTTACTGCAAGTGTCCCTCTTCGCTCGGGAATCTAACAAGCGCACTGCATCTCGACCGATCCTAAGTGCAAAACGTCGTCATGTTCTACATTCAGATGTTCTGAATACAGCGAGATCCTCTCCAACTGAATGTAAAGTAAAATTACATGCCTTATGTTATATTCATCAGCATCGTTCGTGAGGAAACAATAGCTTTTCCGAGGAAAGTATCTTATGTTTGGTTTTGACGACTTCTGTAGCTTTTTAGAGAAGATGGTTGCTGGCTCAACTCTAGTTAAGATACATTTTTAAATTGTTTGCTGACATTTTTGGATTTCTGCAGTGGGTTTGAAGCAGTAACTAACCTTTTTAGTAGCGTACTGTAGGTATAGTAACGTAAAACCTAGGCGGGCTCGCTATTAAAAAAACAATTAATTATGCTGGACAATTGAAAAAAAACGACAAAGCATCATTTAGCCCTAAGGTAAGCAGAGTTGTTATGGGTACTAGGTAACTGATACAATACATAGATAGATATTTTTAATGTACATAAAAAACACCCGGACAATTATCTGCAGATCGTACAAACATTTGTCCCGAGGCGGGAATTGAACCCTCCTGTGTTGCAGGCTGACCTGCTCTGCCACAGAGGTCGTCAATTGTATGCAACTGATGAGTCACCAAGCTGCTGGAGAGTTTCTGCCTGTGGTTGTAATGTAACCCAAAATTCTTTCTCATCAGCTATCAAATGATGAAGATTGCTTGATATTTTCACCAGGGCCTAGTTCGTTACCAAGCAGGTTGCACCACGTGAAGGTTAGGTTGGCTTAGAAGACGAGAAGTTGGAGTCCCCCTTATACCCCGCATGGGATTTGCGTAGTTGCAAGTCCGCACGAAATAGATGCACTGTACCAAATCCAACAGAAAAATGAGATGTCACGATGACGTTCGATACTATCTTCAAACCAATCTCAGGGCTCACTCGACCTTATCCCAATAATTCTATTAAAATCATAAGATCGATACTGAATATGATCAGACGCCGCAGTATTATGTCTGTGTCAGAGGCAGACTATACCAAGGATTAATAAAGTCACGTAGTAATTCACTAGTTAACGTGATTATCTGACGATAAGCGCGAATTCCCCATTGAATAGTCTGCGTTAATGAAGTTCCTATAAACGGGGACGTGCTTGGAACTGATAAACTTACTGCTATTAGAGGTAAAGTTGAGTTATGTTGTGACAAACTGGAGTATAATAATAATTGTGTACCGTTAGCAATATTGTCATTACAATCGTCTGCGACGCAGATTCCCGGATGTTTCGGATTCGATTTCGGCCTCGGGACAAATTTTTATACGATTAGCAGATATGATTGTATTATGTGAAAAGTATCAGAAAACTAATAATAATTAAGCCCTTTTATTTCCTTAATAAAATAAACTGTACAAAAACTTCATATGAATAATGTATGACATTTAATTTATATAATAATTAGATGGGATTTAAAGTGAAAATAATAATGGTAATTTAGTATGAACCTCTCATCGAGTGAAGACCGCCATTTTACCCCATGCTTTTTTTTCTATCTTGAGCTTTGTTTAGCCAGTCTATGTCAGCCGATTTGTTTATTTCGTCTATCCACCTCTCTTTTGGTCTGCCTTTTGTTTTGTGGTCCTGTTCATCAGAAAACTAATGGACCTTCAAAACAATGCGTCACGTCATGTAGCACCAACAGATCTTCTTAGCCAAATTTACACATCACTAGCACAATCGGTTTTTGGATGCTGTTTACCTATTTGGAGAGGGGCAACTGCAATGAAATTCATAGAGCTAGAAAAAGCAACGTTCTCTATTAAAGGTTATGTTTTTCAAGCCCTATAGATTATCAACTGAAAGTCTATACCTTGAATCGGGACTCCTGACAGTAATGAATCTCTACGTGCTCCAGCTGTTATTAGAATCCATAAATCATTGTTCTATGATGCTGAGCAGGAAAATGTATCTAGTCCGGGGATCTCTTTTTTCATACGATCCCGCGGCGACAAAATACCGATAAGCTAGTAAGCTCACAGGCCTTCCTGTTTGACACATCCTAAGGCAGGCTTTAAATTTATTATTTTAGGCCGAAAAAGGCGTAGTACTAGTCCTAACTAATGTATCTACCAGGATACATTTTTCTTTCTTACCTTAATTGCCAATTCTTTTTACTTTATCGGGTAAGTACCTAAAGCTACATAAATGTCTAGATATACTTGTACGTACGTCAGTAATAATGAACAAGGGGTCTGACAGAGAGCCCTTAAAACCGAAGGGCCGGTCATTTGGCCATCAAAAGCAATGTGCTCGTAGCTCGTTATGGACATTGACTTCAACAAGAGCTTTTTGTATTTACTTTCCACTGAAAGGTTTTGTAGCTAGTATTGTTTATTTCAGAGATGAAGTGGTTTTTTCCACTTACATGGATGGCAAGACTATTATTATTATTATTTCAGTCAATTTTTATTCACAATCCACTGCTGTCCAACTATTTTAGGTAAAAAAAAACGAAAATAAAATTACAAATTTTTGATATATCATCACGAGACCGAAAACGCTCTGCGTTTGATTGCATCGCTGGTGACACCTATCACAGATTACAGTGCGTGTTTTTCATCTTGTTAGGTGTGGTGTAAGCTGAGTGTAAGGTATGACGTCATCGAGTCATGTTTTAGGAGCCATGACAGAGATTAACGTTTTGGCTCGCCATTATTTTATTCAAACTTAAAATTAGTGTTTACAACTAATACGACTGGCCTTGAAGAAATATTAATTGCACTTTGCATTATTTTTATCAGATAATACGTTAGGATTATTTCCCAGTAGTAGTCAAGTAGCTTATTCTGCCAGTGTCAAGTAATGGAACTTCATTGTCAATATCTGAGATATCAAATTAAGAAGATTGTTTGACATTTTCACCAGAGCCTACATAGTTCGTTATCTACCACGTACAGATTAAAGTTGCTTGGGAGACGAGATGTTAGATTCCCCTTATACTACACCCATATTTAACTTTTAAACATAAACACGAGAACCGCTGTCAAAGATAGGACGATCGCTCGCTGTGTCATGTAAACGAGATGAATTGAATCTGAAATGCTGACATCAATTGACTACCGATATAGCACGGTGAGCAAAGGTCCGCCTGCGACGCAGGTGGATGCGGATTCGAATATCACTTTGGGGCAAATATTTGTACCTACGATCAGCAAATATTGGGTCCGGGTGTTCTGGGTATTTCTATGTTTAAACAAATATTTTTGCTAATTATAATTTTATTGTACTAAGTATGTATATCAGTCATCCAGTACCCATAACACAAGCTTTACTTACTACTTGAGGCTAATGACGCTGTGTGAATTGTCTAGCATTTTTACTACTTTTTATAATGAATTAATCAAAATATGGTAAACAATTTTAACATTTCTGTAAAGCACTCTACCTAAAACCTGCTACAAACTGTGCTTGTACATCACAGAAAATATAATGCATAATCGTAATGTTGAAACCAGAATATACTGCAAATGGTGCATAAAAAATATCGATAACGGTTCTACAAATTTCAATTAATTTAAGTAGATTATAGTGTGGCCTATTTAATAAATTTGAACAGCAGTATGGCCTGATAGATAACAAATATTAAACTTGTTCCCAAAATGTAAAATCTGCCATTAGTATCCATCTGAAATCCAGCCTTATTGAACTATGGAAAATAACTAAAGTAGTTTAAGTAAAATTTAGGACCTAATTGATTTAGAAATAAAGTTGAATTTAGGGATAGGATTAATTTCAACTAAGCAATGGTTCCGGATGTAACTGAGATATATTATTACCCTCCTCTTACACAACTGATGTAAACCATCGCACCCCAAAATTTTCCATTCACCTAATAAAGAAAAACGACTGAAACTCTACGGGTTTTCTAAGACTATGCAGTTTCGGATGTGATAATATCGAACACAGAAATTCCAAACAAAGAGATTGGGAGACAACCAAACGAAATATATATAGAATAGTTCGTTTTCTGCATAGTCTTAGAAAACCCGAAATATTGTTCCCACATGTGGGAACAATATCTCTCTATGATTTTCGAACCCAATAGGGCTTCTAACTACACCAAAAATGGTATTTTGGCTAAAGAAAACTTTCTACCTGCTATCTTCAACTTTCTAGTTAGAGAATTCTAATTAAGAAAACTACAAAAAATAGACTCAATTACAACTAGGATTTATATTTGAAACAAAAGCTGTTGGAATATGACCGAATGTAACGCGATTCAAATTATCACCCTTAAACTGTGCCTGCCATGGACTTGGTACTTATTTTTACTCTTGGTTATGATGAATGAGTTACATCATCTATTTTAGGCAACTTTACATTGAGGCACGTATCTTCGTCCAAAAGCTCCAAGCTCCAAGAGAGTCCCCATAGAATTACATCCACAATCACCTCTGTCTGGCAGCCAAATTAAATTTCCTACACATTGATTTTCACCGGGTCATAATTAGTTAATTTGCCGATTACTTCACAGAGTTGTGAACGTGGGGGCCACTGCTACTTCTTGTCAGAGATAAAATCAAAATGAGCTTTATTTCTGTGTCGTTTTTGTTTGAAATTGATTGCATTTTGGTAGTAAACAGCAGTATCTAGCCTTACAATTCTTAAAGCTCTATGTTTCAATTTTTCAACTTTCGAACGTGTGGTAATTTCTAAGAATTTATATTATATCCCAAAAGATTAAAAAAAAAAATTCATTCAATTGTCCGAGTACACTTACCTTGGGCAGATTCTGCAGTTGGGTAAAAACAAATTTCGAGAAGGAGGCCAAGAGGAGGATCCAGCTGGGTTGGGCAGCGCTTGGGAAACTACGTCGAGTCTTCTCGTCATCCATACCGCAATGCTTGAAAACGAAAGTTATCAGTCAGTGCGTCCTACCCGTCATGACCTACGGACCTGATACTTGAACACTCACGATGGGGCTTGTCCATCAGTTTAAAATGAAGATAAAGATAAAAAAAAAGGCATAATAACTCCCTAAGCGCCAAATATAACAATTACAATGTGAAACCGCAACCAACTTGTAAGGTATCGACTTGATGAAAAGTTCTTATTTTTATAGTAACTTATCAATATTCTATGGTATAAAAACTCTTTCCTCTGTTAGGGCAATGAGAAGTTATTCTGCAATATTCTGTGGTATAGGTACTGTTCCCTCTTCTATGGCAATGGGGGAGATTTATGAACTAATTTAATAAGAGAGCTGGCGGCGGCTGATTACACTAATGATTTTAGTGGCCTGAAAAATTGCGGCCACTCTGGCTGGCTCAATTGGTTTTCATACATTTTACATTGAATAATATCTCGGGGGCTTATTCTGAGACCATCAAACTCACTGTCAAACTTTACGTAATAACTAGCAGCGCCTTTCGGTTTTTCCCGCGTAGGTTCCATTCCCGTGGGAATTCCGTGATATAATATAACCTATGTCACTCCGTGAAAAGTAGGTAAACCTTGTATTCGAAACTACTGGACCGATAAAAAAATATATAATTTTTTTTTATCGGTCCTGTTGTTTCGAAGCCTATTCATTACAAACAAACAAACATTATCTTTCCTCTCCATAATGTTATTATTAGTTTATACTAATAATACTAGTTTATACTAATAATAACCCGTAGGATAGATTTATTTTGATTGATCTATAAAAATTATCACAAATCTATCCTACGGGAACCATACATTTTACCGGGTAAAAATTAGCCTATGTGCTATTCCAGACTATAATCTATCTCTGTGCCAAATTTTATTTAGATTCGTTCAGCCGTTCTGGCGTGATTGAGTAACAAACATCCATCCATCCAAACTTTCACATTTATAATATAAGTGAGTTTGCAACAGTCAGCAGCTCAATTGTTTCAATTGTAAATACTAGTTTTAATTTATTTTTAACATTTGATTGTAATTTTCTTTGTTAATAAAGAAGTTTTAACAAGTAAAATTACATCTTATTCAAAACGAGACGAAACGTTCTGGAATAAAGCGTATAATTAGGATTATTTCCTAGTACATAGTAGATATAATATCTAAATAAAGAAAATCACTCAAATAAAATCGACAAAAATCCATTGTTTAATACAAAAATATAGAGTTCATTGATGATTATTTTAAAAGTCAATTGTCCATTGAACCCTTTTGAAATCCATGAGTACAAAACCTTCGGTTCATGACAAAAAAATGTCATAAAAATAATTAGGTCAACCCGTCCGTTCAGAAACAACGGACCTTTTGTCCCATATATTGACTAAGATTGATTGTCAGTCGGCATGTGCTAAACGAGTTGCGACGAAATAAGAGCAAATGTCGGCGACCCCTGTCTATCGTGTCACTCTTTTCGTTTTATTGTTTTTCCTAGGGAAAGGCATTTTTCTATTTCAGATATTGAAGTTGTAAATGAGTGTGTTTTTGTTCTGAAAAAAAAAGAACACAATCTGTTGAACAAAATATATGTATGTATGCACAATCGTTGATTGTTGGTGCTTATGAGAGGCCTCCAAATCAAATTAATATTATAAATGCCAAAGTTTGGATGTTTCTAAGGTTTTTATTTATTATAGTACTCTGGGTAATTTCTAAGAAATTAATAAATCCCAAAAAATATTGGATGTTTGTTACCTCTTAAATCTACTGAAAAGATCAAGGTGAAATTTTGTATGCCAACATATAGTATATTTTTCTATGTCTGAAATAATATTGGTACTGGAACTGGTATATGACATTAAAACATAAAAATTGTTATGTCTCTATGTCGCAAATCTTTATATCCTATTCATTTATACCCGCCTGGTACTTTAAGTGAGTTATACGTTGTTAAATATGATTCCTATGGAATCAAATTACTAGTGTTAAGTTTAAGTACCCAATATCCTATGTATTACTACTTTCCTGGTACTTTGCGTGAGATAAACTAGAAAAAAAAAACCTTCGGAAACAATAATGGTAAATCAAGCTTCGACAGTTAGTACTTTTTTGTTAGAAATCTTCAAATGGGGGGGAAACCGTAACGATTTCAGCGTTTAATTTGGGTTTCCGTGTTCGGACTACTTTGGACCGAGGTGAGTGGGATGAACACGGAATACCTCGATAGAAATCGAGCACAGAAACAGCGCAGAAACTAGTAAAGACATAAAATTTTCAAATGTTGTCTTATCCAAAGCTATTAAAACTTTAGGAACAACTGTATGACTGGCAATTAAACTAAAGAAAACACCAACTCTCAAATCTCAAAGCGAGCCGAAATCTGAACTCTCAACAACGTCCGTATTTATTTAAAATGATATCATTAGATTCTTGGCTTCTAAGATAACAAGCATTGTTGAAAGTCTCTTGAGCTTCCGACCCTTTCTTCGCTTTGACAAGTCACCCGTGAAGATTGCTTAGATCCCGACTGGCCCTTAACTTGAATCCTTATCGCAGAATGGGATTAATTGCGGAAATACATGATGAGCTACGCTAGTATTGTTATGGGCTACTTTAGAGTGATCATCATATTTCATTCTTCGGTTATGTGTACTAAAAGATAGAGTTTCAGAAAAACGGATGGATTGCTTGCTAATAATAAAAGAAACAATTTATTTTTTTACCCGACTACCAACAGGGGAGGGTAAATTAGGTAGGGAGGGTAAATTTTTAGGTTAGCACCCTATGTTTGTATGTTTGTATGTATGTGGCCGATTTCTTTGTTCCCACGTAGCGCTGAAACTACTGGTTCGATATCATTACACTTTTTCGTAAAGATGGCGGTTGTTTACGATACAATATCGAAAAGTCCAATAGTAGATTTATTTAAATTTTAAGACTTTGACCCTTTATAAGTGAACATCTATTGTATTTACGTAAATGAATAGTTTTCGATTCTTTTAAAACTTGAATCTAGTGGAAACAATAAAAAATCGTTCGAATATGACCGGTAAGACTTTGCGACCGATATCGCCGCCTTGCGATCGCTTTTATCTATGTCGAAACTGCTCGCCCTGACTGTCACACATAAAACTTATCATAGCTGTTGTGTGTGCACCATAAATTTTGTGCATGCATTCTGTTAGAAGCACACATTCTATATTTAGAAAGTTTATAATTGTGTTCTTTTTAATGTTTCATTATGTGAATTGTTGGGATTGCCTATAAATAAATAAATGAACATAATGCAGAACTTAAGTCTTGGACGTAATTCTAAACTTGCAGATTCATTGAAGTAGATATAGATACGAAATTTTTCACACTCGTTGGTTTGAATGCCATAATTTGTGTGCAATCATAGTGACCTACGTCCTGCAGTTTTGGTTGGTAAGGCGGATACCCAACTAACAAAGCAGGTTTACTTAAAATCTTATTTAAGATGTCTCGGAAATGACGTTCAAGGCAAGGGGGAATTTGCATGGCTGATTGCCGTCCGCTGCTCAATCAAGGATATTTAACGAAATTAGTTAATTGAGTGAACGTTCACAGGCGGCCCCCGCAACTTGTTGTAAAGAGGGGTGTACGATAGCAGGAGTCACGCAGATAGGCGTTCGACTCATTGACTCTGCCGTTACCCTTTTTGGATTTAGTGACGTCATTTATCGTCAATCAGTGTCCCAATTCTGCTAACCAATTGCTTCACAATGGTATCGTCGCGGAATCGGGACGTAGAATCCATAGATTAAAGAAATTCCAGATTGTGCGTGTGAGGTTATTTGCACTGAAGAGTGATAAAATGGTTTCAAACCAAATTTCAAACTTGACACTTTAGATGGGCGTCGGGCACCATCCGTAGTTTCTTTCATATAAGGAAGGTAAAACCAAACTGTGTCATTCTGTGGTAAAACCATCGTCACGGTCAAGCGATTATTTTAGCAGAATGGGCACAGATTAAGTAAATAACTGGAATGGGCCCTATTTTGCTAAGCTATAAGTATAACAGTGACGTTTAGTGACGCTGAAAAAGTTTCCAGACCAATTTCTACCAATGTTCTTTACTTACTTTTCAATGAGTTTTTGTTCACAAAGGACAAGCATTTGCTTTAGCTGGTTTGTCGTCGGCCCCTTACAATAGCCGGCCATACACTCCGTCTTGCTTGTGTAGTTCAGTTTGTACAGTTATGATTGTACAAAATGACGGAACACTGTACAGTGGCCACACATGCAAGAAAGCTTGTGCAAGCTAGACTGCGCAAAACTGAACTGTCAGTATGGAGAGATTTTACTTTAGTTGCAGAGATTTTAACTATCTTATGAGTCTATTTCTAATTTATATTCAGCAAATTTATAACGAGTGGCGGGTGAAGCTACCAACCATACCTATACGAGGGACTTCTTCTTCGCGTATCGCCGCCTTTCTGCACTCACTGCGACTGCGTCGAAAGGCGCGATTTCATTGTAAAATGTCTTCAGCGATATTTTCGCTAGTGAGAACAGCTCTTTAGAAACGACAACAGAGCCACGTATCAGAGGAATTTAATGAACGATAATAAGATGATTCTGCGGCTCCGCTGTTCCTTAATTATAATTTGATTTTGTTGTAAATAAAGCTGGTTTTCTGAACAATTTTGATTGGAATTTCAAATTATTTGTGCTACAATTAATCACGATATAGGTTATTAGCTTATATTCTCTCTCTTTATGTTATTATTCCTGCAAAATACGTAATAATTAACTTAACAACTATTTGTTAAATAACGTACTTTTGCCCACAGAGAAATTAGTCGCTGTGTTATCTCTTACCATTCATAATTTAATTTGAGAGATAGTCTAGTTTTCCCTTGTTTCGATTTCATCTGATTTTGCCAAAGTTGCCTCTTTTGGAGAGCAAATTCATTACGTATTCCAATTGAAAGTTGGAAACAAATTGTAATTTGGTGATTGAGTTTCCGAGTTCAATTCGGAAGAAGTTTGTTTGTAGTCTTGTCTTATTGAAATATTAATTTTCATGCTGTATTTGGGTCAGGATTAAAGTCGTTGAGAAAAATTCGATTAATTTCGAAATTGTTTAAGCTTCATAACTTCTCTGAACCTATCTTGGAAGTATTATAACTAGGATTACAAACTAGCCGATCATGAAGTCTCATCATACTAATATTTTTAAATGCGAAAGTTGGATAATGATGTATGCATGCGATAAAAATAACTGTAAAACGTTTCTATAAACCATTTTGAACCTTCCCTGGACTAACACATACATTTTAAAATTAAAATCAGATGAATAGTTTTTGACTTTTCTGAGAATAGGTCGTAGGCTAATTTTTATGTTGGCAAAACAATGTTGGCCGGATCAGCTAGTATATATTATATAGAATTTAATTTGACCCCGTTACTATTTTTATTACTGTTTTTTGATAAAGTATACAATGTGTGAGAGCCGCAACCTACGTGCAGAAACTAGTATGTAATAAATTCGAATTTTCCTGCCCCCTGTATTTAATGTAAAGGCATTGAATGAAACCAAATTAGATCCTTTCACGCAATATATCCAACAAGTTTGTGCCCGATAAGACGTCTGCCACATCCTCAACCGTTATTGATAGTTTCCTGATGAGAAACGCCTAATCCTTTTTTGCTTCTTGACCCTCAGAGCAAAAACAAGGAATCTGAGACCTTTTGTCGGCCAAAGATTTATATCCCCAATGAATGATTGGTATGTGAAGACTGCTGGACAAAGGATAGATTAGATCTATAAAGGCATCTGAGATGAATTTGGATAGCGATCTATTGGCTAAATTTTTGCGATAAGCATTCTTTCTTTCATTGTCATTTTAAAAGGGATGATTGTTCGATTGCTTGGAGTCCTTTATTGTGTTAAATACAATATAATGCAATAATGTATTGTTTTTTTATCTCATTTTTTATTAATGATCAGTTATTTATTAGACAGAAAATAATTATTACAACTAATATTTACACTTAAATCTATTTTTTTATAATCATTTGGAATGTACATTTATAGTTTATTTTTTATTAGCTTAAAATGCCGTGAGATAATATTATTAAATTTTATGTAGTAAAATATTTTTTTATTATTTTAGTTAGTGCCCCTTTGTTTTCGCACATGGCCAGTCTCCGTAGAGCCTGACCGTCGTGACCGTAAATATGCTATGAGGTCATGAGCATCTTAAAATGGCTTAAATCATATCAATACAATTTTCGATTTCGGCGGGACTTGAACCCGCGGCCTTCCCTCAGTATTATAAATGCGAAAGTGTATTTGTTTGTTTATCCTTCCTTCACGCCCTAACTTAGCAACCATCGACTTGAAAGTTTGAAAGTTTAGTTGAAAGGATTGAGAGTAACCTAAGTTTTTATACTGGTAAAACATCATATTCCCATGGGAGATTTATGGGAATATTCTCCCTATAAATGTGAAATTTGAATTTAATGCGACTAAAACCGTGGGGAACAGCTAGTATCATTATAAAGATGTTTTACGCAGGCATCTGACCAAGACCAACAAGCAAGCTTAAGGTTTTTGTTATTAGGTATAGTGCTTAAGCCCTCGCACTTGCGGTCCGGGTTCGATTCCCGCCTCGGGACAAATGTGTGTATGATCTGCAGACATTTGTTCAGGGTGTTCTGGTCGATATATCTATCTATGTATTGTATTAAGACTATATCAGTTATCTGGTACCCATAACACAAGCTCTGCTTAGCTTGGGGCTAGATAAAGCTGTGTGAATTGTCCAGCATTATTTATTTATTTATTTTTATTTTATTTTAGTATTAATAACCATGATCGTTTTAAACGTTCAAATACATAAATCTAGTACCTATCAACTAATTGGTTGGCAACGTTGAGCATCTAAACGGCAAACGTTACCCACATCTTGTCGGTAATAGGGAGATTACATCGCAAAAGATCAATCTGTTTCATTTTTGTCTCCCAGTCTCGGTACCGAAGAGCACCGATTGAAAACTAACGAGAGGAATCCAGCTCGGATCTCAATAAAGCAAGTGACGGCCGGTAACAGACCAATAGGTTTTGTTCTTATTAGAACGCGTGCTTTAATGTGCGCCTAACAATCAGTTGTCGCGATTTGTTGGAGCTACAGTGGGAGTACATTTGTGAGATCAAAAATTTAAATGAAATGTGCTTGTAACAATGAAACTTGTAGAGATATTAATTATAAAAGTATGCGGTAAAATTTTACTCAAGAACAAGGTTTTATTGTAAAATTTTTACGTTTTCAGTTCAACGAAAATTTTGCAGTGTCCCAAAACTTTTCGATTTCAGCAGAATTCGAACCCGCGCCTGCAATTCAGACTTGTATCGACTTTGCAAGATTATTTAGTTAAACATCTAATTTGTTTTGGCTTATAAGACAGTGATATATGATTTTGATTTTACGGCATAAGCGTTACTCAATAACGCTTATGCCGTACAAAATCGTTATTTAAGCACATATTTAAGACTGAGCAAGCTTTCATATTGCGGGCCTAAGTAATTTGTCTTTTGTTTTTTCTGTATCGGGGACTATAAAAACCTGTCTGTCATCCATCGATATATTTGTTCGTAATCGGTGCGGCCATCCCTAATATCGGAACCTTTAACCATGAGTCAATTAATACTGTCCTATCATTCTGAGCCCACTGTAGCGGCCTTTTAGGACAGGAAACAATTTTATTTGCTCCAACTAGCAATCTGGATGACATTTTCGTGTTGTCTATTTGTGCGTTTCGTGTTCGTTGCAATCTTTGAAGCGACAATGAATGAACGCTTTGTATTGTTCACTTTGGAACGTTTCGGATAATTCACGTAACATTGTTTTAAAGTTATTTCTATAGAGGTTTCTATCTTTGAGCGGATAAACAGGCGCTTAATAGTCTTCTGCAGGTCGAGATACAACAATAAAATACATAATAATTATACTATTTCTTGCGCTTTTGGTTTACAAACACAATTTGTCAAAATGTAGCCAATAATAGACAAAATAGTAGAGTACATTAATTACGAAGACATTAATCGTTTGTGTTGTATTATGTGTTATGTTTGGTTTCAAATATATGTATTTTTTTTTCTTTCTATAACGTATCTTCAGTGTTTTTAGTATAGGAATATTGCCAGATGCAGAGAAAGTATGAAATTATGACGTGAAAATAAGTTTTCGAATTTCAAGAATTTCTTCATCGTGTAACAAAAATTCATCTTTATGCATATCATTATCAATAAAACTAGTTGATTACAAAGACTATTATAGATTACAGAGCTGTTTACAGACTTCAAATTAACACAGTCGTTTTAGAGATATATGCAAAAAAACAGAAGCGCAGCGGTTGCGCGCAAATACTTGAGAGTCATAAGGGACAAGGTTAAGGTTTTAAAAACATTTGGTTAAGGGTTAAAAACCGGCCACAAAACGCCTAAACGTCCGAATTTACCAACTTTCTAGGTTGATTTTTCTGTCTTCCGAGTCAAGAAGTCTGACAATCTCCAAAAATATTAAGCAAAATTAAACGCTCGCTAAGGGCTCTCCTCAAAGCAAATCTGAATGTGAATAATGGAGTACCCTCGACCGCCATTGCCAGCGAAAGGAGTGCTTATTTCTGTTTTTATATTTCATTATTGGCCCTCTCATCTCATATTGCACTCATAGAGACCTACATAAAAGATTGAAACGTGAGAGGGGCATTTTTCAATGGCGTAATTGCAAGTGCTTTTTTTAATTCAATTCCTGTCGGCGAAGTAAAGCTGGAATGCACTCATTGATATCGCCCCAAAGTAATGAGTTTTTTTTAGTTTTGCATGCGGATTTCTAGAATGTGAATGGTTTTTAGTTTGAAAAACGTTTGATAACTTGAAATCTAAGTAAATTGATTATTTTCAAAACCTTAGTATTTACAGTTACACTGTTTTATATACGTTTTCGGGACTAAAACCGATTCCATTGGAATGATTTTTGTATAGATCTACCTCTAGATAATTCTTCATACCATTGCAAAAGAATTTCCATAGTTGAAGGAGAATTTTACGACCACATCCCACTAATATTATAAATGTCAAAGTTTGGATGGATGGATAGATGGATGGATGTTTGTTACTCAATCACGCCAGAACGGCTCAACGAATCTGGATGAAATTTGGCACAGAGATAGACTATAGTCTGAAATAGTACATGGGCTATTTTTTATCCCGCAATTCCCACGGGAACGGGAACTACGCGGGTGAAACCGAGAGGCGCCGCTAGTATAAAAATAAAACCGGAATTAAACATTTAGAATCCTTATTTAATTCCTTAGTACCTACTTGTATAAAATAGTATTTGGTTACCAAAGTAAGAATTAAACAGCGTGACACGATTAGTCTGGAAGTATTTTTTCCAGGAGTTACGGAAAATGAGCAATTACGACGACGGTGGCTCGACTTAAACGCCTAATGAAATTTAGAGTATGCTCAGAACAATGCGTTGATGGAGATAGTTTACTAAGTTTTTCAGTAAATGTGTCGTTAATCTTTTTGTCGTTAATCTAAGAAAGGTTTAGACGCATAATGACCAATATATATTGTAAAAATAACGCAAAAGGATCAAAACGCGTAATGACCAATTAGCAAAAAAACCCATACGCGAATTGACCTATCTCTAATTTGCATAATGACCAATGTTTTTATTACGCATATTGACCAATATGAAATACCTAGTAGGTTTGAAGAATAGTCACTATTGAAAAAGATAAATCATAGATGATGTTGATTATAAATCACGACGCTCTGACTTTCAGGAGACGTTGGCAATAGGTGCGTTTTTCGCGAGACTGAGCACATCTCACGTGAGGCGTTGTGAATAACCCGGTATGTAGGAAAAGATCAAGTTAAAAAATATGGTATGAATAATTTTTGAATGACTTCCTGATTGTTAATGTAAGCTAAGCTTTAATTAGTCACGTTATGTTAATTAAAATAAATGGTACATTTTATGTACGTAGATTTTAACAGCTTTTTTTATTTGTGTGACATTATTATCAAAGAAAATTACAATCAAATTTTAGAATTAAATTAAAACTACTATTTACAATTGACACAATTGATCTAACTGCAGACTGTTGAAAACAATCTACTGGTAGCTCAACTAATCCATATCAATACTGCCATTAAATATTTTTATTGCCGATTCACTTTATTATTGAGTTGAGACGTAAACGTTGTAATCGTCGAGTATACCGACGAGAAACTTTTGACCAAAATTGAAAAAGGACTTTAAACAGTTTATAGTTCCTTGGAGCTACTCCACCCCTTTCCAAGCCCACGTCTTCATACCTTCAGACAGCAACTCTAGAATTCAGGAGCCCGGAAAATTATTCCAAAATACAATTAAAGTGTAAAGCAATTTGTTTTAATTTTAATCCCCACCGCGTATCGGAGGTGTTGTAGACTTAAGAATCGCTACACACGGGCCATATAGTGACGATTTTTTGTTCATTGCCTTTGCTAACTAATGCGGGTATACCAAGCAGGGCTTGATACCGGTACCAATAATACCGAAACAATAGCGGTGATACTACATAAATTCGAGTACCGATACTTTTGAAGTATCGATATCTGCTCTAAAGTACCGGTATTAATCAAAGCAATCTCCCAACGTTCCATATTTTCGGTGGATTTAAGACGCGCGTGCATACGGAAGCTATTAACAACAAATATAAAAAATCCTGATTGGTTTACTCTCTCGTTTGCACAAAATTGAATTGTTGATACCAATATTTTACGTGCAAAATATCGGTAAATATACCAATATATTATACTGATATAAATACTGGTATAACTTATATCGATACCAAAGACGTACCGGTACCACGTCAAGGCGAACCGGTATTCCCAGCCCTAATACCAATTTTATTTACGTGACTCATTTCTGTCAACTTTTGGTCCGTAATTTGTTACATACACAGAGTAACTTTAAAAAGACAATGGCGGCATACTCACTTTATTAATATGAATTTCGAATTTGGAGTGGTGCTAATTTTACCATGGATTGGATGAATTTGGCAACTTTTCTAGCAATTGTTTGTCTGTACTGATTTTGTGCAGTAAGTGGTCCGTCTGGTTTGACCCTAAATACCTTCATTCTGAACTTGGGCCCGTACATTACAACTGTACGTAAAATTAGAAACTTGATAGATCATAATTATGAACAAGGCGGTAAGATTAGCCCAGCTGAAAGCTAAGAGCAACAGGATTACGCCGCAAATTACTTTTTAGAACTGTAAAATGGTCTAATTGTACTAAGCCGGAAAGTTAGTCACTTTGGCAGGAAATAAAGAAAACGAAACGTCTTTATTTGTTTAATGAAAAAAACTTCTCACTAAACTTACATTATAATGATAAAGTTATTGGCCATTCGTAAAGGTATTGTTATTCTAAGGTTCTTGTATTACAGTGCGTAAGTCCTCTGAGTAATCTCTAAGAAATTAATTAAGTTCCCAAAAAAAACTATTTCGGTAGGACTCGAACCTGCGCCCCACCACCAATACGGGTGTGCTCTATCCAACTAAGCCACGAAATCCTTATCTAATTGGTTCGTCGAAAATCTTTGGGACATCTTACGGCTCTAGCGCCGTTAGTGCCACCTACAGGGGAAACAATTACAGTTATCCAAACCTGTCCAAAGACTAAAGTTATATTTAGTTCGTTTGACGAGAGGCGTTACCGTTGCTCAATTTTAAGGTTTTTGTATTAATGAACTGAGGCAGGTTCGAGTCCTGCCGAAATCGAAATTTTTCGGAAACTTATTACATTTCTTAGGTATTAAAGGTAGTAATTAATTTAAATAAAAATAGCTTCTTATCTTGGGGACGCTTCTGACTGGTGGATGATATGGATTGGTTGAGCTACCTGTAAATTGTTTGCAACAGTCTGCAGTTAACTCAATGGTTTCAATTGTAAATACCAGTTACAATTTGTTTCAATTATTTGATATTAATTTTCTTGTTAATAAATAATACCTTTTTTATATAAATAGTGTACAGAAGAGCTCCGTCTAAATAAATTAAATCATCTTTCTGCCAACACCTTCTTAAAGCTATTCTCCCATTGAATTATGGTAAAGTGTAGGACGTACTACCGACACATAATTCATAGAAAAATATTATACAAACGCTTTTGCAATTTAAGTGATAAATTCCATGTTAAATACAGGACAAGAGTTTTTCTTTGTAGATTTAATGAGAAGCGTTCACGGGCCAAGGGTCAAAGTGGCTTCAACAGAAGCTTGTAACAATTTCCCCGCTTGTTATCTCACAAGAAAATTGAAGCCAACATTGTCATCGTAATGAAATTCTTGGCTGGATAATGCGGGTTTGCATTTCTAGGATACTGAGACAACTCTAGTAGTTTTTTATGGCTATGCGAAAAGGAGTTAGAGACTTTTTACTATATTCGTTTCAGTTTAACGATTTTTATTTACTCAGATGAACACTGTTCACTTATATGAGTACATAAAATTATCTTACTTGCTATTTTAATTAAATATTAATTAAGTAATAAAAAAATTGGATGTTGTGTTTTTCGTTAATAACATGAAATAAATAAAAGATGAAAAAAGAAATATGTACCCTAATCAGAAACTCACATCCTGAACCCTTATTTTCCAATTTACCCGTTAGAAAATAAAGAGATATATCCCTGTTATCACTAAGCACTCCACATAGGTAATTCCGTAATGTCCACAATCCATTCTATGCACAATAGCACCAATATTGGTCGAGCACTCGGCTATGCGCTAACGAGGAGCGAGTCTAATGAACTTGAAATCCTGCGTTCCCATTTTGAATAATGGACATAAACAAGAAGCTACGAAAACCTATATTTTGAAAGTTACGCAAATAAAAGATTTTATAGTATTTCCAACTCTTCCCGTGGGTGTCGTAAGAGGCGACTAAGGGACATGCACCGGGGGCCGGGCAGCAGCGCCTCTTGCAGAATAGATCTACCACCGAGCTGCGATCCTTAACCCGCATCATGCTCAGCGTTAGTCCATAATCCTCACGCTGAGCATGATGCGCCTTATTGGTTTTTATATCAAGGAGGTAATCCCCTCATGACACAAAAACAAAGAAGGCCCGCGCCCAGCAGTAGACCACTATAGACTGTTAATAAAATCTTCGCGTTTAAGTTTTTGCACAAACAGAAAAAAATACTATGAAAACTATCGTAGTTTGACGAATTCATTACGGATGTAAGCGGATTAACTACGAACCTTATATGTGTTGGAAGAACACCAACGTTTCATTTAACGAGCGACTTCTTCTTCAACACAAATAGATAAGGTTCGTAGTTAACACGCTTACATCCGTAATGAATAAAAAAAATACATAAACATTGAAAAATATACAGCCAAACATAGAACCCTCGTTTTTTCAAACCCGTTTAAAAAGCAAATAAATCGGCACCCAGTTACACAAACACAACCTTCAGGGTTGGTATTTTCCTTAGTAACTTTTCATTTGAGTACTTTCCATTACCGACTCTAAATCTTCTTAGTTCTGTGTATTTCATCAATTGTGATGACGCTACGGATGCGCTTTTCAACCTGATTTCGGAAATGCGTGCAATGACTTCGTTTGTAAGCTGAATTTACGGACGTAATGTTTATTGAAAACGATGTTATTTTGCTACTTTCGTAATTAATTGACAAACCACACGATTCTACGGCAATGTTAGGTTACTGACATAAAGTTGCCAAACATTGTCAAATTTCAAAATCTTACAAACATATTTTATAGACTTTTTAAAAACGCCTTGGAAAGATGCTTATAGCTTTTCAAATAAGTTAAGCACCAACTATAATAAAATAAACGATAAAGTACCTTTAGAGGTTCTTGTTTTATTTTGAAAGAGGTTTGTATCTTCCTTTCTTAAAAAGTAAGAAGTCGGTTGTTAGAACTCAGATTGGTTGTCTAACTAAACTCAACAAAATGTCAAAAAAGACTTTAAAAACGCTTTGGAAAGATGCTTATTGCTTTTCAAATAAGTTAAGCACGAACTGTAATCAAACAAACGATAAAGTACCTCTAGATCTCCTTATATTAATATGAAAGAGGTTTGTATTCCTTTCTTAAAAAGTAACAAGTCAGTTGTTAGAACTCAGATTTATTGTCTGACTAAAACAAATTTGTACCAGCATTTTTCACCCGACAACGTGCGGGACTGGACGTCCAAAAGAATTGTTTTATAGTCTGTTAACCTTTGTTTGACCGCAATCTCACCTGATAGATAGTAAAAGTACGTTGAAAACCCCACAACTAAAATGTAAAAGTAAACACTGTTTTTTGTCTTAGAAGGCATAATTAATTATTAACCAACCTAGTAGGTACGTTGGCATGCAATATTTCCTCACTTGTGAAACGACTAAACGTGCCTTGTTCGCCTTCTGATTTACGCGCTGTAATGTGTTGGTTGACCAACTACCTGCTCTACCGAGCTGCTAACATAATCACAAACTAGTTTTTGCACCTGACTCCTCTCGTTTTGTTTTGTGTCTAGGTACAGAATGTATTTAATCACATAGGTAATTTGTTATCATGAATATTTATTATTCCTTATCTTAACAGTCATCCCTAGTATGTGATCGATAAGAAAGGTCAGGAAATAAAAATATGATAAGAGAGTTTTCAATAACTAAAAAATTCCCGACATTTAATTTTTGTAAGGAAGCTGTTAATTTAGTGATTGTTATTAAATATGTTTGATGAAAATAGGTTCAGCCGTTCTAATGTTATGCGGGTTTAAATTAAAATCGTCAAGTGTTCGAGTTTTTTTTACATATCTTCATTTGTTTGAAAATATTGTCAGTGGCTCATAAAACTACTATCAAAATTTGGGTTTGTGGCTGTGGAATTGAGGCCAAAGATATTACTTTTACATTTGTGTCCAAAGTAAGGACGGTCTTAGAAGTAATAAAGTTAATATGCTCTACAGTAGGAGGACTTAACTCTTTTTTTTTTGACGAGACCGTCTTCGATTTGTAACATGAGTCTTGATTTCTATAATCGCACACAACTACGAAAAAACTATCAAACGTTGTTTTTACGGCTAGGGCTTATAGATTGTAGGCCATAGGCAAAGAAAAAAGACTTTTCAAAAAAAAACCCCTAGGTACTTACCATATAACTCAATCTGATCAGGAGTGCGAGGATTAACTTCAACTTCTTATTTCATGGCTTACTGTGTCTGTGCTGCCACAACTATGCCAGAATCCATGTCAAAATAGTCATAATCTTTAGTAGAGAGAGATTATTTAAATTAGTTTTTTTCTTCAAAAAAACAAACATAAATTTTTGGGGGATTTTTTTATTTGTGGTTTTGTAGCTGTCACTATGTATGTACTGTGTTCTAATGAAAATTGATTGGCGCTAACTCATGATCATCGTAATTAATGCACAAAAAAAAAAGTAAAAATAAATGACGAACAAGCAAACTTCCTCATCTCACAACCTAAAGATTACTACTCGCATTTAGAGCAGAATGTATGGCCGTTGCTGCCCACTAAATAATGCATAATCAAACTAAAAGCTTGCAGCAAAGGCGAGTGGACACTCGCTAAAAGCCACTAGGACGCTATTGCTTAGCAATTTAGATGATGTACTTTTGCATGTTTTACGAACAGTTTGTAATAATTGAGAGTGGGTCAAAGGAATAACAAGCTTCTAGAGATGGTAATTTAAGCTCTAGCTTGTGATAGGTCTAATTTAACAAGCAGTATATAACACCACAAAAAAAATAGGTACCACTAAATGTTACTGGACAATCCACACAACGTTATCTAGCCCCAAGCTAAGCAGATCTTGTGTACATGACTGATATAGGTACATAATACAATACATTTTTTTAATATACGAAAAAAAATACACAGAACTCCCGGAAAAATGTTTGCAGCTCGTACAAATATTTGTCCCAAGGCGGGAATCGAAAACGCGTCGCAGGCGGACCTGCTTCGCCCGCCGCGCGGTCGTCAAATGACAATGTGCAGCCAATTTTGGGTTGATTGGCATACTGAAGTAATATACTATTTAGGTGTGTATCTAAGATCAGGGTTTACCTGGAGATAGTGGGCACTACCCCCCATGAGAAAAAGCCAATAAGCCGATTATCGAGGGGAGGCTTGCGTTCAGCAGTGGACCATTAAAGGCTGTTCATTGAGGTATGACTCATTTGTTTGCTCCAGTTTTTTTTTTAAACTGAAATCAGTAGGGACAAAAAAACTATGCAGCTCCATCAGCATATCCAGCAGCATATCAATTTCAATTCTCTTATACCATAAGTATTAAGCCTATATGAACATCCGTTCAACCGTTCAAAAGGAACCCTTCATACATGTTCACGCCCATCCACGTCACTCAAAGCCAAACCCGGAAATTATTTTGTTCCAGTGGTCCACCATGGTGAACTAAACAGGTGAAACACGGGAAATGGACAGGCTGTGGGTATTGAAGGATAGATTCGCAGGAGTTCCTTGTTTGCATTTAAAAATAGTATGAAAAGTGACGTGATTTTTTTCGATTCTATGACAAGTGAGTTGGCTTGCATCAGTTGAATCGTACTGACCTCATCAAACAGATTTATTGAGCGTAATTCCGGGTGGTGCGCCCACAGTAACCGGATTCCCGACACGATCACCATTTCCAACTACATTTTAGCTGATCGGTAATCCGAATAACGTCATCCGCACCGAACGGATAATCGACATTATCAACAGTCGGTTGAGTCTGCTCCGTGCGGTGCGGATCAGTGGGCGCACTTGTATGACACACCTTACAAAGAATACTGAAATTCGTCTGACGCGGTCAATGCGGATCATCCGATGCTGAAAGGCGAATGAGCACCCCCCACTTCCATGAAAAATTGCAAATATAAAGCGTATTTTTCTAGTTTTGATAATATTTTATTTCTGATTTTTGTATTCAAATCAAGGACTTGGAGCGGAGTGATCATGTATAACCTCTTCAAAACCGTAATAAACTTGTCATTCACGTCCGTTCAAAGCATTCTTGAGATTATCTCCGTGGTTTAATGGGTCAAAATTATCATACGAAAGGGTTATGGCGACTGTTGTCTAATCTATGATTAAGGTCACGTGGGGGATGGCGTGTTAATAGTGGTCTAAGATGTCTGAAGGGCTTGGCTCATTGGTAATGGATATTATTTAAGTCGTCTACATGATGATTTAGTGTAGAAAACAGATATTTTCTTGTGGAGGGTTGAACCAGCTGTGTTTAAGTTACAACAGGTAACAGGTAACAGGTAAATTACGCTATTATATTATATTAACACAGGTAAATTGGACCACGCAAAAAGAGTTATGTGTATGTGTATTCAAAAAGAGTTATGTAGATACCACTTTTTTGTTTTGGCGTCTGCGATAGATTCAGATAATATTTTAAAAAACAAAAACACCTTAAAGCACTATGCTCTGTCTGAGCAACTATTGCGACAACAGGCAACTGAAAACTAGCTGTTTACAAACAAACTTCTTCTTAAACTGTGCCACTTTGGCTGACTTGACTGTAAAATATTAAAAAGCGTTTAGACGCACATTGACAATACGCATAATGACCAATGAAAAAAGCATCATGAATACGCAAAATGACCAATCGCAAAATGACCAATACGTGAAATGACCAATTGAAATAAAGTTATCAATTTCTTCAACTAAAGTTGCTCTGTCAGCATAGCGCCTAAGAAGGTATATAGAAAAAGAACCGAGTAGGTAAGAATTTTTAAACTACTTTTTAATACTTGTAGGGTATAAAAATAAATAGATTAAAAAATATAGTACCTACTCTAGATTTTCCAGTCTGTTACTTTATTTTGTGCTAAACCAACGACACTACATCTTTTTGTGTCAGTCTGTAGTATGCTTTCAGTCTGTTCCATTGTACTCTAAAGAACAACTGTGGCCAAGATTGCAATACTGAAACGAAGTAGATCATTACTGGGAAAATCCTAGGTATTCCGTTCCATTTTAACTCATTTATTCCCTAGAGACGGGGAAAGAATTCTAATTCTACGCTGAGAGAGTCAATGAACGTCTTAGTACTTTTGACTTACTGCAGACACGCCAATTTTCCTTTTGCTGGTGGTTAAGCTTCTTGGAGTTAGGGACACTCATCTCTTTTATTAGGTATAGGTTTTTATGTCAATTCTATGTACGAAATTAAACTTGCAAACAAAAACAAAACAGTACCCGAATTCTGCTAACTAATCATTTACTATGACAATGGTCTCAACGTAGAATCGTCCGTAGATGAAAGAAACTCTCTAGATAGTGCGTGCGCTGCTATTTGTGCGGAGAGATTGATAGATTGGTTCACACACGTCTCACATTACCGCGCGGAGTCAAATTTGCGGTGCCGCAACTCGAGGTCCGCAGCGAGTCCGCGACAGTTTCGCATCTGTTCCGCATCTCGGACAACGGACAACGTCATTGCGAAACTCTGAGAGCGCTCTCAAACCATAACACTTTTGACACGCGTCCCTCCATCTGCTATTTCTTTCATCAAAGCTAAAATGCCAAAGGGATAAAAGCCAATAAGGCGATTTTCAGGGGTAGGTATGCGTTAAGCAGTGGACCATTACAGGCTGTTGAGGAGGTGAGGAGGAAAATGCCAATATGACTCTTTTTTAGGGTTCCGTACCCAAAGAGTAAAAACGGGACCCTATTACTAAGATTTCGCTGTCCGTCTGTCCGTCTGTCACCAGGCTGTATCTCATGAACCGTTATTGTTAGATAGTTGAAATTTTCACAGATGATGTATTTCTGTTGCCGCTCCTACTAAAAAACTGAATAAAATAAATATTAAAGGGGGCTCCCATACAGCAAACGTGTTTTTTTGCCGTTTATGTAGATAATGGTACGGAACCCTTCGTGCGCGAGTCCGACTCGCACTTGGCCGGTTTTTGACGACACCATTGTTATAGCGAAACGATTAATTTAAGTAGATTTTTTTCACAGCTGTGTAAGAGAATTATAGAGAAATTATATGAGACCGCTTGCTATCTTTTCTATTCTTATAAAGCTACCAATTTAGACATTTTGTATTTTTTTCGACAATACGCTAATACTACCTACTGAAAATAAAACGCAGGCAAGGTTGTTCTTACGAGTGAACTTATCAAGTGCACGGACATAAAAATTTGTATTTTTGGTGAAAAACAATTTGCTATCGCAATTATTTTTCACCTTGGTAGGCCTCCCCTCACTCCCTCCAGACGTCACGATATAGCCAATAAAAAAAAAACAAATAAATTTATATTTCTTGTAATGGTTTGATAACTGGGCATAGATTTGAGATTATAGTTAATAAGAAACCTAAACAACTTGAGCCAAATCGAATGAAATGATGCTCATGAAATTTGAATTTTGATTTCTATTTCAGAACACGAAAAGTGTTTGCAATATCGGCAATAACTGTACCACAGATGGGCCAAGGCTTCTTTTATTGAAGCTTTCTGCGATAAAAGATAATTGGATTACAGTTCACTTGTTTCGCCTCGTTTTCCGTTTAAATTAAAAATTCAAATCTCGCAGAAGTGAATAATGAATTTAAAAGTGAACAACGGACATTGGCTTGAGTTTTCTGTTGTCTTTGGTGGTTTCGGAATGACTCTAGTACAACAAATAATCCACCTTTGACAGTTCATGGTTTGCCACTTTTTTGTGAAATAATTTAAAACACAAATAGTGATGCGATTTAATTCAAAGTGATTGACTATGAATAAGTAAGAAAAATAAGCAATCAAGTAATCACAATTTAAAATCAATACTGATTGTGCTTTGCCGTAAAATGATTCTTGTAACTCGTTCATCTTGACTGACCGCAGATGTTGATATTTTGCATCAATGCAATAAAGCATTGACTCTTTCACAACTTTAGTTTTTAATTTAGCATTTTTTTTATTAAATTGATGGAGATGAAATATTTCATTATAATTCTTAGAATTTTTGTATCTACTCGTATGTTCGATTTAGTAAGCATTTAAAATTGCGACAATTATCGAACTTATTACAAAATGTATATACGTCACTTTATATACATTTTGTAATAAGTTCGATAATTGTCGCAATTTTAAATGCTTACTATGATGATTTTTAATAATAATAAATTAATATTCATTCTAAAAGCTTCTATGAATTCACCTAACGTTTTGCACTCTCAAACGTGATTCAATTTCTCAATAAAATCAACAGAAATATTGAAACATCAGCTGTGAAGTTATGATTTGGTTAACATAACACTTGTCGTATATTTTTACGACGCGAGGGTGTGAAGATATGGATATTGCGTGTTATGCTTATAAATATGGAGAAATATTTGTAATTTAATGTTCTTGTCGTATGATGCTGGTGGTAATACTAGAATAATGCTAGAATATCGATTTTAATGATAACCGTTAAAATACCCGTTGACCGATTCGGTTTTTCCCACGTCCTACCGCCGCTTGTCCACCGCTATGTCAATGGTGACGTCCCGCCGTCTCTTTGTTGACGTTGACGTCATAAAGATGACGTGACGTCGATCGATTATCTACCATGGTACATCCACCATTACGTAATTTTTAAGACTGAGTTTATAAACTCAGCCTCGCCGTCCTATAGGATGGCGTGTCGGCGATCAAGTCCACCGGTAGATGGGATTAGTCGTCCCGAAATCGTTTTTACTTGTGACAAGACTATATCGTAAAGCTACAGGCTAAATAATGGTCCAAGGTCCAAAAACCACTTCGGTACTTCTTTCAGTTTAACCTTAGGTGAAATCAAAATATCACCTAAATCAGCGTCTTAAATCTATATCAATAAAGCCTAGACATCTAAAGCCTCCATAAATAATAAAACCTCATAATATTTGTCCAATCACTCAAACAAAGCTCAGACCCTTACATCAAAGATGTTATCTTTGACCTGACACCTCCTTTGAAATCAAATTCAGTACTTAACCTGACCCAACTATAGGTAAGTTACTGAAAGCTGGCGCTATAATCTTTTATTTTTTCAAACATTTCTTCCACGCTGACAGCACATATCTGTCGATACTGGAAGCTTACTCTAGTTGTTTTCATCCGAAGCAGCGAAGTACGGCTGCAAAACTCGACGTTTAACCACTCTTTTTTACTTACGAAAAGGACGTTTCGTAATGTATTTTATGAATCTGACTTTTTGAGACATTTTGCATATAATCCATTGTATGTACCGAAATAAGTAAAGTGTGAAAAAGAATGAAAAATTTAAGTAAGTATGTACTTTCAAAATTTCAAAGCGAAAAGGCAGCTCAATTTCTTACAAAATTTCAATTTTACTTTGTTTCGTTCGAGACTTTAATCGAACGAAACAAAGTAAAATTTCGTAATGAAGTAGACCTCCAGTATAAGAGAAACAATCGACAATCACGCCAGCTTTCAGTATCTTACCTATAATGTGAGAGTTAAGATGTAGGTAACAAGGTCGTCGACAGTCCTTGAGTATGTTTACGATGTAGGTTGGTAGGTGAAACTATGTAGGACCTTTTATCGATTCCTTAGAAGGTGTTTTGCAGGGTCAGAAACTTTTTATCTAGGTATTTTAGGAGCCTTATCTTTATGACACTAGTGCTTTGCAAGCGAGTTTTAAATTTACAAGTACATAGATGAAGATAATCAAGTAATGGTATAAAATAGGATTATGTGGATATTGTGTATTCTATTTTGACTTGTAAATGTCTTAATTACCAATAAAATCGTGTGTCTTGTATAGGGGCTCTCCAAGATCTCTTAAACCTGCTCAGCCAACTTCTCCAGAACTTACCGTAACGAACATGATACGCTGTGCTGGACTATTTATTGTAAGCCTATGAGTACACAAGGACAAAATGAACAATCCTACTCGGGACTCTAGTGCACCAGAGCTTTTAAAAAAGCTATTTTAAAGCTTTAAATTGACGTTTCATTCGTGGGCAGTTGTAAGAGGATGAATGAGTAAAATTTGGTGTGTAGTCCAAGTGGTAATAAAAGGTGTGGTCTTCGATAAACGTAAAAAAGGGAGAGAAGGCTTTACCATCTCGAAAGTGGATGGCTCAAGTTAGGTTCAACTATGTTCCCTTACCTCAGTCATAGTTATCCAAAGAAAAAGAAACAGGTTATCACCTAGTTCAGGCACACGCATTGTTTTAGATCCATTAGAATAAGATTACATACTTTTTTGTTATCCTTTTGGTCCTTAGATATTTTTGAATAATTTATTATTTTATTTATTATTATAGTCGGGCCGGCGGCGCAGGCGGTGGCATTTGTGTTTTGCGTGCTTGCTACGACGTATAATTTTGTGTGATTTCGACTAAATCACCACGAAAATGCTCTCGTGTTCGTTCACCAGGTGTAAAAATAGCTCCAAAACAAAAAACAAAGCCCAAGGCATCACATATTTTCCTGCGTAAGTAGATACACCGAACTTTAAATTTTCTGATAATCCGATATAAGTAAGATATAAGTGACCAAAAATGTTGATGCTAAGCTGGCTAGTAGGTCCTAGTCCGCTGGATCTGCCTATCTATGCTGTCTTTGATCATATTCTGAGCTATGTTAAGCGAAAGATGTTCCCTTTCAAAAAAAAATCTGCACGTGCAGTCAAACGTCCAAAATTGAAATAGTAACACATTAGTGAAATTAGTTCAGAATCTGACAGGTGGTTTCTATAATTTTATCCCGAAGCCTATGCCGACCGTAAACAACGTCAAAACCAGTAGTTTTTGATCGAATCTGCCATAAACTTTGAAAAGATGAAGATCTTGTCCGTGACGAACATATATGTTCGTCACGGACAAGATCTGCAATTTCATCACAATAAATCGCATCACAATAAAACAACCAATGAACCTT
Organism: Eupithecia exiguata; assembly: GCA_947086465.1. Lineage (NCBI taxonomy): Eukaryota > Metazoa > Arthropoda > Insecta > Lepidoptera > Geometridae > Eupithecia > Eupithecia exiguata. The sequence continues at coordinate 3,669,789 of OX352240.1, forward strand.
TCATTGCTGTAACCGTAAAAGCGCATACCAAACACCACACGTAACAGTAAGCTGTCGAAGTAGCCATAGTAAGGCCGGTCCGGCCCTCATGTGAAGTGCGCATTATGAGCCAGCATCGCCCGGCCCTTGTTCAGACGCTAAATTGGAATTTGAAGAAAGGCTATTGTACTTTTTCAGGCTATTTGATGCGGGCTCTCTATTTTACATGCGAGAATATGAACGAAGAATTTTTACGAATTCCTAACCGACACAATCGCAATATGGTGTCTCTTGCAACTCATGTGTAAAGTAAATAATTTTTTGGCTTAAAATATAGAATCTCTTAATTTTACACTGTTGAAAACCGTTTTGCGGGAACAATATAGATTCCTCTAGAATACAATTGCTCCACCATCTCTGAATGGTAATTTCTATACATTAGCGAAAGAACTTTCAAAATCGGTACTACGCTACTTGACTACTACTGGAAAAAAATTCTAACGTATTGTCTGATAAAAATAATGCCAAGTGTAATTAATATTTCTTCCAAGGCCAGACGTATTAGTTATGAAAACTAATTTTAAATTTTGAATAAAATAATGCCGCGCCAAAACGATAATCTCTGTCATGGCTACCGTATTCTAACCAATACATCACCTCGCCACACTACACTTAACCCTCCAAGAAGAACTCATTGACATTGTAATCTGTAGATGTGTGATGTCACTTGCGATCCAACCAAACACATAGCGTTTTCGGTCACGTGATCTAATCACAGGAGGTTACGAGTTCGATTCTCGCCTTAAGATAAATAATTTTACAATTTACAGATAATCGTTTTCAGTGTTCTAGGTCTTTGTTTAAGGTAAATAATTTTTTTTTTTCTGTGTATGATAAAAAATATCTATCTATGTATACCTACGTAATGATATCAGTTATCAAGTACCGATAACACAAGCTCTAACTTTGGGGCTAGATAAAGCCGTGTGGATTGTCCAGTATTTTAATAAAAACAGGCCTCAAAACTATTAACTAGGTAGCCATCAATTTGTTGGCTTTGACCTCGCTCAAGCCTATCCAAACTGACTAGTTAGATAAATTGATGGATTTTGTGCCTTTTATTAAGTTTGTGCTTCATAATAAGTGGATAAGATTTGATTTATTTTATGAAATAACTTTGAAAGGGACTACAAATGAAGCAGTTTATCAAAAACAAGTAAGACTCTCTAGACACATAAAAACTTGATATTAGCCTACGCAAATGGAGATGAAAAAACTAGTAATAAATCCACCCAAGTTTATTTGTTGAAAAATTAAACATGTCTAAATAAAACCGACCAAGTGCGAGTCAGACTCGCGCACGAAGGGTTCCGTACCATTATGTATAAAAACGTCAAAAAAATCACGTTTGTTGTATGGAAGCTCCCTTAAATATTTATTTTATTCTGATTTTTAGTATTTGTTGTTATAGCGGCAACAGAAATACATCATCTGTGAAAATTTCAACTGTCTAACTATCACGGTTTATGAGACAGACCTGCGGCCTGGTGACAGACGGACAGACGGACAGCGAAGTCTTAGTAATAGGGTCCCGTTCTTACCTTTTGGGTACGGAACTCTAAAAACTAGCAATAAATCCACCCAAGTTATTTGTTGAAATATTAAACATGTCTAAAAAATGAAAAGGGCCCTAGGCTTAGTCTCGTATAAGGACGTCAGAGGAGATAGGAGAATAAAATATAAATTATTCATCAAGGCAACGAGGCCACGTTTCATCTTTTCCAGAAGGGCAAAGTTACACAGAAAACTTATTATCCCGGGTTGGGTTACCCTCTGTACGATACGAAGAACAATGATGTGTTCATTTGGGAAGAATCCTAGCTGTGTCTGGATTTTTGTGTTACACAGATCTTATCTCACTAATCTCACTAATATTATAAACGTGAAAGTTTAGATGGATGGATAGATGGATGGATGTTTGTTCCTTTATCACGCCAGAACGGCTGAACGGATCTTGTTGAAATTTGGCACAGAGATAGATTATAGTCTGGAATAGAACATAGGCTACTTTTTATCCCGGAATTCCCACGGGAACGGGAACTACGCGGGTGAAACCGGAAGGCGCTGCTAGTACATTATATTGTTTTCCCTCTTTCGAATGCCCAAAATGTACGAAGTACAGTGTTATTCAGGCTATGCGTGTGATGTCAAGGTTACTTAACTTCCTATATTATAAGGTAGCATAATGTCGACTAGCAATACGTGATTCTTGTAATCACGCATTAAGCCTTCATTTTAACTCACCGGTTAACTCAACGGACAAAAAATTGAAGCGAACAAAATCAATAACATTTTGTTTCTTATTTGATAATAATTATTATTTATAAAACTGTTTATGTATAAAATTTGACTTGTCTAAGTGCTTATTCTGTAAGCCTAAAGAAATAAAGTTATTGAATTTTGAAATTTTAACTTTATCTATATAATAAATCAGTTGCGAACCATTATGCGTTGGAGTATCATTCCATTCTGGGTTACCTCTAACCATATCACAATCAGCGTTAGAGTCAGCAGCCCCAGCCCTCTGGGTTAGCTCTAACATTCTCAAACACGCTTGGATGTCCAAATTGTATAGTTTTCAACATCGATATTGACCGATTTTCATAGAATTCACGAATTTTGATAGACTGTTACTAAAAAAAACAAGGCAATAAGTCTACTCAAAAGTCGTGACTTACCCCTAATTTGTAATAGTCTGCTAACTGCTAACAGATCATTATGAATATGGGGGTAAGTTTTAAGGGTCTAGACTACCTTAAATCATGTCCACGGGATGTCCATATCTTCCAAACTACTGAATTATTCACTTTTGAAAGTTCAAGACTTACTCTATCGTTCATGTTCATGTTCGAAAACACAATTTTTTCCATAAATAATTCTCTATTGAAAAAAATCGCAATGTTACCTCTAAATTTTTAATACAACCTTAATTTCTCAAGAAATACAGAAATTAAGCATGGTACTCGTAATTGAACTAAGTACAAAAACACTTTATGTATACGTTTTTGGGCTTGCGTTGCTCTGTGCTCTCTCGCTCCTATGAATGCGAAATCCTATGCCTATCCTTTTCACAAAATGGCGTCGTAATATATATATATATATGTCGTAATAAGGCCCTTCATGACAAAGAGTTACTTAGAACTATAGAGGTATCATAACAGGCGTTAAGTTGCTTAAATCATTACCAATAATTTTATCTCACTTACAATTTGAAAGGCTCATAATCTATACCTACTGATAACCTGTTTTCTTTCTGAATGCAATTTATAAATGTTTGGAGAGGAGCACAATTTCCCTTATATTCCTTAATTAACGACAAGATTAAGAACATGTTAAATGATGTCTTAAATTCTACAGAGTTGTCTGTTTGAGCGCATAATATAAATAATAAACTGTATTTACGAGAAACCTCCCAGAAATTCGTCGTTTAGTCTGTAAAGCAATGAAATTTCATTGTAAAATCATTTCTCCTCTCAGTTTGCCTTAGGCTCTACAGCAGCCTTTTCTTCTTTGCGTGCAGCCTAGAAATTCCGTTTCATCCAATTTATTATATAAAAAAATGAGGTAATCTCGTAGGTTAAGTGCCTAAATATTTATAATTATACGATTTAGAATGGGGTTAATGTTGAAAAAACATGGGTTAATGTTACGTAAATATTTACCCAATTGATTCCAAAAATTAAGTAGGTATTAATTATAATTAAAGTTCGTTAAGTCAAACCAGTGGCTTCACGACACTAGCGCACTCTTATACATTTCAAACAACCAAATTATGAACGATGTATCGTAATTTAATACAAAGAGCTTTTCAATGTGTACTTCGATATTCTATTGAAACGAAAGAGCCGTTCGTACGTTTTAGACTAGAAGATCTTAACCTACTTCGCTTCAGTCTGTTTTAACATACCTTTGTACGTAAACACTTAACGATACGTACCAATTGTCTCACAATTTCCATCTTCGCTTAAATTGTGATTATTTCTAATTTCAAGACAATCTCATTTTCAAAGGAATATTTGAACAACTTTAAAACAATTCAATCCTGAAAACGGTTACTGTGCTTACTGAGAATACTTTTAATACATTAACGGCCGGTTTCTGCGTAAAGCTCGATTTTGTATTTTAACCAAGATTTGGTTCGTAAAAAATACAAAATGGAGCTTTACTCAGAGGGACTACACTCCTATACTAAGCACTAATATAACTTATAAATAAATATTGCTGGACAATTCACACAGCATTATCCAGCTCAGCAGAGCTTGTGTAATGGGTACCAGATAACTGATATACATAATACAATACATTACATAGATAGATACTTTTTATTATACATAGAAAACGACCAGAACACCCGGAAAAAATACCTGCAGATCGTACAAATATTTGTCCCAAGGCGGGAATCGAACCCGCCCACCGCGCCACAGAGGTCGTCATATATCACTTATATTTTTTACACTCTACACCCTCTGCAGAGAGGGCTGTCTGTTGCTCCGATGGTGAAGAGGTGTTTATTCAGTGGGCAGTGTCCTGTGAGTGTCCCCACCAGGACTCGTAGGTCTGGTACTTAAGTTTAAACGAAGTTCATTTTTATGAGTATGGTTTGTCCCACTATATCATAGCAAAATTAATCTTGTTCAATCACGATTAATTTAATAATATCCTGTTTTATCGCGTCGAAATTGATCACGCCAGCGTTGTTCGATAACCTGGTGGGGTGGGATTCAGATAATGAATATACGTCTTGTACTTTTAAACTCTGAATAAATCGATTATCATAATATTTCAATGTTTCAGGACTTCGAGCTTTTATCAGATATTCCAAAAGTATTTTGGAACAGAATTAAACCGTGCTCGAACCCTATCAGAATAATTGTATAGCAACAACAATGTTTAGTTTAATCAAGACCCAATTGCCTTTACTAACCTTGTTAATAGAGTTGGGCTGTAAAATCCCACAGTTGAGGAAAATACCTTTTACAACGAAGTGCCTAAATATTCAAACATTAGCCTTAAAACAAGAAGATAAAAGAATAAAATTATTCGTGTTTTTCTACAAAATTTTTTGCGAGATATAGCGAGCCCACTGCCACTTCAGCTAGAGAGTTCTTAGAGTTCCATAATGTAAATATATTTTATCGTCTCTAGTCATAGACATAGAGTTCAAGTGATCCTCCCTATGTCATCATAACCTCGTCTGAATAAACTTTACAGTGAATTCAATTAATGTCGGCTTCACAACAATAACAGTTTTCGGTAATCATTGTTTGTAATAGCAACCGCGGCTTGCTAGACTGAAATTACAGTATTATAATCATATTAAAATGTAATACACATTTAATTAAAGTTATGAATAATATTGCTCAAAGCTACGGCAATATTGTCTATCAAAACTGTTTGTGGTGAGACAGTCTACAATAATAATAATAAATAAATAATAAACAATGCTGGACAATTCACAAAGCATTATCTAGCCCCAAGCTAAGCAGAGCTTGTGTTATGGGTACTAACTGCAACCTGCTGCGTCGCAGGCAGACCTTCGCCCACCGCGCCACATCGGTCGTACAAACTTTAAATTCAAGATTTTCACTCGTTTTCGACAATGAAGAGGGCATAATGTCGGTGCATAAAATGTACCTGCCTAGAGCCTAAGGCCTGGCCATAGCATTACACGTACCCATAATTATGACAATACAACATTGGCGTCAGATATATGAAAAACAAAATTACATGTTTATGTAGTTTCCTTTGCAGCAACAAACTGTTCAAAAGAATCACTAATTAGCGCTTGGCTAACTACACGAACTGTATTACAATTTCACAGGGTAGGTACTGTGTTATACTTGCAGTAAAAAATTGCAAGTAAAATGAACCTTAGCTGACGGTAATAAGGGAATCCCATTGCCAGTACATGATACGGGTATTAAGTGCGCCCTATTGTCTGAAGGGCCGTCTGTCTCGTGCATCAGCAACCTCTTGTTTTTATTGCTTTTTCTTTGGCAGTTTTTAGAACCTCTATCGTGACATGTCCCGCTTATAACCAAGACTGAAATTGTCTGTTGGAAATTTTACTTTAGGGTCTTTAAAATTAAGACTGCTTTAGAACAGTTTAGACAAAGGGTGGGACATATTTTCGTGGAATACGTTTACTTTGTCAGAGATGAGGGTTTCGCGCAGATGATACAAACTTAGCGGCGAATGGTTTTTTATTCTTATTTTGCTTTCCACTCGTCGCTAGCCGAGGGTTCGAGCTGCATTTTTATTTTTAGGGTTCCGTACCTCAAAAGGAAAAAAGGAACCCTTAAAGGATCACATTGTTGTCCGTGTGTCTGTCTGTCGGTCTGTAAACCCTCTTTTATCAGAAACGCTTGGAGGTATCGAGTTGAAATTCACATAATATACTTAAGTTTGTAACCTCTTGGAGCCGCAATATAAATCAAACACTTTTTTACTCTCGCTATGGGCCAAAATCTATAAAGTACATACTTTTCGTAGACCTATCTTGATATTTGGCACGAAACAAGGTCTTTTAATTCTACCGAACCCTCGGCGATTCGGACTCGCCACTGACTTTTTTTTTATAGCTTGAGAAAAACGACAGAAACTCTGGTTTTTTTCACAATCTTGGAAGCAAAAGCGTGGTGTCTCAAATTTACATAGAATTCTTCAATCTCTCCCTGCTGTATCAAATAGAGTAAGCACATAAACAAAATTAATCAAAGAGATAAGAACAAATGTGCTCCTTGGTAGGAAATCATATTAAAACCACGTCAACAAACGCAGCATCAAAAATGACAACACAAACAAACTGTATTTGCGAAAGCTAATATGCACAAGCTCTGGCACATTCAGATACAAGCAATTTCTGCTCACTAATACCTTTTTAAGCTGACTGTGTCGCATTAGAAGCTATTCGTATTCGCACTCACGGATCCATGTTTTTAAACCACACTTTACGTAGGCATAGGGGTGTAACGTAATGTCATTGGTCGAACACGCACCCCTCAGTCACTAGAGTCACTTGTGTACTTCATAAAACTTGAGCTGGAAGTTAAAAGTACTTTAAGTAGTGCTGGGAAAACTAGGGGACCTAGACATCGGGGCTGTTCATATAGGCAACTGCCTACATAGATACCGCGCCTGTCCTCTATACAAGATGTACATAACAACACGTCTCGTTTTCTTTATGTGTCAGTGTGATTATAAGTTATATAGAACTGAACTTACTTAAGTACACTAAGCGCGATCGTTTCTTGTTTGTTTCATAGAAGTGACGTTAGTTATACAGGGTGGTGGAAATTCTCTGTGTGTAAAATTTACTGCTAACTGATTACTTTATTCCTTCTGTTAGATTTATGTTGATTAGCCCTATTATGTTCATAGTTTTAATAATTGTTGCTACTCTATTTTTTACGCGTGAAAACTTTAATTAAGCTTTCTATGATATATTTTCTCCACATTATTATGTTTAAATAAGCTTCTGGTTTTTCAATAAATAAATATAAAATCTGTCTACTCCCGTCAAAGCGCAGTGATATTTGACGCCAATTGCGGGTATGTCCTGACGGATCACGCAAAAACCGATCATGTCCTGACGGATCACGGCAAAAGGTGCTATCCGATATCGTGATCGGTCAGGATAAGAAACAAGATAACGAATTAGTGCTATCCGATCACGCCATACAATTCATACCTTACTTTTAATTTTCGTTTGTGCTGTTAATAGATTTCCTTTATTATTTACTCATATGTGTTATTGTACATTTCAAGTTTGAATAAAATGTAATGAAATAGTAAAATTGTTAATAAAAAAGGTAAGGGGAAATATACAGTGATAATACTATAGTAGATAAGGTAGGTAATTAGTTGTTTATGTTTGCCCTAAAAACCAAAGTGATCATAATCGACTTTACATATTTTGTGACATTTTCATTATTGTGTAGGTAGGTAGGTGCTTATGAATGTAATTTCTAGTTTCAACCTAAATGTTATTGCGTAAAGTTTATATTTTTCAGGACTCTATTCGTCAGGACATGATCGGTTTTTGCGTGATCCGTCAGGACATACCCCCAATTGCAATTGCTATAGCGCCACCCGGTATTTATTATTTCATATACCATGATGAAGTGGATTATTCATCAAATTCTTAAGTAACTCCTTCTAAAAATATGGATATTTTATTTAAATTTGTATGCACAAGGTCATTTATGTATATGGGAATAGTATTTACGGATTTAATAAATGACCTAGCATGTGAAAACTTCCAACCAACTGTTTCCGGAACTTACCTAATGTATAAAAAGAAGAAGAAAAAAGAATGTATAAAATTCATGTTACCAAATGTAAGAGAACTCCCAACTAAGATAATGCTAAAGGGTGAGATAGTTGACCTTGTAGACTCAACTGTTTTCCTAGGGTTACATATTGATTCCTCTCTTCAATGGGGACCGCAAATTGATGCTCTCGCAGGCAGACTTAGTTCAGCAGCCTATGCGGTTCGAACAATTAGATATATTACCGATGTAGATACGGCTAGGTTAGTTTATTTCAGTTACTTCCATAGTATAATGTCTTACGGTATCTTGCTTTGGGGACGGGCAGCCGACATCCAGACTATCTTTGTTCTCCAAAAAAGGGCTGTACGTGCAATTTATAAATTAAAGCCACGCGATTCTTTGAGGGATCTATTTAAAGACATAAATATTTTGACAGTAATATCGCAATACATCTATGAAAATCTAATGTATACGCACAAAAATAAAGATAGCTTTTTGAAAAAATGTGATGTTCACAACAGAAATACAAGAAACAAGAACAAACTACACATTCCATCATATAGATTACGAAAGGTAAGCAAATCATTTATGGGAAATTGCGTACGCTTTTATAATAAGCTTCCATCTGAAGCAACTGAGCTCCCTATTCGTAAATTTAAACAGTACATAAAACTAAATCTTATCAAGAAAGCCTTTTACTCCGTAGATGATTATATCAATGATGTTAATGCTTGGCCAGATGTCGCCCAGTTCCGCACCGACAATGGTATTATAGGAGAACAATCTTAAGCTTAGTTTTATATAAATATTGACCTGTATCTAAATCCCATTATATTTAGACTTAGATAGGCGAATAACATTGTATTAAATTTTAAGCATTATACACTTACTAGTGGTTTATTTTTCGCTTCTTCCACTAGTGGACAAAAAATTGAAGCGAACAAAATCAATAACATTTTGTTTCTTAATTGATAATAATTACTATTTATTAAGCTGTGTTTATGTATAAAATTTGACTTGTCTAAGTGCTTATTTTGTAAGCCTAAAGAAATAAAGTTATTGAATTTTGAATTTTGAATTTTTTTTTTACCACTTTCACAAACAACAGATTTGATTAGCATGCACCTAACAACCTATTCTAACTTTGCTATTTCGGTAACTGTGTTCTAAATTATTTGTTTTAATAGTGTCATTATAAAGTTCAGTCAACTGAGGATCTTGAAACTTTTGAATTGCTTTTAGCTGCACAGTTTGGCTTGCAATGCCAAACTAGTTCTGCTTGAGTAATCAGTAGATACAGCTGTATCTAAACTTAAGTACAGGTATTCAGCCATTATTTTGTTATGTTATAATTCAAAACTCAAAGTGCCCAAAGTGTGAAATATTTCCTTAGACCTTACCGGACTCTTGGACACGTCACAAAACTCAGGTTACATAAGTAAAACTAGGAAATAAAATGATCACTTTGATTTTTCTTATCCACTTCCATCTTTTTAAGGTAAGAAGCGAACAAGGAACCTTAACCTTGTTATAACAAGTTAAAGGTTCCATGTTCGTAACTACTAACCGTGTATACACGGTTAGTTTTCGAGTTGGAGCAATACTCATCCCAGGCTTTTTTATCCTCTAGAGATAATCTAATAATTTATAGTAAGCCTTTTTACAAAGGATATGTTTAACAATTTGTTTGAATTTATTTATTGCACCCTAAGGTCGAAGGGTGGCCTACACTAGATTTGCCGAGTCGCGATGTATACACTCAAAATAAATACGTAAATAGTTAGGCGGGTTATTTAATGACTAATTTTTATACTGTGTATTTAATATTAAGTGCAGTATTGGATGTTTTACATTAAATACTCAAAAACCCTCTTTTATACCTCTTTTATATTGTGTGATTCTCGAGAAAAAAAAGAAACTCTAGAAAAAGGTAAAAACTGCAACTCAGTATAGAACTTTCTGTTTTATATAAAGCTTAACCAATGGCTCTGTAAGGTACAGAGCTCAAGTAATACTTTTACTCGGGAGCTCATAAGGTCTTAAATTTCAATTTCAGAGGATCCGAGAACATATCTTCTCTGAAGCAGACACCGCCAGGTTCAGACTAATTCTTTTAGATCGTACGCTCTCTGTTCCATTTTATTCAGAGGATTTTAGACGGTTACGTAGGATTTTGTAATCTATACTAATATTTTTAGCTTTTTGCTTTATAGTGCGTTACTCGCACTGGGTAAATCTTCTACGAAAACTTTTTTTAATAATATCCCAACATTTTTCGATTTCAGGATTCGAACCCGCGCCTCACCTTTATACTAATAATATAAATGCGAAAGTGTGTTTGTATTTTTGTTTGTCCTGCCTTCACGCCTTAACTAAGCAACCAATCGACTTGATTTTAGGCATTGAGTTAGTTGAAAGGATGGAGAGTATATAGGCTTAAGTAACTTTTTATCCCATAAATCAGTTCTTATAGGATAGAAATAACCTTAAGCCAACACATGCGAGGCCGGGGACAGCAGCTAGTATTTTTATAATGTAATTTGGCTGAGATTAGACTGAATATGTTTATTAGCCAAATATCTAGTTGGAATATGGAGAAAAGGTCTATGTTTTGTCTGACTTAAATTAAATTTTGGTAATAACTTACAAATGCTTGTTTCTCTTGGGTACATAGGTATCTTTAGTTAAGAAAGAATGTTGTATCTATTCAAGATATCGATATTTCTTTGGTTACTTTACAAGGTCACTAGTTTTTTCCCGTTACTTCGCGTGTTTTTTTTAATGGAATAACGTCTATATGTTCTATACATATGAAAATCAATGGGATAGATTAGAGGGTAGAGATTTAGAGGTTTCCTTATTCAAAATTTCAGGTCTATCTATACCGACATCAACCCAATTTCAGCCCGATTCGCTCAGTAGTTTTGGCCATTCAGACGGATGTACCAGAAACGCAAATTACCTTATACGCGGATGGCCAGAAATGGAATTCGCAAATTACCAGATACGCAAATGGCGTATAAACAAAACAAACATAGTTGAAAAACATACACATGACAAACCGTAGTTGAAAATTCTAGAGTCGACACAAGAGCTCGAGTGGCTAATAAATAACAAATCAGTCAGGGACATAATAGTGCCGTACCTCACCCGGATTGGAACTTAGTTGGCGGTAGTTCAAGCGAGTTTTGGGAGCTCTGGAGACTTGGAGATACGAAAATCCTGGTCGTATAGACTTACACGCGTACATAGTACTTCTTATATGCCTAGGCTTACTCCTTTGGCTTAGTTGAGGAACATAACCTAATCTGTGGCTCAGCGATCCAAAGATGCATCTTGACCTTTGACATAAAACTACTACTAACTACACCCGTGATATCTAGCTAGTTGTCCTAAAAAAAATTTTAATTCTGGTCGCTCAACTTCTTTGTAAATGTCTCTCTCTCTTTTTAAGATCCGTTTACGTGGCTCGTTTGTAGGTATATACCTATAATAATGACACCTATATATAAAATTGGTATTAATTCGAACCTACTAACGAAGTAAAAACTACGAAGTAAATCTTAACAATCACAGTGTTGTACTGTGATTGTTAAGATTTACTGACTTTAATAACAGTGAAGTTAATGAAAACAATGATTTTAAAATTACTGATACAACATATATTTTTTATTCGTCAGTATAATTAAACATGTAAAACATAAACCGACCTCGAAAATATTTCCTGCAGCACAAAAAGCTTGATGAGAAGCGAATATTTTTCAACATTTTTTACAAAAGGATACTTATCGAGTAGTTTTCATCGGCCGTTATCAGAGAACTGGATTACGGTATTGTTCGATTTAAATGATGCAGAATCGTAAAATTTCATAGCAATTTAGGCCCTATGATAAAAAAATAGATAAATAGCTGAGGAGTAAAGGTTTTCGAGTGGCGGCCGTGATGCAACGCGAAACGGAGTGTTGGGAGACACAACTCAATGGACCGACGAGATCGTAGCGGTCGCAAGGAGTCGATGAATGGAGGCGGCTCTGGACCGCTCTTTGTAGCATCGTATGGGGGAAGCCTATATCCAGCAGTGGACGTGTATGGGCTGATATGATGATAGGAAATAAGTCGTTGAGGTCGCGTCGTAAGAATTGACCCTTTCAACTCAACCGGTGGATGTGGGAGGAGCCGACTAAGATAACTTATCAGAAGGGCATTAGCTTCCTTCTGTATAATATTCAACACCTTTACTGCGATCAGTGCTACATGATGGGAGTAAACAAGAGAGCGATAACAGTTATATGTTGTAAAAGGGCTTCAAATCGAAATTTGTGGGTCAACATTTTGCAATGGTAAGCTTGTTTATGGAAATTTACACTTTATTTCCTACCATGTTAAGGCAATTAATAACTATTTTGCTCTATCAACATACCTACAAGTTAAAAGATAAATAATACAAAAAGCATGAAGATAAAATCACTTGATAAAAAAAATATCTCACAATTTTTTATGTTTCTGGCTGATATGAAAGAGTTCAAGAAACTAAATAAATGCATTTTATGAAAAGCAAAGTGGTAAGGAAATAGAAATGCATAAACCTTTGATATCAAAATAAAACTCAGCGAGTCGACTGACCACACTGATATTTGATAAAACGAAAATGTTATTCGAGCTTTGCACGTCAAAAGAGTTCAGAGAATGAAGATCGGATGCAGCCCTATGGTTAGAATGTAAGAGTAAAAATATCATATTTGTAGCTTGAAACCAGAGTAACTTAAAACTATTTTAATATCTTGTGGATTGAAATTGAATCTATTACAGACATTAAGAACCAACAGTCTTTAACTAAGTCCATAATGGTACCTACTTATAACTGCGAGCTTGTGTTTGAAAGTAAATAATCCAGGTGTATATCTTCGTACCAAATAACTACCTGCGTGCGGGTACTCGTTCGCGGCACCGCTTGTTCGGTGGCTTCGCCCTCCGAAAAAAGCACGGAAACAACGCACCAACGCAACGGTTTGGGCTCTCCAACTTCTGAACGAGTTCGTACACGAGTTCCACTATATCGACTTATTCCACGACAAGCTAAGTGTTTTAGTTAAAAGTCTTTGAATAAATTTAAATTATAACATAGTAGATGTATAGTTAATACCATAGTATAGTAAGTGCTTTGGTTCTTATACTGTTAACTTACCGACTTCATAACTACCTTCATAAAAAAAAAATACAAGCTGAATGCTCAAAAACTAGTCCAGTCACTCTGCCATATTTTCCCTCTATATTTGCATTACCTAGATTCGTCCAGGTTTCATTCCACTATGTGGATTGTGGGAATCTAAATATCAAATACAATTTGTGGTCAGGATTTCGTTGGATATTTCTAGTGGTTCCAGCCTTAGGCGAATAGGTAAACATTATATTGATTGCGTACCAGTTTTTCATTCTTAATAAAAAAATAAATTGCAATAAAAAAAACTACTTTCTTACGAACCTTAGGTAATATTCAGTAGTAATGTTCCTTTCTAAGTAGGTATAGTAGTACGGCCATGAATAACATAAGCGAAACTTTTACCGGGCGTTTACAATTGTAATTTAATTGCCTAAATTTGTAAAAAAGAGACAAAGTTTTACTTATCGAAAAGTATTATTGAAAATTTTGTGATAACTGATTCAATTACTTTAAATCAAGGAACAATCAAAAGTCACGGCACGAGCGAAATTAAAATTTTTAATGAATTAGAAATTTTCGGCCGAAAATTTATATAAGGTTATTGGTAAATTAGTAACACTACGTGAACTGCAGGTTCTGTCCATCATTACGAACACGTTTGTGAGGACGACAGGTCATAATTCTTAAACTTGTTATTGGTAACAGATAACCCCCTCGATTCAAAAATCGTTCGTTATAAAGGTTTTATTTGAAACACAACTGAAAAACGGCTCTGCCCCTAATTAACAGTGCGTATGGGAGTGGAAGATCTGTCTTTAGTAACTCATTGGGTTTCATACAAAGGTGTTTTTTCATTGTGTATTAGAAGTATTTTTTTTTTAAGAATTGAGACCTGGCGTTTTACGACCGTGTGTGTGATGATGGGCAGAACCTGCAATTCACGTAGTGTTAATAATTTACCAATAACCCTGTATAATTGAAAAGTTTACGAGTTTTGGAGGTTTTACGCCTTGATGACACACCCAAAAACCAAATATTTACAACCGACAAGCGTACCTATATTTCTTGGCCATTATCGTGCCTACTTAGGAATATTTAGGGAGGCAGTAAATCTCCCTTTTATCGCGATTTCAAATGCTATCCAAGAGCTATTTACGTGACAACTCCTCACTTCATTAGGACGAGGCGTGACTGGATTGATAAAACTTCGGAGGGCTTCGGCCGTTCAATAGAATTGTTAACTAATTAAGTTCTACAATGATCTTGTTTGGATTCTTATCTGGTACAAAGCCTCTCGTTATCTGGCTATGCGTAGAGTCATTTAGGGTTACACAGTTCGTTGGAGCAAAACCAAATAATTGGCGTATTTTAAAAAACTACCTAAATCGACTTCAATTCGTGAAAAATGATTTCAACCTTCGATAGCGCGATATAATTTTTCAAGTACCTAGTACCTATGTAGTAAAAATTCGAGTTTAATTTAGTTTTATGACACATGGATAACGACGAATGAAAGAAACACTTATTGCTTCTTTAAACACGTAATACGATGTATCGGTTGACAGACCGAACGAAACGAAAAAACTTACCGCATAGAAATGCAAAAGTGCACTGCGTTGGACGTGTCATTAAACCTTTGGTTTCGGATCTTAATGAAATATTTATGTCAAAATCATTTTCATAGAACGGTTATCGAAAAAATCGTCGTCCTTCGTTTAATGCATGTTTTGTAATTGATTTTTCAAGACCTCTTGTTTACGCACGATGACTATGTCATCAGCGAATCGCAGATGTGAGATGTAATCAAAGTTTATGTTGATGCCCTTACCTTTTCAGTCCAGCGTCTAAACATCATCACATGATAATTTTCACAATCACTGGTAACAAATGGTTTCCATGGCATAGGGCGTAAAACAAACTAAATAAGACACGAATCTACTAGATGTCGCCACTTGAAAAATTTGATCGCGCTATCGAAATTTTCCAGGCTAAAAAACTAATTCCAAACCCATTTTTATTATTCAGTAACTTGAAGTTGGTTTGAATTATTTATTACAGAAAAAATACCCAGATCACCCGGATTAAATATTTGCATATCCTATAAACATTCGTCCCGAGACGGGAATCGAACCCGCATCCTCCTGACCTTCGCCCATCGTGCCACAGAGGTCGTCAAATAAGAGAACAAGTGATACACTCCCATACACATCTGAATTGACCTTAAGAACTAATTTACGTCTTTATCGTCTAAGAAAATTACAATCAAATTATAGAAACTAACTAGAACTAGTATTTACAATTCAAACAATTGAGCTAACTGCAGACTGTTGCAAACAATCTACAGGTTACCTGATCCATATCAATACCAGTTGGAAGCGTCCCCAAGACGCTAGCTGCATTGCCCCGTTATATGGCAATGCTGATGCGCTGCGCCAGATACTTACAGCTCTCGGGTCACACATCGCTTCGATCAGACGCTCAGATTTTTTTTAAAACCTTACTACTTTTTATAACTTATAAAATTTTCTTAAACATTTTTTAAAGATGTGTCTTTCTTTGATGCCCACAGAAGACTGAGCACACACACACAAGAGTGCACTTCCGACTTCATCACCAAGGTTAACCAAACGCCTACTAAACCAGACCAGAATGGATCTACGGATCTACGCGTCCTTGTACACTCACAGGACACGGCCCATTGAACTAACACCTCTTCACGATCGAAGCAACAGACAGCCCTCTCTGCAGAGGGTGTCTCAGCGACGAAGAATCAGCTGCCCACGTAGTCCTGGAATGCGAGGGAGTAACGGCGCAACGACAGGAAATCCTCGACCACACGAGGTCACTCCGCGAAGCCTGTGAAGATCCCAGGAAGATTCTGCGCTTCTGGATGGAGCTGGGTTGGCTACGCTAGCAGAACAAAACTCCGCACATAAGAATATTTAATAATTAATATTATGTCGTATACACCCCTGCCATTCTTAAATTTTCAAATTGTACTATTATGTTTAATGTTTATATCTGTTTCTTTTGCTTTATTTTGTGGTCTACAATAAAGAATTTTGTATTGTATTTTAACACTAAGCCACTGAACTTTCATCTCGATCTAAGAATGACCTTATCAATTAGCTACAATGTTGTTCTCATTCAAATAACGGTCCTAGAGCTTCAGATAATTGAACATCACTGGGGAACAGTTAGGGCACCTTGGTATTTAGACTGACAACACGTACTGTTAGTACGGACAATATTGCCGCGATTGAGGTTAGAATTCTAACAAGATTCTCTGAAAAATAAATTGAAGGATCAACAGCTTCGTCTGTTAACTTTGACGATGTTAAAAACTTTTGAAATGTAATCGTCCGATTGTCATAAGTAGAACCGACCGTGGTAGATATAAAAAAACTCATGGAACTTGAACGTAAAAAGTCAGGAGTTAACTAGATAGTATTCTCCCCTCCGAGCAACCCAGCAAAACCTTGTTATCACTTCGAGGAGGTCGGCTGGATCTTTTAGCAGGCACTTCAACTAGCGTGTGCTAGATAAAATAAAGATAACGTCACCCAACATTGTGTCCAGCGGAATTTTATCTCCACGTGATTCCGACTTCTCTTATCTCAGTCGAGTTAAATAATCTTTTGGGCAAAGGCTTGAATCTTGGGGGATATGCGATAACGCTCTCAGCAGTTATGGTTGGTGAAATTTGGGTATTTTTAGCGTGTGTTTTCTCTGGTTGGTTAAGAAATTTTCTTTTTCAGACGCTTTAAGTATTTTGCGTATCAGACAATCATCTATGATTCTTTTAGCGTTACACATTACTTAAACTGTGGTTAAGCGTTCTCCAATATTTAGCAAGCTGAAGTGACAGCGGGCTGGCCATATCTCGAGAAGAACCGACAGCCGTTGGAGTAAGCATGTTCTTGAGTAGAGATCGCGACTCGGCAAACGCAGTGTAGGACGCCCTCTGACCAGTTGGGATAACGATTTGCGAAAGACTGCTAGCAGATGCTGAATGCAGCAAGCTGAAGACAGGGTGCTATGGCGCTTAGAGGAGGCCTATGTCCAGCTGTGGACTAATATAGGCTGATGATGATGATGAAAGATTAATTTAGTGTTTATCAAAGAAGTAATTAAATCTGCAGTTCGGTTAGATTGGCAATAAAAAGGCTAGCAAGGAAGTTTACTCAGCTTTATTTACATTGTCGCTCGTAAACCCGTAGCTAATCTTAGTCGATGAGTATTTAATTTTGTCTTAACTAAGTACTTTATCTTAGGTGTTCGTAAAATATATTTGATTAAAAGAAAATAATTAATACTGTACATTAAAGCCCTATAAAATTTTAAGCCTCCCGAAAAAGTTTATGGGCTTATTTTGTAAGCCAAAGCATTTAACGATATTGATTTCAGATTCCTGAAATTCTACCGCAAACAAGCTTTTAACTTGCCACAAACAAGCTTTAAAATTTCAACTGTCTAACTATCATGGTTCATGAGATACAGCCTGGTGACAGACGGACAGACTCTGCCAATTACGCCACCAAGTCAACCAGCCAACTAGCTTTTGGTTTAACTAAACCAATGTTAGTAAAAGCTTGTTGTTCTGATCACTCAATAAACAAGTCGCTTGACTCTTAGCAATAAGCGAGGCTCTTTGTAGTGTGGCATTAGCGGTCACGTAACATTTTTATATCAGCTAGAACTAGCATAGTTGCATGGGAACGGGTTACATATTGCCTAAATTTTACAAAAAGGGATAAAAGCACCAAAATTTATGTCCGGGCTGAACGCGGCCCATTAACACGTAGTAGCTCTGCATAATACATTAAAACGTCCTGACACGGCTTGCGCCGTTATTTATACCTAACATAACATTAGCAATATTCTATGAGAGCATTTTTAGAGATTTTAGTCTTCGAAATAGTTAGTCGAGGGAAAGTCCTAAAATTGTAAAGACAGCACTGGTACTGCATACACTTTCACTACGGGACCCATTCCACTCATCAAATAATAAAAAGTTAAGAAATTTCGGATATCAGATCCAATGATGAAACTTGGACAAAGATATTGATTGATCTTTGTCCAAGTTTTAATTATTTTTTAGTAAACTTTCTCTAGCTATAATTAATAAAACCAAAAGATATTAAATCACAAGAGTAAAAACAACTAATATTTGTTAAATTATTATATTTAATCAAATAATATAATAATAGTGTAAATATTAGTTGTAATTATTATTGTATTTTCTTTAGTAATAAAATCTATTCTCTTCTTAAATAATCTAATATTCATCAAATAATAATAAATATTAATAAAAATATTCGAACAAAAACTGGGACAAAGATATTGATCTTTGTCCAAGTTTTTGTCTAACATTGGATCCGATGTCCGAAATTTATTTAACAGACACCCTTCTACTCGTCAAATATTTTTGCCCGAGATTCCTTTGCAAGTTCTTACACCAACGAAAGTTCCATACACCATCATCATCAGCCCATAGTAGTCCACAGCTGGACATAGGCCTCCCCTAATGAGCGCCATAGCGCCCTGTCTTCAGCTAGCCGCATACAGCATCTGCCAGCAGTCTTTCGCAAATCGTCATCCCACCTGGTCGGAAGGCGTCCCACACTACGTTTGCCGAGTCGCAGTCTCCACTCAAGAACATTTACCCAAACGGTTATCGGTTCTTCCCACCTAAGGGATAATTGCACCAAATTTGCGAAAGAACTCCTGATTGCTACAACATCAGGCCGTAATTTCACATTTCCAGTGAACCTTATCGAACGACCATAGCTTTCATTCTCTTTGTAACAGTGGGCAATTTCTGTGCAAATGTCTCAATTAACAGCGAAAATCGTGATAAAGGCGACAGTGAATAAATTGCCACCAATTTTGTAGGTAGGTAATGATAATTCAGTAGCAGAACTGAAATCACGCCGTGGCTATTAAAGTCTATTAGAGGAATAGTCTATTAATAATTACCGGTTACTTTAGAAAATGAAACGGGTGAATGGAATGGACCTTTTGCTTAGTGATAATTATTGAGCTTTTATTTAAACGTTGTTGTTTATGATTATTTCTAACACATGGGAAATGATTTATGGGATGCTAGCTGCTGCTCACGGCTTCGCCTAAGATTTTCATGTATTCCATTTTTCGGGTAAATATAATATCCTATGACACATCACAAATAACGCGGTTTTCTAATTATTTAAGTAAAAATTTAAATATATAAATTTAATTATTTTAATAAATTTTTCCGTATCTGCATGTCGATTAATTTGTTATTATTATATAATTTTGCACACCAAAGCTGTTTAGCTGGTAAGTCATCACAAGGGACATTTTAAAATAACCAACTTAAAACCCGCAAAAAAATGATTTGATTTTAATTTTTGATTTTTCTATCAGTAAAAGAATTTTCAAAATCGGTTAAGTAGATCTAGAGATTAATTACCCCCTAGAACCTCACAAACTTTACCTCTTTATAATATTAGTATAGATAAAGAAGAATGCCTCGTGAATTATCTAGCATTATTTATTAATTTATAGGAAACCTTAACTATAAACAAGAACCTGATTTTTTAATCCATTATTCTTATATTTCATGTTTCGTCATTTGATATTTTTTCCTGTAGGTATCTAATCAAATAATTACATTATGAAAACAAAATTCTGCGAAAACAGCCCATAAAATTGTGATAAAATTCGAGATTCTACGAATAAAACCATTAGGATTGTTATTACTAGGTAGTACCTTTTCACCGAATTTTGAACCCAAAAATTAACCCTTTCATTTCTCAAGGTTCTGAAAGTAGGTATAAAATACGACAAATTACTCCATTCGTTCTGTAAGAAGGTGATAAATTAAACAAAGCCGATTCGCACGTGCCATGGAAGCTCCGCTGTTTTGGAGATCGCGTTATTTATTTCATGACAAAGATGTCAGCAATGTTTTTAAGGAATTAAAACGTTTTGCTCCACATTT
The DNA here is from genome assembly GCA_947086465.1 of Eupithecia exiguata. Lineage (NCBI taxonomy): Eukaryota > Metazoa > Arthropoda > Insecta > Lepidoptera > Geometridae > Eupithecia > Eupithecia exiguata. Next base: position 3,690,247 of record OX352240.1, read on the forward strand.
CTGTTTATTTTTAATTTTGGCTGAGGCAGAACGAGCGTTTCTTTTACAGTTGGGAGACGCGTAATGAGCTTCATAAAAAAGTCGTAGTAATTATTTTGAAGCTAGCTGTTGCCCGCGGCTTCGCACGCGGTTTTCAAGTAGCCTATGTCCGCCCCCGGGATACCAGTTACCTCTCTGCCAAATGAAGATGTTTGACCAAAGACAACGAAAAAAGTAGTGAATCGACCGAGCTGAAATTTTGCACGCATATAGTTCTGGATCTAGAATGACATAGGTTACTTCAAAATAAGCGTGTGAATCCGTGTTCTGAAGTTAGTTGAGAATAAACCAAATAAATTCATGATCCAAATTAAATGATAAATCTATGCTAGAATAATTTACATATAAAATCGATTAATGACATTGATTTTATTATTGTGCTTATCAATGTTTAAATTATCCGACTACTTTGTTCCTAGCTATAAATAGACTAATTACCTAACGATTATTATAATTTATAAATAAATTACTGCACCCTTACAGGGTACATGTACCTACCTGCAACCTAAGTACACCTAAGCTGAAATTATAAAATGTATAAAATTTATTGCATACACTGCAATAAATGAAAAAAGTAGTAACTACGCATTTGCTCCCCTTGGAGTCGAGACCCTAGGTCCGTGGGGACCGAGGCTCTTCGGGTTTTCAAAAAATAGTTGAGCGTCTGGTCGAAGCGACGCGTGACCCGAGAGCTGGTGAGTATCTGGCGCAGCGCATCAGCATTGCCATACAGCGGGGCAATGCAGCTAGCGTCTTGGGCACGCTTCCGACTGGTTTGAATCCGATTTGATATGGATCAGTTGAGCTACCTGTAGATGTTGTTTGCAACAGTCTACGTTAGCTCAATTGTAAATACTAGTTTTAATTTAACTCTATTATTTGATAGTTATTTTCTTTATCAATGAATATGAATAATAAATTCACAGGTTCAGGTTATACAATTAAACTATCCGCTATTATTAAAATGGTCTATTCGTATTTTAACAACAGCGCACTGCCTCAGGGTGTATGGGACTAAACAAACTTTGTGGAGCTCATTATTATTACTGAAGACGCCAGCTGAGATAAGCACAGACGAATCTACCAAGATAATGAATTGTAGTCTTATAATTAGGTTCAGAGTTTATTTATGGCGAGATCCTTGACAAGGTCCTTGAAAATATATTTGAAAATCGCTTTAAAATGTAGTTCGAAATACCTTGTAATAAAATAACACAAGGGAGCGTTACCGTTTGTTTTTTTATGTTATAAAACACAACAACAGCTACCGCTGTTATTTTACTTTATTAAGTTATTAACAGTAGGTACATTCCAATTTTTCAAATTGCCAATTTCTCAACCTAACCAACAATTACCTTTATCAAGAGCCATAAAAATGTTCAGTGAAAAGCTAATGGGTCAACTGGCTCAGTGACTAGTTATTAGGTAGTTATGAGCCTGGCACGCTTGACCTAGCCTTAACAGTGTTTGATTGAGCAATTTTCTTCGACTACCCTCCGAACAGTGGTGTAACTAGAAGGCGAGAGGGGGTAGCATAGACCTTTGAACATTCCTATAGTATTCATGTGACTACGAAACCTTTGTCATTCTTTTTAGCTATAGCTGAGCTAACAGTCGAACTTTTCATACCCAATCTTTCACCATCATCAGCCTTAACCAGTCCACTGCTGGACGTAGGCCGGCCCTCATAAGCCATCTTATAAATACGGCATTACTCCTGATAAGAGTTTGTGAACGTAATGCACATTTTTTGTGATGTACGTGCTTTGATATTCACATGCCAGTAATGTGGCGAGCCATCAACATATTTATAATATCACCACCTGTGTGTCTAATATGAATAAACTATTTGATTTGATTTGAGAAGACCCGACCTTTATCTCACCTTATTTGATCGTTGCATATGCATGTATATCGAATCTACAGGTGGAGCAATCTTCATAACTGGGCAACAAAGATCAACTTAAAGTTCAAAACTCATTGGCACAGTAAATCAAGTGTTTAATCAAGTGGTAAACCTACCATGTTGCTAAATGGCCAAAAAGTTAATATGGTATGAATACAACTTGGAGGCGCGAAATGCGCTCAGAAACAGATATACAGGGAGTTTTCAGAGTTATATATTTCGAGAAGAAAGTAGGTACAAAATACAACAGCCTCAGTTTCCAGCCTTTCTGTAGAAAGCTACGGCCCTGGCCAACCGATAACTAAGTTTGATTAACACGTTGCATTGAACGTAAAGAACACGCTATTTTGATCAGCGTTCGTTAGCCGGGAGCGCCATTTTAGGAGGGTTGCAAACTTCGTTTTATCTGAAAAGACTTGGAAGACAAGAGTTTGGTTGCATTGAAATGGTACCGTTGAGTTTAGAAGTTCATTGGAGCATGATTTTCAATGGATAGTCTTGTATGATGTTGGAAAATTAAGCTTTAGAAACAATAGGAAGGAAAAGAACTTTGCAACACAATAGGTTGGTATTTTGCATTTTTTTTTACTTTTATTCAAATTTTTACATTTTCAGCTGGTCATTTTTGTAAGCTTCTTTGTAGATTGAAATACCAATTATACTGTGACCACAGGCTCATGCATGAGAGAATAGGATCTTTGTATACAATGTATTTGACAGCTTAAAGTAGCCCAGACTCTTCAAGGCTTGTACAAGCTGCAACCCTGACAGGGTACGAAGGATTTTTGTGATGTCCTGGTCGACCATAACTTATAACAGACTAATTTAAGACCAACAATACCATATGCTGAGAATTTTAATAATGCTTTATGTTAGTTCCGGAAATCAAACGAGGGCCTTTCAAAACTTCGACCATAAACTTAGCTCATACGAAAATCTTTTGGCATGTCCGTCCGTCGCTCTCAAGCACGTAAACTATGCTCTCTACACGAAACTTTTATACGTTGCGAATCCAATCACCTGCAGTTTGGCGTAGGATGCGTTCCAGAGTAGGGTTGTGCCTTTTCTTCTTTCTTCTTATACGGAATAGGAAATCCTATAAGTAGCTCTGAAATAAGTTAGTTGTCTGATTGAAGCCGTATTTTAATTGGTTTTAGCACTAAGTTAAAATTTATTACTGGACAATTCACACAGCATTATCTAGCCTCAAGCTAAGCAGAGCTTGTGTTATGGGTACTAGATAACTGATATACATAATACAATACATTACATAGATAAATATTTTTACTATACCTACATAGAAAACGACCAGAACACCCGGAACAAATACCTGCAGATCGTACAAATATTTGTCCCAAGGCAGAAATCGAACCCGCAACCTCCTGTGTCGCAGGCGGACCTTCGTCCACCGCGTCACAGAGGTCGTCAACATTAAGTTAGTAAAGCGCTTATCCAGATTTTTTTTCTTTGTCTGTGACTTTCCGTGTCTTTTTAAAACGGAGCATAGAGAATTCCTCCAGCTGTACTAAAACCATTTGCTTTAAATACTCCTGTTCCCATTGAAACCATAGAAACGATTAAAAAAATCTGATAAGAGTTTGACCAAGTTCATGTTTTACAAATTACGCAATGTACTGAGTTCTTTCTAAACCTACACAAATGCTACTTAGAATACACTATATTTCATTTTTTTCTGTAGGTTGGTATACACTTACGCAAATACCAAATTAGATATCACCCACATAAAACAAAATAAGTTAATGTTTGAATGTGCTTTTAAGTGGTTTTTATTTCCTTTTTTTAATTACGTGGCCGTGGTCCAACCATAAACTGGTGCACTGGTGGATCATCGCTTCCACCAGTGCACGCACATGCATCAGCCCTACACTAACTCTTGGAGCTCAAACGTCCTGAATCCAACGGCACTCGTCGATTCCCTCTGCGAATAACAGAATTTCCGATCAGCGCGCTTCTTCTGATGCTCCGTCAGTGTTTGTTTATTTTACTCTCTATTCCTGAGGGCAACTTATTTCCCTGTTTCAATATGCACCTTTCCTGTTCAGCAGCTCTTGCGACTTCTTTTCAATTGGGTGTTTGTAGATGCAAGTTGGTGATAGAAAACTTGCGAGCTTTGATTTGTTCTGTGGATTTTATCTTTTTTTATATCCAAATATCTATGTAGGATAAATATCATGTAAATAGATAATGCCGGACGTTCCACACAACATTATCTAGCCCCAAGCTAAGCAGAGGTTGTATATAAGTTATGTCGCAATGGTTCATTTATTGGTAAAATATAGTATGTAGATACATGTCAAATAGTAGGTACATCGTGCAACTTAAAAATATACCTGATTATACATATAAATAGGTGGTACTAATAACAAATAGTAAACTAATTAATCATCATTTTAAATTATATATTTAAATCAAAATATTTATATTTTACCAGAGATTGGTTTATAAACCAATCTCTGGTTCAAAGGTTGTGTTACGGTCAGTTAGATAACTGATATACATTTGAACGGGCAAAATCATTGTAAATCATTACAAATAATGATTATGAATAAAGATTTGTGAAGATTAAAAATTATTTTAGCGCCATTATCCGTGGTAGGTAGGTACCTATATAATTTTAAAGGTTTTTGTATTTCATCCTCTGAGATTCACACAAAGGTCGTTTTATCGTCTCGTTTAATTTAATTTAAGAAAAATTAGATTGCCTTTCAAATACAACTTCAGTTCTGTAAGTACTTTAATTTTATCAAAGTTTTCAACTTTAGACATCTAATTAACACTATAATGTGTCGAATAAAATGAATGCTTCAGTTAAACTTTGTACTTTACACCAAATCTCTTCATTCACTGATTAATTTCACAAAAACAGTTCAAGTTGCAATAAAGTTCAACGACACACGTCAAATCTAAAGAATCTGTAAAAAGTAAAAACACCAGTCTATTACGCCGCCATCATTAAAATGATGGCGTTAAAAACGCTTTTTGCATTTTTTGGCTGTTGGCTCGAAGCCGTACTTCAGACATCTTCGGCTTTTTTAAAAAAAGGTTCCACTCACACAGGCGTCATTCATACCGAGGCGCTGACAACGATAGCTCAAACACGCTGTGCTTTGAGAAAGATCTTGTATTCGATGAGAGTATTTGGGGCTGTCTGCAAAAAATACGAATGAAGTAGAGTTATTTATTTTAGTACATGGAAGTCAGTTAGGAAGTCTTGTTGCTACGCAGGTTATTTTTTCTTTATTCACCACCAGGTTTCAAACCGATAATTATACTTTTAATCAAACAGTTCTTTCTCTAAAACCTGTTAACGAACTAATCAGGTCAACTCGTTCAAGTAAGGACCCATCTTGGATTTTATATTGACATCTTTTTCGTAATCTACATACTCAAGTTTGTCGAAAACGACACCCATACTGCGGCAAGATAATGCTGTGCGTATTAACGTGTATTTTTATTATTATATTAGAATGGTCCCTATGTTAAATTTATTACATTGCGCCTGGCTTTGCTCACCACGCTGGCACGTACCATAACACAGTAAGACGAGTGAAGCTGTTTACTTTTCTGTTATCACATCACACAACGCTTTTTTTTTATTTACGTAATAATAATATAAATTAATTACTGTCCCTCAGCGAGCTGGCTGCCCCGATATGAAGTTGCACGTGTGTGTCCAACCTAAGTTGTCATCCACGTGCGATCTGATACGATCTGATAGCCGTCTCGAGGGCCCGCGACCTGCCTTGCATCCCGTATCGATTTCTGTGAAAAAGGAAAGGTTACTAATTCCTTTGGATCTTTCCTTTTCGGTTTTATATGTCAACGGTTTTCTGATATTTTTGTTACGATTTATAGCAACTTTTATCTATGATGTTATTGGCAGAAAAAAAACTCTACAGTAGTAGCTGGCTGGCCCAAACCTGCCAAATAAAAGGCCCAAATAAGGCATAGCAGTGTTGTCCTAAGTAGAAAAGAGAGAGACAAAGTTCTTCTCTTAATAATTTAAATGCTAATAATATACCCTTTTCGATATCTAGCAGCAGCCGTTGAATAAGATAAGGAATACCTCTTACAGAATTGTTTGGTATACGAAATGACCTCGCGGCCTCGATAAAAACTTTTTCCCGCAAAAAATCATAAAGGCACCTACAATCTCTTCAATTCGCAAAGGAAATTAAACGTTTTCTCGAGGTGGCACTTAAAATATTTATCATAAGCCTGACTTCATCTTCTGATGGCTTGGCTTATCAGCCAAATACCTATTTTGTTTTACGTTTTGTAACAAAAACTTGGTTTTTTAAAAATAGGCTAAATATTACAAACTCAAGAACGTTTTTTTTTAAATTCTTCGAAAAAGAAATCAACTTTATTTATGACGTAAGTACTTCGATCAAAAATTTCCGGCTTTGCCGGCCCCCCGCGAACTACTTATTTTTGATCGAAGCGTAAGTACCAATTTTTTGTTATAATTAAAACTCTAGAATTAATAACAAAACCTAGAACTTTACTTTGCATTTGCGCACAATGCTGTTTCAGTATTACGACTAAAAAAGTAACCCACAAAAAATACCTCCTTACTTTTCAAATGCCAGCAGCGGTCGCTTTCAGCGGTTGAAGGATAGACGTAAATGCTTACACTGCTCAAACAGAACCCGCAAAGGAAACCCTTCGCATCCAATCCACCTCTAAAACCCGTAAGCCGCTACATATTTCCAAAGGTCAGCAGCCATCAAAAAATTATGCCTTGTCCAACAACCCCGGATCAGCAACACAATCGGCCTTTTTATATCATAAAAGAAGCCGCTTAAGAATCTTTCATTGGATATTCGAGGGATCGCACTGATCCTACGATTTTTGTCCATTTAATAATCGATTATTCCCAAGGGTAAGGATGGATTACCATATCAAAGAAAGATCTCATGTCGCCGGCAATTTCGTAAAACATTCATCCGTTTGAAAGGCGCGAGCAGTTTTATTGCGTAGAGGAACGGGAATATTGCCTTTGTCTTCTGATACGAAGTTAGAAAAATGTCGGATTGTTATGTTGAAAGAGTCGGGTGTAATTGCACTGGTGACTTCACAACTGTGACTGAACGTTTTTAGTGACGCAGCAGAAACCCTATTTCCTTATGTCTAGTAGTAAGACAAAATAATAATTGATTTTCATTTTGCGCAGTAACGACGATGTTAAACAAAAATATTTTAACAGCCAAAATCAAGGGGTTGAAAAACCGGCTGCAACGATCCCTGCTTGAGTAACGATTTTGTATGGGACAAGTGTTACTCAAACATAGATTGATAACTAAGTAAGCTTTCAAAATAAGGGCTTTGTATATTCACTCTAAGAATATGCAATTCACGACTTGAATGGCTCTTCAGACAAACACTATCTAATAAATTGATATTTTTCTTTAAAATTTAAAGTAGAACAACTCTACCTACATATTACCTATTATATGGAAACCAAGAGAAAGCTCAAAAAAATGCTTGGTGACCTCACTTGCAAAAAATACAAAAAGGCAAAATCTTTTCAAAGCATTCCTTTCAAAAATATCAAAATATCTCAAAACTAGTATGAAAATCCGCCGTTCCCGACTGATAGTATGAAACGCCTTCCGTTCGGCTTCCCACATCCTTTGTGAGTTAGATATTTTGGTGAAAGCCTCCTCTAGGCAGTGGCCGGATGCGTCAACCACGAACTAGTACGTACTAAAGCTGATAACCGACTGCCTTGAACGTTTACCTACGTGTTAGCTGATGGTGATTTGGCACAGATTTGTTAAAATTATGTACCTATTCAATTAATACCTGTTACTTTGTTAAGTTATTAGAAATTCGTAGATGGCAAATAAAGTCGTTTACAATGAGCAACCAGTGTACCTAAACTTTACAAATAGCCCGGCATAGGTTCATGTAATTTTCATTTATTTAGATTTATGTTCCTTGTCGAGCAACTTTCTAGATGTTTTCCGTAAATTAAAAAAAAAAGAACATGCTTTTTATAATTTAATTATATTATGTATATAATGTTGTCTTACGGCAGCATTTATCATAGTGAATCTTTGCAGGACAAGGGTTTAGCTGCTAGCCTCCACTACCATCAATAATCCTCCATTGGTAGTCGGGTAAAAAGCGGCTAATGTTTGGTTGTTATCATCTCTAGCCAATTGCGACAAAACACACGCATTTGTCATGCCTTTATTTAATACTAGCTTCTGCCCGCGGCTTCGCATGTTGAGTTACTTGTAGATTGTTTGTAACAGTCTGCAGTTAGCTCAATTGTTTCAATTGTAAATACTAGTTTTAAATAAATTCTATTATTTGATTGTAATTTTCTTTGTTAATAAAGATGTAATTCCTTATTCGATAATAAAATCTGGTAATAAGTTAGTGGGATTTTAAATCTATACGTGCGCATATTCTACGCGCACGGCTGTCGACTGTCAGCTTTACTCTGCCATACGGTAACGTGCTCATGGTTAATCCTAAGAGATAATGTAGTAATACGTGGTACTACGAGTTTTAGACAAGTTCAAGCCTTTGGGAATCACTTAGGTATGCATAGTTCGGTATTTTGTTGTTCGGTTGATAGTACTCGTACTTGTGGATAATTTGGGTTGTTCGGAAAAGTTGAATATAGCTATTTCGAGTTGAGTTTAGATCAGAAAGTTACAGGAAAACTCGATTGTTGAAGGCTTAACATACTTTCCTGGAAGAAACCAAGGTACCGACTGCTGTGTTTTAAATAATGCCGCGTTCAGACTTACGCAACAAACATGAAATGAAAGAATTTGACGACCACACTCGTGTAAAGAAACTTAGCCAATTCTATAAGTGTGGACGCATTGCAAACGCGAACCTAGCCTGTCACGAGCTCGATGAAATCGGCGCGATCCGCTCGATTTGTCGGTTTCTCAAACAAACACAAAGAGGCTCGCAGTTCAGCCAGTTTGGACGGGTTGTTTGAAACGAGCGCGAACACGACCAAACTACTGACGCAACGTTCGCTCGCGAGCACGCCGCCGGAAAAAAAAGCGTGTAGTTATAACTTCGGTTCGTGCTCGCAATCCGTCCAAGCTAGTGAAATGCTCCATTCGCATTACATTACGTATAATAGTCTGGACGCAGCATAAGAGAGTTTATTTTAAGTTACTTCTGTTCGCGAGATTTCACGCGCTACCCGAATTAATTTTACCCTATATTTTTCTCCATGTCAAGTGTGGTAAAAGGTGGTATAGGAACACTACCAGTGTTCCTATACCACATTTTATCTTGACCATTCGTTTTACAGATTTAGGTAACAAACAATGTTCACAAATATACAAATTCTTTAGTAAATATAGGATTTTTTGGCAACCTTTTGTGAATAAAATAAAATTAAATAGTTTTCGACTAGAGTTATAAAGCCTTTATTTTCTTGCCTTCAAATAAATATTAAAAAGCTAAAGTGGGTTTTTGCCTGTCGTGAGCTAAATTATCGTTCATTAGCCTCGTTGGCTAATAAACAATGTGAAACTATTTGCATGTTTTAAAATGCCTGTTGGTAATGTGGTAGAAAATAATGGTAATGGTGAACTTATAAATCTGAGTATATGAGCAAAAACGTCTGTTTTTAAGACTGTTATATAAACCTATCTATTCCATGAAATCTTTTTATTTGCGACTGACAAATTAAGCTGAATGCGCATCTATCGGCGCTATCGGCGGCAATCATCGCATTTCCTCATGGCACTTTACTGAAATGCCACGCACTCGGTGCCGATAGGTGCGCGATGCTGCATATTACCTATTTCTTACAAAGATTTAGAAAATTCGATGACAGGAAATGCCGCGTCTGCCGTGCTCCCAGGAGGGCGGTCACCTTTAAATAGCTTTGCCGATAGGATTTTTAAGAGAATCTACTTTGTTTAGAAAGAAGTTGTAATTGATTTTGTCATTTTTGCTCAACGATTTGATATTTTTTACAGGCTTTTCTCAGGCATTTACATGACTTAGTTTTTTGAATCAGAATATTCAATTACTACATAAAATACTATTATTTTACTTTTTTCCTTTTCTACTTCTTCTGCCCGCTGCGTTACACGCGTTTTTCGGTGACATAAAGTAAAACATATAATAACTATATTTTTTATACTATTTTCAATATTGTTTTTCATAAAAATATCGTGAAAAATAATTTTCTTAACATCTATGGCTCGATAAAAATCGAAACATTCCTAAGTCCCAATATTCTTCGAGTCGATAGATTCGCATCTGTCAAAAATAACCGTGTCTATAAAATACATTAATGTGTCATTCAGTCTTCGTTCACTCACCTGTGGACAATTAGGGAACTTCATAGACATGTATTTACCATACAGAAAATATATTCGTGGGGTATATACTTAAGAATATTTTTTTTTTGCTTTGACTCGGTTATCGTAAGTTAACCCTGTTTCCTTCCCAAACATGACATGCGCAGGATAAACTCCTTAACGTGCTTTCCAAACAATAAAACCGTGTGAAAGAGACTTTGATTTAATAAATAACCTTTTCAAAGAATGTAATCCTTTTTATTTTATTTTCCTTGGATCTTAACAACAAAGACAGACATTCAAATACATTACAGAACTAAGAACTCTGCGTTTTTAAACCGATTATCCTGTAAACATTGTGCAACAAAGAAAATACTCTTTATTAAAATAGCAAAGGAAACCACTCAAACATGAAATCCACGTTGAAGGTACATGCGATGGAGAAACTTGGAGGGAAAACTGTTGCCAACTTATCAGAAAACGTTAAATTTAGCGAATCATAAAATGTAAAATATTGTAAAGCTTTTTTGATATTTTGCAATGCAAACCCGTTCTAACCGCATTACCGTATTAATTAGCTGGTTCTGCCGTTTAGAAAATTTGAGACAAAATCAAGAGTTTCAAAGATCGCATTTTCATGATTTTGCAGGTATCGATGTAGTAAAAAAGGTTACATGATTTTGGACACCTGCATAAAAATCCTTTTAAGTGTTAAGCATAATTTAAATCGTTGTTTAGTGTAAATCTAGCACATATTATGTGAAAGTTGGCAACACTCGCTCTATAACGAGTAATTGTTAGGAGGCTTCGGTCGGATCGCTTTGACCCGCGAGCCCGCCACCGACCTCTTAACAATTCCTCTCCTATTAAAATTCTTTCTCCAAGTCGGAAAATCTTCGCAAATAGGGCTTTGGCGGACAAATAGCGGCTTTTACGAACGACTGAACTATATTATATGTACTAATACACAGATAGACAATTTTACAAAAAAAAACTGTCGCTGTTTCAAAAATTCATTACCTTACTTATGATAAGAACATCAACCGAACCGCACTCACTCTGAATAAGTCCCTTAAATGAGATGAAACGTTGGTGTTATTCCAACACAAATAAGGTAATAATATTCTTCAAACTATGACAGTTTTCATAATAAACATAACCAAACCGCACTCACCCTGAAGAAGTCGCTTTTAAGGGATGAAATATCGGCGTTCTTCCAACACAAATAAGGTTCGTAGTTAAACTTTCTTACATCCGTCATGTTAAAAATAATTATTTTCAAAACCGTTTTTTCCTAACTAAATTGTATCCTTTAAAGAAGATTATAGAATTGAAATTACTCATTGTATCAAAAATCCCTAAGAGATTTCATACACGCCTTTTAAAGGTCTGCGTTAATGTACGCAGAGCTTTAAAAGCCAACACCGCTACCGTACAGCATATAAATGCGTAACCAAATATGGGCTTGAACTCGTTATCCTTAGATACATTTTACAGTGACAAAATGGCTTCCCACACACTTCAAACGAGTGGCCTGCGAGCTGTCTATGTCATCTGATGTCGTCAATATGAAATGCATCAAAATTTTGCGAGATAAAGCCGCTGTGTGTTGCTGTGTGGTAGCGGTGCATTCTGATCTGCGACAACCAAATATATAAATATAATATAATAAATATCAAATATCAAAATCTTCGCTTCTAATTTAATTTATCTACCTAGGCCTAAGTTTTAAATACACTTTATTATTTATTTTTATTGGTTTTGTTTTGTGACTGAAAGTTTAACCCAATATCGCTAATTCACTGTTGTGAGCCCAAACCTTTCTTAGGCAATATTAAATTGAAACACTTCCACCAGGTATCTTGAACGATGTCCGTGAATTTTATATAAAAGGTACTTTTATTTAGAATTTTCTTTAACATTTTTTTTTATTTGAAAATCTATCAAAATTGTCTTCCACCTAGCTAAGGTCGATATTAAAGAAACAAAATAACAGTTTAATATAGTTATGTTAGTTTGTAAAATAAATAATGCTGGGCAATTCACTCAGCAACATCTAGTCCAGAGCTAAGCAGAGCATGGTGTTATAAATATAACAAAAAAAAACTATTTAACGGGTATTAATCACGTTTATTAAACTCTTTTTCCCGACGTTTCGACAGGTTTACACACTGTCGTGGTCACGGGATGACTTGTTCAGATCGTGTAAGCTTAAAAATATTTATAACAAAAAAAACATCAAGAAAAGTTGAAATGGCTGCACATAATACATGCCCTATATTTTGTTACTCAAATGTTCTCAACTTCGAGCCACCCGCTTACCTATTGTCTTTTTTTATGCACTGTTCTTACCAGCTACAATTTTCTTATTTACCACAATAGCTCTTCAAGAATTCATCCACCTTCATCCCACAAATAAGATGAGATAAGTAAATTTATATTCATAAGCATAGTAAGACGTTACAGGGGATGTCGAAATTTGGAATATTACGGGGGTGGCACCCTCACAGGTAATCGACTGACAAATGTCTTGGATGTTTTGGCAACTTCATTTTGTGGATGTTTTTGCCGACTTCTCGAAAAGGAGAGCATTCTTCTGTGTCTTTATGTGTGTTTTGGGGCGCTCACGGAATTCGAATAGGCATAGTGAGCAACAGTTCTTGTTTAAAGTGTGTTTTTTGTAAGCAATGGGTCGCATGTATAACTTGATTTGAAAATTGAGTTTTTTGTATAGATCGGTTGCTGTTATCAAAAGAACCCTCAAAACATTAATGATAACTTCAAACCGAAATATAAAAGCAAACAAACCATCCTAAATTCATATTAACTGCAAAATCATTAAGAAAGAAAGCAAAATAATTACCTACCAAATTTCTTTTACAACCAGCCAAAGTCTGTTAACCTTACAACCCTACCGAGCGTTGTCTTGAATTTTATATCAAAAAATTCCCATTTTCTTACCCCCTACAATAAGGTGCGAAATTAGGAGAGGAATTATGCTCCCCCTGCGCGGCGTGTACGGAATCCCTGATGCAGCCCTAATAGGGTTGGCACTGTGCGAGCTTAGTGTCCTTATTAGACGGATATTCTCATCCGCGGTCATATTTTAGGCCGGATACCTCAGAGTTTAAACTAAAAAGTTACAGAAATAGTAGAGACTGGGCTGCGATACACAAAATGAGAGCAATAAAAGCTCCAGGCTAGGAGGAGTAGGTAGAAGCACAGACTCAGATAGGCAATGCTACTTCATGGGTGCCAGCTGTGGTAGATGATAGATGGCATGAATCTAGAGGTGGGTATATACTTCCGACGTTACAAGTCATAATGTAGTGTGTAACACAGAAGCGTTCGTGCAGAACGGGGAAAGAAGACGCAGGCAACGAGCAACCAAACTGACCTTTTCACACGGCGCAAAGTATCATGCTTGCTGCGAATGGAACGTTACGCCCTGTAAAACCGGTAATGACCGGTGTCACGACCTGTATATTGGGCATCTAAATGGATAATGATCCAAAACTAAAGGCCGACCCATCTTCCAAGGAATCAGGGTCATACCGTCAGGTCTTTTCCCATCATCTCGCATTAGGCCACGCGGTTCGAGAGTATCTGCCACACTGACGCTGGTAAAAGCCCGACGGATGATGTCATTAATTGAGCTATGACGGGACACGCGCACTAGAGACACATGAAAGTGCATGATGACCGAACTTATCAACGATTTTACCGCACTGACAACGGTGTGCAACTAGGCAAGGAAAAACCTAAACGCAAAGAGGTGGTCACCTGAAATGAGTTATTGTCTGGATACCTAGATTTTTGGAAGGCAAAACATATAACCAAAGTCCTGATTCCCACTAGGAAACGGGAGTAGGAATCCGTCTTTTCCAATAATTCACCAGACAACCACATGTACAGACAATAAACCCACCCCTTTGTAATACAACAATGTAGTATATTAAACTATTGATTTATGGTCTGGCATCTAGGTATTTCTTAATTTGCTCCGTAAACGGTCGGCCTAAGCGACAATGTTGCTATTATCCGGGTATATGAAGTTTTATAGGGTGCGGGTAAGAGAATAACATTTTATTATCCGCTTACCTGAAAGAATTGGGTATATTAGGCCTCGGAGACCTTGCCGGGATATAAAATTGTAGCTGTAAGCCGAGTAATCCAAAGATCCAATAAAGTTTACGGGAACTTGTCGTTTCAAGGCTTCTTCTAGGTAATTTTCGCAGGTTATATTGGATTTGATGTTGCCAGCTAAGATTTTCTGAAAGATAATTCAATAGGAAAACTGAGCATTTGTATGTATAAATTAAAGAAAGGAATCTTTACTTAGAGCATTAGCCATCTTACTTAAATTAATTTGCACCATAAAAACTACATAAAAACAACTTAGGTACAAATTAGAAAACTTAATGCTGCGGAATGGCGTCGGACTCAGCATTCATTATTCATAGAAACCTATGTAGAAGCGCATTGCAATACAGCGCGGGGCAATGCAACCAGCATCTTGGGGACGCTTCCGACTGGTATTGACATGGATCAGTTGAGCTACCTGTAGATTGTTTGCAACAGTCTGCAGTTAGCTCAATTGTTTCAATTGTAAATACTAGTAAAGTTTTAATTTAATTCTATTATTTGATTGTTATTTTCTTTGCTATTAAAGAGTTGCAAGAAGCTCTGATTATTTTAAGGTAGAGTTAATAATATGAACCTATGAATTTGTATAAAATGTATTTAAAACTACGAAGAAAGTTCTTATAGAGTCAATTTCACCTCCACAGATACACAGAAGATCTACTCATAGGGACAATCTATGTATATCTTTCTATAACATTATATTTTCCTCGGAAAATCACAACAATCATATAAAAACACAATAGCGCGCAAGAAAACATATAAAACACAAAAGATAGGTGGACACTTATGACGAAATACGGAAGACTTGGAAAACAAAAACATTTTTCTTACTGCGTGTTTACTGAAACGCGTGGAGAGTGTAACAATGGACTGAAAATGTTTACCATTAAAGTTTGCAACACGTATGATCACACACACGTACAATATAGCACCCATATTCCCATAGGTGTCGAAATGCGGTACAATGCCAACTAATCAATCAAATTCTTTTATGGTGCTATAACATACTGGAAAAACCCCTATATGGAGGAGGCTGGTGCAGCTGTGGACGAATGTGGGCTGAGTTGAAAGTCGTCTAGCCATGCACATCATCTTAGCATTAAGTATACTAGTTCAGAGTTGGACATAATAAGTGCCATAATGGCTCTCATTATTAGAGGGAACTGACATAATACCCAGGTTAGGCATGCGTTACTTGTTACTTGTCTCTGGATTGCTTTCCGCAACTAGACCACGGGTGGGGGGGCTGCTAGTCTTCTACCCGATGTCCTCCAGGAAAGCCAGCAGCTCACTGACGCCGGTGCATGCCTCCCTAGGCGTCCTCAGTTGCTGGGAATGCATGTTGGGATCGCATTTCGATGGTAGATCTGATCTGCAGGGGTTTCTGCTTGTACGCCCCCGGTGAATGTGGCTTAGTCGCTTCTTACGACACCAACGTGATGTTGGCAAAATTACACAATACTTCAATTATTAACTTTAATCTCAGTAGGTACTTTGTAGTAAAGTATAACAATTTAATCCTATGTACAGTGCGCGTCACATTTAAGTATCCCCCTATCTCAATGTATGTGGGTTCAAATCCTGTCAGCGATCGTTAGAGATTGGGTGATCAAAATTATATGTTTTTTTATAATTTTCCATTTTCTTTTCATATTTTTGACGTTTCCAACAAAAATTGTATGTTCTGTATCATTAAAATGTAATTTTTGTATAAATTGTTTCATTTTAATTTCATTTAATTTGGTAAACTTACTTGAAATTCGATGGTTTTTCTAAGTATCAACTTGGCCTTGCGGTAGTAACCGGCAAATTAATGCAAGACAAGATAAGAGTGACATGGTTCGAATCTCGTGAGCTGTGTTTCGTTTTTTTTGTCAATTGTTATCTATTTTTTTTGCAATATGTAAGATTTTTAATTGATATTATTCTTTATAGGCTTAATTGCAAGTTAATGAAAAAAAAAATTACAAAAAAGAATATTCTATAATTATGTCTACAATATTATACAATAACTACTACGTATAAATCTATGATATTATAACGAAATAATTGTTTTGATAAACCATAATAACAAATAATATCTGTAAACAGTGAAAGGTTTTTTATAATAGATTGTGATAATTTAATCAAAAATAATTTGTTTACAACGAAAGGTACAACATTGGTAACAATATTTCGATCTCTCGCTAAATATGCACAAAGCAAACCACACAGAATAAGACGAGTGACAATTACTTTGTTCGCTACAAACGACAAAGTCAAACCCTACCCTACCCGCATCCATAAAAAAAAGTAAAATCTGGCATTAAAATAGGGATTAATTAGACCGATAGACAAAATTGGACGCATTTTAAAAGCTAAATAGCTCAGTTGATCTAATGCCGAGAATTCGAGTCTCCATATAATGGGTGGGTGGTTCGATCCTTAGCGGCTTGATAAGTTTTTGCATTGAATATTAGTCACAAGCGAATAGCAGTTAGAAAATATTTTGTAGACAAGGGGGATACTTAATTCTGACGCGCACTGTACCTACATTGAGGTGCTTATTTTGTGCGCACTGCGCAAGGTGCAGGGTAAACATGGCCTCCACTTAGTATTGTGCTGGGTAAACACTGTGTTCACCCAGCGTTGGTTTTCCGTGAAGGTTTTGCATCCAGTGTTCAATCCTTCATGCTCCGAGCTGTTTGCCGTCCGGGAACCCAGATGTTATTCGCCATAAGCTTGCCTTATTAAGGATTCTGTGTGTTCAGCCGCAGAAGCAAGCTGAGTCTACTTTTATTTCAGGGACATTATTAATATTTTCCTGTTACACAGGTCATTGGATCAGGGGTGAAGGTCAATTCATTAGCCACAATTATCGTGATTTCCTTATCGGGGGTTGGACGCGTGCAGAAATAGCAAAAAGAATCAGAAATAAGTTACCTATAAAATAAAATAAAGGTTATGGATTTTGTTACCTATCCAATAAGCAGTATAAAAGGCCTCTTTACCACATGTCAAATACAGTATTTGACAAATAGTCAAGAGGCCTAATACATTCCTAGGTGTAGGTAGCAGCTCACAATGTTCCCGTGGTTCGACAAAAAATGGCGAGAGAGGGTTACCGGAGAGGTTTTAGTGGGTATTACGTCCTTCTCAGGGCGTCGAGTCCCACATCATTCTGGTCCCCCCCAGACCAGTCTATTTGTAAACGTATTTCCTCGCCGAAAAAAAAAGGTAGCAGCTCACGGGCTGAGTAGTATTTTTTTCTACTAACCTTGTCCCACTTCTGGACAAAAGTCTCACCCAAAATGTTCTATGACTCATTCATGCTCGTCAGCTACGTTCCTTAGTCGACCCGAAATGAGTCTAAATCGTTATATCGAGTAGACTCATATCGGGTCGTATATCAAGTGGATAGGTAGAATACCTAAATAGGATATAGACAATCTAGAGATAGATATTTGACAAATAAAGTGAGCCTGAATTCAGAAGATTTTTGAATAAAGCTTTCTTGCTTATGATATTGTTATTAGATTTAATTTTGTAAAAGTATTTATAAACTGAACACGAAAAGAAAACAATTTGATTATTCCATCATTCTATTTCAAATGTTTGTTAAATTCCTTTATTTTCCGTGACAGGATTGTGCACAAAGAAAACAAATACCTTTCAGTCAAGTTACGAGTATTTACGAATCTTTGAAATCTTTTGTCGAAAAAATTATGAAACATTTCTGAATTTGTTAGAAAAGAAGTTGTGATTGTGCTTATTATTTGAGTAGATTCCTACCTATTAGGTTTTTTGCAGTTCTCAAATGTCGTTATCACTTCTCACTGTTTAAAACAAACCAGTTAGTTATGCATTGTATGGTATTGTTAGTCTCATTTTGGTCTCATAATTTTTGATCGTTCGATTCGAAATGGCGAATTAAGAATGAATCAATAAGTATTTATGATCACACTTAGGACGCCAGTCGCCACTATTTTTAGCAATTAAACCTAAAATCAGGAGTATCTTTCTGGCACATATGTAGATACACATAGATACACAAATGTGTAGTAATTCACTACAATTAACACCTTAAATTTTTTTATTTCAGTAATTTTTTAGCTGACTTCTTTAATTTTTCTTTAGTTTTAAGTTTTTTAGCATTTATTAAATTGCGTGCGCCATAAGCAAAAACAAACATCGCCATTTTCAAGGTAAAAAGTGGACGCGCTGCGATAAAATTTGAGATAACAATTTTTATTCTGCAAAAGGGGCAACACCAAAAATATGCGCTACACTCTATGTGACTTTCAATTTCCACCTAGCAAAGGGGGCAAATAGCAAATTCGCCGACCAATATACATCATACGCGCAAATGCTATAAAAACGCGAATATATTTTACATCCGGTCAGGTGTCGTGGAGGTCCTGAGGGAAATCTAACTTTCCCGGAGGCGCAGACAGCCATCGATTCTATTCAAATTTATGACAGAGAGAAACGGTTCATCGTGGAATTCTATAGAGGAGGATCATCGAGTAGGAGGATGCATGTAATATAAACAGATGGAAGGACGTTCAAATAAAATGCTTCCTATAAAAACTATCGTAGTTTGACGAATTTATTACGGATGTAAGCGGGTAAGAACCGCACTCACCCTGAAGAAGTCCCTCGTTAAGGGATGTAACGTTGGTGTTCTTCCAACACAAATAAGGTTCGTAGTTAACCCGCTTACATCCGTAATGAAAATGCTTCCTTCTGTGTATAAATACGCGAAATGGTGTTTTACAGGCTGTCTGCGAGGCGTGTACCTATAGAAAATTGCTATTTTTACAAGCTTTTATTGTACTAGTAGCGCCTTGCTGTTTCACCCGCGTAGTTTCCGTTTCCGTGGGAATTCCAGGATAAAACATAGCTAATGTCACTCCCTGAAAAGTAAGCTTTCTAATGATGAAAGAATTTTTGAAATTAGTCAAAAAGTTTGTAAGTTAAAAAAAAATCCTCTATAAAGATGTATTATAGTGTAGATGGTATTGTTAGTCTAATTTTGGTCACAAGAGGTAGGTAGGTAATTAACAGGAAGGTATTGCCATCTCTCTATCAATACCACAGCACTGTGAACCCTATCAATAGCTGTCTGCGAGTGGCAGGCTCGGCGCCAACTTCTCACAAAATTCGCGCCCTTTTTATTGCCCTGTCCAAGATTAAACTTTCCTCCGGTTTCCCCGGTTTTTTTAACAATTCATTCAAATACACGCCGCTATAAAATATTTCACACGAATATTGAAATGTAAGGGAAATGCGAGAGTAAATGTTTGAATTCTCTTGTGTATTGCTTCAATGAGGCCCCGTCTTCGCGGAAGAAGAGGAACTGTTTATGCATAATTTTGGCGTGTCATTTTAGTCGTTTTATTTAAAATTTTAGGATTTAGTATATTCTAAGGTTATTTTCGCGAGAACTCATAAAACACTGTAAAACTATTATTTTGTTTATAAACTGTCCGAAACGTCAGGTTATAAACAAAATATAATATATACGCGATCAATCCGGTTAAAACAGTGTTTTATTTTAGGATTTGTTTTAAAAGCATCAAATAGGTTGGTACGAAACTTAAGGCATGTTCAGTATGCGAAGCGGTATCCGATACCCAGAGCGGCTGTGGTAAATTTTGCTTGGATTTCGCTCGGGGTATCTATCACGTGGACACGGTATTCCGTGCGCCGAGTACCTACCTATTTGAGTGACCGTAGGGTTACCACATACCCACTGAATTTCGCTACCGCTTATGGGTAGCTTTAATGCTGTGTAAGCCTGAAATAAACATAAAAAATATTTATATCTGAGACACCCTTCCCTATGACAAAGCTACCCCCTACCTAATGTATTCGCATTTCGCCCCCTTTCGTAAAATGGACACTAATTGGACAAGTCATGAAGTGGCAAACAGCGAATACACAGACACAATAAATTAAAGTTTCTTCAATAAGTATTAAGAGAAAAACTACTCATCAATAAACTGGAAAGCTTCCAAGAACTGAAATGAGGGTGGAGCCATTTCTTGTACAAATTTTTAATTTAAGTTGCTGAGAGGGGAAAGTTTGTCGATATAGTAATTTTTAAGAATGAAAAATTAAATAGAGTTTTTTGTTTGTATTAAGCGAAGTCAAACATCATCATCATCATCATGAAGGCATAACAAACGTTAACGAAAGAAACGATTAATAATTAAGTTTTTTTTCTTGATGATAAAGTGACATAGAAAATAATAAGGTACCTAGTTACATCTAAAAAGACTTCGGTGTCGTTATGATGAGAAAATCTTTATAATTACTTATAGTAACGATGTCCTTCTAACCGAATTTATTTATTTTAATGAATAAATTCGGTTAGAACAGGTTCAGGACATTTATTTTAATGCACAAGTGTGTGCGCAAAAGCGGACTAGGTGCACTCTCTATTTGCTCACTCTAAATAATCCGATTAGTAGTTACCTACATAGATAGTTTTTTAATTATATTTACACAGAAATACCCAGAAATCCCCGGAACAAATATTTGCAGATCGTACAAACATTAGTCCAAAGGCGAGAATCGATCCCGCAACCTCCTGCGTCGCAGGCGGACCTTCACCCGCCGCGCCACATCGATCGTAAGATCAACATTATAATAATCTAACTCTATTATTACTCCAAACAAAACAAACCAGCCCCAATCATTACGCTGTAGTTGAGAACACTCGACAAGATTTAAGCTCTCATAATTAGTTTCAAGTAATTAAGCCCAATGAAAATACCCTTAATACTGTAGTCAGGCTCTGTGCTGTTAGCACGAGTTTTTAACGCTAACATTGTAAGCAAATTCATTGTTTTCTTTTCAATATGTACCTACTTTCAAAGGCCCTACGTGTATTAACCTGCTTATAAAAATCTAGATTTTTTATTAAGGCGTGGATTTAAGTTAATTGACGTGAATTGGGTTACGTTAAAACCTTTTTCCTCCGTTATCTTTACCGAAAAAGCTTAAAAAAATGCATTATAATGTATGAGATACAAGGTAGATCTCCTTTGTATCAAAAATGAAAAAAAAAACAATTTTAAATATCAGAAACAATTGTGCAAAGTACCATCTGTTTTCTTAGTTACTACCGTTTTTCTCTTATACTATCAATCACAAGATTTTTTTATTGTCATCACCGTATTAGATAATAAAAAACCAAAGGAACCTTCAGCTGATTTTCGCAAATAAATGTCCTAATTACAAGATCTCTACGTTTACAGAGTCGTGGTCTCAACTCAAGAACACCAGCGTAGCGGTTGTCAGTTCTTCGTAAGATATGGCCAGCCCACAGCCACTTCAGCTTGCTAATTCTTGGAGCTACGTCAAAAACGATAACTTTGGTTTTCTTTCGGATGTGAAACTTTGATCCTAAAGTATTGCATTGTGTTTTCTTAAAAAAGTATTGTGTTCTGTTACCATTACCTCTATATTAATAATATATGTAAATTCCCTAAATAATCAAAGTCCTTAATCATGTCTTAGGTTTTATTAATAAATAAATAATGCTGGACAATTCATACATACTCATTATCTAGCCTCAAGCTAAGCAGACTTGGGGCTTACTTTGAGGTTCTTTGCTTAGTAATAGTCGAGCAACGTGTTTCTGATTTGCCAAAATCACACCTAAGTTTTAACTAAACCATCTTTACGTCACTTTTTTTACTTAGCCATTGGATTAAATTAAACACATGCTAAGGCTACTAGGATAAGTATCCGGCCAAGTAAAACAACAAACTGATGAGCTTAAAGTAACCAACTTTTACCATAATTTCTTTAGAAGTGGCATCCGCTGTTTGCCTTGCAATGGAAAACGAATGGAACTTTGTACATCGTTTTGAAAATAGCTTTAGTATCGCGAGGTAACTTTTTGTTAGTTTTTTCGCTTTACTTGTTTTATGCTGTACTGGGTGGCATAATAGACATCATCATCATCATTATCACTCTATTAGAATCATAACAAGAACAGAGGATCACAGTAGGTACCTATCCTTTAGATTTTCTTTCGATTCTGCTAATTATAATTTATTATTTTCTGTACTTTAAATTTATGACTATTCTAAAAGCATTACATTTACCTAAGCCTATTGAATAAAGAAATTGAAATTAAAACCCCTATGGTACAGTCAGCTGCTCAGATATGTATACACTTCCAAGTTTTCACTTTTATTTTACTGGGAACTTATCATATAAAAGTCTACGCACACATTTATCATACTAAGTAATCATCGTTATTGTCAGAATACGATATATAAATTATCACAATGACTATACACACATATTCAGTCAGATTTCTAAACATGGGAGTGTATACATATTTTCGCAGCTGACTGTACATGGAAGCATTTTATTCTAGAGTTGCCTCATGGCTACTTTTTTGTTTCGAGTTGTGTGGTAGGTAGATCTGCTGTAAGTTGGTGTTTTAATTATTATCATATTTTATTTCTGGCATCACAAGAAGCCAAAAGAAGTACACAGTAACTTAATTAGGGCCCATAATACCTTGGAGACATATAAATATAAAAACTTCGTTAGTTTCGTGTCATTGGCACTGGGTCGATGACCTGCGCGCGGTGTCGCGTATCAAACTTCCATAGAACTTCCTGAATACGACACCTTTCGGCCAAAATCTCATCCGCTATCCATAAACATTGATCCGTCGGCACTCTCACCATAAATGAAGTGAAGTTCACATTACAGCGCGACTCCAACTTCTCGACTCTCAAACTTATGTCGGATTTCTGTCGCAGGTAGGTACTTCACAATATCTTCGATTGTCACGGCATTTTGGCCGCCATTTTGTACGGTTAAATTGTTTAGTGTATACACGCAATTTTTAATAGTTATGGCCTGTCCTTAGATAGATCAAAGACTAACAGCTTTTTACGAACGTAAAAAATACAAAATTGAGCTTTACGCAGAGGGACTACACTCCTATACAAAGCAATAATATAGCATTTAACCTGATAAAGTTTTGTTTACTTGTTTAATGAACCAAGTCTTAAAGGAAAGTCTTCTTTAGTTTCTCCACACACAAGTAAACACACTAGAGGTTAACAAAAAGTTTAAACTATTGTCAAATTATAACAAGCGTTCTCAGTCAAATCAAATGTTATTGATCCAAATGGATATACCATCTATTTACATTTTGATGAACTCAACCTTTGTCTAGTTAATCTAGATTCCATTATAATTCCCTTTCATATCTTAAACAAGCTATATTAATTGTGTTAATTAAGATTTATCCCTTTGAACTACGAGCAAGAGGTTAAGCTTTCGTAAACAATAATTAATACTTAGTGCTTAGTTATTATACTTAGCGCACAAACTTAGATGACACTTCAAGTTGGTAACATTACATATTAAGTTAGGTGGTACCTAGTCCTCCAGTAAATTATTATACCTAGTTATAGTTACAATATTCAAAAGTTAGTTTGGTAGACCAGGGACTAGTTAGACCTAAGTTTAACTTAGTCTTAATAAGATATTAATAAGTACTACCTACTGAGTATAATTTAAACTAACGTCGCGGGGCGAACCTAGTTAAGATTGGCACAGGACCGTGTGGAGTCGCAAGAGGCACAAGAGTTTGGAAACCTAAACCCAGCAGTGGGAAGCGGATTATGGGTTTTGGATGATGATGAGTAAAATTTGTTAGTTCTTAACAATGCCAACTGAAAAGTTAAATACGATAAAGAAAAAATCTTGACACGATTGACACGAAACATATATGTACAAATTAAACAAAATAAATACATTCTCTCGCTTCGGAAATCGAACTCGTGGAGTCATTTTCAGCGATGGTTAAACTAAGCGGTGTTCCCGGTTCTGAGCATACTTCTAAAAGTACCCCACGGGTACAGTCAACGCGTTAATTAATAAAGGCGACTTGACTGGTGTAAAAAGCAATAAAAGTATCGTAAGCATTGGATGCCGAACCGCGCCTATTCGCCGGCCAATAAGAGAAGCAGGATCATTGTTATACGGCTGGTCTAAGTTGTAGACTTGCGAACTATCTTTACATGGACCTACATAACAAGTATCTAGGTACACAGTTTTAAGGGTTCCGTACCCAAAGGGTAAAAACGGGACCCTATTACTAAGACTTCGCTTTTCGTCTGTCCGTCTGTCACCAGGCTGTATCTCATGAACCGTGATAGTTAGACAGTTAAAATTTTCACAGATAATGTATTTCTGTTGCCGCTATAACAACGAATACTAAAAAACAGAAAATAAATATTTAAGGGGGGCTACAAACGTGATTTTTTTGCCGTTTTTATAGATAATGGCACGGAACCCTTCGTGCGCGAGTCCGACTCGCACTTGGCCGGTTTTATTAAATATAATTTGTCGATGCACGTCTATAAAATATGAACTGGAGCTCCTCGGTGTCACGCTCACACCAGTCAAAAGCTAAATAGCAGCTATGAAGCTAGGAATTCTAAACAAGCATAAGCAATACTTCACACCGGGACAGCTTCTAAACCTTTATCAAGCACAGGTCCAGTCTGGTTTGGAGTATCGCTGCCATGTTCGGGACGGCTCAGCCATGTACCTGAGCTTAATAGTCGATAGAACGAAGAGCCTTCAGACTCATTGACGAGCAGTACCTTGCAGAGACTAAGGTCCAAAGTCGGTTTTCGAGACTCGATTTTTATAGGATACATTTCTGAGAATGCTCACAGGAACAACATGACCTGATTCCAACATCCCGCGTCTTCGAAATTCAGACAAGTCAAAATTCAGACTTCTAGCAGAGTTATATCAACAACGAAGTTAAAGGGGGTCAAAAATGGCCTGAACTGCTTCGAGAAAAGGATGGTACGGCCGTTGTATCTTTTTTTATCTTGATAGATTTACTTTGACATTGAAAGTTACAAAGAAAGTCACGTCTGTGGTCACGTTCTAAGCTATATGCTACCTTTCGTTTCTTTCTCGCACAAAATACAAATAAAAATATATTTTGACTCCCTGCTTCTAAAAATATAAGTGATAGATAGAAAAAATTATAAAAAAATAATAAATCCGGCTGAGTTTATTACATTACTGCACATCGCTTGTTTATTTTTTCTTCGGACTGGGTCGGGTATTGCCATTCTTCTTTTGCACACATAATCGGATAAGAAACAGCTATGTTAGTATCGTTTTAGTTTTTCAAAATATACAATCAATGAACATGAGAAGGGGAAACTAGATGTCTAACAATGGACTAATATAGGCTGATGATGATGATGATGATGATAAGGTGAAAAAGATCAGCTGATCAAGATATCTCCTAGGGAAAATTTCCTGGACCTGCCTTCCGCTTCAACTTAGACCAACTTCAATGCGGACGGCTGGCAAACACCGATATTAGTTTTCTGTGTAAGCAATTTCGGTAAGTGTCCTCAGCCATTCAGTGTAATACCGTTTTGTTGACCTCTATATCACCCCGTAGATCACTTTGCTATGATATTGAATTGTAATAAAAACAATGGTCCAAGATTATTACAATGGTTTTGTGATGATAGGATGGAAGAAGGAAGCTAAAAGGCAAAATTTGTAATTCGAATTTCCGCTGAATCTGAATTTCGATTATTCTATTTGAATGTTGTTCGAGTATTATTGTTATCCTCTGCATTGAGTTTTATTGTTATCTCTATTAACTCCGAGTAGAAACGTTTCTTAACACTTCGGTATGTCCGTAATACTAAAATCTAAAATAGTAGCTAAGTATTGGTAGATAGTATAGCGTTTAGTATAGTATATAGTACTTACTTTGCCCTCCGACCAGGTGGAATGACGATTTGCGAAAGACTGCTGGCAGATGCTGGATGCGGCAAGCTGAAGACAGGGCGCTATGGCGCTCATTAGGGGACGCCTATGTACAGCAGTGGACTGATATAGGCTGATGATGATGATAGTACTTAATTATAATCGTAGTATACATATAGTGTAGTACGGGGTGTTCATTCAATCTTGGAATCAAATTGATGCAGGTTGCTATCTATCTTATGCAATTTTCTGGGAAAAGAATCAGCCTAATAACCTATTCCAGCCTCAAAATTTTGCTTCGATGAAGCAAAATTTCAAGTGTAGAAATTTTATGTGTTTTTTTGGTGTGTTTAGTAACACCCATCAAAATATTTGCGTTCTTAATATACCCCATTAAACTCTGATCCTCTTTTTTAATCCAACAAATTTAAGGATTCGTTTCCACTGCACCGTGAATCGATTTGACTCCAATCCATAGGTCAGGTGGATTAGTTTACACCGTTTAAATCTATTCCACTCTGATCATAAGTGTAATGATTATACTTAGTCTAAGTGTGATGAACTGATGATGACGATGATGTGATGTGATACGATGAAGTAAAGTCATAGGACTTTTCATCGGTATGACAGCGGTTTACCGCGAAGGCCTCGTTTGTATGAAGTGTACGAATTTCCCAAATTTTTATGAACTAATTTCCCAGCGACAACATTCCTTACGCGAGGGAGACGCTTCGGGCTTAGGGTTCCTTTGTTTGACTGTGGATCACAGAAGCAATTTTTTTCTTAAGCCTGCAAATCACCTAGGTTCAGAACAAATTAGATCATATAAATATTTTCCAGAGGATATAAAAGATTCCATAGGGATTCGGCGACAACTCCTCGTAATTCTAAAAATTATTATGTTCCGTAATACCAAAAATGATGACATAAATCTTTTTGTATTTTCCACAAAATGTTGTTGTTCTGTAACTTGACAATATAAGCTATGTTTCATAATAAACAAAACGTAAAATATTGTTGTTTTTAATACAAAACAACTACAACGAAAACTTGTAATTTTCGACGTAAAAATATACAAAATGCGATTTGCACAGGTACATTTCACTATAGGTGAGTAGGTATTATGAAAAAAACTAGGGACCTAGATAAAAACTGTTGGAACACAAAAAATAACATGATATTGTGATGCTCGCGTTACAAATCATTTACTACGTTTGTGTGGGCAATTCATCATCCGCAGGCCCCTTAATAGATAGAAAATACTTAATACCTACTTTTGTGCGTCATAGGCAGATGTAAGCCTTGTATTTGTATGCTATGCCATTTGTATTAGCTATAAGTAACTATCTCATATTGTCTATGTTTTTACGAAGATGCAAATACAAATCGTTTATTTGATACCATTCACATATTTTAATAGATACTGACGATAAAACTGTGTCGCTTTCCTCTGGACAGGATGAAAAGGATAATTCATAACAAGTATTTAGCCTTCGTTACTAAAAATGAATTGAATTGAATGAGTTAGTTAACATACACACTCAATTAGAAAACTACTAAAGACTAATTTTAATTATTCAACTTAATTTACTGAGACTGTAGCAGTGAAACTAATAAATAAATAAATATACGAGTGATAATTTCAGTAGGTACATACATTCGAGGACACCTGTCTCATAAGAGTCAGGGCAAGATCCGTAGGTAAACGTGGACCCTTTTATTCTTCCTTGTACCATAACCCTGCAAAATAGATAAAATAATTGACTGTGTTTGTACCTACATACAGCTTTGAGCAGAACCCTTGTTATGGCAGTGTTACTCTTTCTTGGCCGCTTTCTGGCCCAGCCTGGGCTTGTGTTTAATGAAAACTCCGAACCACAATTCGCCTCGGGGGACCGTTCCAAATGATTGTAGATTTTTTCCATATTTCGACCGTATGAATATTTTTAACGTAATGACGGATTTTGATGAAAGGTTTCCTTGTTTCGGTTTAATTATTGTTTGGAGCCTCCAATTAGCGAGGTTAAAAAAAGAATTTTTTTAAGTTTTTGTTGTTTGTATTTAAAATTTTCAGATGGAAATTGTATAGAAAGAATGATAAGATACATTTAAATACATCGTCCTTTTATTTTGTCTGATTACCAAAAAGTTTATTGATATCGTAGGTATCTTTTGCTTATGCCCAACAAAGGTCTTTGTTGGGCATGCCCAACAAAGACCTTTGTTGGGCATAAGTGACGATATGGCATGCCATATCGTCACTTTCCATCAGGTAAGATTGCGGTCAGAAAAAAGATTTATTGAGTAACAAACATCCATCCATCCAAATTTTCACATTTATAAATTAGTGGGATAGGCCCCGTGAGATAATCACTCATTTGATTTCTCAGCTATATGTCTCTCGCGTTCATTTCTGTGTGGAGACCAAAGCTGTGGAGGAGTACCTGAAAATGAAGACTGGACTCTCGATGCGCGTCCAAAAGCTGGACTCTCGCCATAATGTGAGCTTTAATTCATTTATGGTCAGAGTTCCAACTGAACATCTGTCGACCTACTTAAGCGCAGAGTTTTGGCCGAAAGGTGTTAAGTTCCGACGGTTCACTGGCCGCCTGCAAGGAGACACCGCACGCCGTGCACCGTCGTCAGCTGACACCCTGATTGCGTCACGTCTCGCCGTCAAATAACGCGTCTTTAATTTTAGTTTTTAATATTGTATGTATGTTAGTATTAAGGTATATATTACTATGGACCGTAGAATAAGTTAAAATAAGATCTGTAACTGTTCTATAGTCTGAAATAAATTATTATTATTATTATTTGCATCAGAGATTTATATTAAGGTTTCCTTCACATAGAAAACGGTGATGATACCCTTTGTTCAAGTGCTTTAGCTTGTGCACTGTTCCAAGATCCTCCGTCACCGGCAACACGCAGGTGAGCGCT
Organism: Eupithecia exiguata; assembly: GCA_947086465.1. Lineage (NCBI taxonomy): Eukaryota > Metazoa > Arthropoda > Insecta > Lepidoptera > Geometridae > Eupithecia > Eupithecia exiguata. Next base: position 3,719,371 of record OX352240.1, read on the forward strand.
GGAATTTGCAATAAGTTCACCCTGATCTCGACTCGCTTATTCCTGGCTTCTTTGAATTTCAGTTGTACTGTTACACGATCTTATGTCCCATTCCACGACTAGTTTCTTTTACCTATTTGTTTATTTAAATAGCTTTTTCTTGAGATGGCGTTCTTGAAATTTGGAAAGAAATACACTCTAGGGAAGATATTTGGTAGATATCCCTAAGTATGAAGTTGACATAATCATTCAACCTCACCACACTATCTGTTGAGGGTACCACGAACCTCTTAATAGGTACTAACAGTATTGTTATCGAACGTTAAATTGTTAAACCTAAAATCCCGAAATAACGATAATAGGCTATTTGACTACATTAAAAATAAGATGCAAATTGTTTTACTCCTACCTAGTCAGTGACAACGTAACAAAGCGAAATCAGGTGATTTTTATTCAAAAAAATGCCTGTTTTAGGTAAAAAAACGGGATTAAAATTACACATTTTTTGTTATAATGATCACGTGATTGAAAACGCTCTGCGTTTGGTTGGACTGCTGGTGACGTCGTCACACTATTATTGAATACAGTGTCAATGAGTTCTTCTTGATAAGTGTCCCGAGCAATGACGTCACACGCTATGGCGTGCCTGCTACCAACATACTGTTAGAACCTTGCTAAGTACATACATAAGTAGAGACACGGCCAATCGATTATCAAGTCTTTTATCAAAATATTACTTGACTTTTCTTTGTTGGTGGCAACATCTGGTTCTGGTTCGCCACTTTTCTTCTCATGTCCGTTTCTTTCTCCAGCCGAATTGCCTTTGATGAAAGATTTGATCATGAGGCCATGAACCCAGCTGAAAAAGTCTCCGCCTAAGACATCTCCGAAAATCTCATCTATATTGGAGTCCGGATCTAAAGCCGTTCTGTTCTGAGATAGGTTCCAACTCAAGAACTGGGAGTGTATCTACATATAAACTCTTATTAAAAACGGTATTTCTTAAGTTAAGTACTAGAAAACTAAAAGAGCGCACTAAATTGCTAACCATCATAGAATATCGTTTTCCAATATGAACGGTTACCTCAGAGGTGAAATCTGTTCAGAGTTTAGAAAAATAATTGGATCTTACATTGAAGGAAAGCAATTACAGTCTGTATCGGTTTGGTCTTATGAACGGTGATGGCAGAGGGGAAGCTTCGTAAATTGTCGGCCTTGGGAGAAAAATATTACTTTTTTGTAGCATCAGCCTAAGCTGCAAACAAGGTTGGTAGGCTGGTACACTTTAATGTATGGAGAAGCACCCTGCGTTCTGATTGCAATCCGACGTCAGTATTTACACTGCGTTCACTGTTTTCTGGTTTTGCATCAGCAATATAATTTGTAAAGCGCTCGAGTTTACCGATGACGTTACCTGTTGACTCTACCCGAAACAATATTCTCGTGGTGACGAGGATATTGTTGCGTATGATTATCATCGGCAGAAATAACGATATCTGGCATCGGTATGGCAAATATGCCGATCCTGTGGACTCTGTACAATATGGTTCACAGGCCTACGCGTTATTTGCTACCCAGAGTGGGAGCAAGATCTTAGTGGGTTAACCCACTGCCATTAAAACACCCGGTGGAATGCGAAAACCGAGCAAAATCCAAGAAAGAAGGAAAAAATATATTTATTAGACACAACACACAAAACAAACATTGGAACAAAAATATAATACTAGTACTAGATAACAAGTAGACAAAGAAAAACAAAGAGAAAAAGTACTAACACAAGTAGGTAAATATTGGCACTGATACTAAGTAGTCCACTCAAGTCACTCTCTCAAGAGAAAATTTACCGCTACCGCTCTGGGTAGCGAATACCGCGTACGTAATAATAGTATTTAAAGGTTTTTAATTTCTGTTGACTTTTTTAGAAAGACAAAAGACTGCTTATAATGACTAAAACTTCGTTAATTTTGTTTTGATTAAAATAAATGGCGGTTTTGTCATGAAAGATGGTATACATTTTGTATGGTTACTAAAGTTACAGCCGGTTTTTCAAACGCTTGTTATTTTTGACAATAGTTTAAACTTTTTGTTAACAAAAAGTTGGTTGCGGTTGAAAAACCGGCCGTTAGTCATCTAATCTAAAGCCTCTTTGCTAAAACATAGGTACGTTTATGAATCGTGAGCAGCGTAGTCTCTGGTTACTTATCTTGTGTTGGAACATTGCTACTCAACAAGGACGATTCAACCAAACGTCCCTTCTTACCCTATTTTATATATTTGCTACATAAATCTCGTTAAGGGTTCGATTAAGGTCTCCTTTATCCGCATTCAAATGTGCTAAAGGTACCTATTAAACCAGATTTTATACAATTTAGAATGAAGTAAGATGGAGCGAAACTTACCGGGAAAATCCCTGATATGGCAGATTTAGTGATCATAAAATGCCCTCTCAGCGAAAATTCTGCAGATTCTAAAATAAGACTACGGATTTCATCTTTTGTCGTTGGATTTTTTCCTTATGATTTTGAATTGTAGATAACTGGATTGCATAATGTTGTGATTAGATATGCAGTGCATTTTATTTTGTACAGATTTTGTCGCAAATACAACTCATCAATGTTATTTCAGCAGAAACTGGTAATTAGTTTTTGAAGAAATTTGATAATTTTTTTAATCGTTTTATTTCGCGAGTATTCTTACATTATTATTATTGTTTTGAAATTTAAAAGGATTTACATAATCTTTTTGTAATAATTTCATGATAAATACTGGTTTTGCTGAAAAATCAAGCAAAAAACATTTGTGTAATATTTTATAATGTTTAAAATAATGCAAAATTGCGTGTAATAGAATACGAATAGAAAGAAAAAAATGGAATAAAAAAAACTAAGTATTTTCACAAGTTGGTCCCCTCGGAGTCCAGAACCACCCCCTTTCGGCTTAGTACACATGTTATGTGGCACCCTGCATAGAAAGTTAGGTTAAAAACCTACCAGCAGCTGAAAATGTTCAATTCAATGTTCAATTCAAAACTGTTTTTGTTCCTTCACTCGGTAGGTAGGTAGCCACTCAAACATTAAATCTCAAATGTTATTTGAAACTCTACGAACTTGGTTGCCTGAGCAAGTTTTTTCCTGTAACACACATGCTTGGATGCTCACTAATGGAGAACTTCCAACTTTGAAGACGCAAAAAGAAAAAAGTTTTTTCTTCGCCTGAAAATTGCTAAAGACCTCTTGTATCCGAGCTCAAAACTTCTTTTCTTTATTCTTCTTAACAAAATAATCCCTAAACTTATGAGGGCCGCTATAATAATATATTCTTTAGTTGCCTACGTAAAGGTAAACTAGCGCCACTTCTAGAAATTAAAAAATCTGGGTATACTTCTCCAAAAAAAATTCCAAGTGAATTGCAAAAGCTATCAAAAATATTCAAAATAATATTCTTTGATACAACAGAAAGCCCACCTGTATGAAAATATAATTATTACGAAATCTATTACTACTTACTAGAAAAGAAAAAAAATGGGGCGAAATTTGATCTCCGTAGATACCGTCCTTAAAAACTAGCAAAGAAAATGGAAAATTACGTGCCTGACCTTTATTTTCAGTATTTGACTCTACCGCAATTTCTGAACTTAACGAAAAAATAAGCTATATTATATATAAATTACGCGAATAAAATGTCACTAGGTACTACCGCTTATACAAACTATGATAGTAGGTATCTAAAAAGGAACAACTGAAATTCACTGACACCACTTTCAAATGAGGTGATACCAAAAGCAAAGAGTGGAAAGTAAATGGTATCGTTGCCGTAACTTTTAAGAATAACGGATGGTTTAACGTTGTTCCTTCTAGAGCCGGATGAACTTCCTGGAATTATAGTCTTGATTTTGTTACTTTGCTACTTCAGGCAATAAATATTATAGCTAACTAGGCTGACCGTTCTATAATATTCATCCCTACAGTTATGTTAACATTTTGTCATTAATGACTTTTATTCCTTCCCATCCTACATTCGAGAGTAAGGCAGAAATTTCCCTTTGCGTTGTTTTAACACCGCACCACCGCGCGAACTTTGTCGCGATAAAAACACTTTGATGTGTGGCAATTTACCGACAGTAGCGCAGTGGGCATTTACTGTCGCGAAAGCGCAAATGTTTGCGTTCTCGCGATAGCGTTACCGAAGCATTAGTGACTTAATTTTGAATACGCTTAAAAAAAGAACGAATTAACGACATAAATAATCTGACGAATCATCCACTGTATTTCATAAATTCGCCAGCACGAGTAAAGTCAGAACGAAAGGTAGTATTGTAATAAAATAATAGGTTATCAAATCTATCAGTTGCTAAAACTGGAAAAACCGTTGGTTTTGATAAACGAATGGTAATTGCCTTTATGGCTATCGAGGCTATCAATTTCACGAGAGCGTTATCTGAGGATGTCAAGTGTCTGTTCTATTGTTTTGTCTATTACCTCTCACGACACTAGACTTTTAGCACATTTCTAAGCTGCGCGTGCACTGTAGCGGTATCAGAGCGTACGGAGCGTAAGGATTTGTTGCTTTGTTTTGTTTTCTATGGTACAGCGTGCTCTTGATTTTCATATCTGCCGATACCGATGCTAAAGACCGGTTCTACTGCCGGTGAGGTCATCCGCAACAGTAAACACACACACACACACTCTCATTGTTGTTCGTTACTCCTGTTGCCCGGACTCGTATGAGATCGGTGTCCTCTGGTGTACTCAACACACACCACTCACACACACACACACACACACAAATACACACACACCCAGGAACACAAAAACATACATACTCATACTAACTCCTCACCACAAACCAGGTTATTTTATGGCCTATTAATGTTTTACTTATACTTTGTTTAACTTAAAGTGAAATATAGGAATTGTTTATTATTTTATTTTGTTATAAAGCTACTTATGTAATTGGTGTTGCGAGTAGCGCTGCACTTAGTATCCTGGCACCGCTGAAAACCAGCGCTTCTGTGGCATAAGTGCCACAGCAGCATTAAGCTGAGCCGGTGACCTTTTTGTGTAACATTTAATTGAATACTAATTAAGAGCAATGTAATACCTATGTCATAATTTAACTCTGTTACACAAATAAAGATTTTCTATTCTATTCTATTCTATAAACTCGTAGTAACGAGGATATTTTTGTTGGATTTTGACGTCATCGGCAAACAAGAGTGCTTTGAAAATACCTGTATTGCAGATGCGAAATTTGCAGTAGACGCACCCTATCTGCATATTGTAAATACCGTATAAAAACCTAAATCTACCTCCAGTGACTTTTAAAATAGAGTTTAACTATTATAGACAGTCGGAACCTTACTTTAAACAATCCCATTAGCGTTATCCGTAAATGCAACGCCTTCGCACTTCCAGGCCTAGCCGCGATTTCGGAGTGCCATAGTATAATACAAACAGATGTCACTCTTAAATGAATGAAAGAATCACAAATATGATAAAACACAGCTATTGCGTCGGTCCTTTGTTCGGTAGGTATATATACCCTGATGACTCTAAAAGCCAGTTCTAGAATACAGCTAAAATGATTTAGTTATCCTCTAATTATTAAAATGAAAATAAAAAGAAGCTGAAGACGTGAATGAAGATTATATTTCGTGGCGCTTAAGACATAATATTTATTTTTAGAATCGTGTTGTTTTATTTACTCGTAATTCAGTCAATCTTTCTATGAGAAACATTATTCCTACCTTTCAAACAAAATATCGGTATAATCTCGGAAACTGCGCTACTATTGAATTATTCTATACATTGGCAACACTTAGCTGGTTATCGCAGCTTCACAACTCAATCCGTACCCACCGTAGAGCCTTATAAATCCTGATAGAATTAATACAGAACGCAGTCATCATGTTCACTCGTGTTTATTACAGGGTTATTTTAATAAATACATTTTTAATTTAATGTTTTTTTTATTAAATACAGGGTTATGAGTAAATTAATGACACTACGTGAACTGCAGTTTCAGACCATCATGACGAAAACTTTTGTGAAGTTAATTTTTATACTTGGTATTGGTAATAGGTATTCTTAAAATATAATCGTTCGATAAAGGTTTTGTTTGAAATTTAAATTGAGTATTGAAAAACAAAAGAGTTTCTATGTTCGGCTGTATTTTTTTATGTTCATCGATTACTCCGTCAATAGGCTATTTGACTACATTGAAAATAAGTCACAAATTGTTTTCATCCTAGTCAGTGACAACGTAACAAAGCGTAATCGTTACAAATTTAAAATTCGTTTTTAAAACTAATACGACTGGCCTTGAAGAAATATTATTTACACTTTGCATTATTTTTATCAGACAATACGTTAGAATTATTTCCCAGTAGTGAAATGAAATGAATGCAGAGGTCGTATAAATTTTATTCCCGAGGGATAGGTATTTTCTTGTAAAACTTAAAAACTATGCTAAGGAATGGCATGTCGGCTTTTTGGGTTCCGTACCCAAAGGGTAAAAAGGAACCCTTTTACTAAGACTCCGCTGTCCGTCTGTCAACAGGCTGTATCTCATGAACCGTGATAGTTAGACAGTTGAAATTTTCACAGATGATGTATTTCTGTTGCCGCTATAACAACAAATACTAAAAAATAGAATAAAATAAATATTTAAAGGGCTCATACAACAAACGTGATTTCATCCCATTTACAAAAAAGTGCTATAATCTTTATTCCACACAAGACACAATTTATAATTTCCCAAACCTCGCTTCCTCAAACTTGGGACGAGTTCCCATGTATGTCTAACCCCGGGTTAAGCGTTGACAGCAATGTCAATTGAGCAAGCGTTGATGGATGCGAGCGCGGTTCAGCTCTGCCCTTCAAATTACTTAATACCTCACAGTTGAGGACACAATTTCTTGGAAAAATTGCGATGTGATAGAACCTTTTTGTGGAAAATGTTGACGAATTGTGTTTAGTGTAGTAAGGCCTGTGTTCACCAAAAGATAATCGGACAATTAGACAGCTTCATCGGTTAACTTTGACGTCTAATGTATGAAAATTTGTGTCAAAAACGTCAAAACAACTGTTTTAAATTTAACCATCTGTTGATAAACACGGGTCTAAATCTATTTTAAATTGGATTTTGCTGGAGGGATAACGTAACCTACGTTAGCCAAAAGATAAAAATAAGATCACCTACGCTGAATCCTTTTTTATCTCTATTCACCTTGTTCTTTTCAAAAACAGGGAAAAAGTAGGAAAAAGTATTAATCAATGTCAAACCACGTAAAATAAGATCGATGGAGGGTGAGTCAATTTGACATCAGCAACGAGATGTGGTCGTGACCTTTAATTTTTGTATGGGATTTGCGTAGTTCCCTGTCCGCACGATAGAGGCGCTGTAATAAATCCTATAGAAAAAGGAGACGAGACGATCAGGTCTGGTTACGTTGATTAGACCCAAATAGACTCACTCCTCTGATTCATAAATAAAACCAACGTAAGGCCTATTTCCGTAGCACACAAACCAGAACTTGACCAAGCGCCAATACGATTAAATAAATAAATAAAGATTCCCAATGCAAGCTCCATTCATTTACAAAGTAAACCCCAAGTTGCACTCGAAACTCATTAAAAGTAAATCCGGCGCGTTTTCTAAAGCAGAATTAAATCTTCTGTAAGAAATTTTCTTAAAACTGCGAAGCGTGCCTCATTTGCCACTATTGAGGCGGGTCTACAGAATCCTCCGTTTAAATGAAGCCAAAGATTGAATCATCCGGAATTCTTGAAAAACTCCTCGCTATCTTGGAGTTTTTCATCCGGTTTTCAGGTATGCAGTAGAGTATCGTGGAAATATTTACCTTTGGGAAATATCTTTCTAAATTTCTGAATAAATAAAGGCTTGAGTGTAGAAAACTTTCAATATCACAACTCACACTACCTAATAATAAACACGCGAGAGTTTGTAGGAAGGTATGTTTTTAGGGTTCCGTACCCAAAGGGTAAAAACGGGAAGACTTCGCTGTCCGTCTGTCCGTCTGTCACCAGGCTGTATCTGATGAACCGTGATAGTTAGAAAGTTGAAATGTTCACAGATGATGTATTTTTGTTGCCGCTATAACAACAAATACTAAAAAACAGAATAAAATAAATATTTAAGGGGGCTCGGTTTTTGTAGATAATGGTATGGAACCCTTCGTGCGCGAGTCCGACTCGCACTTGGCCGATTTTATTTACATCTTTAAGCCAAAACTACAGAACGGATCGAGCTGAAACTTTGCTTAGATATAGTTCTAGACCGTAACTTCATACTTCCCCTTCTTCGACTATAACACCAAGGCTTCTGCTTATCCCTTATCTTAGTTAATCAATTGCAAACCGAAATAACATAGAACAACCACACATTGAGAATAGAAATAACTGTTTATCGTTTATATTGAAACCGCGGGCTGACACTAGATATTTATAAAAGTAGGAAAAAGGAAATGAAAATGGAGAAGGAATACTGCTAAAACTACAAGCTGTTTCTCACATCTAAAAAAGAAAATGCGACTCGCAACTCAAAATGAAACTTGCAGTTGCCATCGACAAATACGGATTTCAATAATTTACCCGAGAGCTACTTCAGCTATACGCCGATAAGAACACAGGGGTACAACACTGCAGACTTACTTTTCACTACCATCCTGCCTTATTTCAAAGCTGCTAAGGTTGAATTTAAATTAGAGGACTGGTGAAACTTTTGTGTTGAATTGTAGCTAGCTGTTTATTTAATAACGTTGTACTGTCGCGATAAGCGTCGCTATTGTGAGACGTTGGTATTTTGGTAGTGGCTCGGTTCAGGGGTGTTCTGAAATGAGAAAATTGACATTTTAATACAAAGGTGGGTATATTTGACCTGCAGCTATTGTGGTAAAGAAAGAAAGAAAGAAAGAAATTTATTTATTGGCGCACAAAGGCAAACACTTTATTCACGTATTTATGAATTATCCTTAAATCTATAAACAAGCCCAGTGAACCAATAGGCCCTACCTCAGCTTAATGTTGCTCTACCAAAGGTTGAGCAACGCTGGTTTTCTGGCAGGACCTTTCAGTGCGGTAACTGGTTAACATGCTTGATTTTTTTTTCTGTTAAATCCTAATTCAGGTTCAGCCCATCATCACAAACACGTTCGTGAAGACGCCAGGTCTTAATTCTTAATTTTGGTATTGGTATTGGGTACCTACCCCTCAAAATTCAATAATCGTTCATTAGAGAGTTTTTATTTGAAACTCAACTTAAAAACAGCTCTGCCCTGAATTAACAGAAGATATGAGAGTGAAAGATCGGTCTTAAGTAACTCGTTGGGTTCCAGATAAAGATGTTTTTTCATTTAGTATCAGAGGTGACTTATTTTTTTTTAGAATATAAGTTTGACTTAGCATTATTTTTATGACAATACCTACGTTAGAATTATTTCCCAGTAGTAGTCAAGTAGCCTATTCTTAAGGCTATCCTACTAATATTCACGTAAGTAATAAATTGTTTCATTTGTAAGTAGTTTTTTATGAAGTGTGCAATAAAAGTGTTTTTTATCTATCTAATATTATAAAGGCGAAAGTCGATAGCGTTATTTAGATGTTTGAACGAAGACAACACCAACATTACTAAAGGGATCATGGATCAACGGTTCGAGCTGAAATTTTGCCCATATAAAGTTCTGGACTTGGAATAACATTGGACTATTTTTTTTATTAAAACGCGTGCAAAACTGCTGTCAGAAGCTAGTCTCCAATATTCCGGTTACTCTGATAGCTACGTTGTACAGTCACTGCAGTGTCACCCCAATTTCGTAAATGCGAGCTTCGCAAACAACGGTATTAGTTTGTTCTAGAGTACTTAAGGAGAGTACCTACCTTGTATATTTAAATTTCTTTCACTATCTGTACCAAGCGCTTTTAAGAAATGAAGTTATCAATAAGGATTTTATGGTGTGGTCTCAGTAGTCCGGTTACAATTTAAGTCAACCGGACTTCTAAGTCGCTCGACGACTCAGTAGTTCGGTTACCTAATTCAACCTAAATTTTAAGCATTTTTTGCAACAGTTTTATCTGTGTTGATGATACACTGCCGGCTTATTATTTCTTTTGATCAAGTGACAGCCAATTTCAAATGTCGCAGCAAATGTCAAATGCGACAGAAAACGTCAATCATCATCATCATCAGCCTATAGTAGTCATAAGCCTCCCCTAATGAGCGCCATAGCGCCCTGTCTTCAGCTTGACGCATCCAGCATCTGCCAGCAGTCTTTCGCCAATCCTCCGAGCTATGTTGATAACCTTGGTTCTCTGTCGGATGTATTCGTTACGAATTCTATCCTTCAGAAAAACTCCGAGCATAGCCAGCCCTTCCGTGAGTGTCCACGTCTCAAATCCGTAGGTCATGACGGGTAGGATATATTTGTCGTTACTTTATATTCTAAGGTAGGTTTCTAAGGTTGGTACTGAAAATGAGTGAGGCATACGATATCTTCGAAAAGATGTAGAGTGAGTGAGTGGAGGTGAAGTTTACATCAGGCTTAATCTGTATGAGTTTTTTCTTTAAAGGAATACCAGTCTCTCCTTTCTTTTCAGATCACATGAAAAGAAAGGATCGCAAGAATCACAAAAGGTAAGGGAAGGTCACAGAAGATTGACCCCAGTCGTCTTGATGTTCAGAGCACCGGAAAATGGTCGCTTTCAAAATTAATGGATATTTTATTGCGTGTGTTAAATAGCGCGTGAATCCGTGAAATATGCAGAATAAAAGAATTTGATAAATTCTGCAAAAATGAATAAAATTTACATTTTTTACATTTAGGCCGTGTTAACACGGTAACAGCTATAACTGAAGCCAGAGTTAGCAACATTTAAGTATGCCATACTTAACCAAGAACTAGACCTCCTTTAAACGTTAAAAAGTATCATACTGAGTGAAGTCCTTCAGAGAAAGCAGAAAATAATTAGGAATGGTTAACAAAAAAAGAAGATCCTAATAATAGAATAGAGAGGATCCTTATAGAATAGAGCATGATTTAGAAACCGAATCGCAGGTGATCAAATTCGCTCTTAGATGTCGTCGTTAAGTAAATACAAAACGGAATAAAATGGAAATTAAGACAAAGCATTAACAAACACACACAACTATATTGTTATTTATATTGGTTATATTTTGAAAATACCTAAAAACTACTTCAAATTCCTTAATATTAACTCTGTCTGTTGTTCTTTTTTCTCAGATAAGCGGGACAAATACTGATGTCATGAGACCACCTCTAAATCATTATCTTTAGGAACCTACAATAGAGTCGTAGTCCACATTATACGGAAAAATCGGAAAACATACATAAAATAAAACATCAAGTTGGTGTGGGACTCGCGCAACGAGGGTTCCGTATATATATGTACTCCTATATAATAAAAATCGGCCACATACATACAAACATACAAATATACAAACATACAAACATAAGGTGCTAAACTCATAACCCTCCCCTGTCGGTAGTCGGGTAAAAAATATATAATACCTTGTTTCTTGCCAAATATGTTCCTCAGAAAAGAGGTTTTACAGACGGACTACAAAGTTCCCTTTTGACGTAAATACAGCCGAACATGAACCTCCTTCTTTTTTTAAGTCATTAAAAATTATGACAACTCAGACTTCGTTCCAAAATAGATACAACCCTCAGTCGATTGTGCCCGATGAAAAATAGCCAACCCATTCAGTGATAAACCTCAGTGACTGTCCACAATGCGGATTACACAGGATTACACCGCGAACGTGTTTAAATTCAGAAAAATCTCATTTTTACTGACGTGACCATTTGTAAGCGAAAACGAAATGATTGGTTTGACAAGCGATCGCAAATTGTGGATTCAATAAAGCTAAAGCGCTTGGAGAAGGGCTCCGACTACGAGAAACGATCTCGATATAATTAGAAACGGTTCGACAAAAGAATGATTGAAATCGAGTGGATAACTTATGGTAAAGTTTCTACAGATTTATAGAAATCTTGCTTTGTCGTCGGGGCCAAGAATTTCAAAGTCGTAAGTATTATAAAGGATGAAATTATTAATCAGCGTAAAATCCTCTCAAGTTTTTTAATCAGAGCTTTTTAGATAAATATCTATTTTTAATTAATAAGCAGTCGGTTTTGGTAGTCACTCAATTAAAATTTGATTAATCTTCCCATTCAATAATATGATAATACTGCAACTATATAAAGTTCTTAGTATCGATATCAGGGGCCACATCTAGCATGCCAAGTCGAGTCTTCTTGAACCATCTCATGGCACTTTTCAGCTTTTAGCTGTATAAAAGTATATCAAAACGTAAGAGTGTATAAAAGTGATTCAAATGCGCTTCAAAGCATTTTAACGTCTCCGACGACAAGACAAAATCAAACGTCGACAACAAAACATAGTAAGGTTCATCAAAGGATAATAACCTCTATGAATAACGCGAATTTTCTTACAAAAGTAGGAAATATAACAAGCTCATCGTACAACAAAGAGTATGAAAAGAAAGGAGATTTCACGACTCTTACATTACCAGTAATGTCCACTTTTGTCCGCAATGTATGTGAAGTTTCCGTATAAAATTTTATGTAGGTAGCATCTCATAGAGTCCGGTTCCAATTTGATGTTCCGGGATACGGTTCTTATTCATGATGTCTGAAGACGGGTTTTTGACGATTTACGACTTACTAGCATATATTGTGATGCGAAATGTCTTTTTTGTTTTGAAAATAGAAAAGATTTCAGTTTGCGGTTGCAGCCTTTTTGAGGGCGGGGTATTTTCTTCAAAGCTAGAGTCTAGCCGGTTGTTCGTAAGCTGATCTCTATGATTAGCTATTTGATGATAAAATCTATAGTCAAAGTCAATTCGGGAAGAAAAATAACTATTTGACAAGAGGTTTAAACTTTTTTAAAGTTTAGTTATTTTTCTTATAACCAATGATTAATCATTGATTACTTAATCAGCGTACGAAAAACGGAGTAAAACAGACGGACGACGCTATTACGAACGGTATTTATGTGATTAATCCAAGAATTATAGTAAGTTTCCCTTGCAGAAGCGAGTTCCCTTTTAGAACCAATCATAGCATGAAACTTCTTTAGATTCACTTACCCATAGATTCTCAAGGAACTTACCAAGCAATTTATACATCCATTCAAGTTTACCCTACCATTACAATTTCACAGCACTTTTCTGACTGAACGAGACAAAATGGCCTTTGGAGGTAATGACTCTCTCAGCGTCATTCAAATGGTACAAAGGTTCAACACAAAAACTTAACAAGTCGTTTTTAATTTAAAAAATCGACAAAATTTTCTTATGGTTCCTTGTCCAAATTTACGAGGAACGTTATGGTATATCTACTTTCTTACTTACATCGAAACTGAATCTTTTGAAACGGGTGTTTTATAGGTTCAGAACACGACAGATTGAGAATCTTAATGAAGGTAGTTGAAAAAAAATGTTTGAAATAAAAACGAACTTTTAAGTTACGCATCCACTGCATCGGAATCGGTGCGTAAGCACCATACGAGACGTCGGTATTTATAATATGTCGATAGGGTGCATCTAATGCTTTTGTTTTATTTTGCCATCACAATATACAGGGATTTATTCACTGAAACTGCATAAACTCCATGTTTGTCCATCATCACGAACACGTTTGTGAAGAGGCTAAATCTTAATTGTTTCTTCTTCCAATAACCTAGTGTACAGAGTTAAATGATAAATTACAGACACTATCTTTAAAAACTGTTTCATCAGCATTAGCTATCGTTCTAAAATTAGAAAACTTTATCTTTATGATCAAGTAATTTTATTATTTATATTAGGTATTATTTAATCGTCTTTGTTGTTCTTACATGTCCAGTCCATCCCAAGGTTGCAACAAGGAAGAGATCGCTCATAGCGATAAAGCCGCCTGTGTACTTTGTCTACTCGTAGCATTTATTTCAGTACTGTTTTCTGTCTTTGTGAGGTACAGTAAAGTATCCATTTATCTAGCAAATCCTTACGCTCCGATACCGATCCAGTGGACGCGTAACTTAACAATGCCCTATTGATCCGCATTGACCAACTCTCTTTGTAGGTTACAAGCTTCCGCAAGGAGGTTACGAGGCTCTTTGGTCACAACCTGCAAGGTAAATGCACCATACATGTGCATGAATAGAGGCAGAATCTACGTAATAATTCAGAGGAAAACTTGGCCCATACTCAACAAAGTTGGGCTTCAGACGCGGCTATTGTTACCAGGTGATTGGTAATTTATTGCAATTCCAATAGAAATGGTGCTGAGTATGAAGTTAAAGATTTCAATGAAGTGGAATGTTAATGGGTTCTCCCCATATTTAAAGTGAGTATGAGTTTGACTTTGAATTTATTCTACTGGTCTGCAGAACTAGGCTATATTTGCATCTTCATGCTAGAAAACAGAAATCATAACTAAGTAACACGTAGGCACTTAAAAAGTTTCCAATGTGTCTAGATTATATTTTAATTACTTCTAGTACTTTTTGACAAGTACCATTTTTGCATAGAAAACTATGCATTTGTTTACTTTTATTTTTATTGGAAATAACACTGAGTGGTCACCGGTAAACGTAACATAACTTTGATCGTCGTGTGTTTTTTTTTTAACTTAACCTTTGTTGGTAATGTTCCTGCAGTTTTGATCTGCCAATGTCAATTCTCTTCTGTCCGTGGCTTTCACACCGAATGTATTGTGCTCTTACTAAATAAAACGTTTTTATCAAACAATTAAAACAAACAAGTATTTTTAATAAACAACCATTTTTTGTCCTAACACGAAAACTACCTACTTGTATTCGTGATAAAAATATTATGCTTGAATTCGACCTCGCCTGATAACTAAGTTGAAGGCTCGATGACATCGACATGAGCCTCTCGAGGGACGTCTAAATTGCCTTTCCTAACTTCGGAATAGTTCCAAACTTTTATCTTAGCAAAGTGGCTTTCTGTTTGTTACACTTTGGTTTAACGTCACAGAGAAAGGAACAAGAATTGATACATGAACACTGAATAAATGATAGCTTGTACCTACATGGAAAAGTTGTTAAGTTG
Organism: Eupithecia exiguata; assembly: GCA_947086465.1. NCBI lineage: Eukaryota > Metazoa > Arthropoda > Insecta > Lepidoptera > Geometridae > Eupithecia > Eupithecia exiguata. Next base: position 3,734,467 of record OX352240.1, read on the forward strand.
TTTACCTATTAGGATTTTGTAGCCGCTTCCTGTTTTCCCTCTTGCGCTTATTTTCCTTGTAGGAACCCAGAGTAAGGAAAAAGCTCGAAGCCAAAGAATTAAAACCTTTTTAGTGGTGATCTATTTATGCACCTACCTAAATTTATCAGTAGAAAGAGGCCACTATCTCATTAATGGTTTATCGAATTTATTATTCCTCGAACATTGAATAACCTCACACAAAAAACCGACGCGATGATAGTAGTTGCACTCAATACTTACATAGGTACATATCTATCTATAATACAAAGAAAATTACAATCAATGATAGAATTAAGTTAAAACTAGTACCTATTTACAATTGAAACAATTGAGCTAACTGTAGACTGTTGGGAACAATGTACAGGTAGCTCAACTGATCCATATACAATACCAGTCGGAAGCGTGCTCTGCTGGCTGCATTGCCCCGCTGTACGGCAACGCTGATGCGCTGTGCCAGATACTCACCAGCTCTCGGGTCACGCGTCATATCTATACTGCCGCCATAATCGAAAAGGGCGCATCTAACATTTTTTGCAAAATTGAGTTATATATACCACCGTGATCAGCGAAAAAACGCGCATCTGATGGTAAATCGCATTTTTTCCTAGCACTTTCCTACAAAAAGTTAACGTTAAGCAAAAGGGCGCATTTTCATGTATTTTTATCTTGGTACTAGTATGATAGGACGTATTTTCGATGTACAAAGACAAAAAGACTCATTTGTGTATAAGCGCCTCCTGAGCTATTTTAAATTAGGTCAGTTAAATAAAAGAAAAGACGCATTCGTATCATTTTTCTATGAAGCATATTTAATAGGGCGCATCTGGTAGATGCGTTTTTTTTCCTTTACATTTATAGAATTTAACGGATACGGTCATACATAGTCGAAAAGACGTTTGTGCGCACAAGCGCCCTTTTGTCCAAAATGTCTGGCTCATAGCGGGATGCGCGGGGCAGGGTTCTCTAGTAAATCATTTAGTTGCGCCCGAGTCGAGAGTGGTCGGTGCGTACGTGTAATGTGTGGGCCAATTCCGGTGAGTAGTTGTTTACGTATTTTTGTAAGTAGGTAAATAACAGTTAGTCCAGCAGAGTTATTTTTAAAGCGTGTTTCATCACGTTCAAACTAACTTTTTTCTATTTTGAATACTATTGATTTCGTATATAAAGCGTTAAGGTGTAGGTATCCCCTAGGCTAGGTACGCGCTATATAGTTTTTATATAGCCAAAGGCCCGCCCTTAGCGCCGTCACCTATTTTATCTTATTATTCAGTTGAACAAAGGAAATTTCAAAATTCAATAGGGGTCCGTGATACCTATTTCATAAGCTATTTTTTAATGCCTCTGTTATAGTTTTATTTTGTATAGTTTAGGAGTAGATGCGAAAAAAGAGATTCTCTATTTTATTTGTATTACTATTGAATCCTGTAAAAAGAGTTGAAAATAGAGAAACTCTTTTTTCAGGCTCGGAAGCACCTTAATGCAGAGAACGCAGCATAGCCAAACATGATCAATGGATCTTTGTACGAGCACGTACATTGTGCATTGCCCTAATTAATGCTAACCGCGCATTTACTCCAGTCATCAATTTTAGCAATACCTTTTATTGTATTCAGTTCGCGATCACCTGTCAATCGACTCACGCGTCTCACTATCATTTCATTAGTAACTACAGTTTATCGTTAAATATATCAGTTAAAATTTATCTCTTGGTTTTTCTGATATATCCAGCTTAGTTACTATACGTGGTGTACGGACCGTACAATCTTGTTTTCACTTTTGAATTCATTAATTAGTTAATTTGAAAGAATAATTATGATTTTCAAATAGTTATTTCACTGGACATATTGTCTTGTATGTATGTATGTATGTAAGTGTACTCTTGTGTCCGCACTGAGACTCAAGTTGGTCCATTGTGCGTGGTTTCTGCTAGCGCAGCCAGCCTAACTCCGTCTAGAAGCGCAGAATCTTCCTGGGGTCTTCACAGGCTTCGCGGAGTGACCTCGGTTGGTTGAGGATTTCGTGTCTTTGCGCCGTTACTCCCTCGCATTCCAGGACTACGTGGGCAGCTGATTCTTCGTCGCTGAGACATCCCCTGCAGAGAGGGCTGTCTGTTGCTCCGATGGTGAAAAGGTGTTTATTTAGTGGGCAGTGTCCTGTGAGTGTCCCCACTAGGACTCGTAGGTCCAATCTGGTCAGGTTCAGTAGGCGTTTGGTTAGCCTTGGTGATACAGTCGGAAGTGCTGCTCTTGCCTGGCGGCATTCTTGCAGGTGAGTCCACCGTTCGTTATGCGTGCGACATATTGTCTTATTCGGCATTTACTTCAGATAGATTTAACATTTATTTAGAGACATTAGTATTTAATACTAGATTCTGCCCGCGGCTTCGCACGCGTTGTTAAAGGTTATTTCTATGCCAAGGGAATTGATATGTTTGATTCCAGGCCTATGACTACCTATATGCAAAATTTCAGCCAGATCCATTCAGAGTTTTGGCGTAAAGAAGTACCAAACATACATCCATCTAAACTTTCGCATTTATAATATTAGTGTGATATTATAATATAATTATTTTGACATAAGAGTAAATGATAACTCAGTCTTCAGACTGAATATTATAAATAAATCACAAACTTTTTCGTAATAAGTAATAAGAACGGTGCCTGTACTATGTGTGAAGAATGCCAATGTGCCATATTATAATTATTTTTTCATCAATGATGAGAAGTAAAATCCACTAAATACAAAGAAAAATAGTAGTATGGATATCATTACATAGTTGGAAAGACGTATCTGTGTATATGCGTCTTTTGAACCAAGGATTAAGTATTTTTCTGGATTTTTTGTGCTAAGAAAAAAAGGAAATTAAGAAATAACTATTTAAATAACAATAATAAAAATAAAAAAAAATCGACATCCTGATCTTACAACACTACAACATCTACCTGCATTTAAAAAAAATTAGAATATATCGTAGTTTAGAGACAGCATGCATTTGTTTATTTTTTAACTTTAAGATTTTTTTTCTCGATTTCATGTAACACGTACATGCGCCCTTTTCAATTACGGGGGCAGTATAATTATCTACGACGCGACGCTGAAAACTACCTATCTATGTAGCATTAAGTTCATGTATCATAATAGGAAAAATAAAACCTTTTTACTTTACTTTTAACTATTATGACGATCTCTGTGTCGCGGTGGGCGAAGGTACGCCTGGCGACGCAGGAGGTTGCGGGTTCGATTCCCGCCTCAGGATAAAATGTTATACGATCTGCAGATATTTGTTCCGGTTCTAGTTGTTTTCTATGTATAATAAAAACATAATATCTGTGTATTGTACTAAGTACCTATATCAGTTATGTAGTACCTATAATACAAGCTCTGCTTAGTGTGTAGTGGGTGTGTGTGGTGTCCAGACCTAAAAATTATGTGGTGACCTATAACAAAAGTTTCTCAAAACCAATTTCCTAACGTCTTTTTACTTAAAAAAACCTGTTAGGTATGTGATCTTGTTATCGTTACCCGAACCACGCATAACAAATGTCCTCACAAATTAAGGTCCCTAAAAAGGCTGTCCTACGTGTTTTTCCACCGAGAGGTCTAAGGTAAATATTCCTGTAATTGCGGCTAAAAATGGGATGACAAATATTTTGCCCACAAACCTGAGGCCGCATGAAAATAAACGAAACTGGGATTATTTGAGCAGCGGACATCCGCCGGGTACCTAGATTGAAACCCTACTTCTATATTTAGAGTAAGTAGGTGGGTAGGTAACTCCTTTCTGAGTGAAATGAGTCTGTCTGGTAGACTATAGGTAGGTATGTCCACACCCACACCAAGGTTGTGTGTTTTGTTGAATTTAGTTAATTTAAAGTACCAAAAGAAATAATCAGAATGGTATAATATGGTAGGTTAGTAGCTTACTTGATTATTAGTTTTTTTCTTCCTACCTCTTACTTCTCTGTATAACTTGAAGCAGTACAGACGTTTACCCCATACCTAAATTGATAATAAATGAAATCATTATAAAATCCTCAAACCGTTGTTTTAGATCTAACCATAATCTCCTAAATGTTTTTGGTGTATCTGTTCGTAATACTCCGTCCACGCGTATATTTTCTTTTTGACAGATCGAGTGACAATCGCGGTTAGTCCTAATGCGTTACCGGTTCGATTTTTTATGACAATCGATTTTGTTTATTTTGCTTTAATATGTTGTTTTATTTTACAGACATACTCAGGTGTCTAAAGTTCGTCTCAAATCACGTTTTTTTAAATACCTATTGAAGTATATCAGTAAAAAATTCGTCACATGAGATTTGCTTGAATCTGAGTTGCATTTGAGTATTCGGGAGGCCTATGTCCAGCAGTGGACTGATATAGGCTGATGATGATGAATGATGAGGATTCGGGGGTTAATGGTTTTCTTTTCAGAATCCGAATATTCAATAGGATAAACCTTTATGCTTGTAAGTGTAAGCTTTCAGCACCTTTCGCTGTCGACTAAAAAGCTAAGCTGAAGAAATTATTCGATTTTGCTGTTCCTAAATTCTTATCAAATTGGGTCAATTTGTGGTTGGTTTGGTTTGGAAACCAAGATCTCCACAAACCAACCACAAATTCATTTTTTCATAAAAGTTGAGGAAAAGCGAAGGTTTGATTGAATACGTAACTCAACAGTTAATATGGACGATCAAAGTTGTTGAGGACATTACTGTTTACATTACATTACATTGTTAGAATAAGGTATATATTTTATATGGGCCGTAGTTTTTAAGTATTTTATATCCTGTACTAGACTAACGTTGCCTGAAATAAATGTTTTATTATTATTATTATTACCTAATCTTGAAAGCAGTTCCAATAGGCACGAATATCAATCGTAAACTCGAATTGGTAGAATTTGGCATTCTTGAACGCTAAGCTAGCGCACAATTGAGTTCGGGTTTGGAGAAAGTTTGGGTGCATTATCATAAAACGAAAATGATAATCAACTTTTTGCAATAATTCGTTCTATTTTCGAATCACCAGCTTTCTGGTACAGCGTTCGAGGAGATCGAAATTGGAATTCTACAACAAACACATAAAATATTTTAAAAAAGGAATCCTTCATTTTCGCTTTTTCGGTTACCGTGGAGGTTCGTAACATTTTATCTTTTTAAGATTACCCTGCCTTCGTAGGTATTTCAAGTCAAATTCTTACCTTCAAGTTGGAAACTCTTGGACAAAGGAGAAAGATTTTGAAACAAATTTAAAGCTCAACGAACAATAATTAAAACCGCTTGAATGTCAAATGGAAAAGCTGGACGAAGTTTGAGAGCAAAAGTCTTAATTTTAAGTCGAGCGGAGTCCAATTTGAAGGTTGTTTTTAGAGAAATACTTAACTACAAGTAGAAGTGAAAAATACTGGGTTACATCAAGTGTGTTTGCAAAATTGTCTACCAGTTACTTCAACTGTTTCAATCGTCAATTTTAGTTTTAATTCATTTGTTTTTACTACTGGGAAATAATTCTAACGTATTGTCTGATAAAAATAATGCAAAGTGTAATCAATATTTCTTCAAGGCCAATCGTATTAGTTATGAAACTAATTTTAAAGTTTGAATAAAATAATGCCGCACCAAAACGATAATCTCTGTCATGGCTACCGTATTCCAAGCTATGACGTCACCCCGCCACACCACACCTAACAAAAAGAACTCATTGACACTGTAATCTGAGGATGTGTGACGTCACTTGCGATCCAACCAAACACATAGCGTTTTCGGTCACGTGATCATGTATAAAAAAATGTGTAATTTTAATCCATTTTTTTCGTAAAAAAGGCGTATTTTAAATAAAAATCACCTGATTACGCTTTGTTACGTTGGTCACTGACTAAGATGAAAACAATTTGGAATTTATTTTTAATGTAGTCAAATAGCCTATTGTAATTTCAGAATTTCAAACATTGTCCTACTGTGCTACAGCAGAGGGCTCTCTCATTTTTCCAGTAACTTCTTTCTTGTAGTAGTAATTAGGTAAATAAATAAATAAATAGGTAATGTTGCACAATTCACACAGGTTAGCCTAGCCCAAAGCTAAGTAGATTTTGTGTGAGCACTAGATAACTGATATACGATAACCTCTATGGCTGAAGGTCCGCCTGCGACGCAGATGGTTGCGGTTTCGATTCCCGCCTCGGGACAAATGTTTGTACAATCTGCAGATATTTGTTCATTGTATTCTGGTCGTTTTCTATGTATACCAAAAAAATATCTATATATTTATTGTATTATGTATATCAATTATCTAGTACCCATAACACAAGCTCTGCGTTGCTTGGGGCTAGATAATATTGTGTGAGTCGTCCAGCATCATTTATTTATTTATTTTATTTTATTTATTTGTTTATCATGTATATCATTATAATTGAACAGTGTATTTGTATGAGAATAAAGTTCTTTAAATCTAAATAAAGTATTAAACATATCAACTACCAACCTAGAGCCTAGTTCAATTCGGTAAGAGGTATTCGAGAGGTTCGAGCATAAAATGCACGCTCCCAGAATCAATACAAAAGCTCATTTTGTTTTATTCTGCCACTAGAAGGGAGTTGAACCCTTTTGAGTGTATTTACTTACATTTATATTACAGTTGGGTATGGGTAGGTAAGGTAATGACAGGGAGAAGAGTAGTATAGATAGACTATAATGTATTGTACGAAAACTTTTTAATAATATCCCAAAAAATTTCGATTTCGGCAGGATTCGAACCCGCGCCTCACCTTCAGTACAGGTGCGCTCTAACCAACTAAGCAACAAGATCGACACGTGCCTGGTCGAAAATATATTATATATAATGTATTGTCCTGTTGTTTATGCAATATCATTTTGATGCAAAATAGGCTATTTGACTACTAATGGGAATTAGTTCTTACCTATTGTCTGATAAAAAATAGATAGATAGATAGAAAAAAATAATGCAAATGATACTAATATTTCTTCAAGGCCCGTCGTATTTGCTGTGAAAACTAATTTTAAAGTTTGAATAAAATAATGGCGCCCTATCTGAAACAGGAAATGGCGGAGTCGCGGCGAATGGCAAGCGGCGCCGTAAAGAAGTTGAAGATGAAGTTGTTACATCATCAGCAACGGCAGAGCGTTTTCGATCACGTGCTCGAACACAAAAAAAATGTAATTTTAATTCTCTTTTTTACCTAAAATAAACACATTTTTTAATAAAAGCCATTAAAATACGCTTTTTTACATTATCAATAACACTGGCTAGAATGATAACAATTTGGAACTTATTTTCAATGTAGTCAAATAGCCTTTTGTCACAACGAACCGTTGGTTGTGGCTTAGTCGTACTGGGGGAGTGCTACGAATCTACAAGACTGGCTACGACGTAGCATTATCATAAGTTTGCTCTACGAGACGCGCTGCTACGCCACGTAGCTCAGTCTACGCAAAAAGTAACGTAGAGTCGAGTAATAGAAATTTAATTACATTACGTACTTGTATTTCAAGTATTTATTTATTGCAATCCTTATTATACACTGTGCGAGAACTCGAACAAATAAAATATAATCTTAAAATATTTAAGAACTTAAATATTTTACTTGACAATTCCGCGAAAAAACCTTCTCCGATAATTTCTAACAAAATGTAGTCCGCGTTGTAGAAGAAAAACGACGCCAACTACAAAATGAAAAAATACCTAATCAAAGCAAGACGTCAATTAGTTGCGTCTCTCCACGAGACATCAGCAGGACACCACAATATACTCTACCTTAACACTGAGAGCGCCAAGCAACAACAACGGCAGAGTCCCACCAGAGATGAATAATATGCAGATATGATAAGATTCAGATATGATATGAGTAATGCAGGGTGCTACGAAAAATGTGTAATAAACCGAAAGGGGGTTATTCTGGACTCTGAGGGTGGGTTTTCAAAATCGTGTTAGTTACTTTACACAATAAACAAATATAAACTTTTGTTCTAAATTCTTTTAATTTTGTTTTCTTTTTCTTAAAAAAAACTGTTTTTTTTCGTATTTCTTTACGTGTAGGCTTACTTAATTACTATTCTTTTGAAATTTTAAAGGATCAACAAAAAATTTTTGTTACAATGTCGTGACAACTTTATAATGATAAATAATGCAAGAATGCACGTAAAAGGAAGAAGAAAGAATATAAAGAAAAACGGAACTAATTTGTTTCAGAATAAAAAATATTCGACAATAAAATAAAAATATTCACAAGTTGATCCCCCCAATCCAAGGTCCAGAATCACCCTTTGGGCTCAGTACACACGTTACGTGTACTTAGTACACCCTGTATATTATGAAAAGCTTCATCGGAAATAACTAAAACAGGTACCTACCTACCGTCATAAACAACAGTTTTGAGTTTGCTTAAATTTCAGGTTATTTTGCGAGACCCCCGTTTCTTAAGATTTTAGTTTTTAACCATGGTTATAACTATAATAGTCAAAAGATGTAGGTCTGTCTGGCTAGGTTATTGTCACTCCTCTAACACAGTAAGCTACCTAAATACTAAGCACCTAGCTAGATAGCAGCACGGCTTTCAGAGGGCGATGTTTGCCGAAACAAACGTCGTGAGCGCGAGAAGAATACATTTCGGAATTAGCTCACTTTTACTGTGAATTCTCTACTAAATGCCTACTTAGATTGGGTACGTTTAACATCTTGTGCTAAGAGGCAATGGCTTTAATTGATACTTTACCTAAATATCAAGTAACAAAGCTCTATCAATAGTTCACTCTCCTAACACATTATATAGTAAATTTGCATTCAGACAAACTAATACAACTTGAATAAGTTGTATTAGTTTGTCTGAAATCGGACATAAATCATAATTTTTTAACTTAGTTAATTTTAAACATTAATTTGGACATTAAAAATCATAAAATAGGTACTTTTGTAGGTACTTTTGGAGGTATTCGCACAATACCTTCCAACCATCGATCAAAAATGTCCGGCTTTGCCGGCCCCCCTTAGATTCACAATGCGCACGCCACAACCTTCAGTAGCAAAAGAGAGACATTTTGACATGTTAGGAACGCTTTTCAACTAGTGTCATTTTAGCGTTCAGACAAAAAGCATGGGTACAAAAAATGCAAGAATCACTCGTCCAAAGTGCTGAAAAAGGATGGAATTTCTTATTTTCAGTAAGTTTATATATATTTTTTACCCGTATATTGAGATGTGAGTCATATACTTGTGAAATCAGCATAAAATATTGTTGTTTGGTTTGCCTATGTTAAAATATTAATTTTGTTCTAAATTGATAAATGGAGAGGCTATTTCTTCTAAATTTTTTTTTTCATTTTTAGTATGTATTAATATATTTTTCATAAAAATAAGTTTAATATTACTAGTTGATGATTTTTAAAATGACTAGTTGGCCCGCCCTAAAATTTCATTTGCGTAGACTCTCTAATAAAAGAAAGACTAGGTTCTTACCTACCTACCAGAAGTATGAATTTATAAAACGTTTATTTTTTTCCCGTAAAAAAACTCTTGCAAAGCCGCAGACAGGAACCAGTTCTTTTTAATCTAGAGTGCCTGCCTGAAATTGTATTGTAAGTTTAAATTATTGTATGTCTGAAATGACCCTTTTGTATAAATACCCTACTGTTGAGACACCAATTTATAGTTTCATCAATAAATGATTCGTTATCTTTACCTGAATTCTGTTAATTAATCCTTATAGAAAATAAACTGAGTAGGTAGGTATATAATTCTCAGGTAGGTACCTACCTACTTACAAAATAAAATAAAATGAATTCGACTCCACCAATCTCTTGTTCCGTATGGAAAAAACTTGTCAGGCTCTGCGCAAACTGTCTGCGTCAAAACAAAACGAACCCAATTTTGAGTGACATTTTTGTAAGGCTCTAGGTATCTACGGGGGAGGCCGCGAACTCCTTATTTTTGATCGAAGCTTCCAACATAAAAAATAAATATCTATTTCATTTAATTTTCATTATGTGAAAAGGATAGGCATAGGATTTCGCGTTTAAAGGAGCGGGACAGAGCAGAGCGTAAGCACAAGTTTTTGCTGATTAGGTATCTATTAATTAGGCCATTTATTTGCAAAACTAAGCCGAAGGTTCCCTTGATATTCTATAATTTAAGAGGGTGATGACAATAAAAAAATCTTGTGAACGATAGTTTAAGAGAAAAACAGTACCTATCAATTTAGAAAACAGATGGTACTATGCGCAATTATCTGATATTTAAAATCGTTATTTTTTTCATATTTGAAACGAGGATCTACCTGGTATCCCATAGACTATTGTGAATTTATTTCGAATCTTTTTCGTTAAAGATTACGTTAAAACTTTTTTTTCCGTTACCCAATTCACGTCAATTCTAAATTAACAATACAGTACATTACAATAAAAACAAGCTCCTCTGTTGTTTTTCGATGGTTAAATTAAGGTGGGACTGAACCTCTAAGTTTCCATACAAACGTACTATTCGATTCATTTGCAAAGTACGTCGCCGATTGTAATGAACTTTGGCATACATAATCGGATAAGAAATAGCGATGTTTGTATCGTTTTAGATTTTCAAAATACTTAATCATCATTAAATTAGAGCGAAAGTAATAAAATCGCTTGAAAATGTGGTAGTAGTGATACTGATAATAGTGAAATTTCGCTCTCATTTTATGATGATAAAGTATTTTGAAAAACTAAAACGACACAAACATAGCTATTACTTATCCGATTACGTCTGCAAATTTCATTAAAATCGGGGACGTAGTTTCCAAATAAATCAAAAAGTACGTTTGTATGGGAGCTTAGAGGTTCAGGGCCTTCCTATGTGACATTGGTTTCGCTTCACTTCAATGAAACCAAACCACCATGATACACTCCCTACCTAAGGACCTACCTACCTCATCTAGCAGAAAAAAATGCAAAGTGAAGAGTAAAGGCGTCTTATGGGAGGCCCAAAACCGTTGTTGACTCCAGACAAGTAGGTAGCCTAGCGTAACATTACCATGTCAAAAGAATTTACGAAGTAGGTACCCTATCCCTTTTTTGTTTACATTACACCCAAAAAACCTGTGAACGGATCTAGTTGCGAAGACTATTCATCCATAGACTAGACAGGGCTGCTTCTCATCTCTACCAAGTAATTTTTTTGGGTTCCGTAGCTCAAATGGAAAGAAGGAACCCTTATAGGATCACATTTTTGTCCGTCTGTGTACTATTTATATTAACTTGCTATAAATAGGTATACCTATATACCAATGAAGTTCCCGCAAGTTCCCGCTAAAAAATATTTTTTTAAAGCCTCATCTATTGACACGAAGAAGAATTAGTTTCAATAAACTGCTTTAGTCCCGCCATCTAGTAAAATAACATTGTACTAAATAAATAGTAGGTCAGTTCTCAGTTACGAAAAACACTGCTCTGTGATTGGCTTATGCTGTTGACACTTTTAGATTGTCAATTTTACGTTTCTTTCTACACAAATATTTTGAACCGTCTTTTAATATTTTAAATGATTGTATTATTTTTTTATGTTAGCATAAAAATTATAATCGCTTAGACCAAGAAGTCAATACACCAACACAACATTGAAAATCAATGTGAAAACAACAAGGAACTTATACCCAACGTGGAATGTGCACTGACGATTTGACATTAAAAAATGTACGTATAGGTACCCTAAGTTGAAGCTAAGTTTTAAGAAAAACACGTTAGTAGGGGGACTTTATTTCGCTGAGTTGTCTGCAATAATGAAACCAGTTTAAAAAAATATCAAGATTCCTGGTGAGGGAAAAACGAGAAAAATGTGGCTCGATGTTAGGTATAATCCACGAGATGTCAATAATAGGTAATAATTCTATCATTTGCATTCTAGTAGGTACCTACCTAATTTGTGAACGTGGTGAAAAATATAACTAAATAAATTTATAAATCATTTATTCTGCGTTTTACTTTATTCAACACAAAGCATATTTATTTTATGATAAAAAGTAGGTAGGTAGTATCCAAAACAAGTCGTACCCACCTCTCAGATCTAAACAATCTATCTAAGGCTGGCCTTAGGGTACTACTGTACTAGTCTGAATCCAGCCAGCAATTACTGAATCTAAGGCCCGTATTATGAAAGCATGCTCAGTCATCGAGCTCTGCTTGAGTGATGCTTATGTCTAGTTTTGAGTGAATACTAATTTTCAAACAATGCTTGGGAGCTTATGTCAAAATCTACACTCACTCAAGTAGCCGTTAAGAGCGGATTTCCTCCGTCCACGCCTTCGAGTAACTGCTTAGACATATTATTGAACGGTTACCAAGCATTACTTGAGTAATTAACGCTTGAGTAGAGATCACGTAATGACTGCTTAAGTAATGCTTGGGGAAGCTTTCATAATACGGGCCTAAATGTCGTGTGTATGCCCGCAATGATATTCTGAATCTAATCACTGAATCCTTAAACTTAATGTCCGGAATTATACATATACAAATTTGACATTCAGCCCACACGTCGTGAACTTTTCAGATTTTCCTTTTAATCTAACGATCTGAAAGATCCATTAATTTTAGGCACAGTTGAATAATTCAGTCACTGGATTCAGAATGTCATTCTGTTCGTTATAAGACCAGCATATCTACATAATATGTATTATTTGTTTGATCATTCATCAATGGTTTGATTACCTTATTGAAAGGGACAGAGGGCTAAAACAATAACGCTAAATAAAATTGCTAAGCTGTTTTTTTGTTATCATTGTAGAAGGAATTTGTTAGACGGAACGGAACGTAACGGTAACATGATGACAGATGTAAAAGTTGCTTGTAATGGCGGAACTGAAAACAAACTGGCAGTTTCATTGAGATAGAGTTTGCTTGTCATCGTTGCCGAAATTTCATAAAAATAGTTTTTTGAAACCGATTTTTGAGTAAAAGTAAACAGTAATTGGCGTCACCATCCAACCAATAGAATTGATCAATCATGAGTTCTATCGGCACAGGCGTAAGTTATTGGTTCCCATAAATGTTTCTTTGATTCTAACCACATTTGCTTTGATCAACCAACAAGTAGGTTTATTTGCATATCTTCGCTTTTTAGACCTCGAAAGACCTTTTTGTTCAAATATAGGTAGTGGTACAAAGTTGAGTGTAAGGTCCAGTAACCAAATTCTGCTGTATTCTGTTAGTAAGAAGTTAAACAAGTTCATAATCTTATGGCTACGTTTGATTACAGTACGACCTCTCAGCTTCACAATTCTCCCCCGACGGACGTGTCTTCCAAGTAGAATATGCCGGGAAAGCTGTAGAAAACTCAGGAACAGTCATCGCTCTTCGTGGAAAGGATGGAGTAGTTTTTGCAGTTGAGAAGTTAGTTACATCAAAGTTGTATGAACCTGGCGCAAACAAGAGGATATTCCATGTTGATGAACATGTTGGCATGGTAAGCTGATTGATATTTGGTATTATAGTTTTGAATTACCTTAGAGATGTTATTGAGTGCAGCTGTAAGATCCTAATAAATGTACTTTCTTTGAAAATTCAACTGGAACCAACTATCTGAAGTTGTAACTTCTCTCTCAGTAATAAACCCTCAATAAACAGACTCAACCACTGTTTACGAAAACACCAACTTACCTATAAAAAAACAAGCATTTGTAGTATGTAATCAAAACTGTGAAATGACATTAGGTATCAAATCAACTAGTGGGGCTTGTATAATAATAATAGCAATTTCGGAGATTTTCTTTTGACTCTATAGCTTACTTTCCTACTAATTATTATACAGCCCGACTTCAGACACTGTGACAATGAGCCTTGTTTAGTCATACATAATGCTGTCATTTTTTCTCTTATTGCAGGCAGTTGCGGGCCTTATATCAGATGCCAGACAGATCTGCGAGACCGCCCGGTCCGAAGCTTCAAACTATCGGTCCCAGTACGGAACCCCTGTGCCGCTGAAGTATTTGAATGAGAGAGTTTCCATGTACATGCATGCTTACACACTGTACAGTGCTGTCCGTCCATATGGGTGCTCAGTTGTGATGGGGACGTGGACAGAGCATGATGGGCCTCAGATGTTCATGCTTGAACCCAGTGGAGTTTCATTTGTAAGTTAACTACAGTTATCTATAGTATTACTATTTATATAATCAAACTAGCTTTACTTTGGTGGTGTTGCTTATGTAAGGAAACCAAAAGTAATCTTTTTATTGGGTTACATTACACCAAACAACAAGTTTTCATACAACTGATGGACAGGGCACTACCCATCAGGGGCTGAAGTCTGATAACCAATCTCTTTACTATGACAATGGTACTGCTGCGGGATTGTCCATCGATGACAGAGATGGAGATCGATGGAAAGTGTTTGCTGTGCTTTGCAGGGAGTGTTTTATATAATAGTTGGTCAAAAGTGTCAAGGTTAACACTTTTGACCTGCATCATTCCAAAGGTAGTTTTTTTACCAAAGCTAAAATGCCACAACACGTCAATCTGAGATGATATAATTGCAATGGTGAAGCGATCAATTTAGTAGAATTAGGGCCCAGTTGTATGACAAAGAGAAGAGCCACGAAATATTAAAAGGTATACTATAAGAAATCTGATGGTAGGCTGTTGGCACAACCAAATCAATCAGTGCCTGTATGGATAGATTCAGATTTTTTTCTGTGCTTGAACCAGTCTTCACTAAAAGACAATTGTCTAGATAGGTACTTCTCCCATTTTTGAGATCGTTGGACAAAAAACTGAAGTGCAGAGATAATCCCTAACACCTTAATAATTAATTATTTGATAATAATTTAAAGTATAAAATTTGACTTGTCTAAGAGCGTTATCATTAACACACTAGCGGTTTGCGAGCGCCTGCGGGGCGGGGTGGGCGCACAGCGAATGCGTCGCGAACACGTCGCGGCTGCACAGTGAAGACGTCGCGGAGGCGGCGTGGCAAATTCGCAACGTTTTCGACGCGTGTTTGTATCAATTTAACGACGTACAATACACTCGGTAACAAAATGGATTCCGACGAGGAGACACTGCCGGAGTCGAAAACATCGACGAATTTGGGAAGATCCATTATCAATTAATCAAATGGAAGAGAGCGACTACTTTGTGTGGTTTTGCAAGTGAATAAAAAATAATCCAAAACAATTTCGTTCCTACATTTTATGAGTTGTTGCATCTGATACAAACTGTCGTAAGACATGAAGACACACATTTGCGATTATCAGTGCCACCAAGCCTTTCTGCAGGCTTTTGTACGAGACAGTACAAAATGACGTCCACGCTGCTACTCGCGGCGATATCGTTGCGCGTCCGCAACGAATTCGCGGCGTGTTCATGGCGCGCCCGCTTCACTTTGAGGACGCTCGCAATCCGCTAGTATGAGAAGGCCCTTAGTGCTAATTTTGTAAGCCTAAAGAAATATAGTTATTGAGTCTACGTCGTCTGAGTATAAGAGTTGCATAAATAATGGTAATAATTAATATTTCCAGTCGTACTTTGGATGTGCTGTTGGCAAAGCGAAGCAGGCTGCAAAGACTGAAATTGAGAAGCTCAAACTGGCTGATTTGACTGTCAAAGAGTTGGTCAAGGAAGCAGCTAGAATGTAAGTTTTTAAATACCCTCCTATTACACTGGCTGGTATTGATATGAATCAGTCGAGCTACCACAAGATTATATTACTAAAGAAACTGATAGTTCTTCATACTAGGTCCGTAGTTAACATACATTCATACTGCTCAATTGTTTCAATTCTAAATACTAGTTCTAATTTGTTTATTTTCTTTGTCGTTAAAGAGACAAAATTATAATGATTATAAGTAGAAATACAAATGCATAATTTCAAAATAATGGTGACCATCAATTCAAGCATTCATGGTTATTTTTACACATTGTCATCTTACTCCTTTCTCTTTTTCTTTTGGAGCAATGCACGCATTATGAGGCATCAGTTTTTTTCTTTTTATCTATGGATAAAGAGAAAAGGTCAAATTCTTAAAATAAAACACTAAAACGGAAATAAAGTGATATTTTTTATTTTTGCCGCTTCGGTATGTAGGATAAAGTAAAGAAGCAACGAAGAAACCTGATAGTTGCTATTTTCGAGTTGGAGCAAAACCCCTCCCAAGCTTTTTTATCTTCTAGACTAGATAATCTGATATTTTGTAAGCCTTTTTGCACAGAAAGGTTTCGACAATTTGTTTGAATTTACTTACTGATAGATTTTGCAACTCACTAGGAGTTTTGTTGTAGAATGCACGTTCTTGTGCTAGTAGCGTGTGATTAATTTCCGCAGCCTCTCATAAAAGTTGTCAGTTTTTTTTTGCCTCTGCAGTTTCCCGCCAGACCGTCGCTTGTACCTTCCTAGTTTACTTATAAAAACCTTTTTTCACAGCATCTACCTCGTCCACGACGAGCTAAAAGACAAGCAGTTCGAGCTAGAGATGTCCTGGGTATCAAAGGACACAAAAGGTCGCCACCAAGTTGTGCCTCGTGAAGTTGCAAACGAAGCAGAGAACATCGCGAAACAAGCGCTGGCTGATGTTGAAGATTCTGACGAAGGTGAAATGTGAATAGATACAATAAATTCTTACTTTTATTTCTCTAGTTTTATTTGGCGGATTCCTTACTCTCTTTATTTCATTACCCAGATCATATCATGTTCGTTTGTTAAAGTCGTGCTCTCAGTGACAATGTAGGTGCTTAATACAAAGAAACATACCTAGTAGCACAACTATAATTTTTTTAATGTAGGGTTACCGGACAATGGACATTTTGAATCTTAGAGTATTTTTGAATAAAATCTTCAGTGCCATCTGGTGGCAAAATGATACTTCCGTGCAGGCGCCATCTGTACCCAAGTGCCAAAAATATTAAGCCCACTACTTTCGTAGCTAGCTATTTCTTCATATCGATTAAATACTTTGTCAAGAGATGGCGCTATTAATTTATTTTACGATTGGTATTGAATTTTTCGTAATTGTTGATAATGCTGAAGACAAGTTCATAGATACCTAACCTCGAGTCCTTTCTATTCGATCACTCTTGTTTGGCAGTGTTCGAAATGAATATTACAAACAACACTAAATAAAAACTGGCTCACCCGTTTGAGAATAACTCTGTTCCGAGGATACCTAGGTACTACAGATACAGACAGACCGATCGTGGGATAGCATGTTCGTGAGCTGCAGTTTACAGTGAAAGTCATCACATACATTTCTTGCAAAGCGAAGCTGGCTAGCTTGGCTAGCCTCTCCGTGCGTGGCGGTGGGACAGCGGCTTTATTATGGGAATCACACGCGTCGTCGGTACAAATAAAAGATTTATTATTATTTTGTATTGTCAGTTTATGTGTTAAATCTCACAACATTTTGCAGACATATCCCTAAGTACAATTATACAAATTTTATATCCAATTATGACTCACATATTTATAAATGTACAATAAATCAATATAATCTCATTTGTTTTGAACTTAACATGTTTATATTATTTACAAAATATTACTTAAGTATATCTGATAAAATTGTATACAATATTGATAGGTATTATAGATAACAGTGATATAAATACATAAAAAATAAGGAGAACTAATTGTATTTACAAGACTCAAGTCAGATGCCATTTTAGCTTTGCTTCAATCTGTCTGTCCAGTCACCCTGGGGTACAACTGTAACAATAGCAAGAATAAACATTAGATACGATCTAAACATTTGGCGCAGCCATAAGGTCAATCAATTTATAATCCCCGCATACATAAGTGACAAGCCTCCCCAAGACGATGGGAGATTTGCTATGACCACCATGACTGGCAGGCGCGTTAGTGGTCGCAGTGGGGTTGTTAAATAATGCACAAAAGGAAGCTTCTGCTATTACTCTGGTAGGTTCCCTTAGTCCGTTTTGCGGCATTCACAGGATACTTAAGCCGCATTCACCGAGGTTAGTCGGTTGGATACTTAAAGGACTTAGCACACACATTCAGCACCGCTACCGCACGGCACAACAATAAGTATGAGCTTGAACTCTTCATATTTAGATACATTTTACAGTGACATATGTATTCACCTTACCTACCGCAAGCTTCAAGCGAGTGGCCTTCGCGGTGCCTGCTGTTTTATGCTATCATAGTAAAATGTATCCACTTTAAGCCTATATTTGAATGCACATTTTTGTGCTTTACTACCAAGAAAGTATGTTGCAAGTAGTAATAATGCCTGGCGCAGTCAGTTGGATGCAAATAAAATTACTTACCCCAAGCAAGTTCCTAGGCACATAACCCTCATCTCCTCTGCCATCACAACACCACCACCACTCTCTCTCGCTGTCATCGCCCTTCCTCAAAACTTGCATCCGGTCTCCGATGTTGAAAGACAGCTCGTCGCTTCGGGAGGCTGTGTACGCGAATACAGCGTATACGATGCCTCCGTTCATTATGCCGAGTTTCTCTTGAACACCTGGAATTAATGGTGGTTGGTTTATAACTTTATAGAAACCAATTAAAGACCTATTCAATGGTGCACCTTATGTAATAAAATTACGTATCTTTTGCGGTTTTATACCGCACACCTGCTTTTTTTTTGTTTTATTGAGGTGAGTATATGATTAGGTACCGTTGTAGCGTATATGGAATGGTCCTACCTAGTCCTAATCCAAAGAGTACTTTTCGGCCGTGCTTTACCTACAGCAAAAAATCGAACACCCAAAATCGAATGGATTCCAATAACCGTGGATAATCAATAGCTTAGCCAACTAATACAAATCCGCCCTAGTAGGGAATTTAAAAGTTATTGCTCATAATTTGGCCTGTTTTAAAAACTATATAAACCGACTTCAAATTTCGGTAAATAGTATTCATCTATTCTATGGCATAAAAATAATAAAATATACGCGTCGACTTGAGACCCTCCTTCGTTTTTTCGTCAGTTAAAAAGTGACACACATATCAGATTGTTTTTTTTAACACAGTTAGTTCCAATAGAGTGCAGTAACGAATTATCTTTGAGCTTCCCTTATCGCTGAGATTTAAGTAGTCGAGTGTAACTCATGGCAATTTATGATCATTTTGAATTAAACACACCGGGTAAGTAAGCAGCGTCGGCGTTGGATATAGTCACTTCCTACCACTCCGTGGTCAACATAGTATAACTATCTTATAGGTTAGTGGCTCAAAGAAACGAATGATATATTATGATACCCATGAAGCACGCCTGTATAAACATCGTAATACTAACTGTAAAGATACTCGGAGCAGCCGTCAAAGCCTTCCTCGTCCTCTTCGCACTTCTCAGCCGCTGTCTCGTGGTCGGACAGCGTAGTTGCGAATATACACGCTCCTGGAAAATATCAAATTGTTTTTTAAAACAATACAATTTTGTAGGGTCGGTCCCGAAACTTTCGAACAACAGCACATAAAACGTCCACCGCTGTTCATGGCTCCCCCAAACTCGGGGGATTTCATAATCACTACGCTTGGTGGATTGTGATAGCGTGCAGGAGTTAAAATACAGAGAAGGAAGCTGCTGTACTTCCTCTGGTATTTTCCCTTAGTCATCTCTATTACATCTATGGGTCGATTCTTAAGCCGCCGCACACGCCCCTAGCCTTCTCTTGTGGTGTTTTTAGGCATATTTTAAATGATCTTTCATTTAGTTTGGTGATATTCAAGCAGGGTCAGGATGCGGCTGACGAGCTTAAAATATCCAGTCATTCAATCTACTAGAACCTACTGCATTGGTATTGACGGAATTTCATTTCTTTCTTCTTTGTATAAAGTAAGCAAAAATGTGCACTTACCATTATCGACGAGGAATTTGACCATCGCCAGGTTATTGCAGGAGGCAGCGCAGTGCAGCGGCGTCCAGCCGTCTGAGTCCTGGGCATTCACGTCGCACCCTAGTTCTACTAGGAACCTGGAATCATTTTAAATATAAGCTACATTTTTTCACTAACCAACAGAAAGCTAGAAGAAGGGGCCACCAGTTTTTACATTTTATTTTATTTTATTTTCAAAATTTTGGAGAAACTTACAGCTAGGTTTACAAATAATCAAATGAAAATATAGAACATGCCTGGATAGACCAGTACATGTTTGTTGACGGCTAATTACAAGTTTCCGCAGATTGACTTGAAAACTGTATGATATAGAGTAGGTAAGTTCCACATTCTTAACTCTTTCCATAATGGCTTCTGGAGCTTTGATGCTATTTGAACGCTTGAGTAGAAATTTTAAGATGAACTTACTTGACGATTTCAAAATGCCCAGCACAGATGGCGTTGTGAAGTGCCGTGATCCCCTCGTCATTTGCAGCGCTTGCATTCTGCACCTGAAATAATCAACAAATCGTATTGGTAAGTAATCATAATATTCTGATTTTAGCTCTATTTCAAGCAGATAAAGACCATCATAAGCTTGTCTTGGCAAGGAATAGAAGTTTCTATACAAAGTACTTATAAAACGAATTCGCTCTCCGGGGCTATCAGTCATTTTATTCGCTCCCTATTTAGTCCCCCTAAACCACGCAACGGATTTTTCACCAATGGACGGACGGACTGAGTGATTCATATGGACGGTTTAGGTGTACAATTCCTAGATATTTCGTGTAAATTGGGTGAAATATGACGATGCTTGTTTAAGATGTCGGAAGAATAAATAAATCAAAATCACGTAGAAATGCTGGCGTGCGCCGCATAAATCGACAGTTATTCCTTGTTAGTGATTATCAAACAGATCTGCTCCCGCGAAGGTTGCTAGGTCTAGTTAAAGTGACCGTAGACTAGTTAACTTGGAAATATCGAAGCTAATTACATAAATAAGAGGGCGCCACTGACGCTCAGATCTCACCTGAGTTGCCGTTTTCTTGACGAGCTCCAACTCGCCCTCCAAACTGGCATCCAACAGTAACGCAAGGGGATCGAAGCTCACCCGCCTCGCCAGCGGCGCTTTCCTTCCCTGTTTCAAGTTACCCTTCTTCCGTCGTTCAGGCAAATCCTCCTCCTGGCTCAAAGTCACTGAACTGATCTGTTCTGTGATCTCAACGACGTTGCTTTCCTCGCTAGAGACGCTCTGCGCTCTGTCCACTTCGTCTGATTGTTTCTTCGTTTCTGAATTCATTTCCATTTCTGGGAAAAGGAATGCTGGAGGCATTTCAATCCGCCGGTTTATGCTGACGCTTACGCCGTTTTTCGTGGTGTGGTTGCGTAGTTTCGGCTGTTCGCTTAAGGGTGGTTTTCGTATGGTGAGCGGTCGAGCTTTGATAATCATATCGCCGCCGTTGATTTCCTTCTGGCTTGGATCGCTGTCCGAGTCTTGGACCGGCATAGTAGGAAGGTTCTCGGTGGATTGGTTGAATGCTCCGTCTAAGTTGACTGACTGTCGTGGAGGCGTCTGAAAAGTTTGATAAGGATAGATTAGGATCGGTTTATTACATGCAATGCAAAGTACCATCTGTCTAGAAATTATGACTTTTGATGATTGAAGTAACGTTTCCCTTTGCACCAAATTAATATTTTTTTCAATAGTTAACTTTGTTTCGTTCAAAGCTTGCAACTAGATGGCGTTGTGAAAACAAGACGACTATGCTGTGAAGCTGCTTCAAGAAGTAGTGTTTATGAATTAAATAGAATTTGATCTTGAAGCTGGCCTTCTTCATCAGTTTCTGTTAACTTTACTCCTGTGGCTCAGCTAAGTGGATCTTGGTGTTGGCCACCGACACAATTTTTCATCAGGCATTTCGGGTCTAAGTTGTTTCTCACCAGCGCGAGCTACTAAACCCATGAGTGGTTTCTGCTGAACAACGCGCTCTACGCTATGGTGTACGGAATACCAGAAGCCTCATCAGCACAAACCCCAAACAAGGGAGGTTTGGCTATACCATAATCACCATGCTCGGCCGGCAGATTGGTGATAGCAATACACAAAAGGGAAGAGGAGGTTCCCCTTCCCTTCTGGTAGGTTCAGTCGATTCGTCCACGTTCCCGAGTTTGAGAAAGTCGATTCTACGCCACCGCGACCACCATAGCCACCAGCTGTTCCATATTTGGTTGTGCTAAAGCCACTCATCAAAAATTGACGTTTGTAAGCCAATGGCAGGCTGGGCCCCAAGTCCATTTGACGATAGTATGGAACGTGATCGTGACGTCTCATATTTGTATGGGATTTGCGTAGTTCCCTGTCCGCACGATAGAGGCGCTGTACCAAAACCTATGGCAAATGAGACATCACGCTCACGTGTCGATAATATCGTCAAATGGACTCGCCCCTCAGTAGACAATTTATTTAAAAACACACCTTGATAGTAGGTTTAGGAGGCAGCGCGGGTTTCGGCGACTTATCCGTGCTGACATCGGGCGTGGACAGCGGAGTGCTAGCGCTCTGCGGCGGAGACAGAAGGATGCTCTGAGAACTCGACGATAGCCCGGAGGCTGTGTTTCTGATTGGCTGTTGGATAGAGTAGTGGTGAATATTTTTACTTTGAATGAACCTTACATTTAATATGTATGTGATAGAAATATAGAGCGTTTTATTAGTCTACTATAGAAGAACATGTGACAGTAAAACATTAACTTAAGTATTCCTGTACGCCAGTCATCCCGTGACCACGACCGTGAGTAAACCTGTCAAAACGTCGGGAAAATAAGGTAAATAAACGTGATAAATACCCATTAAATAATCAGAATCCGCGAAGATGACTCTGAATATTCAAACTATAGTAATAGCGAGAATTACTTGATTATTAAAAACAACTTTTAGACTAGTAAGCCACCTATTTAGGCACTAATGCAGGACTGTATGTTAACTTAAGTAGGTATGATAAGTTTTAAGTAAAATAGATGAGAACCCAGTGCTTAGACAAACCAAACATAGCCTATGTTTAGGGCTCTGCTAACTAATTCTAATTCTAAGTTGGGGAACTGGGATTTGCACTGACATCCCACACAGGTATTGTGCATTGTCCCCTTGCCTAATCAGGCCCTAACCAGCCCAGCTTCTTGAAGTAACGGAGCAGGTCTCTTGACAATTGACAGCTTCGTTTCAGCTTTTCTGTAGGTGTGGTCGAATTTGAATGATTCATTAATTTTTAATCGATTTTATTTAATAAAATGTATTCCAACTGTGGTCAAATTACACAAGTATTGACTTGTAAAAATTATTATGAATAAATGACTATTATGACTATTTGATGCCTCTATGAGACCACTGTTAATTAGGTTTTGTATTAAATTTTAATGAACAAATGATCTATATGTTAATTATAGTTTGAAGATTCAGATTCATTGGACTCTGTGTCATTGGAAATGTATAATTTAAGCATGCCTTATAAACCTATGAAAGTATTTACAAATGATGATTACATGATTGGTGACAGTTTGTGGCTGAACGGTCTGTGGCTGGACCGGTTGAATCTTAGTGGATGATGTCTGGTAAATGGGTGATGGTTTTGCACTCGCTACCTGAACTGTGGTAGGTGCTACACTCGACACAGGTTTCTGGAAAATGATGGTGATATTTACAAGTGTTATGCAGTTTTGAGCTCTATTTATCTGTTGATAGAATATCTTACTAAGATGTTAAAGAAATTTAACAAGGATACATTCGAGGAAAGATCATATAATTTCATTCCAATACAGGATAACAATACAATTCAAGCAAAAAGATGTTTTAATACCTAAGTGATAAAAATGATTACTGGGCATGGTTAGTGATATAACATGATAACTTACTCCAAATCCTATAGAAGAGCTGCTAGTAGTATTGATAGAGTTTGTACTAGTTTTGACTGACTGAATCCCATTTCCTTTCACATCGTTGCTCTGGTTTGCACTAAGCCTATTATTCTGATATGTATGGTTTTCCTTCCCCTCTTGGTTACACCGGCTCGGAGAATCAGATTTCTGCAGTTGATATGCATCTTGCTGATATGTTTGTTCCGCTTGACTTAGAGGTGTAGCTAAGCTTTTGTTCACAACTGATAGTGGAGTAGAATGAACTGTCATGTGATTCACGTTAATCCCTGCGTTTTTATCATCATTACTCTTACCATTGACTTCTGGTTTTGCTTTACCATTTGTACTTTGAGGAAACTTGGTGTTGTATGGCAATGTTTGATATTTAGGATCGGATTTGCTTGCAGCAAACTCTGGCAAGAACTCCTGCTCGTTTATTTTTAGTTCTTTGCCAGTCTGATTGCTGTTGGAGCTGCTTGTACTGTTAGGGCTGTATTGAGGCTGCTTCAGATAGTCTTGATACTTCTGATCTATTACCTTTTGGTCGTAGGCGTTCCCTATGCCTTGTTGTACGTGACTTAGCCCTTCGTGCTTGTTTTGATATTGATATTGGTCCCCTGGCATGTGTGGGTAGCCGTTGAACAGTGGATTTATCATCGGTTTCTGCTGCAAATAATGCGCTTCTTGCGTCAAATGCGATTGGATATTATCACTTTGAGTATACTGCTTTAATGGCACGTTGTTTTGTATTACATTATGTTTGTTAGCCTGAAATAAAAAGTAAAAAGTTTAGTTATATAAATAATAGGTAAAACTTTTGAAGTCGAACAAAACACATCAAAAATTTTGTCAACAAATTACAAATCCCTTCCATTCCCAGCTCCCGCCATTTTTTAAAACTTACAACAGTTTGACTTGATATTGACATCTTCTTGCGATTGGTTGAAAGTTGACGTTGTGATACTATTATGACAATGACATTGCCAAATTTGATATAAAGATCAATGAGGCGGTAAAGTTTAAATGATAGGAGCGGCAGGGTAAAAGAAAGCTTTTTAATTTTACCTGAAAATTATTATGATTGACGCTCGGCGCGTGTGGCACATGATTGTAAGGTTCGACTGCGACTACGTTGCCTCTGGCTTGTTGATTCTTTGGTTGACTGTTCCCACCCGCTCCAGCTGGATAATTTGGCAGCTGTTGCATTGGTGTGGGGTTGCTCGTTCTGAAATGAGGTATAAAGAAATTTTCTTTCTATCATTTCGGACCGGAGCAAGGTTTATCAGACCAAGTAAACAATTACCTTCTTATATAGGTAGGTAACAGGTTTAATGTTATGAAGGTACGGTCCATGTAGGTAGGTAGGTATTTTTTCTGGAAAAAGTGACCCTGTTACTGTAAGAAGGTTATTTTTGTACGGAGGTTTCTTACCTCTGCTGCGGTTGTCTATGGGCAGCCGCTAGCTGCCGGTTCAACGCCCTCTTCCTCAGCAACCTCGCTTGCAGCTCCGATACCCTTCTGTCGATGCTGCGCATTTCTTCTTGCCTCGCACCCAGTGCCGCCCTCTGTGCTGATAGCCTGCCATTCTGTTGCTCGTTCAGTTTGTTCCGGTACTGGAATAGGAATAGAAAAAATAAATAAATTACTGAAGTTATAACTGCCACTCAGGTTTTGACGGTATGGTACGAGTAATGTATAAATTTAGCCTTAAACAAACATTTCATAATATAAGGACAACCACGGAGCTCCTTAAATAAGACGGGTCAAAATCCATTTGAAGAGGCCGTTATGAGTTTTTGAAAAACATCAATGTTAAGCAGTTTTTGGCGATGACTGACCTACCCAAAAACGCGCAGGTAGGTACTACGCAACTACCCTGTTGAAATTCTACCTACCTATTAGCTCTAAATAGATAAAAACATCTGCTGAACAAGGCATCAGAGGTAGCCAGTTGCCTACCAAATAGATCCTTCGTTAAGATAACGCGTGTACCGCATATCAAGAGGTAATAGGACCTACCGAAACTTCAGGATGTAATTCCGAATAATAGCCAATACCCCAACGCTAATGATAAAACTGGTCTCGAATAAAGCCCACCTCTTTATCTTTATCTGAAAAATAGGCCTTACTATCTTTGCCCTAACCGTTCTAGTGAAAAGAGAGCTTAACAAAACCCTATCTTCGTATTCACTTCATAACGTCGGTTTTCGCCTTTATCCAACTAAACACTTCCCACGTTAGTTCCTTAGTCCAGCGAGGCGAAACATTTCCCTTACAAGCCTATTGAACTATGAAATTGACCATTTAGACATTCTGTGAGGCCTCTGAAATTGTTGATTCCATGCGAATGAATTTTTCCATGTCAATAAACGCTGCGGTCACGATTATGGATGATTTGTTTGAATTTCTATTGATGTGCCTAACAAAGGTTAAATTATGATGGAAGCCAAGATTGCAGAAATTTTTACTATATTAAAAACTATAATATGTTGGTAAAATTGATTTTAATAATAGCAATAACCAAGTAGGTATATCTACACTAATTATTATTTTAACTCACTAAATTATATGAAAACAGTTACAAAAACAGGACAAAAAATTTAAGCGAACAAAATCAATAACACTTTGCTTCTGAATTGATAATCATTACTATTTATTAAGCTATTTATTTATAAAATTTGACTTAACTATTATTTTGTAAGCCTAAAGAAATAAAGTTTTTGACTTTTGAGTTATGTTAAAGCTAAAAGTAGGTTAGGACACCTTATTTGATCCCTAAAAAATACTGATCCTGTCAGAGAAGCCGTAAACCTTTTGGAACTTTCATCTAGACGGTAATTCACTAAATTGGCCTCATAAATTAAGCGAAAAGAGAATTAAACAGCTAAAATCCAAAGTGAGGATATTAATCTGGCAAGATAGAGGGTAACAATCAACAAGGGACTTAAGCCCCATGAATGTGTGACAAATATTTCATGGCGTGATATATTTGAGTTCTTCTACGAGTGTGTCCTTCTGTACCTATCCACTAACTATGGTAGTAATATGGTATAATATATAATATTATATGGTCTTTGTTGGAAGGCATTATTGAAGCCAAACGAGCGTAATTTTTTAAATTGTGAGTCGCGTAAAATGAGTCAATAAAATGTCCTGTTCGTGCCACACAATGAGTTTAATTAGAACAGGACATTGTTTCTCTATTGAAAACACATTCGCATTTTATGCGTCACTAATTAAAAAAATACTCTCGTTTAGCCGAGGGTCATAATCGCCTCAGAGATTGTTTGAAAGAATGTAAGTCGTAGTAGGCTACGAAAGCGTAGCTAATGCTACGAGAGACGTAGCAAGCTACGACGCAATGCTACGAACGATGACGTAGCACACCAGTACGTATAACTCCAGTCATCCCTTGACAGTATGTAAGCCTGTTAAAAAAATAGGTGAGTAAACGCGATAGTAGGTACTAATAATATTTAGACGTAGCTTACGGTGTGCGACTTACCAGCGACGACAACAGATGTAAACTGAATAAACATAATATTCTTTAATAATAATATTATTTAAAATATAATGTACGTCAGTCTGTTCCCTTTTCACACCTGATGACGATCACTCGGGTCGCCGAAATCTCTGGTGTCTGATCACCTGTGTCTGAGACTATTCGGGTTAAAAAAATCGCAAATTTTATCGACTATATTTATCACACTTAAGTATAATGGAATTTGGCTGGGCAGTAAACAGTGTTCCGGTGAAGGGCATAGGTAGCTTTATCCAGAAAAAGTGCACGTGAAGCCTAAAAAGCTTTTAAAGCTAGTAGGTATAGTATAGTAGCAGGTACTAGAATTTAAGGACCTTTTTAAAATTATTCCATGGAATAATCGTAGAGTTCGTTTAATTACACATAACTCGCATAACATATGAGGCAAAATCAAAATAAGAAACTGTAAGTAGGTACCGACTTTTTATTCAGGAACATAGAAAAGTTAGCTTAGATATCTTTAATTTAGAGTTCATAGTAGGGAAAGAATCTTTTTCTGAACTACCGAAGCAATTACATAGATTTTCAGCGGAAGTGGGTACAGTAGGGTTCCCTATTCCCATAATATATCCGGGAAACTGATCCAGTTAGTTTCTTTTCCGAAAGAAAAAGGTCTAAATAGGTAACTACGAAACAAATATCCTCGTAAATTTACATTTTCTGTACAGGGCGATTCAAAAAATACTGACCGGTTGAAACGCCATCACGGATTTAGGATTAATACAATTTCTAACGCAGCGCTGTACCATAACTGGTATATTAAAACTAGCATCTGTCCGTGCCTTCGCACGCGTTCGTGATAAAAAGTAGCCAACATTTATGCTATTCCAGTCTAGGCTAAGAACTACATGTTCTTTTAATATTTCAGAGAGTTCAACAGTTTCGTGTGAAGAGGTTATAAACATGCAAAGAAATTTATTCATGCACTTCATTTATAAGTTTGATGATCTTCATCATTAGCCACCACACATACTTTTCAAAAATGAGTGTTTAAACTCTATTACGAAGATTCTCACAAAACCACCATACACTAGCATATGCAAAATCTATTCAGCTAACGTGTAGGTTTCAGGCCAAGAAATAAAAGCCCCATATAATTTTTCTCCATTCATCCCTCATCCCTTTGATCACCCTGTATAACTAACTGAAACGGGACGTTCTCGAGTAAATGGTATAATGCGATTTCGCCACCGACCTTACCCTTGTCCCAAATACTATGTACCGACACGGGCTTGGCCACTTCTCACTACCCATTTTTAGTGCCAATTCACATTCTGTGCGGAGCCTTGGGTGTATCAAATATTTTGGTAAATAAAAAGTCTAGGGAGATAGACAAGTCCCCGATTTTAATTAAATTTTGGATAAATCTGGCTCGGGGGTTAAAAAAGCCAAAAGATACTCACGCTCTCAAACACTTGATCGTATCGACTCATTTGCTGTCATCAAATAAGACCGTCTAAACCTTGATATTAAGTCACTGCACTAAACACTTCATTCACCTTGTGATCCACCTTTTGACCTTTTTACATTCGATATAAATCACTAACACTTTAAAATTTTCAATGACCGATTGATAACAATAATTTTATTTACTACACATAAAAATTACAGTTACAGTTTTGAAATTTCGTTCTAATAAGAATAGAATTCAGAACTTTCTGGTATTTACGTATAAATCTTAAAAAGTTATAAGCATTTTAGATTCAAATTGCATAATTTTCGTTCCTTGTCCGTTATAACGATAGAAGGCTATGTACCACCAAAACAAAGCTAATTATTTGCGCTATCTATTGGGACCACGCGTGCGACTGAATCGTTCGATCTGAACTCAGATTCAAATGTTGGCATCAAATCTGCCAGAGGAATTAGTACGGTGATGCGCTTGTAACAGGGCTACCACTATAGTCTGTTATGGGCCTATAAAACAAATGAACTCCGCCGGATGTCCAATGTCCATATCTTCCAAACTACTGAGTATTTAACTTTAAAATGTATACCTATATGGTAAAAAAGTTCAGGATTTACTCTATCTGTCATATGTTTCAAAAACAGGATTCCATCAAATTTTCTCTATAGAAAAAAATCGCAGTACTCTATAAATTTTAACTAAAACCTTAGTTTTTTAATATATACATACAGAAGATAAGATCTTGAGAATAAGCATGGTAATTGAACTAAGTAAAAATAACATTTTATGTTGCTGTTTTTTTTATTAATGTCCTCATTAATAGATAATAAGCAAAACCTTGATTTTTAGGCTTGCGTTGCTCTGCCCTGTCCCGCTCCTATGAACGCGAAATCTTATTCCTATCCTTTTCTCAAAAAGGCGTCATAGTATGCGCCCTTAACAGGGTTTGATGTATACTAGTAACCTGCACGGTTTCGCACGGGTAGCACAGCAGTTTGATGAATCTTTTTATGGTGGTTGATCACGCGTGAAAAAATAGGTTTTTACTATTTTCGAGGTTGTACATGTTATTTAGCAAATAAGAAGTTTTGCGCACCTTGCGTAAGCTATTTGCTATGAATTTTAGCTAAAACAAACTTTGAATTAATTGTAGATTTGGAGTCTATCGACATAATAATAATTTAAGTAAGTAATAAATTTCTTAAACTGTCAATAGCAAACGTTTATTTCTTTAGTCTTTCAAATTAGACAAGTCAAAATTTAATCTGGTTAGTAAATTATTATGACAAATAACTCCAGTATTTATACTTATAAATTAATATGAAATGAATAGTCAAGTTTTCAACTTTTCAATCAAGTTTACTAATACATAAATGTATATCGTAGGCATAACTTTATGCTCGCCGCGCTTGTTAGATGACCTAAGTCACTTTCTTCGACATCCACGACTTGTTTGAGGATATATCTTAGCGAGACCCCCACAAAATTAAAAAAAAACGAGTCCGGACGATAGAGCCGAACTTTAGTCTACCTTATGGTCTCTAGAGTAGGTCTCTATTGACAAAATCTTCTTTATAATTTCGAACTTCAAGCTCGGCAACAACATCTAAAACTCAGCCACATCAGTCGACCAAGCAAACCCATCAAACCATCATTCAATACTTACATAATGTGAACATAACTACCTATACAAACACGCTGATCAAACACATGATCGTATACGCTGACTTCAGAGGCGTCGTAATCCTATATTGTGAAGTGGTAACCCTAATACCCAAACATTAGTTACCTAATTGTCGTGTAGATAGGCAATGTACATGCAATAATAAGCGGATAAGCAATCCACAGGGTCACAGCTAACAATTCAATTTGTTATGTCACAGGTGAAATTAATTAACAATGTATGTAGCAAATAGACCAATTAGGTGCTGAATAGAGAATCGTGGTAAAACAATAATAGTCACACATGCATAGAGGTAGGCATTTTAAATAGAAGCAATACCTAGTTATTCGCGAATCCACGTGTTATATCATTTTAAATTTGGGAGTTTCTGTCTGTTTCTTGCTTTTTTCATGACTAAGCGCATCCATTCGAAGGGAATTGCGGAGGCCAGCTTTTATTCAAGACAAAAGCGGTCAAAACCGCCAGTAATGTTTTAAAAAATTGGTTACAGTTATTAGAATAACTAGGTTTTTATTACAAAGCACAATTTTAACTGAAATTGCATTTGTTTTACAGAGATTCAGTCGCGCAGAACTTACAAGTTTGTGCGCAGAAAGCTCCAAGATAAGTCGCTTCTAATTTAATTTATCGGAAATAATGATCAAAGACGTGTCAATCAGACGAAGATCGACTACTTAATCCTTCCTGATAAGATCACAAACAATGACTTTGGAATTTCTTCGGAAAATTAGCAATCTTCCTTATCGATTCGAGCGACGAAAAGTCAAAGCGAACAGTTTTGGGACAAAGATATGTATTAACTACTAAATATTTTTTGTGACGAGGAATTAGCGTTTGTATGTTATTAGTAATCTTTGAAACTATCTGATTTCAATACAATTTTATGCTAACTAATTAAATAATGCTGGACAATTCACACAGTATCATCTAGCTCAAAGCTAAGCAGTGCTTAGCAGATCTAGTACGAGATCCTGTATTATTGTTTTGGTAGGTGTTACCTAATTACCAGTTAAGTGAAACTACAGATATTCCCTAGTCTTCAATAAACTGTAGGCTGTTAAATGGGATAGGATTAGCATGAATGTGTTCAGAAATGTGTGAAAATGTTCAGTGATACTGTATGGATAGTTTGATTTTATATATTTGAAGTGGTAAAGTGAATTATAACATTTATAACCATCAAAACCTCGCATAATGAGGGTAGCTTACAAAAATACCACAGAAAACTGTTCAGTATAAATCGAAATGGATTTCAGAGAATAGATCTGGTAATATTTTTAGTAATAGAATAGCCTGGTTTGTTAGTTTCATAACTGTGTTTCTGTAACTTCCAATTTAAAATAAACCGTCGAAATAGAGTTGGTTCTAATAGACTGCCTTATTATTCTAGTTCGTCGAATTCAATATCGCGATTGCTTCAAATACATCCAAAGAACCGTTTATTCTTTGGATGTATTTGAGGCAATAGAGGTTCGCTTTGAAATTGTATTGAGATGGAGCACTTCAATAGCAAAACGATATCGCATATAGATTGTTTCTCTTCAGAGTAGTTAGCATGAGTTTGTACAGTACGAAAGCGGAAAAGTTGTCGTTTACTACGTCAAAGTGGTACTGCTAATATGCTAATCTATCGAATATTACAATCGAGGTCGTTTGAAACTGAAATCGGATCGCTGTAATGATATAAAAAGTAATTCCTCTCAGTATCCATTACGGATGCTACTAGGTGTCTAACGTATGGGAGAAACGAAAGCTTTTTTGGTTTTCGTAAACTATGCGTAACTCATTCTAAGGACGTTGTTTTGTATTTGATGATGCAATAGTTTTCAGTTTCTTCATAGTGATTGTTACATCGACCATTGTTTTCGTTTAGTCGAAACGTTCACTCATCGACTCGATAACGAAAAACAAAGTTTTCTTACTAAGCCTCGAGTCGTAGTCTAGGTTTAATTTTGTAATATAAGAATGACCAAGAGAATAAAAAAAAAATAACGAACGCCTTACTTTTTCTTAAAAAACATTTAGATTTTGTGGGGTCTTGGGATGATGGTAGGGGTCTAACGATACAACCAAATCTGTTCAGGCATTTTAAAGTTTTGGTGGAATAGAACACCTGACATATGTACACATGAACCCTGATAACGTTACACGTAGGTACTTTACTGGGCAGTCGTGTAAAAAACACTGCGTAGACATTATTCAAAGTTGTTACATTTTATTTAAGTAAAAGTTACTCCCCTTAACCTATGGAATAAGTCCCAAAATGATAATGTAACTGATAAAGTAATAGTCTTTGAGTACTTTGAGTAAATAAATCTGTTATTTTTCTAGTGGAGGGTCTACGCTTCTACGCCGTAGCACCTTTGTAGCAGCATTACGATGCTTTTCGCGTAGCAAACTTTCTTATACTCTTGTTTTAAGGTTTTTTTTTGCTATTAAAGTGCGTCTCGCACTGGGGCAATTTTGTACGAAAATGTAATAATGTCACAATTTTTGTGACATTATAACTCATGTTTATTATTTTATTTACCAAGAAAATAATATGTTCTTCCAACACAAATAATTAAGGTTCATAGCTAACCCGCTTACATCCGTAATGAATTCGTCAAACTACGATAGTTTTTATAGTAAAAAAAAGAAATAATAATTTGCCTGCGGCTTTCACCCTTTCGTACATTTGTACCTAGACTTTCAAGGACAATACAGGTACCTAAAAATATTTATGTATCTCTTTGTATTTCAATTGAATTGCTGGATTTTAAGAATTTATCCTTTTTACAGTATTTCTCACAGTCCATAATTTTTACAAGTCTGTAAACCAGATTTTTATTTCATTGTATCCGGAAAATTAATAATAAATAACTATGCTTTTATTATAATAAGATTAAATCATTATGCCTGTCACCGTATTGCACAGCTCTTAAAAACAAAATACGAAATTTTCAACTCAATTAAATCATCCAAACAAACATAAAAACAAACAGTTGATTCTGTTTTGTTCTTGAAATATAATTACCACGAGCTATCAAGTCCAAGTGGGCACGACCGCAACCCAGTTGGCTCGCACTCTACAGTTTGCGCAGTTAGTTCTACGTACCTATGTATGTTCCTATCCTACATCTGTTTGAGGTGTTCTAGAAGTACATTGTATGGGCTAGGCAAACTGTTGCCTCTGGGTTTGCTCATACTTTCCAGCACACTTTGATTGATGATGCCTTCGAAGACGAATTTCGGTCTGACGTAGAGACAGAAGGTGGCCATAGGAAAGGAACTCACTGGACTAAACCCCGTCGAGTTTCGGTTCGTTGGATTTGTATTCCAAAGCACTTCAGCCCTAGATGATAAAAAACGTTGTTTTAAAAGACATTTTTTTTAATATTAAAAATTCTCTATTCTTCCCTAGATGATAATCCTTGTGCCTGGGCTACTGAATATGGTAACAATATTTAAATTTGATTAATGTTTTGAATCTCCAAATAACCTTTGTTGATTTAAACGTGTAGTTTCTATTGGTTTTGTTGTACATTCATCTGTCAGATAGGTTAACAATAGTTAGTTTAGTCAAATATTAGCGCAGTTTATTGGCAATACATAGCAAACTAGGCTCTATACGCAATTTGCTCGCGTAATTGGACTGAATTCAAATTGTATAAATTATAAATTACAATACCATACGGGGTGAAACGTACTTTTAGCGACACTAACAATAGTGAATAATTTAAATATTTTGTGTAGAGGGTACCTACTTGATTTTGACAAACCCTTTTAAGTTATTTCTAATAACTTTAGTGTTCTACAAAAACCTACCTAGCCAGAAGTACAAAATAATAGAATCTTATCACTTAACGTACCTATTTACACACACGCTTCCCCACGTGCAATTTTTCGGTAGAAATTTGTGTGATGACGGTAGTAATTCTTAAAGAAACTCTCACAAAATGCTTTAAAATGTAAATGAAAGTCTTTTAGCACGTAAATAATAAAACAACAGAAAGGAAAATTATAACACGTATTTACTACACTAAAAAGAATATCAATTTCCTGAAAATCTAAGCAGTCACCAGAAGGCAATGTGCTTAAAATGCTTTACACAAGATAAAGTTAAAAACTACAACCCGACTACGTGAAAGTTATAAAAGTTTGAAACATTTACATTGACAAAATAGAATGACGTATCGGTCATATTTGATAGGCATAGAGTTGAAAATGAAAATAGGTCGTAGGTATTGTAATTTTTCTCTATGGGGCCTGCAGCCTGCGGCTACCTAAACTTTAATACGCGTTTTGAAGGCTTATTCGGGGTCGGAGCCCTAAATCCTATAGCCTATAACCATCGGGGTATTGAGACGAATCAATCGATACATAATTTGTTGAAATCGAACCAGTAGTTTCAGCGCTACGTGGGAACAAAGAAATCGGCCACATACATACAAACATACAAATATACAAACATACAAACATAGGGTGCTAACCTCATAACCCTCCCCTGTTGGTAGTCGGGTAAAAAAACATGAAACACCTTCACTTACAAATTCCGTATTCTAGTTAGTAACACTCGATTTAGAAGACCTAAGTTAGCAGGCCGCAGGCCGTTTGCCCAAACTCTTTATAGCCCACTAAATTACTAAACATTTTAAAAGGGTTTAATGAACTTTAGGGTAAGGCTATATTCATAGATTATTCTTGGCTGTTATTGTTTGATATTAATTGGATCCTCCTCGACCTTTTAGCACTTAACTGGGAATAATAATTAGGTAGTTACTTCGTAACTAAGAGAGTTGTTTCATGATTAGGTATTTCATTAACAGAAACAGCGGAATTCTGTTATTAATTAAGACAGAAATACTTGGGGGACTTGACAAAGGACATTTACTACAAGAAAATCAGGAGTAGGTATACCACTTTACTTCTTCATTCAATATGGGTCTTTCGATCCAAAACAGGGATCCAAAACCATTTAAACGTTTCTTCTTGACCATTATTACCTCCGAAAACAGATTTTCAACCCCCTCCGTTTTCGATTGTTGATTTGAGTACCTACCTTACAAAAACATTGACTGTGTGAAGACATATTCTTTTACATTGAATATCTAATGCAAAATATCTAATGAATATCTAATTTTAGGCTCTAACGTATTGTTAGAGCCTAAAAACCACCAAAATTATGTATTTTTTATTTGGATCGAGATAATCAATATATTGATCAAATAAGTACCACATCGCTGGACATCATGTTAGTCTTCGAACTTGAGAGATAAAATGATAAAGCCTTTTTTAAAAATATATTATAAATCGAATAGTAATGTATGACACTAATTTATATAATAATTAGATTGAATTAGAATTTAAAATAATAATGGGTATTAATAAAGACCTCTCATCGAGTGAAGGCCTCGGAACTTGAGAGATAATTACTGGGAAATTATTGTAAATTGCTTGAATTGTATCATGAGCGTCTGGTCGAAGCGACGCGTGACCCGAGAGCTGGTGAGTACCTATCTGGCGCAGCGTCTCAGCATTGCTATACAGCGGGGCAATGCAGCCAGCGTCTTGCTCACGCTTCCGACTGGTATTGATATGAATCAGTTGAGCTACCTGTAGATTGTTTGCAACAGTCTGCAGTTAGCTGAATTGTTTCAATTGTAAATACTAGTTTTAATTTAATTCTATTAATTGATTGTAATTTTCTTTGTTAATGAATAGCTTGGTAAACTCACCATAAGCTCTCTCCTCAGTTTGTCCAGCTCATGCGCAGACGGTGGCGTTGGCTGCACCCTCCCCCGTCTCAGTTCTTCCAACTGCCTCGTCAGCTCTTCCACCTTGGCCACGGCCACCGATAGCTCCTTTTCCTTCTCATTGAATAGCGCTCGTATTGACTCTAGGTCACTGGCTGTGGAAAAGGAAATTTCGGTGTTAGGAACAGTATGCTTAAATGAGTCCCTAAGCAGTGTTATTTCTAGAAATATAGACATGTGGAGAAAAATAATAAGAACTTGAGGTAACACGTGGTGAAAGTTTAATTTTGAAGAGCACAAGTTATCCTGCTTTTTAGGGTTCCGTGCCCAAAGGGTAAAAACGGGACCCTATTGCTAAGACTCCGCTGACCGTCTGTCACCAGGTTGTATCTCATGGACTGTGATAGTTAGACAGTTGAAATTTTCTCAGATGATGTATTTCTGTGGTTGCTATAACAAAAATACTAAAAATAAGAATAAAACAAATATTTAAGGGGGCTCCCATACAACAAACGTGATTTTTTTTTGCTCGTTTTTGTAGTTAATTGTACGGAACCCTTCGTGCGCGAGTCCGACTCGCACTTGGCCGGTTTTTAATAGCACTATTTACAAAGCATTTACCTGACTTCATGACAACTATAGTTAAGTTTCTGACAGCCAAAAATTTATAAAACTACATATTCCGGCAAAGATTCGTTCTAAACAGCGGTAGTTTAATTTCATCTATCTAAAATAATCACGGAAGGCGAGGCTAAGAAACACAATAAAAACTTCTTCCTGCAGCTCTCTGTCTGCATTTGAGTCTGTGCATAAAACTATGCATTTTTTACCCTAGATTATGAATTTACGACCAGAATCATAGAATTATTCAGATTGTAGAAAGTCGAGGCAGAAGTTCTCGCAAATGCAAAGTTTCTTTACCTACCACAGTAAAAAGAGTAGAAACCAGGAACAAAATTAGTAGTATGTTTAGACAAAGTGGTTTTTATTTGAGATGATGATTACAGCAAGAGTTTGTACAATATTTTATTCAGCAAAGCGTTTAACACTTGATGATGATACTGTTGAATGTGGCAATTTAGATAATTTAAATTACGTTTCACGTGATGAAATGTTGCGTAAACGAGAATTTTCTTCGCTCATTAAACTTATTACCAAATTTTTTACCTAAATTTTGGAGGAAGAACGATGCTTAAAAGACTATTTTGTCTTGAAGTAGGTAGACAAAGTTTTTTTTACCTAAATATATTTTGGTTCGAGTCCCGCCGAAACCGAAAATTTTTGGGAACTTATTTCATATCTTAAATATATTTTCTACTAGCGGTCCGCCCGACACGCACGGGTATATATTCTATCGCCTATTTTCATCAGGGATAATGTAGGATTCTAATGGTGATAGAATTTTTCAAATCGATCCAGTAGTTTCGGAGCCTATTCAATTCAAACAAATAAACAAGCAAACAAATTTTTCCTCTTTATAATATTAGTATAGACTATAGAAGCACAACATACATTCCCGCCTCAGGACAAATGTGTGTACGATCTGCAGACATTTGTTCAGGGTGTTCTGGTCGTTTTCTATGTATAATAAAAAATATCTATCTATGTATTGTATTATATTATCAGTTATCTAGTACCCATAACACAAGCTCTGCTTAGCTTGGGGCTAGATAATGTTGTATGAATTGTCCAGCATTATTTATTTATTATAGTGATTTGTTTAAAAACTAGAAAACAGTTTAGATACGCCTAGTTTACATAGACGACCATATAACCAAAAATATGAGAATTATACAATCAAATAAACCAAATGTTACAAATTAATTCAGCCAAAATGATAAATGCTCACGTTCAAACACAAATAACTCTTAATTCGTCACGATAAAGTATAAATTAGAGGCATTGTGTCGCATTAGGTTGAATGTGATGCGAAGGGCACAGATGGGCAACATTAAAAGGCTTCAAGGGAGACGCAACGCCGACCTTTCAATTACTGAAGACAATAAAGTCGAATTTATGTTGCACGAGCTTTTCCCTCGATTTCGCTTGCGAAAACCCTTATGATATATTTTGGTAGGAATGCATCGGAATTATAGAAATATGTTTCAAAATATAGATAGATAGACAGAACTTTATGCATCACCATAAATAATAACTCTACTCTCTCTAAAAACGCGACTCGGCAAACGTAGTGTAGGACGGCCTCTGACCAGGTGGGGTGCAGACGCTGGATGCGTCAAGCTGAAGACAGGGCGCTATGGCGCTCATTAGGGGAGGCCTATGTCCAACAGTGGACTACTATAGGCTGATGATGATAAAAAATAATAGATTTTATTTAAACATAGAACGGTACAGCAATGGATTTGGCGGCCTTATAGCTTAAAGCGATTTTTCTAACATAATGGATGTAAGGAGAAAAGGCACCAAACACTACTTGATAAATCTCTGCCAAATAAAAAGAACGTGTTTGATCATTATTTAAAGTAATTAACTTAAAACAATGAACTATTAAAGTAACTAAACATTGCATTATTTTAAGAAAACCTTTTAAAAAGAGAATTCGTTGCAAAGAGGTCCGACAGTTTAATTCAATCCTCATTTCATTAGAACACCAGTAAAACCTTATTATTTCGCACAACGCTGGCAACTCTAGGACCATCAAGGACCTATCCCTGCAAAGGACTACCGTTGAAAACAAAGAGGGTATCCCTGGTGGGGTAGGTATAATGGAATATTCTCAAGAAATGTATCGTTATCTGACCCGGCGAAATTGATTTACAAGGAACAAGAACCTATCTTGAGAACTGAAGTGTTCCGTTCAGTCTCTTCTCTGTAAATGAAAACCAATCATTCCTTTTGGTCTCGTTTAGTCCTCTATTCCTATCATGCGGAGTTTTGCCCGCGGCGTGCGGACAACCTGAATGAATGAATGAATGAATGAACACTTTATTGTACAATAAAAATAAACATGAATAAATAATCTTATATCTAAAATAAACATAATACAGTACAAAAGGCGGCCTTATCGCTGAGAGCGATTTCTCCCAGGCAACCTTAGAATGGAAAAAAAAGATACAAGAAAAGTCGGTTTATAGTGCAAACGGAACAACTAATACAAAAAAAAAAGTTACATATTTATAATACAAAATACCTTATTATCTACTAACTTAGAAACAAACTAAACTAATTCGATAAGTAGGTACCTAGTTCAAAAGGAAACATCATCACAAAAGTAATTATACCTATAACCTGCTTCCGCGTGAAGGCCTCCCGACACCTTTAAAACCTATACTAATATTTTAAATTCGCAAGTAACTCTGTCGGTCTGTCTGTTACCTTTTGACGCCTAAACGGCTGAACGGATCATAATGAAATTTGACCAGAAGGTAAATGGTATCCCGGAGACGGAGATACTAGGCTACTTGAAAAGCGCGTGCGAAGCCGCAGGAAGCAGTTAGTTTCATGTATGTTTTTCCTTTATCACACGCACTTGGACTAGACCCGCACTAGAGCGGAAATCTGCAAGACAGGAAAAGGACCCTTATGTCGTAGGTATCTTTATAATAAATAACAATAAATAAAATAAAAATGCTTTATTTCAGACAACCATGGGTCCATATGTTTACGAGAGGTACCAAGGTTTAACCATCACAATGAAAAATTAAGAACCTTATATTATAGCACATGGAAGCGCCCTATCGTACAGTTAGTGTAAAAGCTTCTTATTTCTTGGCGAGGTCAGTCTGACCATGTTTAGTGGAATAGAGGTTTCCATGCTATAAGGTTTTAATTATGCTGTAGGTATATGGTAGATCAGTCTGCTGTCAGTTGGTGTTTGTTTTACTTTATAGAAAGGTTGAAATGTTTCGTCGGCCAGGGTATTTGATATTTACTGAAATTAGCTTGTGTTTCTATAAGACTGATATATTACATATTATTATCATAATGTTCTTTATGTGCAAATTACAAGATATGTTATAACAAGTTTAATGATTGTCAAATCAAATGTTCACTATCACCACCCCTTTCTATAGTAACTTGCGGATAACGGGGTTGGTTCACTTCTAGAAATAAGTTTATTCAAGTTTATACTGTTAATATTTAAGTGTTACTGTTAGTTATCCCTAAGAAAATAAAATAAAATAAAAAATTAAATAGGACTGATGTCCATTCTCTTTAAAAACCTAACAAGCTATTATTTGCTGTGTAGCAAGCAAATAATAAAAGTGTAATATTCGATGGGGTTATTTTCTTTTACATCCTACAATTTATCACAATATTTTGAGCAGGTAGGAACAAATTATTTTAATCTCTTGGAGTGTCCAGTAAATGTGAAATTAATCGGTTTAAAACAACAGAACAAAGCTTAGGTTAATGTGGCGAGAGGCAAACTTGCGAAACGATTAGCTGCCCAACTACACGCCGGGACATCCACAGTGCTCTGAAAACGGCACAATAACAACCTTCAGATTAACAAAATCTAGACTTCAGCTCTTCTTGTCGTGTAAGCGGGTTAACTACGAGCCGGGTTTCGTACAACAACAGGATTCGGAACTCTTATCACCTCAACAGCCTATAATTGGACCACTGCTGGACGCAGGCCACCCCCTGAGTCGCCTTATTGGCTTTTGTCTCATGAATTTAGTCCCCACGCTGGCATGCAGGTTGTGGATTGCAGTTCGGTGGTAAATGCATTGTGCAAGAGGCGCTGCTGCCCGCCCCCCGGTGTATGTCCCT
Source organism: Eupithecia exiguata (assembly GCA_947086465.1). Lineage (NCBI taxonomy): Eukaryota > Metazoa > Arthropoda > Insecta > Lepidoptera > Geometridae > Eupithecia > Eupithecia exiguata. Next base: position 3,775,316 of record OX352240.1, read on the forward strand.
TAGTCACCTCTTACGACACCCACGGGAAGAGTTGGGGTGGTGCAAATTTTAAGCCGGCGCGGCGCCACACAGCTAATCCGGTTCGGAACTAATCCGTTTAAAGTCATAATGTGTTCGTCAAACTACGATAGTTTTATAGCAAAACTTCTTATCGTTTTATTATCAGAGCTTATGCTATGCAAAGAAAAGCATCGCCAAGATAACGATTAATGGAGTAGAAAAACTCAGACTTCTGGACTGGCTGGAATCGCTAGGATAGAAATCGTCATCACATAAGTGTATGTGAGTATCAGGTTTCAGGCGCCGAAGTTTTCAAATAGAAGTCTATTTGAAAGTAATAAGCATAGCATTATATAGCCCCAAGCTAAACAGAGCTTGTGTTATGTTATGATATTATGTAGTAAATTTAATGACGGAACGACTTGGAGACTTACTATTTTGCATATTAATATTTTGCAGGCTTACTTTCCTGAAATACATTTTATCAAGACTGTTCAGGAAAGAAAGTGTTTGAAACACTTTATAAAATGTTAGTTTCCCTAGCTTTTGCGATCTAGCTGCCCTCAAATAAGCTACTTTGTTTTTGTACAGCCCAGTAACACCCTACTAATGTAGGAACGCAAAAACTGACAAGGAGTGATGTTTAGGGTAACAAATGGTTGCCGGTTACTATTTAACCAATGATAACAATAATTTGAAGCAATATTAAATGTCTCTAAGGGCTGTTTTTGTATGCTATGGCTTTCCAAACTCTGTGTGGGATATACTAACTTCTAACTGCTATATAGCTTGAGAGACCCAGAAGTTTTTTTAAATTTGCTCATGGTAGCTTTGGTATCACTGCGGCCACTATTGTGATTGTCACTTTTTCTGTTCACTTCAGCCGCGGCGTTCATAATTCGCCACTTAACCTTGCAGCTGCTAGGAACTGAAGGATTTTTTTCTGGGTGATGTTACGTAGCTAGTCTGGGCTAAGCAGGTGCTTGCCCAGACGAGTGCTATGTTTTTGCATCACACTCTCCTAGCAGATGGGGAGGCATTTCTTCCGCCCATAATCTCACTAATATTATAAACGTGAAAGTTTAGATGAATGGATGGATGGATAGATAGATGGATGGATGGATGTTTGTTCCTTTATCACGCCAGAACGGCTGAACGGATCTGGATGAAATTTGGCACAGAGATAGATTATAGTCTGGAATAGGACATAGGCTACTTTTTATCCCGAAATTCCTACGGGAACGGGAACTACGCGGGTGAAACCGCGAGGCGCTGCTAGTAAAAAATATAACTAAGGAAGTGTCCAAGTATCAGCCATGCTTTCATTGGCATGCATTTTCCTTGCTAACATCTCATCAATGAACTTTAGTTTTTAACTGATATCAAAGAATTGGGAGTTTCTCAATGTTTTTTGTGAATAATGGTAAAAACTCAGCGGGCGCAACAAGAAAATTCCTGTCATGGCAATGGGCTTTTGTAGAACCCAGAATAAAACGCATATGCCCAATTCTGCTTAATTTAATTTGCTGATTAATTCGTTTCGTGATAGCACGAGATTTTTTTCGCGTGCCCTGAAAAAACCTCAAGAAAATTTGAATCTCGCGCCAACACGAAACGAATGAACGCTATATACAAATATAACGTATATTGTATTCTTGTTTGTGCTTACGAAGGAAAACGTCCCTAATCCCTGTGCACCATTTGCAAAATAGGTAGTTTATAATAGCGTTATTGTTAATTAAAGCTCTCTGGTCGTAAACTCGCAACTAGGCGGGGCTGTGGAGGAACACCTATAATTATTTCAGGCGACCGACCTCGTCGTAATTTACTAACCTATTATTTTTATAGAGTTTACAAGCAGCGCCTCGCAGTTTCACCCGCGTAGTTCCCGTTCCCGTGGGAATTCCGGGATAAAATATAGCCTATGTCACTCCCTGAAAAGTAAGCTTTCTAATGGTGATCAATTTTTTTAAATCGGTGCAGTAGTTCGGAGTCTAATTATTTCAAACAAACAAACAAATCTTACCTCTTTATACTGTTATTATTAGTATAGATCAATTAAAATAAATCTATCTCACGGTAACCACACATTTTACCGGGATAAAAAGCATATGTGCTATTCCAAACTATAATCTATCTCTGTGCCAAGTTTCATACAGATCTGTTCAGCCGTTCTGGCGTGATTGAGTAGTAATAAACATCTATCCATCCAAACTTTCACATTTACTATATTAGTGGGATTTGTGGTCTCACCCGATTGAAACACCTACAAAAAGTAAAATTTCCAAATCTGAACATCCTATGTATTTATGGAAATGGTTTTAGGGTTACTTAAATCCCATAGGAACTGATTTAGAGGATAAAATGCCTAGACGATATCCCAGGACTAGATATTCGCCTTTTCAATATTTCAGCCCTATCCGTTGGTACGTAGTACGTACGTAGTAGTTATTTATTTAATAAATAAATAAATTGATTATGCTGGACAATCCACACAACATTATCTAGCCCCAAGCTAAGCAGAGCTTGTGTTATGTGAACTAGATTACTGATATACATAATACAATACATTACATAGATAAATATTTTTATTATAACATAGAAAACGTCCAGAACACCCGGAACAAATACCTGCAGATCGTACAAATATTTGTCCCAAGGCGGGAATCGAACCCGCAACCTGCTGCGTTGCAGGCGGACCATCGCCTACCGCGCCACAGAGGTCGTCATTTCATTCGGATTTACTCGGTTTACTTTACTGTCCCACTGGGTTGAGCAAAGACAAGGCAGGAGAGAAGAGAGTTTCTCTCTTCTCTCCTGCCTTTAACTTGAATTATATGAGACGCTAGGAGATGACGTGGTAGGTTCAGGATGAGATGACGTGATGTGTTTGAAACACCTCTCAATCACATACTGAGCCTTCCACATCGCCTCCTGGTATCTCATACCTACAAATAAATTACTAGGTACCTAGGCACAAGAATCGAGAAATGACACCATTAATATAAATTACTTGGTGGATATACCGTCCACTCGTACCAAGCGGTTTTCCTCCACCTTCATCATTCGTACCGCTGGGGTTTGGAACACGCTCCCTGCTGCTGTTTTTCCGGTCATTACAACCTGAGTCTCTTCAAGTCAAGAGTGAATAGGTATCTTCTAGACCTTCGTTATACACCGTCGGCCACATCTTCGCTTTCCATCAGGTGAGATTGTAGTCAAACGAAGGCCTATTGAATATAAAAAAAAACCGGCCAAGTGCGAGTCGAACTCGCGCACGAAGGGTTCCGTACCATTATCTTTAAAAACGGCAAAAAAATTACGTTTGTTGTATGGGAGCCCCCTTAAATATTTATTTTATTCTGTCTAGTTTATTCTGTTTTAGTTATTTGTTGTTATAGCGGCAATAGAAATACATCATCTGTGAAAATTTCAACTCTCTAACTATCATGGTTCATGAAATACAGCCTGCTGACAGACGGACAGACGGACAGCAAAGTCTTAGTAATAGGGTCCTGTTTTACCCTTTGGGTACGGAACCCTAAAAACGCGAAAGTAAGGATCGTTGTTACCTCTTCACGCCGAACTATATTACTGAATGGATCGGGCTGAAGTTCTGCACAGATTAGTTCTAGATCTGGAATAATTTCTGGCTGTTATACAAGTATATATCAGCTTCGATAAACACTTTTCAACGATTTTGTAGAACATTTTCCACCGAAATAAGCCTACAATTTCCAACAAAATTACAAATTCTCTTGCGTGTTCATCGCTATCGAGTATTATTTCAGGCTGAAAGGAAATTTTTCATGGATCCATCGTATCACGACATGTAAAACAAAGTCCCTGACCGCGTCTGTCTGTCTGAACGAACGAAATATTAGTCAGTACAGTTTTTAACAATGAACTTATTTAGTAGGTATAGGTTATTTAGAGGTAACTTATTTAGTAGGTATAGGTTATTTAGTAGGTAACTTATTTAGTAGTTATTTCATTGCATAGGTTATATACCTATACCATTCAAATTAGGGTTTATGTGTAGGTAAATTGGTTGAAGCAAGAGATCAACTGTTACAGATGTCGGAAAAATCATAGCGACTGGGTGGGACCTTGATTTTGCTGGCATAACCAATAGATAGTAGATCGTAGAACCAAAAGAGTTCGACACATCGCGTAAACTAATAGAGTTATCCGAAAACAATGTATTACGGAATTGTTCATCTATCGAAGCATTTCAATACCTTTCTAACTACATCTTAATGGGGCATCGGTTGCATAATTTCTCTACAAAAACTAAAGATGTCTCGGTTAGAAATTTTTGACGATGGAACGCAAATTTCCAGCACGAGAGGGATAAAAACATCAAATAATCTGCTGTTTCCCCCGTGCAAAGTCGGGGCGGGGTGGGTTGATATATTTATATCTAGTGACAGGATTGAGTGGTACGGCTTCGTTTACGATTGGTTCGCATGAAGTTTTTAAAATGAAATTCGTACCATAAGAGAAGTGGCACGAAACTCTTTTTGTTTCCGTAAACCCGTGGCTCATAGCGGTGGCGGCGTAAGAATCGACTCCGTCAAATCACATGGATGTTGTTAGGGCCGACCAAGAGAACCTGCCAGGAAGATTATGTTGTTACAGTTTTTATATATCTACGCTATCGCAATACCTATGAGTGTACCCACTTTTTCATAATAATCTGTTAACGTCCTTGACAGTTTTCAATGAAAACCAGTAAAAATTTGTCTTGCACCTCAGACTAAGTAAGAAATCTACTTAGTCTGAGTCTTGCACCTCCTGAGTCGCGTTTGAGCATTCGGCGGTATGCCTTGGTTTTAAAAAGTTTTTATACTTTCGCTTGCGAATATCGCGTGCGTTAAAACTTCATGGATAGAGAGGTAGAAAAATTCAAAATCAATATTAGCATGTCAACAAGCGATTTGAAATTGTAACTGTCTTTTGTTCGGTTTATTTACTGACAGAAACAAATGAACGGAAATAATTCTGTTGATAAAAGAATGTGGTTATCTTTATTTTGGTAACCAATAATTCAGGCTTGTATAGTATTGTTGATTCTAGGTGGTGACGTTTTTGAAGGTTCACATGGCTTCATCATCATCATGATCTTCACATGGTTTGATAAATATCAAATATATACCAAAATCCATAATTAGTAGTAGTAGGTAGGTACCTACTACTTACGATAATTTGTTATATATAACCGATTTCGAAAAAAGAGCGAGCCCCTGCCGGTCAACCCGCCGAAGCTGGGTGAATGCGTTAAAAAACTAAGGTATTCGAACTCGGTTTTTATATTTTATCACAACACTCAAAATATTTTGATAACCAATATTTCTGGCTTGTGTAATAATAAAATTATGTTACTAGGTGGTGACGTCGTTAAATTTCACATGGCTTGATGAATAAGCAAATCCGAATTGGTGTAGTTACCTTATTAGTGATACCTGATAACGAATAACTTATTCGTTTTTCAAAGTCAAATCAATAACTTTATTTCTTTTGGCTTGCAAAATAAGCACTTAAACAAGTAAAATTTTATACTATAAACAGCTTTATAAATAGTAATTATTTATCGAATAAGAAATAAGAGTGAATAAAATCATTATTTACTAAAAAAAATTGAACACAAGTGAATGATGTGAAATAAAACAACTAATAAGTTTACTGTTAGTTTTGATGGATCTACTCGAATGATAGCATAATAGGGGCAATGCAGCCAGCGTCTTAGGGACGCTTCTGACTGGTACTGATAAGGATCAGTAGAGCTACCTGTAGATTGTTTGCAAAAGTCTGCAGTTAGCTCAATTGTTTCAATTGCAAATACTAGTTATAATTTCTATATATTATTTGATTGTAATTTTCTTTGTTAATATGCATAGTAGGCACCTACTAGGTACCTACCTACGTATTACACGTTGACGGGGTATTCACGTTATCCTCGCAATTTTTTTGCGAGAATAACGTGAAACGACATGGCTGATCCATAGGTAAATAAAAACCAGAAAAGCTTTAAACCGAAAGGTCAGATCTTGAAGCCAATTTATCAAATTCCTGCGAAATATCAAAAGCCGTAATATCCGAAGTGAAAATGATCTTCACCTTCCCGTAGAAACCATATTTTACGATTTATCACCCCCATTGTAATAACTCTCAGAGTTTATTTGTTTGAGCACTGGAGCCTTAAGTAATTGGATATTTTGTTTGAATGCGAGATAAAATCGGATTCGGAATAAACCCTCGGAATCGAACAATCTGAACTGATATAGGCTTTATACGGAGCGATCTTAGAGAATAGAACTCCCTTTTTGTTTTTACGATAATTGGAGCTAAGTATTTTTATACGAATAAAATTTGAGAGAGAATATTTCTGAACAAAAGCTTTGTAATGAAATATAAAAGTTGTTCGATTTTTAATCAAAAGAGATTTCAAATCTACTTTGTTGGTAATTTCGGTAAATTATGATCCATGTCACCACTAACTTTTATACGAACTTGGATAATAATCAATAAAGAACATTGTTTTTGTAATAAGTTTTCGCAGAAATTATAACAACTCCCGAAGTTCCATCCTCGCTTATTATTTTTACGCATTGTGAAAATTCTCCACCTGATTCGAAATTAGAATTTCACTCACCATAAACAAAAGAAGAGCCCCTAATTTCCGTAGGTGACGGAACGTGAGCCTCCTCATAAATTAAACTAAGACGTGTCTACGGACGAGGACGTGCGTAGCCGAAATTCTTTGAGACTAAAATTGCACGTGGAATTTAATTCGATTCATAGATTATAGACCTATCGGTATTTAATGGCCCTACGAAAGTAGATAATACTCGTTTTTATGATCCAATATATTTGATATACCAAAAGAAAGATATTTATTGAAAACTCATCAAAAACGGATAACAATGACACAAAAATCAAGGTAACAGTACAGCAAGGTTACCACTAAAAACGGGAACAACAACTATACCTACTAAAAAAAACAACGCTTAACTGCACTCGTGCAGCTAAAAAATTAAATGTGCTTTTTTTGCGAACTTTTGCGATTTACTCCGATGTAGTCAAATATTTTCCAATAATAAGTAATTTAGAGAAAGATCTTAGAACCAAGTACCTACACATAATAATTTTATTCCATACACACTGATGTCGATATCTTCAAAACAACCAGAAGCTTTGTTGAGGAAAATGCCCTGAAATTATATCGCCCACCTAGACATTAAATTGCTATGGAAAATATCAAAGGAACAGAAACATGTGGTCCGTATCCCATAGTGATCGATACTTGTGAATTTATTATGAGCACGATTACTGATCAACTTGACGATATTGACGACGTCTTTCTCTTATTGATCTTTACTTTGGTACAAGAACGAGCGTAAGTTTGATGAAAAAATACCTAAGAGGTTTAGGTAGGTATGTAAAGTTTGGTTTCAAAAACCACATGACAGAGATTGGCAGATGCGAAAAGAGGCTTAAACCTAGCAGTAGGTAATCCTAACGCTAACAAATTCCTATAGTTAAATACACGGTAAACCGTCTTCAATTAAAAAATCGAAGATGAATTAAAATGATGATGATGATGTATGTAAGATTGTTCGTCGCGGGTTGGCGCGAGATTCAATTTTTTTGTGGTTTTTTGGCGTTCCACAAGCAATAAAACCAGCGAATAAGTAATTTGTCGCAAATCCTTAACCATTTTCTAACTTATGATGAAATTCACTTTGTTTCATTTGTATTTTGGGAGCATTTGAGAAACATAGATTTTTTTTCACAAAATTTCGTATATTTCCAAATGCTCCAAAAATACCAGTGAATCGAAGTTGGTTTTATCATGAGTTCATAGAAAATGTCTTACGATTTGTGGCAAATTACTTTTTCGCGAGTTTTATTGCTTGTGGAACGCAGAAAAAATTAAAACTACTAACAACACGCGACTAACCACCTTAACCACAAATTACCACGTCTTTACCAGAGGGAATCATTATCAGAATTTTCTCAAAAAATCCATGTATTTAACTATAGGAAGGAATTTCCAATAAGGTGTTGGCTATTCTCTTCTCTCCCGTTTATAGGTCGTTTTGCAGAGTAATATTTATCATGACTGTTCCAAACTAGATTAGATCATACTGAATGGCAGTTCAGCAGTAAAATCAGCAAAAAACTAATTAATTTAATTTTATAATTTAGCTAGACTTACTAACACTTAATTATTATGAACGGTAAAGCCTGCCTATTCTTCGCCAAAAATACAGCAAATCAGCCGCATGCAGAGCCCCAAGTCCATTTGATCATATTATCTTTATCGAGACGCGATCGTCTCATATTTGTATGGGTCAGCATGATAACCTGCACCAAAAACCTATAGAAAAATTAGACGTCACGATGATGTTTCGATACTATTGTCAAATGGACTCGGGGGTCTGATTAGCATAATTAAATTGCGTCTAGTCTAGTACAACATATAGATCTATATGTATACTGTGATATAGACTTCATCTGAAAGGTTAAGAAAGAAATAATAGGTACAGTCGTTGACAGAAGCTAGTTAGGGTATCGGTACAGAAACAAACCTCCCCCCTTTCATCTTCGAAGTTTAAAAATATTCTTAGAAAGTTTCTTTGTCCATAGTTTATATATAACAATGGACTATCAAGGTTCGAATTAAAATACAAAACGTAGATCCAAAGCGTAAACTTTTTAAAATATACCTCTTTTTACAAACTTTCACTGCAATTTTCCTTTCGTCGACTTTACATGCACCTCATGTAAATATTTATAAATATAACTGCAGTATATTTATATGTTAATATGTAAGAAATTTTGTGGTGAACCTAAATATATATAGATGTCAATAGGTATTCATACAAAATAGTGAAGGAATCAGAGAACATATCATCCCTTGCGCGCGGGGGAATATGCTGCGCCAGAAGCGAGGACAGACGGCGGAAAACGCTGCCACGCGGCGCAGCAGCTGAGGGGATGAATAAAATCCAGAACCCTTCGCGCGCAATGTCACTTATAGATTTTGCTTGTAATATTCAAGTTGTAGAATAATCCTTTACGAATTTCCTACCTACCTCCTATGGCATTTCTATTTTTTTTTTATTCAAGGTGTAGTTATATAGTTATGTAAGATTTGACTAAAACTTTATTCATAAATAGACTGCTTACTTAACACTGCTATTTCTCACCGTGTCTTCTTCTATTGACATAAGTCAGAGTGAGAAAGAATACTTTTACGCAGCTGTTTTATGCTAGCAGACCTTCTGGAATAAGTGGGTTAGTATTTTGAGTTCGATGTAGTATATTACTACGCTGCGATCGCACATTATCGGCCCAAGAGCATTCTATTATTACCCAGACGGCCTTTGACATTGGGTTCGGATGGATTAGCCCTTCGTAATCGTTTTGGCATTTGAATGGTAATAGACTTATGGGGAACTTAATTGTCTGAGTTAATCGGGTAAATTACCTGTGATTTTTCAGTTTTTTGTTACATATAGATGATAATTTTCTTGCACGTTGCAAGTTAGCTTCAAATTATGTTCAAAAATCCTAATTAATTAAACTTAATTTAATATGCTTGCAGTCGAGACAACAACAAAAAAACAAAAAAAAATTAAGGTTTTAAAGTTATTTACATTCAACAATGAGTCTGTTAATTTTAGGTTGACTATTGCGGGCTTGTTAACTTTTTTTGCAGATAATAAAAAAATCGAGTAGGTACCTGTAATATTACAGTCAGTGAGATAACTTTATTGATTAAAAAAAATAGCGACACTGGTGATTTTAAACGATATTCGTGAACACCATGATTTGTGGTGTTTTGAGTTTCTCAGCATTAACGATGGTGGTTTCAAAACCGAATATTTTATTTTTAAGTTCGGTTTTCAACCGAACTTAAAAATAAAATATCTGAAAAGAATATTAAACCCATATTAATTAAACATTATTTATCGTAACATAATTTATTTTAAATGTCGTTGTTCACTAAGTAGTAATTTCCGTAAAATGTATATTTATTTTATTACTTTACTTTGCCATAAAAAGGAGCATCCTATAGCTAAGCTTAGGCGCAGCGTTGTCACTCATTGGTCGTTGGCTGCGCGTGATTGGCGGAGCGCTTGTGTGCTGCATGCCGCGACATACAACAAGACGGTGACACCGCTGTGTTTGTGTGCGTAACTGTCTAGCTTACCGTGTTTACAAAATATTTTTATTTATATTTTTAGAGAACCCTAGTGTCTAGTTAAACCTATCTTAGGATTTAAGATACTATGAACCAAAAATATGTAATCTTTCTTTCAATAAATAATATCTATCTATCAAAAAAAAAAAAAGTTTTATTGATTACCTTGTTTACCAAGTTCGTTTTTGCAACACCATGATAGATAGGACAAAGACTTCCTTCCCCATTACCCATTCTTCGCGATATAACGCCCTAACAAGTGAGAATATCTAGTTAACTTGTTCATAACTCGATAGATATCCCTATAATTGGCAGGAGGAACAATTATTCTGGCCGCATTGCAGATTTCCCACCGCGTATCGCGTCAAGAGCTCTCAATTGAAACTCGAGTGTTCGTTGCTAGAACATTCGATAGTTGAGCTTAGTTGATCTATAAGCTACCTTTAGCATATTATCAAACAATCTTATATTTTGGTTGGTAGGTAGTTTATACTTGTATAGACGAGATATTTATTAAATCTATTATCATTTTCCGGTCGTTAGGGCCAAACTCCACCAAAGCTAAGGTGAGCTGAGCGGAGAAGAGATTTAAACAAACAATAGAACGTCGTTATCCACACATCTTGTCTCCGCTCAGCTTCAGTGCATACCACCGGAGATGACATATTTGTAGCGAAGAAACAAAGAAAGATCGAAGCGGAGACGTGAGCTGTGCCTCGCAAACTGGCGACGCGACGTCACGCAGCGGAAACGAAAAGAGATAAGCGAAGATGTGAGCTGTACCTCGCAAGCTGGTGACGTTACGCAGTGGAGAGAAAGAGAATTGGTGGAGCCAACGCGGAGATGTGCAGAGAGGTCAGTAGCGGAGACAAGAACAGACGTTTTCCAGCTATATATAGTTGGAAAACGTCTGGTGGAGACATCCTATAGGGTGTCTCCACCAAAGCTGTGCGGAGATGCGCTGGCTAGACTGAAGCGGATTCGTGCTGGTTAGAGCGGCTGAGCTGCGTGCGGCGAGCGTCGGACATTGGTGAAGATGAATGCAAGCGACGCACATCTACGCTCATCCTCTGGGGTTTATCCCCTTTTCTACCACTCTGCTCTATCAGCTGTTACTTTCGTACTCATGCCTATTTATTACCAACTGTCCCCAACTGTCCTTTATAACACTATCCATCCATATTTTTATATCTTCGTCTGCTCAAATATGCGCAGACAAAGATATAAAAATATGGATGGATAGTATAGTAAACTAGCAGCGCCTCACGGTTTCACCCGCGTAGTTCCCGTGCCTGTGGGAATTCCGGGATAAAAAGTAGCCTATGTGCTATTCCAGACTATAATCTATTCTGTGCCAAATTGCATCCAGATCCGTACTGCCGTTCTGGCGTGATTGAGTAACAAACATCCATCCATCCATCCAAACTTTTACATTTATAATATTAGTGGGATAAGTAGATTATGCGAAAATAATACGAACAAATAAATTAATGACTTGACACGAAAAGCTTGACGCAAATATTAAACAGGTATTTAGATAGGTATGTATTCTCAATGGGTAAATCAGGGCAAGTCTGCTTTAATATAATCAACCCTGTGGGGATCTAATAAGATCCATGGTTAATTAATTTACCTACGGAATCTATGAATATGTGAGCATTTCATTAAGGTCTGTGCAAAGCTGTTAGGTACATAACATTACATACTTAAGTATGAAATCACTAATAATAGAGTCAAAAAATGTCTATCTGTAAGATACTATACAAGCTTTTGCCCGCAGATTCGCACGAGTTGTTTCTATGGAAGAGTTCAAAGTCATTTCAATCATATGGGAATTGATTTATGGGAAAGAATGTACTGTAACTTATACTTTATTCTAGGTCTAGACCTACAGATATGCAAAGTTTAAGCCTGATCCGTTCAGTAGTAGTAGTAGTTTTGACGTGAAGAAGTAACAAACATCCATTCCGTCCTACCGTCCATCACACAAACTTTCGCATATACAGGGTGGAAAGAATCTATGGGCCCTGGAGGGGAACTACCTTAAATCCTTTAGCTAGCTCATTTAACTGAAAGGAAACATTCCTTTATTTTTAAAAAGAAACATAATTGCATTCAAAGATTTTCGAAAAATTCCTTGTCTCACCTGGGAATCGAACCAACTAAAAATTAAAAAAATAAACCCTCGTTATTTTGTTATGCGAATCTGTAGGATTATTGTTCAGGATAAAAATTGTCTAATAAACATTGGACCTTTCACTCATCTGTTGTATAAGATAGACAGATAGATAGAAAATTACTTTTCAGGGAGTGACATAGGCTATGTTTTATCCCGGAAGTCCCACGGGAACGGGAACTACGCCGGTGAAACCGCGAGGCGTTGCTAGTTTATTATAACGTCGTCGGACGCCCAGTTGCTAGGTGGTTCGACGGCATAGTACACGACGACGGGGGCTTCAATGAAGGTGGTTAGCACAGGACCGTGGTAGATGGCACAAAGTTCTGGAGGCCTATACCCAGCAGTGGGTAAAATCCTGCTGCGGATGATGACGTTACTTAAATAAAGTGGTTTCCGCAACTATGCCACAGGTGGGCTCTTATTGCGTGTCAGGGTAGGGGCTGCTAGTCGCGGATGATGATGATTATTAAAATTAATTATAGTTATTATCTCACTAATCTCACTAATATTATAAACGTGAAAGTTTAGATAGATGGATGGATGTTTGTTCCTTTATCACGCCAGAACGGCAAAACGGATCTGGATGAAATTTGGCACAGAGATAGATTATAGTCTGGAATAGGACATAGGCTACTTTGTATCCCGAAATTCCTACGGGAACGGGAACTACGCGGGTGAAACTGCGAGGCGCTGCTAGTTAATAATAATTTTATTAATGATTATTATAAGAAATCGCTTCTAAGCGATAAGGCCGCCCTTTGTACTTTTACGTTTTTATGTCTATGTTTCTTTTAATCTTTTTTGTGGTGTACAATAAAGAATTTTGTATTGTTTGTACTATATTATTATTAATTGATCATAGCGAGCGTTATCCACTCTTCTGGCATCGAAAAAGCGCTCTTTATTTCAACGACAATGCTAAAGCTCCTAAAGCTTAACTTGTAGTATAGCAAACAGCATTTTGAATTAAAAGTATTCTGCAAATAAACGTGAAAACTGAGTTACCAGGAGTGAAAGGACGTCTAACTAAAATTCAAATTAATTGCACCTCTTTCATTTTTATCCTCCGCTTGGGTACTTTTAAAACTGAATATAAAAACATAATCAGTAACTGTTTTAATTGAGTTCCCGGCGTATTTTGCTCGGGTATAAGGTGCACTAGAAATTGTTATGGTATTGCAGTAAGTGTCACATTTTCTACATTTATAACAAGTGGGAAGTAGGGTTTCCACCGCGAGCAGAACGGACACATTCAGGACTCCGTTTGACACGCAAGAGTATACAGCATAATTGTACTTCCACCAACAAATAGTCGAGCGGAAAGATTTGAAATGAACTCTGCTCAGTCACCTCTCAGTTCTCGGTTATTACCCTTTCGCGAAGAAAACCCACTATACTGTGTTCTGCCGTTTACACAAATGTTTACCAGCAATTAAAAAAGCTCATGTACATGCCAATAAACATTTTAATGACTTCGTAAATTTCATAATTATATTTTACAAGTACCTACCTATTTTTGTAAGGAAAAGGTAATTACAATAGAGACATCATCAAAGGTTTTCAAAGAGATTTTCAAGGGTATGATAATTTTGGCTTACAATTCGAAACGACGGCGGCGGCGACGGCGTGATAGTAATTACTATTGTTCAGTTGAAAAATAGCTATACAAAAATGTTATTACACAACTATTGGAGGGGGTTCCAGGGTTAAGATAATCCTTTCGCCTTTCGCCTCAAAGTTGACACAGCTTATTCCTTAATCCCGGGTCGCCCTGTAGACGTTAACATTGACCCGGTAGGCTCAGTGTGCCCAGGTGTACTTTATCACCATTGTCCGAAATTACCCTTTGAATATTTGAACTTATTGCGTTCATTTTCGAAAATTAATCGCCCGGTCAAAAGCTTTCATAAAACACAATTTTACTCACAGTTTTGCCAAAATAACTCAGAATTCTAGCGAATAGACGCGGGCTTATAAAGTGGCAGAGTTTTTTTTAAATATTTGTTGTGTACAATTCATGTAACGTTTTTTTAAACCTGGCTTAAATACATTTGGTTTTTACAATTTGGGTCACTGTATGATGTAAAAGGAAAGAGAAAAATCATTTATCGAGCTTGTATAAATTCTAAAGGACGTCTTACATCTATACAATGTCTTACATGTATACATAGATTGGTATTTCATTATATTAAAAAATTATGTGAGCGGTGAAATTACAATCAGCAGATAAAGAGATTGTTCGCACCCGTAGCATAACCTACCCTCTAAGTTTTCGTAGCACTTGAATCGATTCAATTATAAACTTAATAGATTACTTACTAAGAGCGATATTCGCCTGCTTGTTACGGTCGAGCTGGCCGCGTAGCGCTTTTAGCCTCCGTAGCTTCAACTCCTGCGCCTCTACGCGTTCCCGTAGCCTTCGTAGACGTTCACCTTCTACTGCCACCTGGTGGAAACAAATAATACTTTAGTGAGTTAAGATTAATTTTAAAACTATTTTCTGTCCATGTGTGTCTTCATCTTCACGCGCTTTTTTAGGATAAAAAACGGTATTTATGGTTTTTGTTATTAGTGGGCGTAAGCTCTCACAGTCGGGGTAATTTCGGAGGGAGTTTTTCGACTCCAACGTCATTTAATCTCGTGGCGCAATAGGGTATTTTGCACTTCACTAAAAAAAGCTGGTTAATCTTATATTATATATTCTCTATTGATATAGAAATATATCTGGATGTATTTTTGTATATTGTGAAATTTAATACGTTTTTTATTTATTTCGTTTATTTTC
The DNA here is from genome assembly GCA_947086465.1 of Eupithecia exiguata. Lineage (NCBI taxonomy): Eukaryota > Metazoa > Arthropoda > Insecta > Lepidoptera > Geometridae > Eupithecia > Eupithecia exiguata. Next base: position 3,790,493 of record OX352240.1, read on the forward strand.
TTAATAATTTGAAAATTTGTGGTATTTTTTTTCCAAAAACATTTAAAATCGATAAAAATAAAAGTATTCTTTGCATATAGGTACCCTTGGTTAGTGCATCCTGTACGAGGGCGGGTTGCGGGTTCAAGTCCTGTCACATTCGATTTTTTGGGATATATATTATGTAAATAAATTTGGTATTCATGGTCTTCAGGTATACTGGAGCATATAACATAAATATTATTAGGTCGATAAAGTTCTTAATCTGTACGGAATAACGTTTAAGTTTACTTTCAATTCCTATAATGATTCCAACGACCTCTGTGGCGCGGTGGGCGAAGGACTGCCTGCGACGCAGGAGGTTGCGGGTTCGATTCCTGCCTCGGGACAATGTTTGTACGATCTACAGACATTTGTTCAGGGTATTCTGGTAGTTTGCTATGTGTAATAAAAATATCTATCTCCAAATATATTGTATTATTATTATGTAAATCAGTAATCTAGCACCCATAACACAAGCTCTGCTTAACTTGGGGTTAGATAATACTGCGTGAATTGTTCAGAATTATTTAATGAAATAACATTATAGGTTAATTTTTGTAATGGACGAACGGCTACAAAGTCATATAAAAGTTTGTTTCCCATAAAGTTTATTTGAAGTGAACATGAACCTGACTCCTGGACGTTTTGGTTATAACTGTAAGTCCATTTGTAAATAAATAAAAATAAATAAAATAAATAAATAAATGAAGGAACACATAAATCAACAAATTAATAACACCCATTCCCCCATACATTAGAGGTTAATATTCGCATATATTATATACTACTTATACTTATATCCCAGAAAAACGTGTCCAAAGCCACGAGCAGAATCTAGCTCCTGAAAAATCAGTTACAAGAATAAAAACGAGGGTCCATTGTATAAAATAATTATCCATACTCACTTCCCTCAGTGGAAATGAAATGAAACCAGTTCTTAATTACATTTGCTTTACAAAGGGTGTTACATTAAAAGGAAAGGTAATGCGGTTAAATAAAAATGTATGTTGGTTAAAAGGATTCTTGCTCACGAGAGCACAATTAATCCATGTAGCAATTTTAAAGCGTCCAGGATTTTTTGTAAGAATATAATAATTCCCGTACGGTTAAGAAAGTAATCCACTTGCCGAGCGTGGTGATTATGGCAAAGATCCCTGTTGAAGGGAGGGAGGAGCAAATGGCGCTTGAGTCCGTAGGAAGTCACAAAGATTTTCGACACGTGTCGATAATTTGATTTCGTAGCTCAGTTGGTTAGAGCATTCCCGTACTGAGTGTAGGTCGCGGGTTCAAGTACAGCTGAAATCGTTTTTTTTTTGGGATATTATTTTTAGTTTCTTAGAGATGCGAGTGCGAATGCGAGGGTTAACGAACTATACTAACAAAAACCTGGGAGGCTTGTTCAGCAGTGGACGTATAAAAACATATGTACTGAGGTGGATGGTTTCCGTGGACGTAATTTATGGTATAAATGTTGTCCGGCACCTAAAAGCTTGTCCGAAGCCATATATTGGTCTACGATGGTCAGACGACATCGTCAATTATAGCCATGAAATTGTAGACCAAGAAGGCATCTGAGCAGACTTAATAGCATAATGGACATTCAACATTCATGACTTTAAAATGTTACCAAGGAGGTTTGAACTATAGTAGATGAAGTATAAAGAGCTATAGAAAAAAATGTGTCAGTGTTTTACAAGAAACACAAACAGTGAAAAAATATCATAATTACTAGCTCCCATTTAAACGCAAAATATAATTAAACCTGCCTTTGAGAGTTAAAATAAACAACACTGAAGAAATCTTATGCAATTCCTTCAGGATTTTGCGAACAAAGTCAGTGAAAACAGCTAGTTGAGTTTAAGCTAGTAGCAGTTTCTTGTTTGGCGTACAATCGTCTTTAGAATTTGTTCCTTTGCCCGGTTCTAATAAATCTTCGGGGGTTCCAAGTAGCTTTTATGCCATATTTTATCGTTCGGCTATGAGAAATAAACCTCTTTAGAAAAATACACGGTTGGATAAAGCCCGCCCTGTTTGTCAGATATCCGTATTATATTAGGACTAATTAAATCAGTTAAAAAATTCAATGCCCATGACGCACGTCTCCAGGTTGAGCTTGTTCAGAGGCCGGGCACTCAGGTTAGGATATCCAAACCCGAGTGCGACGTGTGTCCTAAACACAGATTTTTTTACTGATTTGTTTAGTCCTACGCCTGACCTGGTCAGGCAACTTCAACGAAGTCAGGCTGACTTCCCCCCGGTCGTCATGGTTGGTCCTTTTTTTCGGACTAGAACAATGGTGGAAAGAATAGAGAGTAGACCTGTGTGGCATGGCATGGCTAGTTTTCGATTGGCTACCGTAACCGAAAATTCGGCTAGGAATTTATTAACTTTCACTATTTTTCTACAAATAGCGCAAGTGGACACTGGGTGAACCGACCGAAACAACCGTGTGTAGTGGAGAATAGCTGGTTGACTTGTTATGAGCTATTTATCACGGTTACCGAGGGTTTATGAAAAGGTAATCTTATTTATTTTCGGCTTTTTCTGCCCACTTTTTGTCGTTAGTTTACTGTGAACAGAATTTCTCTTCAGAGTTTTTTTATTGTGCCTATTTTTCTTTGATATTACTTCCAAAGACCTTGTTAGTAGTAAAAGAAATGTTATATCTAAGATAATCATAAAACGCTGGCCGTTTTATGATTATCTTAAAGTCAACAGGAAAATTAAAATTTCTACCTTCATTCATAGGTCTGAATTATTCAAGATCTAAGGATCTTCTTAAAAGAATTTTCTTTACGGTTTATTAAAAGTAATAGAAACATAATAATGGAGTGGAATTAAAAGAACCCTTTGTGCTTTTATCAAAATAGAAAACGCAGGTCTGACGCCGATTAGACTGAAAAAAAAGTATATGAAAATCCCGGATCAAAACTGAAAAATATTGGTGCGAACACTAGCAAAAGCCCGTAGGTACTTTTACATAAAAAAAATCTTCTTCTATTTGTACAACAGGTTTATTAGTTTGTTAAAGAGTAGTTAATGTAATGTTATTGTTAGAACTAAATTCTCATCATAAATTCGAACAGAAGAAGTGATTTATTTTGAAATACGTTTTCTACGAAAGAAGTGATTTCTTTACAAAGACAGGTTTTTGTTTGTTTTTATGTATTGTTTTATTCAATTTCGGTTAGCTGAAAAGCTGCTAAGCAATGTCAATTTTAAAATCTCGTAAAGTATTTAGCCTGCGCGAATACTATACGATATTGTAAAATTGACACCTAAAAACGACGATCACGACTTTTGGACGATAAGTGTGCAGTTCAGTGGTTTTGTCATTGACTTCCGAGTAAGTACCTGACTTTCTCTATAAAGTTAGTAGTACTTACCAAGTGCCTTCAGTTACTTAGTTTAGGATTCAAAAGCTCTAAAACTTGCAAAAAGATCTCTTTTTCTCCCTGACTGTGCTGTCTAAGGGCATTATCGGACTACGATGCCACGGCGATGTCGATCGCTACGTATCCAAACTTTTCATTGTGTATTGCAGCTGACTCACTTGTCAATGGTTTGGCAACGTTGTCTGCCATACAACCGTTTTGATAATCTCGTCGCCTTTGCTTGGACCTGCCTGCATCTGCATGGATCTATCTAAATAATTGAATCATGCCTAAACTGCAAAAGTAAAAATATCCGCAATGTTGTCTGATTGAACAGTAAATATGATTGATGACGACTAGAGCCGAGTAAAAGCGATGTAACGTAACCGACCCGAGCGTGATGGTTCAGATCACTGTTCATAAAGTGCACGTAAAGGTTCGTTTTGATCTACGTCATTTGGTACCCAGAGAGGTAGCGGTAATTTTCTTGGATTTCGCGCTCGTTTTCGCGCGGTCTACGGTATTCTGGTGAGTACTTTAGAGACATTAAAATTACCGTGTAGGTTTAAACTGGTTCTCTTTGGCTCTTAAAAAAGTCAAATATGGCTACTAAATTACGCTGACAGTTGAGTCGTGTAAGCCAGATGTGGCCATGCATGACAAAAAACCATTGACTTGCGTAAGACCTGATCTACTCAACCTTCGTTTTCAGTTATTTAGAGACGCTTATCTCAAAACTGTGTCATTTGAAAGATCGGAATTCAATCTCTTGAAAGTGTACCATCTTTGGTGTATGAATGAAATTTGCGATTTATTCAGTGATAAAACCGGTCATGTTTTATGTGACATGTTCGCGGTCACGTTACCTTTGCGGATTCAAAGGATAATTTGGTTTCCGTGTTCGCTTGTTTTACAGGTTTGGTTAGAAAGATTAAGAAGTTTTTACTTCAGAAATCTTCACTTTACCTGGTGTTGTCTAGCCTCCTGCTGCTTCAGGTACCGGAGCCGCTGCTCCTTAGCGCAGAGCAGTTGGTGTTGGTTGTCGATCTGCTGCTGTTGCTGCAGCGCCATTGCTCGAAGCTCACCCAACGTGAGCTCCACCCCTTCCCCCAACTGTGAACAAGGAAAAATATGTTCATATGAAAATTATCATCAAAAGTTTCGGCAGCATTATGCCTGTCTGAAGGTAGAAACAGACGCCACGCAATGTACGCTACGAAATGTGGGAAACGTCTGACGTGGCGTACGATGAGTGAGTCTCTAATAAGTAATAAGCCATCTGTTTTCATACAAATTCAAGCGTCCTTAATCCACAAAAGTCGCGTAAGTTGCGTAGTTTGTGGGCTGGGCGTGGACTCAGTCTGATTCTAGCTTCAGTTTTTGCCAACCATCACTTTCCTGTTCTATTCTCATGTTTTGACAGTGACATTCACATTGACGCCCCGAGTTTTAGTTTAGTACCTAGTAAAATATGGAAATAGGATTGAGTTCTTATGAATCTTCTGATACTTTGGTCACTGGGCCCATCCATTCCAGCGAAGAAAGTGAATAAAAAACTTGCTTCTCATTTGCTCGCCATTTTATTTCTAGTTTCTAGTTCTACTCAATCGCTATACCCACGCATCATTTGCTAGGTATATGCATGACTATAAAATTCCCTATTTGTTGACAGGTGAGTGAATGAAGAATGAAAGACGTAACGACGTATTTCATAGACAGTTACTTTTGATAGACAGAAATTCGAATCTGTCGACTTGAAAAATAAGGGCACTTACGAATGTTTCGTTTTTATCAAGTCAATATACATAGTATATAACGAAGAAGACTCGCGATGATTTTTCCATGAAAAAAATATTAAAAACAGTAAACGAATAATAGTTTGCCACAGTAACTCAATCTGTCTTACTTTTTATCATGGAGAAGCATGCCGCGGCAGCTAGTAGCAAATAAAACAACAAAAATATATTATTTTATGAAATTGAATATTCTGATTCCAAAAATAAAGTCATTTAGACGTAAGTCTGTAAAATAACACAAAATATTGAGCAAAAATAATAAAATCGATTCCAATTTCTTCATAAACAAAATCGATTGTCATAAAAAATCAAATCGGTAAAGCCTATTTGATTGTCAGTCGAACTACCAAAAATAAAATAGTTTCGTGGAATAACTATAGTCGGTGAGGGTAGCTCAATATCCAATTGAGTACAAAATCATTTTTTCGAAGCTTTTAAGCAACGCGGTGTAGTAGTTCAATAGTTTGTTTGATCACAATGTTGTAGCAAATTTAACGACAACCAACCCAAATCGAAACACTGCTTCGCGGTTCATTTAACTTTCCCAATATCTAAGCTTTATACATACTTACTACATAAAAACTCTTATTAAGCTGAGCTGTGTTACCAAACCTTACCAAGGTACTGCCTACTGGCCTACAGTTACTGACAATAAAAAAATTTGCTACACTTTTTGAATTCAGTAGTGTTCTTATCTTGTCTTTGCTTTTCTTAGTAACATCTAAGTACTACTTGCTTTACATTCCTCGGTAGTTTCCTTACGAATAAATACCACTTGAATTCGATACGACGAGATTCTCAATTCAGAGAGTACCTACTTTAAGAAGGTCTCAACACAACATTGAAGCAAATTAAAGAAAAGCCTTGATACTCGTTAGCAGAATGTAAACATTGATCTCCATCTCTATATTACAGCAAATAGAACAAAAAACCTAGGAAAGCATTGTGAATCACGTCTACAATGACAATTCCAGTTTTCCACGGTCATATATCTCAACTTATCCGAGTTACGTACAAAGTTTCAATTGAGTACGGAGGAAATTGTAAAAGTTATCCGAAGGGACAAATTGAGGTGAACATTTTTATGTACTTCACTCGTGATAAAATAAAACAGACATGATGTTATCTGTTAAGTTAATGAATCAAATACAGGTACTTGTAGATCGAAAACAATGAACACTGCGGATTTGCAGACCAAGTCTACCTCTGGTGGTAGGCTGGGGCGAAACTCTAACATAAAAAACCCTGAGGATCCGTTCAGACGTTAAGGCGTGAAATACTAACAGATAAACATACATAATAACGTTACAATTTTTAATGTATGTATGGTTGCAGGGGAGACGTGCGGCTTGTATGTCGGCTCGGCGCGAATGGACAATAATCGGTGGAAATAAAAACCTGTCATAAAATGTCTCATAAAAGACTCCACCCCTGTCCAAAATTATCATTTCTTTCGAATTCGGTTACGGATAGTTTTTTATTTCGGATAGTTATCCGATAGTTTTGGTTACGAAGCTCCTTCACATCTATGTGAATACCATATTATGGTAGGTACGTCACGTTTAAAAGGTAACAAGTTGGGGTTCCTTGTCTTTATTCGTATGGTGATTTTTGGACTACCTTACTGGTATCTATGGATTACATAACAATAAATTCGAGGAAGAGGGCAGGTAGATGGTTCTATCTATCAAAAACTAATTCATAAAGCTGCCTACCTAATTTATTATGCTACTCATAAACTCTCATTTTCCTTTGTAACCAACAGGGAAAAGACACGTCCACGCCGAAATGAAGTGGGCTATAGTAGAGCAAAAAAGATTTCATTTGTTTTTGTATCATCAAGTTAACATTATGAAGATTATCTTTCGTTATTCTTCTATTAGATTTACCGCCCCCTTGACGTTTTTAGATATACGTTTCCATAAAAAAATTACAAAGTATATTTCCACCGGGCAGACTTTTCGCCATCAGAAACGAACCATAGATACTTAGGTTTCGTTTATCTATGTTGTCCAATACATTAAGTAAGTTATTACCAGTTCCATAACGTATGTACTTATATGTGAGCTATGTATGTATATGTATAACAATTTAATGCAAAAACCTGCGTCATCCATCACCTTTTATCTTTGAAAGAGAAGTCTGTTTTTCCTACGTAGTAAAAATCAAAAGGATCTTCCATTCTTAAGTATGTAGCTATACTTAAGCCTTTTCCAAGAAACCATAACAGAAGAAGACGTTTCTAAACCACTCCCAACAAAAAAATCTAAAAATCTCTTTTTGTCGTCCACTTTAACAAATAATTTTATTGTTGGCAATACGCATTGGGAAAAGATCGCCAATCTGTACTTACCTATTTAATGAAAATTCTGATTAAAATCACAACAAGAAAAGGATATTTAGTTAAGTACTAATACGACCTATGTGGAACGGTGGGCGATGGTCTGGAGGTTGCGGGTTCTATTCCCGCCTCGGGTCAAATGTTTGTACGATCTGCAGATATTTGTTCAGGGCGTTCTGGTCGTATTTTATGTACATTAAAAGTGACTATGTATTATATAATGTATATCAGATATCTAGTACCCATAACACAAGCTCTGCTTAGCTTGAGGCTAGATAATGCTGTGTGAATTGTCCAGCCTTATTTATTCTTTGTTTATGTCCGTTTACAAACATTGTATCTTGAATTTGGCTCGAATATAACACCAAATATCAAAAGAACTCTTCTGAAATCGCGAAAAGACATAAGCTCTATCTTTCGATGACAAGATCCCGTCAATATCCCCGCATTTATATGATTGATGTAACAGACATCCATCACTATTATGACTGCCTTAACTTCGGTAGATACTGATTTTCTACATAAAAACGTAGAAAATAAAGTACTTTTTACGTTCACACCTTTATTTCCACCCTTTCAGTCGCTGTCTCAGCATTAAATTGTAAAAATGACGCGCAAGGCTTACCTTGAAAAGGTACGGAATGCAATCATTACAAACAGAAACAAGCGTGGAAGGTAATTTACTTTGACGAGGTTCCTTTACTCTCTATGAAAAAAAAAAAACAAGAAACATATTATTAGGATAGCTTAGGCAAAAAGCAGTTGGAAATGTTCGTTTTAGTTCATAAAATAACAAATAAATTATAAAATACAATTCAAAGTTTTCAGTTTTTAATATCTGTTTTTAACACCATAAAATAGTGCGTAATGTACTACGTCATACGCGTGTGTAGGTAAACAAAAAAAGTATCAACTGGCATCAGCAACATTAGCAAATTTGCCACGTATACCCCGTGATGTCATGACCACAGAGCAATACGGTGTCCAGTACTAATTTTGAATGCATTTTTTAGCACTTATCAATTGAATAAAAATTTCGTATTTTTGTTAGTGTTTTAACCACTATAAAATTTAATTGACACACTTTTCACATCAGAAATATGTCGCAATTTGACAAGGTTCCGAACCATTCATAGCGCGTGCCGGTCTATACTTCTATGTAGTTATATGTACTTACGTTACTTAACATACATATACCTACGTTACAGTTATACTATAAGAGTTTCCTACACTTTATGAGAGACAAGGAAAATGCCTGGAACTTCGTGGCTGTAGGTAATCCTTTGGGAATTTCACGAAATACTTTTTAGTACTCGGTTACGCACTAAAACGAATACACACACAGCTTTCAAGTCCCTAGTCTCTACGTACAAAAGTTTCTGCAAGCGAATTTAAGTTTATTTTTAACAAAAACCACTAAAATTCAAGGTTGGAGTCGTGAAAAAGCTATTTGATCAAAATATTGAAGTATTTTTCGATTCAGATCGAAAGGATCTTAAAAGTACTTTAAATTGTGTTTTAAAGTATTAAGAGTATTAAATACAAGGATTTTTTTTTCAGATAAATGAAAGTCGAATATAGCAAACTTATTATTCTAAATTAAAATGATAAACAAATATTGTATTTATTGTTCCTTCTTCTAGCAAATGGCATTATGCCCCACAAGCTCTGTTTAGCTTGGGGCTAGATAATGCTGTGTGAATAGGCTATTTGACTACAATAAAAATAAATTCCAAATGGTTTTCATCCTAGTCAGTAACAACGTAACAAAGCGTATTCAGGTGATTTTTAATAAAAGTATGCCTTTTTTATGTAAAAAATGGGCTTAAACACACATTTTTTGATATATGATCACGTGACCGAAAACAATATGTGTTTGGTTGGAATTGGATCGCAAGTGACGTCACACATCCTCAGATTATAGTGTCAATGAGTTCTTCTTGTTAGGTGTGGTATGGGTGACGTCATAGCTTGAAACACGGTAGCCATGACAGAGATTATCGTTTTGGCGCGGCATTATTTTATTCAAACTTTAAAATTAGTTTTCATAACTAATACGACTGGCCTTGAAGAAATATTAATTACACAGCATTATTTTTATCAGACAATACCTACGTTAGAATTATTTCCCAGTAGTTTCAAGTAGCCTATTGTCCAGCACTATTTATTATTTATTTTCAACGACAAGAGGGCAAATAGCATGAAATTTTAATTTGTGTTGTGGTGTGTGTTAGTGTGTATTTTGAAGAGATATTTTCCATTTAAATCGACGACCTTCTAAGTAGTTACCTCAACAGCCTATAATGGTCCACTGCTAGACGCAAGCCTTCCGCTTGTAATCGCCTTATTGGCTTTTATCACATGGGGGGTAATTATTAACTCGTTTATTTCGGATTTACAATCCATAAAACATACAAAATAGGTACTTAATAGAAATGTCACACTAAATCATATTAAATTAAATATTAGATTATAACTATAAAACACTAAATTAATTAAAGAGTCACTTACCTAACGAGAACACAAAACAATAGAAAAAAAATCTGATTATGATAGTATAAATGATAACATGACAAAACTGGCCCTAACTTAATAAAATACCTAAATGTAAACTAACCTAATGACACTTTCGTTTCGTCAGATTATAATTATAATACACTAAATTAATTAAAGACTCACTTACCTAACGAGAACACAAAACAATAGAAAAAAAAATCTGATTAAGATAGTATAAAAGATAACATGACAAAACTGGCCCTAACTTAATAAAATACCTAAATGTAAACTAACCTAATGACACTTTCAATGGAGTTAAACTCCATTAATATACTCATTCATTTGTTTTGGATGGGACCGTCCAGACGCGAAAATAATGTCTATAATCCCCACGTATTTTGTATGCGAGTTGAGGATTGCAGTTCGGTGGTAGATCTATTCTGCAAGAGGCGCTACTACCCGCTCCCCGATGTATGTCCCTTAGTCGCCTCTTACGACACCCAAAGGAAGAAGTGGGGGTGGTGTAAATTCTAAGCCGGCACCACACGGCTAACTAGTTAGGTAGCCCCAAAATTGTGTAATATTGTCTTCTTATTTCATTCGGACCACCCATAACTCACATTAATGTTTTGTGTCCTGTAGTATATTTTGTGTTGTATTTTTGGGACTGCGAAAGCATTTATTTTATTGTTGGCTATTTTAATGCCGGGATTATGTTTTTGTTCGATTGTTCGGGGTGAATAGGACTTATTTATGACGTGTATTTTACTTGAGCGGAATTTTGAGCATGGTTGCGTAAAAAAATGTCTCTATGATACCATAAAAGCCCCATATTTATAACGTCATCGTAATGAATGAGGTGTATTACTATTTTATGGGAGGATTTTGCTCAACAGTCTTCACATAAGAGTATAAAATTAAAATAAAATAAATATTGCTGGACAATTGTCATAGCATTATCTACTTGTATGTAGTATAAATAATAAATGAACACACACACAATTCACACAGCATTTTCTAGCCCCAAGGTAAACAGAGTTTGTGTATGGGTACTAGATAACTGTTATACTTAATATAATACAATGCAGGACAGATATTTTTTTATTATACATAGAAAACGACCAGAACACCCTGAATAAATATCTGCAGATCGTACAAACATTTGTCCCGAGGCGGGAATCGCAGCTCCTGCGTCGCAGGCGGGCCTTCGCCCACCGCGCCACAAAGGTCGTCAAGTATGGCATGATATTTTGAATTGTTTACTTTCGGTATACATTATATTACCTTTAGCAAAACACAAAATTTATGAGAGCATCTGGTCAAGTAACGCGTGACCCGAGAGCTGGTGAGTATCTGGCGCAGCGCATCAACATTGCTATACAGCGGGGCAATGCAGCTAGCGTCTTGGGCACGCTTCCGACTGGTATTGATATGGATCAGTTGAGCTACCTGTAGATTGTTTGCAACAGTCTGCAGTTACCTCAACTCTTTAAATTGTAAATATATTTAGAATAAAATTTTAATTTAATTCCAATGGATTATGAGATAATTTACTTTGTCAATAAAGAATTCATTGCGCAATCTTAATTACTGTAAGTAGGTACTTAGATAGATCAAGAACATTCGAGAAAACTAAGGTTTCGTATCGTATTCCGAAAATCTATAGGTACCACAGTATGTTTGTCAGCCAAATTAAAGTAAGCCCTTTGCTGGGCAGTGAATGCGTTTACAGTCTTTACAGAAGAGTAAGGAGATAGTTATAGAACATTCGAGAAAACTATCGGTTCGTATTGTATTGCGAGAATCTTCACCACAGTATGTTTGTTCAATCAAATTAAAGTAAGCCCTTCCTATCCTATCTCTACAAATTTTATGATGACGTATTAATTGTATTCGTAAAAGCCCGAGCCACTACCGCTCTCGAACACTCTATTGCCATGTACATAGAGTCCACTTTGTAATGAAGATTAAAGAACTTCGAGAATTTTCGATGAGCGATAAAATTTATTTAATAAAGCGTAGTCCATTTTCCGTATAGGAGCAGCGAGGCGTGGAACCACAATCGCCTTTTTCCACTCCAATGGATTTTGAGCTTTATCGACGGTTCTAGAGCCCTGTATGAAATTGGGTTTGGATTGGGTAAGGTTCCTATATGACGGAGTAATCTATTAAAATCCAATTTCAGCTGCTGTGGTTTATCTAATTTTCTCAGTATGTTTTTGGGAATTCAAATAAGTCCTTGAATAATTAACGAGTTATGACTATACTTCAATCTACTGAAATAATCTTGGGGTGAATTTGGTAATTTGGCAAGACCATACAGAGTGGTTTAAAAATGTGAAGGCTTATTATCTAGCAACGCATGAAGTCAAGCTAAAGTAAACTGTGTTATTTTTAATTAATAGCATAAAACTTCCTCACGGGTTGCCTACATTATAAATATATCGGTAAGAGCGACAATTGCCACGCTCAAATGCTATGCAGCAAAAGAGTATCAACTATAAGAAGTTAAAAAAGAAACAAAATATTTAGGGTTCGGTTTGGATAACTTCAATGTTTCCCGTGTAGATGGAGTACCTATTGATTTCGTTGCTTAGTTGGTTAGAGCGCTACTGAGGTTGAGGCGCAGGTTCGATTTCTACCGAAATCGAATATTTTTTGGTACTTTTTAATTTCTAAGAGATTACCCAGAGAGCGAGGGTTTACGCACTATAACAACAAAACCTTAGTATCAACTTTGGTCGCAAAACCAAACGATCACAATTACAAAGTTTTAACTGCTTAACCAACTCGTGAAATAAACATAAAAATAATGTAAGTACCTATACCGAAATTGTAAGGAACGACCATCATAAATGCAATATCAATAAAAGTTCCTTATTCCCTATTAACCCTCTGCAGCTGAGGTGAAAATAATGTTAACATTCTACTGTTGTGGTGTCTATCAGACGTCAACTAATCTAGCGTGTTATACAATTACATAAAAGATTATTCAAAAATACCTATTCATATTGTTTTTTATTGGTTTATTAACATTCGAAATCATTAAATATCTATTGGAATAAAACAATATATTAGTTATTACAGGGTCAGTTTTATTGAGATCAATTTCTTGTAGATTAGCGAACAGACCGTACAAATTATTTTGAAAAAGAAACATTTATAGCATTTTGTCCTAAAATTAAGCAAAATTTGTTTCTTAAAAACAATCATTTAAAACTAGAAAAAAAATCAACAAAATTGTATGATACGTTTAGGTACAAAACAATCTCAAAGTTTACCCTCATTTTATGTTAAAATTAGCATTCTTTGCAAATTTTTGATGTGGATTGTAGGCATATCGCTTTCTTACAAGCGCAGAAGCTAAACCTGGTCTCCTTTTTAAGTGTGCTGAGACATACTCAGCTTTCTTCCAGATAGCCCAGCTGGAGTGGGAGTTTCAGGAGGGGGAGGCAAATCCTCACCTAAAACTCTTTTGATACGCAAGGAAAGCTCTCTTGGCAGTCTGTTTTAAAAGACTAGCTCCTTTAAATCAGGAAGAACCAACTCTCCTGCCAAAGAGAGCAAGAAGTCTCCTCTTCTCTCGTCTCCTCTTCACAATTTAGCATCTTAACATCCTTGATACAAGATGTATGCATGTCATAATTTATCTCATAACTTCCTAAGAACCCTCTCCTCTTAGGTTTTTCATTCTCAGTTGTTTCCATTATTTTTCCATCACAAAATCATAGTCTTCAACCGAATCGTCTAAGTGACCAAACTCATTTTCTTCCTCTAAATTCTGAAGCCAGTCTTCAATGTGAGTATCATAATTCTGTGGCCTCCCGTTGAAACATCGCTTGGATGTTCCAAGACCAAGTTCTCAGGATTTGACATATATAAAGAAAATCAGCTTAGAAGATAAGCGAACAATTACATAAACACTATGTTTATGTATGCGAGACATTAAGCTTATGTATGGAAAGTAACATATTTTACTGAGCTAACGAATATTGGACACTATGGAATTTTAACGGTCTTTATGAGGTTACGTCTAACAGAATCAGGTCTTATTGCTGTACTTACGTCTAAGAGACACCTTTCGCTTATAGCGCCTGAAGTGTAACCCGTGCGACCGATCGCATCACACTGCCCGCTGCCGCACACTAATCGAGGAAGGTACTGAGCGAGACAGAACTATATCGAGCCGTATTGCGAGATGGCAACGACATATCGGTTTGGAGGTGTCTAAGAGACACCATGTCAGCTGCAGAGGGTTAAAAAGGTCTCACCAACTTGACATGGCAGGTTAACCGTGATACGACTGTCGATATCCATCGGAACCTTATGCCTTCGAACCCTTGAAGGAAGGAAAGGACTGAAGGACTGTGTACACCAATGCAGAGAGTGAAATTTGCATCAGAACTCTTTAATCAGTTTGTCGTTCACTCGCTTGGACCCAAATCAGGGGTAGGATCTACGACTATGGTAGACCCCGATTGGGGTGATGCGATTCTACAGTACTCGAAAAACTGAGCCCTGATCTGGTTTCGAACGACTGTAGGAGTTAATTGGGTTGGGTACAAGTACAACTGAGTCAAAAAACAAACTACCGGGACCAGTTTTCTTCAAATCGTATAGAAAATTTGACCATGGCGGTCGCGCGAGACAGGTAGAGGTGCTAGATGTTCGACCACATTAAGTTCGATTGGATTTGGTACCGTTCACGTACAGCACAAATTATAAATAAAATGATTTCGGTTGACACCGCGATCAGGTGCGACCTATATTTTCCCTTAGAAGCATTACGGTGATAAGTAATACGGGGATTGACCCATAAATTTGTTTACTGGATCGTCATGAAGCCGGAAGACAGATTCCGTTTTCGGCGTGGCGTTGAGTTTCGGGACACCTTGTATAATTGCAAACGGAGCTACGAATTATTCAGAAAAATGAATTTATTAAGTTAGTTCTAGTTCCTTCCACATTTTTCTCTCTGGCCTTTATCATCTTTGAGAAAGAATTTTTTTGAAATCCTAGTTAAAAAACAAAATAAAATTCACATTTCACAAACTTTCGGCTTTATAGTTTTAGCAGGATAATATATTCGCAAGCATCGTTGTACATCAGCCTTTATCTTTACCTCCGACTCTCAAATTAAATGGCGATGCGCTCTTGGTAAGGTATACCGATCTCTAAGCCTCTCGACACTTGTTGATAGCCCTTGTGATGTATCCTTCTCAAGATAAATTGTTTCTGTCAGACGGTGAAAAAACATAACGGCCCTGACCTCAGATACAGAGAAGGACCGCCGGTCCAGTCAGCTGGTTTACTTTATTCATTGCAACTGAGTCTATCAAAGTTTTTCGCAGGTCAAGTTATAGACAGAGTGGAGACTGCAACTCAGCACACGTAGTGTGCGGGACCCCCTCCGCCCAGGTGGGATGTGAATCTGCGAAAGACTGCAGTCAGATGTTTGATGTGGTAAGCTGAAGACAGGGTGCTATGGTGCTCAATAGGGGAGGCCAATGTCCAGTAGTGGACTAATGTAGGGTAATAATGATGACGTTAGAAAGAAAAAAATATATATTTTTGGTGACCTTAAAAAACCACTCGACAAAAAGAAAACTTAAGGCACTAAATAGAGACGTGCCCTGCATTTCATATCAGGCAATTGTGCTATTTTTTAATTTTGTACCTACTTGTACTATCTTCTTAAATAATACTTAAGGTGGAAGCGCACTACGCGTCAGCGGAACTGCGCGGCCGCGGCACTGCCCGTCAAATTAGAACAAAGTCCGCTGTCGCGCAGTGCGTTTGCACTCTTAGAGTGCAAAAGTGGAACTGCGCGGCCGCGGTACTTTATGTCAAATTAGAACAAATCACCAAATAAACCGCGCGGCTTTTTTCGTCATTTGTTCTAATTTGACGGGCAGTGTCGTGGCCGCGCAGTTCCGCTGACGCGTAGTGCGCTTCCACCTAAAAGGGTACATTCAAAACATTTTGATTAGTCTTGACAATAAACATATATAATATTCTTATTTTTTTTATTATCTTTCGTTGTCCGTATCTTACATGGGTTACATGAAAGATGCTTATTTTAGTATAGGGTTTAGATATAGGTAGTACCTATTATTTTATGCCACCAAACCCTTCTATCGATCATTCATTTGAGAATTAATAGGAAGCTACTAAATTGGCTAGTGTTTTGTCAGTTTTGCATAAGCAAACATCCCACCTTACCCACGTGGAACGAACCATCCTCTTAGTCTAAGCTGTACCCGACTCGCATTGATATTGTAAATGGATGAAGGGTCTACATGGTAAATATTGGACGCTGCATCATTAATCAGGCAATACTTGGCTAGTCTGAAATGCTCGTAAAATGCCTTTGTAAAAAGGCTTACAATACTGAAAAGGCGGAGTTGAAATGATGAATGAACGGAATTTTAAAGAGCTCATTCAGATTCTGACGTTTACTCCGGAAGAGGAT
This sequence comes from Eupithecia exiguata, assembly GCA_947086465.1. Taxonomy (NCBI): domain Eukaryota; kingdom Metazoa; phylum Arthropoda; class Insecta; order Lepidoptera; family Geometridae; genus Eupithecia; species Eupithecia exiguata. Next base: position 3,806,993 of record OX352240.1, read on the forward strand.
AAAAATGCTGGTTATGGTTCAGTGATGGGAAGCGTTGTGAATCTTTATGTCGACGGGGGGAGAGGTCAATTTCGGTTGAACGAAAGTCAAGGTCAGATATCAATATTCGGGCGAATTTGTAACTTTTATACTTTTGAATATTAAATTTTTAACGTCGGCAAGTACATTATATTGATAGTAGGAGGCTTACTCACTATTAAGGCACTCATAAGTGGACGCTTATATCCAGCAGTGGGCTGGTTAAGACTGTAAATTATATAATTCAGTTCTTTTTATTTAGCTTTTAGATGCAAATAGTACTAATTCTAGACATAATAATTCTAGAATTTACGAGAGTATTCTACTCAGAAGCTCTCACTGCATGGGGAAGAATCTTGTTTCTCGATAAAGTCCCTTCACAAACGTTAGCTCATAAAAGCTTGAGAGCTTACTCAACGCTTCCGATCCAATGTAATGTAATTCTTGTTGTACTATCAATAAAACTTAAATCATGACATAAAACTGCGTAATCAACGCACCCTGCAAATAAAAGCTGAGCTTTTTCATTGATTGTGTGAGCTACGACTAAAACTATCACTTTTGATCGCGAAACTTCGAGTAAATCTGTAAACTAAATTATATTTTACAATTTTACGAAAACAACAGTTTCTGATCTATATAATATTTGAATTATATTGTAAAATATTTTGTTATACAATGAGCTAGATATCTATTTTTTACAGAGGTATTCCAGACAATTAATTAACCTAAATATGTTTGGTTATCCACAAAATACTGCGTACAATATCGGTAGACAAACCTGTTTATATTCTGGCCAGCTTTTCTGCGAACCGAATAGCTCAGGGCAATATAGTATGTAGCTCCTACCTACGTTAAAGTATCTGAGTGAATTTCTGTGTCATGTTGATTTTCGTCTTGTATAAATGCGACGACGCGACGTCGTGAATAGGACTTAAATAATGCTGTGCAGTGTCAATTTACTGTGGCTAAGAGAGAATACATTTGAAAAAATTAATAGGGATTTACTCTTAGGGTTTCGAATTTCGAGTTTTATAAAAGGTACGAAGAAGGGCCCGTACTCGTAAAAACGAAATCGAAGTTTCTGATTCGTTTTCGTGCAATCGCTAACCTTATGCAAGCAACATAACATAAGTGTTGGTTTTGTACGAATTAGAAACTTCGATTTTCCTTTTCTGAGTAGGCGCCAAGGTCTAGCTCAAATAGAAGAAATTCACAAGCTTTTCTTCCATTGAAAACCTTTGACAGGGATTGAGATGGAAATAAATCGCAGGGCTCAGTCGGTTCATAAGATCTTTCACTTTACGGGAAGAGTAAAAAATTGCTAGTGATATTTCAATTTGGATCTGTGAGCCGTTGAAATCGCGGTCAATTTTCAGGGACTGGCAAGGTGCCAGAGAGTCACCTATTATACAGCCTTTTGAGGGTAAGCGAGCTAAGCTTCTCCTGTTATCTTGGTTTGTTGTTTGGTTTTGTTTATCTGGGATAGTCTGCAGGATAGTTTATTGTTTCTGTATAAAATTTGGAAAGTTCTGTTTGTTTTCTTTGTTAAAGTATTATTCGGCGGAGGGAAGTCTCTTTAGTCAAAGAGTAAACAGAACTTTTAAAATACGCGTAAAATTTCCATTTTTAAATTCGTAGCTTAAATCTCAACATAACTTTCTGTTTTAATAAAAGCTTACAATACAATTTTAAGACAACCTTTTAAAACTGAAAAGATTTTTTATCTGTTGCTGAAGCTAATTAAACCACGAAACTTAACCAATACAGTTTATTCTACCGTAAAAAACATGGTAAAATCAACGTTCTCTTACACTACATATTTAAACTTAAACATCAGATGTTTCAGTCCATTTATTCTATTCACGGAACAGTTTTGAAACTGTTAACATACATAGCTAATTTAATAATTTAAAAGCTAGATCACTAACGCTAATCACCAATTTTATTCTTAAAAGTAAACATAAGCACCAATGAGCCAACACTACACCAGATAATATAAGATAAATGTTATCTAGTACCCATAACACAAGCCCCGGTTAGCTTCGGGCTAGATAATGCTTTGTGAATGGTCCAGCATTATTTATTTTATGTGATGATGAATGCACTAATTCAATCAACACATGTCGACCAACTGATTTTACTACCATTGCCTCTTACCAGAAGATGTCTGATAGACATGAATACAATGAAGAGTTGTAAAATCAAATGTGCCGTCTGTTTTATCATGCGTATAAAATATGACGAGGTTCCTGTACGCTCAGAGTTGATCATAAATTATCCCATAATATCTACTCACCTTGCTCAGCTCAGCATCATCGTTTGCAATTTTATAGATTTCGCTTGCGAGTGACTTCTTAAGATTGAAGAGGATTTCTTACAGAAAAAATGTTGTCCTTGTCCAAAAATGTAAGAAGATAGGTTTCTAATCATCTTGTGTACCCATAACACAGACTCCGTTTAGTTTGGGGCTAGATGATGCTAGTGTGAATTCTCCAGCTTTAGTTAAGCATTTATTTTTACTCTACTTTAGATATTAAAAAAGGAGGAGGTTCTATTTTCGGCTGTAATGTATTTTTATGTATGTTCGTCGATTTTTCCGTCAAATATGAACGGATTAAAAAAAATATTTTGCTATTGTATGAAAAATTATCACAAAATGGTCCCATAAAGACATTTTTCCCGAGGGATAAGAATGTGTCCCAAAAAACTGTGTAAATACTATGGACTTTGAAGTCGGTTTTTAATTTTTTTGAATCAATCAAATTATATTGAGGTTGGGAAATACCTTCTCTCCCCATAACATAACTTAATTTTAAATCTATATTATACATTTCGTTCTATATAAGTCGTAAGAGGTCCCAGATATTTTCGACAAGGCACGTGTCGATCTCGTTGCATAAGTATCTAGTTGGTAAGAGCGCACCTGTACTAAAGGTGAGGCGCGGGTTGGAATCCTGCCGAAATTGAAAATTTTTGGGACAATATTTAATTTTCGTAGAAAATTACCCCAGTGCGAGTAACATACTATAAAGCAAAAAGCTATAAATCTATGTTCATCGGTCGAAAAGTCATCTATGATCGGGTTGTATTGAAAACTTGAATAGCTTTAGCTTGCATGAGTCACTAATTATACCCGAAAGGTCAAAGTTGCTTGAAGTGCGCAAGCTATTTCGTCGTCCATGTAGTGTTAGCAGCGTCAAAGGCATTTCTCTAAGGCCCTCAAAATTAATTACTGGCTTAGAGCAAAACTGCTGCTTTGCAGTCTAATTCAGTTGGGAATGACCCTTGTGGCTTTACGTCAGCTTAGAGTACCCACACGTGGGGTTGGTGATTACGACATCAATGCTTAAAGTAAAAAGCGTATGGAATGTAAGAACTAGTGGAGTTCCTTAAACATAATTAACTTTGACTCTTAAAAACGATCTGTTTTTCTTGCGTTACGATATTTCACCAGCTAAAGACTTTTCCAAGTTTTCATTTGTTTTTTTTTAATTACAAATCGGGATCGAAACGCTAGTTTGTTACTTATAAGAATTACAGAGAGAATTGGTAATTATTAAAATTACCTGTAAAGCAAAACAGGAAATAGTTTGTTTCTTATAATAGAATAATAAATAGGAACAAAATCCTTTAAATAAAACAAAAAAATGTGAGTCGGATTTGCCGACATTGCGTTCGAAAAGATGAATTTATTAATCATGTTTCGGATAAAAATCCTTTTTAGTTTCAGCTATTTTCAGACACTTAAAAGATATCGCTTTGATACAATGTAGTAAGAAACCTATTATAGGGCAACTAAGTAAATAAACTCTATTAAATTCACACATAATACAACATCCAAGCCACAAGACATAAAGGTGTTTGTGGGCTTGTGTTTGTATTCTCAGTTGAAGACATTGTTTGATAGCGGAGGTATCTTAGAGGCTTGACGATTCAATTATGTCCTTTAGGATTTCACTGAATTATTTAAATCCAACTTACATACCTAAGCATGTGGATAGGGATATTCGTTAACCATGACAGCTTACACTACAGGTAACTACTATAAACTTGCGAAAGACAGCTGCTAGATGATGCTGGGTACAGCAAGTCAGGGTGCTGTGGCGTTCAATATGGGAGGTCTATGCCCAGCAGTGGAAAGGCATGATAATAATGCTGATGATGACTCTGTTTAGGTACCTACACAATGACGTTTTTTCTACATAAGAAAACCGCTATTTACCTTAGAACTCTGGCGCGGCATCTTTCACGGAAGATTACGAGGTACTCATTGAGATGCCATGTTCAAATGAGGCACGGTCTATGCAGCGTCTATGCCATTAAAATTTTAGAAAGATCGAAAGTCGTAGCGGTGGCCCCTTTTCAGTATAAGTAGTCGAATTATTTTAGACCATTTTTTTCTAAAGAAACCGCATCATGTGATCAATCCTTAACCACGTACTCATCGTGCGTTTGCCACATTATATCCGAGTTTAACAGGTACTTAGTTCAAAAGCAAAACCTAGTCTGAAATACGTTTACCGCCTTCCTCGTAACGTTACTACCATTCCGCTCCGTGAAGTCGTCCAAGTAGCCATAGCGCCAGATTTACAGTTTCCCTTTAGTAAGGTTGCGACTTACAAATAAATTCATGGATCCAATGAGCGCGTAGTGATCCATTCGCACAGATTGGATCAAGTGATAGACGAGCGGCCGGGTGTAAAATTGTCGGCTAATTTATTCAAATTGTACTTCTTAGGGTGCAAGTTCGCAAGTTTGTGTTTTATGACGGGAAGGAGGAAAGGTTTGTTGGGAGAAAACTATCCAATAGCATTCGGTCACTACGATATGGTATTTTAGACCTAGTTAATTCATGAGTTACCCATTTTGGCAAGTGATCCATTTCAGGAGATTGGATCAAGCGACGTGTGTTAAACTATTGGCTAATGAAAACATAATGTACCTTCTTCTTAATTTTTAAAATAAATTACTAATACTAATTACTTTTTATAAAATTAATTTCTTAAACTTAAATTTAGAGATTACCCAGAGTGCGTGGGCCTACACACTATGAAAACCTTATTTTTTCCCAATCTAACAATACTAGGTTGCCTATCCAAAAGTGTGGCACGCCCAAGGTTGCCTGGATTTTAGATGTTAGGTTTTGAGCGCAACCGTAAAGGGACATGAAAGAGTTGCGTGCACCTCTCCATGCTACACCGATTGTGGAATCATTACCAAATCAAGCTCGTCGAACGTTGCATTGACCCTGTGCTATTTTTCCAGTTTGCAAGTTAAGCTAACATAATATTTTATTCATACCAATAGTCGGTTTTTGCCCTCACACTCAATAAGTAGCTTTAATTGTTTCAGAAATAAGGTTTCTGTTCGCTTGCACGTTTACACGAAAGTTTTCGGGCTCATCTGCAAAGCCGATCACTACGAAATTAACCTAAATAGAATTTTAGAAAAGCTCGTAAGTGCTTTGTAATGATAAAGTTATACACGGATGTAGCCGTAGAGCCCTCGGCGAATGAGTGACTTGAGAATTAAGAACTTTATCTATTCTATGGTAAGGTTCGAATTCCTTTATGGTCTAGCGTTTTAATCTCCAATCAAGTATACAATTTTTTATTATTATTATTTTCTGTAACATCCTCATGAAGATAATGATGATGATGCCCTCTTAGACGGATTCTGACCACGGCGGCCAGTCTCAACGGAGACTAGACAGGAGCGCAGGACCTATTCGTGTAAAAGTGTGTGCGCAAACACAGGTGCACTCGCTAGTCCCTCGCTCTCATAATTCAATGGAAATGCAGACTGACACAGCCGGGGAGAGGTGAAGCGCATGACCACCGGCTTAGCGTTCTTTCCGATCGAGGCTCGGGGCTGTAACATGGCTAACGTCCTGACTCCCGGCTGCTATTGTAATTTTTTTTTACTAGAAAACCCCAATAACAATTTTTGGTCCGACCCGGGATTTGAACCCAGGACCTCAGTATCACCACGAAGAATGATTGTAATGATGATATATTCAAACATGTTTTGATGCCGTGGATTGCCCAGTTATTTATATAAATGTAGCTTTATTATTTCCAAATAACACCTTTGAAGGTCCCATCAGCAGTGATGCATCATAGTTTATTGACCTGCCTGATTGTCATGATCACTCCGAACCGGGTCACAGCATCAATCATGCGCTGCGACATATGGCCAACTTGATTTATGGCATTGCAAAGTGGGCAGACAATAGAAAACAATGCTAAGCTTATGGAATTAGCAAGCTTATTCTATGGCTTATTATAACGGGTGATAATTTGTCGAAGAGTGTACCTAAGGTTCATTCATCATTGTTCATTCATTCATCCAATACCTTTGTCCAATGTACATTTGACCAAAGAAATTGCATGACTTCATCCAACTTACCAGCAACACCGATATTTGATCAAAGATTTGGATACTAATTTCTGCACGCGACATCGCGCGGGTTGTTTCTATGAAAACGTTAAAAGATTGTTTCTTTCTCATGGACACTGAAATTTTGTACATCTTAGAGGCTTTATTCCAGGTTAAGAGAACCAATGCAAAATTCAGCCCGATCTGTTGCGAAGTTTTGGCGTGAAGAAGTAACAATCATCCATCAAAACTTTCGCATTCATAGTATTAGTATGTTTAATGTGATTTCATTCTACGCAAATTACAAAAAAATCTTGGACAAAGATATTTGACGGGTGGAATGGGCATCTGTCAAAGAAATTTGATCAAATGTTGAATGTTGGAAGATGATCTTGTTGGGGGTTGGGACCCTTAGTCATATGTAAGTAGGTGAATTGTAGATCTATATTATAGGTACCTACCTATTGCAGATATTTAGACCTACATTTTACCAACGACCTCCAGTTTAGGTAATTTTAATGATGACCTGAACAATTTGGATAGGAACGATATTTTATAAAAAAAATGCTCTTTATTTAGGAGAAACTTAATTAAATAATTTATCGTCGGTATTAGAAACGAAGCAAATTTTTGTTACCAATATTCTAATTAATATTATAAATGTTAAAGTGTGTTTGTTTGTTTGTCCTTCTTTCACGCCCTAACTAAGCAACCAATCGACTTGATTTTTGGCATAGAGTTAGATGAAAGGATGGAGAGTAACATAATTTTCCTGGTAAATCCTCAAATTCCCATGGGAGATTTACGGGAATAATCCCCCTAGAAATGTTAAATTCGAATTTAACACGGGTGAAACCGCGGGGAACAGCTAGTGAATAAATATAGCATTATTGGTGTAAACGTCCAGAAAGAACACAGGAGACATAATCGCCCGACGCCACAGGCCTAAAATATTTTGCCGTGGAAGGCACGAAAAGCTCTCTTGCCTTAATAAAATGGCTACATTGCGTGTTCGTTCAGTTCAATTTCCGATGGAATTAGGTCTAGGTCGTGTAGAGACTGTATTCACGACCAGAAATACTTTTAACAAAAGAGGTCGCGGTTCCGATTTGTTCTTATTCCAATTTTAAATGCTAAAGAGGCTGAATTACGCGCTCTTTTTTATTTTTATTTTAAATACAATTAAGGAGGTTGAATAACGGATTCGTTCTTAGAAAAATGGCAAACGTCCCTGATTCGTGTTCAACATTTCATCCAATATTTTCCTTTGATGAAAAATCAACAACGATGCCTCGTGATACATCGAGTAGGTAGGCACAAGCTTCTATTCAATACTCGTCAGATCTGGATTCACCTATTATGACGCCTCAGTAACTGTCAAACACACTAACATGTCCGCTGATGGATCCGCAATATTGGGCGTTAATTATAATGTCAAAGCTTAATTAAATCGCATGTCATTTAACTAGCTTTCACCCGAAGCTTCACAACCACACACCGCAATTATAAACAAAAAGAGATGGAGTGATGACAAAGAGAGCTCTCCCATCTTTGAGTGACGATCACACCACCACCTGGCGGGTTCTATTCCCGCCCTCAAGACAAATGTTTGTACGAGTTGCAGGTAGGTACTATCTGTTCCGGTAGTTCTGGGTATTTTCTATCTTTAATTAAATAAATCTTTTTAAGTATTCAAGTACATCGATTTTCTAGTAAGTTCCTACTCATAGCTAGATGATGCCGTGTGAAATGTACTATACCCGACTACCAACAGGGGAGGGTTATGATTTTTTTACAGGATTTTGGGAAAACATAATAAAAATCTATTTAATAAATTTACAAATTTTATTTAAAAGTAAGACACTAATAGTAAAGTATGGCGTGATCAGTCGTACCTGATAATTAGCTTCATTCGATCACGTGATCAGTCGTTACTGCTTGTCGTGATCGGATGACCCGTAATCGGATTTCGTGTGATCGGTTGGGACATACCCAAACTTACAGCTAGGTTAGTATACAAATTAGCTAATTTATAAAACATACCTGGTTAGACAAGTGCATTATTAATTATCTGTCTCAAAAAGTGTTGAATTGGCGATTTGAGTAGTCGACTCGTCAGCACCGACCCTAAGATTTGACCGCAAAGCAATGTGATTTGCCTTTTTGATTTATGTAAAATCAAGTAAACAAATTAATTCTATTGGCTTAGGTACAGAGGGACGACTTTGATTAACTGTGGCCCGCACCTGCTCCCGCATGCTAATTAATTTTTATTTGCAAGGAAAACACAATTATTGTTTTATATGGGACTTTGTTGGTCGTTACATGCAAAAGAGTCAAAATATAAATTGAATACAAGTTGAATTACATCATCGTTAGAAAGGGACTCGTTTTTAATATGAATTGAATTCAAATATTTGATTCGACGGTAAAAATGAATGAATGAATGAATTCTCTATTGCACTTAAAAATAATAACATAAATAATCCTTATAGGTAGGTATCTAAATAAAAAAAGTACTTCACGAAAGACTTGAAAGAACACGATACCTACATTTTCCGGTAGTTGCGTCCTATTTGAATAGATTTTATTGAATAAAAAATAAGTTATTCCTCTCTATAATAAATTGAGTGACTTCTTTTGAATCCCAACTAGGACAACGTTGAGCGAAATGGGATAACTGCTGCAAAGACCAATATTTCACAGGCTCGCATAACTTTCCGCGCACATAAATCGGTGTGCTATTTTTAAAGTCAAATAAGTTTAGAGAAAATTTATACTAAGACGTAAAAATATATTTTTAAATTTACAGTTTTGTTGCCAATTAATCTATTGGCCCCTAAACTGTATATGGATGTGTATAATCATACACATACATGTATATACACAGGGAAGTTTGAGTACAGAGTTATGTATGACTTAGCAAATGGACCGTAGAGCCCAGAAGGGACTCGTTGGCTTAGGTTGTTGCTTGATGGTTTGATATTTATTCTAAGATATGTACCTATACAATTATTTCTGATGCTTGATGATTTATCATCAAACATTGAAAACGGTCATAGTTTTTGATATTACTCTAATTAACAGAGCGTCAGAGAATTTCTGAAAGAAACGGACGACGACGTGATAGGCTAGTTTCGTAAGTAAAAAAACCGAATTTTTCCATCTGTTAGAATATCAGAAGATATTGGAAACGTATATTTTTTCCATCATTTTATCGTTTATTCTATCTAATTAGTCCGTAATTCGTTTTTTTTAGGAAACTAGCCCATATCAGTGTCATCTTAATAAAATTCGATCTAAAAACCTAAATTTTATTTGTTTTATAGTTTGTAATTCCTCTGTTATCTCTAGTTGGTTGCCCTAAATAAATGAAAGAATGATTGATATGTGATGGTTTTTATTTCAGTCAACGAATTAGCATTACCATTCAACGTGGCAATGCAGCCAGCATTCTGGGCACCCTGCCTTCTGGCGACGGCTTAGATGTTTAGGAAATAGATAAGTGTACATACTTGTTGTATTCATTGTTAATGAAAACTCGAGGGAAAAAATACTGATTTGAAGATCTTATTTATATACTTTGAAATAAACTAATTAAATTACGTACGTTGTGTTATGTTATGTACCTATATGTACCTATGTCGTCGCCGCCGTATCGTAGAATCAGCCCGATTGTAGAATGGCTCGGCGGAATATAAAACTAACGCTGATTTGATGGCATACATGCATTCCAAAAGATGACTAACTAACGGCCGGTTTTTCATCCGCTTGTTATATTTTCACAGACTTGGTTCGTAAAAAATACAAAATCGAGCTTCACCCAGAGGGACTACACTCCTATACAAAGCAATAATATAGCATAATATATAGCACATATAGCACTTATATTGATAAAGTTTTGTTTGTTTGTTTTACGAAACAAGTCTATTACACATAGTCTAGTAACATTATTTTGTAAAACTGATTTACTTTATTTAGTATCGTATATAATACTAGGTATTATTAGGGTTCCACTAACCTAATGTTATTTACTCAGAACGACGCCATAGCGCGATTAAATGAAAAGCAACTGCCGCACGTTTCCAAAAGGATCAATATAGGATAAGTGAGCAGACAGAAATCGGTCCATTTCTTGGCCAATACTGGGAGACTGTTTACTCAACCAGTTTTGTCTTATTTCTGCTTAGTTTATTTATTTTGTTTCGGATGTTTGCGGGAACGACGCTTTTGGCTTTACGCGATTTTGAACTAACCGCCAAGAAGAATTGAGCCAGTGAAAATTGAATTGATGTTTACACTTGCAATTATTTCTATTTTTAGGGTTCCGTACATCAAATGGAAAAAATGAATCATCATTTCGGTGTCCGTCTGTCTGTCCATCTGTCAACCCTCGAGAATTTTAATTGAATTTTCTCAGGAACGCGTGGAGGTATAAAGTTGAAATTAACATCAAATACTCACGTCCGTGAGTTCTTAGAGAGCCGTAATATAAATCAAACTTCTAAGTCAACGCAATCAAAAGTTACAGCCGTTATACCTAATTTTTTTGAGAAATTCTATGAGAATCACCGCACACAACACATAAAGGGTACCTCTCGTTAACCTAGAATCATGACATTTGGCAAGAAACAAGGTCTTATATACCGAACCCTCGGTGCGCGAGTCCGACTCGCATTTGACGTTTTATTTGACACAGCACGTATCTGAAGCTTAGAGTAAAAGACTTCAAAACGAAAAAGCAGCCCAATTTAGTCGCAAAATTCCACCATGGCGGCGAGAGTCAAGGTTTCGTTCTCATATTTATGCTACGAAAGTTTTAAAAAATTTATTATGATAAAATTGTCGTAGCATTTCTGACTCGATTTGTTTTCCCCTATAAAACTTTTGAAACTATCATGGTTATTACTATAGAAATCATTTAGAACGGGATATTTACCAAGCTTCAATTTTTGAGTGAAACTCAAAATTTTTTGAGTGAAACTCAAAAATTGAAACAAATTGAATTTGCATGAAACTGTGCCGAAATATTGGAAAACTCAAAAATTGAATCATGGTAAATATCCCGTTCTAAATGATTTCTATTGTTTTCCCCTATCACAGAACATAAAATTAGCAACTCAGGATACAATCAGTAGGTACCTATTTAGGATTAAAGACGAGGAATCTAGGCCATTTATACAGCCGCAATACATCCCTTGGGCAATAAAAGTGTTCGCATTCCACCAGAATTGCGGTCACAACATAGTGCCCTGCCCACTGAAAAGGGGGTAAGTGCAGAAAAGTGTCAGATGCTCTCCCAAGTTATAAGAATTCTCGGAATAGAGCTTTTAGATGTCGCTTTTTATTGAACGCCACTTGGCTTGGCTTCCAGCTTCTTGAACCGTTATGGCCGTATTAAAAGCTTAAAAATTGCAGCTACAGAAGCACTCTGACGTAAGAGACGAAATATAGAGATTGAAATTAGGTATGACCCTCAAATAGAACGGCAAAATTAGACACTTGGATTCAAAATATTCATGTACTTTGAATTTGAGTGATCTTGTTTCTGGACTCCATAGATAATTATGTCCATAATGTTAATGCTTGGCCAGATGTCGCCCAGTTCCGCACCGACAATAATATTATGGGAGAACAATCTTAAGCTTAATTTTGTATAAATATTGACCCGTATCTTAATCACATTATATTTAGATTTGGATAGGCCAATCAATAATGTACTACATTTTAAGGATTATACAAACTTACTAATGGTTTACTCTTCTTCCACTAGTTGACAAAAAATTTAAGCGAACAAAATCAATAATTTGTTTCTTGTTTGATAATTACTATTTATAATGATGTTTATGTATAAAATTTGACTTGTCTAAGTGCTTTTTTGTAAGCCTAAAGAAATAAGGTTATTGACTTTTGACTTTTGATTGATAAGACCTTTTCCGTTCATGAGCAAACATCACTAAAATTTTAATTGGCGAAAAAAATAACCCGCTCCTTGCCAGTAAAAACAAAACATCTTTGTCTTCAAATGATATCAAGATAGCTGAAAAGAATAACCATTTTCATCACAGCTTTATTCTTTTCCGGCTCTTGACGTATTTTTCACATGTTACCAAAGCCTGAAGACAAAGGGAAGTAATAACGTTGTGGAAGAATGGGGGCGGAGAACAAAACCGGGTGAAGTGGCGGGCGCTCGCATTGTATAGCAGCCACGGCCGTACGTGGGACATTGTAATTATTTGATGAAAAGAGTTTCTGTTTTTATTTTCCACGAGGTTTCCTGATAGCTGCGATCGCGGGTTTTTAATGAACTTTCACAAAGAAGGTGCTAAAGAAACTTTGAAGTGGGTTTTTCACGCGATCAGATAGCGTTAAAACACGGTGGTGGTAGGAATACTGATAAAAAGAGTTTATAGATTTTGTAGCAAGTAATATATCTGTTTATTTTCTAAAGAAAATTCTTAGTTGCATGAGTGCTACCACCCAAAATTTGAAGTCGAACTAAATTCAAAGAAATGAAATAAGTTCCCAAAAATTTTCGGTTTCTGCGGGACTAGAACCCGCGCCCTACCCTAATTCTTAGATATACCCAAAGTGCGGGTAAGCACTATAACAAAAAAACCTTCGAACTAAATTTGTTTACGGCTTTTAAAAATGTTCATAACCATTGCCTTTCTTTATGATAAGTTTAATAATGTACTGAATGTTTTAAGGCTACAAAATATAATCCATCTCTCATCAACCCAGATTTTTCAGCTTTTAGTTAGACCAAATGTTTTTTCCACTCCAACAACCAATGCAATTACTACCAATCACAGGGTGGAAACGTTAACCGCAAATGCTATGCTTGAGTCCCTAGTATGGGTTGGTAGTTGATAGTTTACCAAAACTTTTTTCGTTTCCTACACATAGTTTAGCACCATGCAGCACGGCTACCTGATAGAGAAGATTCATGGCTTTTGCAACTATTGCCACAATTCTATTCGATCGTAGTTTTCGAATAATTTTAAGTGATTATTTGCATTTTACCAATACAATTTAAGAGTCTCACGGACTGACGCGGCCTGCGGTGGCAGTCAGTACAATTTGACGAGAAAGTGTTGTCAAATAGTACTGACCGCTACCGCAGGCCGCGTCAGTCTGTGAGACCCATTAAACAACTTGACAAGTCAAGAGTAGTAAACCATTTTTTTTATTTGGTATTGTGAAAACCCATACTAGCCACTCTGCTCTAAAATCCTCGCAAACTATACGCATAAAAGTAGCAGGTGCAAAGTAGAATTTATTGACAAACTGCGCTAACAGTTGAACCCATATGCTTTGCACAGCTAATATAGGCGAGGCTCTCGTTCAGTGTTGAGCTAGGGACACACTGCACTGCTGCAAACGTTTGCTAAGCACGAGCTTTTAGTTTTGCTTTGTAAGTACCAACTTTATTGTAGATATGGTGAAATCGGTCCACGACATGCATCGATGATACGGCCAAGCTTCCCAGCTACTAAGCAATCGCTTGTTAGGATTGTCTGCGTTATAAATTTGAAGAGAAAGCTAAAACATTCAGTACTTTTTGTCGCAGTCTTTATAGGTGCGGTTACATCTGTAGTAAACTACTACTATATACTATTATTACATAGATATAGATACTATAATATTTATTAATTTATTTAACCCTAAAAACAAGAACCATAAGGATAAAATACATATGAATATTAGTAAAGCTTATATAACGTTCTGGCATAAAAACCATACACAGCAAGTTATGAAGATCTCTACATGAGTTTAATGATTATATTTTGATCTTAGCCATTATTTGAATATCCTCAGTAAAACAACCTATCGACTCAAGAACCTAGTACGTGCGTTCCGTGTGCAGTAGTTGGTTACAGCCTTAAAACGCTTTACCTACCAGTATGATAAGTTACTGAACGGTCCATAGTAAACAGTAGTTTAAAGTTACGTCAATGTGTTTGCTTGCGCTATATTCGAATGCGTGGGTTGAACGTAGAAGGAGAAGTACCTACATACCTTTAGATTTAAACGATGACTTGAGGTATGTATGATGTTGATGGCACAACACTGGCTTTATAAACGGGATGAGATTTGATAGAGCTCTATATGAACTGACTGAAGACGGATGCAAACAATCTACATTTAGCTCAACTGATCTATACCTTGTTGATTTTCTGAGTTGAGCAACTTGAGTTGAGCAATGGGGAACAAAATAAGTTTGATAAGAAAGGGTCCCGTTGCGCAATTTGCTTAACTGAGTTGCGCAATTGAGTTGCACGAAAGGGAAGTCGCGGAAATTTAATAATATCCAAAAAAATCTTCAATTTCGGCGGCTAATGGTGAAAATTTTTTTTTAAATCGGTCCAGTAGTGTGAAGAAGAAGAAGAAGAAATACATTTATTTACAACAACAATACAATACAAGAATACAACAGTTAGAATTAAGTCACACTTAGAGATTAGAAATAGGTATTATTATAAAGTTGTTATAAAAAGGCCCCAACTCAGCATAACAAACAAACAAATCATTCCTCTTTATAATGTTATTATTAGTATAGATCAATTAAAACAAATCTATCCTACGAGAACCATACATTTTCCGGGATAAAAAGTAGCCTAGGTTCCCTTCTAGACTATAATCTATCTCTGTGCAAAATTTCATCCAGATTCGTTTAGCCGTTCTGGCGTGACAAACATCCATCCATCCAAATTTTCACATTTATAATATTAGGGATAGGGATTCATCCGCATGTTATATCCCTAATATCATATGGCACCAATCTCTTGCAAAACAAGATAATTACATAATGCAAGAGAAAATAAATATAAATTATTCAATTTAATTCTTCTCTATACTTTGCCCAAACAAAATGTCTCCATGCTACCAAAACAAGGGTACGTTCATACAAAAGAACCAGAAAACTTAATCACAGAAGAACTTACAGGGTGCCAACAAAGACAAACTTACAAGTGGCAATTGGCTACTGACCCCACATTGATCCTCGGAGGAATGCTATGTACGACACGTATAAAAGTTTGGCAACCCGTTTATTCCCAGGACGCAACACAAACTCTGGGGAGAGTCTGAAAGTTTGAACAAACTTTCTGGTGTAATTTCTGGCAGTATCGTCATCAATTGTTTGAATGTGTTGGTATTGTTGTGGATAATCAGATTTGTTTTTTTTTTTTTTAATTTTGTCTCTAGTTATGTTTATATTATTCATTAGTAGATATTTAGATGCTAATTACCTAGTCTAACCTAAATAGTACCTATTCGTATACTTTTCTTTTAAAATTGTGAAGAGATGTGACTTTCTTAATATCACTATATAGATTAGTTACATAATCGGAGGATCGGATCGGAGGGAGCTACACGAAATTTCTTACTATACAAAAAGGCCTAAAGTACCAGGACAGCAGAAAATGATTGGAGATACAAAGAGTTGATTAGAAATTCGCTGGTAAAATCAAATGTACCTTGGATCCTTCATGTTTATGTTTCCCTAGTAGTAAGTAAATTTTGTACTTTTAATTACTATTTTGGTGGTCGGGTTTCGTGCCGGCCTACCACCAGGGGGTTTGCTTGGTGGTAGGCCGGATCGTTGCGCAGTATACAGGATTACCTATAAAGGTCGAAAATCTTAAATTTTAAAGTGTAGGTGTAGTGTGTTATAGATGTCTATACCATCGAAATAAGTAACGCAAATTAATTTTTCAGCATCTTAAATATAACGCAAGTATCCTGTCATAAGAACACGAATAGCCACGGAATCCACGACATAAACGGGGCGTCAATTAATTTAAGGAAATATTAATAAGGGAGGGCACAAAGTGGAGTAGATTAATAACCCTGCGTTCGTTATTTTCGGGAACGCTAAGAATTTAAGACCGACGACGGAAGATTGTCAAACACAAATTAATTTCGTATGGTTGAGTTGAATCAAATATCTCACCGGTGATTAATATATATCTCAAACGAAGTTGTCTGAGATTTTTTATTTATTTTCTGAGCTTTCCGATCTAAAATCAAAGGGCCCAGAATAGATTACTTCTTGCACACCTCTGTAAGTCGCCCAGTGAGCAATGGAGAGAGCTATGCTCGGGGTTTCTCTGAAGGATAGGATTCGCATCGAATACATCTGACAAAGAACCAAAGTTATCGACATAGCTCAAATGTTTAGTAAGCTGAAGTGGCAGTGGGCTGGCCATATCTCGAGAAGAACCGACAACCGCTGGTGTAAACGTGTTCTTGAGTTGAGACCGCAACTCGGCAAACGTAGTGTAGGACGCCTTCCCACCAGGTGGTTACTACTAGCTTTTTGTTGTTGTGTATTAGTATATATTTAATATAGTTGTTTACGATAGCGTATAAAGAGTTATCAATCTATCCATCTACTGTATAAGTTACTTCTGAAGCCAAGCGCGCGGTGTTACCAGCAATAAAATTCGGGATATTGTAAATAATGCTCCATTCGTAATTTAACGACGCCGGGAGCAGAGATAAAAAGTCAAATTAATTAAATAGATAATCCATAGTATCTAACTCGTTATGGGACATGCTGACACGACGCACCTTACCGTGGCAATAGTGAATCCATTATTTTTTTTAATTAACCCGGCTGGTCTGTTCTCCTTTGCATAACCTTGTTTTATCAGTGGCATAACATCGACCGCTTACCTTCGGCATACGGTATACATTTTTATGGACATTCCAAATGACACTTTTTAAATTACGAACGCGACAAAATTTCCCGCGTTTTAATTGGTAGTTTAATTTTTATAATGGCGGCAGTCATATTTCTTTCGGTCGCATTAACAGAAAGAAAGTGCTTTTAAACTACGTGCCTGAATGAGGTCATACCAGAAAAATATTTTTTAGAGTTTATCTGCCATTTTGCTGTAAATAATAAACCTATTTTTTTTACTATAGTTAACCTATCATTTTGAATTTTCTAAATATTGCTAGAATTAGTAATTTGTGTTAAATAGTAAATAAGATAATTTCGTATAGCAGGACTAACTGACGACCGATGTGGGACGGCGTGTGAAGGTCCGCCTGGGACACAGGAGGCTGCGGGTTCGTTTCCAGCCTTGGGACAAATGTTTGTATAATCTGTAAATATTTGTTCCGGGTAGATGATGCTGTGTTGATTGTCCAGCATTAATTATTTGTTTTCGTTTTTAATTCACGTAAATAAAAGCGAGACTATTGATATCCTGGATTGGGACAAATGTGTGTACGATCTGCAGACATTTGTTCAGCGTATTCTGGTCGTTTTCTATTTATCATAAAAAAAATCTATCTATGTAATGTATTGTATTATGTATATCAGTTGTCTAGTACCCATAACACAAGCTCTGCTTAGCTTGGGGCTAGATATTGCTGTGTGAATTGTCCAGCATTATTTATTTATATACCATATTAAATTGCTCAGTAATATTAAAACCAGCGCAACCAAGCTCAAAAGCCAAGTTCGCACTTCGTTGCTGCACTAATTCTCAACGCGGCGTTAATCCAATAAAAATATTATTAGACTTGGGATTTACGTTTATCTCGGCTTAATTGTGCACTGTTATGCTCTGATTTTGCTTTAAGATATAACATTGTAATTGTTAGACTTTATGGGTAGGTAAATAGAAGGCTAAAAACAGTGTATTTTGTATTGACGTAGATGCTTTTTTGTTTGTTTTCACAATATTATTGATTTGGATGGAATAAGAACATATTTTTGGACACGAAGCAAAAAAATAGTTTTTTTTTAATTTATAAAAATTTCCTTTCAGATGGATCGCTTTGCAAGTTTAAGAGATTAGCAAGTAGTGATAATTTTTTTGATTTTTCAACATATTTTAAAAAGCATGGAAACTACCGACGTTTAAAATAAAATTAGAACGAAAGCCCCATTTTTCTACTAATGAACGCAACGTGGAAATTATACTAGTCGGTATAAAAGAAGCAGCGGAATACAAGCTTCAATACACAGGATAATAATGTTTTTATAACATTAACTTAATTGGAAGCCGAAAGCTTAAATGCTAATTTACATTTCAATTTCAAATTCGAAAACGTCGGTAGTCTACTAAATTCGAAAGGTGGGTATTCTACTGAGTCTGAGTGGGTTGGAGTGCGGGTTAAAGCTCATTATTATTGCATTAAATGTGGTCAGAGGAGTATTCTTACTTTTAATTTCATAAACACGTGGTTTTGGATATGCGAGCTTATTATAAACCCTAGAATTAAATCATCATATTAAAAAGGCTAGCTTCTTCTTTGCATAGCAATAGAACACGTACTTAACTTCCTTTCATAGTATTATGTCTTATGGCATACTGCTGTGGGGGAACGCTGCAGATACGTATTAACCGTATTTAACTTTATTTGTGCTGCAGAAGAGGAATGTTACCCTCTTACTTTCTTGTTGCCTTACTACAAAATATCAGATTATCTAGAGTATAAAAAAGAGTTTTGCTCCAGCTCGAAAACTAACATTCTAACAAGGTAAAGGTTTCTAGTGCGCTTCTTTACTTTACTTTAAAAAGATTGAAGTGAGCAAAAAATCAAAGTGATTATTTTATTTCCTGGACTTATGTTATTTTGACTTTTTACTAACAGCTAGGTTAATTTTACTTGTTTTATTTTTATGTGCTACTAACACTGTATGGATCCTAAGTTGTTCGAAATAAAACAAATTTTATATATTTATTTATTTCATTAGAATTTTTGTGACGTCTCCAAGAGTCCTGTAAGGTCTAAAGAAAACAAAGCACTTTGATGTTTGATATTTAATTAATCAGAATAATATTAATAATGCTGGACAATTCACATATCAGCTACGCAGAGTTTGTGTTATTATGGGTACTAGATGTCTGATAGGTATAATTAATACAATAATAAGTTATCTTGATTTTATATAGCTTTTATAGATGCTCGGTTAGTTAACTCAAGCCACAGCACAACTCTGCACACTAAGGACCTACCTAATTATTTATGGTCTTGGATTTCTCCAAAAGATTTATCCATAAAACGGTCATATCCAATTAGATAAGTCAGAGAGACGGAGGAATATGTACAGCCTGAAGGTATAAAGTAAATCTTGTACCTAAGTCTATCCGAGCTGAGTAACTTTCGCTGAATATTTTATCATCCCTCACCGAAGATGATACTTAAACTTGGATAATAACTTAATGAGTTCGCAAAACGGTTCAAACTTCCGGAGCCTAATATAAACTTATCAAAATTGTACGAAAATAAATCTAACCCTTACCGAAACCATTATAAATCGCAAGTGAAACTTTATTATTTTTATAAACTGAACAGGAAAGTTTCATACTTCTTGCAAAGTAAACAGAAGTTTTAATTGAAAAGGCTTCGACGTACGTAAAATAGATTGCTTTCAGAATAACTACAGTTTCGTTTGTTTTAAATCTATTTAAATATTCAATTTCAATGTGTGTTTATTCAGTAAAATGTCCGAAAAAACAGGACAGATGTTCAGAATAGGGAAAAAAAAATATCTTTGGTTGTACTTTAACGTAAAGAAATACAAATAAAAAAATTTTATTCCAGTAAACCATAATTAATAAACATTGCATGGGTTTGGGACCCATTTTTAAGTATAGAGATACCTGTGTTAGATGGTTCCGCTCTTCCGTAATATACCTAGGTACAGTTTTTATAATATTCTAAGGTGCATATAAAACAATCAAGATGCAACGTTTGATTTCTTAAACAGTTATCAGTGCTCAGAGAGAAGCTTGGTACTTATATTTATTTACCTACCTATGCTCAAATAAACACTCCTACAGTTTTACTTTTGTTTATAACATTAACAAATTGGAATACACGCTATTTCACGCTATGATGACGCATCGCATAGCTACTACTTCATGCCATTAGCTGTAGGTAATTTGTGTAGCTACCACGCATAATAAACGCCAACCTTCGCCTAATTAACGGCAAACTCCTGGTGATCTACCGCCGGCTAGTCCAGCTTTAAAGCTGCCAGGACACAGCAATAACCCATGCTGTCAATAAAGAGCCAATACATCTCTTGTACCCGTAATAAAAGTCGCTATATTTCACTCGCTGTAGCAGCTCTATTTCAAAAGCGCTCGGTGTTTTCAACTACAGACCTGCTTTTGTCTGAAACCGCAGTAGAAATGGAGTAGACTTCCTCTATTGCGCAACCTTTGCAACCTTTGACCGAGTAGACAAGGCCACGAACCCACAAACATTCAGTAGACTTGAAAGTGTTCCTTTTCAAAACTGTGAATGCGGTGACTTCGCGCTTTGCGAATGAGAATGTTCAAATGGGAGCTGGTATAAAAATAAACATTTAGTTCAACCGCTGTTTTCTGTTCCTTTCAAAGGTTCGCGTTTGCTACGTGTCCAAGGGAGTTGCCGTTTTGGGTAAGGGTTTGAATTCTTTTGGTCCGATACTTTCGTTAGTGCCTGTTTATTTTTGGATCATGCTCCTACATGAACTGAAGATAAATCAAGATACCGACTGGAGATAAGACTAATTGAAATAAATTTTAATGATTATTGTTTGTTTTAACACTTATTTGATTGTTTTGAAATAATTTGTATGTTAAAAAAACTGAAAACAAACTGAATCCCTTAATTTAATCCCTTAAAGCTATTTTTGAGGAACAAATACTTATATAAAACTACTAAAGCCTACCTTGGGATCATCTAAACAAACACAAAAGAATTTTCAATATCGGTCCATAAATTATGACGAAGAAATTAGCCGAACATAGAACCTTCTCAATTTTTCGAAGTCGGTTAAAACTTAAAACCGACTTCGAATTCAAATTCCTTAGTTTCATATTACATACTTATTTGTGGGTTAAGGACTAATCCCACGGGAGTAGAATTTTTATGGAACCACCTCAGGATCATCCTCTATATATAAATGCAAAAGAATCATCCAAATTGGTCCTTAAATGATGGAGAAACCGTCGAAAGTACATAAAAAACTTACATACACCCGAACATAGAACCTACTCCTTTTTTCAAACTCGGTTAAAATGAACTTAACTAACAAGAAAACTGAATATCGAAATGACTAACAAAGTCATTTAGCCGACTTTGTGTTTAAAAGGTAAATTACCTAGGAAAACTAATAATTCGTAGTGACATACTTTCATCGCGCTTTTAACACGTTAACTGTCCAGCCAAATTTCCGAAATTAGCTTTCAAGTCCAATTTACTTTTTCATTCCTATGTACTGAGGTACTTGCCTTCATGCCACCTTAGCTCCATAAATGCTGTAAAAAGAGGGAGGTCACCCTGTAACCCCCATTTTCAGAATGACTCACATATATGTCACGAACGTACAAGCTAACAATTCAGTGACCCACTCGTATGTCATGGACGTACGAGGTAAAAATTATAAAAAAAATTGCGTTATCTATGGGTAGAATGGATTTATGGCGAGATTTGCCGCTCATTAGCATCGAAAAAAATAGTTTTGTTTGTTTTGATTACAATAACCCTACTTTATTGCAAACTTTGTTCAGTCTAGTAAATAGCGTTTTTATTGCAAAGATATTGTAATTTATCCAATTAATAATGAATAATTCGCTGCCACTGTGTCTTGCATGTTTTAATGAAACTCATTAGAATAATCTCACTAATCTCACTAATATTATAAACGTGAAAGTTTAGATGGATGGATGGATGGATGGATGGATAGATAGATGGATGGATGTTTGTTCCTTTATCACGCCAGAACGGCTGAACGGATCTGAATGAAATTTGGCACAGAGATAGATTATAGTCTGGAATAGGACATAGGCTACTTTTTATCCCGGAATTCCCACGGGAACGGGAACTACGCGGGTGAAACCGCGAGGCGCTGCTAGTATTATATATGTCTTAATTGGTCGAAAGAATCTAAACTCTTGACGTGACAAACTGTGTCCAAAATGAAGCTTGATAGTTTGAAAATTGAAACAAACCACAATGCTCGTGTTTCAAAACTGTCCATCGGACGTGCTATGATTTTAGCCCGGCAGCGCGCAAACAGTTTAGTGGCAGGTTATTTCAGTGTAAACTTGGTTTTGCGGCGACGTGCAGTAACCTCGTTAGCTCAGAGCAGGTACTGGATGTATCCAAAGGTACGAAAATCGTTTTATAAGCCAGGATTACTTAAGTCATCGTCGAATACTAAATCCGGAATTTTATAATGAAAGAGCGAAAACTAGAGGCATTCCTAGCACATTTTTCGGCGCAATGTTGAGACTGTATTTTAATCCAAAGTTGATTAGGATCCCCTTGTAAAAATAACTTCGTTTTCGGACCCCTTTTCATTTTAATTTGAAATATCCAACAATAAGATCCATTTCTTTGAGCGTGAAATGAGTTGTAGCTTCATTCATAAGACAAGGTTGGTTATTTAACTTTGTGGGGACGACGAAAGTTAAGTAACCCTTCTTAACTTGCGGTATTTTAGTCCCTGAGAAGCTTTTGTTTGCGGAGACTCGAAAGATGTTTTCCTTGTCGTACCTACTGATACTGGTTTGTTTACTTTGTAAGGAATAGGCGAAAAAAGGTTTGTATCACGATTATTTTGGTTCGCCTGTTTTTTCCATTACTTATCAAACAGCTATGAAGAGAAATCAGAAAAAACACAGAATCAGGAAATAAGTAGAGTTATTTTTAGATGAAGTATTTGATTAACCTTTAGCCATTAAAACACACATTCATGGAAACTTCCCAAAGCATTTGAGATGTAGGTCCCAAATATTATTTGGCTTATTTAGAATTCCATACCTCTTGGGCACCTCTTCTGCATAGTCTTAGAAAGGAACCAAAACTTACCTGAAACAAAAAACAATCATTAAAATCAAGAATTGGATAAAATCAGGTGTAAATGCTAATTGTTTACAGTTACAAACATTAATTTATTCAACAAAAACACTTTAATGTGTTTCAATCTGCATTGTTTTGCCCTTGCAAATAAATCAGTTTTTAATAAAATACATTGACTATTAGAATTTATGAACCCCTCAAAATAATAATACTTAAACATATAAACAAATAATGTTGGACAATTCACACATCACAACCATCTAGCCCCAAGGCTAAGCAGAGCTTGTGTTATGGGTAGGTACTAGATACCTAATACATTGAATACAGTTACGTTTACAGATATTTTTTCCTATCTATATGTTCTGTACATAGAAATACCCGTTATAAATATCGGCAGATCGTACAAACATGTGCCCCGAGGCGGAAATCGAACACGGAACCTAATGCGTCGCAGGCAAACCTTCGCTCGCCGCGCCACATCGGTCTTCAAAATCAGCTTTTGCAATCAGTGCGAACCTTTTTAAGAATGGTTCAATCAGGACGCAAAATCCTTTTAATGAGGCAATTATTAATCAGATCAACGAATAGATGGATGTTATTGGAATTATTGGCATTGATAACTATATAATTTAGGACTGTAATATCCGGTAATATAATCGGAAGCTTCACGATATAACGATCATATTTTGATGATTCGATTAAAACCTAAGCACTTTTAATCCGAACAAGCTAGTATCACAAAAATCGTAAACCACGTAGATGTTTTTACTTTGAACAATAGCTTTACCAATTTTTATCCCAACATAGCTTAAAAAGTAGAAACATTATTAAGTAAAGTAAGTAAGTAACCAAGAGCATTTAAAGACAAGCGCTAGAGTTGCCATCTTAGGTAGAATCATAACTTCGAACTGCTAATATAACGGCGCAAAAGTAATGTCACAATGTGAATGTGCTTGAATTTTTGCAAATGGCATCAAATGTCACTGTGCTTTGACATATATTTTGTAGATCGATAGCGAATCGGTTTTCGACAAGCCATAGAGCGATACACACCTGAAAGCACCACCAATTTCAGAAGTGACCAATTTTGAGGGCGAGTGGTTTCCTGTTTTTATCCGACTAACAACAGGGGAGGGTTATGAGGTTGGCACCCTATGTTTGTATGTTTATATTGGAGATTTGAATTGACCGTTTAGATCCAACGACACCAGACTGTTAAAATCTCGTTTTTACCACAACAAACCACGAATCACGCAAGTCTTGAAAGCTAACATTAAAGAAGAAATAGTCAATTTGAGAAATTCGGTGGTGGAAACGATTTCAAAATGTCCTAAAGGTGGTTCTTCAGGTTTGTATCGCTCCATGGCTTGTTCAAAACTAATTCTCTATCTGTCCCAATATAGAAGTCAAAACACAGTGAAATTATGCGCCATTCGCAAAAAATAAAACACATTCACATTATGACATTACTTGCCACCCTGTATTATCAGTGATTATGGATAACGAAGTTTGACCGTTCATTTCGACAATCCTCCTAACTCCACTATGGGTCATTCTACAAATAGAACCCTATTGCTAAGTTGCAAAGTTACGTTAAGTTTGTAATGATTGGCCTTAAGCTAGAGAACTAGAGAAACTTAGTTTGTCGAAAATGTTTGCTTTAGACACAGTTCGGAATCGGAACTAATGAGTGAAACTGAGTTACGACGATACTTCAAAGAAGATTGAATCCAAGTGTTGAATTTGCAATGTATTTCGTATTGAAGTGTATTTTACAGGTTTATTGATAAGTAAGTAATCAGATGAAAACCAAAAACGATCAACGACCTTATTTATTTTGGTAATCAATAGGCTACTTGACAGCTATTGGCGCTCATTAGGGGAGGCCTATGTCCAACAGTGGACTACTATAGGCTGATGATGATGATGAGGTTACTTGACTCTACTGGGAAATAATTCTAACGTATTGTCTGATAATAATAATGCAAAATGTAATTAATATTTAATCAAGGCCAGTCGTATTAGTTATAAAAACGTATTTTTATGTTTGAATTAAATAATAGCGCACCAAAACGATAATCTCTGTCATAGCTCCGGTGACATGACTCGATGACATCACACCACATCTAACAAGAAGAACAACAACAATAAAACGCACTGTAATATGTGATTGGTGTGACGTCACCAGCGGTTTTCGGTCACGTGATCATAATATAAAAACATGTGTAATTTTAATCCCGTTTTTTACTTAAATAAGTATATTTTTTAATGAAAATCACCTGATTACACTTTGTTACGTTGCGTTGTCACTAACTAGGATTAAAACAATTTGCAACTTATTTTCAACGTAGTCAAGTAACCTATTCTCATGCCTGCAAACTTGTAAGAAATTGAAAACTCCGCCGTATACGATTTTACTTTGAACTATCGTTATAAATATTTTAATAGCTTCATCGAGCTGATACTGAATTACAAACTGTGGTATGAAATAATTTTGCCATGTAGGCATATCTAGTACATACGCGACACAATTTCTTCTAAAACGTGTCATCTCATTAAGAATCGTAAGAAAACATCAAGACGAAGACTTCATAAAATTCTCCATTATCAAGCAGTCTCAGATGATATCAGCTGCCTCTTTTATCAAGTGAAGACCGTCAGACCATCAGTCCTGAGGGGGTTGCAAGGGGGTAGTAAGGAGGTAGTAATGAAGCGAAACCTATTAGCATACAGATTGTCTGCGGGACAATCGATTGTTGGACTGTTGTGGGAGCTTTTGAAAGGATTTACAAAGTTTACTACACTTTTTAAACAACAGAATTAGTTAAGGTAGCTCTAGCAATTATAACTAAATATTTTAGTAGTGAGAAAGAGATTGATTAAGGCAAAATAAATCTATGCTTTGGTTACTTTGTAAAAACGGTTCGACCTAGAATTATTAGGTATTCTGTTCTTGGAAAAAATATTTCTTATTCAGAACAAGTCAACGAAAAATTACCAAATAGTTCTTGGTGTAGGTAGAGATACCTCAACAAGGTACTTCTTATAGAGCTTAATTGAAAAACGTATGGCTTCTATAAGCTTTTTCGAAAAATTTATATATTTCTAAATCTATCATCGCGATGCAATGCCAGATAATTTCATAAAAATGTTGTTTTATTTGTAAAAATATAACAAAATTTTAAATAATTATATTTGTCTAAGAGCATGCAAGGTGCTTACCTCGTTTTTCCTAATTGCTAGAGCACTATCAGTCTTTCCCTTATCCATTTGGTCGGTGTCAAACAACGTTTCGTCTGTCATAGTACTTTCATCAACTAAAATCTCCTTACTGGTTTTCCTCGAATGATTAATCACATCTGGCTTCTCTGAGCTGCGCAAGTTGCTTGCATTCTCGTTCTTGCAGTTTTCTTTCCCTGACTTGCCATCTTCATCCGAACGCTTATCTTCAGAACTTCTCATTTTAAAACAAGAAACTGATTTTTTATCTTTCTTGGCCTCTTTTCTACTAATAGGATCATTTTTATCAATTTTATCTTTCTCGCGAACGTTTTCCTTACTCTTTTTCTTTCCATTCCACTTAGAGTTGACGTTAGATCGATTGCTATCGTCGCTAGTGCACACGTCGGAGGAAACTGGGTTAACAAGTATTTTCGTTGACTTGGCCTTCCGTTCGATCTTCCTGAGATTGAGAAGGCTGGTGGACTCGACAAGCGAGGGGGAGGATGTTAAGGAAGCGGAGCTGTCCTTTCCCTCGTCGCTAAACTGTCGAACGAGCTTGATGGCCTTCATAGTATCGGCGGTGTGGCGCAGTCTGTTTGTACCCAGCGGTCCCATAGCAACGGGCGGGCCTCCTTTAAATAGTAATGCGGTCTCCGTAGGTTGACACACACAAACTAACATTTTCAAAGAGTCATTTATAACACTAATATCACTTACATTTGCTTGTAACTAAATCTAGAACAAAATACTGGTTGGAAATTGTGCTAAAATAATTAAGTTTTCAGTTTTACACTTTAGTTTAAATGCTATTTGCATGTGAAACGACGTGAGGGTACTTAAAATGTCGTACGATGTAATGTGTCGTGTTGCGTAGCGTTGACACAGACATTACAGCGTGTCTAATGGCTCGAAATTATGCATCCGCGATGTGGAGCTGTTCGCTAAGTACCTATCGCAAAATACCGCTTATCACCCACATTAACTCAATTTTTCTTTCCTATTTTCGTATCAAAACTGTGCAAAATATACTATTTTCAAGACGGTAAACTATTCGCAACAAAAACTGAACTCGGGGTTAACTATCATAAAGTTGAAACGAAATCACGTTGAATATTTTTACATTTTTGCAGACAGAACAGAAAGTACAATGCAAAAGTAAGTCACTACTTGATATTCTAACGTAGGCCAAGTTTGCGGAGCAGTGTTACCCACAAGCTACTTCCAAACACAGCGGTAGCTACTACACTGCCGAATCCCTTTCTGAGATAGAAAAAGTTGAAAAGACTGTTACGGAGAGTGAAAATATATCATGCGACTACATGCATATGGCTCATGGCAATTATTTATATTAACACAAACATGAAATGATAGGTATAAAATACAAAAATTTCCCATTATCTCTTTAAGAATCTTGTGATACTTGTGTGAAACTGTAGTCATATTTTTCTTGCGCGATTATAAAATCTTTTCGCTCAAATTCTGGCAGACACCTAACTGTTACTTTAGAGACATTGAATTGAGCGTTTTCGCGCACACAAGTTTGCTACACCCAGTTTGTAGGCACTGCCGGCTGTAGAGAAGCTGACGTCGGATTTTACTATTCTTTATTCGATTATGATTGCTCTCACAGACTGGTCCCACTGTCTGATGTTTTCCTTCATAAATCTAAATCAATTTTTCGTTGCTGCTGTTTGTTACCTACATATATATATGTAACTTGGTAGCTAACCTCGCATGTATTAGGTACATACCTAATGCTTTATGCCTTTTGAGGCTGGGAAGTAATACCCAGAGGAAGTATTACTTCGGTGACCTTGCAACATGAAAGCCCTCTAGGGATGTAGGTACGACATGTGGACATGTGCCAAGTAAATTACTGGTATTGGTAGGAAGGGAAGTAATTTTGTTATTATGTACCTTCTGAAAAAAATATCTACAATTAAACTTCATACGATTCTACCATGAACGCCTCCAAAGAGTATCTCTTAAAAATGAAATAAGTTCCCCAAAAAAATCGATTTCGGCGGGACTCGAACTCGCGCCCCACCCTCAGTACGGGTGTGCTCTAACCAACTAAGCCACGAAACCCTAGTCGGTTCCATCGAAAATCTTTGGGACCTCTTACGGACTGTAGCGCCCCGGTTGGTATTTCATTTCTTAAGAGATAACCAAAGTGCGGGTAAGCACTAAAACAAAAAAAAAACCTTCCAAAGAGTATGTACAGAAAATATACTTTTTATTAATTCGAATGCAAATGTGAGGTAAAAATATTGTGAAACAATAATATTTTTGCAAATATCTATGTAATTATACAAGTCCAGAAAAGTAATTACGAAGGGTAAACGTTATCTGACAGCAATCTTACAGTTGACATTCCATAATTATCATTCAGTCAGTTGCGAGTCGGCTTCGACGGATTGCTTTGTCGTAAAAACAATTATTCCAACAATGTTGTCCTTATATTAAGAGGGGCCCGAAATCCCAAACAAATAAGACCATTAATTAACGAAGCGGCATTTACAAGCAGACAAATATCCGACTCTCGCAATCAAATTATCGATCAAAATCTTTTTGGAGTTTTAGCTGGGAACAATTTTTGATTCGTTCATTTTACTCAGCGGCGTTGCAAAATAATATCGTAGACATTTTTTAATTAAAACTTTTCCCAATACTTTGCATCGAGAGCCGAGGCGTAATTTGGATACACTTTTATTAAAATCATACAAACCTTTTTCTTATAAAATCCCGAGAAAGAGGTTTTCTAATTTTTCATTCATATATTCCTTGTCACGTAGCAGATGTTACGCTAATCCGTTTTATACCTAATCCATATTTAACAAAATGGAAACGCTCTTTCAGCTACCATGTATAAACAAAATGAGTACGAATCTTCAAAACACAAGGTACGTTTTTATCGAAAATTATAGCAAAAAGTTACAGAAAATCGAAAATAACAGCCATATATTGATCTTGTGTGAAGAAACGAGTACCATAACACTACCTTTATCATTTATTATCATGACGTAACTATATAAAGCGCTTAGGGCGCACATTTGATAGGGATCACAGGCTCGCAGGAATGTGTAGGGCGACGGAAGTAGGCGGAAGCAAGAGGAAGCCCTGCCACCCTCACATTTCGCATCACCCCGATACTCCGACGAACCTAAGGAAATTTTATTTTTGTTTCTAACTCGCATTGGATGAGAGAAATGTCTGAAAGTCTGAGTAATAGTCTGAGTCAGTTTTCTTTTAAAAACTTACCTAACTATATTTAGAACATGGAGGTTTTAATTACAATTAAGTTCCTATAATGCTTTTCAAAACGTTTCGTTGTGAAACTTTCGTATTATTCAATGCGAAGCCAACAATACTCTTTGCAAAACATTTCAATTGCAGAGCTGTTGATTCATTAAAACTCTTCGCTTCAAAATAAAAGACCAGGAAAAGCCCATTAGTTGCGTTATTATTCAAGTCGAGGCTCTAGCGGAAAATTAAGAAGAATTTTCCACACAATGCTTAGTGAAATTGCTTGTACTTTGCAGAACGGTTTTTTACTGTGACATCAATCACGAGAAAGTTCGCCGTGCCGCCGGTTAATTGAAAGTTATTGCGGAAAAATAACGGCTTTTCGTGAAAACTTCAGGATTTATATTCAGTTTATGGACTCCGAGAGGCTTAGCCCCGTATCATAAGACATTCTTCTGAACTTCCTCGACCTTGAACTTAACGAATTCAAAGTTTTTGGGTAGGAATATTGAATTCGTTCGAATAAAGTTTTTTTAACGAAACTCTAGAAAGACTTGAATTCGAGGCAACATTACATAAAAATCTAGGCAGCAACTACTGTCAACTTCATCTTGAATTCAGTCGAGGAAATTTCGAGGAAGGCTAAGAATGTGGGTTTGTCTATAATTTATGGGATCTTTGAATTATGGCCCCGTTTTATCCCCAACAAAACGTCAACGCGAGATAACTGGATAGGTATAACGCGCACTCAGGGGCTCCACAAATCTAATTACTTATGTATAGCAGCGGCGAAACTGTGTTATAAGCGGCGAACGAGCTGAATTCTTATTTCGTTGGGGAGTATAGAAATCAGTGCGCATTTCATAATACCAAGTAAGCCGACTACAGAGCGGACTTTCTTAGAAGACTATAAAATGACGTTATTTCACAATAAAACCGGCCAAGTGCGAGTCGAACTCGCGCACGAAGGGTTCCGTACCATTATCTATAAAAACGGCAAGAAAAATCACGTTTGTTGTATGGGAGCCCCCTTAAATATATATTTTAGTATTTGTTGTTATAGCGACAACTGAAATACATCATCTGTGAAAATTTCAACTGTCTGACTATCACGGTTCATGAGATACAGCCTGGTGACAGACGGACAGACGGACAGCGAAGTCTTAGTAATAGGGTCCCGTTTTTACCCTTTGGGTACGGAACCCTAAAAATGTTTCAAATACGGGAAATACTAGATTAATTTAGAGTATTTTCGGTCTCGCAAGGTAGGTGTATCATATCGTGTATTTTGTACAAACCCAGAGCAACAATGACTATAGGCTCACTTGTATATTTATTTTCAAAAACTATTAAATACTAGCAGCGCCTCGCGGTTTCACCCGTGTAGTTCCCGTTCCCGTAGGAATTCCGGGATAAAAAGTAGCCTATGTTCTATTCCAGACTATAATCTATCTCTGTGCCAAATTTCATCCAGATCCGTTCAGCCGTTCTGGCGTGATTGAGTAACAAAGATCCATCCATCTATCTATCCATCCATCCAAACTTTGACATTTATAATATTAGTGGGATTGGTGGGATAGTGGGATTAGTGGGATAGTGGGATTTAAGCGAGAGCAAGATGGCAATCACAATTTGGCCCGCATCCAAACCGTCATTAAGAGGTGTCTGTGATAGCCTCATTATTCTACTATTATTCGTTCAAATAATATATTAGACCAAGGAACAATACCATCTGGCAGTGAAGTATTCTCGAATGTGCCTGAAACGTGGTGCCGATGATGGGAACATTGATGTAGGTTCAATTATAAGGGGATTTAATTATCGGCTCTGTGTGTAGAGAGGATGCTCTGCCGTCTTTTTACACCTGTGTTCGGCTAATTTGTTGTGTAAATAACAGATACAGGTAAAACGGCCCGCAAATAGATTCATCACATTTGTTTCTTCTTTGGCTGTACTACTAAGAAAGGTTACATTTACCGTGTTTTCTAGACGTTAGGAAAGTTGTAAATCTTATAATAAAACACTGTTTTAACCGGATTGATCGCGTATATTTTATAGCTATATATAAGCTACATATAAGCTGAAAAGCCTCCGAAACGTCAGGTTATAAACAACATATAAAATATACGCGATCAATCCGGTTAAAACAGTGTTTTATTATGAGTTCTCGCGAAAATAACCTTAGAATATACTTTGTAAATCTTAGTTTTATTAGAAAATATAGATTTAATATATAACTTCACTAAAAATTCAGACGGTCATCTTATATTGACAAAGTAACTACCAACCCTAATAAAATCGCAAGTTTCTGAATCTGTGGTTTTTCCGGCTTTTGTGGATTTAGTATACGCAACTCTACCAAAAATTCATTAATTTTCCTTATGTGATTGACATGAATAAAACGATCATTGGGAAAGTTAACACAGACTTTTGCTCTAATATTCGTTTAGGATATTCAATTTTAATAGTGATACTTATCCAAGTGTCGGAAGTACCAATCGACCTTATCAATCATTTAATTCAAAAAAGTAAGAAAAGTAATTTAATTTCACTCCAATGAAAAGAATATGAAAAAAGTTGAAAAGTTAGAAATCTTATAAATTCAAGAGACAACAGTGGAATCAGTCCTCAAGTTTGTTTCCTTAAAATTTGAAATTCTCTTCGACTTTGCGACATTTCATTGGTTTACCGGGTTCTGCGGAAAGCCGTTTGTTATTTCTTTTGCGAACACATTAATTAGTTAACAAGAAAAGCTTTTAATGAAATTCGTAAATATTAGGTATTATTTACAGAGAACGAGGGTTATCGACATAACTCAGAGGATTAGCAAGCTGAAGTGGCAGTGGGCTGACCATATTTCAAGAAGAACCGACAACCGCTGGGGTAAACGTGTTCTTGAGTAGAGACCGCGACTCGGCAAACGTAGTGTAGTACGCCCTCCGACCAGGTGGGATGATGATTTGCGAAGGACTGCTGGCAGATGCTGGATGCATCAAGCTGAAGACAGGGCGCTATAGCGCTCATTAGGGGAGGCCTATGTCCAACAGTGGATCATCATCATCATCAGCCTAGTAGTAACTAGGCTGATGATGATGATGATGAGGTATTATTTATATATATAACCTCGCCCTATTTATATAACATCCGATTTTTACTAACGAATGTACATTGCAGTTTTTTTAACCTAAGCGAACCGAGCACAAATAACTAAAATTAGTTTGTAGTTCAAACTTATTATCAATTATTTTATTACTAGCTTCTGCCCTAGGCTTCACACGCGTTTTTTTTAAAGTGGCCCAGATCTTTTGTGTGCCACATTTCAGTTCACTCCATTCTAGTTTTGCCGTTTACTTTGACCAAACATCTTTACAACAGCACCACTCACAAACATTCGCCTTAATAATGTTAGTAGAATTATTAAATTTTAGTTAGTGTCTATTTATGTGTGTTACTACTACAGAATAAAAAATTCAAAACACTTATTCCTTAAAAATCGCTCACATAGCTTTATATCTCAATCTCAACCCATTTACTTTTAATCCGCAATAATCTAATAGAAAACGGACTAAATTTTAAACTGCCATAAATCAGTTTTGGAAAGCTTAAACCCTTTATCGAATTATGGGAACAATTCGGCTGGAAGATATTCGATAATTTTGCTTAATCGGCATTAACTCCAAGACCATTTGAGATCAGTCGGTGCGTAATATAATAAATAACTTTGATCTTTAAACATTACGCAGACAACAAATTTAAAAAGAATTAACATTACCTGAGAACAATGAACAACAATACACAAAAATTTAACCATGTCAGTCTGTAAGGTGCATTAAAGGGTGTAT
Organism: Eupithecia exiguata; assembly: GCA_947086465.1. Classification (NCBI taxonomy): domain Eukaryota; kingdom Metazoa; phylum Arthropoda; class Insecta; order Lepidoptera; family Geometridae; genus Eupithecia; species Eupithecia exiguata. The sequence goes on from OX352240.1 coordinate 3,840,526, forward strand.
ATTCCAAATGCATCGCTAAGTACGTTCGTATGGGGGCTTAGGTGTTCGCATCTACCAACAAGTCTAGTGTCTTGGACTCCTGGTCGTAAAAAATACGGATTTGCGTATTTTTTAGGACCAGGACGCAAATCCGTATTTTTTACTGTAGAAATTCAAAGAAAAAAATGAAGTTGTGTGAGAGTTATTTTGTAGCGAGATTTGTAATTGGTATGAATCAATAAAACCCACGGAGTTTCGTGTTATAATAACTGCCCTTATACGAAACTGTGTAAAGATTGTTTCTCATCTTCATTATCTTCAGTTGTAATTTGCTTTTTAATATGTATTTGCTGATCGCCGGAAATGGCTATAAAATTCTTTAAGACTTTAAATTAATAAAAGGAACTAAATCATTTAAAAGGCATGATTATACGCTTAATTGCCATTATTGAAAGCTTTCTCCGTTATAGTTGCAGTAAATGGAGATATTTTGCCTTTGTTTGGCAAAACTGACTTAGCTGAGAGACTCGACCCGGTCAACGTGAATAGTTTTAGTCTTAGAACGAATTGTTTGCTTGATTCTTTATAAGATAATTACTACGTTTACATCGTTTATAGAAATAAAACAGAAAAATTTAGATACGAAACTAGATAAGAAGATGCCTAGTCAGTTGTAGGTAGACCCCGGTGGGTGGCAGAAATGGTTTAGAACAAACTTTGTTACACTATGGGCATTCTTTTTCTAAATTAATTAATTACAATAAAATTTCCAGTGGAAAAGCGCATAAGTTGAAAACTGTGTCGCACTACAAAAAGTACGGGCAGATTTCATCAAACAATAAAACCAGCCAAGTGCGAGTCAGACTCGCGCATGAAGGGTTCTATGAACCATTAACTATAAAAACGGCAAAAAAATACGATTTTTGTATGGGAGCTCCCTTAAATATTTTTGGTTTACTTTAATTAAATAATTTTTTTCTAAAGTGAATATTTAACTAAATATTCTGTGAATGTTTCAAGCGTCTACCTTTTGTCGTTATCAAAATCGAGCAAAAACGATCAAAAAAATTATGTTTGTTGTATGGGAGCCCCCTAAATTACTTATTTTATTCTGTTTTTTAGTATTTGTTGTTATAGCGGCAACAGATATACATCATCAGTGAAAATTTCAACTGTCTAATTATCAGACAGACAGACAGACAGACTTACGGACGGACGGCGAAGTCTAAGTAATAGGGAAAAAGCATCGTTTGCAGATACGCGGTGAGTACTTAGTCTATTCACAAGATTAATTTTTTTACCTACAAATTTCGATGAAATAGACAAGTGATCATACTATACCTATAAATTTCGATACATTAAAAAGGTACTTGAAATATAGATACTTGAAACCGCTTTGTAGAAAAATAGCGATTTTTCCATTGAAACTCCGAATAGACGTTGAGTCCATGAGCTCGTGTGTAGTGTTTCAAGCACGCACTTACTTTATACGGAACGGTACTGATAAAATACGGAATGGAGAATCGCTATTTGCTGAACTTTAGCATGGATTCGTGTTTACAGATTTAGTACTTTCAATTTTAGATTCTACTGTAGTAGATTTGCACGGGTCTACCAGAGAAATGGCAGCAGTATTCCTTCTGTTCAATCCAACATTTTACCGGCGATCACGGATCCATCTGCCAACCCTGGTAATTATGGCAAAAACCCTCTCCTTTGAGAGAGACATGATCAGCAGTGGACTGCACGTACAGTGATGAAGCGATACAGAGTTAAAATAAATACTGTTGTCAACCCATACAAAATGTCTAGTGATTAATGGTTTAATTCATTTCACAATCCAGAAACAAGCAGAGCTTCATGTCTATCGTTTGTATGAGAGAAAGTACCTACTTTAACATACATAGACACTGAACGCGTTAACATGATAAAACCGAGCCACCTAAATAAGTATCAAACTACCATAAAGCGTTAAGTAATGAGGCATCGAGTCTTTAGTCTGCCTTGCTAACGTTAGTTACGAGGGAAAGCAAAAGTAGGAGCGTAATTGACTTTAATTGCGAAGGCAGGTTCTAAAGCTTTTTAGTATTTTCTGAATTTGAGAGGACCTAGCGACCTAGATCTCCTAGATCTAAAAGTTTGTATGACATAGGTATATTAGTTTCCTGGCTTATTAATATCTTACTAGAAAGCAAAAATATATGTCAGAGAAAGGAGTTAGACAATCCATAATTCCATACCCACCTATTTATACTAATTCACATCAAATTTCATATGCGTAAGCAACTATTGTCTGTCTGTATGTCACCTCTTCACAACGTATCATAATGAAATTTGGCAAAGAGATAAACTACATCCTTAGGAAGGACATAGGTTACTTTTATCTCGGAAAACGCAGGCAGAAGCTGGTTTAATAAAACACAAGTATGTTTGTAATGTTTTATGTTTTAAATGTTACCTTTATTAGGTAACTGGTCCACCTGCTTCTTATTTGCATTATCAGAGCTTTTATAAAGTTCTCTACAAGTAATGCCAACACGTTAGCTGACAAATCCACCTACGCACCTACTTTGCCTGTTTGTAATTATTTTGTCGGAAGTTTTGCTAGGAACAGAAAACTTCTTGAAACCCTTTAATGAGATATTGCGTTTGGCACTCCTAACCCGATTATTTAGACAGGTATTTAGATAAATAAATGACAATCCTTATAGAATAATCATCTTAGTAGACCAGTCATTTGTTGATTTTACGTATTGGATACAGAATATGGATATGGCGGCATATTGGAAAACGCCATTTTTCCCATTGAAAACGCCACTTTTCACATATGGCGGCGCGAACGGTAAAGATACGCGGCAAAATTAAAATTCGGAAAGAGCAAAACTCCCGAAAAGAACATTCATAGTAACCTCCTATTTTTGAAGGTCCCGGCAAGAATTAGTTGTTACTGTTGTATTGTAAATGTAGCACTTCTAAAAACGAATGTGTCGAAAACATGAAATTTTAGAGGTGCTACAAAACATAAATGTGCATTTATTTTCTTACATATTTAATATAATACATTTTGGACAGCTTTCGCGAAATATAATAACGAATATCCAGCTTCACAGCAACTGAAATAAAATAAATTTGTGAGACAAAGTTACTACGTAACCAATTTTCTTCTAGGAAATAAATTATTAAGTTGATGGTTATTTATAAACTTGTACAACACTGATATTTTAAAGGCTTAATTATGCCGTAGTTAATATATTTTGAACAGACTTAAATAATACCTTAGTTTCATATTTTAAAGATTCATTTGAAAATGTATCGCTTCCCGCTAATTTCATTTCAACAAGTAGTAACATGTTTGGGTATTTTATTTATAAATTTTTACCTCGATTGTTGAGTAGTAGAACTTTCTAAACCAAGGAACTGAAACTTGTAAAGTTATTAGGGGTAAAAAATTATCGATTCCCGTGTAGCAAATTTCATTTAAATAAGTACCTAGTAACATATTTGTATTATACGTTTTTACTTCGATTGTTGAGTAGTACAGCTATCTAAACCAAGGAACTAAAACTTGTAGTTATAGGGGTAATAAATTGCAATTAACGTCTTGGACACCAATAAACTTTGCTTAGCAATTAAGTGAGAAATAGGTATATACTATACAACTTCTAGCCGAACACTTGATGAAAATCTTACGAAAGATGTTGGTAAATTTCCGGGCAATGACACTTTTATATTTGGAGTCAAGTTACAGATCTTTGTCGCAAAAATTGATCACAAAGTTGACAACTTCTCAAGATCTTTGCGCGACAATGTCTTTCTTTGTCCGTCACAATTTTTGAGGAAGGAAGGTAACTTGACAGGACTTGTACACTTACGATATTAATTTCGATAAATTTTCATCACACATTAGAATGGCGAAAATGAAAAAACGGAGAATGTTCAGCTGTATAATGTGTTGTGTTTATTTTTATGTAATTTCACAGATTTCTCCAATTTTGATGATGCTTTTGGTTTTCTATAGAAAATGATCCCTGGATCTCATATTATCCCACTAATATTATAAATGTCAAAGTTTGGATGGATGGATGGATAGATAGATGGATGGATGTTTGTTACTCAATCACGCCAGAACGGCTGAACGGATCTAGATGAAATCTGGCACAGAGATAGATTATAGTCTGGAATAGAACATAGGCTACTTTTTATCCCGGAATTCCCACGGGAACGGGAACTACGCGGGTGAAACCGCCAAGGCGCTGCTAGTAAGTTATATTCCTCAGTGATTACTAAAACGTTCAAAAAACCGAGTAAATTGATAGGTATTTGAAATCAGTTTTTAGTTTCTGTTAAAACATCAATTTAGACTTAGATTTATTTTTATTTATTTAGCAAATTAAGAGCAAATGAGGTGCTCCTTACCCAACGTCGTACTTCACACCAAAACTAAAGGTTCTTTTTTTTTGAGGTTCCATAAAATTTATTCCCGCGGGTTAATATATTACCCCGCATACAAAAACAGTAGTCAGTTTTAAGTTTCTTTTTTAAACAATCGAATTATACTGATAACAGTCTTTTTTATTTATGGAGCTGCGTGTCGTGTGAAGTGGCAAGCATAATCAACCAAATATTTAGTAATACGCGTACCCTCTTAACCTCAAATATCTAAAAGCAAGGCCTCTTCAAAATGTCTTCTGATTTGCACGGCCACAAAAGAGAAGATGGTAATAACAAGCAGACTTCAGAAAGCCGCAAGAATGTATAACAGATGCCTTGACCCGGCGGCGCGGCGGTCTCAGGTGTAAAATTCTGCGGTTCGGATACAGTGTCGGTTTCAATTTACCGATTATTATGAAGGTTATATTGATATTACTTTATGCAAAGTTGAAGACAATGTAGTCTACCTTTACATTTTGTAAAAACACTGCCCTGAATTAGCAGTGTCTCAGGCGGTTTAATGCTTTATTTTTGTTGCTTTCTACTATGTGTCTATCAAGCTTATGCCTATGATGTCGTAGGCAAATAAAATAGATGATAAAAAAGTGTTGTTAAAACTATAGGAACAAAAAGCCCAATTTCTTTCAAATATTACGGAGTGCTCTACGTATTTTCAAATTAATTTTATTTCTACGCAGTAAAACTTCATTATCATTCTCGGGATATCTTCTCGCTCCTACATATTTCAGTTTAAATCCTCCAGAAATTTAAACAAAAACACGGCTATAAATAACGCAAAAATGTAAATCATTCCCGTAAACACGTTGAGCCAATAATGGGATTAGGGGTCAAATAAATTATACAGAAGGAGGAAGCTAGAAATTAATGTCAACCGCATCGAAAAGTTTGTGGCTAGAATTAATGCTATTCTGATAGCTTTACTTGAGAAAGTTGCTTGTTTTTTGTTAAAAGTGCAGTAGAAAATTCTAGGCAGATGATTTCCTACGAAACGAAAATTATCTTTCCTAGAAAAAGTTTTAAGAACACAAAACCGGCTTTTGTAGTCCTAACATTCTAACAGTATTATAATTAAAAACACAAAGCTCCGGCTGTCTCTTCTTAAGTCGAGGGTAAAAAACTTGACCCTTGTGAGATAAAAGCATCTTGAGAAATTTCAAAGGCACTGACGACGGGGCCCACACGTTTTTCAAGTGGTTACATATGGAATCACATGAACATCAAATCTATTGCCTCAAGCAGACTTTTACCCACGCAAAAAACTTATTCAAATAAGTAATGTAATGAGTGAGATAAGCTCAAAAATTCTTATTAAAGGTTTAATTAACAGACCCAAAATCCGCCGCATATTTGCGGCCACACATTCACTTAAATTATGAACCCGAAATCTAAACCTGGAAATGAACTTCTATTACACTGAAAACTTCATAAAATTTCAAACGCATACACACAAAAAAGTTAGTTACTTTTATTTCCAACCAATATTTCGACACACGTATCAATCGCAAAGTGTCATGAACTAAACTTCACGTTGCGTTCTCGGAATGTGCCGGCTTGCGGCATCGCGGGTCACAACCACCCCTCTCGAAGGGCGGCAAGCTACTAACTGAATCGCTCGACTCCACCGACGACGCAGACACCACCGACCGGCAGACGACAGAAACACCCCCACCAACCCCTCATTCCAAAAATGCACGCATTACAAACGTACAAAAAATGCCCCGAGAATGAATGCCAGAAGCGTTGCACGTCCCGTAATTACTTGTCTCAGTTTTAAGCCTTTGTGTACGTCCCAACGGAATGCCTCTACCTGTAAATGGAGCCCGCAACTCATTTGTCTACAGACCTACACTTCGCGCGATTATTATGAAAGTCGAGGATAATTGAATGTTCAAACGGTAATCGATCACCGCACTGTTCTAGAATTTCTTAGTAAGGAGAAAGTAATAAAAAAGGAATCTAGAGGTATTTGCGGCTGACAGAATGCGGGTCGGATCTCTAGACGTTTCAGTCGAATATTCCGTGAATCAAATATTTACGGAGCAGGGTTAACTTTGGTATTCAGTGCATCCTAAAGCAAAACTCGGTTGGAAGCGCAGGGAAGCTTATTTGAATCTCACATTGCGGAAGTAGCCTAGACTGTGGTCGTTTCTTTAAATTGGTACCTTTGAAAGTTCAGATGAGTCGATTTCCAATATAAATTCTTCTCCAGCGTTTGGCTGACTATCAACTCTGCACTGTGAATACTGAATTCAAACAGCGCTGAATCGTAGAAAGACAGAGGCGAAAGGAAGTTTTGATTTTTGTTTGAATAATACCTTCAGAGCATGCTATTTGTTTGAAATTTTTCGCGTTCATACGAGGTAGCAGGCACGTGTGGTTTTGAACTTAATGCCTGTGTAGTAAACAATGAAACTGAAGTTCTTTGAAACAATGAAAGAGGGAAAGTAAACAGTCATATTGACTAACATGAAACGACAATAGACGCTTTAATACTCCATCCATTGATAAATCGGGGAATGGAATGATTATTATCACATGACATGACCCACATGGCAAGGACAAATTACAAACTCTAAATAATTGTTCCAGACTATTAATTATTACATTATTATTACTGATTATTAAGTATAGTCCATTATTAATTTCATAAATTAATACGAAGCGACTCCATCTCATTGTTAATTTTCGCCCTGGGTAAGAACATAGGCAACGGGAAAGACAAACCACTTTCAGAAGCTAGTTATCTTAAAATACACACACACACGCACATCTATAGCCCATACTAGTCCACTGCTGGACAGAGATCATCGTCACTATTTGTCAGGTGACGCTAAAAGCAGAAAATTCCCTAGACACCGCCAATTTAAATGTTGCCCCACTTTGTGCAACCTTTGAATGGAAGAGTAGCGGACAAGAGTCCCCACACCTGCTCGTAAATCAGATACCGCAAAGCTAACGACGACCTCCAACGCAAATTCCAACCATATCATCTCCACGAAAAGGTCGCATTTGACAAAAAGTTTCGAAAACGTTGTATCTTTCACTCAAGAATGCTATTGAAAGAAGGGCGCTTTCAGATAAGGGCTTTATCGATGCATAAAGTGTATTATTATGAAGTTGGTTTGGAATCGCGCAAAGCAGAGCTGTACCACGTTATGACGTCAGAGTTTGTGGGGTCGGGATTGTTTATTAGGGTATTTGTGGCTGAATCACACCTGTCGCATATTTGCCCCTGAGTATTACTGAAGTACCGATGTCACTGAGGATTATTACGAAAAGGAAATTGGCAAAACCTGAACTGTGATATAACTTGTATTATTGAGCAAGATTTTTTGCAGTATTAATACATTTTCTATTTAAACATTTTTGTAAATCAACAACCTTTTCAGGTTTTGGTAAATATCCATTGTTCACGATATTTGCCATTTCGATTTGGCGCTTGCCTTTACAAAAACAAAAAGGCTTTGAAATACTGCTCAGCGATTCTAAAAGGTTCAAGCAATATTTAATGTTTCAAAAGCCTCATTTAAAATTAATGAACCTGTCTGCCCTTTGATTTTAGCGTTTGAAAATCTGACATAGGTTGTATGTAATTGCATTAATAACCGCAATAAAGGAAAACGTCAAATATAGGTAGTATGCGATTGGGAAGCATATCACCTATTAGAGTGCAGCAGTGTGCCTACTAAATGTTAAGTCCCATATGTTAAGACCCCCAATTATAAGACACTGTCGAACATAATGCCCAGATAAAGGACTATTGTATGATGCATCTTGCTAACATCTATTTATAGGGCCCTTGAAATAGTTTGAACTATTTCTTAGGACAAAGTCGGTTTAACTATTTTGGTCATTGAGTGACCGCGCTTAGTCGGAAGTCGGAATCTTCAAATGGCGTCGTCAGGTAATTAGCTCAAAAGAAGATTAGTAAGAAGAAAAGATAGATAGTAAAAGGGTAGATAATATACTCAGAAACTAGGTATTCTATTGTAAAGTTCTACTCATAATTAACTGTACTTACGAAATTATACCGAAGCTTTTGAGCTTTGTCCCCTTAAATTTGACAAATGTACCTACTCATTTGACAATGAAAATATTTTGAGACAATTCGGCGTCCATCCTCCGATATGATCTACAAAATGTAGTTCGCGTGCATCGCCCGCCCTCCCACAAACTGACGCAAAATACCACACCAACTACAAAATGAAAAAATCTATCAAAGCAAGTCGTCTACTAGTTTCGTCTCTGCACGAGACATCATCAGGACACCACAATACTCAACCCTGATCTTGTGAGCGCAAAAGTAACAACAGCAGAATCCCACCATAGATGTTGCCTCTCCGCGCACCAAGTCCAAGTGACTTGGCGCTATATTCTGCAATGGATTTCTGAAAAGTCACACCTGAATCTATTATTTATCTGAGTACATTTGCCAATGAATTTTTGCTTTGGAGACGACTCTTTTTGTAGGTATTTCTATAAACGTTTAAGGACTTCGCTTTATGATTTGACAATAAATATTCAATGCTCTAAGGATTGCAATTTATGTTATCCACGTCTGTACACCAGGTTGTGGCAGTTTGCCAGGAATGTTGCTAGTCGCTATAATTCCTGCAATTGCTGGTATGACATGACGTGACATTGTCATTAACGTACCTTACGGCCTAATCTACGCTATGCATAATAACCAATATTATGCAGAGGTAGTCTGTTCACTGCAAATATTACCTACCTGTATGTATCTACCGGATTCCATTTCTGGATAAAAGCTCCCCTTTTTATTTGAGCGACAGTGACTTTAAAATCAAAGGACAAATTATATTACGCTATAATTATGTTTTCGTCCACTTTTATAAAGCGGTGTCGTTATGCAGCGATTAAAACTCGGTCCATCATAGTTGAGCTAACATCTAGTAAGATGTATGTTCACTACTCCAATAAACTAACGTCTCCAGACAAATAACGTAGCAAACTTCTGAGAGTTACTTTACTGAAAAATTAAATCTGTACAAGGGTTTCCAACTTCAGCCGAACGTCCGAACAATTTATCAAGTTATATCTAACTGAAATTGATACACGGAAGTTATGTTACCTACTCATATCTGAAATGGAAGAGCTGAGACTCTAAAGTTGGAAACTAAGGTACTTCGGAAAAAACTAGGCATACTGTTTTATGTGCACCCATAGAAATTATGAGTATTTCCACTCTTTGCCTTCAGTTAAGTAATATAAAGTTCATGCTTAATTAGTTAGGCAAAATTCTTACAATTTACTTTGCAAAGCCAGGGTTCCAGCTTTACCACGTTTGTTCAGAGTCCTTTACAAACATCCAATTTCATTATTAAATCAGCCAAACCGTCCACGGCTGGACATTGGCCTCCTTCAAAGTCATCACTCGTGTCGTCAATCACTACAATGACCGGTCACACAACAATTTGTTACGTTTTTATTACAAATAATATTGTGTCACTATTTGTATCACACATTTACACCTTTCTTATCATGTGAATAATTAATACTCTCCCATCATTATTCCACTTTCAGAAACGCCCTACTGAATCAGAACACGTTAACACGAGGGTAAACTTCCTTCCCTCGGATGTGGGCGTCAGGAAGGCGAATGTGTTCGATGTTCTAATGGCCTGCAAATATCTGTCTCACAGGCGATTTGAGACCCGCCTCTGTACCGATAATTGATGGCAAACGTACAACGTGTTTCAGTCTAATGTACTCTTTTGTGAGAGTGGAGGAAAATATGTGTTTTGTTTGGCTCTGTTCGCGTGGTGAAAAGAATGCTGATAACCCGTGCAATTTTGGTACCACTGACTTCTTTTTTAGATAGAAAATTATTTATAAAACTGAAGGGGGCTTTAAGTAACGTTTTACCCTCTTGGACTCTCGCCCAAGAACTTCACACGAACGTTCAACGATCACTGGAAGAATTCCGGATGGTATTGAGCCCTCCAGAATTCTTCCAGTGATATCTTTCTTTTACTGTCACCCATCCATCTTCATTATAGTCATTATACAGAAGATCATCAGCCATCCGGACAGCCAATGGGATTAAAACCTGTACACGACTATCAAAGTTTTGCGTTTTGATATGAATACGTACATACGATTCATAGATTCTTTATAATACATGCGATTTCAGCATAAGTTCGTTCGCAAGTTTTTGTCTTGCTTAAGTTTGTATTTACAATCATATACGGCGTATCACCCTCCGACATGTCCGTGACCCGAATTCTGCGAACCTCATAAAGAGCCAGATTTTTTACTAGTTTAACCCCGTCTTGTCAAGTCTTGAATCTGGTTAGTTCCCGCCCCTATCACTCTCTATTTTTTATTCACATTTGTTTTAAACAAATGTCAAGTGGGTAAAGAAGACACGAAATGTTATCCTTACAATTTGCCTTTCTTCTTTCAATACAATATTCGGTATCTAATTCAAACGAAAATAATGATATCCTTCTGAAGGTTCTGTGTTACAGGGTCTTGCGTTTATTTCTCAAGATGTAAGCAACGAAAATTTCTAGGAACTCGTATGAAAGGTTACTACCTACCTACGTTGCTTAATATATTGAAAATCAACAAATTGTATGCCTGTTACTCTTTCACGTCAAAACGTTACAGATCAAGCTGAAATTTTACGGAATTACATAAAATAAATATTTAAAATAGGCGAAATTTCTCGACAAGTCCAGATCGACAGATAGGCTAATTTCTATTCAGGGAAAAGACGTATGAAGCTGCAGGAAGAAGCTATAGGAGCAGATAAAGAGTTGTTTGTCGAAGGCGTAGCTATATTCGATAATTCGAGAGCCTCCGCCTATCAAAATAGAAAGTATTTGAATACCTATCGTAAATTCCATCGTCGCGTTCGGAATGCCAGCAATCTTGTACGGGTCCTTGACACACATCCCTTATCACGAGTTTTATGGAAAGCAGGCGTTTCTCGACCACTTCTAAAGGCTTCTGTTAATGCCCTCTAGTGCTAGAGAAGGGACAAACAATTTAATCGAAATCGAAGATTTCATAAATACCTAGGTACGAGATTCCTAGCAAACATTAACTCGAGATTTAAAGCAGTCCATTAGGAGTCGAGTAGTGCGAGATGCACTAGGTGATATGTTACGGTAAGGTTATGTATGATGGTGTGCAAAACTATAAAAACTGCTTACCAAGAGACACTCTTAGTTTTAGTTCTTAGATCGGTGGTTAGTTTTAGAAGCTGGTGAGAACCTTACTGGCGCTGGCTGTATTGCCCCGTTGTATGGCAATGATGATGCGCTACGCCAGCATCTTGGGAACGCCGATGGGTATTATCTGTACTAGTTGAGCTACCTCTACATTGTTTGCAATATTCTGAAGTTAGTTCAACTGACATAGTAGATAAATAATAGAATTAACTTAAAACCCAAACTAGACAAAATTTACAGGAAGTTTTGCAGATTTATCTCTATACTAGATTTAGCTTATATCTGACCAGAATATCATATCTTTAAAAAAATTATAGACAGATAGAAAATACTATATTGTACCATGATTGCACTCCACAAAGAAAAGAAACAATACATACAAACATGCTTAGAAAAGAAGATGGAAGGGCGGCTATGAGCGATCTTGAGAGGGACTGGACATGAAATAACAATATAGACGGTGGAACGTGAATAAATCTTTATATAAAAGAAAAAAGAAATCAAATACTACAATACCTACCTTCATAGCTTAAAATTACGTTTCCTCGTCCTTAGCAGGGCCAGGAACCGTATTCAAATTTAGAATACGGTTTAATCCTGAACCTGTTCCTGTTCCTGTTCCTGTTCCTGTTCCTGTTCCTGTTGAACTGGACCACCTTGTAGATGGTGGCTAAGCGGCGATAAGTGGCTAGCTTCACATTGTATGCACGAACTCATAGCAACTTTCCGGTCGTTGCTGATAGGTAGGTAATTGTAAAGTGTAAACCTACGAGTATGAGTAAATGTATCTTTCATGCTCAAGACTGTTAGCTTAGATTAGTAGTTTGTATAAGAGTTAGGATTATTTTTGGTTATTATCATCAACATTAAAAACTTCAATGCTAGGTAGTTTAATGTCATTATTATTAAATGTAAACTACAGTAGTCAAGGTACATTAAATGTTAAGGAGAACTCAGTGCCTAGACAAACCTAACATAGGCTTTAAGGCACTACTAACCAATTTATGTAACCAATGTTTTTATGAATAAATTATATATCTCTATCTCTCTATCTCCTACCACTGATGATAATGATGAGAAGTTTATATCCCCACTCTACCGTTAAAAGGATTCAAATGCAGTAATCTCCGAGCCCACTACAAATATTCGAGGACCGGGTCCTGTGAAGTGTTTTCTCAGATATGAGAGTGCGGAAGTTGACCGGGCTGAGAACTGTTTTAGAGTTCACGACCCGATAGTTATAATATAGATATATAGTTCATCCCCGATCTGATAGTTATTCAGGAATTACTCAGAAGAGTCAGGAATAGGTCTGCGAGACAATGTATTCCAAGTAGGAATATTCCTTTCACGAGTATGCTGTCGATGTCTGTCTGTGTACAAACAATAAGAATTAAATTATACCCATTAAAAAGCTTGAAAGAAAATAAAATTAAACTGAAATTTAAAAAATTATTGGAAACTAACTCCTGACCGCGGTTTCAGGTGCGATTTTTGGGATAAAAAGTAGCCTATAACGTTATCCAGGCTTAGAACTACACGTAGGTATAAAATTTCGCATTGATGGGATTACTTAGTCGGAAAAATATACGCTAGGCGCTAGATATCGTGTCGGTTAATGTAAAAATACTCAAAGACCGATACGCATTAACATAACATCCACTTAGGAGAAGTATCTACCTACCAACGTTCGATTTTTGTGGATCCTGTAAAATATTCAATTCAATAGATTTGTTCGTACTAAAATACCAAATAAATAAAAAAAAATAAATAAAAAATAAAAAAAAAAAAAAAAAAGTAAACTAACACAGACAGAGTTCAAAAAAATCACCGTCACCAAGAAAAAATTTGCTACACCTATGGTATAGCCAAATGTTTGTAAACAAGTTATCTTAACCTAAAATTCATTCCATTCCCGCTTTTTTTTATACGCAATTTATATTTCTTGTCGATTTGAGATTCTACTTTCAATAAAATATTGCTTACAAATATCTGAAACTCGACGCCAAGCAAATAAATTTATAGTTATTTGTATAGTGGTTTGTAAACAAATATTCGAGTTTGGCTAGTGGATAGATCAACGTGATCGAATGATGAAATTTTATGAACACCATAACAATTGTTGATTACGCAAACTTGCAAGACTTCATTAAGTTTTAACGAAAAATAGAGCAAAAAAAGATAGAATTTAGAATGGAAAAAAACACAAAGGTACCTTCGCAGTTCGCAGGTTGCCTTTTGAAAACATCAGGTAGAAAGATTTTTGAACATGACGCTTGCTATCTGCGGGACTGTGGATGAATCACAACCATTTTTTTCTCTACTGTCACTTACATCTTTTACTCGTACTCTTAACTACGTAATAGGTTCATGCAGGTCCTTTGTGCTTTAACCTGTTGACTTAGATATATAATCACAGTTTTGGTTCTTTCGTTACTTATTATTAATGAACTATTTATTTTGTTATACGAGCAGCCAGAGGTTGATTGTGTCGCTGACACAGTGTTACTTTCGCCCGCATTGAGTCGCTGTCAGCTGACACGCTGACACAGTGCTGACATGAGTGCGTCAACTAGGTACCCTATCGAATACATAACATATACTGGATGAGGTACCGTCCTCGCCACAATTATAAATAATGTGTACCTACTAATTAATGTAGTCTTTATATTTTACGTATGCTAGGTTTTAGGTAGGTATAATATAAGTATTATGAACCGTAAAATAAGATCTTTCTCCTGTTCTCATGTTGTCCGAGAATAATTATTATGATTTAGGTACTATATTCACGTCACTTTTTTAATTTTCTTGGAATTGTCTCGGAACCAGTTGAAGAGTATATTTTTGAGGTAGCCTAACGAATTAGTTATTTTAGTTCAATAATTCTAATTAATATTACCCTTTTTTTTCCTAGTCAGTTCTTCTTTCCGTTTTTCCCCTTCCCTCAGTTTTTTTCTTAACAGCATCAATATTATAAATCTTTGCTTACGTTTACAAGTAAGCAAAGATATCGAGATCATTCTATCTACCTAGGTAAAAGGACATCCATCCATCTTCTGTGGCGGCGTTATTCATCAGAATCTTAAACCGTCAAAATGTTCATACAAGACAGGTCGAGCCATTGTGTGGATTGTCGGAGATGTGGAATTTCACGCCCCTAATTTATACTTCCTCGTTTCTTTGACTCGCGTGCTTTGCAGTTTACCGAACTAATCATTATAAACTTTAAACTTTTTATAACTTTCTAGGGTGTTTAACTGCTTGGTTGTTATGTTACTGTGATCACCATGTTGTTAGACCAGTTTGATTTTTTTCTTTATTTTTACGTTTATTGAGTCTGGCTAGAGACTCTCGATACATTTTCTCCATAGACCATTCTCTACGATAGAATCTAGATGGGCAAACCCATAATCGTGTCCATTTTTACCGAATGTTGAATTTCTAAATCTATTTTGTCGAATTTATAATAATTATATTGTCTAGTTCAGCGGGAAAACAATTCAAATAATTCGACATCAAGTAGCAAGAGCAGAGTGGCGCAGTGGAAGCGTGCTGGGCCCATAACCCAGAGGTCCGTGGATCGAAACCACGCTCTGCTATCTTTTTGCACAAGCCACTTAGTATTTCTATTCGTAGTAATGGCTAGGCTAAAACAAAGAGAATAACAAACAAACTTAACTACGCCCAAAGAGAAGACGCGGGTAGATAATAAAGTGTCGTCATAAAATGAACAGCGGATGTCTCAGATTATTAAAAAACCATCTTTTATCTCTTTGTCGTTTTAATCTGCTATTGTTATTTGATATTTAATGGAAAGGTTGCGCCCAATCCGCTTTGGATTAATTTTGACGGAAATATAACTAGGTCGGGTTTTATTTTGATGTGAAATTTCTTATTTAAACGAAATGAGACAAGAATCTTTTAAGGTTTTTTGTTATAGTGCACATGCATCTCTAAGAAATGAAATAAGTTCAAAAAAAACATTTTTAAATCGAACATTTTTGGGAACTTATTTCATTTCTTAAGGATCTTTTACATATTTAGACAGTAAAATTATTTCAGTTAATGTGCGTTTTTAGTTATGTAATACGTTTTGCTGTACATTTTTCCCTACACTACTTAAAAGTAATATCTAGCATATTTCCGATTGATAAATTATTTTTAAATAGAGTTTTTTGCCAAAATCTTATCTTACTAACGTCCGCCACCGCCGCCGCCATCAGGTAAAGTATTGTTAGAAAATCGGTAAATAATTTAGGAGTTCGTTATAACTTATAAGCTCGCCCATTATAAGTTCATCCAACATTCATTTATCAGAGAAAAGAATGAAAGATTAAATTGCAATTAGCAAATTGAGATTTTTTTCGCATTTTGGATTGATTGATCATGCTTGTTAAATTTAAAAGCATTTTTTGCAAATTAAGTGAATGATCTTTGTGCTGAGCTTACGATGCAGATGACGTAGGTATATATTTAAATAAATAAAATAATAAATAATGGTAAGTATTTATTTTTTGAAAATCATTCAATTGTTCCTTCTTCAATTTGGAAATGAATCTAAAATGCTAATTGGGCAGGCGTTCTGCTCATAAATCGTTATTCCTATAGGACATGCTGCTAAATGGGTCGTTTTGATAATAGGCTTTTTTCCAGTAAGGTCCATTTGCTTTTATGACATTGTAGTACGAAGGGACGCGGAATTTAATTAGCTATTACAAGTACCTACCAGCACAGGTAAGCGAATATGTTGGTAGTAGAAGTAAATTACCGCAACGTCCAAAACATTTTAGCCACACAAAAAAGGTTGTGGGTAGGCGGCTGCCTACCAACCACCTTACAGTGCGGACGTCAGCCAACCCAGCCGGGTTGACTAATTGCTTCGGTGGTAGCTTAGCGAAAAGCTTCGAGTATAGCTAGGCGTGCGGCTTGTATTTCAATATCTGAAAATATACATCGCCTCTCTACAAATATAATTAAGTATTATTATGATAACCCTAGATCTACAAAAAACCTTAGTTAGGGACGCTATAAACGGTAAATTGTGACAACTTTGTAGTAATAAATCTATATATCGACTAATTAAGCAACTAGATGCTTGCAGTGCGGCCGGTCCCTTACATTCACATAATAGGTATGTTTGTTTTGTCATCTACCATCAAAGCTACCATTCTGTAGTGTGGCCGGGACCTTAGTCAACCTGTTCATTGGTGTTAGTGCTCCAGACGCCATTAAACTGTCATTAGTACGCCGTTTTGGATGTTATCAGTGTAATGTTACGCAGTAAAACTTCTGAGGTGTTAGTTGCGAGAACTAAGAAAATTAGGTGTAACTTCTTAGGAATAAACAAACGTCATACGTGTGAGTATCTACATCTTTTTACTGCTTTCTCACACTGGCGATTTGGGAGCGATTTTAACACTTTTATGGCCCAAGACGCAGTAGTCTATCTGCGGGTCCGTGTCGCGGCGAGGCGCGCCCCTGTGGGTCGTACCGCTGCCGAGGCTGGACAGTGAATGTGTTAAAGCGATCCGATTGCACAGCGATTACACCGCGACGAAGCCGCAATGAGCACCTTCGACGTCAGTGTTCATCTTCTTCGTCGTCGCGGCATGATCGCTTCATGGCTTCAATGGGCGTCGCCTTGAAATCACTAGTGTGATAAGATAAGGCTATTAGATCCCTGATCAGTTAGACCCCCATACCCCTGAAGGTCAAACTAAGACTAGGCCGTCTGGTGGCATCAGTCCGCTTGTCTGTGACAGGGCATTATTTTCTATATTCAATAGAAGGTCTATTGAATAACGTTAATACGTAAACGTTTAACCTCAATCTGACTTGATAGAAAGTGACGATGTGACCGAGAATCACAAAGTTCTAGAAGACACTTAATCACTCTTTTCTTGAAGAGCAAATATTTATGAATTCGAGATCTAAGTAATCCATTTTGAAAAAAGATCCGTAATACATTTCTTATCCCAAGATGGTAAAGTCTTGTTAGAATACTTTATAGGGATTTACGTCCCGCCTCTAGATGCGTAAGAGTTTGTTTTAGAAATAATATATCACACTTAGCTCAAGATTACTTAAAGCTCCGTATAAGAAGATGTATTGTTGGCTTAATTCGGGAATTCAGTGCCTTCGCAAATGGCAAAAATGTTAAGAGATTAAATGTGTTTTGAAGCTCTTGTGATTTGGCATTTTCTCTGATTTGGGGCTGGTCCCGCTTTTCAGAACGAGTTATATTATCAAATCAAGAAATAGATTTGATAAATCTAAAGCGTAAAAGATCTTGGAGATCACAGACACGAACTGCAATAACCTGTAACCTAACCATATCGTCCCTCTGATGAATCGGCATTTCACCAGTTTATCAGCGCCATCGTCCACTGTTAATTTTATCCCAATAAAATAAGCTAAGCCTAAGCTTTTAAATCTGATAAGTAACCGAAAAAATATCATTTTTCCTAAGTCTATAAGCACTATTAGCCATAAAAAACCATAGAAATAGCTTTTTTGTGTGCTCTTACTAAACAAGGAAAACATAAACATATAAATTTATCATACAAGCAGACTCCTTTGCTGTCATTTACAGACATTCAAAACTCGTGTTCTGATTGTACCACCATGCGCCAGGGGAAATGCAACTCCTTGCAGATTTGCCGGCTGAA
The DNA here is from genome assembly GCA_947086465.1 of Eupithecia exiguata. Classification (NCBI taxonomy): domain Eukaryota; kingdom Metazoa; phylum Arthropoda; class Insecta; order Lepidoptera; family Geometridae; genus Eupithecia; species Eupithecia exiguata. The sequence goes on from OX352240.1 coordinate 3,858,824, forward strand.
TTTCAAATACACTGCAACGCTTTGTCTGTAAATTGATTTATAACTCTTACCGCCCACACCGTCACTGAGGTCAGGGTGTAACAGAATGTGGACGCAAGTGAAGTGTCTGGCAGACCAAGTGACTATGATAAAGGCAAGTGTACACCAAAGCAAGGCGAAGACGTGGATAAATAACCATAGGCCGATGGTCACAAGACTCTACTTTGCTACTATAAATATATCAACATATCAATATGTCATTTAGCGTTGGACTCTTCGTATTCACAGGTCATTGTTTTTTGACATGTATTTCAGAATAAATAAATAAAATAATGCTGAATAATCCAGACAGCTATCTTGTGTTGTAGGCTCTAGATAATGGATTTAGTCGTATATCACAATATACGCATTACAATAAACATAAATCGATATTTGATAACGTTATAGATATTTATTATGTGAAATGTCTCGCACGTGGTGCACTCTGCCTGATAAATAACGAACTAGACTCAATAAAAATCAGCGCAATGTTTTTAGGTCATACGGCCGTGTAGGTTGTAGGTAACATCAGCACATTTATTCAGGTCTCACACCCAACTGACGTCATGACCACAAAGCAATATGGCGTTCATGCGTTCAGCGTGTTTGTTAAGTTACACGCGCAACTTGAAAATGTAAATTAAATGCATTTTTACGTCACTTACCTATCGATTGAATAAAAAATTTGTATTTTTTTTAGGAAGTAGGTAGTTCAATAGCTCTATAGAACCTAATTGACACTTCTCTAAAATGGATGTAATACCCTATTCCGCTATAGTGGACCCCAGTCCTTAGATTGCAAGATATATAATATACCAACTACAGTACAAAATTTTATCTACGTCGATTCTAGCTTCTGCAGCATTAAAGCCGTTATATAAATTGGATACGTCCTTGACGTAAATAAAAATATAAAGCAACCCTAGTTTAAGAAGGCTATTAAATTAAAAATCCGTTTACTAGCTTCAATTTTCCAAGAAGCCAACCATTCAAGACGCTGTGTGTTCAGAGTACACAATAATGTTTGGTACATTAATAATTGAAACGGTAGTTGGAGGCAGGGCTCAGCTTCTGTTGGTCGCTAGCAGTTTTTCATAGAGTACCATTGTATACGAAACGCGAGTCGGGTATGAAAAGTCGCTGCCTGTTAGCTGAAAAGTCTTTGTAGTAATTGTAGGCAACGATGTTGAATTTTATTTAGATGCCAACGTGTAATATACAGGGTACCACGAAACATGTGTACTATGCCGAAAGAGTGTGTGAGTGGGGTCCAGGATCACCCCCTTTCGGTTTAGTACACATGTTTCGTGGGACCCTGCTGAACTGACCCTGATCAAGCTGAGAACAGAGGACCTATCCTCGGGTTCGTGACGACCCAGAAAAATTACAAAGTCACGGATCTATCTCTATTGGTTTCTGAGTTTTAGATTTTTCCTGAAAATCATAAATTGTCAGCCCATGACTGCAGATGTAGGTAAATATTTTTTTTGTGGTTCACTAGCACTTCAGAATTAATTGAGACCCTTTTAAAAAATGGGTGTTTTAATACCTTGATTAACAAAAACAATTCAATTTTTTTATTCAATCAATAAGTGCCATAGGTAGGGCTGATACGCTAATGTTGCTGATGACAGTTGATACTTTTTAGTTTATAGACACAGCCGTATGACGTAATAATATTGCGCCTACTATTTCATAGTGTTCAAGAATATAAAATTTATTTTGTTTTTTTTTTAAACTAAAACTAACATTTTCCGACTGCTTTTTGTCTCAATAATACATTTTTAGTTTTTTTCGAATAGAGTAAAATACCCTATCATGGTGTCAGAATACCGTCACATAAACGGATATTGCATTTGCGATTGTATCGGTAGTTTTTTCATGTGGTAGTTTTTGGTATAGACTGGCCTCATTATGTAAGAAAGAATGCTTGTAATAGTAATTTCGCTTGTACACGATTTGCTCAGACCATAAGAAAGTCTTCTTGCTAATTTAAAATCCTGTCCGCATCACTTTCCCAAAGGAAATAAAGTGGAGAGAAGTTGTACCAAGTAAGAAACCTCTCGTTAACATTTCAGAGCGAAAGCTGCTTACAGTATGAAGATTTCATTTTAACAATTTGATGTTAGTAGCCATGAAGTATAATATTAAATATCAATGGTAGTTAGTCTTAATTGGTCTAGTTTATAAAAATATAACCTAAACTCAGTCAAATAACAAGTAAAAAGTGCCTACCTAAGTTTAAGAATCAACTACTTGAACTAAAGCTCTTACGGCTTGAGTTCTAAGTTAGTGAAACTTTTATACGTGTTGGAATTTCCAAATTTTATTCGAACTTCCAGGCATTAATTTTTAGGGTTCCGTACCCAAAGGGTAAAAACGGGACCCTATTACTAGGACGCCGCTGTCCGTCTGTCACCAGGCTGTAGATAGATAGATAGATAGATAGATAGAAGTTAACTATTTAAGTTAAATCAAATATATATCATCTCTTGTTCCTACACGTTCAGTAATGATTGTACGTCCCATACAAGGAAACAGCAAATGTTAAAAAAACTGTACAACACATCATCATTCAGCCCTCAAGATCATCAAGCTAATACGATTTTGTGTTATGGAAACTAGATGACTTATAAACTTTATACAATACAACACATACATAGATATTACATATTTTTCAGATTCAGATTCTAATATTTTATAAATAACGTTTCTTACGATCATAAAACTGTCATAAACTACTTCAACTACAAAAACTAATAATAAGAAATAGTTTTACTAACGAACTAACGAAATCTAGCAAAATATACATAAAATGTATATAAAATTCAACGCAATGACTTAAGGTAAGTATAAAAGTAAAATAACTGCTCATCTTATTAAAAAAAACATTAATTGCTAAAAAATAAACTAACAATAAGTATCACAATTATTAGGTATAAAGGTTACACTGTAAAATCATGTTTATTATGCCGACCTCACTTGGCGTGAGATAAGAATCGGAAGATGATGATATTGATACATAGAAAATATACAGAATACCCGGACAAGACCAAAGGAGTTAGTATGTTCGACGACCTCTGTGGCGCGGTGGGTGAAAGCCTGCATGCGACGCAGGAGGTTGCGGGTTCGATTCTCACCTCGGAACAAATGTGTGTACGATCTGCAGACATTTGTTCAGGGTGTTCTGGTCGTTTTCTGTACAATAAAAAATATCTATCTGCGTATTGTATTATATTATGTATATCAGTTATCTAGTACCCATAACACAAGCTCTGCTTAGCTTGGGGCTAGATAATGCTATGTGAATTATCCAGCATTATTTATTTACTTTATTTATAAATATGAGCCGATGCATTCAAATAATTTCACAGACAGGTTAAAATCACTGTGCGCTGTCAATCGCACTGTAAACACGCAGCCTTCACAGTAGTGTGAGCCTTACAGGATTAGTGCGGATTGGCGGGATTGCGTAAATTTCGCCGTTCATTACGACAAGGCACGAGGGTGCGACCTAATTGGTAAATTGATGCGACAACGGAATAGTGCTTGCTAGAGACTATTGTTTGTGAGTGATTAATTTAAAATTCTTAATAGAAAAGTGGAATAAAAGAAACGGAAACACTGGACGCCATATTGCTCTGTGGTCATGACGTCAGTTGTATGCGAGACTAGAACAAATGCGCTGATGTTTCTGATGACAGTTGATACTTTTAGATTGTCAACACAGCCGTATGACATAATTATGTCATACGGCATATTGTTAGCAACATTGCGCTTAATATTTCATTGTTTAAAAACAGATTAACTGTAAACTATGAATTTTAAAAATTATTTTGTTGTTTTATCAACTCAAACTCATTTTCCGACTGTTTTTTGCCTAAGCTATCTTAAGAATATATTTTTCGTTTTTTTTCTGATATACATAGATTAAAATACCCTGTTATGTTGCCTGTTAGAGCTATTTAATGACACATCAATCATCGACAATGGTTTTTATAGGAATTTTACGCCCTTAAAAATCATTATCTACCTACCTAAAACCAGAAGGTACCACGATTTTGTTAAAAAATACAATAACAATAAAATAAAATAATTACAAATAATATTTACTTACACTTAAATCTATTTTCTAAAACTCTAAACCTTCCGAACTTCACCTTCACTATTACTATCTAGACAGAGCCCAGAATGCTGACAACATTGTAAAAAAAAAGTAAGTCGTAGTACGAAGCGGTAGTTTATTTTAGTAGGTACTAGCTAAATGAGATTAGAATTAATTTATAAGTAACTTAATTGTATCGTATGTAGGTATAATTATGGTTCATAAAAATATTTTCTTTCTTTCAATATTTACTACCACAAATTTTTTATCACTTTTCTTCTCACAGAGCCCTATAGGTACTGTTTCCTGACCTATCCCAAGTCCACCCATATTCAGTGTTGTGAACATCTAAAAATACGTAATCGATACCATCCATCCGGCTTTCCGATTTCAACAACGCCAGCTCAATCCGAGAATTCGGCTGATTTCACTAAAAAGGTCGTTTGATTATTTGCCAGATTAAACCCGGTATTAACAACTCTGAAAATAGAAACAGTGCTCGCTATTTTCGGAGGAGTTTTGTAATTTCGAGACAGACAAGAACGTTTGGAATGATGAATCGACCAGCATTGGCGACAATGAATACTAAGTTATTTGCGCTATTCTTGTTATGTACGAGGTTAACTCTACAATAATGCAGATAATAAATACTTTTGATTACCTACAGGACTTTTTTAACTGACGAAAACAAAAGAGGTAGAGATTTTATGTTCGGCTGTGTTTTTTTTATGGAGATTGATCCCGAGTTATTTATCTCGAAAAATTTAAAAAACAGTGTAAATACAATTTAATTTTTGGAATTTGAAGTAGGTTTTTAGTTTTTACAAAACAATCAAATGGTAAAAAACAGCGATTTTAATGGTTGATTCTATTCATTCGGGTAAAGCATGGAAACCTATCACGTAAGTAATTATCTCAAAACATTTAACGACTGGTGTCTCATGTTGATGTTTGAAAAAAAAAAGAAACTTTCTATAAAATAAAGTACCTACAAGTCTTAAAAGTAGAAGAGTTTGATTATAATTGAGTTAGTAAAATACATATGCGGAAACTTCAGCATGCTTCACCCTTTATTTCAATTAGAAGTCAGTCACCGAACGCGGAGACGACGGGGACGGCTCATTTAATACATTACGTATTTCATTAACACATTCAAGTTTCTCAGAGGACTGGAGGAATTGAGAATAGGTATTAGGTAACTTATAATACCCGCTTATAGTATCAGAAAGTTGGTTTCAAGGGTCTATGAAATGTAGTAAAATGTTGTGGTTTAATTTTTTTAGGAAACTCATGTGGAATAAAGTGGATAGGGGCAATTGTATAATTTGATTTGCTTACTTTTTAGGTATGGCGAACCCGGTGGTGACAATAGCTAGGTTACATAGCGCCCTGTCTTCAAATATCCGCATCCAGCATCTATCTATCGCAGATAGTCATATCACCTGGCCGGAGGGCGCCCTACTCTACTTTTGCCGAGTCGTGGTCGCGGTCCACTCAAACACAAAAATGCTCGATGAACTCGATGACAATATTATCGAGAAATCAGACTAAGAACTCTAGTAGGTAAGCGGCGGAATAAGTCAAACACTAATTCGATTGCTTTATTTACAAAGCTACGCAATTCTCTATTCAAAATCCTATTGATCATGGCTTGTCACATTCTGTCGCTTAGCTCGCTACCACGTCTCTGGTACCCTAAGGAGTAAGCTGTTTCGGGTATAGACTTGATAAGAAAAAAGAGACTTGGAAACTCGAACGGGTGTGAAAGAAACCGTTCTATAATCAATAACAGACTATTATTACTGTGTGAAGTTCTAGATTGGGAAATAGCTTAGTACAATGAATACGTTACAATTTGTTTAGTAACAACATGCATTATAACCACGTTCGAAGCTTTTTTTGTAATGTTTAATAGATTATTTATGTGTTTACGGGAGTTCTTCAGGATTCCAGTCCTTAAATTGACCTAGAAGGATTTAGGGTCGATGCAGGTAAGTGAATTAGCAGAGGCATAAAAGCTACATAACTAATTACATCATTTTTGGTTTAATCTTTATTTTAGTTTATTTTGACAATGCACTTACATATATCGTTGCATTATTATGATTTTCCTTGACATGTATTTTCATTTTTAATTTATTTAATTTATTTCTGATATTATAATTAATGTTAGGCCCTTACAGCCCTTCATTTGTTATTTTTTTATGAGGTTAAATAGGAATAATCGAATAGAAATAGTCGATACCCATGTCCGTGGGGTACCGAGGCACTCCGGGTTTTAAAAAAAATACCTGAGCGTCTGGTCGAAGCGACGCGTGACCCGAGAGCTGGTGAGTATCTGGCGCAGCGCATCAGCATTGCCATACAGCGGGGCAATGCAGCCAGCGTCTTGGGCACGCTTCCGACTGGCATTGATATGGATCAGTTGAGCTGTAGATTGTTTGCAACAGTCTGCAGCTAGCTCAATTCTTTCAATTGTAAATACTAATCTTAGTTGTTTCTTTAAATGATTGTAATTTTCTTTGTTAATAAAGATTTTACTTACAACTTAACTGTTTGACTTCACTTACCTGCGAACAAAAAATATTTTTATTAGTAAACAGTAAGTACATAAAAATAAAACTATTAACGTAACTTAAAAAAAACTCAAAACGTATATACCGAGAGAAGAAATAAGGGGTACCCGATTCTTTCGATAATCATCGAATAAAGATTGCTTGCCAACCCTGTTTAATTTGAATTCCGGAAATATTAAAAAAGTACTTTCAACTAACTTTGTACCGTTGTCCATGAAACAAGAGTTAGCCGTGAATTATTAACGTCAAGGGTTGAACCACACGTTGGTACTTTCCTGAAATTTGTTGTTGAAATGCCTAAGGTTGAAATGACATCGCCATATATATACTGGACCGTGGTATAGAAGTACTAATTCCGTATACCTGCAGGTACACGGGGATTATTGTCTAGGGCAGAATAGACAATAATGACATCGCATCGACATATAATGCGTACATAATTGAAGTTGAAGGAATAAATTTTAAATAATTTACGCATTCGATGTGTGACGTAATTTTTCTCTATTCTACCCTAGACAACAATCCTCGTGCTTGCCCTACTGAATTCAAAGTTACTAACATACAAAATAATAACAAGTCACACACACACTTCTTTTAATTTGTAAATGCTTGAGAAACAAGTTTAATTTTTCTTGTGTTTCTTGTGCCAAAAAGATAAGAGCCTCGGCTAGCATGGCACCGGCAAAATGTATAAAACCACGTCGTTGCCGATAAAAACTAAAACATCCATATATCATAAATACGAAAGTACCTAACTCTTGTCTGTCATTTACCTTTTCACGCCTAAACGGCTAAACAGATCATAATGAAATTTGGCAGGGAGGTAAATGGTATCCCAAGGACGAGGCTAGACATAGACATAGGCTACTTGAAAAGCACATGCAAAGCCGCAGGCAACAGCTATCTATACTTCTATAAAAAACAGGAAAGATTCGTTTGTTTGTTTGAATGGAATAGGCTCCGAAACTACTGGACCGATTTGAAAAATTCTTTCACCGTAGAATCCTACATTATCCCTGATGAACATAGGCTGTAGAATATACTCGCGCGAAACCGGGCGGACCGCTGCTAGTACTATATTATATTTTTGCTTAGCCGGCTACCGCACTAGGACACCGTAAAAACCAAATAGGAGTTTTTTTAAGTGTCGGCACTTACAAAAACCCCCATTTGGTTTCAAAAGGTAGAAAAGTAGCGTTTTTTGATACTATAACGTGTTGATAGATGTGGTCCAGTCCTAATCCTCCCTTTATAAACCCGCGATTAAAGCAACCCATTCAGAAAGTTCTAAAAATCAACGACTTGTGAATGAGTGGATATTAATTAGTTTTCGGGGCGCGCCTGTCAATTGCGTTAGCAAATGGTAATGGTGATTACCAGATTTTACCCTTATTCAACTACCAAATTTAAAGCATGTTAGGAACGATATTTTTCGTTTACCATTCTACATACGAGTAGTACAGAGAAGATAACAAAACTCATTATGGATTCCGACACTATAAATATACTAGCTCCTGCCTGCGGTTTCGCACGCGAATTGCAAGATGCCTTTATTCGTCCCCGAGATACTAATTACCTCCATGCCAAATTTTATTTAGATCCGTTCTTCCGCTTAGGCATGAAAAGATTACAGACAGACAAAACAGACAAATTTACTTTCGAAATGATAATATTAGTATGGATAGATGGGATGAACCGACAATTATGGTACATTCCTCATTGCCTTAAAATCGAATTAGTCGTAACCGTTTTTTTTCTAAACGGTCTGCTTCAATACCATATCGCTCTTTTCAATACGTAGCTTTATGAATTTAGGTAACAAGATACACTGTTCGTTCAATGTAGGTTTATGTACTCAGTCGAATAGGCATCGGAATTTGTTTCGGCTGGTCAATTTTGAAACAAATGCCACTTTTTCTTTTTTTTGTCCATCGTCGCAGTGTAGCGTTGATTAAGTCCTACTCAATCCATTGCATAAGCCATGGCCATCCAATATCATCATAACACCGGTTGTTGCGCGTGACGTCATGAGGAAAAACAGAGCAAAAAAGACAGCCTGGAAATTAGATTGATGTTGCCCGCCATTATTAGTGAGATGATTGTCTGGTTAGAGGCTGCCCAGAAGCTACCTAGTAGGTGTCCATTAGCTTAAGCATTCCTAAAGCCGTGTATTGACCGGTGTTCTACGGCGTAATGTATTATTCTCAGCGAGCATGATACTAAAGTATCACACGGCGTATCCGCCGTAAGATAAAATACGTCTGGTTGCCCGTTGCCAGCGCCCTCTGTCCCCGTACCGAATGCATTAAGAGGCGAACCTAACGGGTCTGGTTGTTAAACTAGGCCTAGATCTCCCTGGATGGTACTCACTGCATCCACGTGGTAAAAAACTCTAATTCGATAAAAAAAAATCTTTGGATATAAAAAAAGATGAATAAAAAAATACGATAAATAAAATCATGAAATGTACTGTTTTGCACATCATTTGCTCGAGATTTCAGGAACCCTACGGTCTCTTGAAAGTAGGTTATTACGAATTATTTGGTTCCTTGAGCCAGTTTCTTTTTTCTTGTAAATAAGCTAAAACTTATCGGTTTCTCGGGGGTTGGTTGTGGGCTACCTTTTGGGGCATAAAGAACCTTTTGCAAGATAACAGTTGTTTATAAGGTCTCTACGTTTTACCTTTAATTAAAAATCATATAACTAATTCTGAACTGTATAAAATTAGATAATACTTACTTGGTTATTACCTGGGGGTTGAATTCTACTAAATTAATGTATTCAAAAGATTTATTTATTTATTGCATGATATTATGGTAAAATTTGACAGACCTTATTGACTTTAATTAAAAGGTAACAAAATAACACACATTAAATGAATTTTACACTTTCGCCGTTTCAGAACAGTATGCTCTGTCCCGCTCCTAAGAAGGTGAAATCCTATGCTTATCCTTTTCACAAAATGACCTCATAGATCGCACCCTTAACGCTCGCTGTGTAACACGTTACACTATGCTCCGTAACGCCGCGCCGGTCAGTATAGGTACCATCATAAATCATAACAGACGCGTCTGTATAACAAATCATCCGTTATCATTATTATATTATCATCACCTTCGATTATCTCACTGAAGCTATTTTGGGCTAGAAAGAATTACTTTTAATAGAAGAGATAGAAATACTTTTTGTCGCGTCACAGGTTTTTTACAAGATTAAGAAGCCGTTCTATGTTTCCGATATAATTTTTTAAATTATTAAATACAAAGCTAATAAATGTTTGTAAAAAAACAAGATAGGTAGGTATACCTAGTTGCGTCTTGATTTTACTCGCCTTATAAACCACAAATAAACCGTGAAAATTCTCTTCAAACTATCAAGCGAAACAGATCGTCGAGTTGGCATTATTCATTTATTCATTCAACGGCGGAACTGATCGAGAGAGTGTGAAAAACGTCTTGTTCCTTATTTCATGGTCGGGAGAGCTTTCACTTAGCCCGGGCTCCGCTAATCTTGCTAAATTAAGGTTTTATGGGAATAAAATGCTACACTGAATTCAGTGATTCTACGGATCTCCAAGTATATACTAAACCTAATTTAAAACCAATCCTGGAGAATTTTATAAGAATTACCTAAGATTCTTAAGAGAATTGTTTTTTTTGTATTTAAGTTTAAGGTTTCCAGAAAAATTGTCAACAAAATGGTTAGTTGGCATAGGAGCGCCTGCAAGAAGGAGGAAGAGGTTCGGGGTTCTATTCCCGCCTCGGGACAAAGTTTGCATGTATATTTGTTCCGGTTGCCATGTGAAAATATCCAGTAAGAAATAATGCCTATTTATACAGGGTTATTGGTAAATTAGTGACAATACGTGAACTGCAAGTTCAGCCAATCATCACAAACGCGTTTGTGAAGACGCCAGGTCTTAATTCTTAATTTTGGTATTGGTAATGGGTACCCCCCGCAATTCAATAATCGTGTGTTAGAGAGATTTTATTAGAAACTCAACTTAAAAACAGCTCTGCCTTGAATTAATAGAAGTTATGAGAGTGAAAGATCGGTCTTAAGTAACTCGTTGGGTTCCAGGCAAAGATGTTTTTCATTTAGTATCAGAGGTGACTTATATATTTTTTTGAATTTAGACTTGGCACCTTCACGAACGTGTTTGTGATGATGGGCAGGACCTGCAGTTCACGTATTGTCACTAATTTACCAATAACCCTGTATATTAATTTTACAATTGGCTAGTATTTTCTGATCATCTCAAGACCTGAAAATTGTAAATCTTCGATAGAACTAAAAATTATTACAAGCCTTTCGAACTCTACTTCAAAGACCAAAGAACAGTATCTGAAATAACAACTAAGAAGATTATGACAAAGTTTCCCAAAGTTATTGTCCACTAGTTTCAATAACTACTATAACTAGCATCGTTATCGGTTTCTCGGGGGCTGGTTGTGGGCTACCTTTTGGGGCATAAAGAACCTTTTGCAAGATAACAGTTGTTTATAAAGGTCTCTACGTTTTACCATTAATTAAAAATCATATAACTAATTCTGAACTGTATAAAATTAGATAATACTTACTTGGTCATTACCTGGGGGTTGAATTCTACTAAATTAATGTATTCAAAATATGTATTTATTTATTGCATGATATTATGATAAAATTTGTCAGACCTAATTGACTTTAATTAAAAATGAAGGGTACACACAATATGTACCATTCATAATAATGGTACAGTTTTAGAATGACACTTTTTGGCATTTTACCTTTAATGAAAGAAACTAGTGAAACTACAGAGGGACGCGTGTCAAGGTTAAAAACATTATCGTCGGAGGGTGTCCTACACTACACCTACCGAGATGCGATCTCTTCTCACGTTTACCGTAACGCGTAGGTTATGTGAGTTAAATTGTACTTGTTTCCACCAGTGAGGAACAAATTCCGTCAATAAATAAAAATAAATTAATAAATATTGCTGGACAATCCACACAGCATCATTTAGCCCCAAGCTAAGCAGGGTCAATGATCCTTTATGAAACTAAAGAGATACTCTGCAGCATTAATAGAACTTTCAATTTGTGATTTCCAATAATCAGGTCCTCGATCGAGGGAAACTTGGTTCCGAGCCGGCCACTTTATTAATCAGTTGAAGTTGGTAGAAAAATACTTGCAGAAAATTGGACAGATGAACAGACGGAGAGATATTCCTTCTTATTTTCCCTTTTTGTTCCTATAATTGCTACTCATTTCCAGCATCCGGCTTGGCACGCGTTGTTTGCGAGGTAAAAAGTAATTCAGATAAGTAAAGTTCGTTATCTTGTGAACAAACTATACTATTCTGTATCAAACTCGATGATACTATTTGACTATTTAAATCGAGATTGAGGCTAGGGCTTGAGTTTATAATAATTTAACGTGTTTTAAAAACCATCTTCAAATTCCTGAATACTGATAAAATACAGCCCACTGACAGACAGACGGACTGACAGACAGGCAGACAGACAGGAGGCTTAGTAATATGATTTATGTAGGGACGCTATGCGTACAAAACCCTAAAAATATCATCAGTCTAGGATCAGTCGTCCTTCGTTTTAGGAGATCCGCCACCCGTCAACTTTGTTAGACCTCTTGTCTACGCCCGTTGTCATGGAAACCAATAGACCAGTGAGTGAAAATTAGGATGTGATGATATTTTAGCGACGTTTTACGGCGCATATATAAATTGTTCGATTAGTTAACTTTTATGGGACCACCTTAAATTTAACCTTAGAGAACAACGAAAGAATCATCAATTGGGAATTTGCGAAGATATCACCAAAATTGTTGTAGCTAGTCGTAATTTCTCAAAAGTAGTGTTATTTTGTAAGCTTTACGGGACAAATACTAATCCCTCGGGTATACAGTTTTTATGAGGCCAATTCTACAATTTTGACGGAGAATTTTGACATAATGTGTGCCCGAAAAGCAGAATATGGTGAAACATGTATTTTACGACGAACTGTATATTTAATTCCTACCCAGATTCTAAGCGAAAATGATTTGAATATGAATTTGAAGAAATCGATGCAGACACAAAAAATACAGACAGCCTGAATATAGAACCTCCTCGGTAAAAATGTCTTATAAAGTAACAATAGATTGTTAATCGGAATTCAACAGAAATCCACAAAATGTTGTACATTTTAATCTTAGGTCCGAATGTATTGAAATATCTATAGAAATTCAGAAATATCTATGTAAGTACTTCGATAAAAAGAGGACCTTTTTAATTTTAGTTAGTATAACAGTAATTTTGATCCATCACCACTCACTTGAACACGATATCCCTTTTACCATTTTACAATAATAATTACTGTTAACGGATTGTTCGTTGTTTAGTTTCAGGCAACTTAAATTAATCGTTCATAGTTAAGCCTGGTTTCGAAGTTAGCAAGTTCGTTAAACGTTAATTGTTGTTCGAGTCTAATAGATACAATTAAAACATATTTTCAGCTATTAAGAACAATGGAAGTTTCTAGAATATATATAATCAATTTCTTTAAGTATGTGTTTATTTTTCCAATAAACGACCACTTTACTTAGTAATTGGTTAGTAGAAGTTATCACATAAAAACATACTTGGGGTTGAATGATGCGGTGGTGTGAAATAAAGGCTTATATAACTATCGGAATTTTGTAAAATGCAAGTACCTAGTAAGATACTTTACAAGGAACCTGCCAGTATTGGCGTACGAATTGACTCCATCCACTCAGCCCGTTAGATGACGCAATAGCCGCCTAAGAACTTACCAGAGGAAGATCAACAGCTTCCTTATTTCTAAGAAATTAAATAATATTCCAAAAGTTTTAGATTTCGGCGGGACTTGAACCCGCGACCTTCCCTCAGTACGGGAAGAGTAAAGAATAGATTCAGGCGTCACCTTGCGGATATCCATCCCAAAATATTAGAATTAAAATATTTGATAACAATTCCGCGTTAAATCTCTGATACGATCCAAAAACTAAGTAGGTACCTAAACTAGTTGATTGTAAATCGACTTCCAGACATGAACGCGGAAGAAAAAAGCTATTTGTGTCCGCACATTGCGATTTATTTGCGACTGCAGTCCTAATCCAGCGATTCCCATTTTAGTCCACGCAACGCCTCAGGTTTCATCACGAGCGATCCTTAAAATGAGCTTAGGTCGTCAGTGCAAACGAGCAACTGAGGCCGAGGCATTACCACGGTACGGCACCGCCACCGTAAAACTACACGGCACGTGCGGTGCGGCACGGCGCCGCCGTGGACGGCTCCTAACCGACTGCAAAATATCGACTGTCGAGGAGCCAGGCGCGGCGCAACGTACACGGCACCGGCGCCGTAACACGGTACGGTGGTGATGTGTCCACGGCCTAAGATTCGATAGATCCTTTATTTATACCTTCCTATTGACTACATGCTCAATACAATACATAATTTTACAAACATGTGGAACATGGACACAAAGGTATACTCAATTCAAGCCTCCTAGGGCACGGTAGTCGGCAGTGATAATTGTTGATGATGCTTGCCTATTTATTGGCTCATTGTAAAATATTCAATCAGATCTAGGAAGCCAAATGACTAACCACTCCGTTTAAATGACATTTTCACGCGCAAAGGTAGTTGCTTGAAAATTGATAGATATACTACACTCCCCCCGCGCCCCTCAGAATAGTTGCGTTCACGCAATAACCAAAACAAATGTGAACTTTCTTTTGAGACACCCTGTATAATGATTTATTCATCTCCTTAACAAACCGATGGTATTGAATTATACATATTATAGAGAACAGCAATGGATTTGGCAGCCTTATCGCATAAAGCAATTTCTACCAGGAAACCTGAAAATGTCAGATCTAATGCTAGTTAATTCAGCGACTACAATAAGCAAACGCGACTCGCTCGATACTATGCTAAAAAGGCTAAAGAGTGGTCTACATATCTAAAAGGTATAAAAGACACAACTTGCAAAAGGACATGGACAACTAGTGGCCAGTTTAAGCCGTCCTTAGAACGAGCTTACCGAACGGATCCATGCGATTTAGCGATTCATCGTGCCAGTTATTGGATGAGCGGCGTACTTCCACCGAGGCATGAGATCTAGACGTAATCCTGCGAGTTTCAGTAAGATTGGTTCACTTATATCCTTTTTTGGACGCTTGAAAATTCGAGATTGAATTGAAACAGATTTTTGGCTTCTTTAGAGAAAGCTCGCCTTGTAGCGATGCAGCGATGGCGGTGTACATTTGATTGGTTTCATTTTCATTTATAAGAGATTAGTTCTGCACATGGGTTGCACGCGTTATAAGAAAATGTTTTAATATAATTTATTATGCCATAGGTACATTTAACTCAAGGGTAAGGAATCCCACTAATATTAAAAATGTGAAAGTTTGGATGCATGGATGGATGTTTATTACTCAATCACGCCAGAACGACTGAACGGATCTGAATGAAATTGGGCACAGATATAAATGATAGTCTGGAATAGCACATAGGCTTTTTATCCCGGAATTCCCAGGGGAACGGGAACTACGTGGGTGAAACCGCGAGGCGCTGCTAGTTATATATAATATCAAGGGTAAGAGGACGTTGATGACGGCTGATAATGGAGAGTAGAAGAAAAATACATGTTGTAACGACCCCACTGATAAGAATTAAGTAGATCCCATGGAAACTGATTTATGGAATAAAAAGCCAACATGTTATTCTAGGTCTAAACCACATCCACATAAGAAAAGTAGCAAACATACATCCATCCATCCAAAAGTTCGCATTGATTAGACAGACTACTTTCTGTAGGAGACTTCATCGTCGCTTTTCCCGAGTAAAAGTATGTATCTTTTTCCCCGAGATGTTATCGATTGTCTTGCTTTTAATGAAGGTCCGTTCAGCCGTTTAGGCATCAAAAGGTAGAGGCAGACAGACAGACTTACTGTCGCATTGAAAACATTTTGTGGTATGGATTGGATGGGTTTGGCATAGATCTCTCCTTCATTTATCATAACCGCGTATTTGTGTAAAGAGCGGCCCCAAAGCAAAGCCCAGAAAGTCGTAATGTTTACTCTCACTGCATAATTAAAACTCACTCACACCACCGCTGTTGCCGAAATTTCGAGAAATGCTGTATGGCTAGACTAATTTAAATTGGAGGTGACATTACTCAATGGTAGATAAGTATCTATTCATGGAAAAACGTTACCCGCATCCTAATGATTTTAATACTTCCAGCCAGAAACAAGGCAAAGCATGAGCTTTGCCTTGTGAATGGTGAATGATCACCAGTCGTCGTTGGGACACCAAAGACGCCGGGGAGGCTTGCACCGGCGTCAGCGAGCTGCCTTTCCTGGAAGACATCGGGTGGGACTAGTTGCCCCGACACGCGCCTGACCGACACACAAAAAGGGCCCAAACATGTGGCCTAGTTGCGGAAAACAGTCCAGAGACTGTTTTCCGCAACTAGGTCTAGGTAGGCTAGGCAACTAGGTGATCTTAAGGCAAAGCTCAGCGTTAATAAGATAGCTATAGTTTGTAACAAAAAAAACAGCACTACTAAGTGAGTGAATCACAGGACTTAATCGGTTCTTCTCGGCGTCTTCAAATCCAGAGTGAATAAGTTTCTTTTGAGAAAGCGCGTACTCACTTTCTATATCACTAAGAAATTGAAGATGTGGCCTAAGATGGATGGAAGACGGAAGACTACCATCTCACGGTAGTGGTCTAAACCGTTTCCGTTTGCAGTAAAAAAGGCACCGTTCCGTCAGAGCAAATTGGCAGATTTCCTTACAAAAAGTCTGAAGTTTTCCAGCTTTTCCTTACCAGCTATTCAGGACGAGAAAAGCCGCACTACTTATGGTTACTCCTTATTCATATTAACGGGGATCTTGCTCGGTAGCACAGTAACAGCTGAATTTTCGAAAAACATTCGTCATTTTACTCAATACAGAGTTAAGGACCCATGTCACAGAATAGTCGTCTTAGAAATGCTGTGTGAATTGTCCAGTATTATTTATTTATTTATTTAAAAGAAATAAAAAGAGAGAAATTTAAATGCACAATGAAATCAGAATCCAAAGCATAATGCTACTGGGCCCTTATTTCTAAAGAGAACTTAACTCGACCATCAACATCAGCCTATGTTAGTCCACTGCTGGACATGGGCCTCCCTTAATGAACGCTATAGCGCCCTGTCTTCAGCTTGACGCATCGAGCATCTGCCTACAATCTTTCTCAGGTTGTCATCCCACCTGGCTGGAGGGCGTCCTACACTACGCTTACCGAGTTACGGTCCTCACTCAAGAACACGTTTACCCCAGCGGTTGTCGCGAGACATAGCCGGCCCACTGCCATTTCAGTTTGCTAATTCTAAGAGCTGTCAATAACTTTGGTTCTCTGTCGGATGTATTCGTTACGTATCCTATCCTTCAGAGAAACTCCTAGCTCTTTCCATAGCTCGCTAAGCGACGTTGAACTGGTGGACCAGCCCCACCATGAGTGTTCATGTCTCAGCTCCGTAGGTCATGACTTAACTCGACCAGTTTTACCAAATTCTAAATAATTCAATTAAATTCTATCTAATCTTTCTACACAAACATTTGCACAAATATTTTAGGTAAAGTGTAGAGCCACCCTAATAATATATGAATATGCATCAAAGCTTTAATTTAATGGATGTTTTGATTGAAGGGATGCCAAGATAAATTTAAGCTTGAAGACGGAATAAGTCGCGTAGACTTATGCACCTTCATGAATATTTTACGCTAAATCTGGATGCAGTCTGGTAAAGGAAAAACAGATACTTGTTAAAATTCATAAAAGAACAAACTGATAACATTTCGACCTCGGTTCGTATTGATTTTTTCAAATTCCTTGTGTATCATAAAGAACGCCTTATAAGAAGGTGATTTTCCAGATCTCATTTTTTCAGGATCCTAATCAGATTTCAGTACTTGGCTCGCGAGACAATTTGACTTTGAAAACTTTATATTGTTCTACAACATTTTGTTATTAAAATAATCTAGTAAGCTTTCTTGTTTCTCCATTAAAGTTGTAGGATAAAACCCCAACTTGAGTTTTCAAATATAGAAGGATATTTTATTTATAATTAAACAGGCCTCGTCTATACTTTAATTAAGAAGTAAATTTTAAAGATTGTATGTTTTTATAATTAAGTCTGGTATAACTAGTCTCAGATTTCGAAATTTTTATTTTATCTTAAGATGAAATATTATAGTATCTTCGTTCGTCGTCTGTGATACGCTTAACAATCATCAGTATCTTCCTTGATATTACAGTCAAATGTTCGTCAGCCAGGGAGGCAGTATAGTAATATGTACTTCTCAGAAACACCAGGAGTGGCTCGGCTTAGTTCTGTGGCTTTTCAGTAAGTTTTAGAGCACTCAGTTTATTTTGTTTAGGTACGGTTTATTCTGATATCTAATACCACTTGAGAGGAGTCCCAGAATCTAGTTGTACCTACATGTATTTTACAATTACCTCTATCAATGTCGCGTTAAAAATGTATGGTTGCTATTGTAGAATTGTACAATTATTTCGTGTATTTCGAATTTCAAATAACGTACGAAATTGGACAGCTGATGTGAAATGCCAAGACAATGTTATGAAGAAAGAAGGTACCTAGCTAAGCTTGGTAAAAAGCTATGAGTATTTTTTGTATCAGTACAAAAGGGTAAAATTGTGTTAAGTATTCACCTACCCACCCATTCTTCTATTATATTAAAGTAACTCATTCTGTCGTTAAGGTTGTTCGTCGCGGGTTGGCGCGAGTTTTTTTTCGTAGTTTTTTTTTCTACTTTCTAATAAAACTAGCGAAAAAGTAATTTGTCGCAAAACGTAAACCATTTTCTATTAACCAACTTCGATTCCTAGTACTCCTAAAATACCAAAATCGAAGTTGGTTTTATCATAAAAGAAAATGGATTACAATTTGCAGCAAATTACTTAATCGCTAGTTCTATTGCTTGTGGAACGCAAAAAAAAAAAACAAGAAAAATTATCTTCCGCCAACCGGAACTAACCACTATACATTAGCAAAACATTTAACATTTACACGGCTGAACGAATGTGATTGAAAATTGGCGAGTTAATAGATGCTATCCCGGACGCAGGCCACTTTTATCCCAATAAAATATACCAAGCGCGAGCAGAAGCAAGTTTTCTATATCTAGCGTGCTACAAAAAAATCATCTGTTTTCCGTAAAGCGAAACACGTACTAAAAAAATATTCCGCAAGAATCTAAATAAAACCACAGGAAAAGAGGCCATTGACATTTAAAAAATTCTGAGAACTGTCTCCTTGTCTATCTGAATTTACGAGCCTCGTCACAAGTCAGACATAAGCGGCTCAGACGCTTGGCACACGTTCAGAGAAACTATTTTACCCACTTCGCACTTTGGATTTAAACATATTCTATCCATAAACATAGTTATTTGATCTCCCAAGTTGAGGTACACAAGTTTATAATTTGCCGAAGTAAAATGAACCAGGCTATTTACGTTTCACTTATCGACTTTTTAGTTCTTTTCTTACCTTGAAATATTCTCATGTACAAAGAGGGAGGTTCATTTCTTGGGCCTAATATACTACTTCAAATCAACTCCATCGGATATTCATATCGTCCAAACTACTGAACATATTACTCTACCTTATCCCGCTCCTATGGACGTGAAATTTTGTGCCTATCCTGTTCACAAAATGGCGTCGTAGTATAGGCCCTTAAATGCCTACCCAACGCGTGAATCGAATAATCTTTTACAGTCCTAAAGCCGAAAATCGAATTCACTCACAAATTACAGTACAAAATTGTGCCAAAGCATTCCATAAAATAATTCACTGGAATTGTGTCACAATTTCCTTGCGGTTTTAATTTTATTCTAAGAGGGTGGGCCCGATAGGGTCTTTGTTACTCAAGGATTACTCAGTGAATTATTTTATGGAATGCTTTGATTTTTTCGCACGAATTCCTACGTCTATTGTCGTTGCTTTGGGTCCGTTATACCCTTATCAATGAAGTTATCAATAGTATAAGAAATCCATTTAAATAGGTGCGGAGAAATGCCTAAAAATTATAATTTATCATATCATCATCATATCAGTCCATACACGTCCACTGCTGGACATAGGCGTCTCACATACGACGCCACAAAGTGCGGTCCGAGCCGCCTCCATCCCTGCGACCGGTACGATATCGTCCGTCTATCAAGTGGATGGCCTCCCAACACTCTGTTCAGATGATTGTTATTGTATAATTTTGAACCCCTTAGAGTTTGAATTTCCAAAATTCCTTTCTTAGCTCACTTTCATACCAAGAACTATAACACACCTTGCAGGTATCAAGTCTCTACGCTTACTGGTTTAGGCTATAGCTTGTCTATATGTCAGGACAAAGAGTTTTATATTAGTATAGATTATTATTTAAAAAAAGCTTTTATTTAGCTATCATTAAAAACTTTGATACGTGTAGACCCCACTTATCACTACAGTTGAGAAGTTCTTTCTTGAGGAAACATTCCTGGCTGCAGCATCAGGTTTTGTAATTTTAGAGTTTGTCATTAGAATTTTCTGAACAGCAAGATTTCTTTTTCACAAATTTAAAAAACATTCCTTATTAGTTCTTTGTAAAATGCAAGGAATATGCTTTCTTACAAAGTAATAAGGAATGTCGAATTCAGGGCGTCCCGTTTCTCATTTTATTTAATTGTTCGTGAATTTAATTGCTGTAAATACTAGTTTTAATTAAAGGAGCAAAAGGCATGCCTTAGTGCTCGCAGAAGAATAAAATTCCTAAAGTTCGTACCAAAAGACTTGATCTACTGCCGTTTTCAAGATTTAGATGTAATAAGGTATGTTTAGGTGGAAAAGTTAAGTGTGAGTTGATCTATTTAAGGTAATATTTGTGCTGAAACCACGTCATGTTTTTTTGCTTGCTTAGTTTTTGGATATTTTTCATTTCATTTTTCATTTCACTTAGCACCAAAGTAAACAAAATTACAAAGCTTTGTGTTATGGGCATCAGGTGATAACTTATAAACAACATATTTATTATTATTTTAAACATACAACATGCTCACCCAAATCCTGAATAAATCATTGCGAATCACACAAACATTTGTCCCGGGAATCAAACTAGCAACCTTTTGTATCTCAAACCGTCTTTCACCTACACTTCACTGCCTGTAAATTAGAGCACTGCACAAAGGAGCCAAGACAACGAACGGACAAGCATTTTATTTTCAATTTCAGAGCCAGTGACAATGCAGGTGTGGAGCAGTGGAACAATAGTGCATTTTTGTCATAACAACAAACCCACTCAGCAAAGAGCCAGCAGCAAACGTGGTTGTACACTAATTGGACTCTGCGGAGCTTTGTAGGATTACTAGGTGTACCTGGTGTATCACTATTTTTTGTGGAATGCTGACGACTAACTTATTCTTTCATGGAAAAAAAGCTTTGAATTATTCCTATGCAAGGATTAGGTAAGGTTTTTTGGCTGTCAAAAACAAATGGCATTTGATCGTTTAACCTCGAATAGCTGTGCCGTGTTGGGCGTTTACTAACAGAAAATTTATGTTTAGATTTTATATCTTCTATTACAAGAAAAACAATGCTAAAACCCGACTTTTTTTAAAAGATTTTTGTGTCGTATGGAAACAAAAGTCATTTGATATTTTATCCGTAGATTGCTAGTGTCTTACTGGCCTTACTTAACTTATCAAGAGACTAGAAATTTTGAAGATTATTTTTAAATCTTGCAAAAATCTATTCTCTTTATAAGTTTTTACCTCTCCTATGCAAGATAATAAATAAACAAAACAAAATGCACGCAAACTAAGTTCCCAAAGTGATTAAAGACAAAATTCTTGCTAAGCTCCAACGCTTGGGGAAATCAATATACGTCGTACTTTGGTTGTATTCCGGGAGCCGATCGGAGTTTCGTTATTCCATTGAGTACCAATTAATAAAAACGTGATCGTGTTTTATTGCGGCAAGTTGTTTTCGCTTTCCACAAGAGATTTGCAATATACTACAGACAATTTTTTAAATGCTTAACACGTGCTACGAAAATAAACCGATCGTTATGATGAAAATTGACATCCTTTAATATCCGTCCTTTAGTGTCCAAAAGTCCTGTAAGGTCTAAAGGAAATAAAGCACTTTGAATTTTGAATTTTGAATCTTTGCTGCTATGATAAAAATACAGCTCAAATAATATAAAATGCATGATTAATGCATGCGGCTCAGGTCGCTTAAGAAGGCTATTAGCAGTGTATGTTTATTGGCTGATACAACAATGCTGATTTACTTTAGTGGGCAAGTGGTGGGTATCCGATGAGGTTTTATTGGTACTGCTCAACTCTTACTCTGAACGTGTATGAAGTTCCAACTTCTGAGAACTTGTCATGTGGAAGTATTATGCAGTAATGAAGTAAACTTTTAGGCGAGGATTAATGAGATATCAACTTGCTTGTTTAGGAATATTTTCGCAGAAAGGCTGGGATATGATGATATCCTTAAAGTCATTTCGACCACAGCGGCTAATCTCAACGGAGACTAGGATTCTTCCATTGTTGTTGCCTCATAGCAAGGTGCTCATTGTTCCTTAGTGCATATGAAATTTAACCGAACACATTTTTATTACATAGAACATACATAGCTTTATTATAAGGCAGGCGCGTAATGAAACGGCTACGACCCTTAAACAATACACCACAACATCACTCACTGCATACTGATAGCACTGAAAAAGCGAAGTACGGAATATTACAATCGCAGATGGAGAAAGGTTCCAGTGACTCCGTAGCACGGTACTGCTGTTGTTCCAGCCATTCTGAGGGCTCTTTCATCAATATTCCTCAAAGTAAATGGATTATGTTTCCGATTATGTCGTAGCGAGAGGTTCCACTATCGCAATTCGCTGATTCTCCCACGGATGAATGTTGGACTTAGTCGTTTTTGACGCAGCTTCTTCTTCATCCACGAATTATCTATACTATAATATTATAAAGAGGAAAGATCTGTTCGATTGTTAGTTTGAATTGAATAGGCTCCGAAACTACTGGACCAATTTGAAAAATTCTTTCACCATTATTTTTTCTACATTATCCCTGATGAATGAATATTGGCTATAGAATATACCCGTGCGAAGCCGGGGCGGATCGCTAGTATTTTATAATATGAAAGGGATAAGCAAAATTCCAGCCCGATCAGTTCAGTCGTTATGGCGTGAAGAGGTAAACAAACATTTATCATTATCCAAACGCGCATTTTTAATATTATTGGGGTAGAGTAACCATCTTCAATCTCTTCTCTTTTTTTATGGCCACTCAAACTCATGACCAGAGAGATAAAACACATTGCAAAGATTATATGTTGAAGCAGGTATTATTCGCTAACTGTTTATTTACAATTGGGGTTGCATTCAAATCTGCATGCATTCACAACACCAAAATAAAACAACAACATACATGTCTCAATTAAAAACTCCATTAAACCAATCTACTCGACAATCGTTACCGACAAGAACGACATAACTTACCATGACATTTCAATTTTCTTTCTCTAAATAGAAAACAGACGCATTGTTGAAATAGAAATGCTAATTAGTTGTCACGAACTTTGACTGAGACACAAAAAGAAATGAAAAGCATTTTCCAGAAAGGTCTGCCCGAGTCTTGGAAAACTTCTTACCTGAATATTTTTTATTGTTTTGTACCTTTTGTGTAGTTTCGTTCAATAGTGTTAGCGTTAATAATTTATTGTTGAGTTGGTCATATATGTATTTCCATACCTAGATCCTAGGATCATTAATTAATTAATTAAATTACTATTATATTTTACGTCCAAATGCAATATTATATGAATAAGTACAATACGAGTGTGAGTACCAATACAAACCAACGTTGGTTTAATGGTGCAATATTGGCTAGACTATGTATACTTCTATAAATCGATCAATTTTCTATTTTATACTCAGATCTATATTACGAAAAGACAGGTGGAATTGAATGGATCAGGAATGCATGACATACCACGCATTGCACCAATCATCAATCTTATTATCTACCATTCTACCATCAATATATTACATTACTAGCTGTTCCCCGCGTTTTGACCCGCATAAAATTCGATAGGACGTGAAGGAAGATCAATTTTACGGATATTCCCGTAAATCTCCCATGGGAAATTGATTGGGTGAGTTTTACCAGCATATGATCATATCATATCTCCATCCTTTCAACTAACTCTATGCCAAAAATTAAGTCGATTGGTTGCTTAATTACGACGTGAAGGAAGGACAAACAAACAAACACACTTTCGCATTTATAATATTAGTTAGGATTACAGCGTGTGATTTTTACCTTTTTGTATCCGCCAAGACGGCAAGCGCGCTGCAGCTTAGCGGCCCGACTCGTTGACAGGTACACTATGGGAACCGCCTCCCCCGTCTCGAGTTCGATGTCGAAGTCGTTAACCGCCTCGCAAAACATATAATCCTCAAACTTTTTTGCTTCACTCTTCATTAGATCTTCGCCGATCCTGTCATCACTTATAACTTCGCTGGCCGGGATAAAAAGAGGGTTGATAAAGCAGCGATTGATATCTTCGAACTGCTTGTTTAGATTTCTGACGTCATCGATTTCGGACTCGCTGTCAGGATAAGTCACCGTGTAATTATCGTGCACTTGGTCGTCTTCCGCGAGGGGAATGTTTACATGCGCGACAGCCAGCCACCTCAGCCCGTCGGTATATCGACCGAGCTCCATTGTTCACGAAAAGTATTTACACTGTGTCACTGTGTTTATTTATAATTGCTTCAAATATGCGGCGGTTATCGCATCAGTAAAACCCAAATGATAGAATGCGTTCTGAGTGGGCGTATTGGATATCAAGTTTCAATCAGCAATCTGTGACACAGACAGATTAAATTATGTTGAGTTTTATTTTACCTGCCTACACTTTAGAGCAATTATTTTAATTGACAATAATTTACGTTCGCAGTCAGTTAAATATTTATACATCTGAAATACCCTTTGGAAACTAAAATGTTAAAGCCTCGAAACTGTTCATGAAGCCTAAAAAGTTTACGGCATAAACGAGACATTTTCGTTTAGGTCCTATTTCAACTCGCTGGGTACGTTACGTGGGCATGACATGGAAATGTTTTGACGTGTTTTAAAACGTAAATATCAAATTTCCATCGACCCCCGGCAGCAGGACAGGTGTTGAGTCGCGTTGATAAGGGTCGCTCGAGGGGTTAACTCTTGCTTCCAATTAGCAGAATTTAGCGTCCCCGCACTCATATTTATCTATCATGCGTGTATTTACCAATAATCATTCTATTTTACTATATTTCGACATAAAACTTTTGAGTACTCTTCCGCTTTTGCATATATGCAAAAGCGGAAGAGCAGTTTCATTTTCTCGTGTTTTACTTCGAAGAAGATGGTACGAGAGATCTGTGTACACTTTCAGAGTTACTGAAATAAATCAGACGGTGCGCAGACAAACCTAAAACGAAATGTCACCCAACAAAACCTAACGTGGTAAGTCTGGCAAGTCAACGAACTCTGGGAAATAGATTAGCGAGATTTCTAGCTAGATATTTCAAATATTTTTTTTAGTTTGTTGACTAAATATGCAATTTAATTGTGGTTTACTGTTGTTTGAGTGTTGTAAAATAAGTTACAAGAGTATTGTCATTGCGATGTCAGCACAAATTTGAATTATCGTAATCGGTATATTAGTTAAAGAAATTGATCCCGTAATTTGGTCAAGTAGCTGAGTAGGTAAAGTGTTCATTCCATGATGGGTATTTTTATAAATCCTACTTGATTATACGCACTTTCTTAATTTAAATAATGCCAAAGGTCTAAATCATAGTTTTAGTAGATAAATTTATGTAATTCATGACTTACCTTTGTTGTTTTAATAGAACGATAAGGCAAAATAAAAAAAATTACAATCACATAATAGAAACAAATTAGAACTAGTATTGTCAATTGAAACAATTGAGCTAATTGCAGACTGTTGCAAACAATCTAGAGGTAGCTCAACTGATCTATATCAATACCAGTCGGAAGCGTCCTCAAGACGCTGGCTGCTTTGCCCCGCTGTATGGCAATGAATAATAATTAAATGAATTTGGGTTTCTATATAATTATAGGAAGGCTGACCTACCTAACACTTTAAACTGATAAAAAAATCAGACATTATACCAGTGACATTAAAATATTTGAATATCAAAACATTAATGATAAATTTTCTCTGTCGTGCCGCGCGCGCGCACGCTTGGATCAAGACTGGACCGTTCTAAATTTGAAACGAAGTGGGTTTAATAACATTGCGTATAATTTCCCCTTTTTTTCAGTGACATCCGCGGTGAGTCAGTTTATTTTTCGCGGCTAATCCATATATTTCCTTGATGTTATTGATGTTCATTCACGACCACGAGCAGTAAAGTATGCTTGAGCTGTGGCAACCACGGTCGTGTCCAATAGATTTATTTCGTTTTTTTAAGTTTATCAAAAACATGGCTGTCAATTTTCAGCTCGGTCTTACATAAAAATTCAGGTGTATGTTTTCTGAACAAAATAAAAAATTCCTACAAATATATAAAAATACCTACAAGATTTCCATGTAAGAAAATATTTTTTTTTGTGAGTTGCGTGAAAGGTTGGGGACTTTGTAAGCCAGCCAACGCTTAAAATTTTTGTTCACAGCGTAAAAAAACCCTTGAATTTAATACTGATTTGTTATTGTCTATCAAATCAACCGCTAAACCACAGATGGGTAAAGATACACAACTTTATGAAGTAAATTGTATCTACTAGCCGCGACCTTGCCCGACGACGGCGGCGGCGGCGGCGCGGCGGCGGGCGGTGGCGTCCCGTCCGGCGCATTGCCAGGAACGTATCTGTTTTAGTTTCTTCGTATTTTACATAAAAACGAAGAAAATCTTCGTTTAATTTGTTTTGTTCAAGTTCAAAGTCTTTTGTGTTTGGTTTTATAAATAATTTTCTACACCATCCGATTCAAGGACAAGAAACTTAAATGCATTTCATTGTTTTTATCCCAATATGAAGCAGCTTTTAGCTCATAAATTATAATATCATATTGTATTATGTAAGCTAAGGGTCTTACACAGCGTGAAATCATCGAGCTTCTTAATAATTGTTAAAAATATCGGAGGAGAGTCGCTCTTGCATGTTAACCATGCAAAGAAAATACAATTCTTAAAATGGTTTCACTGTAATTCTGTTTGTTTAATGTTGACAAAATGGTTTTTGTTTTATGACATAAACATGCAAAGTTGTGTAGAAAACAAGGTTGCATGAGAAATTTTTACTTTTAACGTACTGTTCGCGAATTTTTAAAGGCTTTATGGTTACCATAAATTCAAAACGAAAATCCATAATTGAAAATCTCAGTTGTACCACAGAATTTCACAAATCACCTTCACACAGGCCATCGTATATGATTAAATATCTCATTTTTTCCCATTTTCACCGGTAGGTACGTTTTCATTACCATCTTTCATAGTGAGTTTTTCTTGTATCCTGGCAATTCATATCAATTACGCGGCAAAATTCGCCAGATACATCATCATCACCCATAGCCGACACTTTCCCTGACGTCATAGAACAAAATCTTGTTAGGGGCAAGTTTTTATGTCGGTCTGATGAATGAGGGACACCATCAATAGCAGACCACTCGGCAACTTCATAAATATGTACATGACGGTGACATCACTTTTTATGACCATTATAAGGGCTCCGGTTTCGTATGATTGATGATCGCAAACGAGCGGAGTAAGCTTATTGATTCTTTTGATTCGAGCTGTGAATACATCGATGATCTTGTCATGTTATTTGTACTAATGAGAACAAATTGCACAGCTTCATTTGTCTATACGAATATTATATAATATCAAAAGTCAATAACTTTATTTCTTTAGGCTTACAAAAAAGCACTTAGACAAATCAAATTTTATAGATTAGCTTTATAAATAGTAATTATCAAATAAGAAACAAAATGTTATTGATTTTGTTCGCTTCCATTTTTTGTGCACTAAAGAGGAAAGATTTAGTATATTCTAAGGTTATTTTCGCGAGAACTCATAATAAAACAGTGTTTTATTATGAGGAAAGATTTGTTTGTTTGAATTGAATAGGCTCCGAAACTATACAAGACCGATTTGAAAAATTCTTTCACCATTGGAATCCTGCATTACCCGTGAAGACCATAGGTGATAGAATATACCCGTGCGAAGCCGGGACGGACCGCTAGCGTTAAATATAGCTATATTGATGAAATAGCTATTTATAATTTCCTTTAGGTATATCATTGTCAAAGTTGCTGAGTACGAGATAATTTATCATAACTTTGAGAAAACTGCGGGCTAAATTCGATACAAAAAAGATTTACTGCGGGCTTTTTCGATTTTCAAATACGTTTAAATTTTCAGCTCAATTTATTTGGAACTCGATGAGTTCATTTCACTTTATATATAAAAAAAAAACACTTATTTGAGGCAACGTTAGTCTAGTACAGGATGTAAAATACTTAAAAACTACGGCCCATATAAAATAAACTTTATGGTGCACAACATTTAATCAGCATGTAACACAGAACGGAAACCAAAATCACGATCATATTTTGTGGTAACGCCAAATAATCATGTGAAAGTATAGTTGCGTGCGTTGTAGTTGCGTGCCCAGACGGGATATTTAAGTGTTTGGCAAGCCAAAAGTCAACCTAATTTCCACCGCTACCGTCTGGAAGCTGACCTGGCCCAAATTGGCCAACTTTATTAAATCCCTCACGCGATATAAGCATTTTCTAATTTACCTTAACATCTACAAGGATTTTAGATTTATAAATTAGGGAAAATTAGGCTAGGTGATGGCAAAGGGGATTTGGGGATCTCTTTCCTTATCTTGCAGCTTTCGGAAGCTTTGCGGGTGATTTCGCAGCTATAATTACCATTCAGTATATTTTCGCTGAGAAGACACTGGCCTGGCCTACTTCTTAGATGAGTTATGAGTTTCTTCTTCATTGCAAATCCATTGTTTTCATACCAAACCATCATACTTTATAGATACCTACCGAGCGTTTTCCAGACAGTTTAATAAAAAGAAATTAAAAACATAAGTTCCCAAAAATTATCGATTTCGGCAGGTTCCCAAAAATTTTCGTCGAAACCGACTAGGATTTCGTGGCTTAGTTGGTTAGAGCACACCAGTACTGAGGGTGGGGCGCAGGTTCGAGTCCTGCCGAAATCGATTTTTTTGGGAACTTGTTTAATTTCTTAGAGATTACCCAGAGGGCGAGGACTTACGCACTATGACACAAAAACCTTAGTTTATTATATATCTAGAACAAAACGTAGAGCTGACCTGATATGAAAATAAGTAGGTATACTTACCTAACTACGATTAAAATGCCTACGAACCCCTTGAGAACCACTTACACGTAACTCATAGTAATTTAATGGAAACAGAAATACTCTATATATTTCATAGAGAAACAGTGTCGGTTCAAGACCACTAGATATACCATACACTCGTATCTATAGATATACAAGTAGCAACAACAGCAACCTGACTCATACAAACTGTTCGCATGAAATAGGATTTCATTAGACGAAATTACTGCCGGGAGCTTTCATCTCCTGAAATTATGTTGGATATGATATTACAATCACAGATACTAAATTATACCCGAGGATGTCAACTTCTCGAGGCGAATAGGATACGTCTTTAATTTCGATCTAGGTACTTACATAAGAAAATTCTGAAGAGGGTCAAGCCAATTCTTTTTTTTTCTATTATTTGTTTTAATTGTGACATTTTGTTAAGATAACACCAATAAAATGTAATCACTACCTTGAAATACACTAATTAGAAAGTACATTAACAAAATAAAAGAACGCTGCGTAGTTTTTTTTTCGGTATCTTTTGAGTCACAAAACAAGCAAAGACCTATGAACGTTCTCACTCACGAAACTGCTGTTGAAATGTTCAGGAAAGCGAATGAACGACTGAATTAATAGATAACGAAGCTCCGAGACATAACAAATCAACTCATCCCAAACAATTTCTAACATCCTTTCAAATAACACAACCATTCACAAAGACCCATTGCGGGCTACGAGTAAAACTTTGAACATTTCGGCAAATCCCGGTCCCACAAAAGCAGTCAACATTAATTGCAAAGCCAACTATCAAGTCTCAACATGGAAGGTATCCGTGTCCAGGTGACATAGACAACATAGATCGAGGTCGGAGAGACAGTTATGTTTACGCTTAGTCGCCGAGGTCGCAAACGGTTCTCAATAGCTGGATCAAGGTAGATTGGACTATTGACGTTTGCAGAATCAAGTTCCATTCAAGGTGCTTTGGTGCCTGATTTAAAAAAAGGGGAAAAAGAACTATGCCTAGCATTTCGCTTTGATTACGTAGTGATTCGCAAACCAAACTTACCAATTTTTTTAACTTTTTCTACAAACGAGCGTGTATTAACGTGGTTTGACCTTCCAAAGGTAGGGGCACTTTCTCTGGTGGCTGGGAAAAGGCACGTTCATCATTTAAATATCCGCAAATTCACAAAGCTCTGACTAAGGAAATAGCGTGAGTTGCCTGTGTCATGTATTTGTGGAGGCCGAGCTCACCTTTGTAACGACACCGTCGGGTCCACAATACCTCAAAATTATCGCCTCTAGTTTGTCAACACGTAGGTGTTTGACCCGAGGTCAAACTTCTAGTTTGGTATTACAAGTCTATTGGGTTTTGATCAGAATTATGTGGTAAAACATACGCAGTTATGTACCTAAAGTCATGCTGTTAAATCAAATTTTGAGATTTTAGTTGAGTTCAATCCACCTACTTGAGATGCAAACTTCAGCCATGTAAATTACTTTAAATTAAACACGCCTACAAAAGTACCTATACATATAGTTATTCTATGCAAATACAATGACAAAAATAAGGGTAAAAAAACAATCAAAGCCTACCCATTTTTTTATAAACATTTTAGTTCACAAAAATGTAACAGCTTTTTTTCGAGCATAGATAAAGTTAGGTATATTTTGATCGAGCAACTATTTAGCAAATAGACACAACCTTTTCAATAAAAAATATAACTCTGTAAACTCCAAACGCTTTGTTACAAGCGTTGAAAATTTCCGAGAGCATTTAATTGAATGCGTATTGGAATAAAAAGCAGAAATATCCGAGCGTATAAAATGTTGTAGGTAAATTTACATTTGCTACGACCATGTGAACTGTGGATGAAGCACGAGTCTGATATTGCATGGAGTGGTCTGTAATGAAACTTCATGAATGGAAATGTTGCAAATTTCGTCACTGGAAACAAAATGGTACTTTTAAAGCCTGAAGCCATAAGCAGGCAATGCTGGCTTTTTGCTGGCGTGTAATTAAAATTTATTTTCATTGTTCTGCGCAAGCGGTAGTTCAGTTACAAAACAAGATTAATTTTGTCACTGGAACCATTATCGTCAGCGAAACGATGGTAGGATAAGTCGAAAATTTTCTGTCTGGGTCTGTCTGGACTTTTGACATTCTGGGACCCAATTCTGCTATCCAATCGCTTTACTATGACAATGGTACCGTTGCAAAAAATGAAGAACACATAGAATCCTTAGACGAAGCTCTAGAAGTCTAGATAGTGCGTGCGGTGTTATTCGCATGTAAATGTTTCAACCTTTACACTTTTAACGCGCGTCCTTTCAGCTAAGGTACAATATCAAAATGTGGCATTCTGTGACGATACTACTGTCATAGTGAAGCGATTGATTTCGCAGAATAGGACCCCTGGTATTGGGTAGGCAGGCAGGCAGGTAGGTGTTCCATGCTCTCAACTCTAGAAACCTAGCCGTACAAAGTAAAACCATCCATGCGCTAACATCTTTCAAAGTAGAAATCTCTTTGACGTCCTGCATTCAGGGACATCTAGGCACTCACTGTGACGTGGCTGAATCGTCTGACATCCTGGCATGCGATGAACTTTTGTCATCTGTTGCAATGTGCAGTGCTCTTTGGAATTTTCGCCTGAACCGAATGGCTCATCTTGTTACTAGTTAATCCTGGATAGAAAACAACTTGAAATGTTTTTTTGCTATCAAGGTTGACCTACATTTTCTCTCAAATGATGCCACACGTAGATAACAAGCTAGGAGATAGAACACGTAAATAAAGATAGATCTCTTTTGCGTAACTTCAATCCAATATTCGTATGAAATAGATCCCTTTGCATCATTTGTGAACAGACCAACCAGATCTCTCCCTTTATTCTTTTTGGTGCTTTGTTTCTCGTACTTTTGAATCCGGTGTAATCCAGTTTAAGCCTAAATTTGTTTAATGTATGCATTCAATTACATTTGAAACAACAGTTATTGCCGTTTAGAAACATGTTAGAGTGTAGAACCATATCTAGTTCGATAAATGGTTTGATATTTGTCGAAAGATAAATTATTCAAGAAGTATCAAAAGATTTAATTCAGAATAGTAGTAGACGAAAATATGAGATCTCTATACTTATAATGTCGCTGCTACAAAATTATTGTAAGACAAAATAATTATATCCACTTTTCAGTACGTCGCCGGACTAAGGTTACAAAACAGTCATCAACCAAGCAAGATACAATTACCAACTCAATGAAATATCTAAAAATTTATATAACCTAAAAATCAACGACTCAGGTGGGACTTGAACCCGCAACCTTCCACTCTGTACTGGAATGCGTTGCCAATTACGCCACCCAAGTCCGTCAACTGACCGGTCAAGTCCCTTAGTGAGGAATAACACTATAAAAAATGATAACCTCTTCAATGGATCTCTTCAAGACGAGAGTGAATATGTGTCTTCTAGACTAGACCCTCGTGATACATCTTTGGCCAAATCGTTATTTACGTTTAGTATTTGCTAGGTGAGATTGTTGTAAAACGATAGTCCCTAAAAAAATAACCTAAGTGAAATATATCAAGTTAGAACATACCAATTCCTCAGGGGATCCCGGTTCCTTCATACCATTGCTCTTATCCGTGCTCCCCGTCTCTGTAACAAGTCAAATACAAAGTCAGACAAACCCAGTTAAAACATGACAAGTAAATGTTAAGATACCTACAGCGACATCCACACTAATATTATAAATTCGAAAGTAACTTTGTCTGTCTGTCTGTCACCTTTTATGCCTAAACGGTGGAACGGGTCTTAATAAAATTTAGCAGGGAGATAGACGGTATCCCAGGGTCAGACATAGGGTTATTTTGTCCCAGTAAAGTGTATGCAAAGCCACGGAGAGAAGCTAGTCTTCTATGAAATTGTACCCTCTGATTCACGGTCCATGTTTTTTTTATGAACCATATTTATAAATATATATATTTATAAATATTTATAAACCAACAAATACCAATAAATTTACGTAACAAAAAAAAATTATTTATAAGACAAGTACAATGGGCGGCGTCATTGCTTCGTTGCAACCTATAGGTGACATGAATTGTAATTTTTTCCACTTAATATGTCGTTGTTCTTTCGTTAAAGATAGCTCTCTTAAAGAAAACATTGATTAGGTACCTACATAGACTTCAGGCTCGGAATCTCAGGGTTCAGGATTATTGATGCATTTTCTGTGCTGGAAAGCAGGAAATCATCTACCAATTACGAAAAATTGAAATGTAAAAAAACCTCTTAATAAAAACAGCGAATTTCGTACACAAAAGCTTAAAACCGCGTGCTTACAGCAGCGTTCAGTGCACTCGAATACAGAAATCCATTTAAACTGGAACAGGCTACGGACCGATCAGCTGTTAAAAGCCACCACAGCGGATTATTCCTCGATGTTCAATTAATTTGCAATTCAAATCGAAAATGATAAGGAATAAAATATAACGTGTACCATGGAATATCAGACTAGTTATTGTTAATACAAAAGTTTGGATGGATGGATATTTAATTTTGTTATGTACTTCTTCACTTCTTAACTTCCTTTCGGATTGCTTTGAAATTTTTCATAGATTTATATTTATGCTAATTTTTTATCACGGACAAAAGCACTAATATAAGGTCATTTTTGCATACAAACTGACTAACAAAATATGGATCAGTGTAGTCCGAAATAAAGGAATTTTATTTTATTATATTTTCTATTTAAAGCGTGTGGAGCCTTTTCAGAAACCAGTATAACATATAATAGCCAAACTATGCCTTATACTATATTTTTATTATTCTTTACATCTTTATCTATACTAATATAATAAATTCAAAAATAACTCTGTCTGAAAACTAAAGTCCATTCAATTTAAAATACGCTCTATTTATTGCGAGTAAAATTTAAAGAGTAATTAATAAAATACGTTCATTATCATTAAGCTGTAAAGCTTCGATACAAAACAGGTGTCCTGTTTACTACAGTAAAATTCTGTCAGAGTACTCTCAAATTTCCGGCATCTGGGTTCACGCGCACGTAGTAATTGAAATGTCAGCGGTGCTCAAAATATTTCAATCAGATTCGAATACTTTATAGATACCAACTCCAGTCTGTAAACATGGTTCTGTTCATTGAAAACACTGGGAGTATGGTAACAAAACAAACACCCGGCGAAAAACCAATAATAACCTACCACGACTTTGGCTTTTCTTTTAATATTAAGACTACTCTCTCGCTCCCATTCTAATTTCATGAATTAATTACGTAGGTAATCGTAATATATTTACTGCCAACTATTTATATTCTAAACTCAATGACAAGCTATATTTCACGTAAACTACGTTACAAACTAAATTATATCCCGTTGAAAGAGCAATCATTAAACTCCCATTTGTTAATTCATACGTGAAAATTGGTTTAGTGATGGATATTAAAGTTAATGTAGGCAACGACGACGTCGGAGCCGGGAGCTGTTCGTTTTATATTTACGTCAAGTCAATAGGATAGGAGAAAATGGAGAATCAGCTAAGTGGAGTTCCTGTTCAATCACCGTAGCAGAGAGTACTAGAAAGTCATAAAAAGTCAATAGGTAGATGATGGGCACTGTATTGTTACTGTTACTTGTGTTTTTTTTATTTGTATTTCGATAGATTGTCTATGCAGAACGCCAGCGCCTATTGTTTGACGTTAGACCAATTCTACATGATGACAGGAGAAAATGGAGAATCAGCTAAGAGTTCTTGTTCAAATCATGTAGAAATGGTGTCGCGATTCGTAACCAAAGGCCCTAGCCTTGTGTCAGTGTTTCATAGCCCCAGCCTCAATTGACATTACCCCAATATGCGCCCACAAGTGAGACAAACAAAAAATATGATAATGAGAGCCTTTACAAAACGTATTACGTTATTGCATACCTATAGATATATATAATAGTGGTAGCTGCTGCTCGCTTCACACGCGTTGTTTAAGGTTATTTATATCCTAGATAAAAAGTAGCCTATGTTACTCTCCATCCTTTCAACTAACTCCATGCCAAAAATCAAGCCGATTGTTTGCTTATTTAGGGCGCGAAGGAAGGACAAACAAACAAACAAACACTTTCGCATTTATATTATTAGTAAAGATATATAAAATAATAGTATTTGGTTCCTATTGCCAGTTTATTGTCGATGTCGAGCTGGATAGCTGCTTCGAAACAGCGAACGCTTTTAACGAAAATGAAGACAGAATGACAGATATTGTTCATATTGTTCACGTCATTCGTTCACGTCATCCATTGATATCAACATCAATGGATGACATGAACAAATTGCCATTAACTCTAACGCTATAGGCAAATTTGTTGCGATTCAGCGCTTCAAACCAGGTCCAATCAGCCCTTTTGTCAATGATGTTTTGCCATACTATGACACGTTATTTCACGTGATGTTTGAGCTTTTAGTCACAACCGGTACAGCTATTTATTATGTCAATCACGTATTATGTTAATGACGTTTGATGTTATTTGACTGATTCGGTTGTATAATAGTAAATTCCTATCTAAACCTACCACCTTACTCTCGAGCAAGGACTTACGTCACCATCAACACTTTACTCGTTACAAATAGATCAATGCTCTTAAATTTCGTGTACCTATTACATACATCAATCAGGTTTCATCGCGAGGCCGCTGAATACCTTGATCGATGGTTTCAATACAAACTACAACACACCAGTTGGCCAATAATAAAGGTTATAATCAGTCAACAGTCATCTATCAGTGCGTGATCATTGTTTACAAATTCTGCACTCAAAATCCACTGTGGGGTGTAAGAAGGCCTCCAACGTTTCGTCTCCTAAGTCAATCCAACCTGCTCGTGGTGCACCCTGCTAGATAACGAACTAGGCTCTGATGAAAATATAAAACAATCTTCTTAATTTGATAACTCATCTATTTATAATTATTTTCTATTACTTGACACTGGCAGAATTGTCTCTAACCAGACCATATTGGAATTAACAAAGAATCAAAATCAAATCGTCAAAATCCACTGTCAGAATAAAAGTCAGCTGTCAAAGCCCAAAGTAATTCCCATTTTTACGAACTTCCAGAACTCGATAATCTACCAGGAAAGCGCACAGTCGGAGTAACCTGGCCTGACCACAGCCGCAAAATAAACTTCTCTACACAGCACCAGGTACCGACATTCGACCACGCAAATTATACCATTTTAGTGGTTAAACCAACGCCACTCAATCATGGACTTTAACCCTAAGTCGTAGAGCTCAGATTACGGGTACTTTTATCACCAGCTGTCAGTCTTGTGAGAACCGCAGAAAGTAAATCGTAAATCTGTTTGTTACGGAACTAGAAATGCATGCCTTCATCACTTTGCTGATAGCTTTGCTGATGGTAAATTTGATATTAAATCTGTTTTTACGTTTTGTTATTGGAGTTGATGGAGAAGGCGTCGTGATTTTTATGTTCTTCTAAAAACAACAATAAGATGTTAAAAAAAAATATTACTTTTTTTAATAACGTCCATAGTTTATACTTACCTACATTTCTTTCTGTGCCATTGTATTTTCTAACTTAAAAATTACAAGTCCTGTAAAGCACCATGCTAGGCACCATAGCTCATAAAACGTTTTGTAACCTGTTGACAAAAATCAAACAATTGCTATGTATATTATTTTTATTGTGACTGAAGTATGTACTAAATTTGTGTTCAGTTTAAACTTATTTTCTGTGTCAATTATTTATATTATGACATCTTTTCAACTTTTTGTATTTTGGTTTATGTGATTATTTGATTGTATATTATTATTGTTTATTGTACCCAAATATTCCGACACAAGTATTTGTTTGTGAATAATGAAACTGAAAACTGAAGCTGTTGGCCAAGATTTTGTGTGACTTAGAAACGCTCTACTGGTTATATTGTTAAAACCCTTGTTATCGATAGACAGTGAGAACGCGTTTCTCGCAATTTTCAATAATAAGAGTTGCCGCCGCTCGTTACATTTCCTTAGAAAATTTTCAAAACTTCGCTCCCGTAAATTCGTTCAATCGCGTTCGGTGGTTAGCCTTCGCTCTCCTTTGTTCGCTTGGTCTGTACCCGGCATAAGACGAGTATATCATGTCCCAGCTTTCAACTTTCCCCGTCAATTATAAAGAGCTACCGCTCGTAACGAGCCGTTGCGTAAGATATGCCATTGTTTCGGATGCAAACCGTTCTCTGTGCTATAAAACTTTACCTACCATCTAGAAGAACAACCTAAAGGAATTTAACTAAAAAAATTGAAAATTAAAGCTGTGTTAAACCTTAGTAGTTTTCTTGATTCTACATAATCAAAAACTACAGGAGGGACTACTTTTAGGTAGTCAGATAGTCATTTTATTGGTAAAATCATATTTACAAGTCAATTATCCAATTAAAATTGGTAATTACTAAACAAATTATACGAAAATTTTACATACTAGAATAATGATAAATTGTCAATGTACCTAATTACTCGTAAGTATTCGTAATCGATGTTGGTTCCTAGGTATCAATAGCAGTTATTTCCCGCGGCTTCGCACGCGTTGCGTCGTCGTTTCTATGTCAACATTTGAAGTTTATTCCTCTCATGGGAACCGGTTTATAAGGTAAAAGACTATGTTTTATTACAGAAATTGACCTACCTGCCTACATCTATAGAAAATTTTAGCTCGATCCGTTCAGTAGCTTTAGCGTCAAGGAGTAACAAACACCCATAAATTCATCGTAATGTAATTTAAAATATACAGTGATTAGCAATATGTTTTTTAGAAACCAATATACAAAAAATATCGCTCACAACTTTAATAAATGTTAGTCCAATTCCAGATAGTACCGGTATCGAATACCATCCAGTACGAAGTATTACTTAACCTGTGCCGGTAGTCCTAAGTACAGGTAGAGTACCTACCGGTGCAACTGTACTGTACCCTATCGCATAATACATCAGTAATTACTGTGGGAGAGTGGCATTTCAGGTGTTAATAAGTGCATCTACGCATCATTTGGTCTTGTAATTGGAGTTGAAGCTATAGCATTTTGAACCCTATAGCATTGCAAATGATGCAATGAACTTCCCATGCTTGTCTTCCCGTGGCGTGATCCCCATCACGCATAGAAAAAAAACCACGCACCCTATAAAACAAGATACCTACAGGGGCGAAAATGTCATGTTGTTTTTACAGCTTATTAAAATGTCTATTGTTCTAGTCCATTGATCTAGATTATAAATTTTACATCATATTCTTATGTTCTAGATCTAGATTATATACGGATACAAACGTCCACTTTTGAACACGCACCCAAACGAGGGTTTTGGTCATAACACCACGCTTGGCACGCGGATCGCAGCGGAGGTGTTAAAATACACAAAAGAAGCTTTTACCCTTCCTCTGCAGACTGTGCCCGTAGCACATCTCCGCCGCGAAATTATAGCAGACGGAACCGCAGTAGTTTCGCCATGATTTGTCCGTGGTACGACAAGCGACACTGAGGCGTAACTGCCTGTTGTAATTGTAACGCAGAGATTTGACTATGATGTTATCTCTTTCCAATACGATTCCACCGATCTGGTCAGACGCCATTTACATCTCCGCGCTCGGGCCGCCATTTTGCTCCAATGCCACGTTTTTTTCGCATGTATCTTGTGGCAGTCGTCAATTTATATTCCGCTAACCAAACAGCTACAAATGTACTAATGTTGCGCAGCGGAACTCGCTTTGTCGTTCCGCTGCTATGATTTCGCGGCGAAGCTGTGCTTCGGGCCTAAATTTCCAGCGTCTTACGACTTCTACGGACTGATTTGGAGTGGTCAATTCTTACGACGCGACTGCCACGTCTAATCTAGTCCCTTGTTAGGGCTGTACATTTTTCGTCGTTCAATAAGTCACCAAACTTTTATCCTGAAAAAGCAAACGAGATATGTTTGTACCAGCAGCTATAATCCGTGGATTTGCACGTGTTCGTGCAGCCAACCTTAATCCTTTAGGAACAGAGGGAGCTGAATTCAAAAACATTGAACAAAACTTGCGTTTCGATTAGCTGGGAGATATAGCAAGAATTAGTATTGGATTCGGTCCAGTAGTTTCGGAGCCTATTCATTCAATCAAACCAACTAATTAATCTTTCCTCTTAATAAATTATAAATAAAAATAAATCATTGCAATAAAGGGTGTAGTTTCCAAATGAATCGAAAAGTACGTTTGTATGGGGGCTTAGAGGTTCGCATCCATCCACCTTATGTCGCCTCTTACAACATCAGTCTAAGTAAGGCATAGCTACGGTTTTGGACCTTTTCACTAAAAAACGTCTTTTAACAGAAATAACAGTATTTGGCAAGGAGACTGTATCCTGGGAAAGGAAAAATTATATCTTTAGTATCAAAACTGTATAATAATACGAATAAGGTGACAGTTAACAGCTTGTTAAGGTATATTTTGTAAGATTCACGTAAAAGTTCCAAGATGAAAGCATACGGCAAAACGGTACAAAGCCCTTCAAGTAAATCAGAGTATAAAATCTGGAGTGTAAGTTAAGCGGGGTGTAACATCTCAGAAATGATGACCTTTTCGTCTCACAGACGGCTAAGAAGTACCGTTGGGGAAACGTAGGAAATATTATTTGGGACATCTCGGGAAAGGTACGCTGCTGCCTCGGAAAATGTTACGAGATATTCACATTTAATTTTCGTTAAATTTCTCATAAACTGAAATGTAGCCGAAAGTGAAATTTCGCGTTGGTGGATAATTTGATAATGGAGTGATTTTCAAATTGACAACAGCAGGTTGGTTGTATTATGAATTACGGACAAAATATTGTATGCTTTTAATGTTAAATTCATTCACCTAATTTAATCATAAAAAAAAATTAACATTAAAATATGAACATTATTAAAAAATTCTGGGTAAAACCCAGACGTAATTCACGTACGTTAAGTGCGTACCGTGAATTTGTAAGCTTTTTTAATCAACGGAACTTCGTTTGACCACAATCTCACCTGATGCTATCCATCATGACGATGTGGCCGGCGATGTATCTCGAAGGTTAAGAAGACATCTATAGACATCATAACGACACTTTTCTTTTATTAAATTTATAAGTTAGTCAATATCACCCCCTTCCACTCCAGGACAAGCAGACAAACGGCGCATTACTACGACCTCTACTTGGTGGATATACCGTCCACCCGCCATAAGCGACTTCCTCGACCTTCATCATTCGTACCGTAGTATGGGGTTTAGAACACGCTCCCTGCTGCTGTTTTTCCCGGTCAATTACAACCTGGGTATCTTCAAGACAAGAGCGAATAGATATCATCTCGATCTAGACCTTCGTGATACAATCATTGGACACATCTTCACTTTCCATCACGTGAGACTGTGGTCAAAGTACTATAAAAAAATGTTACATAAAACAAACCCGTGTAAAAATCTTGTTACAACAACGCCAAGGTT
Organism: Eupithecia exiguata; assembly: GCA_947086465.1. NCBI lineage: Eukaryota > Metazoa > Arthropoda > Insecta > Lepidoptera > Geometridae > Eupithecia > Eupithecia exiguata. Next base: position 3,899,487 of record OX352240.1, read on the forward strand.
CGAAAGAGTATTTACGTTTAATTAGGCAGATACCAAAGCAAACTAAAGAAAGTAAAGAAAACTTCAAGCCAAAATCTTCACCAACAAAACGTCTCCAGAATAATATATGAGGTCACATTAAAGTTACCTTCTAAGCACCGGACCAGAGCATATCTCTGAAGGGTCTTTTAATTAAGTTCTCAAGCACTTATACCACTTTGTATAACAGACATTGTACTAATTTCGAAACAAGTGAGTCAAGTTTTAATGAAAATAGCTCGGTTGGTTTGTTAGGAACCGCGTAAAACGTGATATACGCTTTGGTGATGACAGGAGGAATTCCAAGCGTCTGGCGGAGTTTGGTGTCCTTCGCAGAAAGTCATTTCACTCAAACGCAAAAGTTACTATTAAAGGCAAGTCTTATATAGTTCTATATCACGGAATGTACAAAATCGAAGGTTTTTGAGATAAACTTAATTATTATAACGATTCACAAATACTTTTCAAAAAAGTTACACGTTTGCACAAGAGCAGGGAAAGGTAGTTTGTGACTAGGTGAAAGAAAAAAACAATCACAAAATAATGTGACAATTGGCAGGTGGTTAATAATGGAGATAATTAATAAATAAATATATTTAAATATATTTTTCCCTTAAAATAAATAAATAAATATTGCTGGACAATCCACACAGCATCATCTAGCCCTAGCTAGACGACTGATATACATAATACAATACATTACATAGATATGTAGATACTCGTACATGTAATTTATTGTAGGTACATAAAAAATACCAGATCACTCGGAACAAATATTTGCAGATCGTGCAAACATTTGTCTCAAGGCGGGAATCTACCCCGCATCCTCCTGCGTTGCAGCCATACCTTCGCCGTCGCGCCACACCGAACATCGAACGTCATGTAAATTGTAACTACTTGTAAAATATTGATTTAATGTCCTGTTCATATAACATTTAGTACCAAATTGTTACGGTTAAAGAATTTAAACTTGTACACACATAAGAAAAAAATCATTTTAAGTAGGTACTTAGAAAAGCCTGATGCCTGATGATGACGAAACGAATAACCGAAGACATGACCATAATGCGAAAGGGAGTGTGGGAACCTTCCACTCGATGGACCGCGGCCGATCGTAGCGGTCGGTTATAGTCGATGGATGGAGACGGCTCCGCTATTCATGGTGTCGTTTGGCGGAGGACTAATGTTCAGAGGTGGACGTATACGGGCTGATGATGATGATGGTCATTATGAATATACGACACCTTCGCGCCCACATTCCAATAAGGTACCTACTTCACCCATTTTTGAAATTGTCTGAATGAGATTCTATGCTAATGAAACTCAAAAAAACAAGTTCCCCAAAAAGGCATTTAAAATTAACCTTTTCAAGTTGCGCGCGTAACTTGACGAAAACGCTGGGCGCGGACGCAGTAACGTTCTCTGGTCATGACGCCAGTTGGATGCGTGGTACCTGAACAAATGCGCTGATGTTGCTGATGACAGTTGATACTTTTTAGTTTACCTACACAGCCGTATCACATAATAACATAGCGCCTCCTATATCATGGTGTTTAAAAACAGATTAAAAAAACTGGAAACTTTGAAATGAAGTTTATAATTTATTTTGTTATTTATGTACTAAACCTAACATTTTCCGACAGATTTTTGCCTACGCTTATCTCAATAATATATTTTTTGATTTTTTTCTCATTTATGGTAAAATATCATATTAAATAACATGATAAGAGCAGATGCATCAAAGGAAACCGCCATCTATAGTCATACATCAGTAATCTCCTCTTCTATTTAATTTTACTACGCATTAAACTAACACATACAGATAAACTGCTCTTTTTTTGCGTTACCAGTGCGACTGGATTTTTTGTAATTATAGCAACTGGTTTACAACACAGATGAACTACCTGGGTTCATGGTGATTTAAGACGTTACAGTTACAGTATCAAGCGATTTCAAATAAGATAACTAAACTACACACAGCTTCTGTTGCAAGGGTAAATAAATTTAAAATATATTTCGGACCAAAAATTCGTAACGAAACAATAGAATAATAAATTTCTGATCAGGTTACTAGTTCAATCGCCGCAAAACAATTTTTTTTATTTTAAAATTAGATTTATTTTAAGAAACAAACTCACTTTTTACCCGACTACCAACAGGGGAGGGTTATGAGGTTAGCACCCTATGTTTGTATGTTTGTATGTATGTGGCCGATTTCTTTGTTCCCACGTAGCGCTGAAACTACTGGTTCGATTTCAACAAATTATGTATCGATTGATTCGTCTCAATACCCCGATGGTTATAGGCTATAGGATTTAGGGCTCCGACCCCGAATAAGCCTTCAAAACGCGTACTAAAGTTTAGGTAGCAGCAGGCTGCAGGCCCCATAGAGAAAAATTACAATACCTACGACCTATTTTCATTTTCAACTCTATGCCTATCAAATATGACCGATACGTCATTCATATTTTCATATTTCATATTTCATTTATTTTTGCTTGCATGTAGGTACATTCCATCTTATTTCTAAGGTAATTGGTTATCACTAGGTACATACATGCACCCTGGAAGGGCACTGCAAAACAGTTATTTTTACATTGTCAAATGGAATTTTACAATAACATAAATTTCATTCTATTTTTTCAAACTTTTATAACTTTCACGTAGTCGGGTTGTAGTTTTTAACTTTATCTTGTTAGAAAATGGTTTACGATTTGCGGCTAATTACTTTTCTGCTAGTTTTAAATTTAAAACCATAAAAAAAATAACTCGCACCAACCCGAGTCGAACCACCTTAAGCTCAAATTAAAAAGATATTATTCAATTACCAATCTCAGCCAGTCGAGAGAATCCTTGAAATCCCACTTGCCCCTCGAAGGACTCTAGGAATGTAACAGAACTGGCTTCTTCATAAATATGGAGGGGGCGATTAAACCTGGGGTTTTTGCCCACCCTCGCCGATCACATCACTAGAAACAGATGCCTTGGTTTAAATCAGAACTTATAGCGAATATCTAATACATCAACAAAAAGCGTAAGCTTAAGACCATGTAAGAAATTCAACATGCGGACACGGATGATATAAACTTTGTAAAGGCACAGAATTACTAAACATAAATAATAAAGTACGTAGAGGCGAAGTGTAATAATAAATAAATAATGCTGGACAATTCACACAGCATTATCTAGCCCCAAGCTAAGCAGAGCTTGTGTTATGGGTACTAGATAACTGATATATTAGAATACAATACATAGATAGATATATTTTATTATACATAGAAAAACGACCAGAAAACCCATTGTCAACCTCCTGCGTCGCAGGAAGACCTTCGCCCACCGCGCCACGGAGGTCGTCAAAGTAAGTTTCATTTGTGTGTAAATATTTGTGCTTTTTCTGAAGCATAGTAGGCGAAGGTCTACCAGAGACGCAGAGGATGGCGGGTTCGACTCTCACCGCGAGCTACATGTTTGTTGTCCTGCAAGATTTATTTCAGCTCGAAGATCAAAATTGACCTGCGTAAAAACTTCTGAAGACTTCGTACCAGTAAAAGCCATCCATGACAAACTACATGGCCATAGTTAAAATCTCACCACAGTCTTTAACATAAACCGATTCCAACAGGCGATTTAGTTAAAACATAGCTCCTCAGGCAATACAGGGTGAATCTATCGACGATTAAACATAGGTACCTGTATATAATGTACTTATACCTAATACACTAGCTTCTGCTCATGGTTTTGCACGCGCTTCGCCCGTATTCTTTCATGACATCAGCACTTTGGTCCATTTACTCCTCAGAATTATTCAAGCATATTTCACCCCTGCAAGAACGCAATTTGGAACTTAAAATATATGTATTTGACTTTTTACAGTAGGTCAAGCACAGTGATTGTTGGCTAAGCCTTAGACGGTATGTATGTTGTTTTATTGTATATTCTACCTTAGACTCTAAGGTAGAATATACAATAAAATCGGCCAAGTGCGAGTCGGACTTGCGCACGAAGGGCTCCGTACCATTATCTATGAAAACGGCAAAAAAATCACGTTTGTTGTATGGGGCTCCCATACAACAAACGTGATATTTTTGCCCTTAAATATTTGTTTTATTTGAATTTAATTATTTATTTTTACAGTGGACAGTTAACGAAATATTCTGTGAATATTTAAAGCGTCTACCTGTTGTCGTTATCAATATCAAAATTCGTTCTTTCAATAATTACTTGCGAAGTGTGTAAATTTTCTCTATTCTAGCCTACAAAAAAATGCTTTACTGCTGCTGGATACAATCTCTTCATGCCAAATTTCATTAAGATCCTTCAGCATTGAAGCAGTTATAGTCGAACAGACAGACATTTCTCATTTATTGTATTAGTATCCGAGTATACCGGATTTACTGGCTTTCAAGAGTACTTGCAGTAGTGGTCAGTATAATCACAAGCAATGAAACCTATGTTCGAAGTGAAGTGGGGAGTTTAGCGGTTGATTTCTAGAAAAACCACCAATAAATTGTTGCTGCTATTGAAATAATTATCATCATCAACAGACCGGTTAGGCCTTGAAATCTGAACTGAACTGATAGATTTCAACAATGAATATAGAGCTTTTCAAACTAGCCTGCAAAAAATGTATGTTTGATTACAAGTTTGTACGGAACCCATACGCGAGTCCAACTCGCACTTGACGTTTTATATATAATGTTGTGGTTTTGCTTTGCAAATCTGTCGCCACGCCGCAAGGTAAGAGTGGAAGAACACTATTTATTTGTACGCTTTTATTCGTAGGCGAGTCTTTTCGAATAGTAAATACCTAGTTATCGATTCCTAGGAAAATATTTCTTCTTAGAAGCTTATTTTCGTATTCATCAAAGCCCAGGACTTCGTTATCTCGCGGGAATGACTTAAAATATTTTCATAACGCCTACGCCTACGGATCAAGAAAACAAACTGAAGGACGGCTCATTTATTAATTTTACATAATAAGTACCTACGGGTACACATAGAATATTTCTTTGGAGCAGTGGATCTCACCGGGCTTATTGTAAATGTCATTGTAACGGTTTTCATTATAAGAAAATCAGTCACCAAAAATTAGTCTTAATACCGATTTTTTTAAGAGCTCTCGCATTGTATTAGGTTTGCAAAATAAAGAGACTTGAATAATAATAATAAATAATGCTGGACAATTCACACAGCATTATCTAGCCCCAAGGTAAGCAGAGCTTGTGTTATGGGTACTAGATAACTGATATACATAATACATTACATAGATAGATATTTTTTACTATACATAGAAAACGACCAGAACACCCGGAACAAATACCTGCAGATCGTACAAATATTTGTCCCAAGGCGGGAATCGAACCCGCAACCTCCTGCGTCGCAGGCAGACCTTTGCCCACCGCGACACAGAGATCGTCAAACTCGTCAACTTGATTAAATACTTGAATACAAAACTTGGGGTCCATAGCCAGCAGTGGGTAAATCTGGTTGAGGATGATGATGAAATCAATCATCATATTTTATCAGTACCGGATGCGGCAAGCTGAAGGCGCTATGGTGCTCATTAGGGGAGGCATAGGCTAAGCAGTGGATAATATAGTAATATGGACTGATATATGATGATAACTTTACAGAAGTTTCAAGATGGTTGGTGGTAAAACGCACAGAAGTGAAATCACATAAGTTACCCCGCCGTTGATATAAAGCCTCGAAATTTCGAGAACAAGCACCGTTCATTCCACAAATTGACATCGACATAAATCTAAAAACCCCAGCAGTCCTTTCATGAGCGACAGTAAACCTGAATGATGATACGAAAGGAAATATTTACGAGCCTCGGAAACCGATGCTTCAGATAAATATTGTATCAAAGAACGCAGCATTCAATCGAACTTTGCCAATCAACGGGTGTAACAAGACAAGGGAGTCGTTTGGTACAGGCTCGTTTACTAGAAAATGTTGGTGCGATATTGCAATAGGCTACTGGACTACTACTGGGAAATAATTCTAACGTATTGTCTGATAAAAATAATGCAAAGTCTAATTAATATTTCTTCAAGGCGTATTAGTTATGAAAACGAATTTTTAAGTTTGAATAAAATAATGCCGCGCCAAAACGATAATCTCTGTCATGGCTACCGTGTTCCAAGCTGTGACGTCACCCCGCCACACCACACCTAACAAGAAGAACTCATTGACACTGTAATCTGTAAAAGTGTGACGTAACACATAGCGTTTTTGGTCACGTCATCATACGTATCAAAAAATGTGTAATTTTAATCTCATTTTTTTACATAAAAAGGCATATTTTTAATAAAAATCACCTGATTACGCTTTATTACGTTGTCACTGACTAGGATGAAAACAATTTGGAATTTATTTTTAATGTAGTCAAATAGCCTATTGGAGGAATTCGTCCAGCAATGGGTACAGGCTGTAGATGATGCAATTCAGAGATGATTAAAAAGTATGGGCAGAGTGCGGCTCGGCTTTTGCTTAGCCATGTGAATTTGTGAGATATTGCAATTGAAGGACTAAAGTCTGGTTGTAGAATCAAGATGATGATAGATAGATAGAGAATTCTTTAATCATCACCTTAAAAAAGAAAACCAGATTGTATGAAATTAAAGATGATTAAATAGAGCAATTGATTTGGCCGCCTTATCGCTTAAAGCGATTTCTTCCAGGCAACCAGAATGATGATGAAAATTAATAAGAAGAGAAATACGAGTGGAGTGGAACCTGAATGGCTCAAACAATTCTGGAATTAATTTATTAACTGGCCAGGCGTCTGCCGTTCGAGTGGTGATTTGTTAAAAAAGGACATTGATAAAATATTTTTAAGATCAACGCTGATTATAGATAGAAAGAGAACAAAAAGAAATGATTTCACTATGTAATCAATTAAAAATACGAGACACTCGTCTAAAGAAAAGTACTAGACCTATTGAAATGAGTAAAGCAAAGCAAGATGTAAGTTTATACAGTCCAGTACAGTCCGACGAGGCACATGTAAACGAGGCTCTGCCAGTCGACAAATTGGTTTCCGGAGCCCGCGGTTATCACAGTTACTCCTGGGAATCCCGCTGGTGCGGTAACATCTTTGGAAACTATAGAAAGTGTAAAGGTGGCTGTTTGTGACGGAAGGTGTGATGAGCGCATTGTGATTTACACTCACGACGATTTCAAAATAAAATTTTGATATCAAAGCAGTCTATTTTAAACTTGTTCAAACCAGTAGCAAGTAGCAAGAACGACCTTAACAAGGTTTTGTCTGCGTTTAAATAAGAGCATTATACGAAAAAAGACAAAAGCAAAAGATGCGGCCAAAAACCATCACCAACACCATCCTAAAAACAATAGCCGGTAGGATCAACTCTCCCACATGGCATTGCTTCGTGCGGAGGGTGATGTAATCTTTTATATATTTCTTAGATATTATATTGAGTGAAAATTAACTAGCCCTAGTGATAAGATTTTGTAAGTACTAACAAACTATGGATCTATTGTGTTGTCCGAAATAAAACTTTTATTTTTTATTTTATTTTTATTATTTAAAAAAGTTCTCCACCTGAAGTGGAAATGGGCTGGATACCTTCAACGAGGTACAGACGACAGATGGACCAAAACTGTAACAAACTGGTGCCCACTCGATAAAAAGCGCAGGCCAGGTAGACCATCAAAACGTTGGAGTGACGATATTGCCAAAGTAGCTGGAGTTACTTGGAGCAAACTAGCTTTGGATAGAGAAATGTGGAAGAACCGGAACCTGGAGGAGGCTTTCACCACTTAAAGTGGTACTTGCACATGGACAGACTACTTATTGCTAAATTTTTTAATAATGTTTGTGGAAATAAATAAAGCTTATTTCATTTTATTATTAAATAAGAGAAAATGACATACAATGTGTAGGTAAATTATAGAAGATTTATGACGAACAGAAAATTGTTAATTTGTGAACGAGAAAGATTGACTTGTCATTCACAAGGTGTTTTTTTTAATCATATTTTCAATCATTTTTTAAATCATATTTATTATAAGAACTTTTAGTGATATTTTTGATCTGCATACAAATTCATAGTTCGAAGTTATAAAATGAAATTTCGAGGAAAAGCACTGCACTGCAGCTATACTTAGCTCCATTTCCTTCATAAAGCACTGTAGGTACGAATAAGTATACAAAAGTAAGTAATACTAAACACAAATGACTATTACCCGCTATGCAGTGCAATAAACTATTTCTGACATACTGAAGCTCGGGGAATTCTGCGTCCTTTTGACAGTTATTTTATTCTAAGGTTTTTATTTATTATAGTACTCTGGGTAATTTCTAAGAAATTAATAATTTTAATTAATTTTCGGGTCGACTAGATAAGATCACGTAGCTTAGTTGGAAAAAGAGCAACCCTGCGCTGAAGGGGAAGGTGCGGGTTCGAATCCCGTCGAGATCGTAAATTTTTGGGATTTATTAATTTCTTAGTTATTTTATTATCATTTTATTAAAGAACTTGGAGAAAAGTCTTCGGATTTCCTTACGCTACCATGAAAGGCACGGCGAAGCATTTATATCACGAAATTAACTTTTGAAATGTCTGTAAGACGGTATATTCTTCAAATACTCGTAGAATATCAAAGATTTTTTATAATCCTTTTATATTTTTCATATTTCCTCCATAATTCGACGACCTCTGTGGCGCGGTGGGCGAAGGTCTGCCTGAACCCGCGCCCCACCCTCAGTAACCAACTAAGCCACGAAACCCTAGTCGGTTCAACCGAAAATCTTTGGGACCATTTACGGACTATAGCGCCGGTAGCTCATTAGTAGATCTATCTAGATCTACTATCAAACTACTAGGTATCTACCTACCAAAGTAGTGGGTATATATCTCACATAAGCACATAACATAAGTATAATCCGATCAGAAACTTTGTTATAAGCCTGGTGTGTTCAAGCGGTCTCATTGCTCCTCCATGTCGTATCTGCCGTCGAGTGTCAAGAGGCCCGATCGGGCCGCGGAAGAAAAGGTGAATTTAAAGACTCGAAGGAGAGTGTGATCATTAAGGGATACACTTACCTACATTAAAATGTACGCTCAAAAAATATAGTTATATATGTCATTATTTATTTAAGTTACGAAGCGCAAACCGTAGAAACTTCATTAAATATTATTATGTGAAAGACAAAATGTAACAAATAAATTAGCAAAATTATATTTTCACATCCATTAGCGCTACTTTGGCTTTCATTAGTGTTCGCTCTTCCAATCTTGTTAAAACATAAATCTAAATGAAGGTTAGGTTAGTCGCTTTTAAGGTGAAATGGTTTGCTACATTAAAATGTTACTAGAGTTTCGTTTTGAGTATCTATAAAAATGGTAAATTTTTTCTACTTTGTACTAATTACACCGAAGTTCCTGTAATCTTTAATAACAAAGAAAATTACAATTAAATAATAGAATTAAATTAAGACTATAGTATTTACAATTGAGCTAACTGCATACTGTTGCAAACAATCTACAGGTAGCTCAACTGATCCATATCAATACCAGTCGGAAGCGTGCCTAAGACGCTAGCTGCATTGCCCCGCTGTATGGCAATGCTGATGCGCTGCGCCAGATACTCACCAGCTCTCGGGTCACACGTCGCTTCGACCAGACGCTCAGATAATTTTTTGAAAACCCGGAGAGCCTCGGTACCCCATGGACCTAGAGTCTCGACTCCAAGGGGAGCAAATGCGTATGTAATAACTTGGATGACCAATAACTACGTATTTTTTTAAACTAGCTTCTGAAAACAACTTCGCATGCGCTTTTACGGGATAAAAAGTGGCCTATGTTCGATACCGTCTACGTCCCTACCAAATTTCATTATGATCCGTGCAGCCGCTTAGGCGTGAAAAGGTAACAGACAGACAGACAAATTACTGTAGTTTTTTAATATTGTTATAAATGGATTTATGTAGGTATAAGAATCCCATATAAACCTTATTTCTCAGACTCACCCTAACACAATACTTATAGCAAATGCAATTCGCTTTGTCTGCATTTCGGCTGAGGCGATATTTTGCATACTTCCCCGCAAGCCTTTCTATGCATATTTAGTTGACCTATTTAAGATACGGCACAAACGAGAAACCGTCAGAATCAACTTTAATAATAACCTGTCTTCCCCATGTGCTCAAATGTCACTTAGATTTGAAGGGTTTGTGTAGTGCGAGCTTTCTATGTTGTCATTCGCATTGGAAAGAGAAAATTACGACCGTGATTTGTTGATTCTGACAGTTCGTTTTTAGGGTTCCGTACCCGAAAGGTGATGACAGTAACAGTACCCTCTTACTAAGCCTCCGCTGTCTGAACCTCCTGCCGTCCGTCTCTCTGTCTGTCTATCAGCGGGTATCTCATGAACCGTAAGAGTAGACAGCTGAAATTTTGACAGGGTGCTTATTACTTTCCTGCTATAACAACAAATAGTAAAAATACAATTTGTTTAATAAACAACGCCAACGTCTATTATACTTCGTTGAGTACCGACCACGGAAGTTAAGCAACATCGGGCGCGATCAGTACTTGGATAGGTGACGGCGTCATAAAGGCACACTAATTTTTTCGATTCATAAAAAACAGTTTTTTTAACTGCGGTTTTAACAGGTTTCTTTTGTTTATTTTGTGAAATCGTTTTGTACGATGGTACGGAACTCGCCGTGTGCGAGATAAATCGCACTTGACCGGTTTTATTTTTAAAATTGATAAGTAACTTGGTCATTGACAAAATCTAATAACGCTCCGTCGCGTCGACGAAAATGCAGTGTAAGTTTAAGCTCTAACTGAAGTTTAATAGAACCTAATATAGCTCGTATGTGCTACCCAAACTTGAAGACTTTCTTGATAGAGCTTTGGCAACAATGTTCAAGAGTTCAAGCTATTTGACTCTCGTCCTAATTTTAATCTCTGAAGAGAGAATGTTTGGCTTAAAACTAGTTTCGTAGATGTTCCTTTACATTAAAACTGTTTAAATTCATCCCTAAATTTTATAGAAGAGTTAAAAGAGTAGGTAAGTCATGAAAGTCTCCTTTTTTAATAAAGTTTTGTAAATAAAGATAGGTAAAAGTTTAAGAAATGAAATAAGTTCTCAAAAATTTCCGGTTTCGGCGGGACTCGAACCTGCTCGAACTTATTTCATTTCTTAGAGATACCTAAGTGCGGGTAAGCACTATAACAAAAAACCTTAGGTAAAAGTTTTTTTTTTCATTAGTTCATCTTTAAAATACTATAGGTACTTTTCCTAACATGGACCGACGATCTGCCGGCAGCGCAAAATCGGTCATTGTTGGGATATTTAGAGGAGGCCTATATCCAGCAGTGGACTTCGATCAAATATCAAGTGTTTTATTTCCTTTAGACTTTACAGGACTCCTGGACGCGTCACAAAATTCTAATTACATATATCATCATCGTCATCATCTGTCTATATTAGTCCACCGCTGGACATAGGCCGCTAATGAGCGCATAATTACAGTAATATAAATTAAAAATAAAGTGATCACTTCTAATTTTGTGTTCACTTAAATCTTTTTAAGGTGAAGTAAAGATGCGTACAAGAAACCTTTACCTTGTTAGGTTGTTAGTTTTCGATTTGGAGCAGACTCGATCAGCTGATATGATTATGATGGTGATTTTTGTAAACTGGTCATTATTTCTGAGACTGAAAATCCTGATAATCTTTTTAAGGTGAAGTAAAGAAGAGAACAAGAAACCTTTACCTTGTTAGGTAGTTAGTTTTCGATTTGGAGCAGACTCGATCAGCTGATATGATAATGATGGTGACTTTTCTTAACTGGTCATCATTTCTGAGACTGAATAGTCCTGATATTAAGTTCTACTAGGAACTAATGCATTGGTATTATATATCCCTTCATTTATTATTATAAAATTCGATGATAAAGTCCATGCTCTCAACCCTGGCCTTGACTCTAGCGAAATGCCATGGCCGGCCTTGCTGGTACAACTATACAAGAAACAGTGATCAATGTCCTTTCGAGCCAGACTGAGAAGAGACTCCTACGGCTATGAGAGAGGGAGATAGTTGAACGAGTTTCAGACCGGAAATATTGTATACGTATTAGTTGATTTGGCGAGAAGCTTTCAAGAGAAAGTAAGTTGTTTAATTTTGTGTGTCTGTATGTGGCCCGATTTCGTTTTAGATTTGATTTTAAATGTTCGATTAATATTTTTTTTTTAGAAAAAACACCTTCATTGATTCATTATTGTTTTATCATAGTCGTACATTAAAATCTATACTATGTATACTAATATTAAAAATTTGATAGTAACTCTCAGTCTATCTGTTAACTTTTCGAGCCTGACGGCTGAACGGATCTTAATGAAATTTGGCAGGGAGGTAAACGGTATCCCGGGGACGGACATAAGCTACTCGAGAAACGCGAGCGAAGCCGCAGGCAGCAGTTAGTTATAAATAAATAAATTATGCCGGACTACTCGCACAGAGCTTATGTTATGGGTACCTAATACATAGATATTTTTTTAAGTATACAACCAGATCACCCGAAAACATTATTTGCAGATCGCACAAACATTTATTCCGAGGCGGGAATCGCACCCGCAACCTCATGCGTCGCAGGCGAACCTTTAACCGCTGCGCTACAGAGGTCGTCAGAAACAAAACTTACATAACTAACGAAACTATTACCTACGTACTAAGGTAAAAAGAAGCTATTTATAAAAAAAAACATTTATTCAGAACATTTTACATAAGGATCATTGATGCTTATTGAAACGATGACACTACCGAAGCTTAAAAAACTGCGTGGTAGTGACAACCAACTCCTAGATTCCTGAATAATACAAAAATAATAATTACTACCTAATATTAAAAGCTACTTATTTATTAATCTACTAATGGTTTATATTGCTGGCTATATGCTATTTATGTATAGTAGGTGCAATTTAATACATCTAAATCCAAATTCAGCGCAATCGGGGAAAAAAACAAGCGAAGCAAACAACCTCGCTTACTCACCAGCTAATGATCAAAACAACCTACTACGAAATGAATCATCAGGGTTTATTGCACTCCGATTCAAAACGCACACAAATCGTATGCATAGAAGTAGGTACTCAACGATCGCGTTATGCAAGCGCCCACGTATTAGAATAAGGCACTTGGCCCACCGGCCGACGAGAAAGCGACAAACTATCGACTATTTTCTCGTTCAAGAAACGTAGAGGTTTTGGTAAAATATGGTAAGATTCCTAGTACATAGTCTTATTTTTGGTATCTATATTTATTTTGGTGGTTTCAACAACATCCATAATTCTACACTGAGTTTCGTCTACAAATTTACAAAATCCTTTCGATTTTGTGACTCAAAATTTTGTCCTTCAAAAAATTTACTTTAAGAAAAAATTGTTTAGATGTCATTTAACTTTATAGATTTAGATCCCGTGTCAATAAAAGAGAAATTTACAGGATTCAATATGGGTGTAATAAGCTCACAAAAGTTACGTAAACTAAAACAATAGTTGATCTCTTCGGGGTCCAAAATCTAGCTCTACTCGCTTCTAGTTCAAGTCGTCGATGTCGCATGTCGGTGGAACAAGTGCCTAAACATGTCGGCAATAACTTTCCTACAAACCAAATCGTCTAGTCACGATTGGTAGTCGGCAATTTTGTCATCTTTTGTGCCGTATTGCGCTGTATTAAAGGTGAAGTAATAAAGTGATTACTGATTAGCTTTGTCGTCGACTGTACAGAGGCATACTCTTGTCACGAGTATAATCGGTCCTTTATCGATTGACGGAGTTTTAATAGTCGAAGGTGGTGAACGTATTTCTCGTTTAGTTTTTCAATATCTTAGTTGTAAAAACCTTTATATCTTTTTTGGTACCGCTAGATTTTTATAAGTTGAACGAGCTTCCATACGCGGCTTCGCGTGCATTTTTTCTCATGAAAAATAGCCTACATTTTTTGTTTCAAGCTACATCTTTGGAAAATTTCAGTTCGATCCGTTTAGTAATTTCGGCGCGAGTATTGAGTTAACATAGATCTATACATCAAATTTTTTACATTTATAGTAAAAGTATGTTTGATTTTAAAAAGAGTGTTTGATTAGTGTTTGATTAGTGTGGAGTGTGTCTTTGACGAGCGAAAATCGAAAATATCATTTTGTTTTGTAGGCTGCCTTGTCTACCATCATCATCATCATATCAGCCCATACACGTTCACTGCTGGACATAGGCCTTCCCACGCCTCAAAAATGAGCCGCCCATTTTTACAACTTAGAAATTGAATTCGTTCAAGACATAGGAATTCAATTTCTAAGCTCCACAATTAATATTTTTGTCAGAAAACGGGTTCAAAAACACCTAATTTTCGTGTTTTTGCCTTTATATACGCCTTAAGTACGCTGTGAAAAAGGCAATAGAATGCAATTACATTATGCGTAGTCTGTTATGTCCGGCTCTCGAAACCACAAGCTGCTTCTTGTATCGGACTATGAGTACCACTAAAGTGAAGTCGCGAGCAACAGCTAAGTGATTCCTTGTTGATACAGTGGAACTATTTCCTTAGAACGCTAGAACTGCGACCGAAACCACTCAATAAGGGTTTCTAGTGTCCTCGATTCAAGTCAGCTGCATCCGTGTTCTCTTCTCGTCTGTATAAACTGATTAAGCCATCGATCGGCCAGTACCTACTCGTACCTACAAAACCAGTAACTACTGGATAAAAAGGCTTGAAATAGACGAGCAAAGCTGTAATATGTTGCTGTAAACCTACGAGCACTATGTTAACAAAACTTTTCAGGAGTTATGTCCTTTTTTTGATAGGAATCTTTTTCAGGATAAAACTTTTGAAACTTTCATGGTTATTAACATGTCATTTAAAACCCAAATATGGTAGTAACTACTATGTGAAAAAGCTTAAAGTAGACGCGCAAAGCTTTAATATTACCTATGTTGTTGTAAACAAAACTTTTCAGAAGAGTCTATTCCTATTTTTACCCGACTACCAACAGGGGAGGGTTATTGATAGGAATATTTGTCAGGATAAAACTTTTAAATCTATCATGGTGATTAACATAAGTCATTTATAATCATAACCCAAAAAATGTGTGGTATAGGTAACGTTCGTAGTAAAAGACAAAGAATGAGGTATGTCAACCAATAAAAACCAAATCACAGTGACTTCAGTTATTCCGTGATCATTGCGCATGAAACTGTGCCGAAATATAGGAAAACTCAATCGAATAATGGTTAATACCCCGTTATAAACTACTTTTTATCTTTTTCATAGTAAGTCTAGAACCAAAGTAGCGAATTCACCGAAACAAATAATGCCCTTCCGCATAGCCAGTGATTATCTAAATCTACAGTCACGTGAACCATTAGGTGTAAAGTTACTCGTACTGAGTAAAAGTATTTAAGTACCTTACTTATCTAATGGTTTCAACCCTGAGGCAACGATTTCGATAGGTTCAGAGTGAACGACTTCGAGAACGAGTTTCAGCGTTAGTTGAATCTCGAATGTCTTATCCAATCTCAACCTACATCAGAGACTTGGGATTCTGGTAATTTACATCAAAGGCAGCAATCGTTTTCAGAGCCCGTTTTAGAATAAAATACTCCCTTTATAGTCTCGGGGAATACTTCAATAAAACAATAAATAACTTAATAATAAAAAAAGCAACAGGGAATTTGCTCTTAACTAAATAACAGGAAAGTCAAGGCAAGTGTTTGGAGATACAGAGAGGTGATTGGAGAATCACTGGTAAAATCAATTGCAAGTATCTACTTCCTTCATATTTATGCTACCCTAGTACCTCGTTAAGTAAATCTTTTGGATTATACTAGGACAACACTATGGTGGTAGGGTTTCGACCCGGCCTACCACCAGGGGTAGGCTTGAGGGTAGGCCGAGTCCGTAGTGGTCTACAAAGAGAAAAAAGGTTTTAAACCTCAACTTAGTGAGCGGTGGAGGCGCATAACGCGTTACTAAAGTGTTACTTATGCCGCTGCCTCACCGCTGCGCAAGGAGAGGCTACGCACGTGTGCTTAGCTTGGCTTTGTAAGAAAATGTATGTGAAAACGACCGATGCAACCCACGAACACGCTACGCACGAATACTTACTACACGTGTGGCTTGGTCGAATATGGCACCCCCGCAGCTCAACGCTGTCAACGCTGTGCACGAGGTATACACGCGTGCTTAGCTTCGCTGCGGGAAGTAGACGCTGTGTCTGTCAAAACTGTGCTGCACTATAGTTGTACATAGTCGTAGGTATACATGTAGTATACATGTATAGTATTTGCTGCAGTGGAAACGTTATATTCCCTCGTTGTCAAACTAACGAACCCACGCAGTAAAAATGTTCCGCGTGGCCGTGTACAGCGTGCGCCGCGATGAAACAATGACTTTAACCCTGAACTCAAAGATCAAAAAGTCGTATCCTAAAGATACTTCTGTGTTATCGTTTCGGGTATCAAACTCGTTGCTCGTAGACCCTACATTGCACAAGCACGCTCTAGCACGTGACACACAGAACAATAGGAAGGCGCGGCCTAAGGCGAGAGCCCTTGCTCGACTCGAGTGCTGTCATCACTGGCCTTGCGCAAACCCACATACAACATAACAAACTTAATAAACGACTTATATCGAGGCTTTCTATGAGATAGGAACAAAAATTAAACATTGTACGAGTTAGTTATGAGTATATTATGAAGCTTTTAGCTTTATAAAACTGGTAAACTTAAACTCCACCAAGAAAAACTGTATAAAAGCTCGTGATTTTTTCATACGAAAAATATTTGGGTTATGACTTTTTCTTTGAATCGTGCGAGTTATTTCTGTAAGCATAATTTCACGAATTTTGGAGACGGCTAGGTATTACTTCACCTTTATTGCTTTACGCCGTGGTTCCGCGGACGATTGATTTACTGACCTCGTTCTGGTTTCACGATAAAATAAAAATAACCTTTCCAAGGCAGACAACCAAAAACAAAGGGTTGGACCCCAGCTGCATATGGTGTTCAGTATTTTCTCTACAATTCCGTTTTTTACTTGTTGTCTTTTTCATAGTAAGTCTAGAACCAAAGTAGCTATGCAAGAGCATACTAACCTAAAAACATACCTAACCTACTGACTCGATAAATAAATTCAATTTTATGATTACATTTATACCTGAAAAATTTACGCTAATTTTGCCTATGTTTGTTTTCGGTGGGTATACTTTCCTATATAAACCTGGTTCGCACTCAGTTGGGTGATAAAACGCCGCCCTTTTTCTGTGACGTGACCTTTCACTTTTTCAACTCAAAACTCGTTTCTGTTCCTTCAATCGAAATAAAATTAGACACAAATAAATGATAAAAACCATCATGTTGTTTTACGACACTATCCATTTTACATCTTTTTCAAGGATTTCAAAGAAAAACAAAGAAAAGCGCGCAAGTGTGGTTCAAGCCCAATTTGATCACTTTTGTTTTTCTGGCAATCCCTATCCACGGTGGATTTGGTCACGCAATCCCATGCGTATGCGTGATGGCAAATTGATATTAAATTCAATGGCTGATTTGTAATTCCAATTAGAATTATGTACCATAAGTATGTAGTACCTCTTTAATCTATCTAAGTTTGTTGTCATGTTGTCCAGTCCTTTGGTTCGAAAAACATAGGTTACCTGGAAAGTTATCCGAGAGTTTTGAAAATTGGTAATTTCTAAGAGAAGGGGCAGCTGCGCCTCTTACAAAATAGATCTACCGCCGAACTGCGATCCCCAACCCGCATGTCCAGCGTGGGGATTATGGACATTACCCTCAGGAGATAAAAACCAATAAGGCGATTATCAGGGGGAGGCCTGCGTCCAGCAGTGGACCATTATATGATGATGAGGTGGAGTTATGTTAAGGTATGTAATGTTGGAAATATGATGTGCAAGACTTCAAGGCAGGTAGATGCTGGATGCGGAAAGTTGAAGACAGGGCGCTATGGCGCTCCATAGGAGAGGCCTATGCCCAGCTGTGGACTATAATATACTGATGATGATTATGATGCAAATTAAATTAAAATAAACGGCCTTCGCACAACTGCGCTGGAAATAATATCAGCAAGGATAACTTGTCAACTGAAATAAGATAGCAACCTCGACCTTGTGCCCATTGTCTTAAGACCTGAAGAAAACCACAAACTGTAACTAAGAAAACTGGAATGACCACAATGTACGTTGAAGACACCTGATATGAGTAACCTAGGTTTGGTCGTAAACTAACAATAGGATAAGAATATTATCTACTAGTTTCTGTCTGCGGCTTCGTACGCGTTCTTTAAGGATAAAAAGCTTAGAGCTTAAGCTTAGAACTACCTGTCTGAGAAATTTCAGCCCGATTCGTCCAGTAATTTTGGCGTGAAGAGGTAACAAACATCTAAACATGCAAACTTTCGCATTTATAATAATAGTGAGATGTGATGTGATAGTGTGATCTAGAATCTAGATACTTTGCATTCAAAATTTACTTAAAATGTAAATTCAAGTTACTTGTCTAACTAACGTAACTTGACTAAAACGCTGGATGCAGTGGATGGAGTCTGTGGTCATGACGTCAGTCGGATGCGTGGTACCCGAACAAATGCGCTGATGTCGATCATGACATTGATACTTTTTAGTTTGCGTCCACAGCCGTATGACCTATTAACATTGCGCTTACTATATATATAATGGTGTTTATATACAGATTAAAAAAGCTGAAAGTCTAAATTGAATTTTAATATTAATTTTGAGAACTAAAACTAACATTTTCCGTCCGCTTTTTACCGAAGCTATCTCCCGAATATATTTTCTCTATTTTTTCATAATTATGTTATAGTTTAATACCCTATTGTGCGTGTGCGAAGGTTTCGTTTTGTATTTAATTGTTATAATAATACTAATAATACAACCTTTTTTCAAACTGTTAATTTCATATTATTTACAATTTTGCACTCCTAGTTTGTTTGCCGCTTGGCACACGCCTTCCCCAGCCTCCTCCATTCCTCCCTGTCCTGATTTTTCCTTGTCCAGTCCTGCCTGTATTTAATTGTTACCTCGTCATAAATAACAGTAAGCTATTGTTATAAGTTCTTGGTAAGTTTTAATAACATTTTCTTT
The DNA here is from genome assembly GCA_947086465.1 of Eupithecia exiguata. Taxonomy (NCBI): domain Eukaryota; kingdom Metazoa; phylum Arthropoda; class Insecta; order Lepidoptera; family Geometridae; genus Eupithecia; species Eupithecia exiguata. The sequence goes on from OX352240.1 coordinate 3,918,661, forward strand.
GATACAAAAATGAAATTGATTCAACATTTAAAAATGATCTTGGAGTCCCGTTTGTGAGTGGCTGTGTAAGGCTAAGTACCTAGGGAAAGGGTATGTCTACACTGTAGACATACCCTTTCCCTAGGTACTTAGCATTGATGAAAACGCGTACAAAGCACTGCGAACAAATGCTTTAAAATGCGTAAGCTGGTTCGGATCTACCTATATTTGCGAACAAACGTTTTCGATTATGAACCTGAACAAAACAAAAAACAGAAACCGCCTAGCAAACGAAAACCTGGAGGGAATATTACGTGTGGCGACAAGCAATTTGGAACCAAATATAAAAAAAATTGTTAACACCATGCAATGTCATGCATCTACCAGTCATACTTAAATTGATAAGAAAATATAACGTTAATCTTTTTGAAACTTAATTCAGTTGTTTTTATTTTCTGTGGCCCACCTTTAGCTCATAATATGCCCAAGTGGCCCCTGGTCCTAATAAGTCTGTGCAACCCTGGTCTACAGAATATTCAAGAGTTCCACCACTTTAGTAATGTAATTCGGACCAATCAAATTTGGATCATCATAGACCGATGTGGTCTAACTGAGAGGAACAACTAGCTAGACCGCGGATAAGTCAATTTACCCGTGGCCTAACCGATTGTACCACGGGTTTTGTAACTTACCCGGGACCATTTTGAAAGTACTTGTTAAATTGAGCAATAAGTGTTTAATAAAATTAGCCTAATTTAGTTGATACGCCTCTATCTGACTACTGATCAATTAAAATAATAAAACCGACCAAGTGCGAGTACGACTCGCGCACGAAGGGTTCCGTACTATTATCTATAAAACGGCAAAAAAATCACGTTTGTTGTATGGGAGCCCCCTTAAATATTTCTTTTATTCTGTTTTTTAGTATTTGTTGTTATAGCGGCAACAGAAACACATCATCTGTGAAAATTTCAACTGTCTAACTATCACCGTTCATGAGACACAGCCTGGTGATAGATGGACAGACGGACAGCGAAGTCTTAGTAATAGGGTCCCGTTTTTACCCTTTGGGTACGGAACCCTAAAAAACATACAAATATTATGTATTAAAATATGTATATATTAATATTATAATAATGCGAAAGTTTGGATGGATGTCCAAACTTTGGCACCACAGAGGTCGTCGAGGTCATAGAGGGGAAACTATAGATCTGACGCCTAACATTTGTGTAATTTATTAATAAACTATATTTTTGTTCTATGTTGAGTTTTGGTTGTTGTATGTAACGATTGTATGTGTCGAAATAAATGCTATTCTATTCTATAATATAAAACAGTGCTCCACTCCAATGCACCACGCGTACTTTCTATTCACAATGATAGTTCACACTGAACTGACACAAAACAAACACTTATTTAGTATGCTTGTCATTTGTCACTTCGTTTCCGACTTGGTTTGATTGATGCGATGGAGAAATGCAGTGCTTTATCATTATGCGAGTCGTAAGATACCATAAAACATTGCGTGAAGACCGACTGATTTATGGAATAAAAAGTAGCTCAAGTGTTATCTAGACCTACGTATATGCTAAATTGCAGTCAAAGGTTGTCTCTATAACACTCGTTGCATTTTCATACGAGACATAAAATCAGCCTGAGTATCAAATCGTTATATATACTTACGATATTGACACCAAAGATTTATTGACACAATATAAGAAGATAAAAACACGAAGATAATATTATGATCGCTGACGCTAAGAGATTTCGGGTTTCCTCGACTTTTTTATATATTTTTTTCATAAGTGAAAAGAGCAAATAACTCTGGAAAAAAGTCCCATATTTTTTTGGATAGACTAACCCCATCTGAATTAAAAGAGCAGTATTTAAAAACTTGCTTGCTATGTTATTATTATGCTCAGAATGACAAATAATAAGCAATAAATAAATAAATTGATGTTATTTAGACGTGTATTTCAGTAAGGCGGCATTACATGTCTATTCAAGCTAAAGTTTCTTTAACACATTCATTGCCACCGACACACACGGACAACGTCCTTCACCTGCAACTGCGGAGCGCCCTTGCGGAGGCATGGCAGTGAAAACGTTAACACAGTAATTTTTACTTTATATCAGACTTTTCCTAGACACCGTTAGTTATTTCCTCCCATAAATATACAGGGTGATACACCCTGTAGCCGTGACAAGACTTGACACCGCTTCAGATGTCGCGGCGAGTGACAACTTGAGCCGCGCTGAGTCCCGGAGTTGCCTGACCTAGGACACAGACCTTGGTAAACAGCCGATTCATTATTTTATAACCGGCGGCGTACCTACAAAAAGAATGTGATTGAGAATGAGATCGAGTTTCTGTTCCGCTCGGATTGTGTTTGAACTGAGGAAACAGCATGAAATGACTTCATTCTCAATCCTTTTCTTCATGTATGCAGATAATAGGTGAGGAGATACGCCCTCATGACTGTGAGCACCTGATTGATGTTATTTTCGTATCAGAACCATATTCGAGCAACATCTCCTTCAACACAAAATAATTTGCCGCAAATCGTAAACTGCTTTCTCCGACCTATCACAAAATGAACTTCGATTAAATTGTATTTTGGGAGCATTTGAGAATATATTTGAGCCTAAAACCTCTTAAATACCCAAGTACCGAAGTTTTTCATAAGTTAAAAGAAAACTATTTACGATTTGCGGCAAATTATACGAAGAATAAACTAGAACCCAAAAAAAATATCTTGCGCAAACCCGAAACAATCAACCTTAATAACGATGAGATGAACAAAACCATAGGCGCAGCTGTTCAGCAATGAGCTGTGGTCGATCTGTGTTGCTTTAGTTAGCAATTAGGAGCAGAATGCTCCTGTAATTTGTTAGGTTTATAGGGAAAGTAACACTTAAATCCCAATGACTTGGCAACATTCGTCGCTCTACTTGTACGAGTTAATTAAGTTATCTATTTACAATTTTAAACAGCAGTGTTATACCAAAACGTTAGTGGGGTACTACTACACAAGATGAAATGGTATGGTAACCGAAGAAATCCAGGAATGATTACTTGCACAATATTAACTGCTGAAAAATAATTGTACAGCTGGGTACTGGCCAGCGTTACGTGGCGTAATGTAACGTGTCACACATCAAGGGTTCGTGCGGTTAGTACAGGAAAAGAAGGCGTTAAAAACGAGCAAAGAGATGGATTTTTGACGTTTTATGGTTGTTGCGAATGGTGTCCACATTACGCCCCGCAAAACCGGTCAGTGTACGGGTGAAAAAGTCGCTTGTAACGAGCAAAGAGATGGATTTTTGACGTTTTCTGGTCGCTGCGAATGGTATCTATATTACGCCCCGTAAAACCGGTGAGTGTACGGGGAAATAAATCTCTTTCAACGAGCAAATGATGAATTTTTGACGTTTTATGATCGCTGCGAATAGTATCTACATTGCGCCCCGAAAACCGTTCAGTGTACGGGGAAAGAAGTCGCTCGCAACGAGAAAAGAGATGAATTTTTCACGTTTTACGGTCGCTGCGAGTAAGTTCGAAGACGAAAGGAAATCTTTAATAATTATCCTTCCCACAATTAATTTGGCATGTGATCCATCGTGAAATAAATTGATGTTATTTAGACGTGTATTTCAGTAAGGCGGCATTACATGTCTATTCAAGCTAAAGTTTCTTTAACACATTCATTGCCACCGACACACACGGACAACGTCCTTCACCTGCAACTGCGGAGCGCCCTTGCGGAGGCATGGCAGTGAAAACGTTAACACAGTAATTTTTACTTTATATCAGACTTTTCCTAGACACCGTTAGTTATTTCCTCCCATAAATATACAGGGTGATACACCCTGTAGCCGTGACAAGACTTGACACCGCTTCAGATGTCGCGGCGAGTGACAACTTGAGCCGCGCTGAGTCCCGGAGTTGCCTGACCTAGGACACAGACCTTGGTAAACAGCCGATTCATTATTTTATAACCGGCGGCGTACCTACAAAAAGAATGTGATTGAGAATGAGATCGAGTTTCTGTTCCGCTCGGATTGTGTTTGAACTGAGGAAACAGCATGAAATGACTTCATTCTCAATCCTTTTCTTCATGTATGCAGATAATAGGTGAGGAGATACGCCCTCATGACTGTGAGCACCTGATTGATGTTATTTTCGTATCAGAACCATATTCGAGCAACATCTCCTTCAACACAAAATAATTTGCCGCAAATCGTAAACTGCTTTCTCCGACCTATCACAAAATGAACTTCGATTAAATTGTATTTTGGGAGCATTTGAGAATATATTTGAGCCTAAAACCTCTTAAATACCCAAGTACCGAAGTTTTTCATAAGTTAAAAGAAAACTATTTACGATTTGCGGCAAATTATACGAAGAATAAACTAGAACCCAAAAAAAATATCTTGCGCAAACCCGAAACAATCAACCTTAATAACGATGAGATGAACAAAACCATAGGCGCAGCTGTTCAGCAATGAGCTGTGGTCGATCTGTGTTGCTTTAGTTAGCAATTAGGAGCAGAATGCTCCTGTAATTTGTTAGGTTTATAGGGAGTAACACTTAAATCCCAATGACTTGGCAACATTCGTCGCTCTACTTGTACGAGTTAATTAAGTTATCTATTTACAATTTTAAACAGCAGTGTTATACCAAAACGTTAGTGGGGTACTACTACACAAGATGAAATGGTATGGTAACCGAAGAGATCCAGGAATGATTACTTGCACAATATTAACTGCTGAAAAATAATTGTACAGCTGGGTACTGGCCAGCGTTACGTGGCGTAATGTAACGTGTCACACATCAAGGGTTCGTGCGGTTAGTACAGGAAAAGAAGGCGTTAAAAACGAGCAAAGAGATGGATTTTTGACGTTTTATGGTTGTTGCGAATGGTGTCCACATTACGCCCCGCAAAACCGGTCAGTGTACGGGTGAAAAAGTCGCTTGTAACGAGCAAAGAGATGGATTTTTGACGTTTTCTGGTCGCTGCGAATGGTATCTATATTACGCCCCGTAAAACCGGTGAGTGTACGGGGAAATAAATCTCTTTCAACGAGCAAATGATGAATTTTTGACGTTTTATGATCGCTGCGAATAGTATCTACATTGCGCCCCGAAAACCGTTCAGTGTACGGGGAAAGAAGTCGCTCGCAACGAGAAAAGAGATGAATTTTTCACGTTTTACGGTCGCTGCGAGTAAGTTCGAAGACGAAAGGAAATCTTTAATAATTATCCTTCCCACAATTAATTTGGCATGTGATCCCAACCGATAATCAGGGCGTAATGTAAAACAAAAATTATTCCCATTCTGATTGGTGTCAAATGCTCCCATTGTCAGATTGCCTAACCCACAAATCTCACAATAACGGCCCACACTATAATGAAGACAGAAGGGCGGAAGTGTCAGGCCTAGGAAACAAAGGGCCCATTTGCATATTGCACTTACTCTGCTATATCTTCTATCTTGTGGCTGACATTGAGATCACGCCCTATTCTTGTATTCTTTGGGTTGCCATTACCAGCTTGGAATTACTTTTTCGTAGAAAGTAAGTGCTAACAGTGTCTTGATGGGTTGTAGCTATGGATTGCTGGGTGTGGGACCTGACTCGATGTAGGACTGGATCCCAGGCAGCAGGTACTCTCCAACCATCTTCTCTATTGAAATTATTCGGATGTTTTTGAATTTCAATTGCTTCTCGGAGCATTCTAGGAATGAAACGATTTTCTCTAGCTAGTATTTGAGCTTTGTCGAAGCGAAGAAAATGACCGGCGTCCAGTGAATGTTCATAGACTACAGACTTTGACGACCGTTTGTGTTTGACGTCAGCTATGTGCTCTTTTAAATTTAATTGACGGTAGATATGCAAAATTCAAATTACTTGTAAAGACAAATGTCACCTCAGTCTGCCTGTGACCATGGAAGCTGAAAAGCCTCCGAAACGTCAGGTTATAAACAAAATATAAAATATACGCGATCAATCCGGTAAAAACAGTGTTTTATTATAGTTTTCTCAATATCAAAGTTAGTGCCAATTTTCACCCAATCATGTAGAAACGTATTGTATACCTTATTAACTACATAGCTACGTTACACATTTCAATAGCAGACACAGAACATAGTTTAGAAGCGACTCTACAAATGTCGACCAACTGCATCGTATCGGAAACCGGAAGGTGGGCGAGAGTAACGGATATTAATATGACGTCATCGCACTCCCGACTGTTCCGGGTACAATACTAGATTTGTGTCGTTCCATGTCGAAGTTGAGTTTTGAGTTGACTTTATGAGTTTTGGTGCTCACATTTTAGGTAGAACCAGTTTGTTGGGAGACGAGAAGGCATGGTATGGACAGCCTATTCTAATATAATAATATATAATTTCTCGATGTACAATATCGCAAAGTTACCTCTACATTTTTACGAAAACTTTAATAATAATAAAATTTTATATATAATAACATTTTTTATTTAATCCTACTAATATTATAAATCAAATCTGAAAGTTTGGATGGATGGATGTTTGTTACTCAATCACGCCAGAACGGGTAAACGGATCTGGATGAAATTTGGCACAGAGATAGATTATAGTCTGGAATAGAACATAGGCTACTTTTTATGCCGGAATTTCCACGGGAACGGGAACTACGCGGGTGAAACTGCGAGGCGCTGCTAGTTTCTCAATAAATACAGAAAATAAGATCTTGAGAATTAGCATGGTGATTGAACTAACTATAAAGCACATTTTACATGTTGCGTTTTTTTTTAATAATGTCCTAATTAACAGAGACTTGCGTGGCTCTGCCCTGTCCCGCTCCTATGAACGCGAAATCCTATGCCTATCCTTTTCACGAAAATGCGTCGTATTATAGGCTCTTAACTCTGTTATAAATGTCATTTTGATAGCCAATTTCAACATCTTAACACTTCATATCTTTTAACAGGTGGCACCGTACGCGGCAATAAAAAATGGGCCAACTTTCTACTTTTCAGCAACTATGTTGTAAATGGGATATCATTTTGATCGCGGCTTGCCAGTTAAAATTGGGTCGGATTGACTTTTCTTCGTGTTTACAGATGAGAAAAATTATGAGCCAGGTTATCCTTATTAATGAGCAAATAAACACAGATCAGTTTCCTATTGAAATTCTGTATAATTAACAAGTTCTTTTTTGCCTGTTGTCCATTGTTCAGTATCTTTTTATGGATATAACAGATTATGAGATGCAATTTTCTGAGATAAAAAGTACCTAGCCTTTACGTAATTTAGGTTCCAAACTACATCTATGCAGTAAAAATAACAGCCCGATCTGTTAAGTAGCTCGTTTTGGCGTAGAAGTAACAAATACCTATCTATTAAAAAGCTGCCTTTTTTATTTCTAACAGTAAAGCGTTTCATGAAAGCTTCCTACAATTTATGTTCAAGTAGATCCGTTTCAAACTGCAAACCACACAAGGAACTCAGATTAAATTATTAGTTAGTGAACAATGGTTCCCTCTTCACCTTTCATCTCTCAGAGAAACCACAAACAGGCAATTTGTTGTAAATCAATAGTATACGTTTCACACATTTCGTGAACCAACTCATTCTTCGCCGCAAATGCCATACAAAACGAAACATTTCGAAATGTGTTGTTCTGCTTAGAAGGTAGAGTTTAAAATGCGTTGAATTCTGTAGTTCCTATAAGCTCGGTAACATATTTAGCGTTGGTTGGAGCTGATGAGTTGGCTACACACGGAGATTTATAGAAACTTTCACTCCTTGGAGAGGTGAAAGTCTTTTTACTTTGTGTCTTAAAATAGCCGGGTAACTAAGGGGAATAATTGATATTTTCGCAACGTGTATGCTTTATTTGGTAGCTTAGAATTATGGTTAAAATATTTTACGAACCGAACTCATAGTAATTTCTATGTGATAATAAAATGCCTCTGTAGTGTGTTTAGCCAGAAAATCGAAAATAGATATTGGTGGCCACCAAGGGCAACTTCGATATTCAGCCTAAACCTAATGGAATAAAATTATTACAGAGGCACAAAAAAAGCTTTTATCAGAAATTACAAACTGTGCGATGGATTTTCGAAATTTTCTTTGTTCAACGTAGTAATAAGATTAAATAGGTGGCGGAGCTAGTTTGACCTATACCACAGCCATAATGAAAGGCAAGGATATAAACGATATCCCGGGGAAGGACAAAATGCTACTTATTATTCCAAAAAACGCGTACGAAGCCGCGGGAAAAGCTAGTTTAATAAAAAATAAAGATAGTATGTCAAATTAAAGTAAAATATTTATGTAACTGGTAAAATTTTTACTTCGTTAGTACTCAAGTTTCAAAGAAACCCTAGCTAATTTATTCAAAGGTCTATATGTCTGGTTGCAACATAGGCTACCTATTAATAGGTGGGTGGCTCTATCCCACCAAGCCACTATATCAGAATCAAAGCGATACACGGTGAATAAGGTCAGTCCAACCTCCGCATGTTTCGTAGAAAGTATCAACACCCCTCTGGCCACGTGGTCCTATTGCCTTTGTCCTACCTATCGGACCACATGATGTTTTTTCGCCGGTTGATTCGATTAATCGGACTATAAGGATTTGTAATTCCGCTTCGTCCTACCGATGGGACCACATAAACTTTTATTCCTATTAGTTTGATTACATGTCATTCTTTTCGATGCCAAACGTTAACTGTAACGCAACTAAACGCGGTGGATATGTTGCCGATATAATTTATACGAATATTTAAAAATACACGTTTTTCATGCTGCGGTTTATGGGCACTATCCCCCCATGAAACGAAAGCCAATAAGGCGATTATCAAGGGGAGGCCTGCGTCCAGGAGTGGACCATTATTGGCTGTTGAGGTGAGGTGAGGTGAGATTGATTGAATCTAGAACTTTTGAGTGTCGATGCTTGCGCCTCCGCTCCGGTCAGATATTTCCAGCCATGTATGCGAGGTCTAGAAACGTGCAACTATGCGTTTTGTAACAGCCGATGGTTTTTCTCATGTCCCTTATAAGCAGTAAGTCCAGGGCTTTTGATCTCTAAACGGGGGGCATTCGCATTTGTCATTGCTCGGGTTATATTTTTGTTTTACAGATAGTAACATAGATAATTACAATCAAATAATAGAAACAAATTGGAACTAGTATTTACAATTGAAACAATTGAGCTAATTGCAGACTGATGCAAACAATCTACAGGTAGCTCAACTGATCCATATCAATACCAGTCGGAAGCGTGCCCAAGACGCTGGCTGCATTGCCCCGCTGCATGGCAATGCTGATGCGCTGCGCCAGATACTCACCAGCTCTCGGGTCACGCGTTGCTTCGACCAGACGCTCACATAATTTTACAGATATTATTTTACTTAAACTTATCGTGGAGTGTGGGTTACACATTATATTTTTTTTAATAAACAAAGAGAATGCCCAGAATAAATTAATATTTGAAGATCGTATAAACATTATTATCACCATAAAGCTGTGGAAATTGTGGAATGCTTTACCCACTTCTATCAGACATGCTAAGTCTCTTCCTATATTCAAAAGTATGGTCTACGAACATTTCCTAACCTCAACATCAAATATTTAAGTAATTTTATATAATTTAGTACCTAGGTATATTTATTTTATGATAAATAATAATATATACTTATGTTGTGTATACATTATCTACCCTAAACAGTATTCTATTTACACGCCACCGTCTATACTTTTTAAATTACTTCTTGTCCATCCTAAGGTTGCCTGGCAGAGATCGCTCTTAGCGATAAGGCCGCTCATTATACATTATTTGTTATTGTTTTTGTTTTCAGTGTTTATTAATAAATTGGTGTGCAATAAAGCATATTGTATTGTATTGTATTGTATTATTGTCCAAAGGCGTCAAATTGTTGTTGCTATTGATATTTTCATTTCAACTTTGTTTTTCTCTAGGTCTAGGTCATCATTCCATTTTAGAGCAAATTCTCCCTTATATAGTATAAATTTAACATAATAAACGCGCGATAACACAAACTATGCTATTTTAGCCATGCCTATGTTTGGATAGGTACTACTCTAAAAATAGGTACTTCGTATTCGTCTACTTAATAACGATGCAAATTGCGTCTCGATATGCAGTCGTAGGCGTCCAAACGAAAGGCATATCTCAATAAGGAAATACCTAAGCCTAACACACATCGTAGTAGTGTGTTGTGTCCGTATTCGTAAAAATAACCTTTGCAAAGGGCAAAAAGACTAAAGTCTGAGACGAAATAAGGCGAGGAACTCGTGACTCGAACGATTCCTGAATGTAAAGCTGTGTACACAGTTTAAGGTTTCTCGGAAACAAGAAAATCTGAAGCTTTATAGATAGAACAAACACACGTAATGCCTGGTGTTGTTAGCAAAATTTAATAGCACAAATTTGATTTTCGGAGAACCGAGGAAGTTCGCTCTAGAAGCGGTGATTGAGTGTTAACGGGTTTTGCTCCAACTCGAAAAATAACAACTAACAGGCTAAAGGTTTCTTAGTCGCTTCTTTACTTTAGTCTACATACCGAAGCGACAGAAATCAAAAGTACCACTTTTTTTCCATGTCAGTGTTTTATTTTAAGAATTTGACCTTTTCTAAGTGTACATTTTTGTATTTATGAAAATAAAGAATTTTTGATTTTTGGTTTTGTTATTTATTACGCAGGATGCCTGGTCACCGGTGTCGGAAACTGGGGAATATTTTTTTAAATAGAATGATAGCAAACGGAAAGTTCACTTTTCTTTTTCTGTCATTCTATTAAAAAAACAAACTCCCTCCATAATAAAATGGCAGACATTTTGTTTTTTGAGCCTCTAGAGATCCTAGAAAGACAAGTAGCCCTCGCCTTTAGATCAACTCTCATGAAGGGCCTCTTTGCTGTTCGCTTCGGCCCCACGCATGTCTGCCATCTTCTATATTGTTGGTAGGATGATGATGATGATGAAGTCCATCATCATTCCACACCTACAATATAGAAGATGGCAGGATACACGAGAGGATAATAATAACACAATTTTTAGCTACAAACTCATAATTACATAATTACCCATATAACAAATTAAGTTAGGTTCCAGTAGTACTGTGTGCACCCCGCCTTACCGGCCGGCGTGACCGCGATCTCCGTTTAGTAATAACTCTCCGGCAACTTAGAGGTAATTGCATAAAATCGTTTTTGTTGGAATTCCGCTTGCTCAACGCGACTCGCGGAGGGTCGGTATTGCTTTTCCACGAAAATTTTGCAATTTCTTCTGTAATTCAATTCGTTACAACTGTTTGGAGATACGGATTGTGTAATCTATTGATTTGACAATGCTAATTATTTCGATACTGATAATTAAAAAATACATTGTGTAAAATCGGGTACTGCGGTGTCACTGGGCGTTAATATAGGTTCTCATTCTACAGTGATGACGATGATGATAATGATGAGAAACCTAACGAGTACCAAAGCAACCCACACACAATTAACAAAACCAACCGATAAGCAAACAATAAGCGTGACCAACTAAATGAAGACTTACTGCTTATCGGCGAAGCGAATGTACTAAACATTGCACCTCTGTATCAACGCTGACTTACGACACTGTAAGATGAAAGTCATTACTGGTAACTATAACATTGAGTACCAAACGCACGAGCGAGTTGCATCAGTTTTGGTATTGTAATGCCGTGTGGTGCCGGCTTAGAATTTGCACCTCTTACCATGGGTGTCGTAAGAGGCGACTAAGGGACATACACCGGGGGGCCGGCAGCAGCGCCTCTTGCAGAATAGATCTACCACTGAACTGCGACCCCCAACCCACATGCACAGCATGGGGATTATGGGCATGACTCCCCCATGAGATAAAAGCCATGGCTATTATCAGGGGGAGGCTTGCGTTCAGCAGTGGACCATTAAAGGCTGTATAGGGATATTGTAATAAATAAATAAATTTATTCAAAAACAATTAAAGACTAAATGGATTACAAGAGTCAATTGTCTTATATTCATAAGGTCTAAAATAATACATTTGCCTGAACTAGGTTAGACAAACCTGTATCTCAGGCGGAATGTGCTTAAAACGAAACAATAATGATGATATTAATAACTAAAGCTGCTGGCCACAGTTCCGAACGTGTCCCGTGTCCGTGTAGAACCAACGTAAAGAGGTATTTTAGGCTTTTAAAACAAAAAAAAGTATCTCTTCCTATTATTCAAAAGGCATCTGGCTGGGGTCCTATAAAGATTTATTTGATTAATGACGACCTCTGTAGCGCGGTGGGCGAAGGTCCGCCTGGGAAACTGGAGGTTGCGGGTTCGATTCCAGCATCGGGGCAAATGTTTGTACGATATGTAGAAATTTGTTTCGGGAGCTCTGTTCGTTTTCTAAGTAAAATAAAAAATATCTATCTATCTATTGTATTGTATTATGTATGTCAGTTATCTAGTAACACAAGCTCTGCTTAGCTTGGAGCTCTAGCTCCAAGCTCTAGCTATTATCTACATAATGCTGTGTCAGCATTATTTTTATTTATTTATTTAGGTACCTATATGTATTTTTCACCATTAAATAGGATCTAGATATCTAGGTTCTAAAAGCTCCACCTATGATTAAAATCGAGTTACTTATTCCTATAAGTAACTCGATTTTAATCAAGGATCAAGAGAAGAGACCATATAAAGCTTAATATTGATGCAAGCTAAAGTAGTTTTCTCAGCACACCAGTAAGAATTGACATAACACACGTCAGTTCCGTCTTATTAGCTACCTGCCGCGGTTGCCGCACAAATAGTTGTGTCAACATCAAGCGTTATAAATAGTCAATTTTGGAGAACCTCTGTACCTGGGTCACGTAGCTCGGGCCCACGCGACCGAAATGCCAAATGATCTGCAGGTGCTAACAGATGCGGGTAGTTTACTTTCAATTGTTCGCGCTGACGCGATTTGGGGGTAATTCTGTGGAGTTAGTTTGTTTTGCGTTGCTTAGCAACTTGGTCACACAACAGTGGTGTAATTAGGTATGCTGACGTCATAACTATTGATCTGAGGAATTATTTCAGCTTTTAGTTACTGCAAGCACATTTTTTGTTTGGTGGGTAACTCATTTCGTTGGCATACGGGATTGAGAAATTTTGAAATACATCTTTCTACAAATATGGCGAAAATATTTCTTGTGAACAATCGTAGAGCTCAGCCAACCATACCTCTTAGATAAAGGCAGGATAAAGACAGAAAAATAAGAAATATCTAACGATTTACCACCTTGCGTCGGAGATGTCCTTATTGAGGTCCTATCGATAGAAATAACGAGAAGTTTATAAAAAAACATTGCAGTTTAAACTTGGCAATGTACACATTTCAACTTTACGTGTATAAAGCATACTGGGCCTAGCAATACCTTGAAGGTAAATATGTAAGAAGATCTATGCTATTAAAGCTACAGATGTTTCTAGAAAAAACGCAGGTGTGTCACAGGCACGTGCCGTTCAAACACATTTAAAGGTTGCCTGATATACTAGTTTACTCCCTTGACAGGTAAATAACAGTTTTTGAACCAATTAACCTTTTTGTAGCGAGCCTAGCGAGGCAATGGATATGTGCACCTCCATCTAATTAAGAAGGTAAGTTTGTTTCACTTCAACTGTATCTAACCATTGGTTACGGTTGTCAAGGCATAAACGCTTGTCAAAAATAAATTGGTTAAGCTTATGAATATTTTTATAGCGGTGTGAATGGTTTAAGAATAATTTGATTATGTTCTAAGTAGTAAAAATAATACCTCTGTAATGTAACCACACTGTTAACTAAGTATGAATAAAGCAGTAAGTTTACGTTTCAGTTCTTTGAGCAACTGCTTCTTTGTTCACTGCCCAACAAAATCGCCGTCTTTTGTTTCTGGTAAACCAACTTCAGAGGTGTAGATATTCTCAAACTTTAAATTACACTACGTCACTGCATCCTCGAGTTTTTTATTCTACTCAGCGATTAAGTTTTGTTCTTCTGTCTATAAAAAGGTGACCATCGTTCGGCGAAAGATGCATCTCGATGGCATTACATCAATGTTACCAACTCATTCCTTTACATTACACTAAATCTAAAACCGGTCCCGTATTTTTATTTATAAGGTCTTAAACTATTGAATCTAATGCCCCAGCTACCTGCCGGTAATCCCTACGTAATATTAAGCTGTATAATTTACAGCCTATCTGTATGACCTTATTAATTTTATGGAACACTCCACTTGGGAACAGGTTTGGAGAGGTGATCAGTATGTGTGGCCCCGAAAGAAATTGGTAATCATTAACAACAATGTTGCCTCGGTGCATTCTTGCGGTTAAATTGTTGTGAAGTTAAAATTTTGTCGGTTGTCTTTTGAAAAGAGATTATAATTTTGTTTGCTTTTCGATGCTAAAAGACTACTATAAGAAAACATATTCAATGGACAAAGTGCTTTGTAAAGGTTGACTTTGAATAGTATAATTTTATTGTTAAGAGAAAATTTCAATTAAAATTATTTTTTTCTATATCTGTTTCTTTGAATGTGCTCTACCAACTCGTACCTATTAGTCTTATATCTTTTTCTCCAAACCTAGGTTGCCTGGAAGAAATCGCTATCAGCGATAAGGCCGCCTATTGCACTGGTTGCATGTCTTAATTATGAATTGCGTGCGAAGTGCGACAAAGTATTTTATTTTTAAAACACTTGAAATTCCTTAGTATTTACATTGCTTTTTGAGTTTTTCGAGACGGACGAATCAAATTATTTTAACATTTCATCATAAACTGTAATTTAATATTGCTATTAGGTGTCTGGCTATAATTTGCACACAATGTTTCCTAAAAGTCATTGAACCTAAACCTTTGAGTCACCAGAAACTAATAGCCCAATAAGTCGTTTGATATTATCAGATCAAACCTATTCAAATTATTCATTCAATTTCGCTTACGCCTGGTGAGAATTTATCTTAGATCTTAAAATAGACAACACAGCTAATGATAAATGGCTTTTATTAGTGTATTCGGGTAAACCGACCACGCAGCAAATATGCATTTTAGCTGCGCTTGCAGCACCATCTATCGCAACCTCCAACCACAACCTTTTTCACAGTGTAAAATATGAAATAATTGATTTATTTGAGAAACAAAGATATTATTGTCTTCAAGGTTTTGATTCCCTTCAGTGTAAATGAAGGAAACAGATAATGAAAAGCAAAATATGGTTACCTTAAAAATTTGCCAAATTTTAAGAATTTTTATATAATTGACTGGTAAGATGGGATATATTAAATTTTTAATTAATTGCACCTAAGATTTAAGTAATCACCGGCCTTGTGCAAATCAGATCATACCACCCTAACACCATCGTCTGACCGTCGGTCTGGGGACTGCTTAGAGATCACCAGAGTTCCTATCTCCACCTAAGCCTTGCAATCCTATGGAAGGCATCCTGACTTGATCCTACTATGCTTCTTAGACTTCCTACAATACTTCCATGAAGAAGCCTTGCGTGAGATATCAACAAACCATTGAATACTTTCCACTCATTCAATAGTTTCCTTTTAACTGCTCCAGCTATCACAACCATTCTCTGCCCAATGAGATAAGCCATTCGCACTTCTGTTTACCCGATTGTAATTCAACCACGGCAAACAGCTCCGATGGAATTTAGTTCACACGAACCAAATGCAATATGCAACATATTGTTAACTCGTGCATATTACGCACGCACCTATAGATACAACACGCTATACTGTCTCATGTTCACAAACAAATGAACATCTTAACGAAACAAATGAACATCTCGTGGGAGCTCTAGGATGATATTGATTTATGTTCATCGGGTACTAGTAACTTGAACGTGTTTCTGGCCAGTGTTCTGTCCAAGAAATAATCATAATACTTAATCGAAGGATGGAACTGCTATTTCCTATTGACCTCTGATATTGACTTCCCACACGATTATCTTCCCATACTCAAAGATCAGCTAGGCAAAATCCTATCCCAAAATACTAACGATCTATGTTCAGGATTACTTCCACATTATGTTGGTATACATGAAACGTGGCTAAATGTCCACAATAGAACCCACACCGTAAGCAAGAGGAAAGTATGTGGTACAAAACGAAGCTATCTTAATCAGAGTGTGATGGAATGTCATGTCAATCACAATCACAAAACCGCACCTTTTTGTACCAAAGGAATCATACTACTCCCAAAAATTTCAATTACCTATGCGTCTATTGCCGGTACCTACATGCGCTATTGTCATGAGATCCGAGATACCAATGACAATGAGGGCAGTACAATTAAAATGTCGGCGTTAGATATCTCAAACAATCCACAATGGCACGTGAGAGGAACTGGTGGGAGATTTTCGAGCGGACAAAGACTTGGGGGAAGAATATCCAGCTAACATCAAGTTCACGACGGCCCTTGGAGCAAATTGATTATAAGTAGCTGGTAATACGTCCCAAAACGTTTAAGTAACCTATCGAGGTTTCTCGAAGAAGGTTTTTCTGTCATTAACGAACCTCAGTTGTGTTCTTCCGTCAATAATTGATGTTTCAGACAACATTGCGCAATATTTAGAAAGCTAGGGTAAAACTATTTGAACCCGCCACCAACACCAACAATATCATTTTCTTTCTATGCAAGCATTCCATAAGGTCTTGTCATAGACCATATGGAATACAAAGAATAATCTAGACTGTATTAAATAATAATAATAAACCTTTCTTTATTCTAACAACCTTACTTAAAAACATGTTCTTATAAAACTACGTTTATAAATTTAATTATGTTATTGGAACCCCACTCTGGGTATAGGCCGCTCACTGGAGGCCTAGACTGCATTATTTACCGGTAATTTCTTATGACAAGTATCTATAGATGCAAAAAGTATCGTGTTAAAGTGACGCAGCTATTCAAACAAGGCATCGTATTACAGCACCAGAAGCAATTATAAAGCTCGTATCATCGGAGCTTAACCGCCTTATATTAACCGTGTAGAATAGAAACCGATGCCTTCCGTGATCATTTGCAATGAATGATCGCGAGAACTCACAGTCGCATCACATAAGTGTAAGCTTTCTGGATACAAAGTATAGAGGTAAAAAGTAATCCATCGACTGAAATTTCCTCTTTTATTACCTTTTAAAGTCATTTAAAACTGCTCGGAGAATGCTGTTCTCAATTTATGTTAAAGTTACTGATAAATGTTTTGAGAAGAAACTTGAGGCCCTTTTCTTGGTTTGTCCGCATTTTCAGAAACAACTACGAATAAAAACCGGCCAAGTGCGAGTCAGATTCGCGCAGGAAGGGTTCCGTACAATTATCTATAAAAACGTCAAAAAATCACGTTTGTTGTTTGGGAGCCCCCTTAAATATTTATTTTATTCTGTTTTTTAGCAGTAATAGAAATACATCATCTGTGAAAATTTCAACTGTCTAACAATCACGGTTCATGAGATACAGCCTGGTGACAGACGGACAGACGGACAGCGAAGTCTTAGTAATAGGGTCCCGTTTTTACCCTTTGGGTACGGAACCCTAAAAAGTAATCATAAATAAATATTAATGTGTCAGCTATTTTGTTTGTATAGTCAGATGTTCTACGCTAGGATTTTTGTCTCACCAAAGAACACTAGGTTTCACTATCCGAAACCACCGGTCATTTTATTTGCCGATTCGGAACCGGTTCTCGCGCCGGTGGCGGCCGGCTTTCTCGAGATTCCTCACTGCCCGTGTGAACCGTGACGTTGACTGTTAAGGGTCTTTACATTAATCGACGCGGAATCCCGATATACGGGTGTACTTCTACTCGTGTCGTCCGAGCGTGAGCGACAACGTTTACACCCTATTAGCCGTTTTAGAAAAAGGTTACTCTGAACCGCAGTAACTCCCCAGCCTCCGCGATGCGACCCGCAGAGGTGGACCGCAACCGTAGCTAGTAAGACACGCAGAACTGCATGTGCGTCGTTGATAATGAAAGTGTTAATGTCATTGAACCAAAAGCAAGCGGCGGTTTAGTTAGACAATTGGACTAAAGTAGCAACTAGATATTCTGACTTATCAGCTATCTCAGCAGCAGATTATATATATGCAATAATGTAACAGTCATGGACCAGAAGTCTTAGAATGATCGAGAGCTGAACTAAAAATAAGACGTCTTCCTTAGTAGTGTTGTCAAAGGATTGGATAATGGCGCAGGTCTACTTCCTTGCAAAAGCTCCATAGAATCCCACCTATTAATGTCCGGCTCTTTAGTCGACTGGCCCCGCTCGGACTGGCCCCTCGAGTCCAGTTGACCTAATCCTGTTTTGATCCATGCTTCGAGAACATTGACGAGCTTGGTGCATAGGTAAAAGAAGCAGCTAGTAAAACCACGGGGATATTGAATGGTCAACTACTAAGTTAGGTTCTTATGTAAGTGAATGTAAACCGGTTCCTTGCAAGCTTAAAAGCTGCCAATAAACTGTGCCTGGTTGATTGATGATTTTTCATTCAGCTTTTGGTTGGTGTGGTCATTTGAGATGTATTAACTTCATAGCTGCCTTTTCGCAAGATGGGACATTCAGTGGGCTAATGATGAACATTATAAGCTCCCAGCTTTGACAGCGCCATAATAGCATCGTCCGACGCTCATTAGGGAAGGCCTATGTCCAGCAGTGGACGAATACAGGCTGATGGTGTTAAATACGTTTCAAAAGTCAAAAGTCAATAACTTTATTTCTTTAGTGTAAGCCTAAAGAAATAAAGTTATTGAAAAAGCACTTAGACAAGTCAAATTTTATACATAAACAGCTTTACAAATAGTAATTATCAAACAAGAAACAAAATGTGATTTTGTTCACTTCAATTTTTTGTCCACTAGTGGAAGAAGCGAAAAATAAACCACTAGTAAGTTTTGCTGTTTTGTTTGTTTGATTTTATAGCATTAACCTTTCATCCAGTATTTTTGCTTCCTACATTTAGACATCTACATACAGGGTGCCCCCGAACTCATCGTCAATCTGAAAACGGAAGACAGGTTGGGAACATGACGACCCAGAGAAACCAAAAAATCATGGTCTATCTTCAATGCTTTCTGAGATAGAGGCTTTTTACTGAATTCATAAAAATCTTTCATATGTCGCTCAAGATATTTTTTGCACCGAAGCCTGTAATATGTATACCTATATATGTATATATACTTATGTATTAGTCACATTGCAACTATAAAAGTATTTATTTGATGGAAGAAGGGTACCTTTTTATAATGTCCAAAGGATGTAGCTACAGTCATAGGATGTACTCAAGCGGATGCTGAGTATATTTAGCCTTCCTTTTACTATTAACTTAAATCACAAATTATTAACCTTACTTAGCGGTAGTAAGTAGTTTTTTTGTATTATTCATTTACAGACAACGGTTTACGAGTAAGTTGGTTGCTTGAGTTGCTAAAAGCTAATGCTTTTAGCAACTCAAATCATTTTAAAGATGCTGATGATAGTGTAGTCTCTATCGTCAGCATCTTTAAAATGTAAAAATTGTTTGCTACCCATTATAACCCCTCCAAAGTTTCTACTCGCTAAGGTTTGGAAACCACATTCTGCTTCTGTTATTTTCCAGCCAACTACAACCTTTTTTTTCAAGAATATATATCTTCTCGACCTTCGTGATACATCGTCACTTACTACCATGTGAGAGTGTAGTCGAACAAACCTCTGCATTATAAAAAAGCTCTTAGGTACGACTCGAATGTAAGCTTTCCTTTACACGACGACCTCTGTCTGTGGCGTGGTGGGCGAAGATCCGCCTGCGACGCAGGAGGTTGCAGGTTCGATTCCCGCCATGGGTGAAATGTTTGTACGATCTACAGATATTTGTTCCGGGAGTTCTGGTCGTTTTCTATGTTTGATAAAAAATATATATGTCAGTTTAACGCATTGTATTATAATTATGTATATCAGTTGTCTATTACTTGACCCATAACACAAGCTCTCTGCTTACTTTGGGGCTAGATAATGCTGTGTGAATTGTCCAGCATTGTTATTATTACGTATAACAGTGGCACTTAATGTTTTTACTCAGCTAATAATTAACATTTCAAATCAGGTTATCTTCAATGGTAAAAATGACCATGAGCATAATGCACTTTCCATTTTAAGCCACAAAATTATGGAGTCGTGACAGTACTACCATGATAATAAGTTGTATTCTGTGTCACATAGCGGGATCACCCAGCATTACCTGCTTTTAATTAAACGAATCTATGGAATGTGCTTCGTTCAAAAGAATTTTTTATACCGAAGCCTCTTAACTTGAAGATAAATTTAAGCTTTATTGCACGGAGATAAGGGTGCACTTAAATCATAAAACGTGGTACAGTTTTGGAGTTTAAAGAATTTAAAGTATTTCCAATTACTTATAGGAAGTTGGTATGATGGAGTCGTTTGGTTATCGTAGTAAGGTATTTTTATTTTTATCGAAGAACGTTGGCAAAACTGCCGTTTTCAGTGGCTTATGCCGTTAATGTGATGGGGTGTGTCATTTACAAAGTATCGTATTTTTACGGCATAAGTTTGTGTAACATTTACACAATACAGAAACTATAAAACTTTGTTTGTTATATTATTACACCAATACATTACAATGTAGTTCATATAGCCCGTACGGAATAAGCCGTCCAGCGCGTCCAGCTTCTTTCGAACTAATATCATGTTTATGTACTCCCACATGGATATCATGATAAGTTCTTAAAATTATACAATTTCACTATAAACGTGAAAGTTTAGATGGATGGATAGATGGATGGATGTTTGTTCCTTTATCACGCCAGAACGGCAAAACGTATCTGGATGAAATTTGGCACAGAGATAGATTATAGTCTGGAATAGGACATAGGCTACTTTTTATCCCGAAATTCCTACGGGAACGGGAACTACGCAAGTAAAACCGCGAGGCGCTGCTAGTTAACTATAAAATTGAAGTCAAAGGATGAAGCTTCGCCCTTGTTAAGATTCACAGAGCGCAATACTGCGTTATGTATGCAACGCGTTCATGTCTTTTGTATCGCACTTGAGATTAATTCTCGTAGGGGTTCGTAGGCCATTTTATTGGACACTTGCTTATTTTAAAATCTATATTTTTATGTTTATGGTTTGCAAATATTCCTGTCATATTGGAAAAGGTATCTACGTGAAGATAATAATTGTTTTATTTTATTTATTTTAGTAGGGTTTATAGTAGGGTTGTAAGACGCAGAGCATCCCTGGATGTGATAAACATAGGCTAGACAGAAGAGGCTGACATGAATTGAAGGAAGAATAATGAAGAAGACCTATCTATCTATACCCAGTGGGTATCTCAACTCTTCATCATGGGAAAATAATATAATAATGATGATGACAGATTTTTTACCCCTCTTTGACTAGAAACAGTGACAAAATAATATTCAGGGTCGAGAAAGTTTCTTTACATAGAATATATACAACCGGAAGCTATTCAGAAACTTGAATCTGATCGTAATGAAGTTATAGAAATTTGCACATTTGTTAGGTGATGTCAAAAGGAGATGTGAATATTTTTTTTGTTAGGTATCTAAACCTTTATCAAACGTCTTCGTTTGCGTTAGTAACTATTTTATGTCTCAAACCAGTTTTGGTTTAAAAGGTAATCGTTATATTTACTATGGCGGGAACATAAAAATATCGGGCTGATAAAATCAGTAACTCGTGTCCTTGGAGTTGTTTAGCAGAACATACTTATGTAAAGGTTACGAAAATAACAAAACATTGACATAACCAAGGCTTGTTAATAAAATAGACCCAATTAAGATGAATCTGTTTATGTTGCCTGAAGGAAAAGTAACCTTAAGAACGTATATACGTATAAACTGGCATCTAACGAGTTATAAAAACCAAGTTTAGATATTTTCGATACGATGATACTAGTAACCTACCTGCATACCGTTATTAAAAAGCGTTTTGTTTGATAGAAAGTCATTTTAATAAGTAAACTCCACATACCCTGTTGTACGCCGAGGTTTATTTCCCAATCCTTGTACAATCCACAGACAAGTATCACTAAAACACTGATAAAGGCATAAAACCTTTGAATTTCACTATAAATTCAAACTTTGCACTGGCACTTTTAACGAATCCACATAACACCGAGGCGCGAGGTGCGGCGTGATTTAGGCATTCACTGACTCGAAGGCTGTACCGCCATGCCATAAACACTCACAACGATAAAACACTTCACAAAACTTCCGTACACGTTGCCCTATATCCGTTGATTACGTGTTTAGCACAGCATTTTTCAAAAACTAACCGGGGAACGCTAAAACAAACGCCGCGCGGCGTTGATAAGTTCAAACTAAGTTAGGTCCGCTATGAAGACCGTTGATCCAGTCTGGTTGGCGCAACACTCAGCAAACTGCTTTACCGACGCCATTTTTCTTTTGACTCCTTCTTTCCGGACTGTTGTAACAGAGACGGCGATAAAAAGCGGCTGTATAGTGGGAGAACACAACCTGCGTGCGCGCAAGCCTCTCCATACAACGACGGATAGAACAGGTGAATTATGAGTGTGTGTGCGTGAGTTTTTTTCTGTGTGCATACTTTCTTGATTGTGACTGCTTAGTGACTATGTTAATAACTGTGGCCGTGGCCTTAATGATAACGTAAACGTAGTATTTTGTTAGAAACTTTATCGGTTCCGCATAAAGCAAGACGTGCATTGGCTAATTTAGACATTAAATTGTATAAATACAGTAGATACCAGCTTAAAAATATCTATCTATACTAATTATAAGTACTAATAATATAAAGAGAGAGAGAAAATTTGTTTGTCTGTTTGAATTGAATAGGCTCCGAAACTACTGGACCGATTTGAAAAATTCATTCACCATTAGAATCTTTATCCCTGATGAACATAGGCGATAGAATATACCCGTGCGAAGCCGGGGCGGACCGCTAGTTAGTTTATAAGTAGGCTTATCGACGTGTTGCTGAAATGCATCAAATAATCTATTTCTTTTTAAGCAACCACGTCGGCCGTATAGTCACTTTCCATCAGGTGAGATTGAGGTCAAACGAAGGTTTAATGACTATTAAAAAAGACTTTGTTACGCTTTGCAATAATCTCAAACAAAACTCAATCAGTTATTGCATTCTATAGGTGTACAAACTATTGTGTCATTGTGTCTTTAGGTAACAATACCCATTCATTAGGTACCAACATCTTATCGCATCTTGTGTTCTCAATAGCGACTTCAAGATAACCTATTGAAATTCAAGAAAGCACCAACGCGAACGTCCGGCTAAATTCATTTTACTTCCGAACACGAAATTGGCTTAAGCTCATTGTTTTCTAATAAGACGATGTTGTGACGTGAATAAATATTTGTTATTATGCTGCCTTGTCTTTACCGATAAAGTGCTACCAGACAGACAGGGCTGGGAAAATCGTGTGAAGACTATTTTTTGATTTTATCATTTTATGATGGATGACACTGAACACGATATTTTTGTCCCATTTTATCATGTAATTTATTAATGAATCACATGACTTAAAAAACATTGGCAACGAGTTCTAGAAAAGTATTTTTACGATCGTTCAAGATTTCTTACAAAATAGACAATAAAATGAATTAAACTTTCGCAATTTGTTAACATAATTAATGATTATTTATTGGGTATTTATGGCGCGCACGATTTGTTATTATTCCTCCTAAGTTTCTACTAAATACTCGATAAATAAAATCAATGAAATAGTCGATATCATTTCAAAAGTTTCGTTTCTAATAGAGCTTTAGATTCTGGTTCGGTAGACGTCCGACCTAACGTAACAAATTGGTGCTGAAAGAAAACTAATAATCCGAAGGGACTATCCAATAAGAGGAGTGCTTCAGGCAATTTGTCTTTATCGTTCATCAATCAGCCCGTGAAACTGCACAAATTACCGTTTTGTATTGGTCCTAAAGTAATTAGCCCAGCATTGGTTATTTAAAATGTAGTTTGTTTTTTTTCTTTATTTGCAAACGAGACTTAGTTTGTTTAAAAAAGAAAAATATTTACTGTGGGCAAATAAGTAGTCGTTTTAAAAAAATGTTTTTCGCTAATATTTATTTAGACTCTAATTCTAATAATCCTAGTTCTAAGCCGTACTGCGGCTACGAAATTCGCTAAAAAATTAACGCATTCCGAAAAACGTTTTCAACATAACACAAAAACCTTTTATAAAGATACGTCTGTAGAATTAGAGCCAACAAACGATTTAATCAAAAAAATCAAAATTCATAATAATCTGTAAAGCTTGCAACGAATGTACCTACAAATAAGATGTTGTAGTAAAAATAAGTTGAAAACTTACCACCAACATCGATGTATTTGAGGACGAATTGAACATCAGGTCCAAGAGCTGATGCCAGCTCCAGAGGCAGCTCCGGATCCCGAAGCACATGCACTGAAAACACGGAAATAATATTGAAGGTTTTACCATGATATTATACATTGTATATAACACTAACTTATGTATAGAAGTAAAATGCGGTCTCCACTGGAAAGAAAAGTGGAGAAAATTGCATCATTGCACATACAAGCGCTCGTCTTTAATTTATAATAATAACTTCTACCCGCGGCTTCGCACGCGTTCTATTGGTAAAATAAGTAGCCTCTATGTTTTTCTAGGAAAACAACTTCATCAATGCAAAAATTCAATTCGGCTCGTTCAGTATAGATTAAAATTTGGCTTTGTCTTCGCGCAAATATATTACAACGGCACTCTCGTCTTTGAAAATAATAGAAAGATTTCAACTTGTGAAAGTTGGAATCTTTCTATTATTTTCAAATCATACTGTCAACTATCTTCAAAAAACCATAAAACGCTGCATACTTTTGCAGTTATCGTCGATTCTGTAATGTATGAATTTTGTAGCGCCTACTCAAAACACGCAGGCAAATTAACATTGCAGCTTGCAAATTGAATAGAATAAGGAAGTAGAAGAGAGCGCTTTGTAGTATGCGAATGAATCAGTCAGCCAGCTTCATAAGCTTGGTAATTAATTATGAACTGTAGAAGACTTGTCTTGACAACATAAATTGATTGTTTTGAAAGAAGTAAACACCGATATCAATATCCTTAGTTACACTGTTTTATTCGTTTTATTTTAAGTTTTTCGGGACAAACGCTTATCCCTCGAGAGTAATTTTTTTATGGGAACCCCCTCGGGATAATTTTTCGTACAATAGCAAATCATCCTCCAAATAGATTCACAATTGACGGAGAAATAGAAGAACATACATAAAAAATACACACAGCCGGACATAGAACCTCCTCCTTTTTTGATTTTTTGTCGATTAAAAAGGACCTAGGATGTCCTCTCCTATCGTTTCGGCTCCACATGTATGAAGGGTAGTGCTTATCTTTCGTCTGAATAGGAACATACGCCAAAGAACTTGAAAATTAGCGCTCGTGTGATGAATCGTGATAAAATTTCAGTTATAATTGAATAACTAACACCTAACCGGTCTTACGGCAAAAACCATAATGCCTTGCATGGGCTGCTTATGTTAAAGGTTTTCTAGCGGAGAAAACTTCTTAACAAAATTGATTGACTATCCAAGAACTTATAGTTATTTCTAACATAATCTGTTCCCAGGCTAGACCAGCAAAACATCAAGCTACATCAGTGACAATCCTCAAGCACCGTTAGTTGTCATTCACGTCACTATGTCATCGTGCGTCGCGTATCGAATGCTTGATAGTGGACATCCTGGGATAATGCACCGGGGTTTAATGCAAAAACAGAGATGGTCTCTATCTTTATACCAAGGCATATGAATAGTTACATGATTGGTGCATGCATTTCCGTGTAAAAAAATGCAAGGTATTTTGGTCTATATACTTCCTGTACGTTGCAACATTTGGTTTATTGCAAATTGGGAAAATAGGACCGCTGTTTTCTATTGAATATTTCTACGCTGCAATGACACTTTTCGAACCAAAAGGTGGTTGATTTTCGGAGTAAAGCGAGAGCGGTAGGTGGATTCAATTCAGGCAACTTTTATAGGAAAAATTGCATTGTGGTTATGGCAAAACCGCCCTTGTTGACATTTCAGCCGTGGATATAATTATTTGAGTGACGATGAAACTGGAAGAATTTAAATGCAAGCCTAGTAGCACGCAGGGTTCATCTATTTATTCGGCTTGCGACAACATTCGATGCGGTCTTGACTGGTTGTCTGCGGTGTGACTCGCACGTGTCAAATATCTACAGTGGACCATGTCTTACCTCTGTGGTTCGAATGTACGCAAATAGGATGCAGGGCTCGAGGACGTCTCGACTGATGGTCTGAGGCGTCACTGGCACGTGCGTAAACTACATTTCTACATTGTACTATAATGGGCAATGTCGTACCTCCACATTTCGGATGTACGCATAGCAGCACGCAGGGTTCTTCCCCGGCTCGCGCCGACACTTGAGGACTTCTAGACTGCTGGTCTAAGGCGTCAGTGGCACGTACGTGAACTACATATCTACATTGTACTACAATGGGCTTATAAGTATTTATGGCCGATGAGAATACCGAACAAGTATTATGGGCAATGTCGTACCTCCGTGGTTCGGATGCACGCAGAGCAGCACGCAGGGTTCGTCCCCCGGCTCGCGGCAACACTCGAGGACGTCTCGACTGGTGGTCTGCGGCGTCACCGGCACGTGAGTCGGTGTCCAGCCTGTGCCGCTCTCGCACCACACTCGCACTATCATCTGAAAAACAAGTAAATAATTGAAAACTATAAAAACACTACTCGGTCCTCTCAACAGTTTTTTTACGTAATACCTAATTTTATTATTTTGAATAAACTGAAAACTGACTTCAAATTTCTTAGTATTACACTTTTTTAGTTTTTCTGGATAATACTTATCCCTTGGGAATGTTTTTTATGGGACCACCTCGGGATAATTCTCCGTACAATAGCGAAGAGAAAGAAGTTTCAAAATCGGTCCATAATTAACGGAGAAATCGACGAAAATTACATACAAATTACATACCTACAGCCGAAAAAAGAAACTCCGTCCGTTTTGTTTTTCATCGGTTAATAAGAGGAGGCAAATTCCTGTAAAATGTAGTTGGGAACACTCATTATTATTATTATTATTATTATTATAACCTTTTGCTTTTTACCCACGAAACAAATCTGTGATCAAGGCTGCCCCATTATCCCTCCAAGCGTTTCAATATTGAACCAGTAGGTAGAACCTACATTTTTCCGTAGTTTCCATCATTATTAACAAGGTTCCTAATTAACCCGCTCACATATCATAATGAATACATCATAATCATCCGCAACCAGACTTCACCCACTGTTGGATATAACCAGCGTAAAGAATAAGCGTAACAATAGAGTTTGGAATACAACTCGGAAAACGGAAGCCCGGACAAACATTTGAGAGTAGCTAACTTGCTAGTGAGCTAGCGAAGCCTTCTGATTCTGAGGTTTGACGTCAGAATATGCTATCACACTGCGACATATTTATTATTCGTCCTACTGCAGGTTGAATGTCCTTAATCTATGTGTTACCTGCCTTATTTTGCCTGGTTTATCAATGTTTACTTCTTTAGGGATTTCATGGCTTTCAGACAGGTATATGGTAATCAAAAACTCTCAAATATTTAAATCGGTTTGTGAATGTTTTTGGAAAACAGTCCAGTGGGATTTTAAAGTTGGAAAATTGCTAAAAACCCGACACAAAAGAGTCTAAGCTTGCTCAGATTAGGGGCTTTTTGGAATTAAACATTGTAATAAATTCATAACAAACAAACTTACCAATGTTTTATGAAAAGGCCCCATACATACGCTGCCTTTTCAATAAGCTTAACCTTTGTATTTTTTATGTAAAATTCGCGAGAGCCTACACATGAGAAGTAAAGTGAAGGGGAGATTACTGTAATGTATCCTCTCGGCAATTATGCTCGTATTTTTATGGCAACACTGAACGTTGAAGGGCAGTTTTTGTTGGTTTTTTATGCGAGTTATAAATGCATTTTAAATTGTTAACTGCTTGCCTTTATGCAATGAGTTTCTTTCTAATTAGTAAACTTTGTACGCTTTGTGGGAACTTTTTCAACGATGCTTTAAGTTAGGTTAAACTTAAATAAACTAACACTTTAATCAATGCCCAACCCAGAAGTCGATCTGCGGGTCCGAGATGCGGCGGCGCGGCGTACCCCTGCGGGTCGTACCGCCGAGGCTGAGCGGTGAATGCGTTAACGAACTTTTTAGTAAAGTTCGTTCTACAACTTCGTGACTTGTAAAATCTAAGCTGTCAATAAGTCAAATATTTTTTGACTCTGACTAGAAGTTTCACGGTTTACCCACTACTTTTAACCATAGTAGAGAAATTTATCATCATCATCAGCCTGTATTAGTCCCCCAGAGAAATTAGCAGCAACGAATTTGCCTATGGGTGATCGCTACAAATTAGTTGCTAAAAGTACTATTTTTTCTACTTAGGGGTAATTTGAGAGCTCGCAGCTTTTGTGTCTCTAAAATATTATAAAAAGACATAGGTCACATGAAGGGCATATAAGCATAAGATCCTGCAGAAAATTCAGTAGACAAGCTTGACTCATCATAAATTTCCGCTGCATTGTGACATTTGCGACTGTCATTTCCAGGTGGCTGTCAGATTTGAAATCCGAATGCCGAGTTCCCTGAGCTCTGTCCATCAAACTAAAGCTCTCGCAAAATTGAATATTTCTACAACAATGTTTTATTTGCTGTTTCTATCATAAATTTACCTACAATATAGTTTGTAGTGCATTGTTTTATGACTATGAGGTTAGAGATGCGTAAAATTAATGAATGAATACCTACTTTATTGTACTACTAAAAATGAATTTGATTTTTTTAAATCATATTCATCATCTTAAAAATAAAAAATAAACGGTACAAAAGGCGGCCTCATCGCTGAGAGCAATTTCTCTTAGGCAACTTGGAATTATAAAAAAGTGGTTTGATTTTGATTGTTTGTTTGAAAAAGAATGGGAAAACTGGACATTAAATAGGCACAAAGTGTCACTTTACGTTTAATTAGTTGATTTAAACGCAATGAGGGTATCTCTATATATATATAATGAGGGATCTAGTGTTCATATTCGTCCGCAGCTGGATTTTGCCCACAGTTGGAAGGTATAGGTATAAGCTTTCCTTCCTGGACATTAAACCACGGTCTTGTTCTACTAGATTTAATACCCAGATTAGATATTCTATTATCTGTGTGTCAATTATTGACGACCTCTGTGGCGCGGGGGGCGAAGGTCCGCCTGCGATGCAGAAAGTTGCAGGTTCGATTCCCGCCTCGGGACAAATGTTTGTACGATGTGCAGATATTTGTTCCTGGTCTTCTGGTCGTTTTATATATATTGTATTGTATTATGAACTATCAGTTATTTAGTACCCATAAACACAAGCTCTACTTAGCTTGGGGCTAGATAATGCTGTGTGGATTGTCCAGCATTTATTTATATTTATTTATCAAATAGAAATATTAATATTAAAATAATTAGATAAACATCATAGACAATTTACCAGCTGGGCTTTTACGAGTATTATTTCAATAAAGGCGATTCGGATAACTGTGGGTAAAACAAAAAAAAAACTGTATAAAAATGTTCAAGCCCGCAATTAAATCAACATCTGCAAAGCCAGGGGCAGCTGACTAACTTAGCGCTACGTAGGTAGAACCTACATACTTAAAAAGACGTTGAAACGTTCAACTTATTATTAATTGAAGAATATATTTATAGAAAAATCTTAAGGTGGGTGCGGACCTCTAAGCTCCCATACAAACGTTTTTTCCGATTAATTTGGAAACTACACCCTGTATTGCAATGAAATTTAGCAAACATAATCGGATAAGCATTATCTACGGTTGAATCGTTTTAGTTTTTAAAAAAAATGCGAAATTAATAAAATCGCTTGAAATTGCATTGAAATGAATTTTCGCTCTCATTTAATGGTGATTACCTATTTATTTAGAAAAACTAAAGCGATACAAACATAGCTATTGCTTGTCCGATTATGTATGCAAAATTCATTGCAATATGGTATGTAGTTTCCAAATAAATCGAAAAGTACGTTTGTTCCCTCACAAACGTACTTAGGGGCTCGCACCCACCGACCACCAACTTTAAGAAAATTAAAAACAGATTCGATAATACCTTTGATTGTTATGAAAAAACAAAAACAGACTTGAAATCCCCTAGTGATTGTAGTTTTTTTTGACAAATACTTATTCCTCGGGAATTAAATTTACTTATTAAAAATGCTCATATTTATTTTAATTTTTTCACTATCCATACAATAGTGAAGAAATTTCAAATATATTATACTAGCGGTTCACCCCAGCTTCGCATGAGTATATTCTATCGCCTATGTTCAAGGGATAATGTATGATTCTAATGGTGAAAGAATTTTTCAAATCGGTCCAGTAGTTTCAGAGCCTATTCAAACAAACAAATCTTTCCTCTTTATAATATTAGTATAGATAAATTGACGGAGATATCAACAAAAATTACATATATAAAATACATACAGCCGAACATAGAACCTACACTTTTTTTCGTCGGTTAAAAACAGTTTAATATATTTTCATCTGTCTTACCGGTATCATTTTTGGCGGACATGTGTGGTTATGTCTACGTTATCCGTTCTGAAACAAAAAACAATTTAACTATAATTTTAAATAACAATAAATCTACAAATAAATACATTATTCTAACGAAAAATCATTTTGCGTGGTAAGGATAAAGTAAAGTTGTGGTTAAAAATATAGTTAGGTAGATAGATAACGCTTTATTTCATAACCCAAAACATGCAGTACATTATTAAACTAATCATTAAGAAAGGCAATGGAATTGGCGGTCTTATCGCTCTCTCTATCTTTAAAACTACTGAACAGATCAGGATGAAATATCGTACACTTAGAACTTTAGTCTAACTTAGAAAGGTGCACTATGCACGATGGGTAGACCCTGGAATGTTGCAGGCAGGTACTCGTCTATCTATTTTTGTGTTTTTTTTTGTGGTAGATAGATATATCTATCTACGTAGGTACCTATGTAACATCTTAATTTTGTATCTTACTTATCTTGTTTGTGTGTGTCTGTGCAGTCCTTGTGGAGTCAAATAAATGTATCTTTGTCTTTATCTTTATCTTATATTACTATTTTATCATATCAAAAATATACGTGTTAAGCCGCAAGCAGAAGCTAGTGAACTATAGAATAGAGGATGAATCTGATGAAATCTTATTTATAAAAGTTTTATTCGCGGGGGTCGAATGTACACCAGAAAATCTCAAAAAATCAATGTTGTAAACATTTTAGAATTTGAATTCTAAGAAATGAAATAAGTCCCAAAAATTATCGGTTTCGGCAGGATTCAAACCCGCGCCCCACCCTCAGTACAGGTTTCAGGGTTCAGGTTAGGTTTTTGTAAGGGTTTCGTGGCTTAGTTGGTTAGAGCACACCCGTACTGAGGGTGGGGCGCGGGTTCGAATCCCGCCGAAACCGATAATTTTTGGTACTTATTTCATTTCTTAGAGACACCCAGAGTGCGGGTTAGCACTATAACAAAAAACCTTAATTTGAATTCTACTATTCGTTTTTGTTAAAACCTTAACTTTATCTATGCACCTTTTGTCCGCCCCACGAGTGACTTCACTCTGCCCACCCATACAACTTGACTTGAGGACCCAACATTACAGTACCTACCTAGTGTCTTTGAAGACCCACCATAAAGTTCTGATATTTTCTCGGTGTTATTTTCTTAAGATCCCGTAATAAATAATAATCTCCCTTGAGAACAACCTCCAAGGCAGTTATAATGATGCATTGGCGAGCGATAACCGGTCCAGCTTGTTCGGGCCGATCTTGATCGAATGATAGGAGTTTGCTACCGTTGAACTACTTTCTTCAGAGTTACTATTATGCTAAGCTTACTTAGGTCCAATTTCACCCTGCAATTGAACGCGTTCACGTTCCAGCTGAACACGTTCAATATAAAATAAACTCAGTTTAGCGTTTTAAACAAGTTCAGCGCATTCTACCGACGTATAGTTAATCCGGTTCAAGCGCTAAACCGAGGTTCAAGAGCAGTCATGTCACACAATGGGTACCTATTGCGTATTGCAGCTCGATCAATCTGAACTTAGTTTTGTTAATCCTAGTTTTGGCAGCAAACGGTGAAATTGGACCTTAGGCGTTGATATACGCTGACCTTTTTACATCGGCTGGGGGCTTACATAACTAAGATCCAATTTAACCGTTGAACGCGTTCACGTTGCAATTGATCGCGTTCGCGTTGACATTGATAGAGTTCACGTTGACATTGAACACGTTCATGTTGTAATTAATCGCGTTCACGTTGCAATTGTTCCTGTTCACGTTGCATTTGATCGCGTTCACGTTGCCATTGATCGCGTTCACGTTTAACCCGTTCAATATATCTTAGTTAAGGTACACTCAGTTTAGCGCTTCAAACGAGTTCTTTACTGACATAAAGTTGACCCTAGTTCAAGCGCTATATCGTGCTCAAGAGCTGGCATATGACAAACTAGGTATTACGTATTTGAACTCGATCAAGTTGAACATAGTTTTGTTATTCTTCGTTTTGGCAGCAAACGGTGAAATTGGACGTTAGTAGGAAGTATTAAAGAGGAGTATCATTGAAACCCAGCTGTAAAAATGAAAACCGACATCTAGAAACAAATAATTTTTAGTCAAATGGGACATTTTTATAACAGTGGAGTCGATGATACCAGCCCTCTTAGCACGGGGATTGTTGTCTAGGGTAGAATAGACAATAATGACATTGCGTCGCCATACATTGCGTACATTATTGATGTTGAAGGAATGCATTTCAAATAATTTACGCATTGGATGACGAAGTGACGTAATTTTTCTCTATTCTACCCTAGACAACAATCCCCGTGCTAGGGGGGCTGAAGTAGCTTAGCGTCAGCGATCATATCTTCCATAGTACTGAAGCATTTACTAGATTAATATATACATTATGTTATAAATCAGGATTGATGCTAGAAACAATAGGTTTCGAAAACACGATTACATAAACTTAACACCCTTAAAAAAACCGGCCAAGTGCGAGTCGGACTCGCGCACGAAGGGTTTCGTACCATTATCTATAAAAACGGCAAAAAATCACGTTTGTTGTATGGGAGCCCCCTTAAATATTTATTTTATTCTGTTTTTTAGTATTTTTTGTTATAGCGGCAACAGAAATACATCATCTGTGAAAATTTCAACTGTCTAACTATCACGGTTCATGAGATACAGCCTACGGACAGACGGACAGCGAAGTCTTAGTAATAGGGTCCCGTTTTTACCCTTTGGGTACGGAACCCTAAGTTCACTCTAAACTGTACAATAAATGGTCGCTTTTCAATAAATATTTTATAATAAGCCTTGATACTTTGTACAGTTAGTTATAGGTTAGGTTTTCAAAACAGAAAATTATAGCAGATGGTGTGTTTAAAAAATTACTGTTATTTTTTAGATAATAAGCAAAAACCGCTCTGTCCCGCTCCTATGAACGCGAAATTCTATGCCTATCCTTTTCACTGGCGTCGTATGGTATTCCATAAAACACGCCAAATTATCTCTTTAGTATTATAGTAACTAGCTTTGTGTTACCTTGATTTTTCTGTTATTTTTGACAGTTTTTGATCAGTCTGCATCTCACATAGAAAACATCATCCATACATCGTTTTATTCAGTTTTTGTTGACAAAAAATATTTTAGATCCTAGAACCGAACCTAGTTAACACCAACCCAGCACATTATGAATAAAGCAACCGAAAGTTATTCGAACCGCGATCCGAGATATTCCTATGAAAGTAGGTAGGTAAGGTACTGTCACACACAGTGGGTGTGACAGAAACGTGTTATTAAGATTTCAACCGAGGCTTATTGTGATCTCAGTAGGCATCATTTGCGTGGGCGTGACAGGATATTGCGATTATATATGCGCGGAGATAGTTCTTGTAAACGATTTGCGAGCAGTGGCATATAGAAAGCTCGAGGAATAGTGAGGAATTTCATAGAACGCAAAAGAACCTGGACCATGGTGAAATCTTTGACGATACTTGAACTGTTTCTCTCGCCATTATGGCAGGATCGATATCCAGCACTTTTGTCTGTGATGATACCTAATAAGGAAAACTTGACCCGTAAAAGAAAGGGGAACTATAGAACCAGAAACTATCTCGTATTAGCTACATTGTAGATGTACTTACAAATTTAGAATTTGTTATGATAAGTATGATAAAAATACCGAGCAACAAACCCATCGAACCTGACTATCTTGTATCTACAAAAACCTGGGTAGTGTAGTACTCCATCTTAGGCCATATGTTAACTTACGTACCTACCAACTTACGTGAGAGGATGGTCATCAAATGCTTAGCTAAAATTCAAAATGACACAAATTTATATACCAAAATAACTGACGCGTTTAATAATGAGGAAAAAAGTAAACTTTTTGTAAAACAATTTTTTTTTTACGTTAAGGTAACGATTAAAGATAATGGGGGTTCATTACCTAAATTGTAAACACCTCTGTTCACCTATAGATTACAATAAAAGAATTGAAAATTGGCCATTTAAAAAAACATAGATGCCACCGCAAATCGCAATCCCGTTTAAGATGGGCCTGAACTTTTAAGCTACCATAACGTAAATAACGTAATTATTACTTTTGTAGAGCGAAAGTAATAAAATCGCTTGAAAATGGATAAAAATGAATTTTCGCTCTCACTTTCTGATGATTATGTATTTTGAAAAACTAAAACGATACAAACATAGCTATTTCTTATCCGATTATGAACCTATGCAAAATTTCATTAAAATCGGGGACGTAGTTTCCAAATGAATCGAATAGTACGTTTGTATGGGAGCTTAAAGGTTCAGGCCCACCAGGACTACATTTGAAAATAACCAGAACCATGTTGTCAATAGGACTCGCTAGCTCGCGCTCTCGACAAATAGCCAAACAGGTACAGGTACAGTGACTAAACAAATCACATTCACCGTCTCAATGGCAACGTCTTCTGACGGCCAATTCGTCTTCTGCCACAGTATTGAACGTGACGCAGCAAATAAGCACAACTCCAAGTTCTAAAGGCTTTGGAAATGATACATTACGTTAGCCATTGTATTTAGTCTTAAAAGTCAATGGGGCAGAAAATGCCATCCACCCCATTGACTTTTGTAATGGGGCAGATGGGATTTTTTTTGTCCCAACCGCCCCATTGATGGGGAGGTTAATGGGGTGGTTGGGAATATATCCAGTCAATAGGTGACGTCACATCAAACTTAAAAAAAGAAATAAAAAAGTAAAGATTAATAATTTTGGACAGTGGACAATTTACACAAAATTGTTCAGCCCAAAATTAAGTAAAGCTTGTGTTATGGGTACTTACTAGATAACTGAAAAAGTTTATGCATTAGCATTTGATAGGCACACTTCATAGGAATCGGTACAAATAAATTGTAAAATAGGGTTAATTGAATTATTGATAGCATAGCATATAATCTTGTTCCGATATAGACTTTTCAAACAATTAGGCTAGTCGCCGTCCGTAGACACAAAAATGGCGTTAGGTCGCAAAAAATTGCAAGTCTGATTTTTTTGGGAGGTTGTTGGCATAGACATAGGACCAAGTCTGCATCTTCGAAAGAACTGTGCTAGCTTCGTCGGGCTCAAAAAAGATAAACTTTTTTCAGTAAGCTGAAAATTCAAAAAAAATCCTCCTAAGGCAAAGTATTCCATGACACTTTTAAAATGAGAACAAAATAAGCGACAATTTCAGCGCAATCCCAGCTCTTTATGTCATACAAGCAGTGCCTCGCGGTTTCACCCACGTAGTTCCCGTTCCCGTGGGAATCCCGGGATCAAATATTGTCACTCCCTGAAAACTAAGCTTTCTATTGGTGAAATAATTTTTGAAATCGTTTCATTACTTTTTAAGTTTATTCGTTACATACATAAATACAAATCTTTCCTCTTTATAATATTAGTATAGATAGATCTAAAGATACGACACTTCAACAATGTGCAATTTTTGAGATATTTTTGTTCCCAGTCTTAAATTAAAGGCGCTCTACAACTTTATCTCCCATGACTTTTCTTGTAGAATGAAAATTATAGACGGTATTTATTCGAAAGAGTTACTAAAAAAATGCCCATTTTTGAAGTATTGTATCTTGAGATCTATAAAACATAAAGAGCTGAAATTGCGTTCAAATTGTCGGTAATTTTGTCTTTTTTAAAAGAGTCAGGATGACTTTGCCGCAGATCGCATTTTATAAAAGTTGTGAGCTAAAAACTACGTCTGTTTTTTCGAAAACCACGAAGTTAGCACAATTCTTATGAAGTTGCAAACTTGGTTTTACACTGTAAAGTCCAAAAAATCCTAACAACATCCCAAAAATCAGACATTAAATATTTTGTGAACTAGAATGTTTTAGATGACTGGCCTAAATTGCAAATCTCAAAGCATGCCAAGTAGTTCTCTCAATGTTGCTCACCCAAATCATGTCAACTATAAGCATCTGAAAATCCTAGACTCTAAATTCCCAGTAGGTAAATCTATTTCGAGGAATGTGCTGCCGCCGGCTCTCTATTAGCGAAATGCCCAGGGGAATGACAAAATCACTGACACGGAAGGGACAAATTGGCGGTCGGTGGTTTCTCAAATGCTTATGGGATGGTTCGAAAGTTGGTCGAGTAATTTGGGCGTTCCAATGGTCGTAGGTAAAATGGTAAAATACAGTCCAGTGATTTACAAGCGAGCGCTCGGTCCAGTAGTTGGAAATGAATCGCTGTAGCGTGCTGGGTTACAATATTTCAGTGGTAGTAAAGATTTTTAATTGGAGAACGATTTATTATTGCTGACGAACGCAAACTGGGGTCGATGTAATAGGAAATTCATGGTTTTTGCCCAGAGTCGAAAGTAATTATAGGTCTCCCATGAACGAAACGAATACTTCCTCCTGCAGAATAGGTCCCAATAGATCTCCACTTAGATTTGGCAGACACGGTAGGCATCTCTACATATTTTTACTAATCTCTGGATTGGACTAAATCAACTCTAGATAGATTCAAATCTTGCTTAAGGTAGCGTCGCTGTACAATTTGCATACAATGAAATAAACTGGTGCGCTCAGGGTGGGTCTCGAAAGTGCCTCAGTAACATTTGGATGTACTGTTATTTCTGGGTCACTGAAACTGTAGGTGTGCCATGGAATTTGTCTTCATTATCTTATGGCGGATGCTTTGTTTGATTATGTTTATGTTTCCTATACCTAGATATCTGTTCCTCAAATGAATCTATAAATAATTCTAATTAATAGTATAAATCGTAATAATTACATCATCATCATCATCATCAGCCTATATCAGTCCACTGCTGGACATTTATAATAATTACATACTGACAATAAAACCTACTTAGTAATATTATAAACACTGTCTAAGGTATTAGACAGTGATAATACCTTCACGCCAAATCAGCTGAACGGATCTTAATGGAATTTGGCATGGTGACAGATGGTACCTCGGTGACGGACATAGGTGATATAGTGATCCCGTAAATTATGAAATAAAGCCAAGGGCAGACGCTGGTCATCAATATATAAGCTAAGCAAAAAAAAAACGAAACCTACAACGTTCGTGTTAAGC
This sequence comes from Eupithecia exiguata, assembly GCA_947086465.1. Lineage (NCBI taxonomy): Eukaryota > Metazoa > Arthropoda > Insecta > Lepidoptera > Geometridae > Eupithecia > Eupithecia exiguata. The sequence goes on from OX352240.1 coordinate 3,956,421, forward strand.
AGTTCAAATGCAAATAATCTTATCCATCTCGAATACTAAAAACTGACTAAGATACTTACCCCCATTTTGACGCATCCCTGGTTTATCTTCTTAAAATAATACGACAGTAATCTTTAACAGTAGCTTTAACAGTAGGGTGGTCCAGCCTAGTAAGATCACAAAAGGAGATGAAGTGATGCAATGCGATGCTCTCTCTAGAAATCGTTTACTGATAATGCCTTCAGGTTGTTTGTGTATTTTTTTTAGTTCGTCGAGTTTAGCGTTTTTCTGTGATAAAAAGTACGGGTAGATTCCAATTCTGAATAATCTTATTATTGTTTTAAATCTGTAAGGAAATATTTTTAAGTTATTTATTTTTTACTGGATAAGTCTAAAACTACATGTATTCAACATCGCAGTCCGATCCTGTCAATAGTTTAACGTGAAGAGGTAACAAACTTCTAAAAATTCAAACTATCGCATTTATAAAGCCAGATACTGAGTACCTACTAGCCGGTGTTACGTTGTGTTGTGTTATGTAGATACCATTCGCAGAAAGCATATGTTACGCCTAGTAAGTTATGGGTGTTATAATCCATCTAGTTGCCAGATACTGACTGCACGAACGCTCACCTTTGTAACACTAACATTTATTACGCCCCGTGACGCCGTCGCCGCCGCCGCCGGTCGGTACCCACCTACATTAGTAGGTGATGTGATTCTTGCCATAACTAATCACGAATCAGAATCAGGATTACAATTATGATTATCACAACACGGTGAACAGTCAGAACAGTACTCTTCAAAGAGCTCGAACATGACGTATATAAATAGTAGCAGAATTACTATAGGGACGAGGAATTGAAGAATTTCTCTAGTTCGAGGTAACGTTCGTTTGGATTTTTTTATGTCCAGCAGTGAGGAGCCCTTTCTGGTCTGTGAGGAAGGCTTTCTGGTGTGTGAGGAAGGCTTTCTGGTGTGTGAGGAAGGCTCTCTGATCCATCTCACTGCTTCAGGGCGATTACGGTTGAATCGATCTAGGTTTAGGTATCGGTCTTGCGGGACAGTTCTGTTATAGTTGCCCGCATTCGGCATGGCCTTTAATTAAGTTTTTTGATTCTATGGTGTCGAATGGCTGCAGGGAACCGATTTTATTTTGGTCACAGAACACTATTATGCTGTAAGTAGCGAGCACTTGCTTTGTGCATGGGATTGGGAGTGATAGCTTGCTCGTGCTCCTAGACATTTTAAAGAAAACTATTTTCGAGTTTTATATGAATTTTGTGTTGTTGTCCATAATCACTTGCTGATTTTGACAAGTTTTTGACAGAATTGTTTTTTTCTCTGCTTTTCAACATTGAGAGTCCATCCCAACGATTAAGGGGGGAGTGATTTCCTCCGTCCACGGTCCATCCATTCTAATATTAAATCACCAGCGCACCGAGGGTTTCGTCACGGTAATGTTATCTACATACAGTATTCTATCTTCATACAAACGCTTAAACGGCCGGAACGGGAGTCATACCTGTCACACACAGGCAAGGTAGACGATACTAACGTATCTGTCACCTCGTGTTCGGTACCTACACACTCGGTACACAACCAGTCGCGAATGCGCCGCAGTGCGAACGAACTATTAATGCCTTTTTGATATGAAATTATTTTTGTATCTATTTGAACCGTGGACGGAGAAAATCACCCCCCGGAGGTTATCATCTAATGTTCCGTTAAATGCACTGAAGTGCATTGAGCAGATGAGCTTTATCGTAGGTCAGGGGTTTATATTTTCAGTCCCGATTATTTTCATCCATTTTCTTTGCAAAATTTCATTTGCAGGGAACCTGTTTATACTACTAAATATTCTTATTAAATTTATATATTTTTTTTACAATAAAGCTTTTCGTACGTCTCTGTCGAGGCGCAAATATTTTTCTGTATCAAAATTATAAGGGTGTATTTTTTATTAAATCTACTAATTAAAAAACATGTATTTAACACTTCCTATTTCATTCACAGTGAACTTAATTTTTTTGGGTTCCGTACCCAAATGATAAAACGGGACCCTATTACTAACACTCCGCTGTCCGTCTGTCCGTCTGTCACCAGGCTGTATCTCATGAACCGTGATAGTTAGACCGTTGAAATTTTCACAGATGATGTATTTCTGTTGCCGCCATAACATCAAGTACAAAAAAAAGAATAAAATAAATATTTAAGGGGGCTGCCACACAACAAACGTGATTTTTTGCCGTTTTTATAGATAATGGTACGGAACCCTTCGTGTGCGAGTCGACTCGCACTTGGCCGGTTTTATTTTATACATATTAAAATATGCAAACACAAAACTAGAAAGAAATTCAAGTATGTAGAGAAATTAAAATACTGCAGCATGCAGCCCTATCGCGTGTTTTTGTTTTGGTAATAATTTCAAGGACAGGACCGAGTTACAATACTGTATATAATGTCACCGTCAAATAGTAAGCCCCGTAAAATTATAAAAATCCTAGTCACTTTATAATTTTCAGCGGGCGTCTTGCGTTCCGTCACCTACTAGTTTATTATTTTACGGTTAGATTTCGTAAAATCATAATTTGACGTGTTTGAATGCGTTACATTGTAGTGACGCGGCCCATTTGATTATTTTCCGGAAAATTATAAAGTGCCTAGGATTTTTATAATTTTACGGGTTTTACTATTCTACGGTGACATATACACCAGATAACAATACCATAGTTCCGTATAAGTAGAACACCGTGCTTCTTGCTAAATTGCGACTCTAGGGAAGTGCCCTATAGGTTTTGTGTGCATATGATTTATATATGATTCTTTTGGAAATTTCAAAATAAGTAAGCATGTGAATGGCTGTAATTTTTGATTGCGTTGACTTAGATGTTTGATTAATTTATATCACGGCTTCAAGAGGTTACACAGGATTTGAGTAAATTATGTTAATTTAACTCAATACCGCGTTCCAGAAAAGAGGAGGGTTGACAGACAGATAGACGGACAGACGGACAAAAAAGTGATCCATAAGGGACCTTTCCTTTTGGACGTAACCCTAAAACTATATCCAATACTATACATTGACTTAAGTACTCACTCCCATGTTGACAAAATATCCCTGGTTTATCTTCATAAAATAATACGACAGTGTAATCTTAAACAGTAGCCAGGGTGGTCTAGCCAAGGAAGATCACAAAAAGAGACGACATGATGCAATGCTGTCTCTAGAAATCAATCACAGATAATGTCTTTGGGTGGTTAGTTTGCGAGTTTATCGTGTCAGTCGTATTTGACGATCTCTGTGGCGTGGTGGGCGAAGGTCTGCCTGCGTCGCAGGAGGTTGCGGGTTCGATTCCCGCCTCGGACGGGTCAAATGTGTGTACGATCTGCAGACAGGGTTCTGGTCATTTTTCTATGTATAATATAAAATATCGATCTACGTATTGTATTACATTATGTACATCAGTTATCTAGTACCCATAACACAAGCTCTGCTTAGCTTAGGGCTAGATAATGCTGTGTGAATTGTCCAGCATTATTTATTTATTTATTCATAAACTAGTTTCTGCCCGCGTCTTTTCGAGAAAAAAGTAACACAAATGTGTTCACATTTGTGAACAGTGTCCACAAAACATTTGGTCTAATAAGTTATTTCTAGCTCATGGGAACTGATTTATGGGATTAAAATGTGCCTTCATCTTATTTTAGGTCTCGATCTAAATTTCAGCCCGAACCGTTCAGTAAATTTTGCGTGAAGAGTAAAACACATCGCAACAATATGAAAGCTTGGATTTTAACATTCATAACACTAGCTTCCGCACGCGTTTTTAAAATAAAAAGTAGCCTAATGTTATTCCAGGTTTAGAGAAATATGAGCGCATTTCAGCCCCATACAAACGTCTTTACAACACGGCACAGTGGCAAAAACTTTCGCTTTTATAATATTAGTAGGATTAAGCCCACAACAGACGGAGCTATCATACCTATACAGGGTTATTGGTAAATTAGTAACACTACGTGAACTGCAGGTTCTGTCCATCATCAGGCACACGTTTGTGAAGACGCCAGGTCTTAAGGGGCCTGCGGATGATGATTTGCCCATACAAACGTACTACCAAAATGATTTGTAATTCGAGCATATTTCCACCATATCATGTTGTTTTTAGTGTTCGAATAGTATATATTTAGGTCCCTGGTTGTTTTTTTCTTAATAATACACGCCTATACTGAAATGTTAGCAAAAATATTCAAAATCGAATTTTGCGTATTTTTACGTCGAAAATGACATGTTTTCGTCCTATTTGTTTTGTATTAAAAACAACAATATCTTACGTTTTGTTTCTTAAGGAACATAGCTTAAATTGTATTTTGCATTTTGTACTGCCTCTTGGGAAGAAAACTTTGTATCACGTAGAAAATTGTCCAAATCACGAAAAAAATGGTAGTCTGTCTAGCAAGGTCTAGCGAATGCGGAGGGTGACGAATGGTTTCTAATAGGCTATTTGAATACTATTGGGAATTAGTTCTTACGTATTATCTGATAAAAAATAATGCAAATGTTACTAATATTTCTTCAAGGCCATTCGTATTGGCTGTGAAAACTAATTTTAAAGTTTGAATAAAATAATGGCGCCCTAAAACGCTCATGGCTCCGGCGACATGATTCGATGACGTCACAACTCCTTTCGTCAACCAACACCATGTCAACTGTGGACGGAAGAATTCACCCCTCCCTTGATGGTACACACTTCACACCGTAGAGTTATTATAGTACTAGCCATATAATAATAACTCTATGCTTCACACCCACCACATTGTATGATAGACACCATAGACTTTAGTAGGTACTTATATAAACTCTATGTACCTATGACACTCTGAAACAGACACTGGCGGAGTCGCGACGAAAGGCAAGCGGCGCCGTAAAGAAGTTGAAGATGAAGGCGTTACGTCATCAGCAACGGCAGAGCGTTTTCAATCACGTGCTCGAACATAAAAAAAATGCATTTTAATTCTCTTTTTTGCCTAAAATAGACACATATTTTAAAGAAAGCCATCAAAATACGCTTTTTTACGTTATCACTGACTAGGATGATAACATTTTGGAACTTATTTTCAATTTAGTCAAGTAGCCTATTCATTGTTATTCACCTGTGTGGGGCGGTCTTCGACGTGGTTCGTTCTTCAAATCAAAGTTTCCATCACGAAAGCGTTAAAACCAAAATTGCACGGTGCGTACATTAGCAGTCCCCTCTCCAAACGCAACATTGATATTTCGAGCTGTTTCTGCCGCGTTAGTTCCGCGTCTGAACTCGAATTTAAAAATCACTCTAATTTTCGAAGTATCCATCTTTCTTGTCTAAGCTGAATAAAAAAACAACTGAAAGTCTATAATCGAATGATGCACATTTTTTAAAAGAAGAATCTCATCGGTACCATGTGAAAAAAGTTACGCTCAAAAATCTCAAACCATGAAGGTTCTATGTCAATTCGAAGGTACCTATTACAATAAAACGGCAATTTTATACTATAACCCCATTATTAAAATAGTAAGCTGCATATATATTACGATATAGCGAGCTGCCACAGACGCTGGCTAAGTTATATTAAATATTTTTTCACTTCTCTTGCTCAAAAAGTGTATCATAATAGTGTAGCTTAGCAGGCCTAAAACTCCAGTTTAATACCTCGGGCTAAAAAGTATTTTTTCTTTTTAATTTTTGTCTAAAATCATCAGCCAGTACAAAGCATTCGTTCTCTTACATAAAAACTCGACTTCTTGGTGCTCCGTCAATCTTTTTTTTTGAAAATAGAACCGTCTTGGTGATGTTTTATGAAGGTTGATTCTTCCCTTCACGGTAGAATGCGAACTGTTTCGTTGCGGGTTAAATAGAGATTTAAAAAAAAAGATGGTATTGGCGCTAAATCTCTAGAATTTTCTTCATTCCAAATCACAAACTTTTACGTTTAACTTCCTGACTTTTACTTCCAAATTGTGAACGTGAAAAATGTCATCAAGTGATAGTGAAGATGCTAATATGCAAATGGAAGAAAAGGAGTCTGCCGAACACGAAAACAAACAAAGAGCGTAAATTTGTCATCAGTGGACAACACCTTAATATAGTTAAAGCCTATCAGGAGTTACGTCCCACTAATGTTTCAACGAGAAGATTTTTTCTAAATTATCAAAATGGTAAATGCACAAGGCAAGTCATAGGCAAAAATAAATTTGGTAACATGCCTAAAGATATTGCCACTTATCTAAATTTACCAAATCCGGAACTCTACACGGGCCATTGTTTCCGCAGAATATCCGCGACTCTGTTGGCGGACTCGGGTGCGAATATAACGACATTAAAACGGCACGGTGGATGGAGGTCCGATCAAGTGGCTGAAGGTTATATAGAGGACTCTATACAAAACAAGTATCACGTCACGCAGCGGATTACGGAAGGAATCAATATTCTACCAAACATTACAGAACCCCAAGCATCTACATCGCGGGATTGGATGAATATGTCAACTCAGCTGAAGCCGCACTCAGATCTTAATAATGCAGGAAACTCAAGCATGAGTCGAGTCTCTCCAACTTTTACTCCACAACAATCAACTCAAAATATTATCACATCCCAATCACAGAGAACCGAAATAAAATTGCCCGGGAAAAACATATCACTAAACATTCAAAATTGCTCTAACTGCACATTTAATTTTTAATAAAATTTCTGAAAATTGTCTAATATTGAATTGTTTTATTTTCTCGCAATCGAAGTGAAAAGTGGAGTGTTTTACTCGGGCCAAAACCACCCATTATAACTCGGTCTTGTCATCCTCCCTCGCTACGCTCGGGAGTATAACAACCTCGTATATAATGGGATGGTTTAGTCCCTTGTAAAACAATCTACTATTGCACTCATTAGCTCTGTCTGTGGCGGTCATGTCTTACTATAACAAAATATGTCGTGCTTTATCTGTCGACATATTATTTTGGTGACGTAATAAAAATATGAGTACGTTGATAGCTACATCTGTGGTCACTCGCCGATTACTATAGAAAATATACCGTTATATATACCTTGCTATGTAAAGTATAAGGTTGAAAATATTTAGTAATAATTCCGCGAAAAAAACCAGGTTAGGTTATTTTCGCGGAATTGTTACTAAATATTTTCAACCTTATCTTTTGCAATGGATTTCCGCAAAGTAACTCCTGATTCTATTATTTACCTTGCTATGATTTAAATTAATATATATTATAATTCCGTCTTCCCTTTCCCTTTCTTGCCGGCTTTAGTGAGATGTGATTTGCGTACCTATGTCTGTGTGCAAGCATCAAAACACTGTTCACAGGCTGAACAGTCGGAACCCCCATTCAAGAGCTGGAATACGACGAAGGACAAGAATAGCAGAAGTGCTATAACACCGAGAAAATAAAAGGCTTCCCTCATTTGAGGTAAGAGTCCAGAGAACATTTTTTTGAATGCTGAAAATGAAATAGTAAGCTGCATATACATATTACGATATAGCGAGCTGCCACAGACGCTGGCTAAGTTATATTAAATATTTTTGCACTCCTTAGCTCTGTCTACGGCGGTCATGTCTTACTATAACAAAATATGTCGTGCTTTATCTGTCGACATATTATTTTGGTGACGTAATAAAAATATGAGTACGTTGATAGCTACATCTGTGGTCACTCGCCGATTACTATAGAAAATATACCGTTATATATACCTTGCTATGTAAAGTATAAGGTTGAAAATATTTAGTAATAATTCCGCGAAAAAAACCAGGTTAGGTTATTTTCGCGGAATTGTTACTAAATATTTTCAACCTTATCTTTTGCAATGGATTTCCGCAAAGTAACGCCTGATTCTATTATTTACCTTGCTATGATTTAAATTAATATATATTATAATTCCGTTTTCCCTTTCCCTTTCTTGCCGGCTTTAGTGAGATGTGATTTGCGTACCTATGTCTGTGTGCAAGCATCAAAACACTGTTCACAGGCTGAACAGTCGGAACACTCGGAACCCCCATTCAAGAGCTGGAATACGACGAAGGACAAGAATAGCAGAAGTGCTATAACACCGAGAAAATAAAAGGCTTCCCTCATTAGAGGTAAGAGTCCAGAGAACATTTTTTTGAATGCTGAAAATGAAATAGTAAGCTGCATATACATATTACGATATAGCGAGCTGCCACAGACGCTGGCTAAGTTATATTAAATATTTTTGCACTCATTAGCTCTGTCTACGGCGGTCATGTCTTACTATAACAAAATATGTCGTGCTTTAATAACTGTCGTCATATTATTTTGGTGACGTAATAAAAATATGAGTACGTTGATAGCAACATCTGTGGTCACTCGCCGATTAGGTACTATAGAAAATATACCGTTATATATACCTTGCTATGTAAAGTATAAGGTTGCAAATATTTAGTAATAATTCCGCGAAAAAAACCAGGTTAGGTTATTTTCGCGGAATTGTTACTAAATATTTTCAACCTTATCTTTTGCAATGGATTTTCGCAAAGTAACGCCTGATTCTATTATTTACCTTGCTATGATTTAAATTAATATATATTATAATTCCGTCTTCCCTTTCCCTTTCTTGCCGGCTTTAGTGAGATGTGATTTGCGTACTTATGTCTGTGTGCAAGCATCACAACACTGTTCACAGGTTGAACAGTCGGAACCCCCATTCAAGAGCTGGCATACGACGAAGGAAATAAATAGCAGAACTACTATAGCACCGAGAACATAAACGGCTTCACTCATTTGAGGTGAGAGTCCAGAGAATTTTTTTTTGAATTTTTTAGAAGAGCCAGAGTCATCAGAGGAATTAGACTCTGACTTCATGACTTTGGATTCTTGCGGGGTGCTTTTGGCATCACTTCCCTTATCACTCTTTGTCTCCATGTTTGTTTTTGATTTCATGTCTGGTTTTGTTTCCATGTCGGTTTTTGTTTCCTTTTTACAGCCGCAGATGATACACTGAGAAAAAAATAATTTTTAAGTAATCAAGATGACGGTGATCTAAAATGGTTGCGTTGTCCTAAAATAAGCAGATAATAGGTCAATATTATGCTGTACTGAAAAGTGTAAAGATGTCATCGAATTATTTGGATAAATAAGGCAATAATAAGATATTTATTTATTTAAAAACTTTAATGCACTAAGGTACAAAGGGTGGGCTTAATGCCGAGGCATTTTCTACCTGCCGACCAATAACATAATGTTTAAAACAGATGGTTGGCGTGCTAGTATTTGTTCTATAAATAGGTATGAGAAGTTTAACTATATTAAATATACCTATTTAAATCTCTAAATATCCACTAATGAATTAAAGTGATCAAAACTGGAAAATAATAAACATTGTATCCAGACTAATTGTGTAACCTCTTTAGAAAAGACTCTCTTTAGGACCAAGAGTCTCAGAGTTAAACTGCGGACGGACAGACGGACTTGGCAAAACTATACGGCTTCATTGTGTTACTACGGAACCCTAAAACAATACACAAGTTTTAGGTACCTAACTTATTAAATAATACATATTATACCTAAACATTTTTAACATGCTTATTTTTACCCGACTACCAACAGGGGAGGGTTATGAGGTTAGCACCCTATGTTTGTATGTTTGTATGTTTGTATGTATGTGGCCGATTTCTTTGTTCCCACGTAGCGCTGAAACTACTGGTTCGATTTCAACAAATTATGTATCGATTGATTCGTCTCAATACTCCGATGGTTATAGGCTATAGGATTTAGGGCTCCGACCCCGAATAAGCCTTCAAAACGCGTATTAAAGTTTAGGTAGCCGCAGGCTGCAGGCCCCATAGAGAAAAATTACAATACCTACGACCTATTTTCATTTTCAACTCTATGCCTATCAAATATGACCGATACGTCATTCTATTTTGTCAATGTAAATGTTTCAAACTTTTATAACTTTCACGTAGTCGGGTTGTAGTTTTTAACTTTATCTTGTTAATAAAATAATTGTTGGAGCTTGTGTTACTTTAATTTCAAAAACAGCATTATTTTAAAATTAATTGAAGAACCTGAATAACTCTGTTTGTAAGACATGATTTGTTATACTAAAATTAAATATTATTCGTGTTTTCAGGATGATGACACTAGTGATAGATACCAATTAACTCATCAGTGAGTGAAGGAGATATTGGCTATGAAGAGTCCACAAGGAACAATTTAATTACAATTGTAGTAGTAGTAGATGGCACCTCGACAAAAAATATTGATAACAAATTGTTGTGTATATGAATAAATGATAATTAATTATTCATATTACCGCCCCCCTAGCACGGGGATTGTTGTCTAGGGTAGAATAGAGAAAAATTACGTCACTTCATCATCCAATGCGTAAATGATTTGAAATGCATTCCATCAACTTCAATAATGTACGCAATGTATAGCGATGCAATGTCATTATTGTCTATTCTACCCTAGACAACAATCCCCGTGCTAGGGGGGCAGATGTAGGAGGACGTCACCGAGAAATAGTAGGAATATTAGTAGGACATAAGCAAATATATGTGGACGTCACCAATAAATAGTAGGAAAATTAATCTCACTAATATTATAAACGTGAAAGTTTAGATGGATGGATAGATAGATGGATGGATGTTTGTTCCTTTATCACACCCGAACGGCAAAACGGATCTGGATGAAATTTGGCACAGAGATAGATTATAGTCTGGAATAGGACATAGGCTACTTTTTATCCCGAATTTCCTACGGGAACGGGAACTACAATGGTGAAACCGCGAGGCGCTGCTAGTAGGACATAAACGAATATATGAGGACGTCAAAAATAAATAGTAGGAAAATTAATAGAACATAAGCGAATATTTATGAGGACGTCATAAATAAGTAGTAGGAAAATTAATAGTACGTAATCGAATATATGCGGAAAAGAAACATATCATCCCACGAAAACCACGGTGACTTATCAACTTATCATCTTAAATACCGTTTTCATCATAAACAGTAGGATCATCGAACTTTATGGTGATATTCCTATGCTCCTCCATCATATTTTAAGATGAATTCACCTCTTTTATGATGGTCAGTTTTTTCAGTTTCTCTAGGAGACCCATATGAAATAGGTACCTACGTAAATTTGATTTTTGTGAAATTTGGTCACACACTCATAATATGTACTGAGCTTTTGCTTCGAACCGATAGGTGGTAACTTCGTGCATCGTGCATTCTAAAGAACACAAATATTTACGTACTTTCCATGAATTTTGTGTTTTTGTCGACTGTAATGACTTGCTGATTTTGACAATTTTTTGACTGTATTATTTACGTGGACGGAGGAAATGACACCCCTTCTCATTTCCTCCATCTGCCTCATCAAGGAGTATACCCACTCCTTGTCTTTATTAACGAAGAAAATTACAATCAAGTAATAGAATTAAATTAAAACTAGTATTTACGTCTGAAACAATTGAGCTAACTGCAGACTGTTGCAAACAATGTACAGGTACCTAGCTCAACTGATCCGTATCAATACCAGTCGGGAGCGTGCCCAAGACGCTGGCTGCATTGCCCCTCTGCTCTATGGCAATGCTGATGCGCTTAGCCAGATACACACTAGCTCTCGGGTCACGCGTCGCTTTGACCAGGCGCTCAGATAATTTTTGAAAGCCTCGATACCCCACGGATCTAGGGTCTCGACTCCAAGGGAAGCGTAGGCTCTCTCGAGGCCTGCATATTTGCGCCTCTTGAGATCTTCGGCCAAACCTGGCCGCCGCGCCAGTCGTCACAGAAGTTCTAGGAAGATGGGAATTATTTATTGGGGAAGCCTATTGTGTGGCAAAATAGGCCTCCCCAACTCCCATGGGACTAGAGTCATACCGTCGGGCCTCGTACCATGGTCACGCAATAGACCATCTGGTTCGAGAATAGCTGGTACGTTAGCGGTGACAAAGGCCCGCCGGATGATGTCGCTGGCATGGCGAGATATCCGACCGGTAGCTCTAGTATACGATAATCCGTGATGACCAAGTTGTTCGACAGCAATACCGCACTAGCATTGGTGAGGCGCGCAACACCTGGCACCCAACCAAAGACAAGTTGCGACACAGAAAGTTACGGGATCCAATAAAGTACCAGTGTTATATGAAGGAAGTGCTTGCAACCAATGTCCTGACTTCCATTTAGTAACGGCCAGAAGACGGGCACGATCTGCATGGAGCACGTTTGTAACAAACAATCAAATAATAGAAGATAGATTCTGTGTCAACTCGCACAGAGGCCCGTCCCATTGCCGCTTAGACAAGGGTTAAATTGTCACAATGCTGATTTGGACAAAGACAAAAGAGATTTCGGGGGAGCCATCATCGAGGCAAGCACTATCTATGCCAAGTCAAGGGGATCTCTTTTTTCATTGACTATAGTATACTCTTTGATTATTTATAAGACCAAATTGTCTATTGTATTTTTGCAATGGACATAGGAAATTACTCTGCATTTCAACTTTAACAGGGGGAGGCCTTCGTCCACTGTGGACCATTAGGTATAGGTATATACCATTACATATAGGCTGTTGAGGTGGGGTGAGGAGGTATTTTATTTTTGAGAATTCATTGTAATAAATCTGGCAAAAGCCATAGATCAATCACACTATAATATAACTTTATTCCGATTCAAAAACCTAAAATCTGTAGTTACACTTTTGTGCGATGATGGTGGCAATAATGCCAAAGAAGTCATTTCAACGCAAGCGCAGCGAGCCGCGAAAACTGTGAAGACGGGCGTTAGCAAAAAGTTACTGTACATTTCACCCCAAAGCCTAAAAGCCTAAGGGCTTAATGTCCTTTCCATTGATGGTTTTATAGTTTTTTGTAGGCTGCCGGTGAACCGGGATAATTGGCCAATTGTCAAAGAATTCATTTACGAGGTCTTGTGAGCAAAATTTACATTACCCCCTCACAGTGCGCTTTTGCGCAAAATACGGGGAAGAAACAGGAGAACGGCACGATGAGCGAAGCGAGCCGCGAAAATTTTCTACTTCCAAGCGAGACTAAGGTCTCCCATAGTACTTGTCTCTTGTGTCAATGTCTCTTTGTTTTTTCTTTCATGTTATTTTCAGGTGTAGGTACAGTCAGCTGCGAAAATATTTATACACTGCCATGTTTTCAATTTGACTGAATAGTAAGTGCATGGTAATTTTGATAATTTATTATACCGGATTTTGACAAGTACGATGACTACTTTGTACGTAAAATGTGTGCATTGACTTTTATTTGAAAAGTTCTGAGTAAAATAAAAGAGAAAACTTAGGGGTGTATACATATCTGAGCAGCTGACTGTACAATTCTATACAATAAAGTATTTTTGTATAGTATTGTATTGTTTACCAATCATGCTGTCAATCTGTCTTTGGATTCGAAGCCGCGTGGGAAAACGATATCGACTTTGGAACTTAAAAGTAGGTACTTGTATAAAAATAATTAATAGTACAAAGAATGACCGCCATCAGCTTTAGTTCTTAAAGGCATTTGTTCACGCACGTTTTACCGCCGTGAAAACCTACGGTTTATTCGCCGTGGAAAGGAACGGTCGCCAGTTTCATGTGTATATTATCACTATGGAAGCTTGTTGACGTATGCGGCGGCCGGCGCCGGCGGGGCGGCGCGATTACGCCGGACCGGGCGGGGCGCCGCCGGCGCGTCGGACGTTTTCCGTGGCATTAATTTGGCGAGTTTTAAATAGGTTTTTTTTGTTATAGTGCCCTTTGGGTATCTCTAAGAAATGAAATAAGTTCCCGAAAATTTTCTATTTCGGCGGGACTCGAACCCGCACCCCACTCTCAGTACGGGTGTGCTCTAACCAACTAAGCCACGAAACCCTAGTCGCTTCAACCGAAAATCTTTGGGACCTCTTACGGACTATGGTTCGAGTCCCGCTGAAGTCGAAAATTTTTGGGAACTTATTTCATTTCTTAGAGATATCCAGTCTACTTCATTAGATGACTAAGGTATGTGTTCTTCAAACTGATAATCGGGCAATTAGATTTTGATTTACGTTGTCATTGGAAGATTGCATACATTAATCGTCCAAGTTATCCGACGACGATTGGTTTACCCTAAACCCTGTTAAGCAAGAAAAATAAGCACCTTCGTACACAGGATTAATTTTAATGTTTTGCTATATAGTTGCATTAGTTGCCTGGGAAAAATCGTTCGGCCGCCTTTTGTACTCTTTATATTTATTAAGATAAAGGATTTTTAAAATACACACTTTAAAATACGGCACCCACACTACAATGTTCTCACTCATTTATTTAAGGTAAATAAAAACTTTTTTATTACGTTTCATAATTGTTTGTACTTTCGGTGAAAACCAGCCTAAAGCGAATGACAGAGATCACACTTGAGCGTAACATTTTTTCATTTCCTCACCTTGATGAGGCGTTCAAGCACAATAGCGAAGTACCTTGAGGCGACATTTAGCGGGCGGCACTCATTACCGTTTCAGTTTTTGTTTCTGCGACCTAAAAAATAGAAACGCGCATTTATGATTTGATGAGTGCGGTCGCGGCTTAAGAATTACCTTTACCTCAGCCTGTAGATTTCGCAAGGCTAAGGAAACTTATCGCAGAAGGCGTGTTGAACAGTCTTAGACAGTCTTAGTAGACTTAATTCACTTAGTTTTATAATAATTGTTTTTTTAATTATTTATTTATTTTTGTGCAATGCGGCCAGCGTCTTGTGGACGCTTCCAATCTTTCCGCTTCCGTGTTGATATGGATCGGTTGAGCTACCTGTAGATTGTTTGCAACAGTCTGCAGTTAGCTCAATTGTTTCAAATGAAAATACTAGTTTTATTTTAATACTATTATTTAATTGTAATTTTCTTTGTTAATAAAGATCTTTTTTAATATTATTAATTGGTTTATATACCTACTTATATTATAATTTTTTGTCTTAAGTAGGTAGAATAGGAACTTACTCAAAAAAAAAAAAAGTATTTTTGGTCTGTTGTTTTCTAGTCTGTCAGTCGTGTATACACGCACGCACCAAAACGAAGTAACATTATTTCATCTGTGACCAAAGGTACTGCCAGAAAAGCAGTGTTACTCAACTTTCTGTGGAGTTGACGTAGGACCTAATTGGTTTTATTTTTATTTTTTGTGTATTTTGTGTGTGATGTGCGATTGATGCGAAACTGTCGCGGACACACTGCGGACCTCGAGTTGCGGCTCCGTAAATTCGATTCCGCGCGGTAATGTGAAACGGGCGTTAAGGTCCGGTTTAAACCATTCCATCAATGTTTCCGTTCAAATAGCACCGCATGTATCTAGAGTTTTTTATCTAGGATTCTACATGACGATTCAGCGACGGTACTACCGATTGGTTAGCAGAAATAAGGTGCAAACGCACTACGCGTCAGCGGAACTGCGCGGCCGCGGCACTGCCCGTCAAATTAGAACAAATGACGAAAAAGGCCTCTCTTATTTGACATAAAGTGCCGCGGACGCGCAGTTCCATTGTAGCGTAGAGCGTTTCCACCTTTAGGCCCCAGGTATACTACGCGGCCCAATCAAGACCAACTTTTACACTCACTACCAAGTAACTAAGTATAAGTTTTATAAGGTAGGTAGTAAGTAAGTATAAGTTTTGTTAAGTTAGTTATTATATGGTTAGTTTTAGATACACATCACTAATTGCGGAAATCGCCAAAACGCCCCAAGGCTACCATCGACAAATGAAGGCAAAAACGAGAGGTCATAGTACTCCGTATGACTAACAAATAACAATGTGAGAAGCCAAAAAACTCGAACAAAGCGTAATAACTTTGCATTAGCGTTATCTACTAATCTTTGTTAAATTAGGAAAAAAACATTCACAGTGGGATTTTGCGCAGCGTCATTTTATAACAAAAACATGAGAACTGGAGGTTAACCTTTTCGGTCGACTTTTACAAAGTTGCTATGACTATCAAATTACTTATTACAAATAACAGCGAAATCTTTTTCTTTCTAACTACAGAATTAGCAAAACAATGATGCAGTAGGTAAGGGAGCGTCCATTAATTGCGTGACGTTTAGGGTGTCGAGCCAAGTCTCACCGGACAAAGTCAGGGTTTGGACAAATGAATGAATGAATGAATGAATAAACTTTTTATTGTACAATAAAAATAAACATGAATAAATAATCTTATATCTAAAATAATCATAATACAGTGCAAATAATATCTCTTACCTATTTTTTTTACCCTAATTTTTAGCAGTTCCTACATATGGTTGTTCGTTTCGTATTGGCGCGAGATTCAAATTTATAATAAAATATCATTTAAGATTTTAGGCAATATACTTTACTGTTAGCTTTATTTGAACGGGGGAGGGGGGCGAAAAATATCCAATCTCACGTAATTTATGGATGCCCCCAGAGTAACTCATCTCTTGGATGGTCATTCCATTGCCATTCGATAAGCTCTACCTGGGAAAGGCCAAGCGTGATTTTAAAGGGCTATCGTCACCAGATCAACGTGCCGCTCGTGGCCAAAAGGCTAAAAGCAGCCTCTCACAAACACCGAATTAGTAGAATAACAACTGAAAGTGGAGATATCGGCTCGAAAGTCGATCTTCGTACATTATAGATCAAAGACAACATAAGAGCGCTTTGTAACTCATATATCGAGGATTATATAGCATAGCCGAATTTCCGTTATGAGGCGGCCAGTCTCTCTGTAAACTAGCCATGTGCGCAGAGCATATACCTACGCGTTATAGAGCGGAGGGGTTAAATTTCCTTCTGCTCGCATATGGCTAAAAATGGCCGCAAAAAAAACTTATGGTTAATCGTTTAAATTAAAGGTTCCGAAGTGTGTGCGCAAATAACTACATGTTTTGCGATTTTACCTTTGATGAATGAAGGAAACTAGAGATGGATGCACGCGTGTCAAAAGTGGTAAGATTGAAACCATTCTATCAATCTCGCCAGAGTGGAGTAGAGTTTCTTTCATCTATGAACAAATCAGCGACGATACCATTGTCATAGTAAAGCGATTGGTTAGCGTAATTGGGCCCCAGCACAAATGCGTCTCCAGTAATGTCAAGTTCCCAGTAACCGATAAATCTCGAGATCTCAATGCCATGATTGTTCGGAATCCTTGAATGGAGCACAAAAACTCGTTATTAATTTTATTGTATTCGACGATGTCGCCTTGAAACAAGATCATTACACACCATAACCACTTCAATGGGGCCTCTTGTAGTCCTCCAGTCACGATATGAGACTGTTTCGTTTGACCTTCCAGCGTTTGTGCACATGAGAAAACTCATACAAAAGTTTGAAAAATTGTCTAAAGGTGCTTACAGATTCATTAACATTTTATATACGTTATATACTCGTAGCTTTATTGTTATAATAATATAACAGTATTATTTAACTATTCATCTTAAGGTTCCTACTGATTTTGCTGTAAATATATATTATCAATGAAACGAAATCATAATCACAAGTTTAATATAACTATTGCTACTTGACTACTACTGTATATTATCTACATTATATATCTACTATGTATATCTACTGTAGCTACTTGTAGATTGTTTGCAACAGTCTGCAGTTTGCTCAATTGTTTCAATTGTAAATACTAGATTTAATTTAATTCTATTATTTGATTGTAATTTTCGTTTTATTTAACTATTTTCTATACTATATTTTGATAAATAATCTGAACGCACCTTATGAAAGTAGAAGGAAAAAATAATCACAAAGTGAATTTGACAGGCAGGTAAATAGTAAACAGGTAAAAGTTATTTACGCCAAGTACAACAAAATATATAATATACAGAATGGTAGGTAAAGCCCGAGTTTTAATAATGATAGTCATGTTTTTCAAAAAGTGGTTTTCAGTGTTTCCAACTACACACATCAAAAAACATTTGAAAGGTTGACGTTGTTGGTGAACAAATTTCATCGTAGCTTTTCGTTGAGCTTTCAGTCCACCTTCAGACAATATTCGTAATGCAGAGTCGGCACCTCTTTTAAGACAACCTTTAATATTTCATTATGTGAAAATTGACGAAAGGTCAAGCTAAATTGGCGGCGCTACCCAAACTTCACTCTCCCACAGTGAAAACCGGTCTTAAAGAATCCGCTCTGCGTCATTTAGCCACGTGTAAACATTTTAATTGATGATATGCGGAAGACAAAAACTGCGATAGCTATCGGTATTTCGACTAGTTTCGAACGTATCGATTCATAGATCGAATAACTTGCGTGTAGTAAATGATAAATGAATAGGCTTCTTAAAAAATCTATTTAGTCTCTCAGTTAGAGTATCAGAAGATATTGAACACGTATATTTTTCTGTTGAAGATGCAGCGCGTCAAAGTTTG
The DNA here is from genome assembly GCA_947086465.1 of Eupithecia exiguata. NCBI lineage: Eukaryota > Metazoa > Arthropoda > Insecta > Lepidoptera > Geometridae > Eupithecia > Eupithecia exiguata. The sequence goes on from OX352240.1 coordinate 3,974,786, forward strand.
GGAGTGGGGCCCGTGATGTCACTAAGTCGCTAAGAGATGTCGCCCGGGGTGACGTCACGCGGAACTTTTTCTGGCTATATCTTCATATTTCATCATAAATAAGTGTCCCATATCTTCGAATAATCAAAGAGCTAATTAGATTAAAAAAAAATATTTGATTGGTATTCAGTCAATCTCTAGTATATCCAGCATAAGAATAAGAATAATTTATTGTAAATTGTGTGAATCATAGTTACATGAAGGTCTTAAAACGAAATTGTACTAAGTCAGCCGTTGTCAGGCTACAGCATTAGATAGGTACAGTAGGTACTAAACTAACATGCAATATGAGAATTGATCATGTAGGTAAATAAATATAAGCTAACTTTTTATAATCCAGTAAAAAAAACAGAATTTCAATAACGTATATTATTAATGAATAAAATATATACCTAAGCTAACTTTTTACAATCTAATAAAAAAAAACAGAGTTTCAATAATGTATATTAGGATTAGGTATTAATGAATGTCAATGTTAAAGAACATAAGTAGATGTCAAAACTAAAATAGGAAATATAATTTAAATTATTCATTTAGGAATTCATGGACGGTATAATATACTTTTTCCTCCAATAGTTCGTTCAATTTGATTTTAAATGCGATTGAATAGGTTAAAAGCTTTATGACGACATCTCGATAAGACTAGGTATTGAATGGACTAGGTTACGATTGGACTAAGTCGTAGTTGGCCTAAATCTTAATTCGTTAGGCTGTAGGCCTTTATATCATAACGTCAAATGAGGTGTACCTATTAGCATTTCGTATCACGCTTTCTTCAGTAAAAGTGGGTGTATCAAAGCAGTAGGTCAAGTACGGGTATTGGACAGGAAGACGGTGAAGCTAGACGAAGAGTGAGTTTTCGGTCGTGGACGAAAAAGCGTCCAAAAAGGTTTTCGAGCGCGAATTCGGCGCCTAGTTGAAATTTCTTTATTATTAAAATAGGTACCAATTTATTATATTCATGTTGTACAAAAGATCTTAAAGTTTCAAGCACAGTTCCGGCTAGGGCACATTTATCATAAGTATCGCTAAGCACTTATAAATAACTATTATATGTGGTTAATTTTCTACACAATATGAGAGTTAGAATAAAACTTTTAATAGCCTTCTGTTTCCATTTTCTTTATCGTTATATGTGCTGCTGGTTTTCCTTTAATAAATAAATAAAAACTTTGAAGATAAAAATCACCAGAAAGTGTATCTGATCTGGTAGTTTGGTTGGGGGATTTTCCGAAATATTCTATGCATTGCGCTAGATCGCATGTGTGGGAGCGGGAAGGGCTTTTCAGGGGATTTTTTCGGTAACTCAAGTAAAGAAGAAGAGATATTTATATGGTCCTACTGAGAACATCTAGGTATGCTAAGGTGAAACGTAAATGGTGTAAATAACAGGATTAAAAGTAGAATCGTTTGGAAGCAACGTGTGTAGAATCATAGCCATTTGAGAAGAGAATTGCGGCCTAACACTAATGCCTTGTAATGATACAGGCATTGGATTAAACTGATGACATGAGATGGTGGCAGATGTGAAACACGTAGGTCCAACCTGTATGGAAAGGTTTTAGCAATGCCTTTTGATTATCTCTGAGAACACTGCTTCCCGGGATACTTCGTACTTTTATTGTCGACTATACAATGGGCACCGGTTTTCGTGTAGGAGTCGCAGATGGGAGTCGAAATTGTTCAATTAGCTTTGCAGAACATGTCTCAGGAACAGGATGTAGCTCTTTTTGATGAAACACATAATGTACATATATTATACATACATAGTTTCGCATCTATACGCAAGCTCGTAGCTATTGGCTTTTTCTGAGTAATGTGTTTCGCTTACTTGAACGGAAAAACAATAAATTGCTTGTAAAATTGCCATAAAACGCTCAGGAGTCGGTAGCAGCGTGCAATCATAGTTGTTTTACAAATTATAATCGTAGCGAGCCGGGTTAAGAGGCAGTAACCAGGTGGTTAGTGGTACCTCTTACCGTACGTACCGAGGGCTTTGTGATGTTCCGTTTTACTTTGAGGTTAGGAATAAGCCGTGAGCAGAATTGCTTTTTTAGAATTTGTGAGGATTGCCTGGTTATTTAGATTTGATGAAGATGATTATTCGAGGAAACTGAAGTTTAAAACGAAATTTTTAATCTCACCTGAGCATGACAATTGTCTAAGCCGATTTTAACAATATTTTTGTGGGTTTTTTAATACTTTTTGTGGATTTTGGAATCCTATTTGTGATTTTGGAATCTTTGTTGTAGATTTTGGAATCCATTTTGTGGAATTTGGATAAGAATTAAGTTGAGATTGTAAGATCAAAACCTCTTACGTAAATAATTAACATTTAAACGACAGCACTAATCAAATTATGTAACAAAGTTTAGTCCGAAACAAGCTCTTGATCATGTCAAACGTCAAGCTTCAATGTTATCGATCAGTAGGCGTGGATCGACAAGCCAATGCCTTGTTATCGTGATCGATAGCTCAATAAGGCGGTTTATCGATCTTAGTGCAATTATCTTTCTTGTTAGCACTTCAGCCATTTTTCGGGCAAAATGCTTCTTACATTTTACTTAGCAATACCTAGCTAGGATCTTGTTTTTTGCTTTATAAAAGCAATAGTAAAAATGATTCGTACAGTCTGTCTGTTACCTTCCCACGCTTAAACATTGAACGAATCGTAATAAAATTTGACAGGGATGATGATATCCCGGGGACGGACATATGCGCCTATAGGTATAGGTACTTGAAAAGCGCATGCGAAACCGCGCGCCGTAGCTAGTTACAATTAAATCTGCTATATTGTGAATTAGCCTGCCGGAATCACAAACATTCCTGAGTCACTTAGGGTCAGCACACACCGAGACGAGACGCGAAGCGATGCGACGACGTTTTGGTTTAAAATACAACTTTATTTACTACACGAAAAGCTATAAATTCCAAATTTAATATTATTTAACTGATTTTGACATAATTATTATTATTTTATTATTGTTTTCTTATTGTTATGTTTTTCTTTTCCTATTGTATTATAATAAGGTACTATAATGCTATGATACATTTAGGTTTTCAATGAATTAATTATTTTAAAATTAGGATCAAGATTGCGACTCTCGTTATTATTGTAATTATTAATTTATGTGCACTATCGCATTAGGTGTGGCTGTAAAGAGAGGTCTAGGTACAATATTAAAAAAAATCATTGACATAATACAAAAAAAACCCGTGCCGGTGCGCTTGCCAATTTGTATCTTTTTGTGAAGTCAATAAAGGTTATTTTTTTAACCAAAGTGCGCATGCGCAGCGTCGTTTCGCGTCTCGGTATGGACCGACCCTTACCTACAATACAATAAACTTTCAAAATTGCATCTTATTCTTGATGCGTGATAGTGCACAAGTGAAAAATGATGTGATGTTTATCTTGGATGCAAGGGTTCTTTGAAATGATTCCATCTGAACTGAATGTGAGGATAAATATTACAAAGCAGGCCGTAATGCTTTCATGACGAGCAAAATGTCAATCGACTTAATAAAAAAAAATGAAAAAATATAATATACTTGCTGCTGCCCGCGGTCGCCTGCGCTTTTCATATATTCCATTTTTCGGGTTAATATACAGGGTGTAATTTTTAGAGATTTTAGTCGGTTCGATACCTGGCTGTGGCAAGCTTATTCTTGAAAATCTTTGAATGCTATCTTTATTTTTTAAAGCAAAGGAATGTTTTCTTTGAGTAAAATTTTCTATCTACAGTATTATGAGTACTTTCCCTTCAATTCCACCCTGTATTGTGTAGCCTATGACACTCATAAATAACGTGGCTTTCTATTGGTAAAAGAATTTTCAAAATCGGTTCAGTAGATCCATAGATTACCTCCTACAACCTCACATACTCACAGACTTTACCTCTTTATAATATTAGTTGTATTAGTATAGATATCAGATACTTCATTTGATTTTATTGAAAAAATAAAAACCGATTATTGACACTGCTTTTAAGGTTTCAGGGTATAACTAAATACCTACTGTCATTATTCAAACAACAGCGAAAGAATTTTGAAAATCGGTCCAAATTGACAGAGACGAACGTACGTATGTACAGTGCTCGTCAGAATTAAGTATCCCCCTATCTCCCAACCTTTCATAGACAAGGGGGATACTTAATTCTGACGCGCGCTGTACATAAAAAAAACAGACAACCTAACATAACTCGTCCTTTTTTCGAAGTTCGTTCGAAGTGTTCGTTCGTTTCAAGTGTAAGCTTCAATTAGATTAAGATTTAAATGTTTAACTCGATGTGTTTTTTAGTATTTTTAGTATTAACTAAGTTAATGTTATTTAGTTATGTTATGTTAGTTAGTCGTCAACTTACCTACTCTATATCATACAGTTTTCAAGTCAATCTGCGGAAACTTGTAATTAGCCGTCGACAAACGTGTACTGGTCTATCCAGGCATGTTATATATTTTAATTTGATTATTTGTAAACCTAGCTGTAAGTTTCTAAGTAAGCTGTAAGAAAATAATAAATAAATAAGTAAATAAGTTCGTTCGAAAAAATCACTTGTGAGCACTCTTATTAAGTTGCTAACAAGTGGTTGATGATGATGATAATGATGATGAAGGTGCTGGGTTCACAGAATCATTGCATATTTTAAAGGCCACACACAATTTCTGTTAACAGCCTACCATGCAAAACTTTATAAAGAACCCATTGAGTCGGTAAAAAAGTCGTAAAATTTATCGAGGTCAGAGTATACGACTTTTTAAATGTTACGAAATTGACGTCTTGAGGACACATTTATTCGTCTTTGGCCTAGTTTGCCCAAAGTCCTCGATAGTGTATGGTTTTAAAGTAACCATGTTTGAGAAGTAGATACATAAGAAAGAGAGAAGTACAATTCCTATAATCAAGTGAAAAATACTCGCGAAACGAGAAAATCTCGCTTTCTTAACTCCAGTTAGCAATCCGACCATATTTTTATGTAATATTAAACAAACTAACCTAAAGATTTACTTAACTATGTACTAGGGTAGCATAAACGTAAATAGAGTGCCTAGATAGGTACGTTTAACGACGAAACGAAAAACAAAAGAGGTTTCATGTTCGGTTGTAGGTATTTATTTTTGTTTTGAATTTGGAACATTCTATCGGTATGGAGAATGATTTGGATGGATTGATGGAGGTTCCATAAAAAATTTCTTCCCGAGGGATATGTACTAGGTACCTATTTGTCACGAAAACTATATGAGTAAATATTACAAGTGTAAATATAAAGAAATTTGCTGTCGGTTTTTAGTTTTTACAAAACCATCAAAATTAAATATTAATTATTGTGTGTAATAATATTGACAGAATTACATGAAGATGTGTAAGTACTAGATTGGTACTTTCTTTACTCAGTGCTAAGTACTGCATTGGTGATGCTATCGACTATTTACCTACTCCGTTTGTTAATTAACAGAATTTATGTCAAACTCGAGTGTTGACGGCATTTAGCCAACTTGAGAGCGCGTCGTGAATGCACTGCCTGACTTAGTTTGGTATTACTTTGAAATTCAATAACCTCTTGACACATGCATTTCAGCGTTGGTAGAGGCAGCTTATTAACATAATGATTGAATTATGTATAGTGGGACCCACAATTTCTTTTACAAACAATTTCGATAGGATGTTAAAAGCAAAGGTTTGCTTCTTTGAATATAAATATTTTCATATGTCAGTAGTTATTATCTATAATACTTCATCAACATCATCATCAGCCTATATTAGTCCACAGCTGGACATAGGCATCCCCTAATGAGCGCCATAGATAGCGCTCTGTCTTCAGCTTGCCGCATCCAGCATCTGCCAGCAGTCTTTCGCAAATTGTCATCCCACCTGGTCGGAGGGCGTCCTACACTACGTTTGCCGAGTCGCGGTCTCCACTCAAGAACACATTCTAATAATACTTTGTACCACATAAACACAGAAAACAGTAGGTATAAAAATAAATGCTACGAGTAGACGAAGTACAAAGGCGTTTTTTAAACATAGGGAGAGATTTGGCACGTCCGATGTCCAGAGAACATTCCTCATAGTTATTTGCAGTTTTGCAAGCGATAATGTAGAATTGATGATACCTGGACCTCAATACGGGGTAGTAGTTGTCTATGACATAAATGATAAGCTGGCAACATATTTTTGCAGGCAACACATTTTTCTGTTGCCTGTGGTCAGCCTCTCTTTTCCTCTATGAGACGAACAACAATGTAAAAGGTTTATGAGGTCAGTTTGCCAAGTTTTTTATACATATATCCAAATCCATCCAAGTTATACATTTTAATTAACACGGTGGTGTGGCCAACAACGTGGTATAGGTACATATACATAGGACATTTTCTATTTACCAACTTTTTACTGTTTTCTATTCCTAGGTGACTATTTAAGCTGAAACCTAAGCTGAAATTATAAAATGCATGTGTATGCAATAAATGAATATGAATATACACTACAAACATAATATGCAAACTACAAACATGATAATATAAAAAAGTAGGATATACCAGGTGTGTTTAACACTTTTTATAACTACCAGTGTTATAAAAAGTGCGAAAAATACTACATTAAAATCGAACCTTTAAGTTTTATTGTTCAATCATGCTGACAAAAAATCCAAATAAATACCTTAACCTAAATAAAATCGTTCTCTATCAACTGATGATGATGATGTCTTCCAGCCAAATTTCGGCCACGGCAGCCCGTCTCAGAGGAGAGTAGGACTTTATTACAGAGCACGAGTGATCACGCGTGCACTCGAGTGCATCTGGGTTTCTAGCTGTGGTTTTAACTACTCACTAACTTCAAACCGATAAGTAGCTCTACTACCAAAGGTAGTCTACATTAAAAATATCAATGGTATAATATTAATTAAAGTTATTAACTAACGTTGCTGTCCTACCTACTCGAAGAAGTCTCATCCTGCTTCAATCCTAATTAAATGTTTCCTCGGGGGAAATTAGGTTCCGGAAAGTAATTTATTTTAATATTAATTTTAGTTGAGCGATAAATAATTAATCGGTAGGTAAAGATTTCATTAGATGAATCATAGTTATTCGATGGTTTAAAACTGCCTATAGGCAGTCAAATCGAAAGTGGGATTTACGGAATTTTACGCAACAATAGCTCTATTTTCTTGCTCTCTCGCACAACTATAAATTCGGACAGAGAAAGCTACAGTTCCGTAAGCTACTATACCTTCAAATGATAAATTAATTAAGACATCACTACAATGGGTTCTCACGATTTCTTTAATTAAAATAGTGAATAGGCCTTTTAGAGCAACCTAGAATTAACTGTTGCAAGAGACGAAATTGGTATCGTCTACAAAAAAATATCGATAATTGAGTAGGTACTTGGATTAAAATTTGAGAAAAAGAGGGTTGTGCCTGCACTGGATTTTAGAGGTCCAAAGCGATTTGAATAAAAAATATGTAGAGACGAAATCTCTGGGTCCTTAAAATCAGACTACTGATTATCCAATTATTTTTATTTTAACAGTATTAATGTAATGTAATATAGCTAGGTATTATTCCGATTCTAATAAATGATCTAATAAAATACCCATTTATCGAAACTTTAGAGCTTTTCGCTTTATCCATCTGACAATGGTTGACCGGCTGCTAATGAGTGACACTGACAGGAGCCATTACTCATTCCACGTCGCCATTTGCTGAAACTACGCATAGAAAGCGGACTTTCTGGATTAATTGTTATTAAAATAATAAACATTTTATCAAAAAAGGTTTCCTTAAATCTTCTGAAAATCTTAGTCATAGTTTATATGGAGATGATAATATACACATGGCTAGCTCAGCAAGTAGGTACGCAGTACATATGCGGTGCGTGGGTCGAAAATAAAGTTAAGAAAGATACCTTCTACGACCAAATTTACCTACATATACATAAGTACCTATATGCTTGCATTTTTGGTGGACAGCCGAAAACAGTCAAAAAAACAAATCAGCGTAGCGAATTTGCTTTTGTTAAAACTTCTGTCAAAGCTGATGCAGAGCCATTATCCAAGAAGTTGCACTTATAACCAAAATTACCCACGTTTGCAGATTGTTCGCTAAAATATCTACCATCTTTATACCAACGCTAGATGTGCATACAGATCTGAGAGAAAACTAGCAAGAATTCACATAGACACCATTCAGAGAACAATAGGACACCACTTTCCGGCGATTAATCTAATGTCGAGAAACAATTGTTCAGATTAATATCACTATCAACAAACAAAGACTTAAAACATCGTATATAATTTGGCGTGTTTTAAATAACAATAAACCGACTTCAAATTCCCGAAAACTGCAAATGGGTTTGGAAATAGTTTTTGAAACCCAGCACTTCAAAAGCGAGATCAACTTTTTCAAGTGGCGTCATCTAGTTAAAATTCGAGTCCATTTTAATTTGTTACCAGTGATTGTGAAATTATCATGTGATGATGCTTTAGATACGTTTTACCGCGCACATATAAATTGCTCGAAGATCAAACTTTTAGGAGACCATCTCGAAATCAACCTTTAGACAACAAGGAAAGAATCAACAATAGTTACTAAGAATTGGCTAAGATATCACCAAAATTGTTGTAGCTAATCGTGATTTTTTTAAAGAATTTTGGTGTTCTTTTTTAAGCTTGACCGGACAAATCGGTCCGTAATTGACGGAGAAATCGACAAACATACATATATATAAAAAAAATCATAGAGTCGAACATAGAACCTCCTCCTAAAATAGTTATCAAAGCCTTGATCCTACAAAGAGTTTCACAAAATAATGGCCCTTAACATAAGTCTTTATTAATATCATCGATTTCTATGTAATTAGTAGATAGAGAGAAGAATAAGATTCGCAACGAATACATCCGACAGAGAACCAAGGTTACCGACCTAGCTCAAAAGATTAGCAAGCTGAAGTGGCAGTGGGCTGGCCATATCTCGAGAAGAACCGACAACCGCTAAGGTAAACGTGTTCTTGAGTGGAGACCGCGACTCGGCAAACGTAGTGTCGAGGACGCCCTCCGACCAGGTGAGATGACGATTTGCGAAAGACTGCTAGCAGTTGCTGGATGCGGCAAGTTTAAGACAGGGCGCTATGTCCAGCAGTGGATTAATATGGGCTAATGATGATGAATTAGTAGAAAAGTAGGTACCCCAACAGCACACATATTCCACTGCTGAACGTGCCATTCACAAACAGGGGTTGCTATAATCACCAAGCTTGGCAGAGGGATTAGTAATCCCAGGAGAGGTGTTAAAAACACAGGGGAAAGTTGCTTACATTCCTCTGGTAGGTTCCCTTCACGTTCCCTTACTCAGACTTATTTGACTCTTTGAACATCGTAGGTAGATTTTATAAGGACTAAGGCTTTTTCTTTTGATTTGCTATTCGATTTTTCTTGCAATAATCGATTGGTAGCGTACCATTCGAGCTCACGCAATCAAAGGCGTTGAACGTCAGGCCTTGAAAACAATCCGGGCAACACAGAATGTCAAGAAGCAAAAAACTGGTGAAGTGACTAGAAACGATCGCAGGTTCGAGGCCAGAGGCTGTATCGATTCCATTGGGCCTCTGCGATCGGGTTTCTTTCTGCGGTTTGCAAATGTAACAGATTTTTTAATTAATTATTTCAACAGAAATGTCAAAGTAGAGCTTCAAAATATAATAATTATGTCCTACTTTTATACCATCGACCTATAACTTAACAAAATAAATAAAACCGCCCAAGTGAGAGTCGACTCGCACATGGAGGGTTCCGTACCATCGTTCAAAACTATATCGGAAAAGAAACCCAAAAAAACTGATGTCCTGAAAAGAAACAATTAAAAAATAAGTAATTTTCTTTCTTATTAAAGATATATATTTTTTTTTATTAATTGTTGTTTTAGCGGCAACAGCAAGACACGTTCTGTGACAATTTCATTTTACTCCCTTTTACGGTTCATGAGATACCGCCCGCTGACGGACAGACGGACAGACAGCGGAGGTTTACGGAGTTTTCACAAGAGGCACGACACCACACGATAAAACGTGGTGACAACTCCGGGCGTCATACATTTCTATGAACCTGTCGTGCTGTGCGGTGTCGTTGCGTGTGTAAACGGTTCATAGTAATGTATGACGCCCGAAGTCGACACCGCATTTTGTCGTGTCGTGTCGTGCGTCGTGGTAAAACGCTCTTAGTTATAGGATCCCGTTTTCACCCTTAGGGTACGGAATCCTATAAAGTACTATTACCAACTATCACCCAATCCTATGTTACGAAAGTACTCCGTTCTATGATAATGCAGCCGCTGGAAATTGTAACAGATGTAGTAAATTGAATCACTTTCAAATTCTTCGTACAAAAATAAGGCTTAGAGCGACGTTTGCAGCCTCTAACACTGCTGGTAATCTAGTCCATTCATAAGCTCAGCCGACAGAGCTCAGAGCGCTTTGTCCGTCGCTTATCAGAGCTCTCAATTACAAAATAGAGCCACAAAGCCTGCCCATTGACTGCACAGACAATCTGCAGTTACCGCTTGCATCTCCGGAAAAAGAGTAGGGACGGACTAAGGTTGAGATTAAGGGGCAGATTCGTTTTTGAATGCAAGTTCAGAATGTGTTTAGAGTCCTTTTCATGCGAGAAAGTGCGGTGCGGTGGTTGAAACAGAGATGAAGTCAAAACGTACGGTGCCGCTTGAACCATCGCGTCGCGTCTGCAAGAATGCAGAGACATAGAAACTTGAAAATCAATAGTAAACAACAGATGTAAATTGAGTTCTACACTTTTTTGATAAAGCTGTCTTTTAATTACTCGTTAGATAGGTATATCCAAAAATAAAGCTATAAAAAGGCATGCAGCCTCAAACAGTGCGTCACTTATCAATGCTCTCAATACATAATAAAGCCACAAAGCCTGCCCCTGCCCATTGACTGAACAGACCATCGTCAATTACGGCTTTCATGTCCTATATCCGTGATTGAAATGATATCCATACTTTCATACTAATATTACAAATTCGAAAGAAACTCTGTCCGTCTGTCTTTTTTCTTTTTTCACTAAACTAAACTTTTCCTAAACGGCTGAATGAATGAGATCCGGTACGGAGGTAGATGGCATCCCGGGAACGGATATAGGCTACTTTTATCTCAGAAAAGCGCGTGCAAAGCCGCGGGTAGAAGCTAGAGTTATAAATAACTATTTGCCCCTGTTTACCCTTGATCCGTCCCTGTCGTGTAGTATTGTGTTTGCGATACGCAGATACGCCTTTGTCACAGCCGGGGCGTTTTGTCTCTGCGCATATCCTGGACGAGTCGTTGACCTCTGATGAAAAGCCGATTTCTAGCAGCTCTCGGTGAATGTTGTGAATACGAGTAACATTTCTATTTGCGACTGTACTACGCTTGCAAGTGTGGTTCGTTACATGTTTGATATGAATAGAATGGCAGTGTGTTAGTTGGCTGGTTACTCTGAATTAAATGGGTTTTAGCCTAGGATCAAGTTCTGTGTTCCTAGGTTTCTAAGTAAGTACTAGTTTTTGCTTTTACAAAGATATTTTTGTTTATAAATGAAAACAGAGTTCTTACATTTTTGTTATAGTGCTAACCCACACTCTGGGTATTTCTAAGAAATGAAACCGATAATTCTTGGCCCGCCGAAACCGATAATTTTTGGGACTTATTTCATTTCTTAGAGTTCTTAGAGTTAAATCCGATCAAAAATACTAAAATTAATTAAATTAATTCACGCTTGGAGTTGAGATGTGTATGTAATTTTACATAATTTTTAAAAGTATCTTTAGTACCTATCTATTTTTGAAAGAAACTCAAATCAACAAGGGTAAGTACTTTTAATTTTATGGTGTAAAAAATAAACAGCAATTTTAGATAAGTAGGTACCTACATACATCGGGGGAGTGCACTCCCCCGAGCATGCCCAAGACGCCGCGACGGCGGCGTCTTGGGCACGCTTTCGACTATAGTGTTGATATGGATCAGTTGAGCTACCTGTAGATTGTTTGCAACAGCCTGCAGTTAGCAACAGCCTGCAGTTAGCACAATTGTTAATACTAGTTATTAAGTTCTATTATTTGATTGTAATTTTCTTTGTTAATAAAGTACATATTGTAAATCATTTTTGCAGGGAATTAAATAATCTAGTTTATTTTTCACTACTACACCAACGGTATTTTTTATTATCGTAAAAGGTGATTAAATACTTCACCCTTCTACTTATTAATTACCTACAAATTATTTACATTAACTGCGGTAGGTTACTAATCTATGTACTTAAATGCACATTAAGCTCGAAATAAACTTAATTTTTAGTGCCGGTTGATAGTGGTGATCGAGTCGGCACATTAAAGCGACTATGATACGGTAAAGTGCTACTTATTTAAGTTACTTAACTGTAATGGAGCACCTTGGTATTAATATCAATTACAGTGTAGTAAATACTTATTAAATTAATGCGCGAAATATATGATAGTTACTTTTTGTTGGGGATTTATGGCGATAAAAATACTTGAAGCAAACATAAAAAGGCCTAGACTTCATTACTCACGGGGTAAAAAACTGGAATTACCAAAAAATTCAACATTTTTCCTTTGGTTCCTTAAATTTTAATGTAAAACACGATTGAGGAAAATGAAACTGGCCAAGTGCGAGTCGGACTCGCGCACGAAGGGTTCCGAACCATTATCTACACAAACGAGCAAAAAAATCACGTTTTTTGTATGGGAGCCCCCTTAAATATTTATTTTATTCTGTTTTTTAGTATTTGTTGTTATAGCGGCAACAGAATTACATCATCTGTGAAAATTTCAACTGTCTAACTATGACGGTTCATGAGATACAGCCTGGTGACAGACGTACAGACGGACAAACGGACTGCGATGTCTTAGTAATAGCACAGACGAGACTCGTCTGTGGTAATAGGGTCCCGTTTTTACCCTTTGGGTACGGAACCCTAATAAAGAGAAAAGATTTGTATTTTTGTATGTAACGAATAAACTTAAAACTACTGGACCGTTTTTAAAAATTCCTTACCATTAGAAAGCTTAGTTTTCAGGGAGTAGACAATATTTTATCTCGAAATTCCCACGGGAACGGGAACTACGCGGGAGAAACCGCAATGTGCTGCTAGTAATACACTAATAATAAAACACTGTTTTTACCGGATTGATCGCGTATATTTTATATTTTAAATACACTAATATTATAAAGAGGAAAGATTTGTATTTTTGTATGTAACGAATAAACATAAAAACCACTGGACCGATATCAAAAATTCTTTTGCCGTTAGAAAGCTGCATTATCATAGAATATACCCGTGCGAAGCCGGGGCGAACCGCTAGTAATATATAAATACATATCCATCAAACAACGGAAGGGTTCAAATGGCTAATCAAAAACTCATTTTCAGTAGTCGATCGCTGCCTGGCCCCGCCATTAGTGAACCATTAGCATTAGCCTATACGTTGGTATCGGGCAATGTGCATCGGTGAATTGGGTCTCTACAGACGGCTCAATTCTACTACCTATATTAATATTTTTAAGAAACAAGTATACAATATATATAGTACTAGCAGCGCCTCGCGGTTTCACCCGCGTAGTTCCCGTTCCCGTGGTAATTCCGAGATAAAAAGTAGCCTATGTCCTATTCCAGACTATAATCTATCTCTGTGCCAAATTTCATCCAGATCCGTTCAGCCGTTCTGGCGTGATAAAGGAACAAACATCCATCCATCTATCCATCCATCCATTTAAACTTTCACGTTTATAATATTAGTGAGATAACATATATCTGCAGCTACTGCTTCGTCAGCATTACCTATCGTTACAAAGTTAAGCAAATTATTTTTATGTTCGTATTAGTTTATTGTTATTTTGTATGTTATGTTGATATCTAGTAGATTAAGTATTATATAATTATTTTATAATTTCTTTTATTCAAGTGCCACCGTCTTTTTTGTTTTATCATGTCCAGTCCATCCCAAGGTCGCCTGGAAGAGATCGCTCATAGCGATAAGGCCGCATTTGTACTTCATCTTGTAACTTTTATTTCTGTATTTTTTTTCTGTGTTTGTGTGGTACAATAAAGAATTATCTATCTATCTTATCTATCTAAAGATCGTACAATCATTTGTCCCAAGGCCAAGTATCAAACCCGCAATATAACAGTTTAGGTATTTTAAATATATTTGGGTTCTACCAACACCGTCCTTAGATTTCGTTTTTCTTTTTAAGTTTTGATATAAAATCAAATTTTTTACACAAACAGAAGCCATAGAGCAAAAAACGTTAAACAAAGTGGTAGATTGATACATACATTACTGCTGAGCTTCTTATAATTAAAAAAAACATCCACATAGACACAAAAACTATCGTAATCTTTTCGGTACCTCACGAACATAATTGGTCGTTCCAAATCGGTCTTGGTACATGATATGGACCTTGCAGACATGATCACAGGAAATATCTCGCGGAAACGCCTCCACGTCTCACCATGCCCTCAATTTCACCTGATCTATTCCAACGACACCTTATATTGCGGTTAGGTTAACCTACAACATTTATCCGTTATATAAATACGTAGGTTCACTCTTTCACATTGTAGTTTATTCGGGCTGGACGAAGATACTAGATTGTATTTGTGAGCAGAGGATATCATCATCATCATCAGCCTATAGTAGTCCACAGCTGGACCTAGGCCTCCCCTAATGAGCGCCATAGCGCCCTGTCTTCAGCTTGCCGCATCCAGCATCTACCAGCAGTCTTTCGCAAATCGTTTGCGAAAAACTGCTGGCATTGCATTTGCGGAGGATATAAATCCCATAAAATTATCAAAATCCTTGTCACATTAAAGTTATACCGTTGACGTTTATGCCTTAGGCAATGGGTATTACCAATTTGGTAAAGGAACGATTTTTTAGTAGTTAGTCCAAAACGCGTTTCGCCCAACACGCGTTTTGTTCAACACGTCCAACCAACATAGGTATTACGTTCAACATGCATTTCGACCAACTTGCCCCAAAATGACAGCTAACGTCTACGTCGTTGTTCGACCAGTCATCTTATATTTTATTCAGCTCATGTCAGCTTTAAACCGACGTAAAACAAAAGTGTTTCCTTCAGAGAACTTTTATACGTTATTTAGACGTTAGTATAAAAAATCTTTGAGTTCCTTCGATACATTAACGTACGTCAAGGAATTAAAATAAGTGAAAATCACAATGAAGTCATTATGAAGTCCTATATTTGATTGTAACCATAAAGATATTAAATTTTACGTGAAAACTATACTGGGACCGGGGACCAATCGAACTGTTCTGAAACGAGAGACCCCTTTTCAAACTGATTCAAATTGCTAAGTTTCAACAAATATCGTAAGCGTGACCAAACAATGCGATGGTTTGTGTCTAATTGGGGTAAAGTATAAATGGGGTCAAATCTGGGCCAAACATTAGCATCCCACTAATATCATGACGACCGATGTGGCGCGGTGGGCGAAGGTCTGCCTGCGACGCAGGAGGTTGCGGGTTCGATTCCCGCCTCGGGACAAATGTGTGTACGATCTGCAGATATTTGTTCAGGGTGTTCTGGTCGTTTTCTATATATAATAAAAAATATCTATCTATGTATTGTATAATATTATGTATATCAGTTATCTAGTACCTACCCATAACACAAGCTCTGCTTAGCTTGGGGCTAGATAATGCTGTGTGAATTGTCCAGCATTATTTATTTATTTAAATGTAAAAGTTTGGATGGATGGATGTTTGTTACTCAATCACGCCAGAACGAGTGAACGGATCTGGATGAAATTTGGCATAGAGATAGATTATAGTGTGGAATAGGCTACATTTGTTACTAATTGTTACCAACAAAGCGCGTGCGAAGCCGCTGGCAAATACTAGTAACAATGTAGTATACAAATACGGGGTTATTTGCTTTTTGTTGATGTGGCATTCATTTTTAAACTGAATTCATCGGTCCCCGTTCTACCGTTTTATTACGGAAATAGGCGCGTGCCGCAAAATTGATTGTGCGTGTCATCACGTACGAACCTGATCCCAACAACTTTCCACTCTTGCACCATAGAAATAGAGATCAAAATAACTAGTTTTCATCTGGGATAGTGCGATGACAAATTGCTGTTGCATTGAGCGTGAGCTTTCAAAGGTTTTCGTTATTTAGCTTCGATAATTTATAGTTTTATTGAGGGACATTGAGTTTTGAAAGCAAGATTGGTTGTGAACAACGTAATGGGTAAAATTTTTGAGTTTTCCAATATTTCGGCACAGTTTCATGCGCCATGATCACGGAAGAACCGTGATCACGATGTTCTTCCGTGATCATGGCGCATGAAACTGTGCCGAAATATTGGAAAACTCAAAAATTGAATCATGGTAAATATCCCGTTCTAAATGATTTCTATAGTAATAACCATGATAGTTTCAAAAGGGTTAATATTAAGAAATTAATAATAATAATATTGCTGAAATTGGCGCTTTCAAGACTGGAGAGCCTTTGAGAGCTTTTAACGATGGCATTGTAATAGTTTCTTTGATAAATCTTTGAGTTATGCTTCGCTGTCTAGTTTGTCTCAAGTATGGTGTACCTACTTCTTGCAATATCTCATTGCATCGTGTTTTTTTCGGGTTCCGTACCTCAAAAGGAAAAAGGTACCCTTATAGGATCACTTTGTTGTCTGTTTGTCTGTCTGTCAACCCTCTTTTTTCAAAAACGCGTGGAGGTATCGAGTTGAAATTCACATCATATAGGTACTCAAGTTTGTAACCTCTTGGAGCCGCGGTATAAAAACTTCTAACGCAATCAAAAGTTACAGCCGTTTGTCCAATTGTAAGTACAATTTTTTTGAATTTTCCAGGGGAACCAACATGCACACAAAACCTATAGGGTACAAAAAGTCAAGAGTCAATAACTTTATTTCTTTAGGCTTACAGAAAAGCACTTAGACAAGTCAAATTTTATACATAAACAGCTTTATAAATAGTAATTATCAAACAAGAAACCAAATGTTAATGACTTGGTTCGATTAAATTTTTTGTCCACTAGTGGAAGAAGCGAAAAATAAACCACTAATAAGTTTGTATAATACTTATGACCTTCCCGTTGACCAAGAATATTTGACAAGAACTAAAGTCTTGTAGCACAAATAAAGGGAAAAATCTGAAAACTGTAAATTAGTAGTATTCACAGAAAAATATTTTTTGAATCTCGCCATGGACCAAAAACCTATAGGGCACAAAGACAAAGATGTTTGGCAAGAAGAAGGTCTTATAGCACAAGTAAAGGGAAAAATCAATTCCTTTTTTTTTATTCTGCATTTACATTCAACATGGCAATGCTGCCAGCATTCTGAGCACTCTGCCTTCTGGTGACGGCTTAGATTTTAAGGAAATTCATGTAAGACTAAGTTACAGTTAATTTAGTTTAATTCTATTATTTAATTGTAATTTTCTTTGTGACTAACAGTTGTAACTTTTTATTTTGTTGTTTTTGTATCTTTGTTGAAATAAATGATTCTAAAAGAAGAAAAGAAATAAAGAAAATACATTTATTGGCACACACACAATAGGTAGGTACATAAAAAAATATATTTAACATAAAAAAATATATTTAACATAAAAAAATATAATTACCTCTAACCTAAATGTCCTGCCTCAGCTTATTGTTACTCCACAAAAAGTTGAGCAACGCTGGTTTTCTGGTAGAACCTTTGGTGCGGGCGTGCGTTCTAGGGTTATATGGGTCGGTTACCATCCCTATAGTAATATTATACCTTGAAGGTTATATCTACTTATACCTTTATAGAGGAAAGTGCTTATCTAAATCACCCACACCACTTTAAACCCGAGGATAATTTTACTGCGTATTAATTTGGATGAGCACTCATAAGTTTATATTAGTCCGAAGAGACACAAACACTATTTGATCACAAATGTGGCTACTTTATAATTTTATAATCAACCATTTAAATGTATTAATGAAATTAGCCCTCCCATTAAACTTACTGACAACAAAGTCCATAAATGTACAGTCAACGACTGTTACTTCGGCACATTCAATGTTTTAGGGTTCCGTACCCAAAGGGTAAAAACGGGACCCTATTACTAAGACTTCGCTGTCCGTCTGTCCGTCTGTCACCAGGCTGTATGTATCTCGTGAACCGTGATAGTTAGACAGTTGAATTTTACAGATGATGTATTTCTGTTGCCGCTATAACAACAAATACTTAAAAACAGAATAAAATTAATATTTAAGGGGGCTCCCATACAATATTTTTATGGATAATGGTACGGAACCCTTTATGCGCGAGTCCGACACGCACTTGGCCGGTTTTTATTCTCTATTTATCTTACTGCGGGCGGGCGAGGCGCGGCGAATGCGACGCGAATTGTCTTCCTTGTCCATACTTTCTAGTTGTATAATTTGAGAATACTCTAGAAACTATGATGTGCCATTGTAATAACCACAATCTGCAAGATAGCTAATAGAACTCCATAAAACGTTATAGCTAGAATCAAAACTTTTATATGCAGTACAAAATTATTGACCACAACGAATTCTTTAAAATGAATTTGCCGTTTTTATTATTTTACAAGCTCGTCTCTTAAGGGCCATATAAAAGTTATTTTATTGGTCCATTACTTTGTAGTTATCACTTTTACTGCGGCGAAATAATCTTATTTATACACACGTAGGTGTTTCTGTACCAAGGGTCTACGTGTTACTGATTTTACTTTAGCATTGCGAATAAAATAATTGTTTGTAGATTCTGAGATGAAGAGTCTGTAAGCACTATGTAGTGGAAGAGGTTAAGCGCTAAGTTAGGCAACGCATATCTTTCGGTAAAAAATCACGTCGTCTTCTTGTCTTTCTGCTACTTGATGCGGATAAAACGCTATTACCGCATCCCTGCCGCAACAGCTTAAGGACATAGCACATACAATAATAAGCAAATATGGGTTTAAACTTGTCATATTATTAAGATATTGATACATTTTATAGTGACAAAATGTATCACCGCACGCTTCAAACGAGTGACCCGCGAGTTGTTTGTTATTATATCTAATGCCGTTAATGAAATGCATCTTCCAAAATAATGAAAGCTCATATCACCAACATAAATGAAAAATCAAATAAAACATGTTTTAAAAAAATCCCTACAAGCGAAGGATCTACTAAAGATGTCCTCTCAGATAAATTTTTTTGGAATACTGCTTTATAACAAGTTGTTGTGGTAATTAATTGTGTTTTTTATTGAAACATTATATTGTTATTTCATTTTTTCCTATTTTAAGTGCACTGTGGAATGCCAATTGAATCAATTAATTTGAAATTGAAATTGAATATCTAAACATACTATCAATATCTTTATTAACCAAGCAAATAACAATCAAATACTTAACAGAAACAGATTAGAACTAGTATTTACAATTGAAACAATTGAACTAACAGCAAACTGTTTCAAACACAGGTAGCTCAACTAATCCATATCAGGTTTATATAAGCTGCAGACTGTTGCAAACAATACTTGTTAAATAGCCCATATTTGAATGCATTTTTTTCCTGTGCGGCAATGTTGCGGTCTAGATCTGCGACAACCATTATACTTTCGTCCTTCTCATTATTAATCCGTATCCGCCACCACAATGAGATACAATCACCTAATAACTTTCATTCGCATTTGATTGGAATGTAGTAAAATTTCTGCGGAAGAATTTTTGCCTATTCTCATTTGCTTTCAAATCAGACCACAACAATGCGGTCACGTTATGAGTTGGTAAGCTATAGGCCGCGTTATTTAATATTTTAATGATATGGTCAGCAACATTGCGATTTTAATTATTTCAAAAAATTATCTGAGCGTCTGGTCGAAGCGACGCGTGACCCGAGAGCTGGTGAGTATCTGGCGCAGCACATCAGCATTGCTATACAGCGGGGCAATGCAGCTAGCGTCTTGGGCACGCTTCCGACTGGTATTGATATGGATCAGTTGAGCGACTTGTAGATTGTTAACAGTCTGCAGTTAGCTCAATTGTTTCAATTGTAAATACTAGAATTATTATTTGTGCATAATGGAACATTTGTGGATTTGGATTACTCAGATATTTTTTTTTAAAACCCGGAGAGCTTCTTCGGTTCCACGGACTTAGGTCTGGACTCCAATGGGAGCAATTCCTAACTGTCTTGGGAATTACGCATTTAAATTTTATTTTAAGAGACAGTTAATTTCCTATTGAATTCTGAACAACTACGCATGGCATGTATGAATGAAAGTATTTGTAACCTCCGTATTTGATTACAAGGGCGCCAGGGTTAGACAGATTACCTAGATGGCTTCCATGGCTTCACCTCATGACATTATCGAAGGGTGCTTCAACAAACACCCTATCAACTTCTTGTGTTGTGTTTACTAACGTGAGAACTACTAACCGAAGTTGCCCTTGGTGGCCACCAAAATCTATTTTCGATTCACTGACTAAACTAAATGGAATAAAACTATAACAGACGCATTAAAAAAAGTTTATAATAGGTATCACAAACTGAGCGATGGATTTTTGAAATTTCCTTTGTTTAACGGAATAGTAAGATAAAGTAGGTGGCGCTAGTTTGGCTGGGGTATGCGCCTTAACGAATCTCCCGATACATGGGAAAATACCAGCTGTCACATGACTCAGTACCCAATCACGAATGTTTATTAAAATGTATTCGTACGTCCAACTGCAAACCGAGGACGCGTAGCTTCGTGCGCTCACATAACTCTTGTTCGCCGTTGATAATTTGCATAGACCTATACAAATATGAAATATTTGGAAGCTGCTTGGTTTTACATGATGTCTGGTAGACTAGGGTCTTTTAATTATGGATTGCTTGGTGAAAATAATTAGTTTGAAGTAAGGTTAAAGTACCTTTGGGCTGGTAGAGTATTATTATATGTGTTTTGGGTTCGCCAAAAGGGTATCTCTCGTCCCCTGACCATGGACCACAAGAAATCATCGCCTCTAGAGTTGCGCAGTAAATTCACATAATAATTGACGTTATAGGTAGGTATACATTATAGAAGTCATTATATGTAATAGAAGTAGATATATAATTATGTGGTACAAAGTTTATTGCTGAAAAATAATTTATGAACGTGAACGTACGTAAAACGGTACGTTTAATAAAATACCTAAAAATAATTTATCAACGGTACCAAAAAAATCATAATGTCTCTATCGTGTAGAGTCTCAGATAGCATCCAATCTACTACATTGTAAACTTTTAAAATTACAAAAATATTTCAAACCAACTAAGCTTGCTGCATTTATCCCAGGAAAAGTGTTGCTGAGTTTTACAAAATGCAAAATGCATTTTTCTGTTTGGATCATCTCTTCTTTATCCCGAAGAACAAAATAAACCAGCATAAACAAGGTATTTGCTAAAGCTCGCTTTTTTCTCGAGATAATGGAACGTCAGCGAACGTCACATCCCATCAACACGTTGCCGTTCCATAATTATTGGATTTTGAACTCTGAAATAAGTGTATAAAGAATATTTTATGAAGATAGCTTTTTCCTATTATTCGAACGAGTACTTTTAGAACATTGTAGAAAAATCCAGTAAATATCCTTGAAAATGCACAGTGTTTTCGCAATACGTTTTATTTCTGTACATAAGATAACTATGATATGTACATAATAGATAATTTGATAAAGAAAATATTCTCAATTTTCGAAAGCATGCTAGAGACCAAAAACTCTACAGAGGTAGCCTAAGCATACATATCTGTCAATGTTTTTTAGTATCAAATTAAACATTTACGACCTCTGTGGCGCAGTGGGCGAAGGTCTGCCTGCGATACAGGAGGTTGCAGGTTCGATTCCCAGGACATAAAAAGTAGTTTGTACGATCTGCAGATATTATTCCACGAATTCTGGTCGTTTTATATGTATAATTAAAAATATATATCTATGTATTGTATTAAGTACCTACATCTGTTATCTAGTACCCATATCACAAGCTCTGCTTAACTTGGGGTTAGATAATGCTGTGGAAATAGGCTACTTGACTACTACTGGGAAATAATTCTAACGTTTTGTCTGATAAAAATAATGCAAAGTGTAATAAATATTTCTTCAAGGCCAGTCGTATTAGTTATAAAAACTAATTTTAAAGTTTGAATAAAATAATGCCGCGTCAAAACGATAATCTCTGACATGGCTCCCGTTTTCCAAGCTATGACGTCACCCCGCCATAACACACCTAACAATAAGAACTCATTGACACTGTAATCTGTAAAAGTGTGACGTCACTTGCGATCATATATCAAAAAGGTGTTACGTTGTCATGTCACTGACTAGGATGAAAACAATTTGGAACTTATTTTTAATGTAGTTAAAGAGCCTATGGTCCAGCATTATTTAATATTTTCTCCTGGACGCATTATTTCTCTTCACCAATCGTGATTTTTCTCTATCCCACATTATTGCATTAAATCGCCCAGTCCATATAACACAGTCATGATTCAGAACCAAGACAAGTGTTCCTGCTTCACCAACCAACTCGCTGACCCCATTTCGTTGCTCCAAAATCGGTCACATAGATAACGCGCAGCCATAACCGTCCGCTTCCTTATAAACTTAATTTACGAGTCAACAACAATCGTGGTCTTTATTTGTGAACTGCGCGATAACATTTGGTATGTTGTCATATAGGTTTGGATGAAGAATGAAGGCTCCCGATAAACATCATGGCTTTGTTCCTGTAGAAAATATCTTAAGGCCTATACAGTCCTACGCGACTTTTTACAGAGCTACAAAACGGTAGAGGTGAAATTCGCGCAAATTTCGCGGCGAAACCGAGCAAAATCCCAGCTCTAGGTAGCGAAGGCCGCGCAGGTCTGAAAACGCCTTCATAATCGAATACACGCGTATATTTTTTTCGTAGGCACCTAATATTTTTTACTGTACTTTGCGCAACCCCTTTTTGCAGCCTGCAAAAGGGGCTGTCTGGTCTGTTTGCCTCATCAAGAATTTAGTAGGTACCAACCTACTACTTTATAACTGAAAGTGATCCTCAAATAGTGACCACGAATGCACAACAAACAATTAACTACGATAGCTTGAGCAGCTAGATAAAACACCTGACCATACTTGTACAAAGTGCGAGATAAAACAGACTAGCAAGATTTCGTTTTGCAATGTTTAGCAGCCATTCACAAATTTTAATTGCCTGCCATTCGGAAATATTCGGGAAAATCAGTGACATCGAGGTAAGGGGACTGGATCAGTTGCATGTTGGCCGAGTCATCACAAATGACGTTTGTGAATGTCTGTGCGGACAAGCGGTCATTTGATTTTCACATCGCGGCGTGATTATGATAACACAGATTGCAGAATAAATAAGGTCGACGTAACAGTACCGCAGCGTACTGCGTGGTGATCAAGAGACCGAAGCTTAACTCGACAAAAATGTTGGTAACTGAGGCCATAACATGAGTATTGCATGATTTGGATTGCAAGAACTAAGGCCTTATGAGTATTGCTACGAAAACTACATCTTAAAGTTTTTAATAACTTTCATATATTAAGAACCTTGCAGCGTCCCTACCGAATACTGAGAGGAGCTATGTGCGTAGCGTGTCAGTTAGCATCCAATAGTTTCATACAAACAAGATAATAGTTTTCACATGATTTTGTGTGATTTTTTGCATTTTTACAGAATGACTATGTTAAGTCAAATCAGAGGTAATAAACTAGAACTTTTTCCGTTTTGTTACTGTGCAAAGTCATATTAGCCACTCTGAACAAAAAACAAACCAGTCCACAGGCTAACTTTAAAATCCCCTCCTGAATTTCTCCAATTCACGTAGGTAACATGACCTTAGTACATGTTTTGGTCCAGAAAATGGTTTTAAATGCTTTGTTTCGAGCCATATAGAGCCGGCAAAGTTGATGCACAAGGTATAGCTTAAAAATCATTAAGTATGCCATGATCCATTAGTCAATCCTACGCTCGAACATACGATTGTTTACTTGTGTTGTAAACCCACGTTCCGGTATACTATGTAGGCAAGGTACATTCACTCTATCAACTTCCAGTGTTGCAATCGAATTTGTTCTTAATGTAAGGAATGAAAAACCAAGAGAAGTAGCTAATTCAAAATAGACTGAGGTTTTTCAAAAGATTTGGTAGAGCACGCGATCACGGTAATGTTATCTATACAGTATTGTAACTCGGCCATGTCCTTGAAATAACTACCTACCAAAACAAAACAAAAGCACGCGATAGGGCTGCCCGCCTGCAGTATTTTAATTTCATCTAGGTACCTACCTACTTGAATTTCTTTCTAGTTTTGTGATTATATATTATAATAAATATAAAATAAATGATAATAAAACCGGCCAAGTGCGAGTCCGACTCGCGCACGAAGGGTTTCGTACCATTATCTATAAAATCAGCAAAAAAACACGTTTGTTGTATCGAAGCCCTCCTTTAATATTTGTTTTATTTTAATTTTATTATTTATTTCTAAGCTGAATATAAAACTAAAGTACCTTATTAAAATAAAAAAATCTCAAATTGCACGCTTACTGCTTACAACATTTTTTACCTATTGAAAAGAAAAATCAATAACTTATCATTCGTAATGACAATTCTGTCAAACAAAAAAAAAACATTCAAATTAGATAAAAAATAGTTTCATACCAAAAAGTTTCGTTCGTCACTGCGCTGCGGCGCGCGGCGCATCCCCGACTGGTTGTACCTACCACGATCCCGCCCTCACATGAGGTGACAGTTATGACTCGTGTTCCGGCCGTTTGTATGAAGACAGAATACTGTATAGATAACATTACCGTGACGCGATCGTTCTTGCTCCTGACGAATAACCGTGGACATCACCTACCGCCGCCTTGCTGCTAAGTCTGCTGTCGAAAAGAAGCCCACTATGACCAAAATTATGATGAGGTAATTCTGAAGGTAGATGTCAAAAACACCTTTAATTCAGTAGATTTGGCCGCCTTGCTAAAAGAAATTAAAGAAAAATCTCCAGAAAGGTATCCTTTTATATTGCAAAGGTATATTGCAAATCAAAACCTTCACAATTAATTTACTTTTATTTGATTGTAATTTTCTTTGCTAGTATACGAATCATTCCTAGCAATTTGTGTTTTTTTTACAAAAACACCTGCTATCACTTTAAGTAAAACACTAGCATAAGGAGAGGTCACGTACTTTAAAGAAAGAATGGAAGAAAAAAAAACAATGAAAGAATTAGCAGAGCTCAAGAACTACCCAACTTACAGAAAGAGTTGATTTGAGTATAGGTACTTTCCTACCAATGGTTCCCATCTCGAAGCGACACGTTACTAGGTAGTAAATTTTATTCCCTTAATTTTTTATGCGAATTATTCCCATTGCGTAACGAACTGCTGAAGTACAGTCAACATGAAATCGAAATCTTGCCTTAAGGCTGTGGTATGGGTCAAACTAGCGCCGCCACCTATTTTATCTTATTATCACGTTGAACAAAGGAAATTTCAAAAATCCATCGTACAGTTTGTGATACCTATTATAAGCTTTTTTTAATGCCTCTGTAATAGTTTTACTCTATTTAGTTAAATCAGAAAATAGGAAATAGATATTAGTGGCCACCAAGGGCAACTTCGATATTCTGCCTAAAGCTAATAGAATAAAGCTATAACATTAAAAAAAAAAAAACATCAAAAAAAAAGGCACTCGTTTGACCCATACCACAGCCGTAAAGCCCTATGCAATATTCTAAGTTGCACATAACAATAAAGCAATGTGCAGATCAATGACCTCTAAACTACTCCACTCACAGTTAGTTAAAACAACGGTTTCTTCAATAACCATGCGATCAAAAGCACAAAATTGTTTGAATCTGTAGAGACTCCCCAATTATTCAATTATTCGTGACCGATGAATGAATGGAGATTGAATCTAATTTTCCGGTTTAAATGCATAATTAACAAGCAGTTTTTTGTGACTGATTTGTGAATAGGTACATTTGAAAAGGTAGATTATATAATGTATTATTATTATTTGCATAGAACGGCGCGCAACCGCGTCAGTACAGTAAGAGCTCATAAAATTGACGAAAACTTAAAACACTTCAGTGTTGATTAATAAAAAAAACTGGCTAAGTAGGTATAGAAATAAAACTGTGAATCTGATCTGGATAGATTCACAGTTTTTATTTCTGTACCTTGGTATAATTACCTGCTTATAATAACCCCCGAAATAAAAATAACACACCTCCCTACTAAGGTACAATAATGACATATAATACTTTTTTTTTATTTCTGTATAATAAAAAAAAAATTATATGTCATTTTAGTCTATAGACCTTCGTTTGACCACAATCTCACCTGATGGAAAGTGAAGATCAACTTGGTTGTATTTGATGGTCCATCACATTTTCCCTATCTCTCACGAGACCAAAGCATTAGATGTAAAAGACCCAGCTAATAATAATAGCCTACAACACACATAACTCGCTTCCGATACGGGCCATCAATTCAAATCGTGTCAAAGTTCAAACAATAGGTGTCGCTTTTTCTAATCGTGTCAAAGTTCAAACAATAGGTGTCGCTTTCGGTGTCGTGGAGCTCATTAGGTAGATCGCGCGCTCTAATGAGGCGATCCTATCGGAGCACTTTCACTTCCTAAGGGCAGAGCGTGTGTGATTCCATTTCACAATTGGAATGGTTGTGGAATGCAGGCGTTTGGCTGCGGCTTCTCTCGTCAATATCAGTAAATAAATAAATAATAAATAATACTGGACAATTCACACAGCATTATCTAGCTCCAAGCTAAGCAGAGCTTGTGTTATGGGTACTAGATAACTGATATACATAATACAATACAACACATAGATAGACATTTTAATTATACATAGAAAAATTAACAAAAAACTAGTACTATTAATATTAAAATACATATGTTTAAAAAAAAAGATACATTTTAAAGTTTAGTATAGGTACCGTTCCACTACGATTTCCAAATCATCTTACAAAACCATCCCCTTATCCCATAAAAAAACCCTTCTGTTAAACTTACCTATAATATCAGATATAAAGCATATCAAACCAAAAGGGGAAGTAAAGTAAAAGTAGACTATATGAACACTAGCATCTGATAAAGTTGCCATACAACTCGGTGGCATTGCAATGCCTTCTCCAAAAACTGGACGCGCAGTTACGTGATGCGAGAGTGTGGATAGCCCGGGGCATTTTCCGCTGTTTGGTAGGTGGTAGGCCTAATAAGTGTGTAGTTTACGAAATAACTTAATTTATTTATGCTTTTTTAATCCTCGGGGTTTATTTAGATGATTTAGTGTTTTTTTTTTGGACTTGCTATTGTTAGCATTTGCCATTTTTGTTTTTTTACATTTTGTACGTACCTATTAATAGAAAAAAAATTCTAAGGCTATTATATATTCTATTAAAGACTGGGTGTCCGCCCCGGCTTCGCGCGGGTATATTCTATAACCTATGTTTCTCAGGAATAATACAGGATTCTAATGGTGAAAGAATTTTTCAAATCGGTCCAGTAGTTTCGGAGCCTATTCAATTCAAAAAGAAATCTTTCCTCTTTATAATATTAGTACAGATATCGCTACACTAGATCCATAGTCCATTTGACGGTATTATCGAGACGTGATCGTGACGTCTCATATTTGTATGGGATTTGCGTAGTTTCCTGTCCGCACGATAGAGGCGCTGGCGCTGTACCAAAACTTATGGAAACATAAAAAGTCACGATCCCGTCTCGATCGTATCGTCAAATGGACGAGTCCATTAGACGATACGGGCTCAGGTCAAACGAAGGACTATAAAATAAATTTATAGATATGTGGTGCTGATCACTGACTTACCGAAATAATATTTACGTACAGTTTTATAGCACTAGCCTTCGAGATAAAACTTTAAAGTGCCTAGTTAAAACGCTGACAGACTATAAATAAATCTAGTTAAAAGTTAAATGAAAACTGCTGACAAAATAATTGCATTTTTGCAATTCAGAACTGACCTATAAAATAATGCCTTAATTACGAAAACAATAACATTTAAGTGCATAAATTATCTGATTATCTTTAACGGCCCGGGAACCTGTCCCAAGTAATTATTTATTTTAAGATACTTGCACACTTATTGTGTCTGCATTTTTTATAAAATAAGTGCAAAAAATCGTATTTTCAGATACAATACAATGTTTACACATACTTTTAAAATTCAAATTCCTGAAATTTAAACAGACATTGAAACAAAGTGAAATTTGATTTTTTTTAGCTCGCAGAATCACAATCAGAAAAAATGTATTAACGACTTATTTGATTTTTTAAATTATTTCTTTGTACTTTCAAAATAAAGTTATAAGTCAAACTATAAACTAAGATAATATCAAACCTAAGCCTTTAGCCTACTTATGTACTACAGCCGTATACTAAAGCCGAACGCACATTTATTGGCGCTGCAGGCAGGCATTGCCTGCAGGCATCGAATGAAATGTTTTTTTTAATGAATTAATTTAATGATTGTTAAGTTGTTATTATTATTCTTCGACTTTGCAAGTAGGTGTGACGCGAGTGACCGAATAAGTTTTTTTGTGTTAATATTAATCCATGTTTTTCCCTTCTTTTACTATACAAAGTTGAACGCCCCAGTGAACCACAGCCCTTGAAATAAATATCGTAATTATTGACAGCTTTTGCTTGCTAAAAGTACGAAAACAGTAATTTCACGGTAGACTTGCGTGCGAGCTGTGGACCCCTCCTTTGGACCCCTTAGTCCCATCGCACTCCGTCAGTATTTAAAACTCTTATTACTCGCTATGGCGTGAACGTGTAATTGTGAATAACTAAGCAAGCAATTTAATTCATTTTCCATGGAAATCATTATGAAACGGTGAATAACATGCAACCCCAGTACACATATGTATACTACCCTGCCCACTGGTTTTTGTTTTATTTTACTTATATTGGTATAATAAAACCGGCCAAGTGCGAGTCTGACTCGCACACGAAGGATTCCGTACCATTATCTGTAAAACGGCAAAAAAACACGTTTGTTGTATCTGAGCCCCCTTAAATATTTATTTGATTCTGTTTTTTAGTATTTGTTGTTATAGCGGCAACAGAAATACATAATCAGTGAAAATTTCAACTGTCTAACTATTACGGTTCATGAGATACAGCCTGGTGACAGACGGATAGCGAAGTCTTAGTAATAGGGTCCCGTTTTACCCTTTGGGTACGGAACCCTAAAAACTAGGTTACGTAGAATTTGTGCTCTATGTTTGAAACT
This sequence comes from Eupithecia exiguata, assembly GCA_947086465.1. NCBI lineage: Eukaryota > Metazoa > Arthropoda > Insecta > Lepidoptera > Geometridae > Eupithecia > Eupithecia exiguata. Next base: position 4,004,180 of record OX352240.1, read on the forward strand.
CCAATCTACATTCCACATTACTAAAAACTTTTCGAACTAGAGTTTCCGAAAAAGCCTTTCCCTCGATCCATTCAACTGGAACGATCAACTTCCAGAAGGTTTTCGAACTATTCCTAGCGTCATAGGACTAGCAAATTTTTTTTGTTTATTCTTTTGCACTCGGTTAGGGTAGAGTATTCCGTTTAGTGTGGAAAATGCATTGAATAGTGCAGTGCCATAGGAATTCTCACATAAGTTATTTTTTTCCTGTCAATAAGTGCGTAGGTAGCAAAGCCATACTACGGCGGCCTTTGCTAGTATCGCCCACCGGACTTTTACCTGCCAATCAATCGTGGTAGTGGGGTAAAACTCCTCGTGTTTGGGGGAGACACGTTCAGCAGTGGACGTGTGTAAGCTGAGGAGGAGGAGAAGACTTATTCTGTGCCCACGCCTTAGGGACTTCCGTTTGGACACACGTTTTTGGGGCTCTATTGGTTGGTGCCCACCATAGAGATCTGTGGTGACCACAATATATGGAGCTTTATCATTAATTGTGATTTTGTGTGTATTTGACTGTGAACTGGTGGCTGGTCCACCAGTTCACAGTCGCTCAACGAGCTGTGGAAAGAACTATGCTCGGAGTTTCTCTCAAGGAGTCACGCAAATTTTTATGAATTCTATGAACATAGCATCGAATGCGAAACTACTCAGTATTAGGCCTTAGGTATTAGGCTCACAGCGCCCTTTTGGAACCATAAAATACGCTACCACGCAGCCTCTGAGACGCGTACTTCTGAGTATTCATAAAGACTTGCGCGCATTCTTGATGATAGAACGCCAAATTTCCCGTTGAATTAATACCAGCTATCAATACTTTCTCAAAATGTGGAAACCCACTACTTCCAGTCTCAGCCTATTCGTGTGGGCTGCGTAGTCGCTTGCAATCATATTTTAATACGAGAAATATCAAGATGCCCGTAGCTTATTAATTTTCACCTGAGCTTCTAGTCTATTTCACAATAGTATCGTGACGTATTTGTGACGTCTCATTTTTCCATAGGTTTTGGTGCAGCGCAGCGCCTGTATCGTGCGGACAGGGAACCACACATATACCATACAAATAATGAGACGCGACTATCACGTTCGGTACTATCGTCATATCACAAATGGACTCGGGGCTCTGGTGTATAAAGCTAAGCTAATGGTTTAATAACAGATAGGGATATACTTAGCCATATCAAAATCCATTTTTTAACCCTTTTACGCATAAATAACTGCACCAACTGCGAATCTAAATTTGGTTAATATTTCGCCCTAGACCAAAATGCTAAAATAGCGGACGAAGTTGCGAGTAACACCAGTCATGAAGAATAAGAAAAAAATTAAGATTCAATTTTCCCAAGCAATTTCCAGCTCTTAATCTATTCTGTGCCACAGCCAGTCGCGTGAATGAGTAGGTGACTGGGTAAAGGTGAGAGCTCTCACTTCATATACTGTTGTGTGATCTGTGGTTAGGGCTTTCTAAAGGTTATTGTGGAACAGCGAATCAGAAGGCGTTTTGTCAACTTGAATGTGTTCTATAGTGCGTTATTGTTTTGTTTTCTCCACATTCCATTTTCAAATTAGCATTCATCCATTCGTATCCCATTAGATTATGAAATCATCCTATCCTATGGGGTCACGGAAGTGGACCTGCCAAGTCGAGTAGTTGATCACCACCGGGCATCCTTTTGTCAACCCATCTTGAGGCACTTTTCAGCTATCCTACGAGTACTAAAATTATGAAGGTTGTGTCTCTTTGGAGATAATTGGCTAAAGACAACGCCACTGAAAGAATAGAGCTAACATCTTATACACATCTGGACCTGGAATAACATAGAGTCATATTTCTTTCAAAACGCGTGTGAACTCGGGGGTAGAAGCTAGTTTACTACATTAAAATAATAACCAATACATTTTGTCATCTTAATATATGACTTTCACTAAAAAAATGAATGAATACTAGGCCACGTAATGTCATCTAGTGTGACCAGGCGGATTACCGCGGACCGCGCGAAACCGAGTGAAATCGAAGCGAAACTAACCTCCTGGGTAGAAAATATCGCGCGGGTGTGAACAGGCCTTATATGAGGTGTTTCTTATGAGTGACATTTTCAGTTTTCTCAACATGCCATTTTCATACTCCTGCTAATTTTTTTGCCGTAGGAGCACAAGGCACTTGGATACGTCAATTTACAAAAAAACGCCCCCGAAGGGTTACGTACCATTATCTATAAAAATGACAAAAAAATCACGTTTGTTGTATGGGAGCCCCCTTAAATAATGATTTTATTTTGTTTTTTAGTATTTTTTGTTATAGCGGTAACAGAAATACATCATCTGTGAAAATTTCAACTTTCTAACTATCACGGTTCATAAGATACAGCCTGGTGACAGACGGACAGTGGAGTCTTAGTCCCGTTTTACCCTTTGGGTACGGAACCTTAAAATAAGGTTACAATAAATAGTGCATAAATTATAATTTAAAGCTATAAATAGATTAGCGTTAGTCTATAAGCGTTTACTGGACAAACAACTAGTCCTTATACAAAACCAAATAAATAATTTACAACACGATATCATTGAAATACTTCTGTTTAACAGAATAGTTACAATTAATTGCCATTTTGTAATTTGTTACGGCTTAAATATTTAACTGTTGAGCCCGACGACAGTTGAAGTGTTACTTTACATAAATTGCATTTGTTTGGCTACCGTGAAAAGTTTTAGCTAACTTAACTGACAATTGACATAGATAATGAGGAAGGCTTGGTTAATAGGTATTCTCATTGATAGAATAGAAGTTTCGCTTTATAAACAAAGAAAATTACAATCAAATCATAGAATTAAATTAAAACTATAGTATTTACAATTGAGCTACACTGCATACTGTTGCAAACAATCTACAGGTAGCTCAATTGATCCATATCAATACCAGTCGGAAGCGTCCCTAAGACGCTAGCTGTATTGCCAATGCTGATGCGCTGCGTCAGATACTCACCAGCTCTCGGGTCACGCGTCGTCGCTCCGACCAGACACTCAGATAACTTTTAAAACCTGGAGAGCCTCGGTACCCCACGGACCTAGATCTCAACTCAAAGGGGAGCAAATGCGTAGGCTCTGTCGAGCACTAGCGGCGTAAGGGGGGGGGCGGAGGGGCGGTCCGCCCCGGGTACCGAGCTCCAAGGGGTGCCATATCGGCACCCCTCGGGGCGCGCAGATAGCACTTCAAATCCGAATTCGAAGGGGTGATACCGAAAACTCACACATACAAAACACATATAAAAAAAATGCGGCTCGCTTCGCTCGCCGTTGTTTTTTATTATGATTGCAAAATAAATACTTGAATACTTTAAAATCGGATGTAGAAAGGTTGCCTAGCAGAGATCGCTCAAACCGATAAGGCATTGACCGTCGTCAGCTGACACCCTGATTGCGTCACGTCTCGCCGTCAAATAACGTGTCTTTAATTTTAGTTTTTAATATTGTATGTATGTTAGTTTTAAGGTATATATTACTATGGACCGTAGAATAAGTTAAAATAAGATCTATAACTGTTCTATAGTCTGAAATAAATTATTATTATTATTATTATTGTACATACAACTTTATCTGTATTAGTCTTTCCCTGCCCTGTGTAACTATTTTATTTGATGTGCAATAATGAGTAATTGCTTTGTACTGTGCTTTGTTTTAATGTAAATCGTAAAAAAAAAAAATTCTCATTCATTGTCATAGTTTACTTTTTTTGCTAAGTATCCCTCACCAATTTAAAAACAGGTTGTGGCTCACTCCACTCGGTGATTTTTATTTTGTATTTGTTTCATAACAATCTTCGCAGCCGCCGCAATTTCTCCAAACGTTTCAGGGCTCGCTGTTATTAATTTTTTCATACTCTCCTTAACTTGTTTTTGATCACCCGAAAAAGTAACAAAAATTTTGGAGGCTCGCTACGCTCGCCGGTTCGTTTTTAGCTTTCTTGTAGATCGCCAAAAAAAAATTTCGTCGTGGTCTTAGAATACTTGTATTTTTGCTAACCTCACCGAACTCCGAAATTACCTATTGTGGCTCGCTCCGCTAGCCGTTGTTATTGATAAATTTATTTTTTAAATTATAGGTCACCTCTAAATTTACATATTTAGTATTAATAAGGTCACAATTCAGTCAATTATTAAGGTCACCTATGACAAACTTAGTTACTTTTCACCTAACATCCGAAAATCCAAAAAAATGTCGCGGCTCGCTTCGCTCGCCGTTACTTATAATTCCTGTTGTTAGAAATTGAGGGTGCGGATAGTCAACCGACCCCCAGGGGGGGGGGTGCTTGGTAGAAAAACGCCCCGGGTGCCAGCCCACGCTACGCCGCCACTGCTGTCGAGACATATATATTTGCGACTCTTGAGTAACTAGCGAGAAATATGTTATGAACCGTTCAACCGGAAAATGAATTCAAAAAAATCTTTTTTAGTATTCATTTTCCGAAATAGTTAGGTATGTATGATGGTAGGAACCCTCCGTATGCGAGTCGTTGCCTCGCACTTCGCCGGTTTTTTAATACAACTTAAGTAAAAAAAAGCCCACACGATTTCTATGTGGAGTAAAACAGCTGTAACATCCTACTTAGGTATAAATTCCTTTGTATACGCAGACCTAGGGTGTATTAAGCAACCAAACAACTGCTTAGGTAAATAAGTTCACTACAAAGTATTTTTAGCGATAGCGTGTAAAAAGTGGCAGGAAGGGTGAATAACAAACAAAGAGAATACAGAACCGATCAGCCGTGAAGCCATGCAGCAAGGGGAATCGCAAAATAGTGGGTAGGTACTTACTTACAGTGTACAAAGTACAAACCTGTACCTATCGTGTTTTATGGGGACGCGCCGCCGATGCGATGCAACCAACTGTATCGGGTACCAGAATGAAACTTTAAACCATCATAACAGCATATCCTATCAAGATGACAAAAACCTAGGAAGTTTTTTGTCATCATTTTCCGAAGTTATAGCCGAAAGCGCAACTTTTCTTATAGGTAGTTACTTTAGGTGATTTAATTTTACCTACAATGCATCAACTTTGCTCATCGCACATCACGTCAACAACGTTATGAACAACAACGCTCTAAAAATTCATATCAGCATATCCTATCAAGATGACAAAAACCTAGGTAGTTTTTTGTCATCTTTTTCCGAAGTTATAGCCGAAAGCGCAACTTTTCTTATAGGTTTTTACTTTAGGTGATTTAATTTTACCTACCATGCATCAACTTTGCACATCGCACATCACGTCAACAACGTTATGAACAACAACGCCCAAAAAATTAGCTTAGGTAAGTTAGTGGGCTTTTTTACAACTTTGTAAACTTTTAATGAAGTGCCTACCCACCATATTGAAGTTTTTCCAGCTTTTCCCAATTAGATATAACATAAAACTCTAGTGAGCTTTTTCTGTTTGAACATGATAATATCTCCTGTATTTTTTTTGTTTCTTATTCGCTTCACTAAGCCAGTTAAAAAGAAGCTTTTTCAACTTTTTTCTCATCGCAGGCAATTCATTCTAGCTACAGTTTTTCTATAATGTTTTAAGATTATTATAATCCAGAGCCATGGTTTTTTTTCCACAAGAACAGCACAGGTGATCTAATGTCATTAATGAACTGAAAAACTCAGTTAAATAAAACTGGTTGCAAACAACTATAAAATATTCCATATGCACAAGTAAAGTAACGTCTTAGCTTGGGGCTAGATAATGCTGCGTAAATTGTCCAGCATAATTTATTATTCCGGTAAAACATACTTATTTGGATAATACAATTTACTAAGTCACAAATAATTTCGCGCTTTACGTTCTCCGATAAACCTCTTTATGGTCGTTCGACGCGGGATGGCGGCGCGAGGTATTTTTTGTGGTTTTTATTTTTTCTGCATTCATGGTATTTTTTGAACATTTGGGAAACTAAGCATTTTCCCAAATGTTCAATTTGATTTTGTGCTAAAAAGCAACATTTCTCAAATGCTCCCAAAATAAAAATAAATTAAAGTTGGTTGTATCATGAGTTCATAGAATAAGGTTTACGATTTGTGTTGTGCCAAATTACTTTTCCGCTAGATTTATTGGTCGAAAAACGCAGAAAAAAATAAAAAACAAAAAAAAGAATCAAAAATTCAATAACTTTATTTCTTTACACTACAAAAGGCTTACAAAATAAGCACTTAGACAAGTCACATTTTATACATAAACAGTTTTATAAATAATAATTGTTATCAAATAAGAAACCAAATGTTATTTGTTTTGTTCGCTTAAATTTTTTGTCCACTAATGGAAGAAGAATCTGAATCCCGCGTCGATCCACCTTAATTATCCCTATATTTGGATTATAATGTTTATTCCAAGTTTATAACAAGTTGCATAACCGCCGCGCGCCGGTACACCGATGAACGTACATTTATCCATACAATTATTCCTCGGGCAGGTGCAAGTCTGGTTTACTGCACACTAACTATGCTGTTATCCTTGGCTCGACACTGTACTCAGAGAAAAAATATCGATATTAATCTAGATAAACTCAGATGTTCTAATCCTGCTAATGTTTTAAAGGCGAATGTTGATAAGGTTTGTGCTTGTGTGCGAACAGCAGATTCAGACCTACCTACTTAATCTGAAAATAAAAATCGACATTTCTGACTCGTTTTCACGCAAAACTTACTCTTATGTCACCATCATAAGATAGTGTTTGCGCATAAACGAATAAAACTTCGATTTTCGAGTATGCCCCCAGATTCGTTATTGATAATGGTTATTACATGTGTTATACACGTCAAAACTGTAATTCTGCGTAAAAAATGCGGCCAAAACAAAGAACCACAATGCAGCAATGTTATTTTTAATCTAGAAGAACATAAATAAAGGCCATCTGTAGCATCATTCGACGGTAGTTTACACTCAGAACAAGGTCTAAATAATCGAGTATTGAAATATTTAGGGTAAAACAAGGCGACATAACAACAATAGCCAAAAAAACCAAACACCTATTTGCAACGATAGCTATCAAATATTAAAACAATTATTATGTTCCAGTTAATTTACTGAATGAGCATTAAGCCCAGCTATCCCTTGAACTGCAGACTCGTGGAACATCTGAAGATTACAGTAAAATTGCTGGAAGATGTCTGGAATAAATTATGGGGATTACTGGACGGCAGGCATGCTGCCAGGATGGAAATGGGGGCGGTTAGCCTCTAAGGTTAGAAAGAGGTTACATTATATAGCAACCTCTATCAACAGTTCATTCAAGAATGAGTTTTTAAAATCCGAACATTTCTAAAAAGATTTGAACGAAAAGGCTACAACAATATGAAATTTTTGTCTATGGTTAAGCTCAAGGGTCCTTTCGCTACACATCCCTCGAAAGCAGCCGCCAAGTCCTCTACTACAGCCCTACCAACGTTAATCTTAGTACATAATGGGTACGTAGAGAAGGAATAATGAAAGGATTTTTACTTGGAAGTTTAATGGGCAGATGTAATGGTGAACGTTGTTTTACAGTAGACTTTTACGCTTTTATAACTTCACCTGTCTTGTCTGTAGCCTGGACCTTTTCTTATCGAGTTAGTGTGAGGTAGTTTTAACGATGCACTTTTGAATACAACTACAAAATTTACGTGGGTTCTTTCAATTCGCTTCCTTGCTTTAGAGTAGTATATAGCTTCCTCAGAAATTCTTGAATGAAAAGCTGTTGCTACCGGAAAATTACCATAAGGTGGAATGGCGTGGGTTGGCGCGTTTTTCTTTTTTGCGTTCCACAAGAAATTTATTTAGCGGAAAAGTAATTTGCCGCAAATCGTAAACCATTTTCTATGAATTCATTATAAAACCAACTTCAATTCATTTGTATTTATGCTTCCAGCATTTGAGAAAATGTTGATTTTTAATACCAGTAAATCGTAGTTGGTTATCATGAGTTCATAGAAAATGGTTTACAATTTGCGGCAAATTACATAGCCGCTAGTTTTATTGCATAAACAATTAAAAACCACTAATAAAAAAACTCGCGCCAATCCGCATCGTACCACCGTAAGCCTTGGTCTCTTGGTCATTACGCAGTACGCTCCGTACTGCGTAATTCACCGCGCCCACTGACGCAGACTTCGGCGGTACAAAAAACCAGTCTAGACGTTTTTCATACGAATAAGTGTCCGGCACCGCAGTACGCAGGGTACTGCGTAATGATCAAGAAAAGGTATGTATAATTCCCTCATCATCATCAGACTATAGCTACGAGTCCACCGCTGGACATAGAGGACCTAATGAGCGCCCTAGCACCTTGTCTTCAGATTGACGCATCCATTATCAGCCTGCAGTCTTTCGCAGGTCATTATACCATCTGGCCGGAGGGCGTCGTATACTAAGTTTGCTGAGACTTGATTTCAAGCGCACGCTTACCCCATCGCTTGTTGGTTTAATTTTCGGTTTAGTATTCGTCGGTTTAGTATTTTTTTTCTATTTTGCGATTTTATTTAGATTACTGGACATATAGGTTCTTAATTGCTGCAGGTTCTTTACAATGTTAACAATGTTTTCTTTGTGTGCTTTGTGTGTGTCTATAGTATACATTTTAAACGAGTCGTTTAAAATTTATGTTGTGTACATACTAATTTAGTTTTTAGACGCGATCATAGGTCCTTGACGCATTGGAAAACTCTGCAATGTTAAGTTTTTTTTGTAAAAAACCCCTAAAAGGGGACATAATAAATACAAAATATTATTGTCGGCTTTGTAAGTAAGTTGGTAACTTTACCACCCGTAATGTTTGCAATAATTACTACAATAAAACAAGCCATTAAGACGACGAGATCAAATTACCAGCAGCCGTGTGTTCCTGAGCATCATCATCAAGACGTACCTAATCCTAGCCCGGATTATGACAGATTACGCCACAACACGTTGAATGAGACTGGCAACATTATAAACAGTGTGACTTTAATCTTGCTGCAGAGTGGTGCAAATTAAATACAGGGTGGAAAGAATCTATGGGCCCTGGAGGGGAACTACCTTAAATCCTTTAGCTAGCTCATTTAACTGAGAGGAAACATTCCCTTATTTTTAAAAAGAAACATAATTGCATTCAAAGATTTTCTAAAAACTCCTTTCTCACCTGGGAATCGAACTAACAAAAAATTAAAAAAATAAACCCTCGCTATTTTAGTATGCAGTTTTCTATTTTAAATGTGTTTTTATTTCCGTGTAAACTCCGTTTTAGAATACTTAAACACCGTTACGTTCAAAGTATCATAAACTTCGCACATATTCGCTACTTTTAAACCGACATCAAAAAAGGGAGAGGTTCTCTATTTGCTTGAGAAAGCAACCCGTTACTTTTGAAAAACTATGAAGAACTTCGAAAAAATTACTAGGTATTCATGTTACACGATTTCAAAAAAGTCAATACTGCTGGATATTTTTTGTATAATTATTAATTTTACTGTTATTCTAGTGTTTTGTAGGTAACAACCTATACCTACTCCAAATGAGTAGATACCGAAGTAAATCGGTACCACATTATTCCATTCACAATGCTTGCTAGTGCGTTGAACTTCATCGTTTGGTGTCAATAGCTTCGAGCGTTACGATCTGTCTCTAGGTACAATAACTTTACATCCTAGTTTAGATAATGGTACAGTAAAAATATCGTGTGATGTGCGAATGATTTTATTTGGAAACCACTGGCTATCAAAATTGCAGCCAGGAGAAGAAAATATTCGCGCCATCATTATCATCAGCCTATATAGTAGTCCACTGTTGGACATAAGCCTCCCCTAATGAGCGCCATAGCACCCTATCTTCAGCTTGACGCATCCAGCATCTGCCAGCAGTCTTTCGCAAATCATTATCCCACCTGGTCGGAGGGCGTTACTACGTTTGCCGAGTCGTGGTCTCCACTCAAGAACACGTTTACCCCAGCGGTTGTCAGTTCTTCTCGAGATATGGCCAGCCCACTGCCATTTCAGCTTGCTAATCCTCTGAGATATTCGTGTTATATATATTATATAAAGATATTAATGGGATCTGCGTTGGTAGAGCAAACTTGGAATAGAAATAGATTGGAATAATACGTATAACTTTTACAAAAGTGCAAAGTTAGGTTCCAATAAAAAATTCGCTGGTTATGCCAGCGAGTATGTGCAGCGGAGCGAGGGAGTAATGCGGAGCAGCGGAGTTGCTGACTGGGTCTGTCCATTGATGCGGAGCTCCCCGGTTTTGTATGAATTTCGCTCATCTTCCTCGTTCCGCTTCCAGATTTCGAATTATCTTTTTAAACTTTGGTCTGTTGTGTGAGGTTTTATGCAATTCCATTAGTTTAAATTGTCACAGACCCACTCCGCTCCTCTCCTCTCCGTGTCAATGGACAGGCATCCTTAACCTGTGCTTAGGGCCAACCCAGACGTTCATACAGGGTATCCGAAAATAGCGCTCTACCTACAATATTTTTACTCTATAGGCTTTAAGAGGCACCTTTTAGACTGGTTCTTACGCAGCCATTGAGACGTTGGCAAATATTTACTTTGATCTTGAAGTGCGAAGGATTGTTTCGCAAAAATAGTCATTCGACACGTGATTTTGCGATTTTTAAACCTCTATCGACAAAATAAAAGCTATAAAAGATTGGTAGAGCCTAAAGGGGTGATTTTTGGAGGAGGCCTAATGCCTACTCAAAATTCAAAAAATTCAAAATTCAATAACTTTATTTCTTTAGGCTTACAAAATAAGCACTTAGACTTACTTACTGGCTGTGCTCAGTAGCTCGGCTGTGCTCAGGAGCTCGGCTATGCTCAGGAGCTCGGCTGTCCTCTATAGCTCTAGATAATATTTACTAGAGTACCTTAGCGTCCCACCATTTTATTTATTTTCCGTTACCCATATACAATAATCGACAACAGCGTTCAACGTCCCTCTACCTTGCGTGCTGTATGATAATTTTTCACTCCATGCACACACAATTCATCGGCTGTGTCATGGAATCGCCTACACAATAATAAAATTCTAAGCACGGAAACAAAGCATTATTTATACGTGTCACTAGTATGGCCTCTGACCACAGATCAATGGGAGCTCTACGTAAGGCTTGTTTTGTTGATTTTCTGACTATGCATGTAGAATAATTTTTTCCGACTTTAAGAAGAGGTTGCATATTTGGCAGTATGTATTTTTTATTTATGTTCATTGATTTCGTCTATTATGAACCGATTGTGATAATTATTTCGCTATTGTATGAAAATGTCAATAACATTTTGTTTCTTATTTGATAATAATTACTATTATTGAGCTGTTTATGTATAAAATTTGACTTGTCTAAGTGCTTATTTTGTAAGCCTAAAGAAATAAAGTTATTGAATTTTGATTTTTTTTTTTAATTAGTCCAGAATCGGTTTCCATCGCTTTAGGAGATCCGCCATTCGTCAACTTTGATAGACTTTTTGTATACGCCCGTTGCCATCAAAACCATTAGACCAGTGAAAGAATTTTTAGAATCGGCCTAGCCTAACGGTGTTTGCGGAGATCATCTTAGGTACCTACATAGGTAAGGTACATACCCATTACAATCAAACTAACATTTACCTCTTACCTAGTGAGTCTATTTCATCATCATCATCACAGCAGCCCTTTGTCACCCACTGCTGGGTAAAGGCCTCCAACTTTGCCAGCCTCCTCTGTCCTGTGCCTTCTGCATCTAGGTGCCCAACGACTTTGATAATATCATCAACCCAACACGCTTTTGGACGTCCACTACTTCTCAAACTTGACCTTGGCCACTACTGCACAGCTTTAGTCCACCGGTTATCACTACGTCTAGCCAGGTGTTCTCTCAATCTCCATTTGAGGTCTATCGCCCTTTCTCCAACGTCATAGACTTTCGTCCAACGTCGAAGTCGAATCGAGTACCTATTATTGTAAAAAGACTTTTTTCTTATAACTCAAGAGACATCAAAGGCTGTATGCCTTTGATGTCTCTTCAGCTAAGCTTGGTTTAGTAGAACTAGTACTGGTCGATTAGCCCTTAATCGATTCGATGGAAGGCATTGCTTTATTTGCATTGACGAGCTTATCTAACCCTGCATCGAATCCACGATCTAAATTTGCGGTGTCATAGCGTGCAGTGATACACTGTTGATTCGCAAAACCAATGCTTTGGTTACGGCTGAGATTCTATGAGTTTCGGTAACGCGGTATTGAGATTTTATCTGCTGGGGACTAGCGGTAATTGTAATACTATTTGCTTTATTGACCAAATAATGGTAGGTTCCTTTGAGTCAAGACCCTCCCTAGGTCAGTGGGGTACCGAGGCTCTTCGGGTTTTCAAAATATTATCTGAGCGTCGAAGCGCCGCGAGACCCGGGGTGATCAGTTCAGCTACAAAATAATAATAATAATTTTAAATATTTTTTTTTGTTTTAAATTTAAAAAAATGATTTTTTTTGTTATAAAGATGGCAGGCTACTAAAATAGCCAATATTAACTTCGCCTCTTCTGTGGTAGGTCTAGCTTTGTAGCAGAGTCTCTACCACTTTTCTATGCTTTCGTTCTCTACCACTTCTCCATCCTTTCTACGGTTAATATACATATAAGATATGAATGAAGGAGAAAATAAAGCTCTATTGTAGGAGTCTCTACCACTTCTCTACCCTTTACTACTTACCCTACCTAATAGAGCTTTCTATTAGGTACCCTTTTCATCAACTGGAAAAGTTATTGCCTTCTAAAGGCAAAAAGCATTGACTGAGTTAGGGTTTTCTATAGTTTTCTATTAGTTAGGTACACTTATTTCTTATTAGGTCGTTCAATGGTGCACCGGCAATAACTAACTATGGAGTAAGTAAAAGAACCTAAAACCGTCGTACCTGACCTTCGCTTATCAAAGACCGAGTACCTTCATACCCAGTACAAAGTCGCAGAATCGATAACTGTAAAACTAGTTTGGTTGTCGGCCGCTTTACTAATAGATTCTACGCGTTCCGCACAGTAGGCATTTTTTGTACTTTTTCTTGAACTCTGCCATAGATTATGAAACGAATGGACGCGAAAAGACATGGGAAACAATCGTTACTGGACAGTTCTAACACATTTTAGAGATATGGCACGAAATAGAAGTGCCTACCACTACTACTATATCATATGTATGTTTAATTTTAGAACGACCGATGACAAGTGGTAAAATTAATTCGTTTTCCGAACTTGTTGTTCACATGCGTGACATGTACAAGAGCTTTGAAGAGTGACTGTCAGTTATTGATAAGGAAGTTGGTACCTAGTACCTAACACCATTTCTTTTTCCCTAAATCTTCATCGGCACATATTACGTCCATAGTTGAACATGTTCACCTCAACCCCAAACAAGGGGGACTCCTGCCATAACCTTGCTCGCAGGTGCTTAATAGCTGGATAGACTGCGATCACCACGCAGTGTAGCTGTTAAAACAAAAATACCTGTAGGTACTTAGACAATAAAAGCCTCATCCAATTCTACCTATATACGAGTATTTCCAAAATCCAATCACATCGCTCACTGCGTATTGCAAGTCGGTAGGTATAAATTGTTTCCGAATTCAAATCCAATTCGATTATGAATGATATCTGTGAGAGAATCAGTTCTTTAAGTTTCTAGGTCTACGAAACTGCTTATTATCTGAGAAACCCAGAACTACCTACCGGATTACATTGAAAAGATGTGATAGGTACCGTAGAATACAGTCTTGATGACAATACCATTAAAAAAATTGGAAAACGATAATCGAAGTTAAACCAACTATTATGTAATTTGCTTATATACCTACGTAATATATACGTAAGCCTAACATAAACGTTTACACGAAAACGAATCGGACACTTAAATTTTCTATTTTACGAGTAGACGCCCCAGTTATTAAATCCTCTTTTTGTACCTAACAAGTAACAACGCAAGGTCTGAACTTACTTTTTTTTATTTTGTTACATGAATACATAATTATACATTTGCGCAAAAACACTATATTTATTTATTTAAACCCTTCAGATGTGGATTGAACTATTTAGTTGTCTTGTGTTAGATGTTAATTTAAGTTGTCCTAACTGAAAAATAACAGTATTTTCGGACTAATTCCATAGGAAGTGACCATCGTTAAATGTTTTATTAGACTATGAAATAAAAATAAAATACAGAATCGCATCGTAAAATACCTAACATATTTAAGTAGTAAAATGTTCTGTTTAACAATCTACTTTGCATATCGCTCTGTTTTAGAGTTCTCACGTTTTTATTGTTCTCAGATGTACCTAAAGCTATAATAAAATTCTAATCTAATATTATCGTATTTAAAGGTAGTAGGTACATTTCAGCTATGTTTGTTTTTACCAAAATGACTCATGAGTCATTATAACAATTAAGGCCTCAAGTCATGACTTGAGGCCTTAATTGTTATAATAAGTACGTTTACAACCTTAACTCTATATAGTAGAGTTCTATAGTCTCTTCGGTAGACCCCTCATTGACGGTATAATAAATTAATAATTATAGGTAAAAATAAAAATAAATGTATTATAGACCCTGTGAAAAAAAATCCGGTAACTTACATTCTCCTGGTAAGCTCAATCCATTTAAGAGAAAAACACTGGCACAATTTTCAATTATTCGGTCTACCAACACAATTCGAAATTCAATTCAAACCGAAATCAACCAAGGTAAAGAAAACACTGGCCACTAAACTCCCCAAAAAAACAAAAGCACTATTTTCCAAATTCGAATATGGAAACGCGCGAAAACTCCGATGGCGCGAGGCTGCGCCCGCGACGCGCGTGCCCCTCACAAGCCTACAGCTGACTGAATCGCAATTCAAAACAACGCATAGGTATGTTGTTATTACTACATGTTCGTTTAATTTTTTCGCTTTAAATTTTACAACCTTTGTTACCGGCGAGTGACCACCGTTCGTTGATTGAGTTGATAACACATGTGTACATAAGTACCATAAGAATAGAGGAATAACCAACATACAGCCGATCTTTCAGGGTTGGCGAAGATAACAAACATTATACTATATCGTGCTAAATCTGTGATGTCGTTCAAGTAAAGAAAAGAGGTTTTGTAATAAGTAGGTAGTTGCCACTTTACATATTGCAAAGAACTTTAAAAAGTGGTGGCTACGCATGCATAAGAAAATGACCCTTACAAACAAACGTTCCGCAAAATGTCCAGCAGTGAGATTTGTTTCAGTTTTCGCCAATTCTCGCGCGCTGGCGTGAATTATTGTACTAAAAGTCTCAACTACCTAGGTTGCTGGCCAACTAAACGTGCTACGTGTGCTAACTAATCTGACAGATAGCCTTATTCGCTGTGACCTACTTAGATAATTCCCTATGCACACAAATGTAGAGCAAATCTTTTGGAGTTCAGTTACCTCTGCACAGAAAAACAAAACTGCACTGATTTGATTTAAATGAAAGTTTGTTCGTTTTATTTTAGTGTGGAGTGATAATATAAAATAAACATAAATTATATTTACCAAGCAGGATTAAAAGTGTTGGTGGGGAAAACGTCAAAAGTTTTTTGAAAATTGTCACAATCCCCACTGGTGGGGACAGCTTGGTGGGACTGGGGATTATGACAACAAACCGAAAGTTCTAGTAGGTACCCAATTGGTTCTAGTGCACTTCTTTCATCGTCACCTTGCAAACATTCCACATCCATAATTTAGCCCTTCGTGTTTCAGTAGGACAGCAGATCGAGAAAGCTACTGTTAGTAGGTAGGCACGTACGGATGAAATTATATCCATTGCAACTGCCAGATCTATTTTGAATCAAATCTCTTTCTTCTTAATCCTGAATACAGACCTATCCAACTATGCCATTTAGACGTAGGTGCATAAGAAACTCTATAGTCTGATAAAATATCAACCTCAGTGGCCCTAAGCTTTCCCTAACAAGGTAATAACATGTGAATAAGCCGTTAAAGTGCAGCCCTACAATAAAATTGGATTTGCGCTCTAGAATCACTTCCTGTGTTTTCAATGCGAGCTAGCGCGGCGGATGTGTGACTTTACAAAGGCATTCCTCGTTTAGGGCTCACCTGGTCGAAAGCCAGATGTTCGAGTCCCCTTTTAGGGACCGACTAAACCTAGTAAGCACGGCTGGTATGCTGCATTTAGGGCCGTACAATTATTCATCAACCTCCTAACCAAAGGCCGACCGCACTTATGCATATGGACTTAGGTAGGTAGGTACTTGTTTCGGGCCCTTTTTGCGTGTCGGGTGGGGGGCTGCTAGTCTTACCACCAGATGTCCACCAGGAAAGCCAGCAGTTCCCTGACGACGGTGCATGCCTCATGCATAGGGACTACAAATGAGCTATAAACCTAAGCAACGGGAGATTTTTGAGTTCAACCTATACGAAACCTAATGCAAAATTTTTAGAGCAAAAACATAACTATACCAACGATAATACAAATACTAACGCGAATACCAAATAACGATACATCGTTATTTGGTATTAAGTGCCACCATAATGCAGTTAGTTAGAGCCTTTTTTCAACAACTCTACCCAACGCGTACCTTTAGAAGTATGTCTTGCTTGTTATATTCCCTGATAAACCGTAGTTATAATATAAAACCGGCCATTACAAGTCGACTCGCACACGAAGAAGGGATTGTACTTGTACGTGACTATGTCGCAAAAGAAATCTAAAAAAAAATTTTTTTTATTAAATAGTAACATAACGCGGTCATCTGTAGTATTGACCGCGCCCGACGTTGCTTATCTTCGGTGTTAGATAAGTACTCAGCTTGGACGTTGGACACCTTAACTATTTTTTTTTATACTTGTATTATTTGTTGTAGTAGCGGCAAGAGAAATACAACTTCTGTGAAAATTTCACACGGTACGAAACCCTAAAAACGACCTAATATTTTTTGAAAATATATACGTATAAAATGTTCCGATTTCATTCACGATCTATACCGTGTATGGTAGATCCTCAATTTGGTATGGTAGAGCAAAAGACTTGTGCCTATTAGTAGGTACTTCTCCATTCCATGGGTATTCTATGGCACATTTACCATCCTACTAGTTCCGAACTGGCTGTGATTTATAAAGCACACTATGTCGAATTTACAATTACTTACAAAAGACCGTTAACTTAGTGGAGTGTGGGATTGTAACAAAGGCTGGCCGTATTAGCGACTATATTTTACGATATAAAAGTGGACATCGACTATTGAATTGATATATGAACGGATTTTGCTATTGTGATAGGCTACAAGCCCACGTGTAGCTTTTTGAAAAATTGTACGAAAGTTTAAATTTATAATGGTAATTCAAAAATTAGAAGTATACATCGTAATATTATGTATTTAACAAAGTGGTCGATGGGCATCCTTAGATTCTTACCAAGATAGGAAGTGCCTATGCACATAGAACTACCTACTTCGATCTAGAATGCACATGTTTTGTAAACAACGATTTATGAAAACTTGACTTGTTTACAATAACAGACAACAATAACAAGTTAACAACTATAAACACAATGCAACGCATAACTAATTAAACAACGCAGCGGAAAAAGAGCACATTCGAGTTTGAAAACGGACAAGTGAATGAAACAAAGATGTAAATGGTGATAAAACCATAAATTATTTTGAAATTATGCTAAGAATTATGCTAATATTTCTTTAACCCTTTTATTTACGAAAAATATCTTGGATTCTAGATCTGATTAGTATTATAGTAAAGCGCCGTTCTTCTCTGTTTAAGAATTATTATTATTGAAATAGTAGCCAAAAGGTTGGTGCGCGTTGAACTCTCCTGTATGGAACCAGAGAGCTATGCAATTTTGCCGGAAAGAGACATCCAAACTCGGAGTTTAAAATTTGGGCCTAACAGTGCTGCCCGATATTAGGGCCATACAAAAATCTTAAACCACTACAGAATCCTCAAATAAAATACCAAAGTAATAACGACAAAATAATGTATAATCGTAAAACATCTATTTCAATAAGTACATCAGTCTCCACAAATATAATAGAAATACAATCAATAGGAATGAAATAACTTACCTACATACATTTTTTTAAAATTTAACAGACAACATAGAAACAATTTTGTTAATAGATGTAAATAAAATTAATAATGCTGTACAATTCCCCTTAGCGCTATCCCAGGACACCATGGTGGCGCCACCGCTCCCACCACCGTGGTGTCTTGAGCTACCAAGCGAGAAACACCAAAACAAAGACCACCGGTGGTGAATTGAGTGAGACGCCAAATAGCTGTATACATATTAATGGTAGCACCACCAGCGGGTGATTTGGTTAGCTAATACCAGGCGAGGTACTCTCCTTACAACTGTATGCATATTTCGTTGGTGACGCGACCGGTGGCGTCACCATATTGTCCCAATAAGGAAGAGCCCTTAGCCCCAAACTAAGCAGAATTTGTGTTATCGGTAAGTAATATTTATCAGATATATGTGCCTAATATATAATAATACTTGGTGGAGGTAGTTCGAGCAGTGTAATAATCATAGATTTAAACAGTACTATGTTGGATTAACAAGTTAAAAATACTGTAGATCACAGAGATATTTCTAATACATTAATCAAAACGCACAGCTATGTATTTCATGTACCTACCTACCTTATAAATAGAATTCATCATACAAGATCATACACTTTAAATACATTAGCTTACGGTTTAAGGCTACATTAAGCATGTAGGATTAAACATAGCTTATCTATCTATAGGTAAATTTTAAAAGCTGGCGCGATGTATATTGTTTCCTCATACTATAACCACGCTGACGTCACAAATCTGTCGATACTGGAGACTAGTTCATTTCAATCGCAGTTTCCAATTTCGGCCGCAAAACTCAACGTGTAAACGGCCCTTCCGTAAGTACTCTCGCTTTTTTACGAAAGAACAGTTTTCGTACCAATTTTAGGACTCTGACTTTTTAACACATTTTTAGATAAACCATTCTAAGTACCGAAATTTCAGTGTCAATTAGAATGAAAAATTTACTACTATGAATGAATGAATGAACTTTATTGTACAATAAAAATAAACATGAATAAATAATCTTATATCTAAAATAAACATAATACAGTACAAAAGGCGGCCTTATCGCTGAGAGCGATTTCTCCCAGGCAACCTTGGGATACTATCATCATATTCATCATTTTAAAGTGAAAAAGCTCAAGTTCGTACCAAATTTCCGTTTTCGTTCGTTTTGATTACCGATCGAACGAAACAAAACGAAAAACAAAATAGGATCGCGCCAGGTTTCACTAATTAACCTATACCTACCGTATTATTTGTATGCTATCAGTGTTCAAATTTTACACTGTAGTAAAATTTGAACACTTATAGAATACACTTGGCTGCATTGTCCCTATTAGCAATCAACGTGGAATGCGACGTGAATGCAAAATAAACACAATTCACAACCATTTTAAAACATCATTCACATTTAAATGCATCACGCATGAAGACATCATCTTTTATTTACAGTATCTTGCATTCTCAGATATACAGGGTTATTGGTAACTAGCGGTCCGCCTCGGCTTCTCATGGGTATATTCTATCGCCTATGTTCGTTAGGGATAATGTAGGATTCTAATGGTGAAAGAATTTTTCAAATCGGTCCAGTAGTTTCGGAGCCTATTAAATTAAAACAAACAAATCTTTCCTCATTACAATATTAGTGTGGATTCAGTGACACTGCGTCCACTGCAGGTTCTGCCCATCAACACTAACATGATTGTGAAGATGCCAGGTTTTAATTCTCAAAATTGGTACTGTAAGTAGGTACCCTCTCTATTCATTAATAGTTCCTTAGAGAATAAAGGCTTTATTTGAAACTAAACTAAAAACGGTTCTGAATTATACCAGTGGGTGTAGGAGTGACAAATCGGACTTTAGTAATTCATTGGGTTCCAGGCATTCATTTTTTAACAAATTAATTTTTCTTTTTTTCTTTCATCATCATCATCAGCTCGGTGACACCCACTGCTGAGTATAGGCCTCCTCTTCTACACGCCAGTTAACTCGGTCCTATACGAGCCTCATCCAGTCTTCCGGCCACCCCGACAATGTCGTCCGACCATCTGGCAGGTGGTCTACCTCTAGGGCGCTTCCCGCTTTTTTTCTTTAGGAAATAAAAATGTTTTTGTAGATCAACTCTGATTTACAAGAAAAAAACATTTTCACGATCGTTTTTGTGATGATGGGCAGAACCTGCAGTTCACCTAGTGTCAGTGAATTACCAATAACCCTGTATAGCTGCTAAACATATAAAATTGTATCAGTTGTACCTATAACTAGATAAATATGCTGGAATAGATAATATAAAACATATAAATATTGATGACGTTTGTTAACGAGATTTCATTTTGGCTCAGTCCGCAACACCAACATTAATCAGACCATTCATTTTATGACATGACATTATATCCCCCTGGTATCTGTTACAATCGCCATTGCTATAGCTTGTTTTATTCACAGTTTCATCTATACAGTCTAACAAATGCTCATAGAAGTTGGGAAAGTTATCATAGCTGGGGTAGACATTAATATCTATCACAGCATGGTTACCGGTCGCGTTATCTATGACCACATCGAAGCCAAATAGGAGTAAACCTATTCTCTTCCTTAACACTTTGACTATAAGTTTGACTTTGTCTTCGTTCAGTGTCATGGTGTTGTCGGCTGAATCGTGGGGGTCTAGGATCGAAAGAGTTGATTGGCTGGAGGCTTTGCAAACTTCTCCCGTGCTGTAGAATATTGGTTCGAGATCTTCTGATGCGTAGAAGTTTTTAACGCTTGGTCGTTCACAAATGTGGTATCTGAAAGAGAGAAAATATAGGTTAGGTCTTATCTAGCTGCATCGAGAGGGTTGATGTAAAAGCTTTTTAGGGTCCCGTACCCATAGGGTAAAACGGGACCCTATTACTAAGACTCCGCTGTCCGTACGTCCGTCTGTCACCAGGCTGTATCTCATGAACCGTGACAGTTAGTGTTGAATTTTTCACAGATGATGTATACCTGTTGCCGCTATAACAACAACTGACGTTGACAACACATTTCGTCAAACGAACTAAATGTAACTTTAGTCTTTGAACAGGTTTGGATAACTGTAATTGCGCTAGAGCCGTAAGAGGTCCCAAAGATTTTCGACGAAACCGACTAGGATTTCGTGGCGGAGTTGGTTAGAGCACACCCGTACTGAGGGTGGGGAGTAGGTTCGAGTCCTGGTCCAGCCGAAATCGAAATTTTTAGGGATCTTATTTAATTTCTTAGAGATTACCCAGAGTGCGAGGGCTTACGCACTATAATACTTTATAAAAATTAAATTAAAATAAAACAAATTTTTAAGGGGGACTCCAACAGACATGATTTTTTTGCCGTTTTCATAGATAATGGTACGGAACCCTTTGTGCGCGAGTCCGACTTATTACTTACTTACTTATTTATTTTCTCGCTAGTTTTATTGCTTGTAAGCCGCAGAAAGAATTAAAAACTACAAAAAAAACTCGCGCCAACCCGCGATGAACCAACTTAAGTTTTGACCGCAGTATAGATAGAGAACGTAAATTGTCGCGTAATAAACAACTAGGCGGCTTTGATTTGGCCATCGCAGCTAAATCAAGGTCGCTAAATCAAGGTGATAAGGTTTTAACTCTAAAAGCGTTGGAATCAGAACAAGAAATCACGGAAACAGGAAAACTATTTAATATCGATTAGCTACAGAAAACTCGATTGAATTGCGACGCGGGCGTCGGCAAAGAAATTACATATCTTTGAGTACCTAAAGTTCTATGATGCTGGTCAAGGTTTGATTCTCATTCAATTAATTTAAATGTTCATTTAGTAAATCAGTGATCTCGTGTTTGTCACATCCGTTAAATAGATAGGTAGTGGTAGGTAGGTAAGGTAAACAAAACTTCCGCAATCAGAACACACATTAAATTAAATTTTGAATTGTAGATATTTCTTTAAGTTACCTTTAGCTACCTTTGATTTTCCCGACGTTTCAGCCGGCTTACACACCCATTACGAATGCAATATGCATATTTTTACAGCAGATAAAGTTTTTTGTTTCTTTTTTTGTGTTGTTTTAATTATTGATTTTGTCATAATAGATCTTTATTATAAGGAATTTAAATCCAATTGTGCCTTGAGCTCCTATAGCGAATAAATATAACAAGGTTTTATAAATTACAATAATTAATACATAATTGTTTAGTTACGGAACCCTCGTTGGGCGAGACCGACTCGCACGTTTTTTTTTATTATTCCTACTCTTATATTTATTATATGACTTGCTCTAAAAATTGAATATATGTCTAGTACCCATAACACAAGCTCTGGTTAGCTTGGGGCTAGATGATGCTGTGTGGATTTTCCAGCATTATTATTATTATTGTTGGGTCTCCGATCTTTGTCTGCTTGACGTAGAGTCAGGGAATAACTAATACACATGGGCCTAAGCCAAGTGTGTGAGTTGATTTGATTTTACACTAGAGTACTAGAGGTTAATTGATTTTAGGCTAAATGCTCTGTTTGCAAAAATTTTCATTATGATTTAGGATCAATTCAAATTCTACGAGGAAATGTTCTATGAAAATGAATGATCATTTTAACTTACCGATCTCCTATTAGATAGACTTTATGTAGTACTGCATTGTGGTTCACAAAGCTCTGGACGACACAAGGAGGTTTGCACACACTCAATCCTTTCTCATTGAAGACCACTATCATTTCATGGGCAGACTTAGAACCATGCGCTATGGTAGGCTTGCATATAACTGGGAATTTGACCCCTCTTTGCCTCAAAATTTCCATGTTACTCTCTATGTTTGTGGTGGTAAATTCAGCGAAAGAAGGAGTGAAAATTCCTTGATTTTGGAATGAGCCCTCATTCCATTCTACTTGTAGTATTGTGTAGTATTGACGCCTGAAATCAGAAACATTAAAATTTTAGAAGGATTTTTTCTTTACCATTTTTGGCGAGTGTTTTAATATCTTAGGTATACAGGTTGTTCCGGAACTCAACGTCATACCGAAAAAGGAAGACAGACGGGAAAGGTTCATGACGGCCCAAAAAAAAACACAAACTCATGGGTCTCCTATGATTTCTGGGTTATAGACTTTTTACACAGTAAACTCAAAATATCTTATAAGTTACTAGCTGCTACCCGTGGCTTCACTCGCGCTTTGCCAGGATAAAAAGTAAGCCTATGTGTGCCCCTAGGATGCATTAAAGTTTAAGAAGATTTTTTCTCTAATTTTACTTTATCGTTGGGTGTTTTATTATCAACATGGTTGGAGTTGTTTTAAATAGAATAAATATTATAGCATATGAAAAATATATATAATTAATTAATCACCGTAAACACTTTCCCGACTTTATTATTTAAAAACAGGTTTTTTCATTATTATTTACTCGTGCACGACTTATTTTTGCGCGAAAAAAAAGAAAATGTTTAACCATCTGAAGGTGATTCATTAGTTTTCCTCCATTACCCACCACTAAGATACTTAGCCATGTTATCTATGACTCATGTTCTCACCTTGGGTTTGTTGATCATTTTATGTTTATTGACAGTCTCATAGTTGGTTACATTAATGCATCAATAAGACACTTAGTAACCCAAAACAGCAATAAAATAAATAATTGATTCTGGGCAGTCCACAGCATCATAACTCCATAGGAATCAGAGCTTGGTTTTTGTTTTTACTCTGTTTTTTAGTCTCTCGATGTTCTCCATATCGTAAGGGAATTTTCTACTGACGTGTCCTTCCTTATAAGTCACAATAATAATATTTCAGATACTTACTTTGTTTTATCTGAGACAACAAATTGTTCCCTATGTACCTACATATTAAATTTATTAAATTGCATAGGTAAGTAGGCCTACAATGGTTTATAATAATTGTAATTTTTACCTGCATTTCTTATTGTCCGCTCACTTTTTAAGTAGGTAGGTACATATCATGGGAGAGTTAGGTAGATACTTCTGTATAATATCGCAACTTTGTCAAAAACTCTGTGGGTTAACCCTAAAGGTTTTGTGGCACGAGCCACAAAGACGTGGGCGCGGTGGTTTTGATCGAGCCTCGTTAACAGTGCAGAGGATTTCTACCTGTTTATGGCTCAGATGATTGGTGAAAATAAGTGAGTAAGGTATCTGTTACAAGTAACATTACCTAATCTGGGCCTATGGGTTCTGATAGCAGACCAGACATTCATAAATAATTAATACCTATGTATGTAGAACCAATTATTATGCATTTCTTTAATGCTAAGGTGTTGAATCAACTTGAAATTTGGTCTTTACCTGTTCAGCAATATTCTGACTTTGTCCAGTGGATCTATGATAGTAACATTTGGGTGGTTGGACAAGTATTGCTCCACTTGGTTAATTATCGCTGCAGCCTGAAAGAACATATTAAGTTTATGACAAAAATAGTAAGCACTAATGGTTGAATAAATTATTCAAACCAGTTCCCTGAGTTTATGAGCTAAATTTAAATTGGTATGTCTGGATTGTGTCATGTTATTAATGAGAATGTTAATGAAATTTCAAGGTTGATTTTTCTAGGAATACCTACCTACAGAGATTAATGCATATGTACTGCTAAGAATTCAGATAAGGCTTTGCACATTGCATGCTTAATTGATCTACACCAAAGTTGAGTTCACAGGCAGTTGCCTTAAAAAAACCAGCTCACTACATATGTGAGCTGGTTCTTATGAGCTTGGGGCATAGCCCGAGATCATAGGAATGAGAAACATAATCTATACTAATATTATAAAGAGGAAAGATTTATTTATTTGTATATTTATTTGTTTATAGTTAGTTAGTCAAGTGTTGTTGCTGTGGGTTGTTGCAACATCATAGCTCCCAAACGGATAACTTAAATACCTCTATCTACCAGTGCGAACCCGGGGGGGCGCAAGTAATAATAATAAAGTGTGGACAGACACACAGAGCATCATCTAGCCCTAAACTAAGCAGAGCTTGTCAGATGGGTACTATTTAGCTCGCATACATAATATATATTTAACATTTCATAGATACCAAAAGTGTATTTATCATTCATACCCTAAGATCGCCTTGATCAGCAGCAGCAATGATATCTGTAAGTTTGTGGAGCAGCACATCGAAGTGGCCTTGTGTTTCAAGAGGCCTATCAGGGTCCAGCTGTAATTACAAGGCTTTTGAGTACTATTGTTATAATGAGGGTGCTTAGTGGAACTATGAAGGGTTTGCAGGAGCTGATCTGGTTTGGGCTCTCATAAGCAGGCCCAACAAATCCCGTAGGTATTAGAAGCAAAAACAAACTTTTGTTTTGACATTAAATTAAAGACCATGAAGTGGTAATGTAGGTAATTATAGGCACATTTATTACCTAGCACTGCACAAACAAAAGATAAGTTTATGAGCAGTTAATCTTGGTTTGAAAACGGGAAACAGCGGTGGAGGTTTCGGGATTATTTTGTGAAGGATTTCATACAATATTTACCTTGACAACGTAGTAGCCATGAGAAGTACAGGCCTTGACTAATGCTCTCCAATTCAGCTTTTGGCTTTTTTTGTCAGACATCCAAATACCAATGGACTTTGTGTTCGGTTGAT
Organism: Eupithecia exiguata; assembly: GCA_947086465.1. NCBI lineage: Eukaryota > Metazoa > Arthropoda > Insecta > Lepidoptera > Geometridae > Eupithecia > Eupithecia exiguata. Next base: position 4,029,858 of record OX352240.1, read on the forward strand.
CCATCTCAATTTTTTTTCGTCTTGATCACCACAATAATATGAAATAATTTCAACAAAGTGTTTCGTTGACCTTATGCCAGCAGCAACGAGTTTATTTACATACAACTGTCATTTTACAAGTCTTAAGAATAACACCAGGCTTACTTTAAATATAATACTTCCATCTTTGCAGCAGGGATGTTAGATGCCGACTCAGAAATTATGACATCGGTCTGTCAAAAATATGGTACTTTTCAGAAAATTAAGGTACGGTTTCTAAGAATCACCGAGTTCCCAAATTATAGATAAGTACGAAGAGTTCCAAGGTAATTACTACCTACTCAAGCAAGTCAAAACAAGATTATCATAAACAAACACTCAAAAACAGATATGTACTTAACTGTATCAAATACAACACACAGAAAACAGAGTCACCGAGTTTCAAAATTATAGATAAACCAAGAGTTACTATTACTACTCAAGCCAGTCAATGAGGGGTTTTCGTTTCGTATTAAAAAAAAAAAAGCTAGTTCTAAATATCTCGATAGATGGCAGTGTGTCAACTGGCGATTAGGGTATGTCTATGTCAAATGAAGGGAAAACAAACTTTTTCTGAGTGTTGCCATTTACGCATTTTTTTAATGCTAAAACTAGCAGATTTTGTGATCGGTTCACCTTCTAACATCAAACCGATGACGGGGACATAATTAAGTCCCGTCCCCGTCGGTTATGGTACGTAAAAATCGTAAAAAACGGGGACATAAGTCCCAATTAAAAATATTTTGGTTTTGAGCTTTATTTTGTTCAAATGAAGAACTCTTTTAATCAGATGTATTTTTGAATGACGATGACGAGAATGAGATGAGATGAGATGTATTATTACTGAATAACGAGTCACACAATCACAAAAAATCTCCGCCATCTTAGTACAACATGTCGTCCCAAACAGCTGCGCAAGGTCAGTAACCCGAGCCGGCGCGGCGGCACTCGAGTTTCGTCTCAAGTCGTGAATGATTTGTTGTTTTTATAAAGTTTTGAAAAAAGAATCGAATAGATCTGTGAAGGTTATACCTAAAAATGTCGGGTTTACCTGTAAGTAGGTAAGTAACTTGCATATCAGAAAAGGACCTATTTCAGTTTTTAATACCTAAGTGAATGAAAAAATATGTAGGTAGGTATGTTGTTGGTAAACCTTTATTATATAAATAAATGAAGGCGTCACAAACACACTATACATTTTATACGTTATTTATGCCTAGTGATATTAGTTTTAAAGGTGATTACTGTTCCTATTTTCAGCTTGCAATATATCATTTTGCAGTTTTCCGGATATTTTACGAAACATCTTTTAATCATATACCTATTTCGGACAAAATTTAAGTTTGGTTTGGAGTTTTTTAATTTTGACTGTGGCAACACTACATTCGTTTCCTATCTTTGAGAAACCAAAATAATTTCAAGATTTTCTTCAAGTTTTTAGTGGTTTCCCGTCCTTCGTCAGTTCTGGAATCGAATGTTCTTTCTCTGGCTGCGCCGCCGCCGCGTCGCCGGTTTTTGCTGTTGGTGAAGTTATATTCTACCCGATAAAGTTATCTTGCTGTGTTCGAGTTATTGTTAATAACTGGTTGTGTTTGTGCTGATATGATAAAGAGCCTGACTCTGAGCCTATGAAAAACTGATGGTAATGAATGTGTACAAGCAGACGTACAAGAATTGGCTTAAAGGTGAATATTGGTAGCGTGTGTCAACAAAACAGCCGAGCTCTTGGGAATATCGCAAAGAAGTGGTTATAAAAGAACACAAATCTACAGGAAGAATTTCTTCGCCCAAAAAAAGATCGCAAAACCAATTTTAACAAAGTATTGACAATTTCACGTATTCTGCTATATGAAGAATCGTCCATTCGTTTTTAACAACTTTTTAACTTTAACTAACAAAAGTAAGAATTGAGTTAAGTATCTACCTCATTTCAATGAGAAGTCTATTTAGTTATTAGTGTCTTTATTTAAAAAAAGTAAAAGGATAAAAAGCAGCCTATGTGTTATTCCGGACTATAATCTATCGCTATGCCAAATTTCATACAGATCTATTCATATGAGTAGAGAGTAACGTACATCCATCCATCAATCCAAACCTTCACCATTATAATATTAGTGGGATAAAAAGTACTTTGTGTTTGCGCTGCTGTAAGCCACTGCACATTAACATAATGTCAGGATTTGATTTAACGTTTTAGAGCTTCTCAAATTAGTGGTTAACCAAGCACACCTACTGCATCTGAAAAATGACTTGTATCACTCAGGCATTATAGCTTCCTGTGATCTGCATGTAAAATATTTGCTATTTTGTTGCAGGCCATACAGTAATAAAAACAAGGATGGATACCGGGGTCAAGTCATCGAAATAAGCTTTCTTGGAACGCTTAACAACAGGCTTGAATACTCCAACGGGAAAAAGACAATAATTGATATTCAGCTGTAATTATAGGCAACGAAGAAATAAAAAACAAGAAATGTATTTGTTTATATTTATTTCTGATGTCAAATAAATAATGCCTTTGTAGGACTAAGGTATTAGTAATTTAGGCAGTGAAAACTAATACCTATAATGTACCTATGAATAAACCTTCTTTTAAAAGTACTTCTCTATTAAAAAAAATGCACTTATTTGTTTGTTTTATTTACTCTCCGAAAGGCACAACCAAATGTTGCTTTGCTTTGTTGTTAGGTACAAGCATAGTGAAGGGTGGTGCGTGAGCCTAGTATTATTATGACTCGCAGAAAAGACCACCAGCAGCGCAGCGTGTAAAGCTCTGGACGCTTAACTAGCGTGTGAGATTGAGCCTTGTGAGATGAATGGATTTAGTAAAATAAATACCTATAGCTTTCTTCAAGAAAATTTCCTGCTCAAGCAAAGCCGAGGGCAAGAACGAATGATCCATAAAAATTCAAGGGTTTGCTTCACTGTCTTGTCACTTTCATAGTGACATTTCTTTGTTTATTTGCAGCATTTGAAAAATCAAGTTTGTTTGCCAGTTTTTTCATTGTTCAGACATAAACAATGAAAAAACTGGCACGATAGTTGTGACAGAGAAACATTCATTCTATCTGATTTCTTCTCATGCTACAAGCATATTTTTATCTCTCTCTGGTGTGAATGAGATGGGTATATGCACTACCTCTAGTACCTTGTTCTTTTAAGCGATCGACCGATTATCATTTTGACGTTTTCTTTCATGTGACATTAACATACCATAGTGCCTTGTTGAAGCCAGTTGAAGCCCTGCCATCTATCGAGATACATGGAACTAATTTTTTTCTTTTTAAAAATGTAAAACGAAAACCTCTCATTAGTCAATACAAGATATCATAAACCGAATGAACGAACTGTATGAACGGATGAATGAAATGAAGAAAGAAATCTTCGGTTCGCGAGAGAGATGCAACATACACAACTTGTATTGGCTATCCTCCATCTCTCTCGCACCAGTGCAGTCAACGTCAAACGTTACCTAAAGAGGCCGTTTCATTCTACGCATAATACATCGATTGTAAAATTATTCTTATGAGATTAAGTGTAAGGCTTCATATCACAGATCATATACGTACAGAGTAGTGCTTAGCAGCGGAAACGAAACGTTTCTGTCGTTCGTTCCATTACATTACAAAATAATTTTGATGATTGAAAATTATGGTACATTGGCGTACCATAATAGAAGTACTATGGTACATGGTACGAAGACCTGGATTATGGTACGTGTACCATAATTATGGTACGTCTGACATCCCTGCTTTGCAGACTTGAATAACAAAAAATAAGCACGACCGCAAAAAGCACAGAACATTAACCAAAAAGATCGCAATGTTCGTTTCGTGGAAACCTTAGAGTATACCTAGAGACGGCATACCTACGAAAAAAACGTGTATACCTAAACTTACCTAGAAACTTAAATGGCTCCTTTCCGTAGTGCTGCCCTTTTGTACCTCGATATTTTTATCGAAACAAGTATTTTTGTGACGATATTTTAGCAGTTTCGTAGTGATTTTATTGTTTTCACCACGATTATGAAACAGAATTCTATAATCATATAGTCTTATAATGCTTAAATTAGAGATACAAAGTATGTGAATGCACGTACCCAACTATGGCTCGACCGCGCTCATGAGACGCAACCACTGAGAAGTTAAGAAAATGAGCTATTATAACAATGGTAATTTTTTCATGTATATTCCGAGTCAAGACTCATGCGTTTAGACACGTGCCAGACCTCCTTAGAATTAAAGATCAAAGTTCACCAAACCAGTTTATTGAACAGTCTGCAGTTAGCTCATTTGTTTCAATTGTAGGTAAATACTAGTTCTAATTTGTTTATACTATTTGATTCAAATTTTCTTTGTTAATAAACGTTGTGTTCATTTAAGAAAAAAGGGTACCTACTGAAATGAAACAACAAGCTACTTAATTGCAAAATATATTGTTTGTATGCAACAGTGATTTGTGAGATAGTATATTTATATTTGTATAACAATATGGGTATAACAATGTGTAATCTGTATCTTTAGCGTAGACGCTATCTATGCTTATATTATAAATGCGAAAGTGTATTCGTTTGTCATTCAGTCACGGCTTAACTAAGAAACCGGAACCTAACTAAGAAAGGATGGAGAGTAACATAGGCTACTTTTTGTCTTAGTAAAATAACAAACTCCCATGGTAGAGTTACAGGAATATCCCCCTAGATATTATATGAAATACGAATTTAACGGGGATGAAACCGCGGGGAACAGCTAGTATTATTTATTATTATAATATAAATCACAAAAAGATAGACACCACATTTTATAAGCAATTCAACAAGTCTCATTCATTTATTATATTATATCACAAATTTAACACAGACTCCTACATTTTTAATTAAACAAGCAATGTAATCCGTAATCCGTCTTATTCATTTACAGTATAAATCAAAAATTTAACACAGACGCCACCTGTAATTTCGATTGTAGAAGCAATGCAACAGTCTCATTCATTTACACATTTGCAATATACCCACCTAATTAAAAAATTCAACTAATACTACACCTAAATTTTCAATTTTACAAGTACCTAATGTAATCAGTCTCATTCATTTACAGTATAAATCTCAAATTTACATTATTTCTATTAAAGTACTGGATCGCGCTGGCACTAGTGGCTGAAACAAACATGAAGAATAAATTTATAATGCAACATTATTTGTCAGCCTACAATTATAGACTCTAGAAAGGTACTGGGAAGTTCAACTTTGAAAAAAAATCTAAAATCTTAAAGCAATTCTAAAAAAAAAGGTGAAGGTGCCACATCGTTTGCGAAATAACTTTATTTTGCATGGAAATAATTTGCTAAGGGAGGATTTATGGAAATGTACATTTTAGAGGGGATTTGAAGTATGGTAGGCTATTGGGTCAGATTTATTTACTTAAAACTTAATATTCATTAATATCAAAATTTAAGCCCTTTGGAAAAATAAAGGTAGTCAAGTTTGTTAATGCATTTATGCATTACTTTGCAATAGAAGTTTGTGGGAGTAAGGTCAAGTAAAATACTTACTAAAAAGATTCGTGACGGTACGGCATCCTCTCGCAGTCTTGTTATTTAAAGTTCGATTGAAGCAAGTTTCTTCAAAATGAAGAGAACGAACGAAAATATCTTTCGTACCAAACTTCAAATTTTCTACTCCAATTGAGTCCAGCCACTTTTTCTTTTACCGTAATTTTCGGGTAACCTAGAACGTAAAAAACCAGTTGAAAATTAATACACTACAATTTACACTTGAAAACATCGATACCTATGAAAAATGCCTTGAAGGACAACACTATCGCCAAACAAACAGTTTCATGTTTTCTTTAATTACACTTAAAACTTACAAAAATAAGCTACATTCGGTATGAATTTTATGTAAACTATTCCTATGAAAGCCAACACATAAGGTATTTATTGTATTATTTGGTAATTTAGCAAAATAAGAATACGTACCGGTGTAATGTTATGTTTGGACGATTTTCACTTGTTTTTAAGCCGCAACCTACCAAACTGCTGTTTGGCATCTTCCTATTAGCTTTCTTTCGCTTACTATATAAGTATTCACATGAAAAAGTCCCGAACTCAAATAATTTTAGAATTTTTACTGTAAATGCAACTCTCGTTGACAGTTTACATACCTGAAAGTTAAATGGCGAACCGGCCTCAATCATGCTTTGCTATGACGTCACGTTTCAATGTTGCCAAAAATAGGTTTCGCACATTATATTGATGTCTCTTTTTACATTGGTTATTGTAGGTAAGATAAAACGAGATAGCTATAAGTTTATGAGTTCAATATCGATTTAGATCATATTTGTATAACCGAAAGTTCCTATAGAACAATACGCCGTCTCTATATACCTATACTCTAAGGTGGAAACAGAACGGAAACTGACTGACACTGACAGAAATTAGTCAGTTTTGTCCTTAGAGGAACAAGGCACCATATACCCATCTCATTCACACCAGAGAGAGACAAAAATACGCTTGTAGCCTGAGAAAAAATCAGATAGAATGAAAGTTTCTCTGTCTCATCCATCGTGCCAGTTTTTTTATTATTTAAGCAAATATATGCCGGGCACATCACATTATAGTATCTCAATCTACGGTAGTAACAGTTTGTTTTTATTTATTTATTCGAACGAAAACGTCGAGGTTTTTTTTATTCAGTACTTCGACGCTGAGTGAGAGTGAGTGAGTGAACTTTAATTTCTGACATTGTCAAGTTGACAACATTGACGGTTTAAAATCTTCTTGACACATGCAATGACAATATATCTGCAAACGCAACAATAACGAATATTTTCAGAATCGATAGTACTTTGTAATTTTAGTCGATTATTTACGGGGCGACGTTTGACATTTCGCATCATTATTGGTTATAATAGGTTATGTTATTGTTGTGGTTGCGTGTTGTTAGAACTCACACATTTTATTTTATTATTGAAATTACAAAAACATGTCACAGCAAATGTCTTTTGATAGCTTCATAAACGTTAAATACAAAATATTAGAAATATGTTCCACTCTCGATGACACTGAATTGGAATCTTTAGAGCAATGGATCTGCAGCACATCCTTTATAAATGGTAGGTACCTACTACCAACCAATACATCACATCAATACAATCATTCCCTGTATTTTAAGTAATACCCCATTTACAAAGTATTTGTCGGAATACAACGTAACTTACTGCTAACATACTATACTCCAGCCAAATTCGATAAGAAATGGTTTAATATACTATACAAAACAAACCGTCAATACCTACAGAACCTAAATTCAATCTGTTGTGTATTTTTATTCGCAAATAATATTTCGTATCGATTTTAGATTTGTCCTTCAATAAATATTGCTTGCAATTGAATCTGAAACTTGACGCCAGTCAAAATCTAGACCTCACGTCTAGATTTTCTGTTTACAAATATTTCACATCGAATTCGGCTGGAGTTTGTGGCGGTAATATAAATACCAAAAGTTGTTTCTAAAATTCCAGATTTTTTTAGGCAGGGGTTAGATACATAACCATTATTATCAATATTGTATGTAATCTTAGATAAAAGTAAAAAAAGGGAAATACGGTACTTTCTCCCACCGCTCACTAAAAAACTGTGCCGTGTCACAGACAGAGATGAAATAATGATAACGTTTCGTATTATCAGAAAATTTAAACTTTGGTTTATCTACTTACGCGTAAAAATATGTGATGCCTTGGTCTTTGTTTTCGAGCTATTTGTACACCTAGTAAACGAACACGAGGGCATTGTCGTGGTGTTTTAGTCGAAATCACACAAAAGTATACGTCGTAGCAAGCACGCGAAACACAAACGCCACCGCCCGCGCCCTCGTTCCGACTATGACTGAGGTGAGGGAACAAAGTTGGACCTGACTTGAGCCATACACTTTCCAGATGGTAGTACCTCATCTCCCTTTTTAGGGTTCCCTACCTCAAAAGAAAAAAAGAACCCTTATAGGATCACTTTGTTGTCCGTCTGTCAACCCACTTTTCTCAGAAACGCGTGGAGGTATTGAGTTGAAATTCACATCATATACTCAGGTTTGTAACCTCTTGGAGCCTCAATCAATATTAATCTAACTTCTAAGTCCACGCAATCAAAAATTACAGCCGTTTATGTCCAATTTTTTTTTCCGTGGAAATCACATGCACCCAAAACCTATAGGGTACCTACTCCCCGTTGAGCTATAATCATGATATTTGGCAAGGAATAAGGTCTTTTATTTATATAATTAATATAATGTTTAGTTACGGAACCCTCGTAACGCGAATCGACTCGCACTTGACGTTTTTTTTTTACTGTTGTCTAAGGTTGTAATTGTAAATATTTCATCACACTAGTATCATTGAAGCAAATCGCAGAAGTTTATAACAATTTTTCTGAAAGCTTTGATGCTCTCGCCCGTTTCGAATTTCATCTTTTCCGTTGCGCGTTGTTGACGTTATTGTTTTGAGCGAGTATGTAATGTACCTAGTTGTTTTCTGTTTGTTACCAGTTTATGATAACTTTTATTCATAACAAATTGTTTTCATAAATTTTGGTGTGTAGCTCCATGAAACCACTTACTTATTTACTCCTTAATTACAGATTTGAAGGAAAAGAAGTCATTATTGAACACTGAGAAAAAGCTAGTCAGAATAGGGAAAGCTATTAAAAAGATAGTGCCCTTTGAAGCAGAGATGCCATCAGAGACCATAGCTCCACCAACTGTTGGCGATCAAGCTGATTGCACAAAAGTCAACACCTGTCATATTGATGAGTTTCTGTATGATGCAGATGAAGTTGAGATAATGGTTAAAAATGGGAAAGTGAAACGCCATTATTGTTTGGATTGTAACTCCCGAAATATAGAAGTAGGTTGATTTAATTGTCAGTATAAAATGTAAAAAACGTTAATTATATTATTCAGTAAATAAAGGCTACTTTTAATATTAATTATCTATGATATGTAAGGCCCTGTAAATTAAATCTCTTATTGAAATGTTCTGTTTAAAGTTCCATTCCTGCTATATCATTAAATAGGTAACTTTAAAAATGATAAAATTTAAATTTTTATAGGATCTGACTTTGATATCACATTCAATGTCAAGGGACATGATGCAGTATATTTTCAAAGTATTACTGCCTGAAGATCTTGAAGACAAGCAAATATTAGATGTTGGTTCAAGAATCGGGGCAGTTCTTTATGGTGTAAGTTTTATAAATTTTTTTTTTTGTTTTATTCCATGGTTGCGGCCATTTAGCGCGTGCGTGGAGGCACCTTTGTGTGGTATAGCGCTTTAATCGTGCTTGTCATTAAATGACGATTTATTAAATTCTTGATATGGGCACAGATGAAATAATGTTACTTCATAATATGCGAGTTGTTTATGTAATTTGCATTGTTGGAATCGTTACGAAATAAGCTAATACATTTGAAACACATTAAAATACCGTGGCTCGCAATGTTTTAGTAATTCTAACATGAAATCGTGTTTTTTTTTAAGTTTATCGTTGTAAATAATATTAAATTATATCATTTATGGTAAAATAAATTTAATATAATTTCACCCAACTTGATCCACAGACACGGAAAAGTTACATCAATATTATTATTACCTATGTAGTATGGATACGGCCCATACCGTTTTATTTGTGAAAATATAAAGCAAAGAAATTAAAAATTGCTGAATTAACATGAAACATTGCAGTAGACGAGAATCTTTGGTTTTTACATTTTTTCTTTCTTTTCCCTGTGGATCAAGCTGCTAAAGCTCGACGCTAGACAGAGACGCAAAATGAGAGGCGCATTTTGAAAGGTGTATAATCATTTAAATCTACACGTGCGGTATTTATGAAATCGCGCTTCTGAAGTGCATAATATTATTTTGTATTCGAAGAGATTTAATTACTTTCTATTTTATTTCAGGCTTATTATTATTCAAATGCTGGAAAAATTGTTGGGATTGAAATAAACAAACACTGTTGTGAAGTTCAAGAAAGAATTGTCAGTGAATCTAATTTGGATCAGCAAAGAATCAAGATTGTCCATTCAGATGTTATGGAAAGAAGTGACATCGTATCCAATTCTAACATTCTTATTATTAATGTGATGGACTTCTTCCTTGACATAGAAACTCACAAGAAAATGTGGTATTTCTTTAAACAACACATTAAAAAAGGTAGTTACATTATTTGTAATAGAGCTATAGCTGATACATTAGACGGTATCGGGCTATTTGAAGAACTTATAGACTGGTTGAGCGTTTGTAAACCGTGTCGGCTAGAAAATGAAATATTTTTTGACCTTGAGGATTACATGGACATTCATCTGTATACGGTTAACTAATAAAGGCTAATAATCATAAACCTTAATTACGTTTTATTTACAATAGTGTAGGTCCCTACTGTCATGAATTCATAATGCAAATTCGACAATTCATTTTGTTACGTTGTTGTCACTCAAAATAAGGTAACCAGGGTGGGATTTAATCCCTGCGTTAAAGTTAACTTTTGAACTGCAATAACATGCAATATTATAATTAGTGAGTGTCTACGAGGCGTATGTTCACTTTGAAAAATAAAAATACTTCAATAGTTCGGCCAGACTGAAAAGAGAGTTTTCAGTCCGAACTTAATGCAGTTCGTATGTTGTAATCCAGCAAACAATCTGAAATATCAGCGAATAATTTCTAAGTACTTATGGTAAAAGCTGAGCTGGCAATATTTTTTCACTGCGAAGTGACGGATAGGGATGGTCTTCGACTCTGATTGATTCTGATGATCGACTAAAATGTTCTCGTCGATTCTTTAATAGAGATTCAGTCATAGAGTTAATAGAGTACCCAATATTAACTCTATGGGATAATAGAACAAAACATTCAACTTCTTATTCAACTTCCTTTCCTTTCCTTCTTAATTCATTCGAAAAACAAAACGGAAAAATGGCTGCCGTAATTCGTTCTTCTTGCTTTTTGAGTCTTGTCAATTTTGGTTTTTCTTTGGTCCATCTTTGAAATTTAATCTTTGTCTTCTTGAGTGCTGATAGTGTATGTGCTAAATTGGAGTTTCGAAAATATCAAAATGTGGCACGAAGCGAGGAAGCAGGAAAAAATGATTCGTGGTATGATTGTTGATTACCGTCGAAGGGCGGAGCGCCGCAAGGATTTTTACGAAAAAATTGTAAGTTCTGATGGCATATTATCGATACTGTTGGTATCCACACCAGTTAAATAGAAGTGGTCCTGTCTTGTCCAAATGTTGTTCAATTTAATTTACATTTCAGAAAGCAGATCCGACACAGTTTCTGCAAATCCACGGCAGACCATGCAAGATTCATCTAGATCCCGCCGTGGCAGCAGCGGGAGAAGGACCGGCTATTATGTAAGTTGTGCATTGTCCCATGTTATTATGATATACATACTAGCTTCTGCCCGCGCCTTCGCACGCTTTTTTCCTGGATAAAAGTAGCATATGTCCCCCGAGACACTGTCTACCTCCCTTCCAACATACATTAAGATCTGTGTAGGAGTATTTCTGTACCAGTGTAGTGTTCAGGTACAAAAAGTTAAGGGGCAATATATGTCACATAAGTACTGTACTATATTTGTTTTTTTAATAATATGATTAGTATAGTAGTAGTAGATAGAAAATACTTAAATAGCCTAAAAAGCAATTTACAAATGAAACAATTATGACAGTGACAATTGTTGTGAATCTTGTGTCAAAATCAGAGTTTTAACAAAGCATAAATCTCCTTGGACTTCCTTAGGATGCAATGGCAAGGTGATGCATCAAACTTGATTGACCGGTTCGATGTAAGGGCCCATTTGGACTACATCCCCGATGTGAAGAATCCAGAAATACCCCCTGAAGATCTCTGTACTGAGGAAAGGCATTGCAACTATGAGCGTTACAGAATACTTGCCCAAAATGCTTTCCTTGGGATGGGTAAGATTTACACTATTCCAATGTCAAAATTCACATTGCTAATATTAAGTCAAAAGTAAAGTCTCACAATATAAAATAGCTATTTTTGTACTGCTTTAGTTTTTCAAAATACTTAATCATCATAAAATGAGAGTATAAATTCATTTCAATTAATTTTCAAGCTTTTTAATATATTACTTACACTCATTTATTGATGCTTTTTTTTTTAAAACAAAAGTGGTGCAAACTTATTTATTTCTTCTCTGATTATGTACCTATGCAAAATTTAATTAAAATCGGTTGTAGTTTCCAAATTAATCAAAGTATATTTTTATGATGGCTTAGAGGTTTTCTCCCACCTTAACCCTGCACACTGCTGAATACACTCTTGCTGTGTCTAGAAAGCATAAACTTGTTTTTTTGTTACTAAACCATCACTTAATTTCAGGTGAAGACAAATTCCTGCAGCAGCTAGCAATAGAAGAGCAGTTTGGCGTCACTCTTGAAGAAAAAGAGCTTCAAAGAGAGAAACTCAATGAAAAAAAAGGCACCGGTGCAGCAATAGGCTACAATTATAATGATCCGGGCGCCCAGCCTTCTTCATCTAACGGTAGATTCAGCTATTCTAAACAACCCATCATGCTAGCCCGCTTATAACCATGGGCATTGGAAAAAATCTTCAAACAACAACCATATTTTTAACCCTAAAACCATAAGAAAAGGATTTATTTTCTTTTGGCAAAAAGTACTGTGGTCTCTTAAATCTGGAGCGTTTATAGGCATTGAGTTTCCATTACAGGCACGGAAGCTAAGAAAGTAGAAAAAGATTCTGATGATGATTCAGATCTGGAAATACTCGATGTTGACTTGAGCATCGATGTCAACAAGATGGAGCCTTCACAGGTGAGATTTGATCACTGTCTAAGGCCCTATATGAAAGCTTTCTCAGTCATCAATCCATGCATAAGCCATACATAATCGTTACTCAAGCACAGATTGAAGACTGAGCAAACTTTCATAATATGGACCTAGGATACGCAGTTGGGGAATGATATTTTAGTATTTTATTTCCCGACAAAATGTAGCTAAGGACCCAAAAGGAAATGGCACGAGTATTTTGATAGCCGTTGTGTGTGTTATTGACTATTGTTATTAACATTTGTTGAAATATTATGAATGTGTACTGATACTGTACCTAAATTTATAAACGTTGACGTGTATGTTTTTTACCAATAAATGAGTATGAGTATGGTAGGTCTACATACTTAAATAACCTAATATTTCTGAGCACAGGCACATGAACTCAACGCAGTTGGCCCTCTATTCGGCATGGCTGGTTGCGACCTGTTCTCTTTCCTCACCGGAGACGCTGATGATGCAGAGCATCAGAAGCAGCTTCTTATCGAGGAGAAGGAAAAGGCGATGTACTCTGGCAGGAAAAGTCGACGGGAGAGGCGAGCGCATAGGTGACTACATATAAACTTATTTGTTTCTAAGAAAATGTTCAAGTCATATCTGGGATAGATATGACTTGAACATTTTCATGGCAACTGTGTTATAAAAAGTATGTTTGCTTTAAAAACAACACCATGCAAAATTTCGGCTCAATCTGTTCCTATCAAACACTATCTAACCATCCATCCATCCATACAAACTTTCGCGTTTATAATAATAGTGTGATGTGATTTGAAGCGTAGGTACTGATGTAATTGTGATGATCACAGGCTTTGGACCAATATTTATATTGAATAAAGGAGAAGGCATGGTAAATTTTACTTGAAATATCATATTTTTCAAATAAAATGAGAACTGCTCTTGCCTCTGCCCAGACAGGTCCAACCACTAGCGGCGTATTGTGGGCTGGTACCCGGGTCGGTTTTCTACCAAGCACAAAAATACTGACCGCCGCTCTTGCTTTTGATCTGTCTGTGCATGTAAGTTTTCTGTGTCAACCTTTCGGGTTCGTGTCGCCATTTTCGCATCGGAGCTCGGTACCCGGGGCGGTAAGGTATTTTAGACTGACAGAAAGAATTATTTTTCAGAGACAAGAAGCTAGCCACCCGCGTAGTAAGCCCGCCAAGCTACGCGGCCCCATCATCCCACGTTGAGAAGTCTGTGAGCCGCTCGCCGAGCCGCAGCCCCTCGCCGGAAGCGGCAGAACAGATCCAGTTTATCACTTCCTTTGGAGGGGAGGATGATGATGCTAAACCACGTGAGTAGAGTTCATAAATATTGCACAACAGTAATTTTAGTAATTGTTGCGCTTAAATGGATAGAAAATTCTTTAATGCACATCTAAATAAAATACCTAGATACTATTGACTAAAATAGACCAATAGTAGACTATTGGTGGTATTGACAAACTCTTAACATCCTGACATCTTCATAAGCTTGTCTTTTAATAAGCATTATATGATTATATTTTTTTTTACAAGATCTTTTAATAATATTTATTTTGTTAAGATATTATTTTGTTCTTTTGTTTAATAAAAAGACGTTTTATTATAAAGATGTCTTTTTATCTATTGTCAAATCAATGCAAGCAATAATAAATGAAGTATTAAATCTATTTACAGCATCATCAAAGACGCTCTATTCGGAGAAACTAAAACAAAATTTAAGGAGAACAGAGAGCTATTCTGAAGTCGTAAGAAAACCGAAACTAAGGTACGCATTTTCATATTTTCTCTTACTAACAACAGTTGTTACTGTAGTAGAAGTACACTGGCCATATCTTGCGAAGAACTGACAACCGCGTAAACGTGTTCTTGTGACCGTGACTCGGCAAACGTAGTGTAGGACGCCATGGCCTGGTGGGATGACGATCTGCGAAAGACTGCAGGCAGCTGCTGGATGTGGCAAGCTGAAACAGAGCGATGTGGCGCTCCTTAGGGGAGGCCTATGTCCAGTAGTGGACTAGTATGAGCTGATGATGATGATACTAACAACTAGTGCAGTTGTTACGAATAACGAAGTGTATTATTATATAAATCTAAATATCGCGGACGACCCGCGCTTTCTCGGTATTGAATACAATAGGGTAGTTACCTAAAAATTTGTAATTAGTCCGTCACTTAGATTATCAGAAGATATTGGACACGTATTTTTTCCAGCCATTTAAACTTCCGCGTGACACGGCAAAAAAGGGCTCGTGACGTCACGCCGTGCTATAATTTGTGGCACGGCGTTACGTATACGTTACGTCACGAGCTCCCACTCTCAAACTTTGACGCGCTTTGGTCTTCCTAATTTTTTGTTCGATTGACAAAAGAAAAACGTCTAATAGTAATATCTTCTAATAACCATACTGACGGACTAGTTAGAAAAAGAATAATATATTTTTTACATACCCTATAGATGATTCATCCCGGCCGAAAGGGCTATAATATCTTTCTCTGTTCCCCTAGGTCACCAGTATCAGAAGAAAGCTACCCTTGCCCAATCGGCCCCCGAGGTCCAAACTCGAGGTCGAGGTCACTGTCAAGGTCAAGATCCAGGTCTTCCAAATCCCGCTCACCTGTTCGCTCGAGGTCAAGGCGAACTCGCTCAAGATCACGCAGATCAAGGTCGTCTAGATCAAGATCTTCGAGATCAAGTTCATACAGAAGGTCGAGGTCAAGGTCACGTAACTACAGGAGTAGACGCTCGCGAAGCCCGAAGTTTGTATTTGATCCTCCGAACGACGCACGATGCAAATAATTATATTTTAGCTTCCGTTACACTAATTTTGTATTCAACATGTTCACAGTTACACAAAGCGTAAAAAGTCCAGGTCAATATCGTATGACAGGTAAGCGATTTTGAAATATACTTGAGGTTAGATATCTGACGTAGTGTAATTAATTTCTTCATGACCAGTCGTATTAGTTATAAAAAATTTAAAGTTTGAATAAAATAATGGCGCGCCAAAACAATAATCTCTGTCATGGCTCCGGTGACGTGACTCGATGACGTCACACCTTACAGTTACACCACACCTAACAAGAAAAACAACACGCACTGTAATCTGTGATACATGTGACGTCAACAGCGTTGCAACCAAACGCAGAGCGTTTTCGGTCACGTGATCATATTGTATAAAAAATGTGTAATTTTAATCCTGTTTTTTACCTAAAAAAGGCATTTTTTATGAAAATCACATGATTACGCTTTGTTACTGACTGGGATAACAACAAATTGCAACTTATTTTCAATGTAGTCAAATAGCCTATAATGTCAATCATTTGCTAGCCAGCTTCTTCTAAGTAGGGTGATTGCTACAGTTATTGACCACTTAAGGAAAATAATATTTTCTAAGCTCTATGAAAAACAAAACAATAGAGATACAGGTTCCTATGATATACCAATCAAATGGTAATATATCTGAGTAATAGAAAATTAAAACAAATATTTTAAAATCAGATATTTATTATAAAAAAACATTATTTAAATCAAATTAGGCAAAGAATTCAGTAATTAGCCATGAAAACGCAGTTATTATCATACTGAGATACAGTTATTGACCATGCATAATATAAAATTTAAAAATGATCGTAACACCAAAACGGCTGAACCGATTTTCATGAAACATAGATTAAAGCACGTTAAAAACATTCAGGTAGCATTTAAATGAAACTTTAATAAAATAGGGTTAACAAAAATAAAGAATTTTTAAATCAAATTAAAAATTTTCGATATTTCACACTTAATTCTTCCTCTTGATTTTATAAACTTATTAGCCGTCTTTTCTTCCAGTTTTCTCTTCTTGTCTTCCTTTTTACGTTCTCTTTCCATTTTTTTCTGTCTTTTTTCTTCTTCTAGTCTCTGTTTTTCTTTGTTTTTGTTTTCTAGAATCTTTTGATACTCACGTCCGGAAAATAAGGATAAGGTTTCTAGACGGTATTCTTTTTTTCTTTTCTTCTTCTTTCTTGGAAATCCTCTCCTACCCATATCAAATATCCATTCTTCTATGAGTTTTTCTTCTTCTGTAGTCAGAAAGGGTAATGGTCCAAAGTCGCTTTTGTTGTTCAGGTTTTTTATCTTAAAATGTAATGTCGCTATATGTATGCTATATTTTTTGGCTACTGCCTGAACAGAAAAACCTCGGTTTACGTCTTCTAGAGCCTTTCCAATTGTTCTTTGGTATATTGCGGTACTTTGGGCATGTTGAATCATTCTGAAAGAAAATAAATAGCGCAATATAGTTATTGACCACCTGAGATTTACTTATTAGCCACCCCGGACAAGAAAATAAATAGAGCAATATAGTTATTGACCACCTGAAACTTACTTATTAGCCACCCCCGGACAATAACTGATCCGATGCAGTTACAATGCTGAGATTTTGAGAAGACTTTAATAATACCATAATAAAGCAGAAAATGCATTCAAAATACCTATTTCAGAAATTCAGTTATTGACCGGGGGTGGTTAATAGCTGGATTTCATACAAATAAGATTTAGTAATTGACCGGGTTTTTTTTTTGAGGTTAGAATTACTTTACGAACTTTGAAATCACACTAAATTAACTACTATTCAATTACCAACAGATATGCAACAAGTTTAAAATAATAAATCAACAAGTTACATAAAAAATCATGAATTTAAAAAACACTTACCTTATTTTTTTCGTAACGAATACCGCACTTATCACAACTTTTTTGAACTGACCTCACCAATAAAAAATAACACTATCTAGATCAAATATTATGAACTAATACGAAAGAAGAATGATTATAGGTATAGTTTTTGTTTCTTTCATTCACGTGCGATCTACCATTATCTTATTTCGATCCATTTTGTCTCAAATGGTCAATAACTGTAGGGTGGTCAATAACTGTAGCAATCACCCTACCATAACCAAGTTCAAGAATGTACTAAATCAATTTCATATAAGAATAATGATTGTATTATAGCAGCAGCGATAGAGGTGAATCTTTGAAGCCGAACGTGCCTCGATACTACGGCCGTAAGAAAGAAGAGGACAAATCCTCCAGTGAACTATCGCTCGAATCCGGCTCCAGTGACACTGAGGTGGTCAAAAATAAGTAAGTTTAAATAAATAAATAATGCTGGATAATTCACACAGCATTATCCAGCCTCAAGCTAAGCAGAGCTTGTGTTATGGGTACTAGATAACTATGTATAATCAAAATTCAACAACTTTATTTCATTAGGCTTGCAAAATAAGCACTTAGACAAGTCAAATGTCAAATTCACATCAGATAGTGCTTGTTATTTTCTAAATGGCTTTTTGTTGGTGCGCATGACTTGTATGTGTCTGTATTTCATAGTTTATAGTTTTGTGGGTTGTATTGTATTATCAGAGAACCAAAAGCTTTTAAAAAACGGTTAGGCTCAAGTTCTTGATCAAACGTGATTTAAAAAAAATGAGCATCAGTAGATATTGCATGTCGTCTTTTTATTTAATTTTTTTAATAATAATTACATAACCCAAAAAGATTTTACTTTAAAATAATCTCTCTTTAATTTTGGACAGAGTAAAACAAATTTCAGCATAACTTTTTAAACTTTCGCGATTTGTTCACATAACAAAGATTATATGTCGGGTATTTATCGCGTACATTTTGTTTTCTTTTCCCCAAAAAAGAAAACAAAAGATACGCGATAAATACCCGATAAAATATAACTACCTAGGTCAAAAAAAGTAACGTCTCGTAAATATATTTTTGACGCAATTTTTCTCCATTTTCAGAATAGCAGTTGGCAATAAATCCAATGCAAACCAGAATCAGTTACGATCCTCTGGATCCAGCTCCAAAGTCAGTAAGAATCATTTTATTTACTTGTAATCGCTTTCATTTAGCACCACACAAAGCTCCCTAGACAAAGCCGTACCTTACTTCAGCGCCTCTTGTCTAGGGGTCTGACCTGTATGTAGCTTTGAATGATAACTTTTATTTCGCTACGGATTACGACATACTCATTTATCCATGAGTTTGAATCCATAGAAATAATTTCACATTAAATTCTCGATCTGAATTTTTCATTGTTCTGTTTAACGAACTTGCTTGTAGTTCTTTCCTACTTATTATTTTACCAAAATATAAACCCGGTCACAATATCTGTTGACCTCGTGCCTTACAAAATGTTTTGCACGAGGTCACTCGTATTGTGACCGGGCTATAGACCACACATTTTACTTGTGTTTTGTGTACAGTGTTAACCCCCTCATAATGACCCTAAAACTCACTTTAAAGAAAACTTGACTTGCCCCCTTTTTCCAGTGTTATCCAAAAATATAAATTACAAAACCTGAAAAATTGCACATGTATAGTTCGACCTTGTGCAAGTATGTTATCAAAGCATCCATTATCTGATACTAAATATTCTTAATTAACGAAGAGAATTACTATTATAGAATATAAACAAATAAGATAATATATACAATTAAAAAACGTTGAGCTAACTGCAGTCCGTCGCAAACAATCTAAAGATAGCTCAACTACATTTTATTGATCCGGAATAAATCAACTCCTATTTTCCATCCATCTTGAGTATACATAGAACTATTTACTCCATTATTTATGCACTTTTAATAATCTATTCAAGTATTGTGTTGTTCATACTTTTTGTTTTAACTTATTTATTTTCTTTCGTTCTTTCGTTATTTCAATTCATATGAACGACTATTCAACATTATTTCAGTGGTATTTCGATTTCGACAACTTTTTTCACTGGAAAACTTAAAACTTTTTAACATTCGCGATTTGTCAACATAATTAAGATTATTTGTCGGATATTTATCGCGTACCTTTTGTTACATGTGTACGCGATAAAAACAGGAGGATTTATTTAGGTTCCTTTTCTAGTACAGTAGAAACTGCAAGGCCGAAGTTTACTTCTTTCAAAGCACTACCTTTTTGAAATAACAGGTGTTTGCGTTATCCTTACTGTCGATGAACCTTTATTAATTCAAAATGAATAGTCAAACTATAAAAGTTATTTCAATTTCATTATCACGAGTTTCAGATAAATCACAAAAGGGCCCATTAATTAATTAATAAAATATTTACAGGGGCCATCGCGTGAGGCGGTATCGCTGAAGGAAAAGCTCAAGAAGAAAATGCAGGCCCAGTTATCGCGGCAACGTGAGTTTTACACAGTAAAGTCTAACCACCATGTACTTGTTCATTATAATATACATTATTCCAATTAAGTTATAGTGCAACGAAACATGTGCCCTAAGCCGAAAGGGACCGTCCAGGGAATTCTGGACCCCGAGGGGCTCAACTTTTGTTCTACGGTTTTTTATATTTTACCGAGACCGGTAAAATATAAAAAACCGGAGTTTCTTTTTTCGGCTGTATGTATTTTTTTATGTTCATCGATTTCTCCGCCCATCAAGGACTGTTTTTTAAAATTCTTTCGCTATTATATAGTAAATGATACCGAATTGGTTCCATAAATAAATTATTCCCGAGGGATTAGTATTTATTCCGTCAAGATTAAATATAATTCATTATTTTCTTTTGAAAAATCACGACAATTTTGGTGATATCTTCGCAAATTCTCAATAAATTTTGATGATTCTTTCGTTCTTGTATAAAGGTTGAAATTGAGATGGTCACATAAAAGTTTGATCCGTATTGATATGTACGTATTTAAAACATACATGATAATTTTGACAATCAGTAACAAATAGTGAAGCGAAGCAAAGTTGCAAGTATAAGTATACTAAAATTAGATCTTGTATTCCAGTCCGAGCAGACAAACGAGCGGAGGCAGAGCGCGTAGAGCGTGAATCGAGACGGCAGGCGCGCCGCGACGAAGAGATGAGGGAGTTGGCTCTCAAACTGAGACGCAAGTCTGTATACACTACCTGGTTCTTAACTGTTATCGCGGAAATACTACCACATAAAGTGGTGTGGTCACGCGTTAATAAAAGCCCGAGTTTTTACTACTTTCTAGGTTTTTTAAAAATTAAAACAAAATACAAAGGGACTGTCGCTCATCGACCACATCGCCCTTATTTTGTAGGTTATACAAGTAATTTATAATTTTTGCAGCAAATAAGAAGTTTTGTGAACATGGTAAGCCATTTGCTATGAACCCACGATAAAATAAACATTGAAACAATTGTCGTTATGAATTCTATCGACATAATGTTGATTTTAGTAATAAATGTCTTGATGTCAATGGACTCCAAAACGATAATTGATTTAAAGTTTATTTTAGTGTGGGTTCATAAAAAATAGCTTACGATGTGCGCAAAACTTCTTAACTGTGATCTAAATTACTTTTAGAATCTATAACAGTAAAGGTGTTTTAATTTACACGCGTGACCTTTACCAGTCGCTACCACCTAATGCCTGTCATTACTTAGGGAGGAATGAAAAAAGAAGAGATGGGCAATACCAATTACTTCGTCTTACATTCTTCTTCCATCTTCTCTATCACTCCCCTTGGCGGGCATGTACCAGCCGGATCACCCCACTCTGCCGTCACAATGGTGTTGATTCCATTTTGGTACAAAAACTAAACTAATAAATAGGTCGCCGTCCTTATTATTTCGGTTGTAAAGAAAAGGGTCGGTACATCTAACGTACCTACTTCGCTAAAATGTCAATAGTGGTTATAACGCGTTGTGTATTTTCAGACAACGTGAAATGAGACATCGGTACCGCCATTCGAGTGATGAATCTAGCCGCAGCCGATCGTCATCCAGGTAAATTGCTGATTTCTTTTAACAGCATATCTAATGCTTTAAGCCAGGTTAAAAACGAATAAAATAGGTAGACACGGGGTCCACATACCTATGTTATGCTTTGTAAAGCGTTTTTGAAATGACATTAATTTATGGCAACTTTCCCCCCAATACATAAATGCAAATCAAGTTTGAGCTTGTCTTAGGGCCCAGACTCACCAAAGCGGCAATGTCCGTAACGGAGAGAAGAGACTGTTTTTCAGCTAGGGTGTCTCCACCGAAGCTGTGTAGAGATGCGTACTGGCTAGACAAGAGCGGAGATGTGTGCTGGCACGGTAATGTTATCTATACAGTATTGTAACTCGGCCCTGTCCTTGAAATAACTACCTACCAAAACAAAACAAAAGCACGCGATAGGGCTGCCCGCCTGCAGTAGTAATTTCATCTAGGTACCTACTTGAATTTCTTTCTAGTTTTGTGATTATATATTTTAATAAATATAAAATAAATGATAATAAAACCGGCCAAGTGCGAGTCCGACTCGCGCACGAAGGGTTTCGTACCATTATCTATAAAATCATCAAAAAAACACGTTTGTTGTATCGAAGCCCCCCTTTAATATTTGTTTTATTTCAATTTTATTATTTATTTCTAAGCTGAATATAAAACTAAAGTACCTTATTTAAATAAAAAAAAATCAAATTGCACGCTTACTGCTTACAACATTTTTTACCTATTGAAAAGAAAAATCAATAACTTATCATTCGTAATGACAATTCTGTCAAACAAAAAAAAACATTCAAATTAGATAAAAAATAGTTTTATACCAAAAAGTTCGTTGGTCACTGCGCTGCGGCGCGCGGCGCATCCCCGACTGGTTGTACCTACCACGATCCCGCCCTCACATGAGGTGACAGTTATGACTCGTGTTCCGGCCGTTTGTATGAAGACAGAATACTGTATAGATAATATTACCGTGGTGCTGGTTAGAGCGGCCGAGCAGCGTGTGGCAAGCGTCGGATGTTTGTTGAGAGGAATGCACTAGCGAGGCACAGCTCACATCTCCGCTCATCTTTTTTCGTTTCCGCTGCGTGACGTCGCGGCGCACTATGGGACAGGAGCGTGATTATCGTGTCAAAAATCTGTAACTTTCTCAGTTTTCAAAATATCTTAATGAATCTTTCGCTATTATACTCTTAGATATATGGACTATAAATGAAATAAAAATAAATCAATAAAAATTCTTTATTAGTATTAAAAAATTGCCACTAAACTTAAAAAATATATTTTTTTAAGTTTCTTGCTGGATTTTAACTAATCCAATGGACGTAATTAAAACAAAATTCTACATTTACATAATAGAAAATAATACTTATACATTAATAAATAAATTAAGATAAAAAAAATTACGCTAAATTAAAACTTACTTTTTAATGAGTCACAACTAGTCACAAGTAATAAAAAAAACCTATTAAAGAAGATAAATTGGAAACTAGTAAATAATTATTATAACAGAAGTACTTTTATAAATATAAAATAGAATAATATTATGTAATTAAAATTCTAATAATCGTAAAAAAGTAAATGCAAGGTTTTGTTGGTTAAGAATCTAAAAGATTTATATAGCTTCCTGCCATAGTTCTTTCGGAACAGTTTCGCTTGGTCTCCTTAGGCTAGAGATATACGGATCAGATGAATGAAAAATGTCCTCATTTGTAGCCGACCTAGAGCATTTTCTGGAATACTGCAATCGATTTATTTTTGTAGTCCTTATAGTGGGACTCTTGAACATATTCAGACAATTGTCCAATAGGTAAAACAGCAAAATGATTATATTTCCTCAGTGGAGTAAGATCTTGTGTACAGAAGAGGGCATGTAATTCCACCTATATTTATCAACATGTAATTGTGCAGTACTCTGAGTATATTCACCAAATTTTTGAGGGTTAATGCTAATTTTTAGCTTAAAAACGAATCACTAAAAAAACAAATATGGTTGGTTCAAAAAGTTGCTTTCGACCAACGATCACGGAATTTTTGTAAGATATTTTTTTGTATGTTTTCGAGAACTTTTTGGCGTTTAGTTGGTGTTAAGTTATAGTTTTCTTTCAAATACTTAAGAAGATTTTCCGAAGTGGCATCGTTCTCGAATAAAAAAGAACATAATTCGCGTTTTGATACAATGAATTCACACATTTTGATTTATTAATACACTTGTTTGCACAAATCTAGCAAAACAGTTTAAATGTTTGTAGTTGGAACCTGAATTCCTTTTTATAGTGACAGTAATTGATAACATATTTCTTTTTTTTTCTTTTTTTATATTTTCTTAGAAATTACCCAGAGTACTATAATAAATAAAAACCTTAGAAACATATGTATTTGCACACGACAATGGAAATCTGTACAATTTCCATTGCGGTTTCTTGCACACGTTCCTCGAAATATTTTCCACTGAAAATGGATCTTATTTATTTCTTTATTAAGAAACTAAATATTGCGGTTCGGTAACCGCAATATTATTCTTTGATATGGTGATAATTTTTATCAAATTATGCGATTTTTCTCTTATTAATGGCCGAAATAATTATAAAATAGGTACCTTCATAAATTTAGTTAACCATGTTTCTTACGTCAAAAATAATTAAATTTTATTAAAATAAAACATTCAATGCTAAATTTAAGGTCATCAAGTGAATAAAATCCAGGATACATGCTACAATTTAAACCAAATTTTCCAAAAAATCCACTTTCATGATTTTTCCTATTTTCCCACGGTACACTTTTTTGCCTCTAAGTCAAATTGGGGCAAATTGGGGCAAAAATTTAGTTTAAATCCTATTAGTATACAGATCAAGGAACGTTATAGTAGTCGTAACTCCTTGTCGGGAGACAGCGGTAAATACGAAAACTCAATTTGAATTTTCAAATCTGAAAAAATAGGAGGGCTTTCAAAAATTAACTGTAAAAGCTAATTTTCTTATCCATATAAGGATATACTTGAATAAGGTGGAAAGTATTAAGTACCGCGCTTTTAATGATGTATAATAAGTAATAGTTGATCAACAAATATTTGTAAAAAAATCGATCTGAAAGTGGAGGATCACAATTTTTCCTACATCAATCAATTTAGTTCCTTACATTCAAGTTCAAGCTATCGCTATTAAAATATGTTATTATACCATATTTTTTGTGGTATATGATATTTCAATCATCCTACTTCATATATTCACTGAAAAAAATGTAGAAATCTAACTTTTGTCACAGTGATTTTTGGCACGATAATTACGCTGCTGACCCATAGTGCGGCGCCAGTTTGCGAGGCACAGCTCACATCTCCGCTTCATCTTTCTTTGTGTTTTCGCATACAAATATGATTCATCTCCGCTCGGTGGTCTGCACTGAAGCTGAGCGGAAACGAGATGTGTGAATAACGACGTTGTTAAAAACATATTTCTTCACCGCTCATCTCAGCTTAAGTGGAGATTGACCCATAATATCTGTCTAAAGAATTATGGCTGCCTCTTCAAACCTTAGTAACGTTTTTGACGTACGATTTCTTTAATATTTTGGGGCTTATGTTAAATAAAATGAGATCCGTTTGTTGGCGTCATACAAAAAATATAACTTTTTCAAACTAACCATAGAAAACATAAAATCAATATCGACGTTGTTACAGAGACTCAGTCGGAGACAAAAAGCACAGTCGCTCCAGAAGTCGGTCCCCAAAGAAACGGCCGCCCGTTTGGGAGAAAAACTCCGCGCCATATGATGAACCACCGCTACCGCCCTTACCGCCACTACACACCCTCCCACCACCACCTTTCATCAGAAAACGCAATCCCGAAAACGAGTATACGCCAAAACCTTACTACAATGATAGTAAAAGGGATTACAACGATAGCAAGAGAGAACGGTCCAAAAGCTCTTCGCCTAGACGCATCCCCGTGTGGGAAACTCATAGAGATAACGGCCCGTTTCGGTCTGACAGCAACTACGAATCCAGAAGGCCACGGTACGACGATCGTGAGTTCAGATACGAAAACCCGAGGCGGTACGACAACCAGTACGAAAGCTCGCATAGCTATGACAACCGATACGATTCTAGTAGACGACCTCCGTTCAATAGAGGGGGTTATAAAGGATTTAGTAGGCCAACTCCACCCGGTGTCAGCCCTTACACTTGGCAAAAAGACCAGGAAAATGATGATGACGATGATGATAGAAACAAAGTGAAACTGGTGGACTATTAAGTGTTATAATGTTAAATTATTTTGTGGGTTCAGATAAAAACCGATCAATTAAAAGTGCTGTGAAAAGTATTTTGTAGTGAACTAGTGAACTTTTCACAATGAATTGTTTGTTATAATGTATTCATTGAATTTTTTATTTATATTGTTTACAACAAAATAAATGCACTAAATATTTTCAAATAATTAATTGTATTTCGTTATCAAATATCTTACTGATACTTAAATTCATCCATCCATTTGTATAATGTTTCATGCCAAACACAAATACTCTTGAAAATTAACACTAAAAATTATTTACATACCTAGTTAAAATGAATTTTACCTAATACACGTTCAATGTATACTTTTATTTATACGAAATGTATATTTACATTTTGTAGTTGTAGCAGCTAGGTTGTTTAATAAAAGCCAAAATTTATTTCAGTAGTTTTATATTAAATTGCCTCCTTCTTTAGTCTTACACTCCTACATAATTTATTTAT
This sequence comes from Eupithecia exiguata, assembly GCA_947086465.1. Classification (NCBI taxonomy): domain Eukaryota; kingdom Metazoa; phylum Arthropoda; class Insecta; order Lepidoptera; family Geometridae; genus Eupithecia; species Eupithecia exiguata. The sequence continues at coordinate 4,056,207 of OX352240.1, forward strand.
ACCTATTTATTTATTTATTCGGAGAAATAACAAACTTAAAATTACAAAATAGGCACAGGTTCTTCCACCAAGTAATTTAGTTTAGTTTTTGTAAGAATCATCTAACTGTATTATGGTGGCTCATTTTGTCGATCTTCAAATTTCATGTGTCGTCCTCCATCTGTGGAAGACGATAGCACATAGCACTATTTCATTGTAGAATCAATTAATTCAAACTTTATTTCTTCTGTAATTTCGTTCCTGTTGTAAGTAACATTGATGTGCGAGTTACATTGATCAGGTGATAATCTTACGGTAGTTATTGTATACTCATTGGTGATGACAAAATTTAATGTCTGAAAAGTTAACGGACGTCGATTATACAACATTGATCAGGTGATAATCTTACGGTAGTTATTGTATACTCATTGGTGATGACAAAATTTAATATCTGAAAAGTTAACGGACGTCGATTATACAGGATGTGCCATTAATATTCGGTCTCCCAATCTGCATCGAACGGAGACATCAGTACCTACTATGTAGGTTGAAGCCCACAACAGACGGAGCCATAATACCTATATTAATATAAATCATATCAAGATATATTACAGCAGGTATATGTCGACAGATATAGCACTGAAGCCCACAACAGACGGAGCTATAATATGTAGGTATATCTCACTAATATTATAAACGTGAAAGTTTAGATGGATGGATGGATGGATGTTTGTTCCTTTATCACGCCAGAACGGCAAAACGGATCTGGATGAAATTTGGCACAGAGATAGATTATAGTCTGGAATAGGACATAGGCTACTTTTTATCCCGAAATTCCTACGGGAACGGGAACTACGCGGGTGAAACCGCGAGGCGCTGCTAGTATTAATATAAATCATATCAAGGTATATTATAGTAGGTATATGTCGACAGATATAGCACGATATATTTTGGTATAGTAAGACATGACGGCCGCAGAGCTAATGAGTGCAAAAATATATATTATAGCATAGCTCCGTCTGTTGTGGGCTTGGTGGTGGTTCTAATATTTAAGATAGGTAGTTTAATATCAATCGCAATAGACAGCATGGACGTAGTAAAATACCTACGGTTTTTTTGTAATGACTTTAAAAAAGTATTTTTTATCTTGACGTGAACTTTGTGCAGTGCAGTCCATAACATAAATGGCACATTATTCTATACTAAGTTCAGACTTATCATTACATCCTAAAGCCGGGTACTGACCGGTGTTACAGGGCGTAATGTAATTCGAACATGGACGAAAGGTTCGTAGCTAGCATGATACGTTGCGCGCTGTGTGCTAAAGTCCGCGTTGCTCGTTGTGAGCGCCTTCTTTCCCCGTACTGACTGCATGTACGCCCGCTATGTTACACATTGCATTACGACCGGTAACACCCGTCGTCAGTACCTACCCCACCATTAATGTATCACTTTCTCTGCAGTTGTTTTTATGTATCTTCTTATTTTATTCTATGCCCTAATCACTCAAAGTGTCCACATCGACCTCTTCATTGTCTTCGTTTGTGGAGTCAGGGTCCCTCGCCATCCCCGGAGCTGATAATCCTCGGCCTTCTTTCGTGTGTCGCCATTTCATCCGCCGGTTTTGGAACCACACTTTTACCTGTTGATTAAAATAAATGTTTTATTTTTTAATTAGGTACCAACTGCAACGTACAGTTCGACTCCAAGGGGACTCTATAGGTACCGGTCGTTTACAAACAGATGACATTTCTATCATCTGTGGTTTAAGCATAATACCTACTTAATTTGACACCGTCCACTTACTTGAGCATCAGTAAGTCCAAGGGTAGCAGCCAGCTGCCTCCGGTCAGGTTTAGTGATATACTTCTGTATCTGGAACCGCCGCTCCAGCCCTTTCCGCTGGAGGTTACTGAAGACCGCTCGCGACCACGATCGCTTCCGCTTGCCGCTGGACGTGACGTCACAGCGGGGAGCGGAGGGGGGTGAGTTCGACGGGAGAGGGAGACGGTACACTGGAAGAAATTCAGGGACATGGTAAGACCTATGTGTACCTACGTAGGTAGGTACAAAGTAGGCCGTACCTGTAAGTTCTTTAGAGAAATTATAAAATTAGAAGGTTTACCTATTCCCCTCAGCACATCTCAAGTAGCTTGGCAGGTCGATTGGGGATCGCAGTAGATGTGTTAAAAAATACCCAGCAATATTTTTTTATTAATTATTCCTTATAATAAATAAATAAATATTGCTGGAAAATTTACACAGCATTAGCTAGCCCCAAGCTAAGCAGAGCATGTGCTATGGGTACTAGTAACTATACATATTTACTATAATACACTACATAAATAGATATCTTTATTATATACCTATACCTACATAGGAAACATCGAACACCCGGAACAAACTATCTGGAGTTCGTACAAACATTTGTTCTGAGGCGGGAATCGAATCCGCAACGTGCGTCGCAGGCGGACCTTCACCCGCCGCGCCACAGAGGTTGTTAGAAAGGAGCTGTTGCCCTTCCTCTGGAAGGTTTCCTGTCGACTCTTATGACGTCCATGGGTTGAGTTGGAGGGGTCGATTCTTAAGCCCCGACCCCCACGACTTTTACCCATTATTATAAAATAACTAGGAGCAAGGTGATAACGTCGCAGTACCTAGTTATTTTATGCCTAAACTATATTTAATAAAACTATTACAGAGGCAGTATAGAAAAAGCTTATAATAGGTATCACAAACTGTGCAGCGACGGATTTTTGAAATTTCCTTTATTCATCGTAATAATTTAGTAAGATAAAATAGGTAGCGGCGCTAGTGTTCACTGTGGTACTGCCATAAGGTGGGCTTGAACCACTAAGCTCCCATACAAACGTACTTTTCGATTCATTTGGAAATGATGTCCCCGATTTTAATGAAATTTTGCATACATAGGTAATCGGATAAGAAATAGCTATGTTTGTATCGTTTTCGTTTTTCAAAATACATAATCATCATTAAATAAGAGCGAAAGTAATATATTCGCTTGAAAATAGATAAAAATTAATTTTCGCTCTCACATTATGACGAAACTAAAACGATACAAAACTATTTCTTATCCGATTATGTATCCAAATTTCATAAAAATCGGGGACGTAGTGCAAATCCAAATGAATCGAATAGTACTTACGTTTGTATTATAGGAGATCCATCCATGTAAATAATATCGCGTATGCCTTTATCGCAGCTGAAATCGAGCTGTCCATAGGTTTCTGGTGAATTTTAAATTTATTTAATTTGTATTAAAGGAACCCATCTCTGGTATAATTAAAACTGTATTTGAAGATAATAAGCCTACCGGTAAACCTGACCTAGGTTTACGTACTAAACCTACCAAGAGTTTCATCAATCAACTAATAAAATCTCCTCATAGGCAAATGTAACATTTTACAAGAAAACGCTAAGAAGAGAATTTTCGTTGATCAATCGATAGGTAGGTAGGTAGGTATTTCAATTCATTTATTTATTGCATCATATGGTACATAAAATTTGTCAGAACTTATTGACTTTAATTAATAGATAAAACACACAATATGTGGGTGTTGCAATGGGAGACGGCCAGATAATTTATACTAGTTTATAATATGATATGAAAGGTATGTTAAAAATTATGGAAAATTTCATTTACATGTCACCAAATGTATCACTTAAAAATTCATTTAGCTCGTAGTAGCATTTATTCAAAAGCATCTCTTTCAATCTTATTTCAAAAATATTATTATTTTCTTGACTTTTTATTTTGTCTGGAATTTTATTATACCGCCATTAAGTGTGGACTAGTTTGATGTATTTTTAATTTTGATGATTATCACAAGATTATGTTTGTACCTAATTTGATAACGATGCGGTTGTTCATTTATTTTTTGAAAGAAATGAGGATACTTTACAAATTTACTAATTTCTAGGATATAAATAGAAGTTAAGGTCAAGATTCGAAGCTCGCGGAAGTGTGGTTTACAAGATTCTGGTATTCTTATATTTACTAGGATACGACTGCACTTTTTTGGCTTGTGAATAGGTCTCATTTTGATCTACATACTGGTAGATCAAAATGATTATTAACTATACTCACTATTAACATATAATTTTAAAGTAGTTATTTTATTAGAGGTGGAATAAATTATGTCCAAGCCGAATTTCTGCCACGGCGGCCATCTCATCGGAGACTAGCGCAGGCGCAATAAAATGCATTCTAAACATGACTAAAGCTCTACGAAAATAAATCCAATACCGCTACCACCCAGCACATGAATGTGCATTCAAATATGGACTTCAACTCGTTATATTTAGATTAATTTTACAGTTAATAAAATGGCTTCGCACAAGCGTCTAACGAGTGGTCCGCGAGCTGTCTGTCATCTCAGGTGTGCGACAAGATCTACAGATGTAATAAGAACTTCTACAAAAGTACTTTTCCTAGGTACGGTATATGTTCTACCATAAATACGTGGGTTGTTGTTGTTTCATACTCGTATCTGCGAAAATTAAGCATTTGTAAATGTTTGTACTTTAAGTGCTTATTTTCTAAATGATTACTACTATAGAATGTTATGTTCAACGTGTACCAATTGAATTTTGTGACAACATCGGGAAGCGTAGACCCTCTACGAAAAATATAGAATTTTCATAGAAAAGACATCAACGCGCTCCACATTAGAGGAGGCGCGAGAGCTGAGATGATCTCAACAAAGTATAAAAAAATCCCTATAATCTTCCAGATAATTTGTAAAAGTTTATTAAAAAAATATTTTCGTGTATCTTAGCTTTCTGTTCGCGGCTTTCTACGTATGTAAACGAAATAACAAAGGCTAGGCGAGTTTTCATAGTCCAGTCATCTACGAAAATATTGTTTCATTCTAAAATCATCAACGCGCTTGAGTTTTATGTATTCATACAGTTTTTTCTCCATCTCTAATCGCAAAACTATACACAAAATTTACCCACCGGTCGTCGGTCTTAGCGCTGGATGCAAGTGCGTATACGACAGCGGCAGTGGTAGCTGCAGCATTGGTTCATCCCTGCAGCACCGGTACAAAGCGGCGACACAGCCAGCACAAGGCGGCTCCTGAGACCTTGTCTCTTCCTTTCTATCCACATCGATCCCCAATATACTATCCACACTAAACTTCAGCTTACTCGTATTCACTTCACTGATCGACATGACGTCTTTCCCGCGTGAAAGCTTCTGAAAAACTGACAAAAACGGCCGCACCGCGGTATGCCCGCGCGCACCCTATGGGCGTGTCATGCCCAATCGAGCGTTATCATTGGCTGTTTTAACTACTGGGCGTTTTTAGCGTTATGGAGTATTGAGTGATGTTGTTACAAGCAAGTGCACTTGTTTACAATAAAGTGGCGCTTTATGTGTTTTCTATTAGTTTGTGCCTGGATGCTAGTTTATAGCCGAGAAGTTTACGTCATTCGTCGGGTTTATGGGAATTTTAAAACAGAGTTGCCTAGCCTATACACTGCAGGTTGTGGGTGTGGGGGGCTTTTGTAACATTACAGAACCCGGTAGGCCCTAGTGGACCTTCGTAGACTAGAGAAGATTTTGACAGCTAGTCAAAACTTCTTTTACTTTCAGAAACTTTTGACCTACAAGCTTGTATAAGTCTTGTGTGTACCTACCTATAAGTTTGGGGGTGTCTTAGGAATGTTTATAGGTACCTAGTTATAGTCGCTTAATATAATTATGTTCGTTCAGGTTCTTATATAAGCTCCTATTAGAAAAGTTCTCAGTCAAATATCTTAAATTATATTTCTAACAACGAGTAAGTAAATCTTCTGAAGACCGTAGATCTTATCTTAACAGAATGTTCAATTTAAAGAATTTTATCGCAATCAATTAACCCGCTTTGTTAGCAAATCTCAAATATTCCCGAGTAGTTCACATGTGGCTTGCTACTAACCAGACGCGGAATAAAGCTGGATCTCTCCACATTCGATTATAGCCTCTTATACAAACAAATTAGCGGATCATTTGTGAACAAAGGCATTTTCAAACGGGCAACTATTATGGATAATGGTCAAAATCTAACAGACATTAGATTTTGACTTAGTAGAATAGAATACATTTTTATTTCTAGTTCTTAGTTTAAGGTTGTTCGTCGCGGGTTGGCGCGAGACACACGTTTTTTTGGTTTTTAATTTTTTTTGCGTTCAACAAGCGATATAACTATTGACAAAGTAATTTGCCGCAAATCATAAATAATTTTCTATGAACTTCTGATAAAATCATTCTTGGTTAATTTGTGTTTTCGGAGCATTTGGGAAAATGTTGATTTTATCACAAAATTTCGTATTTTCCCAAATGCTCCAAAATGACCAGTGAATCGAAGTTGGTTTTATCATGAGTTCATAGAAAATGGTATACGAACGCAGAAAAATTTAAAACAAAAAAATTAATCTCGCGCCAACCCGCGATGAACCACCTTAAACTAAGATAAAAATGGATTCTAAAAAAGATGAGATAGCTAATAACAAATTTGGCTCTGCCTCAGCATGAGTTGGTTGACTAGCAGGCTAGCAACCAACGCTGGTCTTCCGTCAGAGCCACTTGTAGTAGGTAGTAGAGTTAGGCACTAGAGTAACTTATTCAGGCTTAATGAAGGAGGTAGCCATATCTCTTTTCTTAGCTCAAGTTTTACATAAAATAATGGTTAAAGAGTAGGTAAAGTAGGTAGTATGCTGGAGTTAGGTAGGTATTTACCTACATTAGATTTATACAATTTTATTTAGAAAATGCATTTGAATAGAAAATGTCGTAGGTCGGTCAATTATCTAGTTTGTATGCGTCAAGCTGAAGAGAGGGCGCTATAGCGCTCATTAGGAGAGGCCTAGGTCCAGCAGAGACATCATCAGGACACCACAATACTCGACTCGACCCTGACACTGAGGACGTCAAGCAATAACGGCAGCCCCACCAGAGATGTTGCCACTTCGAACTCCGCGCGCCAAGTCAAATGAAAAAGTTAACAATACTTAATATTGTTTTTTTTTACATAAACTGTAGTGAACCAGCCCAATAGGGTATTTGACTTGACTACATTAAAAATAAGTTGCAAATTATTTTCATCTTAGTCAGTGACAACGTAACAAAGTGTAATCAGGCGATTTTTATTAAAAATGTGCCTTTTTTAGCTAAAAAAACGGGATTAAAATAACACATTTTTTGATAAATGATCACGTGACCGAAAACGCTGTGTTTGGTTGGATCGCAAGTGACGTCACTTTTACAGATTACAGCGTCAATGAGTTCTTTTTGTTTGGTGTGGTATGGCGGGGTGACGTCATAGCTTGGAAAACGGGAGCCATGACAGAGATTATCGTTTTGGCGCGGCATTATTTTATTCAAACTTTAAAATTAGTTTTTATAAACGACTGGCCTTAAAGAAATATTAATTACATTTTGCATTATTTTTATCAGACAATACGTTAGAATTATTTCCCAGTAGTAGTCAAGTAGCCTATTCAATAATTCTCAACGTGTTGCTCTACAAAATCGCCCATCCAAGCACCCCTGACCAGCCGAAACAGCGGTTGGTCTAAAACTGTAAAATCGATTACGGCGAGTTTATTTTCCCTGTCAGCAACACCTGGAGTACATCCTCAGTACCAGATATAGATCCGATCATTAGCTGATGTTTACAGGAGTCGGTATTAAAGCCTCATACAATATTGCTTATTTTTCTGGGTATAGTTGTACAATGAAGTAGGTTTTAATCAAAAAGTGTCCCAATGCTGTCTCAGCTGGGCAAAGGTCCCCATTTCTTTCCCCGCAGTGAATAATTATATTTATACTACGATTTGGAATCAAAAATATGTTATGTCAACAAAGATGAAATTATTGATAACAACAAAAACTGTAATAACAGAAAACAACAAGGTTACTAAAAAGCAAGGTTACTTAAAACGAAAATCATCAACAACGCATAATCTCACATGTACAGCGAAAAATATTGAAATTTGAATTCGAAAACGAAAGATCTATTTAATGATGAGTGAAAACTTTCAAAACCAAAAATTGTTTCGTGATTCTGTGCTTTACTTCGATGATAACAATATCGTTAAATATTTTTTGCCAATATACCTTGGGTTTTGTAACCCATTTGTAAACAAAAATAATTTGGTAAAGCGCTAAATTACGTATTGGTAAATCTCTATCTCCTAACCCATTCACAATAAAAGCATAGTTTTCAACCTTCTATTACCATTTCGAAAGGTATTTTTTTTTGCATGAGCACTGGCCCAGATCGAAGATTCTCAGAGATCTATATCCGCTGCTCACATGCCATGCATCAAGCTGTCGAAGAGCTAAATCACAAATGAAGCTAATTTAATAACACATCGCATCTATTATATTACAAAACGTGATAATTTCTTGTGAGTGTTGCCATAAATATTGTGTGCTTACAAATGATTAATCTTCACATAGCGACATCAACGGTTTTCGATGATATCTGATTAACACTTTCATTGACTACGACGCAGCTAGACGTGTTCAACCACCAGTAGGTACGCTAGGTACCTATAGCAAAGTCTGGGCAGTGAATGTGATGTCCTAAGAGGGCTGTGTAGGTGTTAGGTATTTTTTTCGAAAATAAATCGATGTACGGAAAAAGCACATTCGAAAAAAAAACACAGCATTAATGTAATCTAGAGTTCATAAAATTTCTCCTTATTAAAACGGCAAGAAATTGACACACACTCACACTCTTGCTTTTTTAAAGTAAATAATTTTGAACAATCTACACAGCGTCATCTAGCCCTGAGCTAAGCACCGAGCTTGTGTTATGGGTACTTACTAGATGAATGATATACTTAATACAACACATGACTTAGATATTTATATATTTTTTTCTAAACATAGAAAACGACCAGAACACCCGGAACAAATATCTGCAGATCGTACAAACATTTGTCCCGAAACGGGAAATGAACCCGCAACCACCTGCGTCGCAGGCAAACAATTGCCCATCACCGCATACCATCTTAGGCATACAAGGCCCATCAACCCCGAAGTAGAACTTGGCCTCCGACACAAACACAATATGGCCAGCGATCCTTAGGAACCGAAACTTTTAGAAATTTTTAGAATTAGGAATTGCTAATTCAGTAAATTCACAAACCAGGAATAAGACATGGCTAATAATGACATATCTAATCAAATGAGCGGGTGTTCCGAATGACTTCCTTATTTCGCACGCTGCGTTCCGGAAATCACAACAAGAGCTAAAACGACGATTTATTAAGTCTGCCTCTGTCTGTCTGTTTTTGTGACAATAAAATCGGTGTTTAACGTCTTCGGGTATCCACTGAGTTACGCGAGTGGGACGGATCAAGGGAGCACCTCGAGGGGAAAGTGTCGTCAATAGAAATTATCGATGACTAGCTCACTCTAATTCTAGTCGTGATTTCGCACATGCTTGATCTAAATAAAAAGTGGTCCTTGTACAGTGTCCCCCGAATATCTCTGATTCATAAAATGGTCGATCAAAATGTTTTAAAAAGTGGCCAGGTTTCCTCCCTGAATGGCAGCCATTTAAAATTTCACTTTCCATTATTATCTATCATACATAATTGGTCTCTTAAAGTATTAGTACATACTTGCTACGTACACAAATTATCATATTTCACTTTTCGTAATACAATATTATCAAAATGCATACCCACTAATCGACAGCACAATTTCGAATAACTGTCATTCAGGAAAGAGTACAATTTAACACTTCAATGGCTTCGGCCGCACGTGTCTGTGTGCACCACCGCTGGGCGGGGCGCGACGAAGTGCCGAGGCTTGGCTGTGAATGCGTTAAATACATATATTCAAATTTCGAATTATTTATTTTTATTATTAACTCATTTATTTCAGATCACAATCGAATCCATAACACAATTAAATACAAATTTATAAAATATCACTTAAAATTACACAATAAAACCAAACAAAATAGAATTAAATTAAACTAGAAATAAGATTAAATAATAAAAAGTTAAGACAAATAATAACACAATAATTCAATTTAAATAGAGACACATTTAAATAGAAACAGATCCCATCAATATTTTCATCCATTTATTTTGGATGGGACAGTCCAGATTATGCCTCTAGGCAAGTCCTCGATGCGGCCCTGCGTGGGACTACAATTAGGGCATTGGTATCGAAATAAGTGAGTCAACAAACAGATCATCCTTTATAGCGGGGAGCGTTGACCGTATTGATATCTAACTCATCCTGTATATTTTGATTCACTTCAAAAGACTTTATGATAGAGAACACCCGTTGTTCAGGGGCATTTAGTTTTTGATTGAAATCAGTTTTTTTTGGCCGCGACTTTGCATCCATCTAACTGACATTATAAAGTTTTTTCTTTTTATAGTCTGTAGACCTTCGTTTGACCTCAATCTCACCTGATGGAAGATGAAGATGTGGCCGATGATGTTCACGAGGGTCTAGAAGATACCTATTCACTCCTGTCTTGAAGTGACCCAGGTTGGAATTGAGCGGAAAAAGCAAGAGGGAGCGTGTTCCAAACCCCTGCGGTACAAAGTAATGGTATACCATAAACTGATTATTCCTGCAAATTTTACATTAGCCCCTCCTCGTCACTTATTTTGGTCAAGTTACGCGCGCAACTTGAAAATGTAAATTTTAAATACATTTCGAGCACACATTGGTTAAATAAAACTTACACTAACACTTTTCAAAAATGGGTCTTTACTAATGAAAGCTGTTAGTTTCGTTCAACCCAATTACGGTAAAAGTTACAAAATGGTGTACTTATCGCCAAAAGAATCGAAAATAGTTGTTTGTGCTCTTAACAAGAGTGCAAAGTTACTTTTTAACCGCGTGCTCATTTTTGATGACCGAGCGAAGGATTAAAAAATTATAATCCTGAGCGTTAGCGAGGGAATCAAAAGAGCACGAGGTAAAAAATCTTTGCACTCGTGCGACACGCAACTTTTCATCCCACCTCTGCGAGGAAAGATTTAACATCGTGCACACGATGTCCTAAATTCAATTTACTTTATTCTCTAGCGGGTAAAAACGGCTTTTGCACTCAGATATCGAAGAGCAAGAAAAATAATATTTCCGAGATGGGGGGATGAAAATCTGTTTTACGGCCATGGAAAATTGTTACTTGTTAGTTGTTAGCTTTTATAAAACGAACCTAAACGCTTACATTCACATGAAAACAACAGAGTAGGAAGAAATGGTCGACATAATAAACTTGAATCATAAAAAAACAATGTAGCAACCAGTCGATATCGATGACACATTTTAAAATCAATAAAATTTCGCCATTATAATAATAATTTCGAAAATAATATTTTTATGATTATGGCTTTTTGAAACTTAATACGCTAGCCATCAAATTTTGAGACAAGCAGCCTACAAAGTTTTTTTAATTGGTATTGGAGGTTCCCAGATCAGTAGGTACTATTTATTAGAAAACTAGCCGCTGCCCGCGGCTTCGCACGCTTTTCCAGTAGCCTATGTTCGTCCCCGGAATATCATTTACCTCTATGCCAAATTTCATTGTGATCCGTTCTGTCGTTTAGGCGTGAAAAGGTAACAGACAAACAGACAAGGTTACTTTCGAATTTATATTATTAGTCTTCTGTATAGTCAAACCTCAATGAGAACTGAATCACTAATTGTCTACTAAGTGCATATTAATAAAAATGGTCGACTCTATGTTAAACTTGGCTGTTAACTGTGATGTCTCTCAAAGTTATACTAAAAAACTAGCTATCTGACCGCGGCTCTTCCTGCCGTATTTCTTCCTAAAAGCCTTCATAAAAAGCCTAAAAACCCTGCTAACCGCATTGTGTCTTTCTTTTCTCCTATCTAGTATACAAACTTTTCAGAAATGCTGCACTACTTTTTTTTATTTAAAACTTTATTGCACTAAGGTACATATGGTTGGACAAAATAAACTCAAATCACCATAATTTTAAAAGCTCAAACCTCATACCTCTCTCATTTTCTACTACAAGACTTCTCAATAACTTAACCCTAAACTGTGTACCATATACCTTTAAGGTTAAACGAAAAAAGCTGAATTGATCACCTACCACCGTACGTAAACATGTCTTCGGACGCTCTCGTAAACTGTAAGGAGATATTTTTAATGTCTTCGATATTTAATATTTATTGCGACAGCGACACCCAATATAACCGACAATTTGTATAAATCGTGCCCGAGCTTAGCACGAAGTTGATCGTGTAACGAGGGCTATGAATTCTTGACCTATGCCTTATACCTAGGTATTGTATTTACCTAATGCTGGTGGATTTGGAATGTAAATGTAATCCTTATCTATATTGTCCTTGTGTTGTGTGACAACCTCTGTGGCGCGGTGGGCGAAGGCCTGCCTGCGATGCAGGAGGTTGCGGGTTCTATTCCCGCCTCGGGACAAAAGTGTGTACAATCTGCAGACATTTGTTCAGGGTGTTCCGGTCGTCTATGTATTGTATTCTATTTATGTATACCAGTTATCTAGTACCATAACACAAGCTCTGCTTAGCTTGGGGCTAGATAAAGCTGTGTGAATTGTCCACCATAAAAAAAAAATAGAAATTCAACACAAGATGAGTTTTCGGAAGGTTTCGGGTCGTAGCCGAACACAAAAGAAAATTCGCTCTGTTTTTGGATTTTGGAACATTTTGTTATAATAACGGCTCTTTATTTTTGTCAATGATGTCAATTTGAATATCACGAAAACAAAACTAAAAACAAATTTAAGGCCTAGACTAGGCTTAGAGATAAATCTCAGACTAAAACTACCTACTTATTTTGAGTTCTAACCTATCGAAGAAGAAAATAAATACAGGCAAAGGACGCAGGCAGAGAAAAGTGTTAATAGGTTTACAATAAAAAACCAGAAGCATTAATTTAGCAGTAAATTTCTTTTTTTCGGTTCACTTGTCAAATAAATAAAGAAAATAAATTTCGCCACGCATCCTCAAACCTTCCAAAAACAGCAGATAGATAAATACTTACACAATCGCCCACGGCCAAATATATTATTATTTAATTGTGGGCGCGATATCATCACAGAGCATAACTAACTGCTAATAAACTGTATTGCTGACGTGAATTATCCCTATAAGTCTGTACAACGAAGCTGAGGGGCCTATTCTAAAGTAGCTTCTTGGATATCGTCAATACTTTAACTACGTAGCCGTTAGCGTAAGATCCTAGAAAGTTCGTACCATGTTATTTGTGCTTTTGTTAATGTGGGTTGCAAAAAAAAATTTTTTTTTTACTAGTACTCGCCTTATTTGCGTCTCAAACAATTAAGTTGGCTTTTTTGCTATAATTTTTTAACTATAATTTATTTATATAAAATGTAATTCTCAACTAAAGCTTACATGAAGTTATAATAAGATGATATGTTTGAAATGGTTCAATAACCTATGTACGATACTGTTCGTTAATTCCCCTTATTTAAATAAGTTTGAAAAAGCACATAGCGCTTATAAACGTGTTTACTTTTATGTATAATATTATCTAGAATGAATGTACACTGGATTTGTATTACTCGTGTTACTTAATTTCATAAATAAAATTGAAATTTAATGTGGGTAACAGTGCTGACCTCTGCATTTTTGTGTTGTACCTACTCGCGCAAAAAATATCATTAATTTCTTTCATAGGCACTACGGCCTAAACCATTATAACTCGGTCTCGTATATAATTGGATCCTGTAGACCCACGTAAAAAAACTTCTAATAAAAAAATGCAATTTACGCTTGGCTATGTACTTTGTAGCCTTTTCTTCTTCTGATTTCCTTTAAAATACCAGGGCATGTGTATTCATGTCTCACGCTAAATCATTACAGCAGCCGCGTGAGACCCGACACAGGTTCTCTAACAGCCTTACATCGAATCCTTGAGGTGATTTAAGGATATCTTAACGTTTAGTTGCAAAACTGTGAAAATACGGAGCATCTAAAATCTCTACATCAACCACATAAAACTCTACAATTCTGTTGCCAATGCAAAAGGAAATTTTAGCAAAAAAAGATCTACCTAACACCTTCTAGGACCTCTTTCTTTTAAATAAGTTTGCGTAATTCCTTCACCTCAGAATAAGCACCTTCGTCTCTCGTGTTCGATTGTGTATGTCCCCTCAGGAAATGCTTTATCGACGCAAGCGCACTCGCGCCCAATATATGTAATAAATAATACAGCCGTGTGAGACTCGCCACGGATCCTATAACAGCCTTATATCTGTTCGGGCAAGGATAATAAATATGAAGGAACAGGCGTTTGGTAGGATGGGTTCTGTACAAACTGGGGGTTAAGAGATTTTTGGTAACTTTTGCGGTTGAAAAAGCGTCTGATTCTAGAATTAGGATCATAATAATAAATAATGCTGGACAATCTACACAGCATCATCTAGTCCCAAGCTAAGTAAAGGTTTTTATTGGTGATGTTCAAACGTTTGGCGTCCATCTCACTTGAATAAGTGATCATGTGGCCTAAGATGGAGCACGCTTTCCCAGAAGGACTTGTACTCTGGTGGGAAAACAGACGCGGGAAGCTCATTCCGCTCTTTGGCCGTACTTATTATGAAGGTAGAGCAGATTTTTTTTTGTTCGAGAGCATATGTCATCCTAAACTTTCCAAAATAAGGTATTTTATTTGGTCATATCAAAATAAAATTCGTTTATTGTAGGTATAGGATGACACTTTTCTAGCCAAAAGAGGTAGGTAGAGTCAGAAAACTCTACCATCTCTTATTTGATGCCTGAACGAAAACTCATATTACACTACTAACAACTGTTTAAGTCGAGTCGTATCACATCAATTAAGTTTATCTTACATTGAATTAGGTAATCTTAAATCGTTAGTATTAATATCCTCTGCCATAACCTATTACCTAAGTGGTAGGTAACAGGTTTTCATCTCGTGTCTAGCAGCCTGGCTTCTCGTACAAAGAACGCCACGAATCCCTAAATTACATTCATATCGATAACCGTACATCACTTTTATTAGTTCCGATAAATAACTTTCCGCTGTGATCGATTCTAATGTGTTGTTGTATTTATTGTAATTAGTCGTCCCGGATCCGGACCAGAGCCGCGGGCTATCGTGCGTGTGCGCAGGATACACCCATAAAATACATAAACTGTTTATTAAGAACCAATATTATTTGCATAATCGTATTCTAAAATATCATCCAATATGAAATTCAATATTAATCGTTTAAGAATTAGCTTGATACATATGAATTTTTATATTAATAAATGCAAGAAATCATTGTGTCTAATCGATAAAGTATTTCATAAGAAAATGGGTATTGAATTAACTAAAGTGGAAAAGGAAATAGTTTTTTTTATGACTTGTCTCTGGTGGGTCGAAGAATAAAATATAAATGTTGGTTACATTGTGATTGGTTATTGGGAGATCAATATTTTTATGGAGCAAATAAAACTTGATTTATTGTTCTTGGACAAATAATATAATTTTATTGACGAATTATGTTTATCCGTCAATACTTTTGGGGTCTTTATTTTGATGTTCGGATCAAACTATAGGTACCCAGTTCTGACAAACACTTGGTAAGCCTTACAAAGTTTGTGTAGGTCATGCTATTTAAATTTTTTGATTACTCTCCGTTATCTATCAATATCTATATACATTACCTATAGGGTATGTGCATAAGTATTTTGTTAAAGAACACATGAACAAAGTGTCTTCACATTAAGTTTAGAGACAAGAAAAGTGCCAATGGACACATTCTTAGTAGGTAATATGTTGTTTTAAGATAAAAGGAAATTACCCATTAGCCGATTATATGGCTAGATTGTAATTATACTTAGTGTAGGTATCTCACATTAATCTAATTAAAAAACTATCAATATCTAGCAAACCCTGCCAATAGTAAAAGATTAATAATATTTGGTAGCGCGTTCCCGTACTGAGTGGATGGTTGCGATACGGGTTCAAATCCCGTCTGTGTCGATAATTTTTGGGATATAAGTATAAATTCTTAGTCCTTACAAGATATTTTATTATACCTCAGTACATAGGTATTGCAATTAGGGCGGTACCTTATTTCAGTTAGCTAATCACACGGTAAATTGGGGCCACAATTTTCCCTCGACACTTCACCATTAAAGGACAAGAAAAACGAAAACAGTAGTTTTTGACTTCCACCTGTGTTTTTTTCTCTGGGAACCATACTCGCTCGCCTAAGCCGGGGGCACAAGCTAGTCATCAATATTTATATCAAATCGAATATTAAATTAATTTAACAGCAGTTTCCGTAATTGCCACTTCACCTGTCTAATTATCTTTTACGACATCTAATAAAGAGTTGATTGTAAGCGGCTTAACAGGCCATTGGTCTTTTTGTAACTCGTACTTATGAGGTGTATCTTTCGGCCCACACAGAAAAAAATACTACTAATATAGGTAGAGTGTGTAGTCATTGTAGTTCATTTGTTTGTTATGACAATCTCCGGAACTACTGCTCCGTTTCGTGTTGGCGCGAGTTATTTTTTGTGGTCTTTTATTTATTACGTTCTACAAGGAATAAAACTAGCGGAAAAGGTATTTTGCTGCAAATTGTACACCATTATTAATTAACTTATGAAAAAACTAACTTTTGTTCAAAAATTACTAAGTTTTGGAGAAAAAACCAAAAATAATAAAATAAAAAATTCAACATTTTTCCTGCCACCTCTTTGGCACAACCTCATAGATTTCGCAGTCTCTTGTCCACATGATAGAGTACAAATTGTGGCTCCCCTACACCAGCCTCACATATAAAGTTCCTGCTACAGTCTCACTAATAGAATGTAATTGTGCCCCCCCTACACGCTGGTCGGAGGCGAGGTGTCCAGCGCGCGCAGCGTGCGATAAAGCAAGCGCCGCGGGGTACCGGACCCCCAGCATGGTAGACTGGTGACTAGAGGAGTGTGGACGTGCCATTCGATATCAGTTATATTAAACACACATGCCACATCGTCACTTTCCATGAGGTAAGCGTAGTTGCTCGTTCCAATGTGTCATCCCACAGTAAAACAACAGGTAGGATCCAAGGAAAATTAATTAGTCGTAAAAGAATTAAATTAGAAGAAGAGAGCTAACTACAGATTGTTGCAAACAATCTACAGGCTCAACTGATCCATATCAATACAGTCGAAGCGTGCCCAAGACGCTGGCTGCCCCAATGTATGGCAATGCTGATGCGCTGTGCTAGATTACTCACCAGCTCTCCGGGTCACGCGTCGCTTCGACCAGAGACGCTCAGATAATTTTTTGAATAATTAATTACTCGTAGCCTAGTAACTGGTTAAGTTAGGCATTCTGCTTAAGGCATGAAGAAACACCCTTGAGATCGTGGTCGAACGAAGATCTATTAGAATAAAGACTAACATCAATAACTTCAAATTAAATTAAAATTAACTTCGCGTAAGGAAACTGTGGCGATAAAGTTTGGAGGAAATAATTTTATTCCGATAAGTTGGTACTCCGACCCAACCTAGTCCTGCCTACCTCATAGAGTTACAATCGATGACCTATGCCTACTATAACGACAGCTCACAATCTTAAGATGCTCTCGCTGTTGCTGTTCACGAAGAAGAGCTGTTTATAAAAGGTCGAAAAATACCAGCAGTGTCTTGTATCTCCCTCCACAGCTGTTTCAACTTTCCAAAGAAAGAAATATTGAGGTTTATCCACATTAAACTTTCGTGAGTTCACGCGCCCACCTCACCGTGTAAATAATAATTAATTTTATTGTAAATGCTTATATTTTATTGCGGGATTTGTCAACATAGTACGCGATGTATTTTGTACCCTGAGATATTTATTGTGGGTTACTAAATGTACTGCCTAAGTAGGCATGAGCATACAAACGGTTTTGCAACAAAGTCAATATTAATTCATGAGTGTCTAAGTTTCGTGCCATTTTGAATGCTAGTAATTTGTTAGGCATGTATTCATAATCGTAAATTTATAAGCCAAGTTAATCGACTTCTTGGATAGAGTGGAACCGGCTTTATGGTTCTTCATTGGAAGAACCAGCAATGATTTATCGTCCACAGAATTTAACGAGTTTCTAGGACGGAACTTATTAGGAGTACCTACGTATCTTGGTTCTGAATAAATCAGTTGATGATGACAATGATGATGTCCTATTAGAGTGAAGGAGTAGGCACTATTCCACAGGCGTATAGTTTACCTGCATATATTAAATGTTACGCATACCTACCTATATATATACTGTACAAAATCCTATCCTAATTTGTCTTCAGTCTGCTGTCAAGCGCTTCCTTTTCCACATAGACAAAAAGGCACCATATTTTTAGGATATCTAGCCGCACACTTCCGAAAAACAAAAACCTAGCGCACCGAAGGCACAGAGGCACAGCTAGTATTATGCCTATAGGATTTATTCAAAGTTGGTTAGTGAAAAACTAGCGTGTTAAGCCACTTCAGTCTCCTTCCCGCTTCGCTACTGAAAACAGTCGTTTACTGGATTCGGAATACTGTTGTGTGTGAACTCGTTTATACAACTACATAACGCCATCACAAAAAAAAGGAACCTGTAAAACGGATGCAGTGTGAATGTGCCCTAATATTGCACTGTAAGTGTAGGTGACCTAGTACCACTGATGTAGTACTAATGTCACTTAAATACCAAAAGGTCAAATATGATAAAATGCTCGCCGCATTGCGTGTTTGCTCTCTCGTACAAACTTGATCAATCCAAGATCAATCATGATAAATTGACGGCCTACCAAATAAATTCGAAACCTGTTAGGTGATTACTTTGAATGGATATTTAAACGAAGTAAGAAACGTTTTCCGTTTATGGTAAAGTAGTGGAAAAAGTTACTTGCTCTCCTGATGCTGAAGTCGAGTGTAAGTAGTTTCTCTTCTTCTTCTTCTTGAGGTCTTGCGGCCTCTTCAAGATTATTTACAATAAAGAAGAGGAAATTAATATTTTGATATTTTTACAAAAACAAAGACCCGGCCATGAATTCTTTTTTATTAGCACAATTTTTTTTTAGTTTTGCAGGACAAATCAGTTACGCCTCCGGAATACAATGTATATGGATGGTCATATACTCGTATTTTTATAAAAACCCGAAAGAATCATCCACAATTAACGGAGATATCGGTGAACATACATAAAAACAAACACATATCCTACATACCACCGACCATAGAACCTTCTCCTTTTTTCGAAGTCGGTTAATAACGGGTATATAGATACATTATTAGATATTTAGTATATCTGTGAAGGTTTTTCAAGAATAAGAAGAAGAATGGAAAAAAGTTATTTCTACTAAGAACCGCACGTCTACAAATTAACTGGTTTACTTTTGGTGTGAGTTGTCAAACTATACAAAAACGTCAAAGTTAATCACAATAGACTTTTAAACATTATTGTGCAAGGGGCTTAGCTTTAAATAGCTTTACGCGATATTTTCTTACCTATACCTGATCCTCGTCACCTAATTAAAATCGATACCTAATTCTAAAAACTTTCATCCATAAGTATTCAAAAACTAGCCAATATAAATAATAATTTTCATGAGAACGATAAATATTTATAGGAGATGGCAAAATAAATCCCTGTTTATTTCCTGGCCTATTAAGGCTCGGCCGTACTTCTCAGCTGTACTTACATTTACATATCTGCCAGATTGGTATTACTCAGTACTTAGATATGATAGGCCGTCAATACGAGCTAGGCACGACTCGCTGGGAGGGACGACCTATCTAAATGACGGACTATTGCCACGGAATACTGGTTATGGTTGGTCGTTTCGTGTTGGCGCGTGGTTTTTTTTTGTGATTTGTTTTTTTTCTGCGTAACAATCTCTCCTTTCTAAGAGTAGGTACATTACTGTATTTATGGAAATAAAGATTTTTTAATTTGATTTGATTCATTCTTTTTGTCAACAAGGAATGAATCTAGCAGAAAAGTAATTTGCCTCAAATCGTAAAATATTTTCGATTAATTTATGAAAAAACTTACTTCGTTTCATTGATATTATTGGAGTATTTGGGAAGATGTTGGGTTAAAATCAACATTTTTCCTAATGCTCCCAAAATACAATTGAATCGAAGTTGGTTTTATCATAGGTTATAGGAAATAGTTTACGATTTACGGCAAATTACTTTTCTGATAGTTTTAATCCCTGTCGAACGCAGAATAAATAAAAAAAACACAAAAAAATTCATCCCGCGCCAAAACGAAACGATTATCCATAAGGTTTTAAGGTGTCTTAAGGTGTTAGTTTACTGTGCTTATACGCATTTACTGAACTTTTTAGGCAAAAAATTTAGAAACTAGTAAATCCAGGCAACGGTTTTAGGTAGGTAGGAACCCCTTAATAACATTTTTAGGGTTCTGTAGTCAACAAGGAACCCTTAGTTGTGTCCATCTGTCTGTCCCCGGCTTAGCTCAGAGACTATTTAGTACCAGCCGTTATTTGGCATGGGTTAATATAATAAATCACGATGACCAACTGCTAAAAAAAACGTAGGTGAAAAAGTAGGTGCTGCTCAGAGGGTGCGACCACTTTTTTATTTTTATTCTTTTTGATTATTTGTAGACCCTTCAATTGATCACTAATGGTACGTCTAGCTAGCCAGATCTATCCATTTAAAGCTAAAGAGACACTAAACACAAGTGTTTCACATTATATCGACTGTAAAACCGATTGAAGATTTATTTTACGAGGCGATTCGAGTCGAATTCAATTTAGTTTAGAGGGTCCTTACTCGTAAACCTTTGACCTAAACACATCCTTTATGGTAAGAACATTGGAGAGTCCATTATGTTTTCCAATAAGATGTTAAATCATCCTTAATTTGATGGTTATTTTCAACAAATATTATGCTCAAACTTGAAAGTAAAGAACATGTTTGTGTGATTGTAGAGTGGCCAACAATTTCTGGGGAGACACTTAAGTCGGCAAAATCATAGCTGCAAATATACGCCTGAGCTTCGCTTGCTGCAACGCTGTCCGTTTAGTTTCAATCCGTTGAATGCCGATATTATGCCTTGATGTGTAAAATATTATTTTTATTAAAATATTATTGTGTAAAATACTATTTTTACTAATAAATTCTTGTCAAGAATACAAGAATTTATTAGTAAAAATAATATTTTACACAATAATATTTTAATATTATTGTGTAAAATATTGTGTGTATAAGTATATATGTAGTGCCTCTTTTGGGAGATCATATGAGACGAGATCGAAATAAGCTAGCTAGCATTGTGCTGACGCTACCTACAGTGTTTTCTCAACTAGTTCGCGCGGCGGCGGCGGCGGCGGTCTGCCAACATTTCAAAACTTGGCGTGAACTCCTTTTCTTTTTTGTATATATACTGGAGGCCTGGATTTGTGACGACGACGTCAACGTGGATAATTGTACGAAAAAACAAAAGACAATCGCGCCAGCTTATAAAAAATATCATCGATGTAGCACGACTAATTAAAGCTGGTGTGATCGTCTTCTGTTTTTTCACAGAAATTAATACGCTGACGTAACCGTAAGCAAAAAACAAACGAGCGACGACGATCGCGTTAACTCTAATTGAGCTACCCTACAGACTCACATCCAGAAGATGCCAGAGGGAGCAGGTTTTGTTTATATTTTAATACCGTTGTTTACACGTTATCGCGTTGAGGACATGTGTGGGACCGCCCTTATCTCGGTAGTAACCGGTTGCACAGCATTATCGTAGACATAAACATAGGTACTACATTCAGGGGTGGAATTTATTTAGAAATAAGTAAAATATATTATTATTAATATCACTATCATTAAGCTTAGATTTTTAGGAAATAGATATCAATTATGAATACTAGTAATAATTTTTATCCAGAATACTATTTAACGGGTATTTATCGCATTTATGTACCTATTTTCCCGACGTTTCGACAGGTTTACTCATAGTCGTGGTCACGGGATGACCCGATAAATAATGTGTTCAGATCGCGTAAGTTTAAATATATTCATTGTTTTATTCTGTAAGAAATGAAAAGAAGTTCCCAAAAAAAAAAACGATTTCTGCGGGACTCGAACCCGCGCCCCACCCTGTTTAATTCTGTTTTTGTAATTTTTCTTAAATTATGTTAGTTTTTCATGATCGTTGTCATCAACATTATCAATGTCATTGTTTTTTTTTAATTATTGTTCTGAGTCTTCAGCGCATAGTTAGTTACATTATGTTGGATAAAATTTATCGGAAAATCATCGAAAAAACTACAAATTCCATGGTGCGGCTGCTTACTTGACGGACCCTAATCAATTTGAATGTTTTTGATATTAGGCATTTATAGGTATTCTACAAAACCAGCCTATTCCAAACCATATAACCCACAATAATTACCAGCAATATCCGATAAATCTAAGATCAATTTATTTCCACAATAATCGTTTGAACCTCCCTGCGCGCTAATTCTGTAAGCATCGAGTAAACACACCATCCAACACGACGACAGATCCAACCCAGCA
Source organism: Eupithecia exiguata (assembly GCA_947086465.1). Taxonomy (NCBI): domain Eukaryota; kingdom Metazoa; phylum Arthropoda; class Insecta; order Lepidoptera; family Geometridae; genus Eupithecia; species Eupithecia exiguata. The sequence continues at coordinate 4,078,727 of OX352240.1, forward strand.
GCCTCTTACAAACTACCCGGACCAGAAACTCATAAAAAACCATCAACATACGATTTCAAACCTTACCCACAGCACAATAAAGAACTCGAATTTTAACAAATGTGGGAGCTTTATCATGGTAGGATCTTCAATAGGATCTTTAGCCAGCTATTATTGGGTGTTACAGTGATTATTTGACAGTTTGAATACGTTTACAGATATTGGCTGGCAATCTGGCTTCCTGCGTTTCACGTAAACAGCGTTTAGTCGAGGCTTTAGTTAAAAAATATTGTTCATACATATTATTTGGTTCTTATTGAGAACATCTGCTGGATTCAGTCATAAAATGTTTTATTTAGCTTTTCGCTGAAACTTTTGTTACATGTGCGAAACGAAATTGATTACAATGTAAGTCTGAGCTTAGCCAGGTGTTTAGTATTATATTATCTGTGCCCAGGTTTTACCAATTATATGATAGAAAGGTGAGGAGATCTGTGAAAAGAGACAGAGAGGCTGATAATTATTGATGAGATTTATAATGGCCGACCGCATAAATACAAGAAGAGTTTGCAAGTCTTATTCCAATCCAATAGGTACAATGTAAACACGGAGAGAAAACCTTATAAAAACGCAAAGGAAATTGACACAGAAACAACTAGGTTCTTGACATAGAAGCCTTAGGTAAAATATAAAATCTCCATATTATAATTCTATTATTATTACACACAGAACTATCTAAAATCACTATTCCCAACACTCCACTTAGCATACCCCTCACAAAGCTGCAGCAGCACCTCAAACAGCTGTTCCGGTGGTAGATCCACTTGCCTGAAGCTCCTCATCATCCTCACTTCCCTTCTCCTCCTTCCATATGATGAAGAGAACTGACTTTGCGGCTGAGGCTTCTTCTTTATCCCCGCACTGACAAAAAACGTCGTCGGCTGCGTAGGCGTCGGGTTGTTCTGCTTAGCCTTCACAGCTTGGACGATAAGGCACAAAAGGTAACCTCCAAAAGCCAAAAAAGCTAACGTAGTCACTGACATGGAAAAAATATTGCTGATTTTGGTTTCCTTCTTGTGAATTCCGCTTTCTTCATAGTCACCACGCTTGATGGGAGGTCCTTTCATTGCCATGGCTTGAGCGCCAAAACTTTGTAGATAAGTCGGTTCTGTTACTGTTATATTTTCGTCAGCAACCGTAACAAAGTCTTGCAGCGAATTCTTGAGTCTGAGTAGCTTGTCTATGGGTAGTTCATTGAGGAATTGTATCCCATCTTTGCTGATATCAGCGGTGACGATTTCGATGGTAAAGATGAAGATGACATGTTTGTACATGGTGAGAGACAGCTTCCGAGTGAAATGGGAGATGCTAAAAGTATGTTAGGTAGATTATTTTGGTCTGCTGAGCGCGACAGCAGTTTAGCGGTCATGATAAGCAGTGCATAGCAGTTTAATCAGTTAAAGACTGCTTTTATAACGTATTTACCTAAGCTTCACCTATTACTATACAAGTCTTATATAAGGCATAGAGCCCACGAAGTACCTACCTAGAACTTTTCTTCACCTCTACCTCTAATACATCTCATCTCAAATCTATGTTTTGTTTAGAAGATATCTCTTATTTAGCCTATATTCATTACGGATGTAAGCGGGTTAACTACGAACCTTATTTGTGTTGGAAGAACACCAACGTTTCATCCCTTAACGAGGGACTTCTTCAGGGTGAGTGCGGTTCTAGGCGCGCGCGTTCCGCGTCCCTCCGAGCACTTAGCCAATATTGTTAGCCTATATTGTTTATTTGGGGATTCTAACGTCGTAATATCTTAGGTATTTTCTGAGAACTTGAGTAGATGGGTCAAGCTGCGTAGCATAACCATATTATAATATTGCCATATTTGATAGACTCTTACAAAAAATGTTTTCCCTTCACCTACATACCCCCAACCAACCTACCTACCTAATTTCCGTGTCTATTGTTTTCCATGACACTGTATGGCCAGTAAATACAGGGTGCTACATTCCTTCCTGATACTTCACAAAACAAAATAGTTTTATGATACTTGCAGCGTCATCTGGTAGATAGGAAGTAAGTGTTTCATGTAAAAATTGCAAAAAGTTTTTTTTTGTTTAACATAATTCAACATTTTTATAAAAAAAAAACAAAGAGCTAGTTATGAAAGCAGCCTGTATTTTTATAGAACAAACACAAGGAAATTTTCTGCTCTACTGCGAGTTGCGCTTGCGATTACAGAAAGAAGCGGACCATACCACATCTCTCGTAGTCTTCAAGAGAACACCAAGATGGCGTCACCATTGTTTGTATTGATGTTAGCTTTGGGGTGTCAAGGGGTGTTGTGCGAACAGAGGGATGGAATCATTGATAAGCTGAGCAATGGAATGAAGTTGGCGACAAATTTTCTTGGTGAGTTATAAATACCTAATAGATTCAGGCGATACTTTGCGTGAATCAATTGGAAACTTACGCACGAGTTTGTTTATTTGATCCTTTTTGGAGAGTCATGTTGCCCTACAAATTCTCAAACTTAGATACGAGGTATCGATTCTTTAGTATCGAAACATATGTCAATTCAAGAGTAACATCATTATATTCATGGATTCGATGGCATCCTGAAGAGCTTCGCGAGAGGACAAGATAATTTTACGCTGAAAGTTATAATACCTAAGAGCGCTCTCATACTACCACGCGGAACCTTAGGTGCGGTGCCGCAAGAGTTTTGCAATGACGTTGTCCGTTGTACGAGATGCGGAACAGATGCGAAACTGCCGCGGACACGCTACGGACCTCGAGTTACGGCTCCGCAAATTCGATTCTGCGCGGTAATGTGAGATGGGCGTTAATCAATAGATTATTTGTTCTCATAATGATAGATTCTCAAAAAGATAGAGATACAGTGGCACAAACATTATGTTACATTCAAATTTTCATACTTGTAATTTTCGCAGTTCCTCTAACTAAAAGTCTAAAGAGATGCTAACAAGGTCATTATATTAGAGCCTTTATTAGTCCACTGCTGGATAGGTACTAGGTTTATTAGTCCACTGCTGAACATAGGTTCCCCTGATAAGCACCTTATTGACTCTTATCATTCATCATCATCATCATCCGCAATCCGACTTCATCCACTGCTGGGTCTAGGCCTCCAAACTTTTGTACCACTCCACTCGGTCCTGCGCAGATCTCATCTAGGTTCGCTATGCGATGTTAGTGATACCGTCCGCCCATCTAAAAGCTCTTACGGCATTAAGGGTTCTTATTATAAAAGGGTTCTTACTCAACCTACTCAATTTCCCAACGTTTAATTTTCAGGTTCAGAATCCGTAGCACTAAAAGTAGCGGAATTCGTAGTCAAAGCATTCCAAACCGCCAACAAACCTTCTCTGAACAGACGACAGCCTCCTAACTACCAAAGCGAGGAGTACCCAAGGCCTAGTGATGAGTATTCAAGGCCCAACGAAGAGGATTCGAGACCAAGTGAAATGGCTGAGGGCCCAAGTCCTTTGGCGCCGTTGAAGCATCTCGTGAGACTTTTTGGTCTGCAACCCAATCAGATCAGCGCTGTTGCTGTTAATGCTTTGGTTTTTGTCGCACAGATGGTGAGATTTCATCCCTATATAAATTATATAGCTATGCCCAGAAGTGGGTTGTGAGACATAGGTTAACGTATTCACTGCCTCGGCTGTGCGACTGGCGGCAAGAGCGGGCCCCGCCCGCGCCGCTCCGCTAGACGTGGCCGGAGAACGACATCTGCATCTTGAGCAATTAAAGTGTTAATAAAAAAAATACCATTACTCGGGTCTGATAATATCGATGTTCCTGACAGGTCTACACGGTATTTTATAGCGTAAGTAATATTAAAAACCTAATTTTTTTTTTTTTTTTAGATTTCTACGTTTTTGTCAGGACCTCAACGCCCATCAAGACCCCATCGCTCTGAAGATCCTACTACATGGATCCTAAATAAAAACTCAAAACCACTTCAAGAACTCATTGCTGCTGCCAAAAACGAAACCCTACCAGATTCCTTAGAAGACATGATCAAACAACAGGGTTCTGAGGAAGAAACCAGTTGTATCCGCCTTTTAGTTTGCAAAATAACACCGTTTGTAAATAAAATGCAGAAAGCAGTGTTTGGTAAGGAAGAGTTTGGAAGTGAAACTTTACGCGGTTCTGCTATCATGTACCGCCATCTACCGTCGGCGGATGAAATTAACGAGAGGCACGACATCTGTGAGAAGAGACATAGAGACTGTAACTTGAACGAGTGACGTAAATGATTCCATCGATCGATACCAACTAAAGTGTGGCGCTAGTGTCGCTTTTTTGTTTATTTTCAGAGACTGTATTTTTTATTTCTTTCATGGTACCTAACGTGAATTACCACGAACGCTTTTAATATTAAGTTAAACAATTTATTAACCTGCACTGGTGTAAAAATAAAGTTTATATAAAACCAGGGAAGTAGGAAACTTTTACTTCCGCAGAGACCCAAAATGTTAATTTTGATCTTAAGTAGGTGAGCAGCAGGAAATTAATAATTTAACTAAATGTATTGCGTAATAATTGAGTTCGTATCACCAAAAAAATCTAAGCAAACCTATTTAACTGACAGTTATGTAGGTCTATTACACAATTTCGTCTACACCATCAGACTGCATGTCGTTTAAAACCATAGAAGCAAGTTTAAAAGTTACATAAACGAATCGTTCTTGTCAAGGCTACATACCAACATACCTCTCATAAGAAATCCAATCCAATCTAAGAATCTTTATCTAGGCTTACTTACCTAGGTAAGTACATAGGCAAATTCTGTCTTATCCCGCACTCCCTTATTTTATATTCACCAAAACTTAACAACCCAAAACTTTGATGGCCAGATAAAATGTTACAATGTGGAGAAAGTGAAAAGCCGTTGACCTGATACTGTGTGATTGTCCAAGATGAACATGCTATGAAATGCTGGTCATTATCTGCTACAAGTTTATAATGAGCAATCAATATAGATTGGTGCTTGTTTACAAGCTTATTTTGGTTTGGTGCGCGTTGATGTCTTTAGTATGAGAACTTTTTGAGTTCGTTGTAAGTGCGAGCGCTCTGATGGTTTTATGAGTTTGTCCTAAAGTATAGAAGAACTAGGTATTATTATCTGCTTACCTATTTGCAATAACACATTTTTGAATAAATGTCCAATTACATTTATCGATAAAAGATTTTATGAAAGAGAATTTCATCTTTTTGCAGGATATTTTTTTTTTGGAGCGCGTTTATGTCTTTCGTACTTCACTTTTGTTTTTGATTGAATCTTGGTAACACAATTCCAAAATCTTAAATTACAATTACAAAATCTTGGTATTACAATTTGGTAAAGAAATGAGGTATCTAATAATTTGATATACTGCGCTTTATGGGGTCAGAGGTTTTTGACTTTTTGAGCGTATTTTTAAAGATGCGATGTTAAAAATTAAGATAATTCGGTCTATAATTAACATTATTAATCCTGATAAGTATGCATTCATAAAAATTAGGATTACCTTAGCTCATATGTACTTTTATTTAACCAAAAAGAGAGTGAGTGTGTGAGTGAGCCTTTGTAGAATTCCACACAATATTGAATATTGTTTGCAATGTAAATTGTTACCTACCAGTTAACAGTTTTCCTCAAGGCTTTCTCTACTTATACAGAATTCCGTGACTCCCTCGATCTTGTGCATAAACAAATTCTGATTTGGCTTTTACATAACAAATTGATATGACCTGGTTAATCTAGAGTTAGGCACCTTAGATCAGCCAAAGAGATGTCCCATGGACTACTGAGCGCTTTGAAGCGAATCGAACAGCTATTAAATAATGTTTTTTTAGGACTATGAAATAAAGCATTATGTATCTTTCTCAATCTATAGAATCTGATCGTCGTCGTCGTGCCTATGACTCGGTAACAGAGGAAATTGAATACCATCTAAAACTAAAAGACGGGTCGACTTGGGAACCTTTTTTCGCCGTAAGTACCTATTAGTGCTATTTAACGGGTATTTTTGTATTCATGTTTTGTATTTCGCATTTGATTTACCTATTTTTATAGCTGAATAAACGAGACAAATACCCGTAAAATACATAGTAATTTTTTCGTCGGTTTTCAAAGGGCGCTTACTTCATTAATGTGGGAGAGCACTAAGAAAGAATTTAGGAAGATCGTCACAGAATCGCGAAAACGAAGCCCCAGGATTTTTAGCCTGTCTAGAAATAATGTTCAGGCCTAGGTTCTCTTTATTCCATATGTTGAGAAAGCTGGTTTTAACAAGTTTCTTGTGATAACAGAAAGTCAGAACAATAGACATGCGTGACAAATCCTCGAGATGCAACAAAAGCACAGAGTTAACCTGTTCTTTTGAACGCGACTTTCGTCATGTAAGTAGGTAGTTACCGAAATATATTACGTAAACCCATTCACTGCCCGGTCATCGATCTTGGTATTATCTAATTGTTGCGTAATACGGTTTGGATATCGATATTTGCGAATTGGAAGATTATACGGTGTTTGGGTTTGCTTGTTTTGATTGTTAAACACCCCCGTCTGTGTGTAAGTTGGATTATGAGCGAGAGAGAGAGAGAGAGATAAATTTTTATTGTGAGCTTGAACATATCTGGGAAAAACCTAAATATATAGAAACATTCGAAAGACATCAACGCGCACCAAGCCAAAATAAAACATTTATTGGACACAATTACAGTGTTTCAGTATAATATTGAATCCGTAGGGTCCAAAACTAGCCTAGGCTGTATTTCAGGATCAAAAGCTTCTCTTTTTAAAGTTTTTACATGTGCCTTTAGTAGAAGCTAAGAAATAAGGGCAAAAAAATATTTTGCCTCCTGGAATGTAGGTACACAAATTATGATCGTAGGTATTTGAAGTGCCCCACCCGGGCTCATGTACGTAGCTGTAAACTACTCATAAAACCCATTTGTACAACATGAAAGCAATAAAAGACTTGATACTTGCGACAAAAGTCCTCAGCAGTCTCGGTGAGGCACAATATGATATCAGAAGGAATCTGAGTTTGTGCGGCTAGGGGCTAATTTAGCACTTGCTAATTAAAATTAATTGGAGAGCCGGCCATTTTGTAATTTGATAAAGTAGAATGAAATTAATGATCTGCTAATTATGATTATCTAACAAGTCAGTGGTTTCCTACTTGTCGTTTTGAATCTTCTCCACTGTATTTTTTTTTAATTTACATTATTTACAAGCGGACCTTCCTTTAAGTATAACATTCGAGCTGATTGACCTGTTCTTACTAAGAAGCGTATTTTTCATACTAAGAACTTCTTAGTATGAAAAATACGCTGATTAGGCATCAAATGACAATAAAATGCATTTTTTCTGCGTTCCACAAGCAACAAAACTAGGGGAAAAGTAATTTGAAGAATATCGTAAACCATTTTATATGTACTCATGATAAAACCAACCTTCGATTCGCTGGTATTTTTGGAGAATTTGGGAAAATATTAGATTTCGTGCTAAAAATCAACATTTTCCTAAATGCTCCCAAAATACAAATGAATCAAATTTGTTTTTATCATGAGTTCATAGATAATGGTTTACGACTAGCAGCAAATTACTTTTCTGTTCGTTTAATTAGTTGTGGAACGCGAAGAAATAAAAAAAACACAAAAAATTTGGAATCTCGCGCCAACCCGCCAACAACCGATGAAGGCAGTTACAGAAACTTTGCTGTCACTTTTGACATTTGCTGTCATTTTTACTTTTACTCATCTCTCATCGTCTCATTAGTCTCAATGAAAATCAGAATCTGAAGCAATGTTAGTGCATCTGTATTATCTGTCTTTTTGAGAACAAACCGTTAGTTTGCTATTTTGATTACCATGCCATTGCGTATGCAGTGAAAGTCAGTGCAAGCCAACGTGAAATTAAACTCGAATTATATTTTAAACCAGCAAAAACTGAACGTACGTTAAACAAAATTATAATGATTGCTTAGAAAAGAAGACAAAACAGAACCAAAATGTCGTAACGTTATTAAAAAGCTGGGATGATTCAACGATGTTCAAAAACCTGCGAAAAGTGAGGTGAGTAAAAGTGATATTCACTTTCTCGCTAACTTACACTGTATTTAATTTTAAGCTAATCAGATTCGAGCAATTTCGTATCTTTTCCCATCTCAATTTAAACCATGGGAGACACGCAATCTCCATTCAACTCTTGGTTAGACGATTTTAAAAAGTTCAACTGATTGATGCTGGTGAAACTACGAAAGGTATCAGGTATTAGCCACACTTTTCCGTTCATATGTAGTAATTTACTAAAAGTTAAGTAAGGTAGGTTAACACTTTCATTGCCTACGACGCGCATGTACCTACCTACTTCTTGGAGTGCGACAATCTGCAGAGTTATTTAGTTAACACTGCTGGGCAGTGAATGCGTCAAGATGTCCATAAATAAAATTTTCTTCTGCTGAGCCATGCTATTGGATTATCATTAAAAATATACATATGAAACACTCCATGAGAACATGCAATACGACCTCCAGTAGGTACACCGCACAAATCACAGATAGGAGAAGGCACTTTTCCCTCAAGGAATGCAAATTTTTTCGATGGAATGTGTCCAGTACGGATTCACCTTGTTGGTAAGATCAGATGACATTGACATTTTGTGGGAATAGGCGGCCTGTTAAACATTTAGAACCCGAAATATCTTGTGGGAAGATATACACCCTAGCCCTATTAAGGGTTAATTCCGTGGTGTACAATAAAGAGTTATGTATTGTATTGTACCTATACGTATTGTGTTTACGTTAAAACTCGTTAAGTTTGGAAAGTCGTGTTCAACTCTTGTGACTTTCTTGCCCTTTTCATGGCAACAAACACATTTCTGCTCCGTCATTATCACATTGTTAAAGAAACTGAACCAGAGAGTACCTACCTATAGGTAATAATAGAGTTAGATTGGATAGCAAAGCTCCAAAACAAATGATGTGTTGAACAATAACACTGTAGCAGAAATAACAAGCGATCTAGTGATATGAGAGGGCATTTCATTTCATTTATTTCCACCATAGGTACACTTAAACACTTGATGTCGTTATTTCTAGTACACAAATAAGTTACAAAAGGATACAACATAAGGGATTTAACAACACTTGGCTGGCCAAAAGGGCCTAGGGTTTATAAAGATTACAATTAAAACATGTCATTAAAAATGAAAAAATTAAGCAAAATGTCTATCTATGTCTGGTCTATCTATTATTTTAAGTTAAAATTTGTTTTAACTTAAAATAAGTTTAAAATTGTAAGATAAAATTTGCTATAAAACGTTTTTTATTTTAAATCTCTAACTTATAGAAGTTAGAGATTTAAAATAAAAAACGTTTACTAACATAAGTTTTTGTTTAAAAACGTTAACTATAGATTTCAGAAAAAAATATATTATAAGAGTGATTGGTACTTAGGTGTGATACTTAGTGTTGCAGGCCAGTGTAAATCATCTGCGAATACAACGACTTGCAATCCCAAAGATTTAAATAGTGAAAAAGTTCTGCAGGCCGAAAAAAAGATTTTAACGACCTTCCTAGGCCGACCGGCCATAGGCCTCCCGTGATAAACACCTTATTGGGTCTTATCAATAAGAGGTAAAACGTCCTACTTAGATGATAGGAAAACTGGAAAGTCACGAATGGTCTTCAAAAGGTAAAGTGACATTGAACTAAATAACATAAGATTAGGTATGTTTTGGAAAATCATGAACCTTGTCCCACATTGATAGGCATGATAGCCAATCCCTAACTTGAATCATTGCTATCCTAGTCCCTACCTACCTAGCTTTGTTTGAAGTTTGCTTCTTTAGCAAAATATTACACTGAGCCAAGGCCTTTTAAGGGTTCCGTACCCATAGGGTAAAAACGGGACCCTATTACTAAGACTTCGCTGTCCGTCTGTCACCAGGCTGTATCTCATGAACCGTGATAGTTAGACAGTTGAAAATTTCACAGATGATGTATTTCTGTTGCCGCTGTAACAACAAATACTAAAAAACAGAATAAATATTTAAGGGGGCTCCCATGCAACAAACGTGATTTTTTTGCCGTTTTTATAGATATTGGTACGGAACAATTTTATTACAATGTAAGCGTAAGTTTAGTCGATCCATCATTTAGACACGCTGTGACACCCTTTTATTAGAACACTACCTATACGCTAAGATCACTTAGGTAGTTATTCTCATGATCACTTGTTTATTTTATGTGATGTAATTTTTATGTTGGGAGTCCTATAAACTAATAAATAAAAGGATTTCGGCGAAAACTTAAAAACCGGAACAGTCGTCGTGTCGCCGAATTTAAGATTGAGTGCTCAATTCTGTCGCATTTTCCTCAAAACTTTCTTTACGAAACCGGAGTAAAAGGCTACACGCGGGGCGGGCGAAGACCGCCTGCGACGACGCAGGGGGTTGCGGGTTCTATTCCCGTTCCAAGACAAATTCATGTACGATCTGCAAATATTTGTTCTGGTATTTTCTATGTAAAATACATACTTTTATAAGTAATTTTTAATTTAATAAGTAAAAAAAATACATGTACGTTAATAAGTAATATTTTATTAAAGAAATCAGTTGGTAATCTAGTAGGTACCTACCCATCATACAAGCTCTACTTAGCTTGGCCTAGATGATGCTGTGTACCTAGATTGTCCAACATAATTCATTCATTTATTATGTATTTAACTATAGGTACTTACCTATACATTAGTTTATTGTTATGAATCCAATCCATCCCCTTCGTGACAGCAAGCTATATTGTTAGTCTTATTTATAAAAGTAAACATCGGAAATTTTAAATTGAGATATTACCGCAATTTGATATGAAAGTGAAAAGTAAAATTGCGAAGGCAAAGAGATAGCGTCGTTTTTGTCCAGAATTCCAAACTACGTTTGCACGTGGCGTTTAGAGTTATTAGCAGGGGCGGACTAAGTTAAAAAGAAAGATGGGGCTCAGCACCCAACAAATAAGTTGACGTTCGTGGCGCGGTGGGTGAAGGTCAACCTGCGACGCAGGAGGTTGTGGGTTCGATTCCCGCCTCGGGACAAATGTGTGTACGATCTGCAGACATTTGTTCAGGGTGTTCGGGTCGTTTTCTATGTATTGTAAAAAAAAAAGATCTATGTATTTTAATATATTATGTATATAAGTTATCTAGTACCCATTCCACAAGTTCTGCTTAGCTT